>OY743171.1:24479017-25961184 GCA_963555705.1 Ligustrum vulgare
TGACGCTACTGCTTGATGGATGCAATGTCGTCGTCGTTTCCGTTGCTCGATCTCAAAGAGGCGTCGCCGCCTCCTCTAGCTTTAGGTTTACGTTGTAATTGCGGCTGCTAACGGTGGTATTGCCGTTGAGGCTTGAACCAGGGGCTGAGTTCAACTAGCATGGGGTATGGTCGTGGGAGGAAAGTTGGATCTCCATTGATCGGAGATGGTAATGGTGAGAGTCAGAGAGATGTAGTATTATTATGATTGAGAGAGAAGTGGAATCAGACTTGTGTGGCCGTGGGGGAGTATAATTAGGGTTTGAAATGGTGTAGAGTGGTGTGAAATTGAAATAGGGTTAAATAATTAATTTTATTTTATTATTTTAATTAATTAATTAATTATTTTTAATTACAACCTGAATTTTGAAGTAATATAAGTTTGATATTATTTATGAATTTGAATTTTTAAAAGTAGGGTTTGGTGTAATTTTCGCTTTAACTAATGTATGATAGGGGCGGACCCAGTAGCAGCTGAGTGCAGGCATGCACTGAAATTCTGGGTCAGCCCACACAGCCCATTAACATAAAAAATGGGTTAAGTACACAAATACACAACTTTAAAGTGCCTATTTTTAAATACTATGTATTTTAAAAGATATTTCAACAACACAAAATATATTATCCAAAATTAGGTTTTGACGGCAATCTTCATTTTCCAATCCGCATTCAACAATATTTTCAAAAGCTCAACTCCAACTGATTACTCAGCACCGCCTAGACTAGCGTGAAAACTCAACACCAACAATTTCACATCTGGACACCATCTGATTACATTTAGGCTTAGCACCTCTTACCAGATGAGAAATTGTTTGCAATGGAATTTTGTCATTTCAATTTGTGAATAATTTCGAGAATTTTGATATTACAATGGGTGGAGCGTACTCCGTAGGGACACTTACAAAGAAGACGAATAATAATTCATTGGAGGGTGAGAAATGTAATGCTTCAATTTGTAATTAATTACAAATGTAATTAATATTACTATTGTAACTTAATTGTATATTACACATCACTCAAAATTTTGGCTTCAAGTTTTGCAATTAATTATAATTGTAACTAATAAATTTGAAAAAACTAACTTTTTTTTTTTTTGCTAAAATTACTTGAATTAGTTACAATTATAACTTTATTTTATGTTTTGTAATTAATTGCAATTGTAACTTTATTTCAAGTTTTGTAATTAATTACAATTGTAACTTTGTTTCAATTTTGTAATTAATTACAATTTTAAGTAATGGATTTTTAAAACATGACAATTTCTTTTGCTAACAATTAATTGCATGAGTTATAATTACATTAATTAAAACTGCAATCGTAACTTAATTACATTCTGTAATGAAAATTTTACAATTAATTACAATTTTAACTTTATATCAATATATTTTGCAATTAATTACAATTGTAATAACTAATGAATTTGTAAAACATGACATATTATTTTTTGCTAAAATTAAATGAATTAGCCTATGTTCGCTTACCCAATCATATGGTTTATAATTTAATTTATAAATTACACAATTTTCCAAACTATTTTTTAACTACACACGTTTTTCCTCTCCAATTTTAACCTCACATTTTACATAAAAAAATATAAATAATCAAAATTATAAACTACTACCATCTTTCGAAGAAACCCTAGTTACATTCATTTTAATTACAACTGTAATTGCAATTTAATTACATTCTGTAATCAATTACAATTTACAATTAATTACGATTGTAACAAATGAATTCATAAAACATTAGTGTAACTCAGAATTTGTAATTAATTATTGTCTTAACAACACCACCATCATCATCGTCGTCTCAATTGTAGTACTATTGTCTCAACACCACCACCACCACCACCACCACCACAACAACTACCTTGACTAAAGAAAATATCAAGCAAAAGTAAATGGAAGCAAGATTTTGTACTCATTAATTTTTATAATTCATGAATCTAATCAGTATTTACTTCAAATCTTCAAAAAATGTAGAGAAGTTCTGAGAAATATATGAAAGTTGCTTCTGCTGATCTTGGAATTCTGTTAGCTGCGAAGGTTGTTGCATCGAATGTTGCTGTAGAATGAAACCAAAACTCAAATCCAAAATTTATTTGATTTTTAATGTAGGAGGGTGAAATCTAAAATAACATTCTTCTCAATTCTGTGTCTTCTATTCGTTAAATCATTCTCACTTTTTCTCACTTCTTTTCCTTCAGGTTTGGGTCCCTCACTCTGCCATGCTTGCAAAATAGAGAAAGATAGAGAGTGATGTCGGCAAAGCAACCTCACGTGAATTCATGAAAGATTTGCAATGCCGTTGTTTTTTTTTATATAAGATTTTTAATCATACTTGATTTTAATAATTATTTCTCAAATATCTGATTTTAAATCTTTCAAATATAGAAGTATGAATGGTCGTAATTAGCCCTAAAAAAATAATTTGAAATAGACAATCTGCCCGACTTTCGGTCACCTTCAAGCTTTGAGCACATTTACTCATACTATAATTAAAAATTTTAAATCAAATCCAATCCAAATTGTAGAGCCCTAAATCTAGTTAGTCATTCCCACCCTTGACCCTAAAACTGCGAAGCACTTGGCACTTAACCTGAAGGCTGAAACGAAAGGAATTAACACCAGACATGTGCCTCTTTCACCTAGTTCCTCTATAACTTTGTTGAACCAGTCACCAGACTTGAGAGCTGAGAAATGAGAATGTTAGTCTACTGACCAGTGACCATTGCTGAAAGCTTGAAGTCTTGAATGATCAGCCTTGAGACTTTTAATACTTTTACTTTATGCTATTTTATTGATGATATTTCATATTTAAATATGGTGTGGTCCACTATTTCATGTTTGGTCAGCCAAATCATTTGATATGTATTGTTTATTTGATTGTTTAATATCAAAATAATGTGTTCCCATTTTGTTTATTAATGATTAAATAATAACTAATAAGTCAAAAGCAAAACTATTGAACTTTCATCTTGTTAAAAAAGGATTTTGATTAACTTTAAAAAAAAAAAAAAAAGGATTTGGTTTATTAGAACTATTTTTTTTTTTTTGGTGGCACCAGAGAAAGAGTATGATTTTAAAAAATGTAATTTAACTCTTATTTATAAGTGGATGAATGATAGGATTATTGTTTAAATGGAGAAAAATATATTTTTAATGATTGATAATGAAGTGATTTTTCAAAAGATATCTAAGTATGAAAATTCGTAAAGAATAATTCTAAGATACTTCATTTTAATATAATATTTATGCTATAATGTTGTTATTTTTTTTTTACCTTTATTAATATCACTTACACTGAAAAATATTCTTGGGTCCGCCCTTGAATGTATCAACGGAGGTTTAATGTCAGCCCACTGGGAACAATAAGTCTACTATCGTGGAATGCTCGAGGTTTTGGGAGCCCTCAAGCATTCACAAATCTTCGACGTCTTGTCCGGGAAAGGAAGCCTTCCCTTCTCTTCCTCTTAGAAGCCTGCCTAAGGGGACAAAGAGCTGCCGATTTCCTTTCACGTATTGGCTTTGATAGTGGGATACATGTTGACAGTCAAGGATGTGGTGGTGGTTTGATGTTGCCTTGGCAAGAAGGTTGGGATGTTCTTCTATCTTTCTCCAAATTTCACTTTCACACCATGGTTTTTCCCATAACGATGGCCCAACATGGAACTTAATAATTTTTTATGGAGATCGGATTTCATCGAAAGGCATCATTCTTGGACTCTCCTGCGGAGACTTATCCAGGTTAATTTGTACCATGTATTGTGCATGGGAGATTTTAATGAGGTTTTAGCTATGACAGAGAAATATAAAGGTAGCAATAGAGCACACCCGTAATGGATGGTTTTCGAGATGCCTTGCATGATTGTGAATTGGGTGACCTGGGATATAGAGGGCCAAACTTTACATGGGCTAAGCAAACTCGAGTTGATAATAATATACTTGAGCGTCTGGATAGGGTAATTGCTACACCCAACTGCTCGAGATGTTTTTGGAGCATGTGGTAACACATTTGAATTTTTACGGATCTGACCATAGAGCTATTGAGCTACAGCTTGGGATTTTAAATTTGAGCCTTTGTGGTTATGTAAATATGATTGTTTGGATGTCACTAGAACATGATCGTCATTGGAGAGAGCAGATGCAACAAATACTGAGGAGGATGCAAGAACAACGGTGAGAGGCAGAAGACCAAACGAGGGTTTAATAAACCTCATCGAGAGGACTAGCAGTTGCAGCATGTCACTCGAATCTTGGGGCAGTAGAACTTGGAGGATTCCCAGCTGAATTAAGGAAATCTGAAGCAAATTATAACAGGTAATTAAGGAAGCTCCTTTCTAAGTAGAAAATGTTTCACGTGGCAAGTTATTGGAAGATGAACTTGGAAAAATGCTTGATATAGAGGAATATTATTGGAAGCAATGTTCTAAAGATGATTGGCTTCACTTTGGGGATCGAAACACCAGATTTTTTCTCCTCAAGGCATTGGCCAGAAGGGCCAAGAATACCATTGAAGGAATCTTTGACAGTGAGGGAGTTTGGAAAACGGAGAATGATGATATAGCCACAGTGGTAACAACATAAGTTGACAAATTATTCCAGTCGTCTACTCCTTCCTTAGAAGACATTAACACAGTGGTACAGAAAACTAATCCAGTAGTATCTGAATGGATAAATGACATTCTAAGGGAACCTTTCACGAAGGATGAGATCAAGAAAGCATTGTTTACTATGGGGCCTAACAAAGCTCCTGGGCCAGATAACTTTCATGCAATTTTCTACTAGAAAGCATGGGAAATGGTGGGTAAAGATGTCATAGAGGCTTTTCTAGCAGTTCTGAACAACAGGGAGTCAGTGGCACCTCTTAATTACACTAATGTAATGCTGATCCCTAAGATACAGCAGCCCACTATGATACGGGAAAATTTCCCTATTAGCTTAAATAATGTCATCTACAAGATCATCACAAAGACCATTGGAAACAAACTAAAATTAGTATTGGGATCTCAAAAAATCAAAGTTCCTTTGTTCCGGTAGGCCGATTACTGATAATGTGATAGTAAGGTTTGAGACAATACACGCTATCTCACACAAAACTCATGGCCAAGGTGGGCGGATGGCGATGAAACTAGCCATGTCAAAAGCATATGATAGGGTTGAATGGGACTTTTTCGAAGTCATGATGAGGAGACTAGGGTTCAACACAGGATAGATCCAGCTTATATTGAGGTGTGTCACTT
This sequence comes from Ligustrum vulgare, assembly GCA_963555705.1. Classification (NCBI taxonomy): domain Eukaryota; kingdom Viridiplantae; phylum Streptophyta; class Magnoliopsida; order Lamiales; family Oleaceae; genus Ligustrum; species Ligustrum vulgare. The sequence goes on from OY743171.1 coordinate 24,484,298, forward strand.
CTGCTGCTTTCTCTTTTAACACTAATGGAGAATCAAAAGGTTTTGTTCAACCAAGTAGGGATTTACGTCAAGGTTGCCCTCTATTTCCTTATCTATTTTTGTTCTGTGCTTAAGGCCTTTCTAATATAATTACTAGTGCAGTGGTGAGGGGTGATATTCGTGGCATTGCTGCTTCTCAGTACGGCACCCACATTATTCACCTATTTTTTTGCGATGACTCTTTGGTTTTCTATGGGCTACTAGAAATGATAGCCAACGAATTATTCATCTTCTTAAGATTTATGAAACTTCTTCGGGCCAACAAGTCAATCTATCTAAATCTGGGATAACCTTTAGCCCAAACATTTCTGACATACAGAAGAGGGAAATCCTTCACTTATTCCAATTAGAAGCAACTAAATCTCATAACAAATACTTGGGGTTATCATAACTTATCGGGAAGAAGAAGATTGATATCTTTCAGTTTCCTAAAGGAGAGAGTCTGGAGGAAACTACAAACATGAAAATGAAAATAGTTCTCGAATAGTGGCTGTGAAGTTCTCATAAAATCCATCATACAGGCTATCCCCACCTATGTCATGGGAGTGTTCAAGATTCCTTCATCTTGTTTAAATGATTTTCAAAGAATGACTTCTGATTTTTGGTGGGGTGTCTCAGACAATACAAGGAGTATGCATTGGCTCAAGTGGTCTAGGATGTGCAAATCCAAGTTTGAAGGTGGAATGGGTTTTCGTGATCTGGGTGATTTCAATCAAGCTCTTTTAGGAAAACAATTTTGGCGTATCATCAAAGATCCGAACTCATTAGCCAGTCAGATGCTCAAATGTAAATATTTTTGTTAGCACAACCTTATATCCGACCATGTGAGGCGACATGGATCCTTCTTGTGGACTGGTTTGATGTGGGGGCAGAGAATTACTACTGAAGGGAATTATTTGGAGAGTGAGGAATGACAGGAGCATATCAATCTTCAATGACCCTTGGATACGCAAATCCGGTTCATTCAGACCCAATGCGCTGCACAATCATTTGGTGGATCAGTGGGATCAATGTCTAGTGGAACAACTATTTTCACATGTTGATAGAGAAGCCATTTTAAGCATTCCACTTGGGATGTCTAATGCCATTGACCATCTGATGTGGGGATCTACCCATCGTGGGGACTACAGTGTTAAATCTAGGTACTGGCTTGCAACATCGTTAAGTAACCCCCGTCCTGAGGTGGACAGTAGTGGATACACAGAGATAGAATGGTAGCAAGCTCTATGGAACCTTAATATTCCCAACAAAGTTCGAGTATTCATGCATCGACTTACAATAATATTATCCCTACAGGTGTCAACTTAAATTCACACCACATTCCCATTTTTAGTGTGTGTGCAATATGAAAAAGAGACCATGAAACCACCTTCCATGCCATTGTTAAGTGCAACCTTGGAGGTGACAAACGGGCCCTTTCTTGCTTTAACCATCACATTGCAATCTTTAAGGGATCTCACTTTCAATATTGGGTGATGTTTATGTGGCAAAAACCTAAGGGAAAAGAGTTTGAAATGGTTTGCATGATAGCTTATAGTATATGGGAGGACCAAAATTCCATCACCCATGGAAAGGATGTGAATTCTATCATGCTGCAAATAAGAGTTCTTGATCAATATTTGGAGGAGTATTAGTCTACATTACATTCTTTCAGTAATACATGTTTGGTCACCCTGAGAAGCTCCAACACCCCAGCAACGCATAAACATTGGAAAGCCTCGCCAATAGACACTATAATTCTAAACACTATGGTTAACTGTGAATATGGCTTGGTTTCACCCTGTGGGATAGTTCGCAACCACAGAGAAGAGGTGATGGGATCATTCGGGAAGTGCATCCATGGGAGTTTCTCACCACTGGTAGCAGAACTTTTGGCTATTTGAGAAGGGTTAAAATTTGCGAGAAACTTGGGCCTAAATATACATTATGTGGACACTGACTCCCTGTTAGCTGTTCATGCAATTTGTCAACCGCAAGAATATTCTCCAGCTTTCAATCTAGTAGTAGATTTCCGAATTCTTACTTAATTCGGCACATGCCTCGATAGGCTAACCAAACTGCTCACGAACTTGCGGCTTTGGTAATGTCATTTAAGAATGAGTTTTTTTACTGTGAAGAAGTTTCCCCTCCTATTATTAAATTTGTTGAGTATGATGTATTCAACTTAAGTGATTGATTTATAATATTACTAGTTGTCTATCCGTGCGATACACGGAATATATAATTTTTAAATCATAATTTTGAAAATATCTTGATTCAATCATATCAAATAAAAACATAATTTAAATAAAATTTCAATAAAAAATATTATTGAATTTGAAACTTTAAAAAGACAAAATTATTCAAAATAAAAAATACTTCATGTATTCTAAGTATACTGCGCCACTTGAAATTTGGCACTCATTTAAATTTTTTATATAAAATTTTTTAGAGTTTTATTTATGTTTTTCTCAAAAAATTTGCCCACCTTATCACCTATTTTCCTTTTAATATGGTATAATTTTTTATTTACTATATTTTTTAATGTGTTGCTTACATATATTTTATTTTTCCTTATTTTTTAAACATGTCAATTTTTGTCAAAATGATGAAATGATTAAGTCTTTGTTTGATAATAATGTTTGGTTTATAAACTTGTTTATTTATGATTTGAGGTAAAACATAGTGACTGAAAATTGGAGAAATAATATGTGTTGTTAAAAAGTTGATAAAAAATAATTAATTATTTTTGTAACATGCGTATAGAAAAATCTATTCATTTATTGACATATTAGGAAGTAAAATTTCAATAATTATATTTATATATTTTCAAAATATATTAATTCAGTTTTTTCATTTCAAACTTTACAAATTTATATATCATATATTTATTTATTTTAAAATATATTAATCCAAATTTTTCATTTTCAATGTAACACATTTATGTCGATATGATATGACATTTATTTATGTTCAAATATATTAATCCAATTTTTTCATTTCCAGCATAACACATGTTATTGAATTTGAAACTTTAAAAAAAAAAAAAAAAAACTAATCAAAATAAAAAATTATGCATGTACACTCAGTGTACCGCGCCACTCAAAGTTTGACACATAATTAAATTTTTTATATAAAATTTCTTTTGACTTTGATTTACGTTTTTCTCTAAAAATTTGTCCACCTTATCACCTATTTTCCTTTTAATATGTTATAATTTTTAATTAACTTTATTTTTTAATATATTGCTTACATATATATTATTCGAAATCCAATATATTTATTAATATATTTTATTTTTCCTTATTTTTTTAAACATACCAATTTTTGTCAAAATGATGAAATGATTAAATTTTCTACCAATTTATCATTGGTGGTAAAAAGTTAATAGCAAATAATTAATTATTTTTGTAATATACTATTGAAGAACATACTCATTTATTGACATATCTATATCTATATTTCTATATTTATTATATATTAAACAACAACAGTCGTCAAAAAATTTTCCCGCCAATTGCCACTTTCTTTTTTTGGAAACTTTAGGTTTTTTTTTCAACGGATGCAATAATTTATTATTAACTAAACACTTCATTAAATATGTATTGGTATGTGTTATAGACATGCATGCAAGCTGTTGGTATAAAGCTTGACTTTTTATTTAGTTGAATTCATTATTGACTAATGACTTCATTTTTTTAAATTTTTAATCGTAAAATGATTTTTCATTTTTCCATATCATATTTAGAAGTTCAATGCATTTATTTTGCTGGCCAAACCTAAGTCTTAATTAGTATTCATTCATACATTTTTTTGAACAAAATAAATATAAGATTAATTTTAATAATTGTCTAAAAATTATATGGTCTAAAATTTTTGATAATTTCTTGACCTTAAATGTTGTCCAGTTTCCTTGTGATGACGATTGCTAGATTTGCGTAAGTATTATTTTAATTACTTGATTATAATTTTATTGGTTTAGAATAAATAATATATTTTTAATCATTCTTAATTTTCATAGTTGTGGAATGTTATATGATATACTATTTTCGCTATAATTTTCTTATTCCATTATATACTGTCTATTATCACATCATGATAATTACTAGATTTACGTAATTGTTATTTTGACTACTTGATTTTATAGGCAAAATTATAATTTTATTGGTCAAATACAAATATTTGTGGTTAAAATTAAGCATGAATTTATAATTATTGTTATTGATATTTTTGAATAAAAATTAGAAAACTTAAATATGAGAGAAAAATGCATAAATCATAAGAATTATATTGATACTTTCAACAGAATCAATATTGTATCCATAATATTAAATCAAACATGATATGGCATCAATAAAATTTGCATTTTCTTTGAAGTTAACAATAACTAATAAAAATTATTGAAATTAACAATTATTTTTATTGGTCAAATATAAATATTTGCTGGTTAAGATTAAACAAACGTTTATAATTATTGTGATTGATATTTTTGAAAGAAATTTGGAGAAAATATAAAATACAAGAGGTAAAGTAAAAATTGTGAATATTATGGTTAAGAGCGAATAATATTCTTTTAATCATTCTTAATTGTAATAGTTGTGTGAAGTTTATATGGTATACGATTATCGTTATAATTTTTTGTCTCCAACATAGCTTGTTGTCACATCATGATAATTGCTAGATTTACGTAATTATTATTTTGGCTACTTGATTTATAATTAAAAATATAGTTTTATTGATTAAATACAAATATTTTTGGGTTTAAGATTAAACACGCATTTATAATTATTGTGATTGATATTTTTAAATGAAAATTGAAAAACTTAAATACGAGAGACATCAATCATGAGAAATAATTGATACATTCCACAAAATCAATATTGTGTATCCATAATATTATTACATAAAACATGATATACCATTAAATAAACTTTTAAATTTGGCTTTTCTTTGAATTTAATAATAATAATAATAACTGATAAAAATCATTTAAATCAATACTCATTTATTACTTACTACATAAATTGACTTTCTCCATTCAAAGAAGTTACTATAATTTGAATTAGTTATATTTTTTTTTATTAAATTTTAATAGTTATTGTAATATAATATTATTTTTCATACGTTTTGAATTTGTGTTAATTATGTATAAGTATTAAAATTTTACAAATATTTATCGAAATTGATATTTTTAAATAGTAACTTCCGTGCATCGTACAGGGGAAATACTAGTTAGGAAGTAAAACTTCAATGATTTTATTTATTTATTTTCAAAATATATTGATTCAAAATTTTCGTTTCTAACTTAACAAATTTATATAGCATGTATTTATTTATTTTCAAATATATTAATCCAAAATTTTCATTTTCAATGTAACACATTTACATAGATATGAATTTATTTATGTTCAAATATATTAATACAATTTTTTCATTTTCTACGTAACACATTTACATAGATATCACATTTATTTATGTTCAAATATATTAATCAAGTTTTTTCATTTCCTACATAACATATTTACATAGATATCACATTATTTACGTTCAAATATATTAATTTATTTTTTTCATTTTCAATGTAATACATTTACACATAATGCAATTATACATTTGTTATGACTCTTATTAAATATATAATAAATAATAATTTTTCCTAGAAAAATCTTTATCTTTTCTTTATTTATTTTTATATATAAAAGTAGAAGTGAGGAGAGAGTCATTTAATGCAATTTTTACACTAAAATGACTCTCTTTTCTGACTTCTACTTTTATATTTATATAGATAAAGATAAATATTCTATTTCCATAAAAAAAACAACTAAATAAATAAATCTCTTATTATATATCAAAATCTAGAATGAACTGATAAACAAGCTTTGTTTCAATTGAACACCAAGAATATATGACTTGAAATTCAAATCTCGTAGAATTGCAACCGATGATTGTTGAAAAGAATTGAAAAATCTCCTAATTCTATAATAAATTTTTAATTATACAAAATCCATAATAATTGAGATTACTTCCATGATCCCTCAACTCCTAACAAATGTTAATTAGACCAATTAAATAAAACACTATAATAATTAATTAAAGCTAAAGTACTAAATTAATGCTCTGTTTGGTAACACTGTAGCAGTTTATAAACGATTTTTTTACTGTTTAAAAAGTAATATATGTGATTGAAAAGTAAAAAGAGAAAATTTGAATAATTAAAAAATGGTTTAAAAAATTCTATTTTTTATAAATTAATTTATAAATAATAATAATTACGGAAACACACTTTAAGTCTCCTGTCATGATTTTAGGTATTGTACTTGCATCAATAATATGCCTTAGGCTAGGTCGTTATGAAGAGAATTTACAATTTTGCCACCATATCAAATACGAACCACAAACCAGTCGTCAGTTGCACATCACTTTAAATGTACTTTATCAACAAATGCATGAGATGGAACGTTCCACTGGTGTACCTCTCAAAAAATTGGCCATATTAAGTATCCTTTATTTATTTCGAAGGAATAATTGCACTAGATAATATATTTTTAATCCTTATGAATTTTTAGTCAAATTAGCATTTTTATTGATTCTTATTTATTTTTCATTTTCCCTTAAAAAACTTACAACATTCTTATCAACACCGCGCCACCACCATTGTGCCACCCCATTTTCTCCGACAAGTCTCGATGTGCGATGAAAGACATCACCATTGAGTCTTCATTAATTCTACAACGTGTTTGATTGACTATAATGAAAGTATCATAAAAATTTTGTAAAATATCAGTGTGTGATACTAAAACTTCCCCCAAAGTATCATAAAAATATGATAGAGTTTCAAGCTATGATACTAAAAATTTGAACGTATCATAAGTATAATATTGTGATACTTAATAAGTAACAAATTTTTTAGTAAAAAAAATTTGAAGTATTTTTCAATGATTCTTTAAATGACGTAAATTTCAATTATAATACTAAAATTGGATATTTGTGCAAATATCCCTTATTCAAAACTTTATTTTCTTAAAACTCATTTTTAACAAACATTCTATTAATAAAATAATATACATATAAATTCAAAAAAATCCTACTTTTTGACAACTCATTCTCAAAAATTCTATTGTTACAAACTACATTATTTGAAATAATAGATCTCAAACATGGACTTAAGTACACATCATGGAAAAAATAACTATTATAAAACTCATTTTGTAGATAATAAGAGATCAAACAAGGCCTAAATACGTTCATGAGAGAAAAATGTAATACATAAAGAAAGAGTAATTCCCAAAAATCAAGTATTTGCCCAGTTTCCCATATAAAACATATTTCCTAAAATGATAAGTAGTATTAATTAAATATTTATTATTCAATTTGGAAAAAATTCAAATTTAAAATAATTCATTTGTATGCAGATTTTTAGATAAACCGCATTTTCCAGGTTCTAGAGTTTCTTGGTCCTTCTTCCCCTCTTGAAAATTGATTACAATTTTTTTATTTTTTTTTAAATTCTTATATATATATATATATATATATATATATATATATATATATATATATATATATCACCAATAAAAAAATCTTTAAAAATAGAAAATGAAAGATGATAAAATTTTGAACGTATATCACAGATATATCTATTTTTTTACTTATTACAAATTCTATTTAAATGTAATTTTTTTCTCATTTTAAATTTTAAATCAATTTAAATTACAATATTTAATAAAATTTCCAGGAACGATAAACATTCTTGTAATTGTTGAGACCAAGCACAAAAAAGAGTACAGTGATCCACCAACGAAGGTCCAATGAACCTTGGCCCATGACTAAAGCTTAAGATGTCTTCTTGGGTCAATTGCCGAGGTGGTATAGCACGTGAACTTCTTTAGCCGAATTAGTTTATGACTAACCGAGGTGTTTTATATTTAGATGGAGGACCTCCTTAATAACAGTTCGGATGAGTGATGGGACAATGGAAGGAGTCAGAGATGTGCCGCCGCCTTTATCAAAAAGTGACAGACGCCCATCCTCTACCAAATGTAGCAATGATTACTGTCAAAAAGTAAGATCCGCTTCTCCTAAAGTTAGGGTAAATACACGTGTAAAGTCCGCCACGTGTCACGATCTAAAACAACAAATTCCTCTATAAATAGAGCACTCCTCCCGCTTTGTAAATGGTTAGCATTTTTCACTCTCTTAACTGAATATTTTACTCTCACTCCCCTTTCTCTCTTTTACACATTTATATTTCTCGCACCCAATTTATATGTGTTTGAAATGAGTACTGACTTTGGCATCGGAGTGCAAATGGGAGCCACCTCAGCCCCCTTTGCAAACTGATTGTTTGTCACAGTGCGCAGGAGATCCACGTGTTCAAGAGGGAGGAGCTGAGACGTGTTGGTCCAAGATCCAGTCGGATTTTGTGGTCAACATTTTGGCACCGTCTGTGGAAAATCATACTGCTAACCACGAAAACGCATGGTAGAAAACCACTCAAAGAAAGGAAACCTTGTAAAAGGGCTGATAACCTCTTGGAAAAGAGTGAAGAACCACACAAAACCTTGAAAAAAGGTGAAGAACCTCTTGAAAAAGAGAGGATAAATGCTACACAAAACCTTGAAAAAAAGGTGAATAATCTCTTGAAAAAGAGAGGAGAAATACTACACAAAACCTTGAAAAATGGTTGATAACCTCTTGGAAAAGAGTGAAGAACCACAAAACCTTGAAAAAAAGTGAAGAACATCTTGAAAAAGAGAGGAGAAATAGTACACAAAACCTTGAAAAAGGATTGATAACCTCTTGGAAAAGAGTGAAGAACCACAAAACCTTGAAAAAAGGTGAAGAACCTCTTGAAAAAGAGAGGAGAAATATTACACAAAACCTTGAAAAATGGTTGATAACCTCTTGGAAAAGAGTGAAGAACCACAAAATCTTGAAAAAAGGTGAAGAACCTCTTGAAAAAGAGAGGAAAAAATACTACAAAAAAACCTTGAAAAAGGAAGGAAACTTTTTGAGAAAGATTGCTAACAAATGCCTTGAAGAAAGGCCTCCCCGAAAGAGGGACTCTCCTTCTTATTTCCCTAAGTGGCATGGCTCAAGAAGCCCTCACATTGCCTAAGTGGCATGGCTCCTCTTATTGCCTAAGTGGCATGGATCCTCTTATTGCCCAAGTGGCATGTCTCCTCTTATTGCCCTAAGTGGCATGGCTCAAGAAGCCCTCACATTGCCAAAGTGGCATGGCTTGTCTTATTACCTAAGTGGCATGGCTCCTCTTATTGCCCTAAGTGGCATGGCTCAAGAAGCCCTCACATTGCCTAAGTGGCATGGCTCGTTTTGTTGCCTAAGTGGCATGGCTCGTATTATTGCCTAAGTGGCATGAGCCTCTTATTGCCCTAAGTGGCATGGCTCAAGAAGCTCTCACATTTTCTAAGTGACATAGGCCCCCATATTGCCTAAGTGGCATGGTCGAAGTGGCATGGCTCAAGAAGCCCTCCTTATTGCCTAAGCAACATGGCTCATACTTCTTCCGAAGAACGTCTTCCATGGACCCCTTCCGAAGCCCCTCTTCCGAATGACGTCTTCCATGGACCCCTTCTGAAGCACCTCTTCCGAACGACGTTTTCTATGGACCCCTTCCGAAGCACCTCTTCTGAAGGACGTCTTCCATGTACCCCTTCCAAAGGACTCCTACAAGGGACTTCTTCCAAGAGAAGAACTACGTCAATTGACACCCTGAAAAGGGAGACCCCTGAACAAGGGACTCCTATAAGCCTGCACTACGATCACTACGTATTGGTTGAACGAGTTGACACCATCAGTAAGAACTTGTCCGAACTAATACTTGTAAGAAGGAAGGATCGCAGGTGTGACAAAGTATAATTCAAACGTGTTCTAGTGTTTGTCAAAATCAGATCTAACTAGTAAACATGAATGCCTCAAACCACTTAGATCTGAGGGACTATCTTCATACAACCGTACTGTAATACCACTTTTTCGTTTACGCGCATTCCTAAATTTCATGTAAATTATATTGGTACCATTATAAATTATGTAATTGATTATTATTATTATTATTGTTTGTATTTAACTTATTTTGCAGTGGAAGGACTTGGACGCCGTCACGATCAATGTGCCAATTAAAAGTTTATATATTGTTTACGTGCAATTTTATATTTAAGTGACAAATTTCATTTAAATTGATATTGGGGTAAGTTTAGGGGCTATTGGGGGAGTCAAATGGAAGTTTTGGACTTAAATTACTAAAATATGAGAGTTGAGGGACCAACTTGCAATTTCCGAAAGATTAAAAATGTAATACTAACCTAACCCTCATTCCCCTCTCTCTCACACCCGACATCTCTCCTCTCGGCCTCTCAGTCTCTCACGCTCGCTCTGCCTCCGTCTCTTCTCCCCTCCATCACTCTCGTCATAGCTCCACTGCGCCACCACACCGCCGGTAACCACCACAGTAAGGCACCCTTCCTGCCTTCTTTCTTCCCTTCCCCTTCCCCTCTCACACACGGGTCCTCACACACTCACGAACACCGTCCCATATACGGCCCTATATGTATGTATTGATGTATGTAAGTATATATATATATATATATATATATATATATATATATATATATATATATATATATATATATATGTGTGTGTGTGTATGGGTAAGTTTATTATTACTATTTCAGATTTTTACTTATCCTAGATTCCGAATTTAACTGTCAATTTGGAGAGTTGGTATTGTGATTGTTCGTGTATATATATATGATTTCAGGTTTAAAGTAATTTACAGATTTCGAAATTGGACTGTAACTTTAGATTCTTGTAATGTAACCTCAGTTGTGGATTTCAAATATTGGATAATGGGCGTATATATGTGTATAGATGGATCTAATGTATTGACTTACATCCTGAAATTCAGATTTTTGGAAAAAATATAGACTTAATTCCAGATTTTTTCAAATTTATGAAGATTAATTTCAGATTTCGAAATTTTGAATTAGTGGCTTAATTAAATGTCTAGGAAAAGTTTGAGTTATAATGTGCATATTTTCAAATTTAAGTTAGTTGCATTTTCGAATTATAATTGTTAAATTGGAGAATTGGGTAATTATATATATGTATATTTTGTGTATTTCCAAATTCGTGTTATAGTCAAATTTCGAATTTATTAATTGGAAGTTTGGATAAATGTTTGTTTTTAAGATTTGTGAAATTGTTGGGACTATATGGGAGTGGATTTTATAACGTTAGGTTAAATTATGTAAATTTGGGTTTGAGTTTGAATTTAAAAATGAGAGTTTCTAACGTGGATTGAAATTTATCCCTTATTTTCGAATATGATTTTTGTGTGAACGTGAGTAATAATTATAATTAATAGATTTTGAGAAAATGGTAAAGTCGTGTACATTTTTCAAACTTTGGTTTTAATTTAAGTACCTTAATAGTTAAGCTTAAAATGTTGGGTCGAATGGTTTAAATCTTTGCTTTCGAGTATTGTATGGAAGTATTTAATATATGTTAATACCTTATTTGGAATAAATGATCACAAGAATGAAAAATGGAAAGAATATTTATTGTTTTAACTTGTTTAAAGGAATGATGAATAGATCAAATTGAACTGAAAGTATGTATTTTACTAAATGAATAGATGTAACTAAGATTTTTGGTACATTGACGACACGGACAGTTGAAGCTCCTCCACTTGCAAATTCAGATAACGGTAAATGCTAAGGACGTCAAGTAAGTAAACTTCTCCTATTTTCATAGAAGTTAAATGTAAATGTGAAATGTGTAAATGACTGTTTGCAACTTACTTGCTTGATGAACTTCATTTACTTTATGAAAGTATATGTATTAAGAAGAATGTTCAAGCATGCACATTATCATGTCATTGCATCATCAAACATGCATTGACATCGAAATTGGAAAGTCAAATGATTTTAAATGAAGAATGTGGTAAGTTTAAGTTTTCTCAAAATGCATGTATCCCAAGTTTTAAGAAAGAATGAGTGTACTTCTATGCCATGAAAGGTGAGTGGGAAATGGGGCGCGGGAGATCGGCGTACCCGAATTAAACCGCTGTTGCGGTGGTGAATATTAAACCGCTTTGCGGTGACGATTGCTAAACCGCTTGGCGGTGGCAAATATTAAACCGCTCTGCGGTGACGATTGCTAAACCGCTTGGCGGTGACAAATATTAAACCGCTCTGCGGTGACGATTGCTAAACCGCTTGGCGGTGGCAAATATTAAACTGCTCTGCGGTGACGATTGCTAAACCGGTTGACGGTGGCAAATATTAAACCGCTCTGCAGTGACGATTGCTAAACCGGTTGACGGTGGCAAACATTAAACCGCTCTGCGGTGACGATTGCTAAACCGGTTGACGGTGGCAAATATTAAACCGCTATGCGGTGGAAAAAATGATAATCTGGTCCTAAATAAGGGATATTGCCCACTGCATTGTAATTGGCTAGAAGATACACTAATTGAGTTCACGATAGAAATGAAGTGAAAGTCTTGAAATGAAGTGAAAGTTTTGAAATGAAATGAAAGTCTTGAAATGAAGTTAAAAGTTTTTAGAAATGTTTAAGTGGAAGTTTGGAAGGTATGAATGTCTTGAAAAGTAAAGTAAATGAGGGTAATTACTTTGAATGGTTTAAGGAATTTCATGTCATGAGCATGCATCACGTGCATAAAGTTTACTTACTGAGCTTTAGCTCACCCCAATCCCTCCCCATATTTCAGGTGATGAAAGTTGATGATCAGAGGAGAACACTTGGCGGTTGACTCCGACAGTACCCAATCGCCGCCTTAACTAATAAAGTTAAAATTATTCAAGTTATCGTTTAAATTATTTCCTTCATTCATTATTATTGATAATGGTTTGGTTGAAGTTAATTTTGATTAAGTATGGGTGACGCATTTGAGGGTAAATTTCCTCTTAATTTATTTGTCAATGTCGTTTGATATTTTTGGAAAATCTTATGCTTGAGGAGTTTGGGGATTGAATGAATTGGTTTTGGAAATGATGAATGTGGTTGAGATGTGATTGATGCTTTAAATCTTTTAAAATGGTTTTGGTGTCCCTCTACAGGTTGGCTATGTCCAATTTATAGAGGAGACTCTGTCAAAATTTCTGTAAAATTTATAATAGTTAATTGAATATTTTAATTGTGTAAACGATTTAAATTCCGCATTTAATGTGAATGGAAGTTAACACGCCTAGGTTTAAGGTTTTGAACTTGGGGTGTTACACGTACAATGCGTTTAAAAGGTATCTACGTTTGGAAGCATTCAAACTTAATCAAATGATGTCATATAAATCATAACTTGTGGTCAACGAAGTCGAACTTCACAAAATGATCAAAACAGCGAGCAAATTAAATCATTGCATATATAGGTGTAAAACCTCATTGCATTTACAGTTTACAAACTAAATCATTACGTTTACAAATGTAAAACCTCATCGCATTTACATTCTGAAAAATGTTTAAGAAATATACAATATGAAAAATGGCAAAGGATAAATACAAAAAAGATTACGGAGGAGGGACATCTTCTGAAGAGTTTTTGCCAGGTACATCCATAGGATCAGCAGGATCATCAAGGGAATTGCCCTTATTCGCATCTTGAGGTTTAGGGTACAAGGCTTCGATGGGGGATAGGTCCAAAGTTGGGAAAGCCTCCTTTACATCCCCCAAAGTCATCCGGGCCCCTATATTCCCAAAGACCCTCTCCATGGCCTCATACTCTGGTGTCTCTTCAAAATTTTCTTTAAAATTTTGGATCGCCTCGAACACTTTAGCATTCAAAGCTCCTTCCACTCAAGCTGTAATGGTCCACTCCAGAACCTCCGTAATCCTGGATTGCATATGCTGCTCCAGAGAGGCAAGGTCCTCCTCCACCTTTTTCCGAGCCTCCACCTCTCTCCCCAAGTTCTCAGTGACTTCCGCCACCTTATCTCCAGCTTAACCTTGGATGCATTGGCTGCTGTTAGGGATCAGAAGCTATAGACTGAGCCCGGTTGGAGTCATCCAATTTCTTGAAGAGGGACGCCACATCTGCCTCGGAAGCGTGAAGATCGTGCTTTAGTTTTTCATAGTCTTCCTGAAGGCGTTTGGCTGTTACCCTATCTTCTAAGGAGGCCTTGCACGCGATAGACAAATGCTCTTTGAGATCTTTTATTTCCTTCAGCATGTTGTCAGCATGGCGAAGTGCCGTTTTGGCCTCCTTCTTTTCTCGCTGGGCCTCAAGAACGGAAGACTCCACTTCATTGATTAAAGCCAAAGCCCTAATATTCATGGCTTTAGCAGCAAGCAGCTTCCGGGTTGGTGGGACACTTGAGGAAAAAGCAAACCAGCCCTCTGTCCAGAATTGACTTGTAGCAGCGCAGCCTTGGTAGGCGGAGAGTTAGGGGAGTCAAGGAGACTATAATCAAAATCCGCATCTCTGGGAAGGACGCTGGCTTTAATTCCTGCGAGCTCGTCGGCCACAGCTTGAGTCACTTCATATTGAAGGCCCGGAACAGATACCTCGGGCTCATTAATAAGGTCCGATGACTCATGTGGAGGAGAAGGAAGTTTGGAAGAAGCTTCTGTACCACTTCTTAACGTTTTCAAGGGGAGGACTTCCTCCTCTGAAATGGATTCAGTAATGTCCTCGGAAGAAGTGTCTTTTGATCCGCCCTCCCTAGTCACTTTCTCCCTCCTGTGACCTCCTCTTTCTGACCTCTTTCCTTTTCCTTTAAGGAGGCCCCTTTTGGGATCGCCTCCTTCAATCACACTTGGAGGGTGGGGGCCAATGGATAGCGAGGCCGGTGGCGGCATCAGGGCGGGGAGGGAACCCTTTGGCTCAGCGATAGGCACCTTGGAAACTTGTTTAGCCGCCTCCCCATGGAGTGTGGCCAACATTGACTTCTGTTTCTTCTCCACCTCGCTGCCGTGACGAAGGAGGAGAGGGACCTTCTTAGCCATAAGTCCTTTTAGGGAGATTTTGGGGAAGTCCTTGGAACCTGCTAGGGATAAGACTAATCAGTCTTAATAGGTCAAAATTTGGAATAAATAATATATATATACACACCCACAAATGTGTATGTATGCTTAACGCAACGTACCCATCAATCGCATAACACCATGCTTAACAAACAGCTTATTTTGCTGAATGACTTGCTAGAAGGTGCCTTTGTAGGAGAAGAGACGTCTCACCAGTGGTAAGTCAGCGTCAAAGAGCAAGGAAGCTAAAGTAGGCCCTGAAGTAATAAACAAAACAGATAAATGTGTCATATTATGAACAGAGGAGGAAAAGCATGAATAGCACAGCCATGTGAAAACAACAATAGCAAATAATCATGACACAAGATGATGGAAGTGTTGATGGTAAACTGAACAAAACAAAGTAAAACTCACGCGGAGAGGAAAGAGTTCGAGGAACGGTGATTTCAGGAGTAGGGTCAATGGGCGAGTTTTTCCACTCTCTGTGACCCAGAACCACTGGCTCCTCCAAATTTTTATGGAGGTGGGATGCCCAGTAATGACGGGAGGATAGGAGCCTCGGGGAGATAAGTGGTACCAATCATTTACGTCAGCCCTAACATCCTTATCTCTCTTGGCGGACTTCTTTAAAGTGTACAGGGTATGGATGATGCTTATGGAGATAGGAGAATCTGGGTTGACTTCTTGCCACACCAGCCAGGTACCAACTGCTTGTGTCCAGAAGTTTGGGGCCACTTGATATGGGCACAGGTTATAGCTCCTAAGTAAGGCCATGAAGAAGGGGTGGAGTGGAAGCCTCATCTCGCATGACAGGGCATCATAACAAATTGCCACATTACCTGGCGGAGGACTGCAGGGTCGGAAGGAAGGCGTTGGACATACCAATTTGACCTCCTCAGGTAACCTAAACCTTGAAGGAGTGCCCACCAAATCAATGCTCCGGATTTCAGACACAATCTCGCTACTCTCCCAAGAATCCGGGTTTGGTTCAGTGTCCACGTGGTACCTCGACACCTTGTTCACATAATCCACCCACTCCTCAACTTGCGCGATTTCCTCCTCAGATAGCCCCATTTCCTCTCTATGCGCCCTAAAAGGGGCAGTTGCGCCCAAGTAAAGATCCTGTAGGTCAGAAGAAGAGCTAGTTGTTCTTTCTCTCCCCATATCTCTATCACGTTTTCTTCGGAGTTCTCTTAGCGCATATTCCTCTTCAGTGGATAGGTGGGCCATGTAAGTTTGGTTCTCTTCTTCTTCATTGTCAAAATCACCCAAATAAATTATACGACTGCATTTCCTATTCCTCCTCTTAATCTACTCCCTAAAGAAGCGAGAACTAAAAACTGATAGAGACAATGGGCAGAAACCCCTGACAGGAGTCGCCATTGCCAACAGTTCCTGTGAACCCGTTCCCCCAACTCTTTCCATTTTTTTGTTTTTAAAAATGGGCCAGACTCACCAAAGGGAAAACAAAATGCAAAACAAAATTTTCAAACCCACACTTGAATATTAGAAATAAAAAAGTTCGGCACGTACAAGGGACAAGAAATTTACCTTCAAAAAATGAACGTTCGGGATTGTATACTCGAAGTGAGAAACACGCCAATGAAAGCTGTTAAAACGGCAAAGGCAGTTTGTTGGGTAGAAAGCCCTTGATGAGACGCTGCAAGACTTGCAAGAAAGGAAAAGACGCTGCAACTTCTTGCGAGAATATTACTACAAAAATTCTGAGAGAATGGTAAAGGGAAGATAATGAGACGAAGGAAGATTTATAGGGAACCTAATGATCTAGAACCTTTGGTCTTTGAGCCGCATGATTGATGCAGGTAACCCACGCCTCTTGGGGAATGTGCTAATCAAGGCCCCAGCTGTCGGAGGAAGGGAAGAAACCGTTCAGCTACCACAGTGAGTGTCACGCGCGGCTAAAATGTCACTCCTATCACCTTTATATTTCTTGGGAATCAATATCAGTAGCCTCTTTTTATTAAATACGCCGCCTAAGAAACGTGCTAGTGCGATCCCAACCTTCGCTTAGGAGGGAAAAGCCGAAGTAGGAGGTCGGATATACTCTGAATTTGAACTTTCCATAAGGAATGCCATTCCTGACCTTAAAATCGTCGCGCTACATAGTGACTCCCAGCGGGCAGATGGCGGAATAACTATAAAATATATTGGATGTAACAGATAACGAAGTTCGAGCAAGACCACAATCCCATAGCAGCATAATTACAGAACACTATCAAAACAAAGTTAGTGCTTCGTACATATAACAAATCCTATCCGCCCATGAATGACCACATCGGATTTGAGGGACTAGTGTTGAGACCAAACTCAAAAAGGAGTACAGTGATCCACCAGCGAAGGTCCAATAGAGGCACAATGGACCTTGGCCCATGGCTAAAGCTTAAGATGTCTTCTTGTGTCAATTGCCGAGGTGGTACAGCACGTGAACTTCTTTAGCCGAACTGGTTTATAACTAGCCGATGTGTTTTATGTTTAGACGGAGGACCTCCTTAATAACAGTTCGGATGAGTGATGGTACAATGGATGGAGACAGAGATGTGACGCAGCATTTATCAAAAAGTGACAGGCACCCATCCCCTACCAAACGTAGCAATGATTACTGTCAAAAAGTAAGATCCGCTTCTCCTAAAGTTAGGGTAAATACACGTATAAAGTCCGCCACGTGTTGCGATCCAAAACAACAAATTCCTCTATAAATAGAGCACTCCTCCCGCTTTGTAAAGGGTTAGCATTTTTCACTCTCTTAACTGAATATTTTACTCTCACTCCCCTTTCTTTCTTTTACACATTTATATTTCCCGCACCCAATTTATATGTGCTTGAAATGAGCACTGACTTTGGCATCGGAGTGCAAACGGGAGCCACCTCGGTCCCCTTTGCAAACTGATTGTTTGTCACAGTGAACAAGAGATCCACGTGTTCAAGAGGGAGGATCTGAGACGTGTTGGTCCAAGGTCCAGCCGGATTTTGTAGTAAAGAGTAATAATGAAAAAAAAAAAAGGTATGTGTAACTGTATTTTTTTTTTTTTTTGTAATTAACTGTCTTTTTTCGTTTCTTATTTTTAATTAAATATTTATTTCATATGTTAACATATAAATTCAATAGATTTGAGTAATAAATGACCGTGTATTGAACAGGTGTAGCACTGTTTAGGAATGAAAAAGAAAGGAAGAGATTTACGTTGGAACAGTGTTAAGTATCCAAAAAGTCCACTATTAATTTGATGAAGCTAGAAAGCTAAATTTAATAAATCACTTATTATAACTAGAATGAACTGATAAACAAGCTTTGATTCAATTGAATTTGAACACCACTAATATGTTGAAATCAAAATCTCGTAGAATTGCTATCGATGATTGTTGAAAAGAATTGAAAAATCTCTCCAAATTCTATTATAAATTTTTAATCATACAAAATCCATAACCTGCTGCATAATAGTTGAGATTGCTTCAATGATCCCTCAACTCCTAACAAATATTAATTTGACCATTAAATTTAACACTATAATAATTAATTAATGTTGAAGTAGTAAATTAAATCCTCCTACCGTGTTTTTAGGTATTGTACTTGCATCAATAATATGCCCAAGGCTAGGTCGTTATTAAGAGAATTTACAATTTTGTCACCATGTCAAATAGTAAGGAAATTGAACCCAAACAAATCAGCTGCACATCATTTTAAATGTACTTTATTAACAAATGCATGAGATGGAACGTTAACCAACCTTTATGAAATTGAACCACAAACAAATCAGTTGCACATCATTTTTATATGTACTCTATCAACAAATGCGTTAGATGGAACGTTAACCAACGTTATCCTGGTGGACCTCTCATCCGATGAACGAGTAGTGCCTGTAATTAGATATATTATAGTAGTATTGAAACATGAAGAATTAGAAATATTATTTTCTTAAATCATGATACTTTAATCCGGCAGAAAAATGGATCTAAATCTTTGGACCGCATATCATAATATCTTTCAAAAATGTCTCTAACTGGACTACAGTGAACATATTATAATTTCACTCAATAATACATTAATTTTGCACTTTGCAAAATAAATTTAAAAAAAAAAAAAAAACGCAAATAGAATTAATGACATATAAATCTAATATCTCAATGTCAAAATAAAATATAAATGATATAAAAATAAATCGTTCTTAATCTAGTTCTAAAGTAACTATTTTCAAAGGACGTGCTATATTTGTTAATAAAACTGAAAAAGATAAAAATAAAAATAATGAACAACCACAATGATTAAAAACAGGAGTTCGTCTCATCTTGACAGCCATTTTATGATTTTGAAATGCATATATAAATTTTTGCAATCTATTTGAAGTGATATTTATGTTAACTTGTGAAAAGAAATCGAAATATATTTTTAAGGGACTATTTTAGACAGTTATAACTTTGGCTACCGATAACGATTTTGTGATTCGAAAATAATATATAAAATACTTTGTGATAACTTCATAATACCAAGATCTTGTTATTATGACTTCATTTAAACTATCAAAATTGACTTCAAAACTGACCAAATGCAAAAAACAAATAATAATAATAATAAATAAATAAATAATGAGAAGCACAAAAGTAAAAGGATAAAATAAGTGGTGACCACAAATGAATAGGGTCCAGACTCCTTTAAAAATAGTAGACATGTTATTTAATAATATGGTCATTGGCGTAAAACATCTCTACTTTTCACCAATTTTGTACAAATCTTCCCTACCTTTAAAATTTTGGCATTTTAATCCTCAACTTCGCATTTTCTTTCCAAAAACATCCCTGCCATTTAGTTCTGTTAAAAAAAAAAACTCGTTTCTTGACCTATAAATCACCAATTGACCAATTTAATAAGGGCAAAAGGGTCCAATCATCATTTTATTTAAAATTGACAAAAATTAAAAATAAAAATAAAGAATTAAATAAAACTCTGTGCATCTTCACTATCACGAGTCAATGGCTAAGATGATGTAGGTCCAATAAGGCCATAGCTCATACAAGTGGTGAAGGTGGGGCTTCAGTGATGATGGGCGACATCGACGGTAGTGGGTAGGGTTTGAGTTGGAGTTGGAGTTGACGATAGACTTGGGTGGAGGGAAGAGAAGATATAATGAGAAATTTATGGTCGACAAACGAATTTTTTAAAGGGATTAGATGGCAAAGGTGATTTTGGAAGTTGAGGGTGAAAATTTTTGAAGATTGAGATGATTTGTACAAGATTAATGAAAGATATGGACGTTTTGCACCAATTACCCCTAACAATGCCTCTATTTTTTTTTTTTTTGGGGGGGGGGGGGGGGGGACATGTTTTTAAATAACACAATTATTCAAATCATTTTTCAATCACACATATTTTCTCTCTCCACTTTTCAATCACACATCTTACCTCGAAAATATAAAAAAAAAAATTGTTTTTAAACACAAAAATTTTAACAAACAGAGGTAATTTTCAAATTTGTTTATTTATATGTTTGAGGCAAAATGTGTAGTTAAAAGTGAAGATGGAAAATTTGTATAGTTAAAAATTGATTTGAGAAATTGTGTTGTTTATAAAACTAATTTATAAATTATAATAATTGCGTTAAAGAATGGAGTAAGAAAAGATATTAAGCCAAAAGCCAATGAACTCAAAATTATATCTGTTTGTGTTGACATATAAAAATACCAAATTCAAATGCCCAATGAAATGGTGGAGAGTTAAGCTCAGTAAAAGAGTCCATGGAAATAAGTCCAAATAAATCCACGTGCAGTCCAGATAAATCATGAGGAGGCCCAAATATAAGGCAACAGAGCGAATGGAGTAGTGTCGCACAGACTTGGAAAACGCCCAAGATCTGGGCGAATGAAATGATTTGTCATTATCCGAAATGAGCAGTTATTAAGCACTTAATGGGCAACCTTATCACACCCCATAATCTGGGAAATTTGGCTGAGCATATGGAGTAATGGCAGCGGTTAAACACGACGACTTCCTTGAGTACAAGTCATCGATTATGGAAAAAGTAGACAGTTACAGGGCGACAAGACAGTTTGCAAGCGGTTTTGGAAGAGAGAAAATGATTCAAGGCATATATAAAATGGAGAAGAAAACGTAGAAGAAGGGACCAATCAATCAACTCTCGAACAGAGATTATGTAATTTACTTTCATTTTACTTTTCTTGTTAAATCTTAGTTTAATTCATATGCTTGCGCCCCTGGAGGCGATTTCTTTTCGCTTGTAATCTTTATAAATAAAGCAACTTTCGTTGGGACTTTGTCTCGAAAGGTTGTCGTTCCTTACATATCGTATGAATTCATTTTAATTGTTAGCGAAGATCCCTTCTGCACGAAACAGTTTGATAAAAATAATTTGTTTAAGAATAAAAAATGTAATATTTTCGAGATAAAATATGTAGTTAAAAGGTAATTTTAAGAAATGTATGATTAAAAGCAATTTGGAGAAAATTATTGTCTTCAAATTTGTTTATAAATAATTTGCCATACAAATGCAAGTTTTCGCTCTTACAAGTAGTGAACCAGTGGGCCGGTGACGGATTTAGTGGGGGCAGGCCGGAACTTTAGCCAAATCAGCTCCCATCCCATTATTTTTTTCATATACAAATTTTTTTATTATTATTATTTTTGATAGAATTTCATTTTATATATTAGTCCAATTAAGAAAGAAAATTCGTCCATTCAGCGTCTGCTCACAACAACACAAACAAGGTAATCTGATATCAGTGTTTACCGACAAATGCACGGATCGGAAAATAATCACCAAGCTAACACGACCATCAATTTGTATTTATATTTATTTGCCTTTCGGGTTCTTAATGTCCACATGGAGCAATTACTGCAGCTTACATAGTTGGCTCGTTAATAATGGGGATGTTAACAACCCAACAACTCAGTTATATTTCACCTAACTATTCATAGCTATACATGTTTATGGTTTGAAGGGTTGGTTTTATTACCAAGGTGGTAAGAAAACGAATTCCTGAAATTGAATGTTTTTATTAGTTTTAATTTGTTAGGTGGAAAAAGTGGAGAATTTTTTAAGTTTTATTGTTTAATTGATATCATTTTCAATGAAAAATAAAGCAAAATTTTACAATTTTAATTAAAAAAAAATTAGTATCTCACATTTGTACTTAACAATAATAATGTTAAAAATAAGTCAATTAATAAAAACAAAAATGATATTTTTTTAAAAAAAAAAATAATAATAATAATAACTACAAAAATGATGAAAATCAAAGTGGTGAAAAAATGAATTCAACAAAAACAAGAAAAACTGGAAAATCGAGAAAAGATGAAACATTAATTTCATAGAAAAAAATACTATCAAACACCCAAAAAGATGATGGAAAGTAGGAAAATGTTTTGCATTTTCCATGGAAAATGTGGTCTATTAACGACCCTAATGGTAAAGCAATTTGTCAATATACAAATTTTTGTCTCGAAAAAGAAGGTAAAAAGACTTTGACTTATAATAAAAATACAATAGACTACTTGGTTGATTTTGATTTATAGTCTAATTGACTTTTGAGAAATAAGTAGCTTAAAAGTAAAATATATATATTTCCATTCTAGATAGGATTGAACAAACCAAACGAAACAGATTACATTTTCACTCTTGTAATGAAAGTTTTCAATAGGATACATATTAAGTAGATCGAGGACTCATCTAAAGTATCATGCAGATATATAAATATGAGAAAAAAAAAAAATTGCGCACTGACTTAATTTTAATCAGTGTATCATTCATGAATACAGTAAAATAATCCTATTGATCAAAAAAAAAAAAAAAAGAAAAATTAATTATGGAATAATATAATCATCTGGAACGTGAAATGTATCTGGATCCTCCTCATTGATCCATCCATACTTCTCTAAGAAAGGATTGACTATGGTTTTTGGTGGATAGTTATTAATGAATTCTTTCCAAACATTTCCATTTCCATTCCCATCTTCATCCAAATCCCTCATCACTTCCCACACACAACTGTTACACTTAAACCCTGCTCCAAAACTTATCATCAAAACTTTGTTACCTTTTCTAAGCCTTTTTTTAGCTTGCATATATGCTAAAACATACCATATGCTGCTCGCAGACGTGTTTCCGAATCGATGCAATGTCATTCTTGCTGGCTCTATGTCATACACGCTCAGGTTTAGATTCTGTGCCACTGCATCGATCACCGCCTTTCCTCCCGTGTGGAGGCAAAAATGATCGATTCCGGTTTTGAAATTGATCACTGGCCTAGCTGCTGCTGCACCTGTCTTGGTATACTTTTGAGTAATTTTTCGAAGGAGAGTGAGTAATGCGAAGCCGAGGAGCTCGCGAACGGGGAGTATTTTTGGGGCGAATTCTTTCAAGTTATCGACAAATGCACGAGTAGCAGCCTTGGGGAGATTCTTGCCTAGGTGAACACCTACATTGCCTTGATCATCTTCCATTTGTTTGCAACAATCATAGGATTCATCCTTTGCACCATGGTGTGTTCTCACAAGGCATTTCAAATTGAACATGGCCTTTTCTTTCAAGGTCACTTTATTTGTTAAAAGTATTGCACACCCTCCTGATCTAAACAGACAATTTGTAAGAATCATTGATCTATCTTTCCCTGTGTACCAACCTAGGCTCAAAGATTCAGATGTCACAACAAGTGCTTGCAAATTTCTCTGAGTCTTGAAAATGTTTTGAACAATATTTATTGCAATAGGGCTGGCACTGCATCCCATTCCAGTGATATTATAAACCTTAATATCCTCTTTCATCTTATAATGATGGATAATTCTACAAGATAGCGAAGGAACTATAGCGAGCATCGATATATTCACCACTAGAACGTCAATCTCAGAAGGCGAAATCCCCGTCTTTTTGAAAAGCATGTCAATAGTATCAAGAAAAAAATCATCCATTTCAATGATGGCGTCTTCAAGTGTCGGAGACGTTTCTCGCCCTTCGATTACCATTCTCGGGCCATAAGTATCCTCTCCAATGCCTGAACTGACTATGGCCTTCAAGAGAAACTTGTATTCATTTAGGCCAAGTTGCTTGTTTCGCCTAATTACTTCGCCGCAAAACCTCGTGCTGAGTTTCTTATCATCACTTGGTTTGTAGCATTCATAGTCCAATATGTAACAATTTTGATGCCTTCTTCTGTCAAAGGTTTTCCACAAAGTGTAGAATAGAAAAAGGAGAGGGAAACAATACAAGACCATTGGAGCAAGATCCATGCGTGATGGGGATGAGAGGAAGAGGGAAAATAAGGATGGAATATGATGTATGATGTAAATTCTTGTTATGTGATGAGAAATTTAAATCAAACACTTCGCATTATTTAGAGTACTGCTCAAGTTGCATGTCAATAGTAGGCTTTAAAAAACTTGTATCTCTCAACTCCCAACAACTCATTGGTGCGTGACTTATCTAACAATCTTTATTACAATCAATGATCTAGTACCTATTTGATGGGAATTTAAATAAGATTTTTAGTAAATTTTGATAAAAATTAAAGGAATATGTCGTTGAAAATCTGTTGACCTTGTAAAATGTATTGTTAAAATTAATTGTTTGATTTTGACTTATATTTTAATTAGATTTGTAATTGTTACGTACCAAATGGGGCTAAATCATGTCATAGGTATGTAGTTGAATATATACATTAGAGTACTTCCTACCTCAAATAATACATCCAAGTAATCAATCAGTCTTCCACCCCCCCCCCCCCCCCGGGCGCTCTCTCTCTCTCTCTCTCTCTCTCTCGAGAAATTTTATTATAATAAAAAAAAATTAAATTTATTAATATGTGTCGCTATGATTTCACCCAATTACTAATGAAAATGTGTTCGTCTAACATGTCAATTATTTTAAGATTATAGAAAAAGACATTTAAAATCATATAAATTTTTAAGTCCAATTTGCGAATTTAAATTTGTCAAAATTATTATTTCATTTTGAATCCAATTCTTTATTTTAATCCAATATCCAAAATTTCGTATTTTAATATTATTATTTTAAATCTCCATCAATACAGATTATGTATAACCCCCAGCCAAAATGCAAATTCAGATTTTCCAAACATCCCAAAAATGTTATTGCCATTCAAATTCTTGAAATTGAAAAACGCTAGAAATTAATGCACTGTGTTACAGTCTTTCACTACCAGCCTATAAAATCATCTTCCTCCCATTTCTTTCTTGCCTTCACCCTGCAAATATTTTGGGTAAGAATTCCCCTTTCCTTCAACGTCCACAACCCAAAACATAACAGCCCCTCATTCGAATGCAGAACCAAACCACCGCTACCATTTCGACCACTGCCATGGCTGAAACACCACCACTGAATTCAAACCTTTCGTAAACCACAAATAATCTATAACGATTTTTCCACAAAATCGAACCATCAATCCAAAAACAAAAATCTGCAATGGAAAATTTAACAGTCCTCACCACCACCAACCGAAATTGCCTCATCAGTCCACTGCCCAACTCCACCGCAATATCACAACATCGCCACCCCAAAATTGTAGCTGCCTAACTCAAGAAAACCCAAAATCAAACAACCAAAAACCAAAGAAATAAGTAACCCAACACTTATCTCAGTCACAGACCCTTTTCGTCGGATTATCGCTCGAAAATCACCAAAAATCGGGCCCTCTTTATCTTGGTTTTTGGACGATAATCTGACCCAAACTGTAACGACCCGAGTCCCACTTAACGGGCTGTCCCGGCCGTTAGATGATAGCTTACTGTCCCCACTGTACTAACACGAGTCTTTTCAGCATGCTGTGTCCTCACTCTCATGCTCCTCGAGAAAACTTCTCAGGAGGTCACCCATCCTAGAATTGCTCCATGCCAAGCACGCTTAATTGTGGAGTTTCTAACGATGAACTTATGAAAAATAAGGTGCACCTTGTTGGTATGAATAGTACATATCATTTCTTTTGTGCTTTCTTGGCCTGGGTGTTACAATCATCCCCAGTTAGACTAGCGACGTCCTGGTCCTACTTAACCCATATGAGGATCTGCTACCAGGCATTGGGATCGAGGTAACTCCCGCCCTATGGCGTAGCACTTAGTTCCAGATTTTCGGCTCGTGGTCGTCTCTGATACCATTTGTAACGACCCGGGTCCCACTTAACGGGCTGTCCCGGCTATTAGATAACAGCGTAATGTCCCCACTGTACAAACACGAGTCTTTTCAGCATACTTTGTCCACACTCGCATGCTCCTCCAGAAAACTTCTCAGGAGGTCACCCATCCTAGAATTGCTCCAAGCCAAGCACGCTTAACTGTGAAATTTCTAACAATGGACTTCCGAAAAAGAAGTGCACCTTGTTGGTATGAATAGTACCTATCATTTCTTTTGTACTTTCTTGGCCTGGGTGTTACACAAACCTTCACCTTTCACACACCACTCCACCGGCCTTGCTGCCTCCTAGCAACTGTGGTACAACTGCCGGCGTCCCCGCTAGCCATCTCTCTGCATCTCTTCTCTGTTACGGAAAGAGGAGAGAGAGAGATTAGGATATATATATCAAAGTTTTGATTTTGTAAAATAGCACCCAAAGTCCCAATTTTTCCAAAACTTATCGATTTCAGTCCCTTTAATTCAATGATGTTTCAAATCTTCACCCCTAAGTTTTAAGAAATTATTTAAGCCCTGCAGTTTTAAAATATCCGAGTCAGTCCCCTTTTATTCTGAAAATTTTAATTAAGTCCCAAATCTTTAAATTTCTGTTTTATTAAAATGTTAGATTGGTCCCCAATCTTTTATTTTATTTTTATAACACCCAATTTTCCAAAAAAATTGCTAATTCAAAATTTACTTTCTTTGGCTAGACAACGGGAACAGAAAGTTAGAGAATTGGAGTTCCTTACTCAACTCGAACTCGTTAGAAATTGAGGTAGACTCATTCTTAATAATTGATTTTAGTTATGATTTGCATGTGCACGTGAAATGCGATAATGTGATTTATTCATGTGTTAATATGAATTGAGACGAGACGAAGTTATGATGTTATATGCACTATAACTTACATGCATTATTGCATGTTGAGACGAGATGAGGCTACTTTTCCGCACTTATATGTTATATGAATTGAGAATGTTATACGCGTCGTAACTTACATGCATCATTGCATGTTGAGACGAGACGAGACTACTTTTACGTACTTATGTGATATACTATATGATGTTATGCCAAGAAAATGTTTAGC
Source organism: Ligustrum vulgare (assembly GCA_963555705.1). NCBI lineage: Eukaryota > Viridiplantae > Streptophyta > Magnoliopsida > Lamiales > Oleaceae > Ligustrum > Ligustrum vulgare. The sequence goes on from OY743171.1 coordinate 24,511,547, forward strand.
ATGATTTGCATGTTTATGCGTAATATCATAGTTTAAAGTTTATTATTTCGTAATGAGTTTACTGAGTATTTTTTTGAAATACTCATTCCATTATTATTAATTTTTGCAGACTTCGAAAGTGGTGATGAATGATGGACATGAGTGGCTGAAAGAAATAAATAAATGTTCTATTTTAAAGTTTACCCTAGCAGTATCACGATAATTTAAATTTATGTTTTACCAACAGTTGAAGGATTTCAAATTTAGTACCGTTGATGCTTTTGAATAGTATTTTATTCGAATTTTAAAATTTTAGTTATTTTCCTCTCAATTTATCATTCTGAAAATTAGTTTAAGATGATGAAGTGACGTTCCGGGTATTTAGAACTCGGGTCGTTACAGCATGGTATCAGAGCCAGGTCTACGTTTCTGTAGACATGCAAAAATTTTAAAACAGATTTAAAAAAAAAAAAATTGGAATTGCCACTGTCATCATTCTCTCCACCAACTCCGAAGGTAAAGAAGATTTTTATGTGGTTAATTGTTAAAGTTATGATTATTTCGGATATTGTTTGAATATTTTATGAGATTCAGACAAAGAAGGAAGATATTATATCTGAAATAAGTAGAAAGGAAGCGAGTTTGAGCATAATGAGAAATAAGTAAAAGAAGCATAATTTGAGAAATGTTTTCATAATAAATTTTTTCCTCGAATTAAGAAGATGAACTTATAGAACCCCCATAGTAGACTATGCATAATAGGTATTTTCTTTAGATATGACACGATTTAGAAGGGGTCAACATCGAGAACCAGAAAGTGAATTTTCAGCCTACCTGTCTTTCTGAGCGGCGCCACACGCTACAATATCAGATCATATATTTAGATACCATGCCTTGCGTCTGGATGTCATAGTTGATGGCTTTAGGACGATGGACGCACAATCCATCGACCATCTTTTGTTGTCGTTTTCGATAGATCAACGATCTCAAGCGACTCAGTTCTGTGATGATGTAAAAAGACGTTTTGGTGAGAATGTGAGTTTTCAAACAGTGTTTGATGAGTTTTTGGTGCGTTGGGACCGCTACCAAACCCCTGCCGTAGCACCAGAAGTAATTATCATTTCTAACGACGAAGAAGAGGACGAGCCATTAGTGGTATCTGACGCTAAGTCAGGAATTTATGATTATACCCCTAGCTCACTGGGGTACTCACCATGGTTTAAATTTGGTTCCCCGCCAGATGCACCACCTTCTGGCGGAAATGGTTGGCTCGATGAGTAGAATGGATTTGTAGTAGTCAGTTTAGAGTTTCCATTTCAGTTGTATCTTTTGATTCGATGTATCCTCACTTAAAGGACTTCTGAATTATGAATAAAGACATTTTATTTTAATTTTATTAGCATGATGTTGGGTTATGAATCGAGAAGTTAAAAATATTTTATGCTTCATTTTAAAGGAAAATGTCTAGGCGCGGAAATAGAAATGTTGCTGAACAAGCTACCCTAGAACAAGGATCCACATCCCAGTCTACTACTATTAGAGATTTACACCAGGCTGTACAAGACATGAGGTAGGCCCCAACAGATCCCACAGTACCAATCATTGAGCAATTTAGAAGGTACCGTCAGCCAACTTTTGATGGCGAAAATGGTCCGTTAGCTCTGGATGAGTGGCTGCAAATTATAGAGAAGATCTTCAGGAATATATCCTGTCCTGAGGATAGGAAGATTACATGTGCTGAGTTTATGTTGGTCGGCAGAGCTGGATTTTCGTGGGAGTGTACATCGAGGACTAGAAAAGAAGAAGAGCAAATAGCTTTGACGTGGGAGGAATTTAAAGCTGAGATCAAAGATAAGTTTTTCCCCCAAGCTCTTCGGGACCATAAAGAGACGGAGTTCCTGCGCCTGGTACAAGGAGATATGGACATAACAGATTATGAGAGAAACTTCGAGGAGTTGTCACGATATGCTCCACATCTGGTGGAGATCCGACTGATCGTTAGTTCACATGAATTGCCCAAGTACAGAGAAGTCGAGAAGAAAGCTCAAGCTGTAGCTCATGCTGGAATAAAGTTTGGCATTGAGGGAAGTCAAAAGAATGCAAAGTTTCAGGGTAAGAGGAAGTGGAATGGTCCGAATCAGAACCAGAATAGGAACTATGTACCCAACAAGAGGAAGTGGAATGGTCCGAATCAGAACCAGAATAGGAACTATGTACCCAACAAGAAGATGAACTCAGGGCCTGCTAAGGGGCAAGCAACTAGCAACATACCACCTTGTCCTAAGTGTTCAAAGATGCACAAAGGAGAGTGTCTGTTGGGCAAGGGAGTGTGCTACAAGTGTGGGAATCCAGGTCATTTTGCTTTAGATTTCCGTAATCCACCAGCACAAGGCGTTGATCAAAAGAAGAACGTAGACTAGAATAAGAAGGGAAAAGCTAGAGTATTTTCGATGGATGCCTCCGAAGATTCTGACGTGATCGCAGGTATACTATCTGTTTTTGGTATTCCTGTTTATGTCTTGATAGATTCGGGTGCTACACATTCTTTTATTGCTGATACATGCCTATTTAGACTAGATTTAGTTGGTGAGAAAACTGGTAGTACACTTGAGGTTAGTTTACCATCGGGAGGAACTATTGTGACTGATAAGATAGTTAAGGCAGTGAAAATAGATTTCGATGGCCAAATACTTGAGGCAGATCTCAATATAATTCAGATGAGAGATTTCGATATTATTCTAGGGATGGACTGGTTGAGTATAAATCGTGCTGCTATTTTTGTGTCATGAGAAGGAAGTTGTGTTCCGAAAGAATGGGGAAGAAGTATTCAGATTCTATGGGACGAAAATTAAGGCACTTCCTTACCTTATTTCGGCTTTTCAAGCAGAAAAACTTCTAGTTAAAAGAAATTGTCAGGGCTATTTAGTTAGCCTTCAAGACAAACTGACTAAGGAAAGTACATTGGAATCAGTGCCAATGTGTGCAATTTTGTCGATATTTTTCCAGAAGACCTACCAGGCTTTCCACCTGATAGGAAAGTGGAATTTGTTATCGATCTAGTGCTGGGAGCTGCCCCAGTTTCTAAAGCTCCATATCATATGGCACCAAAGGAGTTGCAAGAACTGAAGGTTCAGCTGGAGGAACTGTTAGAGAAGGGCCTCATCAGGCCGAGTGTGTCCCCATGGGGTGCACCTATGCTATTTGTGAAGAAAAAGGATGGTAGTATGAGAATGTTCATCGATTATCGAGAACTCAACAAGTTGACCATAAAGAATAAGTATCCGCTACCCAGGATCGAAGACTTATTTGATCAACTAAAGGGTCTTGCTGTTTTCTCGAAAATTGATTTGAGGTCTGGCTACCATCAACTAAAGATCAAGTTGTTTGACGTACAAAAGATAGTGTTCAGAATGCGATATGGACATTATGAGTTCACAGTGATGCCATTCGATCTCACGAACGCACCTGCGATATTCATGGACATGATGAATCGTGTTTTCCATCAGTATCTCTATAAGTTCTTCATTGTCTTCATTGATGATATTTTTTTCTACTCCAAGGATTCTGAGCAACATAGGGAACATTTGAAGATTGTATTGGAGACACTGAGAACAGAAAAGTTGTATGCCAAATTCAAGAAGTGTGAATTTTGGCTAAAGAAGATAGGTTTTCTGGGTCACATCGTCACTATCAAATGCATTGAAGTTAATCCATCTAAGGTCCAGACAGTGACTAATTGGGTTATGCCGAAAAATGCGGGTGACGTGAGAAGTTTTCTAGGATTGGCTGGATATTATCGACGGTTCATAGAAGGTTTCTCTAAGATAGCGAGTCCCATGAATCAGTTAACACGGAAAGGTGTCAAATTTCAATGGACTGAATAGTGTGAGCGAAGTTTCCAAGAACTGAGAATAGAATGGTTTCAGCACCAGTATCGACGGTACCCGATGGGACTGACGATTTTGTTATTTACAGCGATGCCTCCAAACATGGATTGGGATGTGTTCTAATGCAAAAAGGTAAGGTAGTTTCCTATGCTTCAAGGCAATTAAAGCCATATGAACAAAATTATCAGACACGTGATCTGGAGCTAGCAGCAGTAGTGCATGCTTGAAGATTTGGCGACACTATTTATACGGGAGTAAATGCGAGATTTACACCGATCACAAGAGTCTCAAATATTTCTTCACTTAGAAGGAGTTGAATATGAGACAACGACGGTGGCTTGAGTTGGTTAAGGATTATGACTGCAATACTTCTTTACCACCCTGGTAAAGCCAATAAGGTTGCAGATGTGTTAAGCAGAAAGAATGTTGGACAGTTATCAGCCTTGGAAATAGTGTAACATTAAATAATTTGAGATTTTCAAAATATGAGGATTGAAGTATGAGCCCCATCAATCCAAAGTTCTAGTAAATTGGCGAACTTGACTATTAAGCCGAATTTAAGAGAGCGGATTGTGACTGCTCAGGTGGGTGATAAATTCTTAGAAAAGATTAGAACTAACGTTGGAATGGATAAGAGAATAGGTTTCGAGATTGCCCCTGATAAAGCACTTATGTTCAAGGGTTGTCTCTGTGTGCCGAAAGATGATCAAATCAGAAATGAAATCATGAAGGAAGCCCATTCAGCGCCGTATGCAGCTCATCCAGGAGGGACAAAGATGTATCGTGATCTGCGAGAAACATTCTGGTGGAGGAATATGAAAGGTAGCATTGCAAAGCTTGTCTCACGTTGCATGGTCTGTCAACAAGTCAATGCCGAACATCAGAGACCATTAGGATTGTTAAATCCTTGGAGATACCAGAATGGAAGTGGGAGAAAATCACTATGGACTTTGTAGCAGGTTTACCGAGATCATCGAGAGGGCATGATGTGATATGGGTTATTGTGGACCGACTTACAAAGTCACTCACTTTCTTCCAGTTCGAATGACTCTCAGTGTAGACCAATTGTCACAAATATATGTTAGAGAGATTGTTCGACTTCATGGAGTTCCAATGTCTATAGTTTTAGATAGAGATCCGATATTTACCTCAAGATTTTGGAAGAGCTTACATATAGCTATGGGTACTAAATTAAATTTTAGTACTCCCTATCATCCCCAGACCGACGGACAGTCTGAGCGCACTATTCATATTTTGGAAGATATGCTTAGAGCTTTTGTCTTAGATCTAAGCGGTAATTGGGAGACTCTCTTGCCGTTGGTAGAGTTTGCTTACAACAACAGTTTCCAAGCTACTATTGGTATGGCACCATACGAAGCATTGTGTGGATGAAAATGTCGATCACCAGTATTTTGGGATAAGGTTGGTGAAAGGAAGATATTAGGTCCGGAATTGATTGAAAAGACAGTAGAGGCTATTGAGAAGATCAGACTAAGGTTAACCTGCTCAAGATAGGCAAAAGAGTTACACCGATAAGAGGAAGAAATACTTGGAATTTCAAGTCGGAGAGAAAGTATTTTTGAAAGTGGCTCCGATGAAGGGGACTTTTCGTTTTGGTAAGAGAGGAAAATTAAGGTCTCGATATATTGGACCACTTGAGATATTTGAACAAGTAGGAAACGTGGCTTATAGTTTGGCTTTACCACCAGAACTTTAGGCGGTACACAATGTTTTTCACGTTTCTCAATTAAGGAAGTATGTTCATGACCCTAGCCACGTGGTGAACTTTTAGTCTATATCGATTCAGAAGAATCTATCCTATGAGGAAGCATCCATGGCTATAATTGACAGAAAGGTTCATGTCTTAAGAAATAAAGAGATTCCCTTAGTCAAAGTCCAGTGGGAGTAAACACAGTAGTGATGAAGCTACTTGAGAAAATGAAGAAGAAATCCTAACTAAGTACCCAGACATAGTAGACGAGGTAAGTTTAATTTCGAGGATGAAATTATTTTAACGGGGTAAGATTGTAGCGATCGAGAAATTTTGTTATAATAAAAAAAAAATTATATTTATTAATATGTGTCGCTACGATATCACCCAATTACTAATGAAAATGTGTTCGTCTAGCCATGTCAATTATTTTAAGATTTTAGAAAAAGACATTTAAAATCATATAAATCTTTAAGTCCAATTTGCGAACTTAAATTTGTCCAATATTATTATTTCATTTTGAATCCAATTCTTTATTTTAATCCAATATCCAAAATTTCTTATTCTAATATTATTATTTTAAATCTCTATCAATACAGGTTATGTGTAACCCCCAGCCAAAATGCAAATTCAGATTTTCAAAACGTCCCAAAATGTTGTTGTCATTCAAATTCTTGAAACTGAAAACGCTAGAAATTAATGCACTGTGTTACAGTTTTTCACTACCAACCTATAAAATCATCTACCTCCCATTTCTTTCTTGCCTTCACACTGCAAATATCTTGGGTAAGATTTCCCCCTTTCCTTCAACTTCCACAACCCAAAACATAACAACCCCTCATTCGAATGTAGAACCAAACCAACACTACCACCTCGACCACTGCTATGGTTGAAACACCACCACTGAATTCAAACCTTTCCCAAACCAAAAATAATCTACAATGATTTTTCCACACAATAAAACCATCAATACAAAAACCAAAATCTGCAATGGAAAATTTAACAGTCCTCACCACCGCCAACCAAAATTGCCTCATCAGTCCACTGACCAACTCCACCGAAACATCACCGCATGCCACCCCCAAATTCGTAGCTTCATAACTCAAGAAAACCCATAATCAAACAACTAAAAAAACTAGAGAAATAAGTAACCCAACACTTATCTCAGTCACGGACCCTTTTCGCCAGATTATTGCTTGGAAATAACCAAAAATCGGGCCCTCTTTATCTCGATTTTTGCACAATAATCTGACCCAAATCATTACCTTTCACACACCACTCCACCGGCCTTGCTGCCTCCTCGCAACGGTGGTACAACTGCTGCGTCCAATTGGCGGCCTCGAATCGAAAAAAGGGCGAGCCCCGCTCGCCATCTCTTCTCTGTTGAGAGAGAGAGAGAGAGAGAGATTAGGATATATATATATATATATATATATAAGTTTTGATTTTGTAAAATTGCCCCCTAAGTCCCAATTTTTTCAAAACTTATCGATTTCAGTCCCTTTAATTTAATGATGTTTCAAATCTTCACTCCTAAGTTTTAAGAAGTTATTATTTAAGCCCGCAGTTTTAAAATATCTGAATCAGTCCCCTTTTATTCTGAAAATTTTAATTAAATTAAATTTAAATTTTACTAAAATGTTAGATTGGTCCCCAATCTTTTATTTTATTTTTATAACACCCAATTTTCCAAAAAAATTACTAATTCAAAATTTCCTTTCTTTGGCTAGACAACGCGAACGGAAAGTTAGAGAATTGAAGTTCCCTACTCGACTCGAACTCATTAGAAATTGAGGTAGACTCATTCTTAATAATTGATTTCAGTTATGATGTGCATGTGAAATGGGATTTATTCATATGTTAATATGAATTGAGACGAGACGAAGTTATAATGTTATATGCGCTATAACTTACATGCATTATTGCATGTTAAGACGAGACGATGCTACTTTTCTGCACTTATATGTTATATGAATTGAGAATGTTATATGCGCTGTAACTTACATGCATCATTTCATGTTGAGACGAGGTGATGCTACTTTAATGTACTTATGTGATGTTATGCCAAGAAAATGTTTAGCATGATTTGCATGTTTATGTGTAATATCATAGTTTAAAGTTTATTACTTCGTAATGAGTTTATTGAGCGTTTCTTTGAAATACTCATTCGTTATTAACAATTTTTGCAGACTTCGGAAGCGGTGGCGAATGATGAACATGAGTGGCAGAAAGAAAGAAATAAATGTTTTATTTTAAAGTTTACCCTAGCAGTATCACGATAATTTAAATTTATGTTTTACCAACTGTTGAAGGATTTCGAATTTAGTACCGTTGATGGTTTTGAATAGTATTTTATTTGAATTTTAAAATTTCAATTATTTTCCGCTCAAATTATCATTTTGAAAATTAGTTTGAAACGATGAAGTGACCTTCCAGGTATTTAGAACTTGGGGACGGTTGTCAAACCATCTTATCTAAAAGTATAAACTAATTTTTCTTCAAAGGTCGGTGGTTGTTTAAATGGAGGGAGAAAATTTATTTGTGCTTTTTAAGTAAAATATGTGATTCAAATTGGAGAGAGATAATGCGTGTAGTTAAAAAATGGTTTAAAAGTTGTGGAGTTTAATTTTTTGTTTAATCCTTGGTTGCCGAAAAGAGGCTAAGTTGTATTTCTTAGAGAGTACATCTTTCTTTTTTCTTTATTTTTTTCATCAAAGGACATTTGCAGTTAATGGATATCCATTATAGAGGTTACCAGAAAGCAACTTCAATTTTGAATTAATTCAAACAAGGGCAGATTATAACTGAGTTTTGAAAAATGGAAGATGGGACTCTTTGTTTTTGGTAAACGTTAGATGGAGAGTTGAGAGAGGAAGTCATGTCTCATTGTAAAAACAGCTCATGATTTTTGGGTTTCAGTTTAAGACTGGAAAGGGCATTTATATTTGAAAGTTGTTCGAAAAACGACATGAAAGAGAACACAGTACGTACAAAGGCAGGAAGTTAAGAAGACCATGAATTGTAGGGCTTTAATTTCTTCCCTTCTTTAAGGGACAATATAAATTCCTTGAAAGAGAAATGTTGAAGATGCCATGGTCCTGAATTCCAGATAGGCAAGTCCTTAATTAATATGTCAACTACGAACACTGTACCTTCCCTACATATATTTTCGTCTAATAATGCAAACATGCATACGGCACATAATAATTTAGCATCTGTTTCACAAACTATTAAAAACATATTTTCAAACAACACAATTCATCAAACCTTTTTTTAACCACACATATTTTATCTCTTCACTTTTCAACTACATATTTTACTTCGAAAATATAAAAAACGTGTTTTTAAAAACAAAACTTTTAATAAACAATGCCTAATTAGCCCTCAAATCTCAAATTCTCAAAGTCTGATTCTTTTTTTAAAAAAAAATGTCACATTTTTTAGTGGGTCACATGGGCCACAAGAACCCAGTGTGGTCCGCCGATGATTGCATCACTTGTGTTAACTACTTTTTTCGTCAAATTTTTATATTCAAAATTCCATTAATTAGCATATCCCATCCATTTTAACAATTTTTATCCAAAAAGTTAATCAAGAGAGCATAAAAAGAATATTATCCATCATTTTAAACTAAATATTTTTTCATAATTTCGAAACATGTAATTGGAATACTTTAACAAAAATCGCCGTCAACAATGAGTTATGGTAATTGATGGAAATTGAAGCATATAACCTTCTTTTTTAATTATAATGAAAACATCTAGTAACAAGTGAGTTTATCTCACATTGAAAATGAACTGTCTATCCTTTTCTAGTATTCCTTGTAAAATGCAAATTAGGATTCATGTTGAGCTGCAATACTACTACTTTACTCGAGTTTAAAATAATGACAGACAGGTGTGGGATGTGGAAAAAAAAAAGTACTTTGCTTGATGTGGATCCAATTTTGCAGCCCAAATTTCCAGCCCATTCCTCAGTTCAGCATATAAGGACGTATTGGACCGAATGTGATAGAAGCCCAAGTCTGGTGACCCGGTTTCCTCAGCCCATTCTTATCACCGCCTTATATGAACCATTAGATCATGTCATTTGATCTGAGCCCTTCGTCCTGATGATAAGGCTTGATAGATTAACACTCAATCGACACAACTCCAGAAGCATCCATTCTGATTTCATCTTCGTCTCTCTCATTCTCTCAGAAAACCCTAATGTTCTTTCTGATTTCTCGCATATCTGTGTGGTTTCTTTTACTGATTCTTAGTGTAAAATCAGTGTAACTTTGTGGTTTAGATACAGATTGTTATTCTGTATATTTTCTTTGTGGTTTATGCGAGTTTGTTTAGATTTTCTGATTTCTTTTGTATAAGAGACGCGATCTGTGTATTTGATGTTTCAACTCTTTGTGGTTTTGAAGTTTATAAAGTTTTTGAAGTTTTTGTTTGAAATATTGTTCGTATATACTTTGTGGTTATTTCTGGGTATTGATCACTTAACAGTGGTATCAGAGCCTTAGGGTTCATGTTATAAACGCTAATTCTTGACTCAGTTTTGTTAGATCCAGGATTTTTATACGGATCTGTGTTTTTCTTGAAAATTTCTTTGTGGTTACTGTTTACAACGATTTAGGGTTCTTCAGTTCTTGGTGGTGATCTTTGAGAAAATATTTGTTCTTAAAGTTTCTTGAAAACCTGTTTGTAAACTAGTTTATGATTCTGGAATTTTTGGGTTTCTGAAATCGTTTGAAATTTTATTTTTTTCAAACTTTCTTCGTGGTTCAGAAATTTGCTCTGTGGTATTTTCTTGTTTAAAACCTATTTTGAAATTAGGTTTTCTTACGATTTTGGATTTTATTCTGAGTCATATATAATTCTTTGGGATCTTTATTCTGTTTTTGGTTTTCAGTATTTTTTTTATAAATATACTGAATCATACACATAGATCCTACATTTTCTTTGTTGGCTGATCTTTGCAACATTTCTGGAACTTGGTGGTATTGAACCTGTGGATTCTGAATCTTTGTGGAAAAATAATCTTTGTGCTGCTGAGCTCATATAATTTTTGCATCAGGTGATCTCCTTCCAATTTACTGCAATTCATACTGATTATTTCTTCAAATTCTTGGTTCTTTTCTAAATCCCTCCGTTGAAGCCTATTATTGGACCTTAATTCTTACCTTTGTCTAGGATTCCTTGAGAATCCGGGAATCTGAGGGAGGTTGGGCTGACCCATAAATAGGTTGAGGGATATACTGGGAGAACCTGTTTTCTATACATTAGTATTGTGTAGTTAACTCATTAGTCTGATTTGTGTTGAATTGTAATCATCTTGATTGCCTTGCTATTTCATAACTTGTTTGAGACTTTATTCTTATATCTTGATCTTTGTGGAACACTTACTGATAATTCTTGGGTTTCAGTGTTTACTTTTTGTACCTCATCTGTCTGACTACTCTTTTGGAATAACAAAGCCTTTCAATTTAATAATTCTTTAAAAAAAATTTATTACTTCAATGGCTACTGTAAAAGTAGATGTTGAAGTATGGAATGGAAAAGGAGACTTTAATCTTTGGAGCCAGAAAATGAAGGCTTTATTACTTCAAATGAAATGTGCTAAGGCTATAGATATGTCCTGACCTCTTGATACCCCTCAGGATAAACAACTTGAAATGGATGAAATAGCATGGAGTACTCTGTTCTTACACTTATCTGATAATGTCATTAGACAAGTAGGAAAGACTAAAACTACTATGGAATTATGGGATAAACTGGAAGAAATTTATGCTACTGTGTCTTTGCCTGATAAGTGCTTTCTGTGGAAACAATATTTCTCTTTTAAATTTGATCCTTCAAAGGATGTAGATGAGAACATGAGTAGGTTTACCAAAATTACACAGAGTCTGTTAAATTATGATGAGAAATTAACTGATGAACAAAAGGTTGTGTGTTTGCTTAATGCTATGGGTGATAAGTTCAAAGGCCTTAGAAATGCTCTTGAATATGGAGGACAAAAATTGACTACTGAAATTGTTCACACTTCACTTAAAAACAAAGAACTTGAGTTCAAGAACAATCCTAAAGAGGCTTATAATGTAATAGGATCTTTTAAGAAGAAGACTCCCTTTAGGAATAATAAGCCAGTGAGTAATTTCAATAAAAATTGGAATACCTCTAGCAATAATAGAACTTGGAATAATGTGAATAATAAGCCTGCAAGAGGGAATTTCCAAAATAGAGCAATTTTCAATAGGTCTAATGACAACACCTATAGAGGACCAAATAATTCTAGAAGTCAGACCAATTTTAGAGGTTATGATAATTCTAGAAATCAAGACAACCATAGAAGTCAGAATAATGTCAGGGGGCAAGATAATTCTGGGGGACTTGATAACATAAATAGACCCAGACTTTGTTACTATTGTGGCCAACCTGGACATCATATCAAAAATTGTTTCAAAAGGAAAAATGAAATAGGAACCAGCAATCAAACAGAGGCTGCAGTCCAAGACAATAATGGAGTGGTTTATGTTACCACTGAATCTGAAAACAGACATAAATTGATACTTGATTCTGGTTGCACTTTTCATATGTGTCCTGAAAGAAATTTATTTTCTGACTTCTGTTCTGATCATTATGGCTCTGTGAAACTTGGTAACAATGTTACATGTGATGTGAAAGGAACTGGGAAGGTTTTGTTAAAACTTGAAAATGACAAAACTCTTGTTTTAAATCAAACAAGATATGTTCCTAATTTAAAAAGAAATCTAATCTCTCTTGGAGTACTTGATTCTGAATCTTATGAGATTAGAATGTTTAATGGTTACTTGAGTATTTTCAAAAGTAACTTGATGATTTTAACTACTCCCAAAAGTAATGGGATTTATGTGTTGAATACCTTACCTGTTTATGCAAGATCTTTTAATGATGTGTCTGATATGGATAAAACTGTTTTATGGCATAAAAGATTAGGACACTGAAGTGAAAAGGGTCTTAAGTTACTTGAAAACAAAGGTGTTTTTGGTAATGATGTGTTGCATAAACTTGATTTCTGTGAAAAATGTGTGTTAGGAAAACAGAAAAGGACTTCTTTTGGTAAAGGTATTCATAAATCTATTGATGTTCTTGAATATTTACATGCTGACTTATGGGGTCCAGCTCCAGTTAGTTCTGTCTCAGGTTTTAGGTATTTTCTTCTTATTATAGATGACTTTTCTAGGAAAACTTGGGTTCATTTGTTAAAAACTAAGGATGCTACAGTGTCTGTTTTTAAAAATTGGATTACTTTAGTTCAAAATTTGAAGGATAAGAAGGTAAAAATAATTAGGACAGATAATGGATTAGAATTTTGTAACCAAGACTTTGATTCTTTCTGTAGCAGCTTAGGAATCCTTAGACATAGGACTGTTGCATACAGTCCACAGCAAAATAGGGTTGCTGAAAGGATAAATAGAACTCTCTTAGAAAGAACTAGGTGTCTTCTACTTGATTCTAACTTGCCAAAAATTTTTTGGGGAGAAGCTGTTAAAACTGCTTCTTATTTGATCAATCTTTCTCCCTGCAGTGCAATTAATTTCAATATACCTGATCAGATTTGGAATAATTCTCTTCCAGATTTTTCAAAATTGAAAATTTTTGGGTGTGCTGCCTACTCACATCAAACTAAAACCAAACTTGACTCCAGATCTCTGAAATGTGTGTTTTTAGGATATGGAGAAGGGGTAAAGGGCTATAGACTTTGGGTTAGGGAGCAGGGAGGTTACAGGGTTATTTTAAGTAGGTCTGTCATTTTTAATAAAACTGTTTTTCCTTGTAAGGATGAAAAATTAGATGATCCTGTAAATGATAAAGATTTTCTTACCACTGAGCTGAGTGCAGACCATTTAAGTGATGATAATGGCCTGCCCCATACTCAGTTTCAGGTGGAGCAACCCCCACATTTTCAAAATGACAATCCTGAACCTGAACCTGAACTAACTGAGACTTCACCATTGCCTGGTAACATTCCTGAAGCTGCAACAGACCTTGATAATTATCAACTAGCTAGGGATAGACCTAGAAGGGAGATTAGACCTCCTCCTAAGTTTCAGGATCCTGATTTTGTGTCTGCTTATACTTATTCTGACCCTCTTGTTTTTGAACCTGAATCATTTGAAGAAGCTGTTTCTTCAAAAGAATCAAATTTGTGGCATACTGCCATGCAGGAAGAGATGGATTCTCTTCTGAAATATGGCACTTGGATTTTGGTTAATAGACCCTATAATAAAAGGGTAATTGACTGCAAATGGATTTTTAAAATAAAGGAAAGTGATTCTAAAGATGTTAAACCTAGGTACAAGGCTAGGCTTGTGGCTAAAGGTTTCTCTCAAAATGAAGGAATTGATTACAATGAAATTTTTTCTCCTGTGGTTAAATATACTTCAATCAGAATACTGTTTGCTCTTGTTGCACATTTTAATTTAGAACTTGAACAAATGGATGTTAAAACTGCTTTTCTGTATGACTTTTTAGATGAAACTATTTATATGAATCAGCCTAAAGGTTTTGAAAAAGGGGGAAAATCTGATTTAGTTTGTCTATTGAAAAAATCTCTATATGGCTTGAAACAAGCACCTAGGCAGTGGTATAAAAGGTTTGACTCTTATATCCAAAGCCTAAATTTTAAAAAGAGCCAATATGATTCTTGTTTTTATTTCAAAATTGATAATTCTGATTTCATGTATTTGTTGTTATATGTTGATGATATGTTAATTGCTGGACCTAATATGCATGAAATTAATCTGTTGAAAAACAAATTGCATTCTGAATTTGAAATGAAAGATTTAGGGCATGCTAAAAGGATTTTGGGTATGGACATATTTAGAGATAAACAATCTGGGAATCTATTTTAGAGATTTAATTTGATTGATTCTAAACCCGTGTCTCTACCTTTGCCTGCTCATTTTAAATTGTCTTCTGATCATTGTCCTAGAACTGCAGAAGAAGAAATTAGGATGAAAAATGTACCATATTCTAATGCTATAGGATCTGTAATGTACCTTATGGTGTGTACTAGACCAGATATTGCCTTTCCTGTGAGTGTTCTTAGTAGGTTTATGAGTAACCCTGGTGAATTACACTGGGAAGCTGTAAAATCACTTTTAAAATACCTAAAAGGCACTGCAAATCTAAGTTTAGCATTTTTTAGAACCAAAAATGATTTCAAGTTAAATGGTTATGTAGACTCAGATTTTGCAGGTAATATTGACAATAGGAAGTCTACTTCTGCATATTTCTTTACTTTAAATGGTACATGTATTAGTTGGAAATCACAATTATAGAAACTTGTGGCACTGTCCTCAACTGAGGCAGAATATATTGCTGCCACTGATGCTGTGAAAGAGTGTATCTGGTTAAAAAGTTTGTTGTCTGAAATCTCCTGTATTGAAGATTCTGCTATTGAACTTAGTACAGATAGCTTAAGTGCTTTACACCTGTATAAGAATCATGTTTTTCATAATAGATCTAAACACATTGATGTTAAATTTCACTTCATTAGGGATATAACTGAAAAGGGTGTTATTAAACTTGTTAAAATCTCAACTCAGTTGAATCCTGCAGATGCAGGAACTAAAATAATACGTATAAATAAATTTAAAGATGCTTTAATATCTCTTAACTTGTTAGAATTTTGATACTGCTTTGAATTCTGATATTTACAGGTGAGCTGATCCAAAATTGAGGTGGAGTATGTGGATCCAATTTTCCAGCCCAAATTTCCAGCCCATTCTTCAGTTCAGCATATAAGGACGTATTGGACCGAATGTGATAGAAGCCCAAGTCTGGTGACCCGGTTTCCTCAGCCCATTCTTATCACCGCCTTATATGAACCATTAGATCATGTCATTTGATCTGAGCCCTTCGTCCTGATGATAAGGATTGATAGATTAACACTCAATCGACACAACTCCAGAAGCATCCATTCTGATTTCATCTTCGTCTCTCTCATTCTCTCAGAAAATCCTAATGTTCTTTCTGATTTCTCGCATATCTGCGTGGTTTCTTTTACTGATTCTTAGTGTAAAATCAGTATAACTTTGTGGTTTAGATACAGATTGTTATTCTGTATATTTTCTTTGTGGTTTACGCGAGTTTGTTTAGGTTTTCTGATTTCTTTTGTATAAGAGACGCGATCTGTGTATTTGATATTTCAACTCTTTGTGGTTTTGAAGTTTATAAAGTTTTTGAAGTTTTTGTTTGAAATATTGTTCGTATATACTTTGTGATTATTTCTGGGTATCGATCACTTAACACTTGATTTTATAACATTTATATATTATTAATCATAATCAGATGCATACGTGCTCCGCAATGTATAAAGGAAACTTTTCACAAGAATTTTCTCATCTTCATACCTAATTAGAGAAAGCCCCATAAAATAAATGTTCCTGCGCGTAGCAGGTCTACGAAAATCAAGTATTTGGATGAAATTAATTGGGTGGCAATACTGTCATAAATACTGGCATGCCAATGATCTTTATGAATCCAGTCAGGAACGAGCCCTGCCACAACTTTAATTTACTGGTTATATTTCTTCCAGGTGTTATAATAAAATACTAGTATTTTCACTCGTACGATACACGGGAATATAGTAGTGATACCATTGCGATGCACGGGAATATAGTTGTGATAGTGATTTTGATCAAAATTTATGAAAATATATTAATTTTACAATCATATCAAATAAAAACATAGTACAACAATATTTTAATACAAAATATTATCGAATTCAAAACTTAAAAAAAAAAAAGTAATCAAAATAAGAAATGCAACATTTACAAAACTAATAAAAAATAAGAAATTATGATCTTTATAAGATTTTTTCTTTTCTTTTTAAAATTGTTTCTCTATTTAAAAAAATAGTTTTCTTTACTATATATTTGTTAGTTAAACTTTCTTTTTTTATATAAGTTATTTTTATATATTTTTTGATATATTAAATTATTTGGAAATAAAATTAAATAAATAAAATTAACAACCATAAATCTATATTTTCTTTGAATTGGTAAAGATTGTTGTTATTATATTTTTTGTTTATTTAATTTTACTCTAAATGAGTAAATGTCGTTTTATTTGTAAAATAATTTTTTTAGAAAATTTTCTGATATTTGGAATAATTATTTATTTTTTAATTAAAATCGATTTGATCCCAATTCAACATGATTCAATCTTCTGACCCTTGACCTGTTGCTTCTTTCACGTCGAACCATTTCATGTTTTTTGAACATGGGGTATTATATAACTTAAATGATATAATTTAAAATGAAGTAAAAAATATAAAGTAAAACTTTGATATTTGATCTTTTGGATAATTTTACGGACAATATTTTTACAATTTGCTCTCACTTGTTGTATTGTATTAAAATTCTTGTTGAGATCTTCGATTTAATGCCTATATTACATATTTTTCGACTTCAAAATAATATACTAATGTGTATGGTTAAAAAAGTGGTTTAAGAAATTGTGTAATTTTTACAAGTTTATCGAAATCATGCTTAAACATAATTTTAATACTGATAGTTACTCATACCATTTTTCAAATACATTGTAACATGCGAGAGTGATTACTTCTAACTCTTGTTAATTTCCATTACATATGACGGAAAATTATATTCAATCATTTATGAAATTATTCGATTTGAAAGAAAATTTCTGAATTAGTTATTTAATATTTTATTTTTTATATAATCTAATTGGAAAACTTATAAAAAAAATACACAATATAAGGAATGTTAGTAATTTCTTTAAACTAAAATACTTTTCGTTCTTTAAACTAAAACATTTTTGGGTTATTTAAATGTTTTTCAACAAATTTTATAATATATTTTATATCTTTTGAAATATTTTAATGTTACTTTACCAAATTAGTTACACAATGATTAAGCAGAATATTTTTTAATTAATTTAACAAAATTTCTAAATTATGGAGCTTGAATACTTTTTTATAACAATAGAAAATTATCTATTTATTTTTAAAATTAGACTTATGATGCTTTTGATGTAATTTTTCACATTTTTCACAAAAAAAAAATA
Organism: Ligustrum vulgare; assembly: GCA_963555705.1. Classification (NCBI taxonomy): domain Eukaryota; kingdom Viridiplantae; phylum Streptophyta; class Magnoliopsida; order Lamiales; family Oleaceae; genus Ligustrum; species Ligustrum vulgare. The sequence continues at coordinate 24,529,189 of OY743171.1, forward strand.
AAAATAAATGAAGTTAGGATACACAATAAGATTAATAGTTATATTAAAATCAATTATTCTATTAAGTAAAAAAAGTTAAAAAAAAAAAACAATTTTAAATTGTGATTCTTTGGGAATTGGAACGAAATATCTCTGTTTGACAAAATATTTTTAAACAATGCACTTTTAAACTATTTTTTAATCACACATATTTTCTCTTCCCACTTTTCAATCATTGATTTTTACCTCGAAAACATCACATTCTTTTTTTTTAAACAAAAAATTTTAACTACCATTATTTTTTATATAATTTAACAGTGTTCAAAACGATTTTATTTTTATTTTTATTTTTTTATTTGGGGACAAGTGCATGTAGACTGTATTGCTCAAAAGTGTAATTCAAGTTTGCAAACATTACACTTTCCAAAATGCAATCATTTATTTGTTTATTTTTTAATTCTTGTCTTTTTGGGAAAACATTTCCAAATTTAGTAAGTACATTTTGAAGGGAAAGTCTGTGTTATTTTTGGTAAACTAAAAGATTTTCGGGTTATTTAAATATTTTTAACACATTTTATAATATAATTTTATATCTTTATAAATAATTTAATGTTACTTTATCAAATTAGTTATTATAGTATGATTAAGCAAAATATTTTTTAATAATCTTTTTTTAAAAAAAAAATTAACAAAATTTCTAAATTACGGGTATTGAATTCATTTTTATAACAGTAGAGAATTATCTATTATTTTTTTAAATTAGACTTATGATACTTTTGATGTAATTTTCTTAACCAAAAATAAAAATATTTGAAGTTAGGATACATAATAAACTACTTTTTAATCACACATATTTTTTCTCTTCACTTTTCAATCATTAATATTTACCTCGAAAATATCACATTCTTTTTTTTAACAAAAAATATATCTACCATTATTTTTTATATAATTTAACAGCGATCAAAACAGTTTTTTTTTTTTTTTTTAATTTGGGAACAAATGCATGTAGTGCTCAAAAGTGTAATTTAAATTTGCAATCATTACACTTTCCAAAATTTAGTAAGTACATTTTGGAGGGAAAGTGTGTGTATGTGTGTGTTATTTTTTATAAAGACTTTGTTTTTATATATACTAGTATTTACCCCGTGCGATGCACGAAAGTTGCTTTCCGTAATATCTATTTCGATAAATATTCGTATAATTTTAACACTTTTAATCAGCAAAAATATAAAATGCATAATAATAATAATATTCTATTATAATAATTATTAAAATTAAAATTTTAAAAATAACATAATAAACCCAACTTATTAAAAACTTATTTGGAAAGCAAATGCCAATTTATATATTTAAATAAATGATCATGAATTTCAATAATTTTTATGCATTATTGTTAAGTTAATTGATAATGCAAATTTACATAATTTCTGCATTTGATTCTTTTATTTAACATTTTTTCAATTTTCATTCAAAAATCTATAATAATAATTATAAATGTGTGTTTAATATCGACCAACAAATATTTATATTTAATCAATAAAATTATGCTTTTATTTACAAAATCAAGAAATTAAAATAATAATTACCAAAATCTCCAATTATCATAATACAAAAATCGGGGCAACGTGAGAGATCAAAAAATTATATTGAAAATCTTATATTATATAATCTTTACACAATTAAAATTATGAACGATTAAAAATATTAGCAGCCGTTCGATAATTCTGTCTATAAATTTATTTACAAACAACTCATTTTTCACCCACTTTTTAACTATATACATTTTTTGAAACCACTTTTTAGCTATACACATTTTTCGAAACCACTTTTCAATCATGCATCTCGAAAACGAAACTTCAATATTTTTTTATAAACAAAAACTTAACTTTTGAATGGAGGTTTAAATGTTTTCTGTAATGTCTATTTCAATAAGTATTCGTAAAATCTCAAATATTTTTAATCAACATAAATATAAAATGCATAAAATAATAATATTCTATTACAAAAATTATTAAAATTTAAAAAGCAACATAATTAATCCACATTATTAAAAACTTATTTGGATAGTAAATGCAAATTTATATATTTAAATAACAAACGATCGTAGATTTCAATAATTATTATGCTTTATTGATAACTTCATTGAAAATGTAAATTTATATAATTTCTGCATTTGATTCTTATATTTAACTTTTTTTTTTTCAATTTTCATTTAAAAAATCTATTACAATAATTATAAATGTGTTTAATCTTGACTCGCCAAATATTTATAGGGTAATTATATTGATACCACCAAATTTTTTAACCACATCACATTATGTATACACATTTATTAAAATATAAATTTTATAAATACACCACATTCAATTTTAAAATAAATAACCTTTACTGAATTAAATAGAAATAAAACCGTACACTACAAATCATCCAGCTTTTTTCTGAATTTTTGTTCAAAATCAGTGTGCTTTTGTCAATTCCCTGCCCATTCTTACATCTTTCACAAATATATTATGTATCATACAACCCAGAAAATGTAGCTTGAGCCTCTTCCGTGCATATTGCAATTTTGCTTTTCACTTTGAGATATAATATGTCTAGTGTTACTTTCCCTGTGGATGCTATTATTATTATTATAAAGTAAATTGATGAACACAATTTACTTTCTTCCATCTGAAAATAATTGTAGTGTTCTTTGTTGGCATATTGATAAGTGTATTTTATACACTTATTTCTATCCGAAAAGTAGAATTTTAATTGTTTATTCAAGAATATTTGCTATTTATTTTATGTCATTTGTTTATATTTTAGGAATAATCCAAAAGTCGTGAAAACAATGAAATTAAAGCTAAAATCGTGCAATTGGATGTAAAAAATGTCAAAGTAAGCAAATCAAGAATTGATGCATTCAATCAAATGGCCAATTTGAAGAAGAAATGGAATTTGGAAGAAATCAGAAGTTCAGGGCTAAATTGCAACAATCGAAAGTTGGAGGACTTGTTGTGCAATTAAAAGACAGGGATCAACTTGTAACATTTAAAAGTCAAAAATTGCCTTCAACCTATAACCGTGACGTAACACGGTTAGAAAAATTTGCGACTGAAGATGACCTGCAGCGTCGTGCGATCACGCACTTTTGAACCGTGTGGTCGCACGTTATTCGACTGGGCCGCAGCTGGGCTTTTTGCGCGGAATTCAGCAGTTTTTCTTCTCAATTAACCTAATTCTTGGGGAAATCTATAAATACCAGACTTGGGGCACGAAATTAAGGGTTCCCAACTTGCTCAATTCATGCTAAAACCCTGTCAAAGTGTCGAGGGATCCAAACCACGCCAAGATCAAGATTGAAGATACAATTGCAAGGAGATGAATTAGGTTACATCTTTTCATATCTCTTGTTATTTATTTTCTATTATGTTTCTAGGCTAGGTTAATTGTGTTGGAATTGTGATGAAGTTTTGATTTCTTGACTCCATATTTTAATCCATTATTTAATTTATGCAATGCATGGTTTTGAGCAATTGAATTATGCTTTTTCTTTCATGCAATTACTTGATCACTAGTTGTATGATTTTAGATTGTGATTTCTTAAGTTCGAAAGATTAGGATATCGTTAGACTTGTTTCAATTGCTACAAAATCCGATAGGGGATAGAAATATACCCCTATGCTTTGTGTTATCTGCTATAATATTCATAGTTCTTTTAATGCTTTCTTGCACATTCGTATTCAACATAGAAATATAGTTGGATCGTGTGTCAGAATAGACGTTATTGTTTGTCCGAAAGGGAGTTTCAACAACATTAGGAATATGGATTTTCAAAATCCGTGAATTGTATTTAAATAATTTGATTAAGATATGGATGATAGAGTCAAAATAGATTTATAATTCTGACGCATTTATTTTCATTCGTTTAAAAATTTGTCAATTTTTTTAGTTTAATCTTTATTTTAATTTTCAAAATCTAAAAATTCCAACTCAATCCTAAGAATTCCTTGTTCCGGTTAAGGTAATAGTCTAAAATACAATAAGGTAATAGTCGAAAACACAATTTAAAACAATCTCTGTGGGATCGATACTTGGACTCACGTCCACTTTATTACTTGCGCGAACCGTGCACTTGCGAAGCGATCACATATGTTGGTTCCTTTAATCCAGACCTTGGTTTGCGTATTTTTTTACCCCAAGGATCGATCCACTAATTATCATTGTAAACAAGATAGGAAATTGGAGCATCCCACGCAGAGGAGATAGATTGCATTTTGAGTTAGCACATCATTATATAAAATTTAGGATTTTTACTATTTGTGGTGTACATAAGAATGAGAAATAAGATAAATTAATGTAATGAGATGGTTATTTAAGTGAATTTAATTCTGACCAATTTAGTAAATATGAAAAATGTGGTATGGTTAACAATTTTTGTGGTGTCAATATAATTACCCATATTTTTATTAAACTTTTATTTATAAAATCAAGTAGTTAAAATAATAATTACGAAAATCTCCAATTATCATGATACGACAATCGGGCAACGTGAGAGATTAAAAAATTATATCGAAAATCTTATACCATAAACATAGCTTTCGAATGGAGGTTTAAGTGTTTTTATAAATTTATTTACAAATAACACATTTTTCACTCATATTTATCTACATGGATTTAAATACGACATTAATTCGAATGAAAATTACATTAATCAACACGAATTTAAATATGACATTAATCTGCAAAACTTTTTATTTTATTCTCTTTTTATATTAGTTTTTTCCCAAAAATTGTAAGTCTATTTTGGAGGGAAAATTGCATTTAATGCTTCTTTCCTCACTTCTACTTTTATATATGTATAGATATATAGATATAGATATAAATATAGATATAGATGTGTGTTTAATCTTGACTCACCAAATATTTATATTTAACCAATAAAGTTATACTTTTATTTACAAAATCAATTAATTAAAATAATAATTACGAAATTCTCTAATTCTCTTGATGCGACAATCGGGCAACGTGGGAGATTAAAAAATTTCATCGAAAATCTTATACCATAAACATAACTTTCGAATGAAAGTTTAAGTATTTTTTATAAATTTATTTACAAACAACACATTTTTCACTCATATTTATCTACATAGATTTAAATATGACATTAATTCGAATGAAAATTATATTAATCAACACGAATTTAAATGACATTAATCTACACAAATTTTTAATTTATTTTATTTTTATTTAGTTTTTTTCCAAAAAATTGCAAGTATATTTTGGAGGGAAAATTACATTTCTGCTTTTATATATGTATAGATATAGATTAAAATGCATTCTTTTTTAATTGTGTCACATTTGTTTTTTGGATCGGTAGGGTAAGGGAGGTTACTAGGTCCTAGAGGCTCATCCAGTCATCCTCGCTTATCCTTGTGTTCAAATGATGATCCTTAATATAAACTATATTTTTTGGGAATTAATTATTATTTTACAATAAATGTCTCTTAATTTATCCTATATACACACACACACACATACACACACATGTTGATTTTTGAGATCAAGACGATCTATTATATATTTGAAATCACGAGTGATCAGAAGTTAAATCTCTGACTCACCATTTTTAGTTGATCACGTGAGCATTAGATAACCTTTGTTAGGCAATGTGGAGTGCCTAAGTTTGTCCTCAAACACTACAACATTTGCAGTGCCTAAGTTTGTCCTCAAACACTACACAGTTTATCTCGTATTTGATTTGTTTGAAATTTTTTATTTATTTATTTTTAAGTATTGCTTAAAATTTAAAATTTTATCAAATATTTTACACACTAATAGTAGACAATCTTAACAATCTATATTAAATTTTTTAGAATTGAATTTTCACCACAAAGAGTAAAACTGCATCCCTATTTTTTCAAATTGGGTAATTGGCGCAAAACGTCCCTACCTTTGAACGGTCTTACAGAATTCATCCCTACTTTTGATTTTTTGGCAAACTCATCCTCACCTTCACCTTTTCCCGAAATGAAAGTCCCTGCCATCCAATTTCGTTAAAACATCCGTTAGTTGGTCAATAAAATCATATTTTGACCATTTTAATAAAGGGAAAAAAGTCATTTTCTATTATTTAATTTAAAATGATATAAAAATTAATTACTAATCCATCCTCTTCATCATCTTTTTCTACCGAATCTGCCCCGTCACACTTCCACCCCACCCAACTATCACTCTCAATGCCAACATACCATCACCTTTTCAAGTATTTTATAATTGAACAAAGAAGAAATTTAATGGATATGATTAGAGAAGAAAGAACTGTAAAAAGAGAAGAAATTTTAAGATTAAAATCATTAGAGAAAAAAATAGAATATTATAATAAAATCTTGAAACAATTACCTAAAATACAAATTATTCTAGATAATAAAGAAAAAACCAATAAAGAAATATATGATAAAAATAGAAAAATAAAAAGTTATAAAAAATATTCTAGAGCACAACAAAGAAAATTAATACTAAGATCAATAGAAGGATTTTGTGAATACCAAATATATAAAGAAGCAAAATAGAAATCAGAACTTATACTAGAAATCAAACACATAAAAGGAAGATATTAATGAATTATCGTAGAAATTGACCTTCATTAAATAAATACTTACCAGAAGATATTAAGATACAATTAGGTAAAAATTTTAGAAAACAGAAAAAATCTAACTAGACAAGTTTTAGATTTATGATTACAACCACAACAATATGTAAAAGAAAAAAATCAATATATAAATTAAAAGGAAACAAATCAATGTCAATAAGAAATTATTATACAAAAATAATAAAGCATCTAGAAAATATAACTATCAAAGATTTAGACAATTACATAGAAACGGAAAAAGATAATAATAGATTAAAACTAAAAGAAAACGAATAATATATTTAATAGAACGTTTAAAAGAAGAAAAAGAAACAAATGAAGATATTATAAATAAAACTTATTGTAATACGAGAAGCATTAAAAGAGATTAGAAAAGGATAATGGATTTACCAGAAATAAAATTTGTGACGCGATCCCAATGGGGAACACGACGAAAAGCGGAATAACACAATTAAAACCCTAGGAAAGATCTAAGACAGATTAAGCACGAGAAAAGAGAGAACCCAAGAAATAAAATAACGGAATTAAAAGATAGATTGACGATAAAATCTTGACCCAATATTTTCGATGCAGGAATCGATACAGAATAAAGAACCAAGATCGGTGAAAGCCACAAGGAATGTCAACTCCTTGATAAGTTCTAGTTGGAATGCCACAAAGACTCAAGAATCTTTGATAAGTTCAATTGTTCTTCAAGAACAAGAAAAGGGAAAAATCACTCTTCACGAGAAAATCTCTCAATAATCAATTCAATCTCACAGTTGTTCTTTCCAATGATAGAAACTTAATAATATAATGTCAAAAATGCGACTAATCCTAACCCTAGCCGCTAAAAATAAAAAATAAAAATCGAAAATAATAAAGAAAACAGAAAATAATTAAAAAAACGCGAAAATCTGGTTTTGGGTGAACTAGGCGATTGCGTGGTTGGATGTCGCGCGATCGCGTGGTTAAGAGTTGTAGCTCCTGCCTTGATTTTGCTGCGATAGTGTGATCGCGACCCAGGATTTACCACGCGGTCGCGTGGGTGATCTGACAGCAACAATTTCCGTCCCCTTGAAGAAACTCGATCCGATTGGATCCTCGGCTCGAGCCCAACACAAAAATTGATCCTTTTCCCATGCAGATTATTATGGAATCGCCCGTAGCATGATTTTTCCTTTGTTCTACTACCTTGGATCACATCATTCCCCCTCTCTTGAAAAGGACTCGACCTCGAATCTCGATTTCGTCCAATCCTCTTGCAATTCCTGGGTTTGTTTGCTTTTGGATCATGCTTATACTTGCTTTTGCTGTATTGGTATTTACGCATGGACTTCGTGCATCCTTTGGACTCCTTGACCTGCTCCCTCTTTATATTAAATTCAATTCCAAATTTAGTTTTGGAATTTGACTTGGGAACCTGCAAGAAGGATTAACCAAACTGGAGAGGGGTTTGTTAGATTGGTTAAGTGCAAGGTTAGAATCCTTGTACATCAACCTTTGTGCTAAAAAAATTATTTTGGGGGTGGACTCTCTTTCATTTTTCTTTTTGTACTCTAGCTTTCCTTTTTCTAAGGTCATGGCCTCAACCCTCTTATTTTCAGTTTTCACTTCCTCCCCATTTTCTGAGGTCGGTGGACCTCAACTCTCTTTTTTCCCCCTCAAACTCACTTTTATTTTCATTTGATCTTCTTGGACATCTTTACGTGTTAGAGGGGCAAGCGTGATCCTTTTTCCACCTTTCACAAAAGAATATTGATTTTTAAACCCATCATGCACCACCATTCTATCATGTTGTCAAGGCCTACCCAATAAAATATGCCCAACATGCATAGGTACTACATCACAAACCATCTCATCCTTATAACCCCCAATGGTAAAATTGTCTCTAGCCTGCTTATTCACCTTAATTTCTCCCGACTCGGTCAGCCATTGCAATTTATAAGGGTTTGGATGTTTCATCAAGCTCAAGCCCAATTTTTCAACTAACATTGTACCAACCACATTAGTACAACTCCTCCCCCCCGGTCAATCACCAATCCACAAACCTTTTCACCCACTAAGCATCTAGTGTGAAATAGATTATCCATTTGCTCACCGATTTCATCCACCCTAACTCTAGTATTAAGGACACGCCGATTAACAAGTGAGCCTTTAACATCATAAGTCAACTCTTCTTCATCACTACTACTAGCCAAGCATCCTGTAATCTAGGCATTCCCTTAAACTCATCCTTTGAATTAATGTTACCATTATCACGTAAAAACATCACCCTTTTATTTGGACACTGGGATGCTTTATGACCATAACCCAAGCACTTAAAACACTTAATATTTCTATCCGTAGTAGGTTGAGGGTCAGAAATATTTTTACCTTTCGTTATAGGTTCCTCCTTTCCTTTTAGAACATGGTCATCATTGTGTTCCTGTTTCTGTTGTGATGTCGGATAAGAACCCGGTGAGTATCTTGCTGCCCCCTTTCGCCTTAGTTGCCTTTCTAGCTTCATCGCCATATGCACCATATCCTCTAGTTCCACATAATGTTGTAGCTCAATGATGTTGGCAATATCTCTATTCAACCCACTCATAAACCTAGTCATTGTAGCTTCTTGATCCTCCACCACATTAGCCCGAATCATCGCCACCTCCATATCCTTATGATAATCCTCTTCACTCTTCGATCCCTGAGTCAGAACCTGCAGCCTCTGTTAAATATCTCTATAATAATGAGTTGGCACAAACCGCTTCCTCATTATGGTCTTTAATTCACCCCAAGTCTCCACCAGCCCCTCTAGGTTCCTCCTCCTACCCGTCACCAGTTGATCCCACCAAATATTTGCATAATCTGTGAATTCAATCGCTGCTAATTTCACCTTCTTCTTTTCTGAATAATTATGACAATCAAAAAGCTGTTCAACCTTTGTTTCCCAATCTAGGTACGCCTCCGGATCACTCCTATCCTTGACCCAATATTCACGACACAGGAATTGATGCGGAATAAAGAACCAAGATCGGTGAATGCCACAAGGAATGTCAACTCCTTGATAAGTTCTAGTTGGAATATCATAAAGACTCAAGAATTTTTGATAAGTTCAATTGTTCGTTAAGAACAAAAAAGGGGAAAAATCACCCTTCACGAGAAAATCTCTCAATAATCAATTCAATCTCCAAGTTGTTCTTTACAATGACAGAAACTTGATAATATAATGTCAAAAATGCGTCTAACCCTAACCCTAGCCACTAAGAACTAAAAAATGGAAAATAATAAAGAAAACATAAAATAATTAAAAAAAACGTGAAAATCTGTTTCGGGTGAACCGCGCGATCGTGTAGTTGGATGTCGCGCGATAGCGTGGTTGAGCATCGTAACTTCTACCTCGATTTTGATACAATGGCGCGATCGAAACCCAGACTTTTCCACGTGGTCGCGTGGGTGATCTGGCAGAAACAATTTCTGTCCCCTTGAAGCAACTCGATCTGATTTGATCCTCGGCTCAAGGCCAATACAAAAGTTGCTCCTTTTCCCATGTAGATTATTATGAAATTTCCCGTAGCCTGATTTCTCCTTTCTTCTCCTATCTTGGATGACATCAATTTGAAAAACAAATAATAGAAAATTTCTACCTTTTAGTAGGATCTTATCAAACAAGAGTAGTTAATAAAACAATATTTCAACCTTTAAGCTCATAGGGAGAATCTGATGGATTTCTCAATATGCAATTAAATTGGATAAATGCATTTTTATGGCAAACATATAAAAACATAAATCTACAAGATAAAATGACTATTGAAGAATTATAAATAAAATGATGATGATGTGAAAGAAAAATTACAAGACATTGAAAACAAATTAACAATACAATTCAAAGAATTAAAAGATAGGATAGAAAATGTCAAAAAATAGATGAAGAGATTTTTAAAGAGTTTCAAAGGAAATCAGGAGAATTAATTAACTAAGATAAAATTAGAATAATTATAGAAAAACTAAATAAAAAAATAAGAACAGATGATAATAAAAGAATCATACTGATGTTGTAAAAATTCCTAACCTTGAAGTAGCAAGATCTGGTGTTGCTAGATTGCTGAAAAAGATGAATAGATTTGCCTTGGATGACCTGTAAAAAATGCGAGGAAGATTCTCTTCGTCGCCCTTCTGGTGTGAGAATTAGTACTTTGGAAAAAAGTAGAGAGAAAAATATAACTAAAAATATGTAGAGAATTATGAATGAATAATACGTGATCTAAGGAGCTGTATTTATAGGCCTGAAAATCCTATAACCTTCTTTAATTGCGAGAAGGAGTCCTTTTTGTATAAACTTACCTTTTAGGAGGAGTTCTAACCTTGTAAAGGTTGAACTCCCCTTTTTTAGGATGTTTCCTTATGGAACATGTCTTGTTTTGAGGCCTTAGAATGTGGCCCATTGATGTAACCCATAAACGAAGAATTCTTAGAGTCTTGTTTGTATTGGGCTTTAGATGTCGTAGGGCTGAGATGGACCGACCACAAATGACAAGATCAAGATGAGGTCGAGAATACCCGACCTCAGTGACAGAATATGTCCGGGCTAGTATGCTGACCTATGAACAAATGGAAGGAACAACCTAGTTAGGCCGGGCAACAGGCCCGGACTATGTGAATGCCTGACCTTTTGGTTATTTTGTTACTAGTTTCAAAGAGATCAGGCACCCAGGCCGACCTAATGGTCAAGATAGGCCGACCTGTTACACTCCACATGCTAACCTCATCTTTGGACTTCGTGAAATTGTTCCAATCACATATCAATCGAAGAAAGAATAAAAAAATTAGACATAAAAATAGATGATATGTATGATAGATTATTTAAGGTACAAAAAACCCAAACCACTAAACCAAGAGTATAAAATGTCAATAAGTGAATATATTGAAGATCTAAAAATATTAATAAAATCATTAATAAGTGATGTTCAAGAAGTTAAAAATGAATTAAAAGAAGCAAGAAATAACATAAAATGCTTCTCTTGCGAGTTTCCAAGTCTACTAAACACACTCACTTCGACATCTTTCAACAAGGAACTGTCCTGAGTTATTGAGATTGAGGAGTACTCTCACCTACTGCGCTCTTGGTTCATGTTGAATAGTTTGTATGAGACTGATCATTGTATGATGGGATTTGAGAAAGTTGGGGGGCTTGGATTGCACTTCGTCTTCCTCATGCAATCGGGTGCCTTGCTAGTTTCTATGCATTTTCTCCGTTTCTTGCTGCATTTTTTCTAGCCTCTACATCATCACCTCCATGTTTGGATCCGTTGCGGCCTTGATTTCCTACCCATCTCTGAACCAATCTGTAACACAAGGAGGGACCTCATTACTATGAGTTATTCTACGATTGAAGGAATTATGTTGTTGGCTTATCTTATCAAGACTATATTGTACAATCTCAATGTGGAATTGTGGTTGTTAACAAGGATGCGGGCCCTCCTACTAGTTCCAATTTGTTGACATCTTCTCCTACGTGGAAAACAAGTCGGGAAGTTTTAAGGCGAAGTAAGTTTGTATATTTTATTATTTATTTTTTAAGATTTTTTAATTATTCGAGTTAGGTTTTAATAGTACTTATCAACTAAAATCGATGCTAAATAAGATAAATTTGAAGAACTGAGATCATCGACAAACTGAATTTTTGTTATACCTGAATAATGGTTCAGTTCGCATATGATCTAATCCTCATATGTTCAAGTCAGTTCACGAAGTGTAAAAGTTTAGAGGTTTTTTTGCATTTATCTCTCCCTTAAATGAGCATAAACTCTCCTATATTTACAACAGAAAGTGAGGTGGAGAGATAATCATTACATTTTCTTGACATCAGTTTGGATTTGACATCTTGACAGACACTTGGTATAGTATTACATATACATTTATCAAAAATTAAGTTAAGTTTAGATAATGATTTGATTGATTGGACGGATTTACATGTTCTTCCATTTCAACTCATCTTGAGTATACTTCTACTATAGTGAGAGTTCGCCTAGCATACCATCCAATAGAATGGGTGGCATTCATGTATGTGAAGTGTTTAAGAAAGGATCCCAATTGTTCAATTTAGCGTTCAAGTCAGATCTTCTCGCATCAATTTCAAGCTCGTTTCCACTTCGCTTTTTGATAGTACACCAGCCTAGCTCATCCATCTTCGTGGCTCGTGGCTTTATCGTCGGTCAAAGAATAAATTACCGAGTAAAATGTTGACTCGTTCAATTACACCACTTAGTTTCGGTCGACAACAAATCCTTACCTTATGGGATGTTTTTTCATATAAATATATAGCACTAAACTTTAGAGTACCCTTGAATGATAAGATTTACATTGGCAAAAATCCTATCGATACCCTGAACATTAGCACTCTTTAAAAAAAAAAAATTGTTGATGACTGGGGAAATTGGTTGCTAGAACCAAAGGATTTTGTCTTGGAATCGAGACCCTTGACTTTACCCATCGAAGGAGATAAAGCAATGTAGGCCAGCCCTAGGCCCTAGCAGATTAGGCCCCCAAGTTGTGGGGGCCCTAAAAAACAATTTTTTTTTTAGGACCAAAAACAATGGCCCATTTACTTAGTTGTTGTATATACATTGTAAATGTAAACCCAATACACAGAATCCACTTTTCCGTAACATATTGAAATTTGAAAAAAAATTCTCTCCATTTATCAGTCAACGACAGCATCTCTTCCTCTTCCCACCATATTTGGTTTCTTTCTTCCACCTTCTTCGATCTTTCACTTCTCACTTCATTTTCTCCTAAATTCCGAATGAAATTAAGAAACATCAAGCTTTTGAATAATTTTCTTCGGCCTGGCTTTGTCAAATCTTGGTCGATAGAATTTCAGTCGAAGGTAAATTATTTTCTTGTTATTTAATTCTTTTTTATTGAATAAATTATAAACATCATTGTTGTTTTTTTTAATGGATTTTGATTATTGATTGATTTGTTGATTTCTTCATCTTCCCCAATCCCCCTATTAGGTTATTGTTGGGCAATTGAAATTAGTACTACAATCTTGCAAACTCTCACATCTGTAGATTGAAGAACTAATTAGGTTCCATAATTCCATTGTTCCATTTCTGGTCTTGTACTTGTTTATCTTTGTTGGTTTTTTTGTTGATTTATAAGTTATAACTTGATATGTCTGCTAGAAAGTATTTATATGGATATGATAAAAGAAAAAAGAGGGAAAATTTTCATGATTTTATTTAATCTCAACCTGAAGCCATGAAAAAATTTCAAATTAGTAATATTAATAGGATGACTGACTCCACAGTGACTTCAGCTAAAGATTTTGTTGGCGAAGAATCTGAAAATAAAAAATATATAGATGAAGAGCATGGGCATCTAGGAGATGAGGAAAACAGAAACGAACAACTCGAAGATTATGATACGGAAAATGTACCTCTGCCTTTAGACATGACTGATCCAGGAAACCGGAGCATTATTGATCAAACTCTAATAGATTTTTTTAGTAGAAAATGGTCCTCATAGAGAGTTTTGGGTTGATTATCCTAAAGATTCAGAAACTAGGCATTTTTCTTATACACTTTACACTCGAAATTTATCAAATGGAGAGAAGAGTGATATAAATTGTTTGGTATACTCAGTTTCGTTGGATAAAGCGTTTTACTTTTGTTGCAAGTTATTTAAACAAGGAGGAAATGATTTTCCATTAGTGTTCACCATAGTTTTAAAAAAAGTTCCACCTCAGCGCCTTGAGGCCCACCTCAGGCTGAGGCACTAAAAAAACGCCTTAGTACCCGTATAACTTAAGGGCTGAATGAGGCTTACTCCTCAACTGATTGAGGCTTACGTCTCGAGGCATACATCTCATTAATTAAGAGGCGTGCGCCTCACAAATGCTTCGTCCTTTACTTTTTAAAATAAAAAATTCACAAAATATGCATATCTAATTTAATCATATCATTATATTAAAACTTAAATTTGTTATTTATTTTGCTATAAATAAAAGTAAACAATTTAAACTAATTATAAAAAAGAAAAAATTTAAAGATACTTTATTTGATTTAAGTTGCTACTTATCTTTATTGATATTTAGCCACTATTTGGTCCCAAAATCTTTTTACAACTCCCCTCAAAACTCATTTTCAACAATACATTTTTATAGGATCCACCACTTTCACACTTTTCAACCTCTTTTTAACCACACATTCTCTCAAAGATCAATTTTTTTCCAAAATATCCTACATTAAATTTACTCTTAATAATTTGTTATTTTAAAGACTTTTACATTTTGTTTATGTTATTGAATATTCATTTTTTTAGATTTCAATATTTTTACTACATTTTTTGGTTCACGATGAGGCTTACGCCTCAAAGCGCCTCGAGACATACGCCTAGCCTCATGAAAGAAAAACGTCTCAGTACCCGTTTCCGTTTTTTTAAACTATGGTGTTCACTAATATTTCTCGATGCGAAATATCCACGCAAGTGTACAAGTTGTGAGAAGTAATAAAGTGGACCTAAGAGTCTGGATTATTGTCCCACAGAGACTGCTACTAAATACCGAAATATGTTAGTTCCTATCCCTATTTGAACGGGTAAAAGAGTTTTGTTTGATGCTTAAAACTAAAATTAAAGAATTAAACTAAAGAATTAAAAATTGCAGAATTGTTTTGTTTTTAAAAATGATTGTAAAGTAGTTGGGATTCACAATTTCACCTAGCCAAATTAACTTCAATTCCGTGTTTTATTTCCTAAATACGTGCTCAGTCGAATTCACTAATGTATATTGAAATTACTCTCTCGAGTTTAAATCAGTTCTACCTAAATAATTCAACCATGTATCTCTATAGAGGGTTCAAATATACCTTATCTAAATGCATAACATACAAGAATTCACACACAATCGCGATAATAACAAGAGTATATCTCTTTCTCTTGTCCAATTATCGGATTTATTACCTTGATCTAAGTTATTAACTTATTTCTCGGATTATGAAAATAACTCATTATATCATGAATTGGTGTTCACACAACTCAAGTATTAAAAGCAATAATAAATTAATACATGCATGAGAATACATCTTTCCGGTATATTGATTGAGCGTGGTATTGGCGATTGAAGGAGTTTCATGCTTGCTGATAGCCTTTCAAAGACGTGGAATCATTAAAACAACGAAATTCGGAATTAAAATAATAAAGTTAGGCTACATTATTCATCCCAACATTGAATTTAGATACACATCGTATTTAAGTAACAAAAAAAAAAATATAATGACGTTCATTGAAAATAACAAAGAAGAATGGTAAGCTTGTACCAAGTTTCAATTCTTCAAGTATCTCCAAGTCTCGCCCCTTTGCAATGCTTCGATCTCCAAAGAAATGACTTTGAAATCCCAAAATTATGATGTTCTTAGGTGTGGAAAAAGTTCTTATTTTCATGCCAAGCGATTATATTTATAGTTGGAGAAGAGACTAGTCGTAAAAGGAAAGCAAATTGTTAAACATGCTCGCGAGTTTTTTTTTTGGTATCTGCACAACATTTAGAATATTGATCATATCTTTCTGTTCTCTTATCCGATCGAGGCTATTCGAAGTGTACTGAAAAGATAACTTAAAGTGCTACGATTCTTCCTGAAATAGGAATTTTCCAATTCGAACTTTTACTACCCCAAAATCCCTAAGTTAGGTCTCAAAGTTCGATTAAAAATCTTTCCAAAATCTTGTGCGGTTGGAATAAATTTTATGGTAATATTCTTATTATATTCCATTCCTTTTTAACTTCTACTTGCATCCAATTAACTCCTAAAAATGCTCAAAATATCTTCTTGTGATCCAAATCAATCATTGAATATTTGCAAGTTGGTCTCTCGTGTTTAATTTACTCTTTAGTCCTTCAACTTCCAATTGCAACAATATAGTCCCCCATACTTTCAAATCTTCTTCTATCTCTCTTCCAACATCAATTCATCTTCTTCTCCAATTAGGTCCTCCACGCCTTGATTTCTTCACTTTAGCACCATGAATCTTTCTGTAGCGACCCAGAATTTTTACGCAATTAATGATTATTTTAATATTTAGAAACTTGTGTCGCTACTATTTCACCCATTATTTTGAAGTTAACACGCGACGTGTTCGTCTAGCCAAGTCAATAAATATCGAATTTGTTCGATTTTAAATTAAAATCCGAATTTCTAAAATTATGTTATTTAATTATTTATTCAAAGTATTATTTTCAAAACATCGAATTTGTTCGATTTTAAATTAAAATTCGAATTTCTAAAATTATGTTATTTTAATTATTTATTCAAAGTATTATTTTCAAAATCATTTTGAATTCCAAATTTATTTAAATATCTCAATTATTCCATTCAAATGATTCCCTCCTCAAAATTATTATGTCCCCATATTGATCACTTTCCATCTCATTTTCAATAACTTAGTTCATCCTCACGCATAATGGTTTCAAGTCACAATCAATTCCATTTCTTTTTCCACCACTTTCCACTAAACACCAACATCCAACCCATACTTCACTAATTCCAACCCCACAACCCTGAATCATTATCATCACCACCCTTCCAATTATGATGTTTTCCACCCTCTCCATCATCATCATTCTCCACCATCTTTTATTCTATTTTGATATATTCTCCATCATCATCACTACCTTCTCGATTGGACACCACCACAATTCTCTCTATATACAATTGGAATCCTCATCATCATCAACCTCACAGCCCAAACGTTATAAACATTGCTCAACTCACCTCTGACTCAACCACCGCCAATTCCAGTACACTGCAACCATTGTCTACACAATCACCTGCAATCACCAGCACCAGCCAACCACCAGCAACTCCCATATTCACATCATATTCAAACCCAAAATCAACCCAAACCCAAGAATAAGCCAAACAAAGTACTTACCTCACCTCAGACCACCACTGGACAGATTTTGGTCGAAAAGCACAAATCCGATTTCAATTTCCAGCTTCGATTTTGTTTCGATTTCGCCCTTGTTTCTCGCACCCAAGCCCTAAAATCAGAACCCTTGCTTTGGCCACCACTTACCGCAACCTGCGCCGGCTACTTCGCCGGCGAATCACCGGCAGTGTCGCGCCGTTCCTCCATTTTCTCACCTCTCTCTCTCGGTCGAAGTCAATATTTGCAAAGTGAGAGAGAGAGAGAGAGCGTATGATGATCTGATAAATATATATTTTGATTTTAATATGTTAACTTCCAGAAATTTCAAATCAAGTCCCTGACATTTTAATTTGTTTCCATTCAGTCCTTTTAGTTTTAAAGTTATCCATTTCAGCCCCAAAGTTTTAAATGAGTTTTAATCAGCCATTTCATTTTCAAAATCTATTATTTCAGTCACTGTTGATTTACTTTTAAGCCCAAGTTTTAAAAGTATTCATTTTAGTCCCTGAACTATCAAAAGTATTCATTTTAATCCATCAACTTTCAAAACATCAATTTTAGTCCTCAAATTATAATTTATCATTTTGAACTATATATTCGATAGACTAAAGTGACTTATTGGCTAAGACGAAGCGTACGGAGAATTTAAAGAAATTGAAGTCATTCCCGCTCAACTTTGCACTCGTCGGATTTGAGGTAGACTCGCACTTATTAATTGATTTAAATTATGATTTCATATGAATGTCATGTGACTTGTGAAAGTCAATTTTTAAGAAAAGCAAGTATGTTTTTATGAAAGGTAAATATACCTTATGTTTTTATGAAAAGTAAGTATGTTTTTATGAAAAGAAAATATACTTTATATTTTTACGAAAAGTAAGTATACCCTATGCTTCACGAAAATGTTTTTTTGGATCATTGCTATGAAATCAATCTACCAAGATTGTTATGGGTCCCATATGATAAGTTATGATATGTTAAGGGGACCGGAGTTTTAGTAGCGCTACACATAAGAATTCTTGCCACGAAGTTCGGTAACATTCTTGTGTCTCCTATGTTTATGAGGATTTGCCACGAAGTTCGGTAAAATTCCTATGTTTCCATATGTTTATGAGGATTTGCCACCTAAGTTCGGTAAAATTCCTGTCGCATATGTTTATGAGGATTTCGATCCTATCTTATGTTATGATGCAATTGATCCCTATGAATTTCAAAAATTATGCTTGGTATACTTACTGCATAAGAATTCTTGCCACCGAAGTTCGGTAAAATTCTTATGTTTATGAGGATTTCGATCTTATCCTATGTTATGATGAAAAGGATCCCTATGCTTTCAAAAGAAAATTATGCTTGGCATAATTAAAATGTGTTTTATAAGTATATGGTTTTCAAAGAGCTGTTTTCAAAGAGCTGTTTTCAAAGAGTTATTTTCAAAGAGCTATTTTCAAAGAGATGTTTTCAAAGAGCTGTTTTCAAAGAGATGTTTTCAAAGAGCTGTTTTCAAAGAGTTATTTTCAAAGAGCTGTTTTCAAAGAGCTGTTTTCAAAGAGATGTTTTCAAAGAGTTATTTTCAAAGAGCTGTTTTCAAAGAGATGTTTTCAAAGAGCTATGTTCAAAGAGCTGTTTTCAAAGAGCTGTTTTCAAAGAACTATTTTCAAAGAGCTGTTTTCAAAGAGCTGTTTTCAAAGAACTATTTTCAAAGAGATGTTTTCAAAGAGCCTATTATTTTCAAAATATGTCTCGTGCTGTAATGCACAATATGAGTTTTATCATGAGCTGTTTTATAAAGAAGCTCTATCAATGTCCGTTTTATAAAGAGCCGGGATTTATGTGTTTAATCATCTTATAAATTAATTAATTTGCGATGAGTCTACTGAGTATTTCCCCCATGAAATACTCACCCTACTTTTTAACAGTTTTGCAGATTTCGGAGACGGTGGCGAGCGATGAATGATGGTGGCAATAATCGTTAAACGGTTGAAAGTTTGACGTTAATGATTTCCGTATTTTTCCAAACAATCGAATAATTTAGAGAAGTTCATTTATTTGAGAAATTATGACATTGTCAATTTCTTTACAAAATTAATTGTTCGATTTACTATTTCAAATGGTTTCATAAATGTTTCAATTTTATCGGCCATTACAGTTTATTTAATGTTGCAAAAAAATGAATTTCAATTATTTCTTCCGCAAAAATATTATTCGAAAAATTTAGACAGAAAATGACGTAGTGAATTGGGTATACGGAACTCGGGGCGCTACAAGTTGGTATCAGAGCTAGTCTGCGTTTCTGTAGACTGGTAAAATTTTCAAAAAAAAAGAATTTTCAAGAAATATTTTCCATTATAAGATTTTTATTGATGAAGATTGCCACTGCCATCATTCGTTCCACCAACTCCGAGGTAAAGAAGTTTATGATGTTTAAAGTTATTTCAATATTTCGAATACTCATTTTATTGATTTATGAGAAAGAATGAAGAGTATTTCGGATACTTATGATTTATGAGAAATAAGAATGTATTTCTTCGAAAATAATGATGTTGTTATGCTTTGTCATAACTTATATGCTTTAATGTATGATTATGAGAAATTTTTAAGAAAGAAAACGAGTGTTGAGCATAATGGGAATAATATGATTTAAGAATGATTTTTAATAATTTTTGTCCTCGAGTTAGAAATGATGAACCCTAGATGGACTTTGCATAATTGATTTTAGACATGGCACTAAGTATGAGAAGTCAACAGAAAGGATTTGATTATATTTCAGATTATTTATCGTTTAGATTTAAACGAGAAATAGCAAGCCAGTTATGAAGTTGTGATATGATTTTATTGAGACTTTTATGAGAAGCATTATGAAGTTAAAGATTTAAAGATTTGGTTCTTAGTTTTTGGTATTTAAGTAATGGATATTATGTTGAGTAAATGAATTATGTCTCTATGTTGAAGAGAAATTTATTATGAAGTTTGGCTTTGTGAATAAATTTTGGGAATATGATTTATGGCATATATTTATAGGTATGAGTAATCTTTTGAGCCAATTAAGGTATTGAAGGAAGTGATATTGTGATATTGAAAAATATGATTTGAAATTGTTATGTTGAGGAATTATGAATTGAATTATGGGATATTTTTGATGATATTGAAGTGTTGGAATCGTTTTCAATATTTTTAGATCGTTGTGATCAAATGTGGAGTTATTTATTATTGTGAGTTATGAAGTATGCTTATGGTTTGGGATAAGTCCAAATTACAAGGGAGACTCTGTCCAGAATTTTATCGTTTGGAAATAAGAGCATAATATGGTATGCAATCACTAAGAGAATTGAGTTTAGAATTGCAAGTTCATAAGCAAGATTGAGTAAATGATAAGTTATATTTTGAAAGACGAGTGAAGACAAGTATAATGGCATTATTGGGAAGAATCTTAATTATTCTTGGGAATGGATTTATCACTTGTAAGGAATGATCACTTGTATTGGAGAGTATTATAAGGATATGAATTTTGAGGAAAATAGGAATAAGATTTTACAGTGATGACTTATTTTGGAATGGTGTTTAGAAGAGGGATCACGGTAGAATCCAAGATTTTTTTTAGTCTGAGGAATTGATATATAATATTAGTGATCAGATTGACGTATAAGGTACGTGATAGATATGACGACTAGACGGTTAAGGAATGTTATGGTTATCCAGGGAAGAATCGTGTGAATATTGAGTTCGATGATCTTATTTTGATGGTTTATTGCATTATGGTGAAATATTATCTACGATTGAGAATTTTCATTTTTAGTCATAATATATGGGTTTCTTTAAAGATTTAGTGATGCAGTTTCGATTAATTATTATTGGTTGTACTTTTGAAGTGAGTAAATATTTTGCTACAATAATGGAAAATCTGAGATGATCAGTTGTGTGATTTAAATTATGGGATTGTATCTTTGGGTTAAGCAAATTTGATGAGGAATCCTATATGATTTACAGAAGTCTTATTTAATGGTGATAAAATTAATCAGAGTATTGTTCATAAAGTGTGATATGAATTGTAGTTTGGGAGAATAGAAAATTTTAATTTTGAATTTCAGATTTGGGAAATTAGTGAAGTTTCTTAAGTTTGAGAATAACATATCTGATCCTTGTGATGCTGTTTTAAGTTAGTATCTTAGCTCTCAGCTAGAATGAGTATTTGATACCGAGTACTTGATGTATGATTTAAAGTATGGAATAGAAAAATGAAAAGTGGGAACAAGAGTTAATGCGCTGTCATTTTTCTCGACAAAAGAAAATTTGATGATAAGATTGGAGATATGTAATATTTTATTGGATTTTGGTACTGATATTTTGGTATAATAATCAAGGTATAGTGAGATGATACGGGAATACGTGAAAGAGAAATAAGGACCGTATTGAATCAGAATTCATAAGTATGTATAAGTGAAAGAAATACTTTGCAGGAAATGTGGTGACATTTAAGTAAAGAATCTTAGTTATTTGGAAGATATTTGTTTACTGATTTTTGGGTTACAAATATTGGAAAAATATGTTGATGATATTATGTTGATATGTTTGGGTATATTACGTAGAGAGAATATTCAGGTAATTCTTTGATTATTTTTGGAATATTCGATGATAAGAAGAAAGGAAAAATTATTATGATATGTCAGTAAAGATTTGTTGAAATTTTAGAGATATATACGAATATCTGAGGTCACATGATACGATGATAAGTGACATGTTACATGAATACTACAAGATATGATGAAATTTTTACATACGATTGGGAATTGTTTTGATTATTTTGGGAATATTCGATGATAAGAAGTTTAGAGATGACAAATTATTATGGTTTGATATATCAGTAAAGATTTATAGAAACTTGAAGAGATTTTTTTTTTATGGAATTACAGAAATTAGTAAAGAGACATAATGTTGTTTGGGATTATGTGAGATAATGATGATGAACGTAAGGTTAGTTGAATATAAAGGTACAATAGAAAATTGTAAGGAATGATATGATGATGATAATTGAAGGTGATAATGTATTGAGATTATGAAATAAGTTGATCATCTATGAATAAGTTATGTTGTTTTTGGTTCATAATAATGGAATTCAAAGAATAGTGAACTTTCAGTCACTTACGATTCAGAAGATTTTTGAGTAGACACATATGTCTATAGAAAAGTCCATGTTCTTGAGAAAACAAAGTGATGCATTTAGTCAAAGTCCAGTGGGTTAAAAATGGTTGGGTTAAATATGGTAGCAATGATGCTACATAAGGGAAGAAGAAGAAGAGATTCTGATTAAGTATTCAGAAATCATAAGATCGAGTAAGTTTTATTTTTAAGGGGGTAAGATTGTAGCGACCCAGAATTTTTACGCAATTAATGATTATTTTAATATTTAGAAACTTGTGTCGCTACTATTTCACCCATTATTTTGAAGTTAACACCGCGACGTGTTCGTCTAGCCAAGTCAATAAATATCGAATTTGTTCGATTTTAAATTAAAATCCGAATTTCTAAAATTATGTTATTTAATTATTTATTCAAAGTATTATTTTCAAAACATCGAATTTGTTCGATTTTAAATTAAAATCCGAATTTCTAAAATTATGTTATTTTAATTATTTATTCAAAGTATTATTTTCAAAATCATTTTGAATTCCAAATTTATTTAAATATCTCAATTATTCCATTCAAATGATTCCCTCCTCAAAATTATTATGTCCCCATATTGATCACTTTCCATCTCATTTTCAATAACTTAGTTCATCCTCACGCATAATGGTTTCAAGTCACAATCAATTCCATTTCTTTTTCCACCACTTTCCACTAAACACCAACATCCAACCCATACTTCACTAATTCCAACCCCACAACCCTGAATCATTATCATCACCACCCTTCCAATTATGATGTTTTCCACCCTCTCCATCATCATCATTCTCCACCATCTTTTATTCTATTTTGATATATTCTCCATCATCATCACTACCTTCTCGATTGGACACCACCACAATTCTCTCTATATACAATTGGAATCCTCATCATCATCAACCTCACAGCCCAAACGTTATAAACATTGCTCAACTCACCTCTGACTCAACCACCGCCAATTCCAGTACACTGCAACCATTGTCTACACAATCACCTGCAATCACCAGCACCAGCCAACCACCAGCAACTCCCATATTCACATCATATTCAAACCCAAAATCAACCCAAACCCAAGAATAAGCCAAACAAAGTACTTACCTCACCTCAGACCACCACTGGACAGATTTTGGTCGAAAAGCACAAATCCGATTTCAATTTCCAGCTTCGATTTTGTTTCGATTTCGCCCTTGTTTCTCGCACCCAAGCCCTAAAATCAGAACCCTTGCTTTGGCCACCACTTACCGCAACCTGCGCCGGCTACTTCGCCGGCGAATCACCGGCAGTGTCGCGCCGTTCCTCCATTTTCTCACCTCTCTCTCTCGGTCGAAGTCAATATTTGCAAAGTGAGAGAGAGAGAGAGAGCGTATGATGATCTGATAAATATATATTTTGATTTTAATATGTTAACTTCCAGAAATTTCAAATCAAGTCCCTGACATTTTAATTTGTTTCCATTCAGTCCTTTTAGTTTTAAAGTTATCCATTTCAGCCCCAAAGTTTTAAATGAGTTTTAATCAGCCATTTCATTTTCAAAATCTATTATTTCAGTCACTGTTGATTTACTTTTAAGCCCAAGTTTTAAAAGTATTCATTTTAGTCCCTGAACTATCAAAAGTATTCATTTTAATCCATCAACTTTCAAAACATCAATTTTAGTCCTCAAATTATAATTTATCATTTTGAACTATATATTCGATAGACTAAAGTGACTTATTGGCTAAGACGAAGCGTACGGAGAATTTAAAGAAATTGAAGTCATTCCCGCTCAACTTTGCACTCGTCGGATTTGAGGTAGACTCGCACTTATTAATTGATTTAAATTATGATTTCATATGAATGTCATGTGACTTGTGAAAGTCAATTTTTAAGAAAAGCAAGTATGTTTTTATGAAAGGTAAATATACCTTATGTTTTTATGAAAAGTAAGTATGTTTTTATGAAAAGAAAATATACTTTATGTTTTTACGAAAAGTAAGTATACCCTATGCTTCACGAAAATGTTTTTTTGGATCATTGCTATGAAATCAATCTACCAAGATTGTTATGGGTCCCATATGATAAGTTATGATATGTTAAGGGGACCGGAGTTTTAGTAGCGCTACACATAAGAATTCTTGCCACGAAGTTCGGTAACATTCTTGTGTCTCCTATGTTTATGAGGATTTGCCACGAAGTTCGGTAAAATTCCTATGTTTCCATATGTTTATGAGGATTTGCCACCTAAGTTCGGTAAAATTCCTGTCGCATATGTTTATGAGGATTTCGATCCTATCTTATGTTATGATGCAATTGATCCCTATGAATTTCAAAAATTATGCTTGGTATACTTACTGCATAAGAATTCTTGCCACCGAAGTTCGGTAAAATTCTTATGTTTATGAGGATTTCGATCTTATCCTATGTTATGATGAAAAGGATCCCTATGCTTTCAAAAGAAAATTATGCTTGGCATAATTAAAATGTGTTTTATAAGTATATGGTTTTCAAAGAGCTGTTTTCAAAGAGCTGTTTTCAAAGAGCTATTTTCAAAGAGCTATTTTCAAATAGATGTTTTCAAAGAGCTGTTTTCAAAGTGCTGTTTTCAAAGAGATGTTTTCAAAGAGATGTTTTCAAAGAGTTATTTTCAAAGAGCTGTTTTCAAAGAGCTGTTTTCAAAGAGATGTTTTCAAAGAGTTATTTTCAAAGAGCTGTTTTCAAAGAGATGTTTTCAAAGAGCTATTTTCAAAGAGCTATTTTCAAAGAGCTGTTTTCAAAGAGCTGTTTTCAAAGAACTATTTTCAAAGAGCTGTTTTCAAAGAGCTGTTTTCAAAGAACTATTTTCAAAGAGATGTTTTCAAAGAGCCTATTATTTTCAAAATATGTCTCGTGCTGTAATGCACAATATGAGTTTTATCAAGAGCCATTTTATAAAGAAGCTCTATCAATGTCCGTTTTATAAAGAGCCGGGATTTATGTGTTTAATCATCTTATAAATTAATTAATTTACGATGAGTCTACTGAGTATTTCCCCCATGAAATACTCACCCTACTTTTTAACAGTTTTGCAGATTTCGGAGACGGTGGCGAGCGATGAATGATGGTGGCAATAATCGTTAAACGGTTGAAAGTTTGACGTTAATGATTTCCGTATTTTTCCAAACAATCGAATAATTTAGAGAAGTTCATTTATTTGAGAAATTATGACATTGTCAATTTCTTTACAAAATTAATTGTTCGATTTACTATTTCAAATGGTTTCATAAATGTTTCAATTTTATCGGCCATTACAGTTTATTTAATGTTGCAAAAAAATGAATTTCAATTATTTCTTCCGCAAAAATATTATTCGAAAAATTTAGACAGAAAATGACGTAGTGAATCGGGTATACGGAACTCGGGGCGCTACACTTTCTTGGTTGACGTTATTAACTTCTCAATTTGTTCAATTTAGCTCCAAATATCATCCAATTGTGCATAATTTCCATCAACTGCTTCATTCTCAAAATTTTGGGATATTTTTCTGAAATGTAAGCAAATAAACACAAATTAAATAGTAAATATTCTAAAATGACAATAATATATTCTAATTTTGATATGTAAATAAGTGTATAAAACACACTTATCAATTCGATGCTGAAGGGACAAATGAATAGAAAAATCTCAGTTCGAAGCTTAAACTCATGAAATTAGTAATGTGCACTTGACTAACATTAAAATATAGATTGAATTGGAAAAACATTCGACACATTCAAGAGAAGAAAATGTTGGGAATTTACTTAATCATGCACAACGGAATTTAAAATATTTTCAATTCCCAAACGAGGATCTGCTTTGTGTTTAGATAGAAATCGTGACAAAGAACATTACCTCTTGATGTTATTACAGACTACTTTGAGAATCTTGATTCTTTCTCCAATCTACTTGCACACCATAGCTGTCCAATTGTCCAGCCTCCAAAGGTAATCCACAGAGAGAACAAGAATGAGATGCCAGGGTTTCTCTCTTCTTGTGCTAGAAAGAGAACAATGAATTAGGGTTAACTTTTCCAAACCCTAGTTGTTCATTAATATAAGTCAGAGTAAGCTTAGCCCATAACTTAAACATCGACCCGATCCATGTGGTTTAAAAGGGCAATACATGTGATGGGAAATGTCATGTGGTGTGACAAAACCAAACTAGTTCGTTTATCATGAAACTTTAATCCCTTCGTCAATATGATCCGATCAATTATGAGATAAGAAAATGTGTCAATTTCGTTTATTGATCATATCATTTATTTCGCTCTTAATTCAATAAACGTCGAAACTATTTTTTGACTTTATTAATTCACCTTGGCCAAAGATTTCAATATCGACTTAACCAAATAAAATGCAGATCATAATCTCTTACTATCTAAGAGTGACGAATCCTATATTGATCATTCACAACCTTCATGTGATTCTTAATATACCCGAACGATATCGTATTAGCGACTCCCTTCAGAGCAATTCCACTAACGAACATTAGAGATTAACCACTGACACTCAGATAGTTATCCATGTGGAATCTCCGTTACGGGTCTCCAATGTTTTGTTCTTTTAACAAAATATCCACGTGTTCATTTAGATGTCTCTACATCTTAGCTTGTGAGATCAGCTACTCACTTCTAAAGTGGGCGATGACACACGTGTTGGTCTATCCGTAATAAAGATATCCGTATCTCGACATTACTTTACGACCAAGGATATTTAAGATTCAATTGTAACTTATATCTTAAGATCACAACTCCTTGTGATTAACAAGTTATCAAAATTTGAATCTCCGGACTCTGTTGATTTAATTTAGCAAGAATAATAATATTATTATAAATCAATTAAATAACAAATCTGCCATATATTAAATGCACCAATTATATTAGTAAGTGTTTTGTCAAATGATTGGACGTAGGGCATAACACCTACAGAAAATTCACTATCATTAATTGTCAAAAAACTCAAAATGAATTTATAATGATGTTGGCACATGAGATAAAAAAATGTGATCATTAAAAAAGTTAAAGAAGCAAAATACTTTTTTGTGATCCTCGATTGTGCACCAGATATAAGTCATGAAGAACAATTGTCTCTTATAATACGATGTTTAGATGTATTAGCCAGTCTAGTTAAGGTAGAAAGTTCTTTTTAGGATTTCTCAAAGTAGATGATACCTCGGGGGAAGGAATATTTGGTGAATTGGTAAACGTTCTACAAACACTTGGACTTGATATAGGTGACTTAAGAGAGGTCAAGGTTATGATAATGGCTCTAATATGAAGGGAAAATATAAAGGTGTAAAGAAAAGGGTATTAGAAGTTAATCCAAGGGTGTTTTACACACTATGTGCTTGCTATAGTCAATCTTGCATTATGTTATATGGCAAATTTTCGTATAAAGGCTAAAAACTTTTTGGAATTGTGCGATGTATATATATATATTATTTTCATCATCTACAAGGCGATGGAAAGTTTTTCAAGATAATGTGAAAGGCCTAACATTGAAGCCCCTATCGCAAACACGTTGGGAAAGTCGAGTTGAAAGTATTAAAGGTATAAGATTCAAAGCTCCACAAATATATTATTTTCATCATCTACAAGGCGATGGAAAGTTTTCCAAGATAATGTGAAAGGCCTAACATTGAAGCCCCTATCGCAAACACGTTGGGAAAGTCGAGTTGAAAGTATTAAAGGTATAAGATCCAAAGCTGCACAAATAAAATTTGCTTTAACTCACTTGATGGAGACATGTGATAATGTTGCAAAGTGAGCATTGTTTATTGATGTTGCTATTAGTTAGTTAAAAGCACTTTTTTTTTTTTTTGAAAACTATAAAGAATCTGGTTTTGAATCTAACATGATTGTTGCCAAAGAAATTGCTGGAAAAATGGACCCAAATTCCATGAAAATCATATTATTCGTAGAAGAAGCAATTTAACGAAAATGCCAATGATGAGATAACAAATTCAGCTGAAGAATCTTTTAGAGTAGATTACTTTTTATACATGGTTGATCAAGATCTTTCTTCTCTTAAGTCTAGATTTGAACGATTTCAAATATATGAACGTACTTTTGGATTTCTTTTTGATTTAAGTGCATGTGATGATTCTTTAATGTGTTCGTGTAATAAGCTTGAAGAATTTTTGAAGCATGGCATGGTTTCTGATATTGATGGGCATGAGTTGTTTTCAGAGCTAAAAATTTTGAGATGTTTACCAAGAGAAATGACAAAGGAAATTGAGATGTTAGACTATTTGAAGACAATGAAAGGCAGTTTTCCAAACGTGTGGACAACTTATCGGATATATTGACTATACCAATTACAGTTGTCTCTATAGAAAGAAGCAAAGTTGAAGTTGATAAAATCCTATCTTTGATTGACAATGTCACAAGAAAGATTGAATGGATTGACGGTGGTGTTTATTGAAAACGATGTGTTAGAACAGCTTGACTGTAAAAGTTTAATTGTTAACTTTTCATCAAAAAATGCTAGAAGACTGCGTTTAAATTGAAATATAATTATTTTTATTTAGTAAGAAATTTTATTTATGTTTTTAGTATTTATTTTTCAAATTATTTATCAAAAGGCCCCATATAATATTTTGCTTAAGGCCCCCTATATCTCAAGGCCAGCACTGAAGCAATGGAAGCAGATGTCAAGGTTAGCCCTCACCACCCTCACACCCCTGCTGCACCTTACTTCACCTATTCTAGAATATTCCTAGCAAATCTTTAAATAAGGGCACATGGGAGAAGGATACCATGTGAAAAAGAATATCCAAGCTGTTGCATGACAAACTCTTCTCCTCTCTGTCACACTTTCCCTCCTCTTCTCTTCTTCTAATTCCTTCTCATCCTAGATTGTGTTTCTTTCCTATCTCATATTCTGGTTCTTTATTTAATGCAATTAATTTCCATTCTTGCTGCTTTGTATTTTCCTACATTGTGATAGCTCATATTAGTATATGTAATAGAAACAGTTATGAAATACAATCTGCTTTATTCTGCAATTGATTAATTCAGCTTACTTGTTTCTGTGTTTTGTTGTTTATTGTCGGTTTATTACTAGTTCATGATTGAATTTGAGCTCAACCATGACATTGGTATCAAAGCAATTACCATCCAGGGAAAACAATATTGGTGATATCTATGATCAGACAATAATCATGATTGGCGAGATGAACTGGAAATATGATTTTATGATCTTGATGATGGAGTATATGAGGGGAAGGAAACCGCTCTCCACAGAAGAACAAGATGAGATTTAGAGGATTTGCAACCAGTCCTCTAAAGAAAAAACATTGGGAAAAAATTCAAAAATGATTGAGCTGCATAGGGATTACAACCGGTCGTCCAGTGAAGAAATAATTGAGATTTTGGAAGAATCAAAGAAGTCAGCAGAAAATTACCAGGAGCTGGAGTCTTCGAAGCTTGGGCTCTTTCAAGATCTGCAACATAGTTTTGCAACGTCTGGCCAATGCGCTTTGAAGAAACAAGGGGCAAGTTCTCTCCATTGACAAGTCAATCTCTTATTCCATACAAACAACCTCAAAATAAAATGGCCAGGTTTTTATCACTGCCCCATAGTGATTGGAAGCTCTTTTCAACTAAGGTTTGCAAATGATTCTCAAATCTCGACGAACAAATCAATTTGGAGCAGGAACTTCTCAGTGGGTGGAATTCGAGTTTGAACCATGAGTTGAAGAAATCCATGTGGCTAGAAGTGGAGAAATATGGCTGATGGGCTCCGATCAAAATCACATTTGGAATCTAAGAATTAAAATGGCCCAACAGCTGGATGATCAAGTTGAAATTCAACCCGTCTGGTCAGTTTTGGCCCAACTTCAAGTGGAGTTCCAGTTAAGAAAATTTGATTATTTGGTCTGCAGAATGCTACACGATGTAATCTTTGGAATGGAGAAATATCGAAGACTAGGGATCGATATACTGTTGCAGCAGTGGGGAACACAGTTATGGAATAATGTTAGAAAGGGGATTGAAGAAGAACCAATAGAGTTTTAATAGTAGCGATGAAGATGAGGCGATAAGTTTGCTCACATTACGGAAGAGCGATACAGAGTAATGCTGGGAGAACATATACAGAAGTTCGAAAATTATCACGGCCAGAGTTCGAATTTCAATATGGGGCTATTAGACCAAATTATGAACCTTCCCTATTGGATATTAGGGATGACATCACTTATAGGATTCCTCCACCATATGACAAACTCATTAAGCTTTCCAAGCACGTCAGATGTCAGGGTCGAGGAATTTTACCTGAAGGGTACCCTTGATTTAGGGTCATTCGCTACAATGATGGCTTCTGATCCCAGGTTAGGACAAAGGAATAGGGCGGGGATAGCTGATTCCAAGTCTTAATATGAATCTCTTCAGGAAAATTGAAAGCCTAGTCAGCTAAAAACTCAGCAGAGAAGTTCAGCCTAAATACGACAGTCTATCTCTTTGGAAGGTGATGTCTTACAGGTTTGTTATGCGAAAGTGTTGGGGAAAGGAGATACATATGAGATTATTGAATGCAGCTTACCCAAAAAGCTAAAGGTGAAGAAAGACCCTTCGGCATCGAGAGGGAGGAAATGGAAAAGATTGGTACATATTGGTTGAACATCATAAGAAAGGACATTCGAAAACATCACAGGGCTTTCACCAACCTCCATAAGAAGCAATTAACTTATGCAAAGAGGTTCTTGGAGTTTGCTCACCCATTGGAGATGCTCGCGACAGGGAAGACGAAGCCTAATTTGGGAGAATTACTTTGGCCTAATTTGTTCCATCATGTCGAAGTTAGATTGAAGAATCTATTTGATGTGGACATGGTTTTGGAAGCAGCCCAGCAAGAGATATTGGAAAACATTTTGATTCAACAGGCCCACTTACACACAAATTCATTTTCCTTTATATGCCCAAGTCCAAAATGGAATTCAATTTTCGTACTCAATAGCCATCAACCCCATCAAACAACTTACGTAAACTCGAATTTTCTCCAACAATCTGTCTTTCTTCGACCACCTCGAAAACTGCAATATTATATTAACCACTCGAACCTTGAGGACTTTTTAAAGGGGTGATTTTTCATGGTTAACCCATGAACCAACAAACTCTACTCACACCTACACCTATGCCATTCTAGAATATTCCTAGTCAATCGATAAATAACCAAATAGAATGGGAAATCAGGTGTATTATGAATATTTCTTTGTTGCAACAGACTTCTTCCTCCCCCCTTCTCTGCTCTTACATTTTCTTTCCCATTCTCTCCTATTCTAATTTCTTTCTCATCCCTATACTTCGTTCTCACCTCATACTCTGTTACTTTAATTTTCGGTTGAAATCTTTTATTCAATCAAAGCTTAGCTGCATTTTATGTCTCTGCAATCTTACTTTTCTGTTTCCATTTAAATCACTACACTGTAATAGCTCATATTAATATATGTAATAGAAACAGTTATGAAATATAATCTGCTTTATTTTGCAATTGATTAATTCAGCTTACGTGTTTCTGTTTGCTACTGCTTACTATTGGTTTATTGCTGGTTCATGATTGAACTAGTGCTCAACCATGACAGCAAATGACCATGACAAAAATATGCCATTCCCGTAATTTTGAATCCTCAACTTGATTTTTGGGATCAAGTGTTCCACCTTCTTCTTTCTATTTCACAATTATTGAGGATCAATATAATATTTTATATTGTCGTATCTACTCTCTTAACTCCAATGTCAATAGATTTAACACTTGGTTGATGGGTTAACAACTATACTTTAGCATATGCATGCTCACGTAATGTATTTTATGCTCATTTCTACTCCGTCTTTCCTCCTAATCCCTCTTCGAAATTCTAAGACTTGTATTTTTATGCCTTCAAATTTTTTGCTTCCTTTATGTTTAATTGAACCATACTTATCGTCCTTAAACATTAACTATGCAATTTAGCATGTACTTTGATTAATTATCTTATTAGAAATGTGACGCTTATTTTAAACTTTGACATATTTGGCATTGTGTAAGGGGGATATGGATGACTTATCTTATGATCATGATGCCCTATTCTTGCTCCCATACGCGTTACCTTTTTTTATCACTATCACTTCACTATCACTTCATCACTACTACTTAAAAGTACAAATAGGGAGAAATCTTTTACTTGACAAATTTGCCATCATATATTTTGTCTAAACCAATTATACCCTGCCTACTTCTGCCCTAAAATCTAACGCATTAGTCTATCTACAAAGCTGACGGCGCCTCTCCCATTTGATAACGCTAGAAATCGAACCAGAAAATCTTACCCTGCTTGCTTCTACCCTAAAATCTAATGGATCCATATATCTATCTACAAACTAGACGCCATCTCTCCCATTTGATAACTTACCAGAAAAATCTCGAGGTCGCCGAATAGAAATCGCCACTTCTAGAGAAAAGACTCCAGTGCCTTCATCTACACCGTCTTGGGTGGTGCCTTATGGGTTGAGTATGCAATAGCTGATTTCTTTGTTGTGGATGACGGGAGAGCATCAAGGGGGGTTGCGGACGATGGGCTCGGGATCGTGAAGCTTGGGATTTTGCAAGATATTGTCTCCACTTTGGCCCGTAAGGGTATCACTAAACTCTTCCCCATTCAGGTATTACGAATAGAGAAAACTATTTAGGTATATTAGAAAAATCTCGATTTCCATTCTCTAACTAGATCTATTGGATCTTTATACTTATATTATACAATTTTCATCTAGGAAATTCCTGATGCTGATTCTTGTCATCAGAAATAGTCTAGCTTGTGTGTCTATGGGTTAAGGAATTCTTGATGCTTAGAAAGCAATATGAATTTTAGATTTTTTCTTCGTTTCTTTATATATGCATTTTTTTTTGTAATCTTATCGTTTGAGTTTTTAAAGAAAAGGACTAACTTATGCTGCGTTCTCTTTGTGTTTCAGTTTCCTGTTTTCATTTTCGAAAATGTTTTCTGTTTTCCATTTTCTGTGACTTTTTTCGAAATTGCTGAAAATGCGTTTGGTTTGTTATTTCCGAAAACTGTTTTCGAAAATGAAAAGCTAGAAAACGCGTTCTGTTTAAAATTTTGAAGAAAATTATTTCTGTATACTTGTAATTATATTATTTGTGAATATAAATGAAATAAAGATGTCATATTTGAGTTGCACAACAAAAATAAATGAAATAACCCCTATCACACAATTTGATTATACAAAAAAAGTTCAAAAATTCATGTTGCCCTTCTAAAGTAATCGTTCCACATTTGGTTAGTAATTTTCCATTCTAAAGTAATCGTTCCATTTAATACTTTATATGTATACATCATTCTAGTAAGCACTCATAACGTTTAAAATTTAAGTGTCAATAAAATTTGCAAAAATCAATTTACGTTAATTAATGATGCTCTTACAAAATAAGTGTCTACAATACAAAAGTAAAAAAGAAATGTATAATAATTAAGCACATGATACATCATCAGAAAGATGATTGAATTTGGAATTCGACGCAAAAAACAGAGTGCAATTCAGAGTTGTACATCAAAAGTTATACATTTTTTAAGACAATGACCTATAAAACAAATACGAGAAGGACTAAATTGAAAGAAAAGTAAAATTTGTGAACTAATGTGCAAAAAAATCTGAAGTTGAGGGACCTAAGTTGTAAATAAATTAAGGTATTTTCGAAAGAAATTTCAAATTTTGAGGATTAAAATGACAAGTTTTGAAAATTAGGGACCAATAATGTAATTAAAAATGAAAATTTTCAAAATTTTTTGATTATTTTAATTTTTTTTTATTAAGTGGAAAACGCGGAAAACGCGCTAATTCCGCGTTTTCCACTTAATAGTTATAAATTTCGGAAAACGCGGAAAACGTGATTTTCACGTTTTCCATTTCCTTTACAAATTTTGAAAACGTTTTCGAAAATTATTTCCGAAAACGGCGCAAGAGAACGCGTTTTCCGCGTTTTCGAAAATGGAAAACGAAAAATTGCTGGAAAACACCAAAGAGAACGCATCCTTACGTTTTCTCTGGTATAGAGAGCTGTTCTGGAACCAGCAATACAGGGCGCAACCTGATAAGGCTCTCTAATCTCTTTTGTCATGTTGCTTGTGTAAGTATTTAGTAAGAAGTATAATATCGTTTAAATTCATTATTTTATTGTTCCAAGCTACAAGTTTTTGAGATTTCTTATGTCACTATATCCCTATCAATGTGAATAGCAATTTGTGAATTTTGTTTGTTGTGTCAATTCTCTTTATAGATTTTTTGGCTTTCTGATAGTAAAATGTATATGGGTTGTTATTTTAATTGGGATTATTTTTTAATTTTACTTTTCAATTTCCTTTTCAAATATATGTTAGATTTTTTTGATTGTGAATTTTGTTTGCTATCACTGACTCTCTTTCTTACAAACTTTTTTGGCTTTCTGATAGTGAAACATGCTTTAGTTGACTTTTACATTTTGTGAATTTTGTTTGCTGTTGATATGATGCGTGACATATAATAGAGGCTTATGATTTATTGTTTGTTTCGGTCCTAGGATGAGAACTGAGATTTCATAGAACTACCTTTTTTTGTGTTTGTGGTTTCTCTATCGAGAGAATTTTCTGTCACTTTATTTAGTGTATATACTTTCATTTTTAGAAAGCAATATGAATTTTAGATTTTTTCCTTTTTTCTTTTTATTTATGCGTTTTTTTTTTTTTTTTTGTAATCTTATCATTTGAGTTTTTTAAAGAAAGGACTAACTTACGTTTTCTCTGGTACATAGAGCTATTCTAGAACCAGCAATGCAGGGGCACGACTTGATAAGGCTCTCTACTCCCTTTTGTCATGTTTCTTGTGTAAGTATTGAGTAACAAGTGTAAGATCTTTTAAATTTGTTATTTGTTCCAAGCTACAAGTTTTTGAGGTTTCTTATGTCACTATATCCCTATCAATGTGAATAGCAATTTGTGAATTTTGTTTGTTGTATCAATTCTCTTCTTTATAGATTTTTTGGCTTTATGATTATAAAATGTACGTGGGTTTTTATTTTAATTGGGGTTAATTTTTAATTTTATTTTTTCGATTTCCTTTTCAGATATATGTTAGGTTTTTTTTTTTTTTTTTTTTTTTTTTTTTGTGAATTTTGTTTGATGTTACTAACTCTCTTTCTCACAATTTTTTTTTTGCTTTCTGATAGTGAAACATGCTTTAGTTGACTTTTTAAGTTTGTGAATTTTGTTTCGTTTTGATATGATGCATGACATATAATAGAGGCTTATGATTTATTTTTTGTTCCAGTCCTAGGATGAGAACCGAGATTTCATAGAACTACCTTTTTTTGTGTTTAAGGTTTCTC
The DNA here is from genome assembly GCA_963555705.1 of Ligustrum vulgare. Taxonomy (NCBI): domain Eukaryota; kingdom Viridiplantae; phylum Streptophyta; class Magnoliopsida; order Lamiales; family Oleaceae; genus Ligustrum; species Ligustrum vulgare. Next base: position 24,565,192 of record OY743171.1, read on the forward strand.
TATCGAGAGAATTTCTCTGTCACTTTATTTTGGTGTATATACTTGCATTTTGAGTGTAATATCTCCATTTTGTAACTATACATGTACTTAAAAATTCATCTTGAGTGAGTCATCAAATATATTGTTCATCCTTTGGAATTGGTTTTAGCATACATTTCTTTAATATTTTTTTGCAGGAATGATAGCTGAGATAGATGCTGAACATTTTGCTTCATAATAACATGCTTACATATTTAAATTTCATCATTTTCTCATTTTTTAAAATCTACCTTTCTTTTTTCCCCTTTTGTATCCAAATACATGGTGCACACAAGGGAAAAATACGATGTCTTACTTGAGGATGACCTAACAGTATAATATCTCAATTTTGTAACTATACATGTACTGAAAATCTCATCTCGAGTGAGTCATCAAACATGTTGTTCATCCTTTGGAATTAGTTTTAGCATACATTTCTTTAATATTTTTGTACATGGATGATAGCTGAGATGGATGCTGAACATTTTGCTTCATAATAACATGCTTACATATTTAAATTTCATCATTTTCTTATTTTTTTTTATCTGCCTTTCTTTTTTCCCCATTTGTATCCAAATACATGGTGAGCACAAGGGCAAAATGCGATGTTTTACTTAAGGATGATCTGACAGTATAATGGCTTCACTCATGGAAAAAGTTGCCGAAGAATATGTGCAGGTCACAGCTACTCACCTCATGAAAGCAACACTAGAGGTACATTGAAAGTATTATTGATTATTTACTTCCATGTTCTTATTTAGCTACCAGTCAGCATCATATTTGAACATCTTTTTACCTGAAACACTAATTAGTATGAACTTAATTTAGTTGTGTATAAACTTAATCCCCCCCTCCCTTAAACATCATTACAGTAGTTTAATTATCTAACCTATAGATTCCATCTAAATATCTTCTGACTTGTAATTCTCTATTACTGAACATAGATAAATAAATAAATTATCATATACATAACCACCTATTTTTTTAAAATTTTATTATATTATAAATTCAATTTTATACTGAACGCATTCATTACTCCACAGCATTACAGAAGTTTAATTATCTAATCTATAGATTCCATCTAAATATTTTCTAAAATGCTATTCTCTATTTCCCAAAGTGCTGCTTCTTTATTCAAATCCTATTAAATGTAGTTGCTTACTATTACTTTTTCCTTTAGCAAGACTACTTGCCTACAGCTTCATAACATTCATCTTATTCACATAAAATAATTTTCTAATATAATATACTGAACATAGATACCTAAATAAATTATCATACACATAACCACCTATTTTTTTAAAATTTTATTTTATTAATTCTTTTTTTGGTTTTTATACTCAACACATCATTAGGTCCAATAAATATCAATAGAGGGTCATTAACATGTATTTATTTATTTGTCTTTTCATTTCTTTAACTCCTAAAACACTTTATTGGAGTTACATTTCATATTAATTAAATCATTTACAAGAAACTATTTGCTTGCCTTTTCTTTTCTTTAACTCCACAAGTACATTTAATTCAAAGGTTAATGTATTTACTTTATATAAGGTAATGATAATAGATTTTTCATACGCATTCAAACCTGGTTGGTGATAAAATCAAATAGAATGGGTTTATAGATTAATCTTAATTCTCTCTATTTTGTGAATAAGTTTATTTTCCTTACTCTTTTTCAGCATTTGGTTATAACTTTTTGCTTTCTATATATTTTTTTTTTGTAGCGCAAAAGAACAAAGGCATCATAGAACAGGTGGAAGATGTGTCACATAATCTTGAGGTAAACATGGGGTTTCCCATTCCTTGGTTTTTGCTATTTTGAGATGAGAAATTTTGGATTTGGATTAGAAATTTGTGCCCAGTTTCTTAAAATAATTTTTAAAATAAAACAATGTGGGGTTGTTTTTTATGTTGCTTTCCAGTTTGTTTATTAGTTTTATGACTATTCTTTTCTGTGTTTCCCATCTTTACTAATACTAACATTGTATTTTATGCTGATAACATGAAAGCTAAATGCATCACCATCAAAAATTATTACAGAAATGACGTTCGATTCATCAGTTTGTGGACAAAATGAAATAAGTATATAATTTAGCTTGGAATATATAAACTTCCCCTTCTCTAAATGTATATATTTATTAGCTGTGGTAACTTAAATTTGTTCTCATATTTGTAGGATTGCTGTCACCGAACAATGATTGCAATGATATTTCCATAAGGCAGTTGACTGCATTTGAAGAAGAATGGATTATAAAAGTATCCATACTTTGAAAAGATTCCATTGAAACCTACATGATGTGTTCCGGACCCTCGACAATCGGAGTCATAGCAGGCTTGACAGAAAAAGTTAAATATTCAAGCCAAATAAAAGTGCAATCCAGTCAACCATGTCGGAATTAGATGCATAATATGTGTTTTTCGAGTAGAAATGGGCCACTAAGCAAAACTCATGGGCCAAAGCCCTTGAGCCGACTGATTTTATGGCCAAATTCCATCATTTGGGGCTTCAAAACAGCAAGTCAATTATGCAGATGGAAATTAGGATTTTTGCGTATTTTTAGGTTAAATTTTGTTTTAATTATTTATTTGCCTATTTTAAAATTTTAGTCTAATTAGAATTCTATTTTGAGTCAATTAACGGCTAGGTTATTTTACTTATTTATATTCTTTTCCATTCATTGTAATTCAGACTTTGATGATTGAATAAAAATAGATTGAATGTTTTTCAATTGTTTAATGTGTGGATTCACATTACAAACCCAAACTTATCAAGATTGATTATCTTGTGGCGTTCATCCAGAACTTATCAAATATTCGCGAGAGTATTTGTGGCGTTGAAAATCAGAGACTTATCAAGGAGATTGGGCAAATCCTTATGGCGTTTCGAAAGTCGTGGTTCTTTATTCCGCATCGTCGAGCCATCGCGTCGTAAATATCGGGTCATGATTCATCCGTCCAACCACAACCTGAGTTCGGAACTTTCCGGCGTTTCTTTCGCGCTTCGAATCTCATCATCTGGTATCAGAGCTGGACTCTGAATTCAGGTTTTCTATCCAGTTTGATTTTTATGTTTATCATCGCGTTCCATAAAAATCATCCATATCTTGTTGAGTGTTTTGTTTTCAGTTTTTTGCGTTATTCTTGTTCTTGAGTTTATTGAGTCTTTAATCCAGAAAATCGTTCAAAAAAATTTCAAAAGTGTTTGTTTTGCTTAATTCTTATCCGAATTAAGTTCCGTTTGTTTTGTCGTGTTCGTTGTCAAATTTTCGGATTTATAAAAAAAATTTATTTATTTATTTATTTATTTTATTCCGAAAATTCATCCAAAAAAAAAAGTCCATTCAAGAACCACTTTCTTGAATTTCCTTCAATTCTTGATATTTGTTTCCTTTCAAGCCAGCAATAAAATTCGTTCTTGCTATTTGATGTCTAAATCCTCTTCGTTCTTGAATTTTTGAACGCCACATAAGGGATGGATTATGATCCGGGCTCTTTATTCCAAACTAGATGTTATGTGGATCATAAGTGGTGCAGTTTGGCGATTGATGGAAAGTGCTTTACTAATTTCGTTAGTAGCACCGTAGTTGAAAAATTAGGATTGCTCCTAGAACCACACTATAAACCTTATAGGATGACGTGGATGAGGGAGTTTGAGAATTTCAAAGTAACCAAACAAGTTCTAGTGCCTATTGCTCAGAGAAGGTATAGTGAGGATGTATGGTGTGATGTAGTACCATTAAAATCTTATCATATTTTATTGGGAAAACCATGGAGACGTAGGAGGGAGGCTGTTTATGATAAGAGTATGCACATATACAAATTCCTTAAGAAAGGGAAAGCATGCGTACTATATGGGTTGACATTAGAGGATGTACTAGAAGATTCACGAATGGTAAGGAATGAGAGTGAAAGGTGGTGTAATAGGAAGCGTCGTGGGGGTAAGGACATTGAAAAGAAGGAGGGTGAGTTTAAATTAAAAATGGATAATCAAACTCCAAAACTTGATGAGGAAAATGTGGAGTTGGGTAGCGAGGAAGTGATTAAGAAAAGAAATTGTTGATGATAAGAGGAATGAATTGGGGGTTGAGGTAGAAGTTCAACATTTGAACTTTGAATTGAAAAATCCACATTTGAGTAGTAATGAGGTAGTGAACGAGCGTGGTGATAAAAATGTGGAGATAGGAGATGTGGTTGAATTTGAAAGTAAAAATATTGAAGAGGTGCTTGAGTGTGTAAAGTTAGAAGAGGTGCTTGAGAGAAAAGAAGTAGATGGGAATAAACAAGAACTTGTAAAGGAAGAACAAAGCGAAGAGAAGGACCTCGTGGTTCCAAAAGAGGAGTTGGAGATCATGATTTATCATGAATACAAGGATCCGTACCTTGTACCTCATGAAACTAACATTTCCCACCCTATTTTATTTAATTCTTTTTTGCAGGTTAATTGCACTTGGAACGATTGGTCACGCTACTTACACCCAAAGGTGTTTCTACTTCAATCCATTCATGTAACCCAAGTTACAGGATACTATTGGTCATCCCTCTGGCATGGAAGCAATAATTTTCCGTTTGATCCAGGGAGTGAAGTGAAACAACATGAATAAAGCTATGATTCGGGACGAATCATCCTAAAGAAGGAGGGTATGATGTGTTCCGGACCCTCGACAATCGGAGTCATAGCAAGCTTGACGGAAAAAGTTAAATATTCAAGCCAAATAAAAGTGCAATCCAGTCAACCATGTCGGAATTAGATGCATAATATGTGTTTTTCGAGTAGAAATGGGCCACTAAGCAAAACTCATGGGCGGAAGCCCTTGAGCCGACTGATTTTATGGCCAAATTCCATCATTTGGGGCTTCAAAACAGCAAGTCAATTATGCAGACGGAAATTAGGATTTTTGCATATTTTTAGGTTAAATTTTGTTTTTAATTATTTGTTTGCCTATTTTAGAATTTTAGTCTAATTAGAATTCTATTTTGAGTCAATTAGCGGCTAGGCTATTTTACTTATTTATATTCTTTTCCATTCATTGTAATTCAGACTTTGATGATTGAATAAAAATAGATTGAATGTTTTTCAATTGTTTAATGTGTGGATTCACATTACAAACCCAAACTTATCAAGATTGATTATCTTGTGGCGTTCATCCAGAACTTATCAAATATTCGCGAGAGTATTTGTGGCGTTGAAAATCAGAGACTTATCAAGGAGATTGGGCAAAGCCTTGTGGCGTTTCGAAAGTCGTGGTTCTTTATTCCGCATCGTCGAGCCATCGCGTCGTGAATATCGGGTCATGATTCATCCGTCCAACCACAACCTGAGTTCGGAACTTTCCGGCGTTTCTTCCGCATGTCGAACCTCATCACTACAGCAACAAGAATGACCCCGTTGAAGTCCTAAAACTAATTTTATGGGATGAGGAGGTATTTGCAATATTTTATTATATTAGAATTATACATTACTTTTCTTATAGAAATTTCACTCATTATACTCATATGATGAGATTTTCCTAGGGAAGTAAGATCCAAGCTACATTGTTTAAAGACACAATTGAAAAGTTCTTTTCATTGCTTGAGAGAGGAAGATCATACCGAGTCTCAAATGAGGAAATTAAGAGCAATTAATCCCCAGTACTTCAATGTGAAAGATGAAATTGAACTTACCTTTATAGAAAAGACTGAGGTGGAGGAAATTGAGGACTTCGTTCCTTTTAGCATTTCAACTTTAAGTCATGTAGAATTCTCCAACATCTCAGACTTTGTAGCTGAAGGGAAATTGTTAGGTTTTATATCTTCATTTACAAATTTGATGCATTCTATATTTATATTTTAAACTAATAGGTTCAATTTTTTCCCAAATATTATAGGGGCAATGATTAGTGTGAAGGTTATTTTTGTTATTAGAAGCTAGGGAGTTCAAAAGCGTGAAATCATACTCATGAATGGTAGGTACATTGTAAAACATATTGCTTTCTTCATTAAAATTATATTTTCTTACTTCATAATCGTAAATAATTCAATCTACCTGATTACCTTTTATTTGGCAGCCGAAAACAGTTAAGCTAACTCTGTGGGGAGACATGGCTGAGAATGAATGACAATACCTAGATGACAATGTTAAAGGCATTACAACAATTGCTTCATTCAACATTAAAGCAAGCATCTATGAATGTGTTCATAAAAACATCAAATTATATGTAAATTAGAATGTTATTGCAATGAAATAACCCATCCCTCTAATGCAAGTAAAGTTGGTTTGTCTACAATGAAAAGCAGTTACATATTGACAAATCCAAATATAGATGAAGTGACAAAAATAAAGAAAAGGTATACATTTACTAATCTTCTTGCAAATGTTCATTCCAATTTCTTTGTTTTTATTTAAAAGTGTTATTGTAGAAAAATCTGCATATACTTGTAGGATTTCGAGTGTGAAAAGTGAAAATGACTTGCAAGTGCTCCTACCCCCATCTAACCGAATGGAAGAATCACGAATAGTAACCTTGAATGAGATAGTTGTTGGAAGTGTTGAGGATCCATATTGCTCATTTATAGGGAAAATCAAGAAAGTGCTAAACAAGAATAATCCTTGGTTCGAGAATTGTAATTCTTGCAAGTCAAGGGTCTATCCATCTGGAGATAAATCTACTGCTTTCTGTCGTCAATGCAATGATGAGGATGCATTGTTCATAAGAAAATATTTTTTAAGGCTTATTGTCTCTGATGGTGACAATGAAGCATTTATCACTTTATTTGATGCTGCAGATGTTTAAAATTTTATTACAGATAATAATTTATCTATAATCTAAATAATCATCATGTTGGAATTATTAAGAATTAAATAACTGAAGCGGAAGCGTACCTTAATTAAACGTGATTCATAATAAACGATTCGGCCTTTGGATCTTCTAAATCGATACGTAGTCCGTATTTTCTCTCTGATGATGGGATGTCAGACAAGATGAACAATACGTAGGATTCAGGGACCATAACCGACTTTATATACTGAATTGCCAATTAACCTAATCCGGCCCATCATGAATTAGGTAATGGCCTGGTATCTACACATAAAAGCCCATACATTTAATTAGATGCATTAAAGCCCGATATATCAAATCCTTATTAGATCACTTTAATTGGGCTTAACCAAATTGATAGCCTTTTATTCAATACACAATAATTCACATATAAGCCCACACGATTGATTAAAATCCTTACAATCTCCCACTTGGGCTATATGTGTAACCTTACAATTGTGTATCAATCATAACCTTATGAGTACTCAGAATTTTGCTATCATTACTGAATGCATCCCCAAACAATCCGGTCCATCAATTATATCAACATAGGATCAAAGCGGCTTTCGCTACATTAATCGTAACTAAACCTTCAATGGTCACGTATATCGACATAACTGAATGACATGGATCAAGTATGGATGTGTAGCATGGAAATTACATGTAATGTGATCTTCAACGTGCCTATTTCCAACTGGTCCAAACTTTAGTGAGATCATCCTCAAACGAGTTCAGAGATAATAAACCTGAAACCTTACAGCTGTAAATAACTTTAACTTTAAACTGTATCCAAAAGGACAGTAAATGTGTCTAAATCACCCAAAATACAAACTCCCACTGAAACCGAATATCCTTAAGAAATACAACACCCATATGAGTAATGTACTCATGAAAGACCTTGGGTTGTAATACTTTAGTAAGCGGATCCGCAATTATGGAGTTTGTCCCAATGTGCTCTTATTGACACGTGTCCACTCTGAACTGTATCCTTCACAACCAGGAACTTATGTCAATGTATTTTGACTTAGTTGAGCTCCTGTTGTTACTGGAATATAAATCTGCTGAGTTATTGTCACAATATAACTTTAGTGGTCTTTCTATACCATACAGAATATGCAGCCCAGTGACAAAATTTCGCAGCTATATTCCATAATTAGATGCCCCCAAAATTGCTACAACTGTGCTGCCAAGTGAAAGAAGCTAAAGTGTCTATTAAGCACTCCATCCGGAAATAGCTCCTCCAACCAGCAGATAAATGTAGCCTTTATGTGGATCTTTTACTTTCTTGGCATCTAGTAAAAATCGGAATCATAATACCATATGATCTCCAACTGATCCGATTTTCTGTATGTGAGCATGTAATCTTTTGTTCTCTTTAAATACCTTATAACCCATGTTTGGCTGCTTTCCAAACGATCCATCCCAGGGTTACTTAAATATCTCCTTAGTATCTCAATAATGTATGCAATATCCGAACGCATACAAATTTTAGCATACATCAGACTTTCTATAGCTTAACTATATGTGATCCTCTGCATTTCTTTAACTTCAAGATAACTTTTCGGGCATTAGTCGAGACTAAATTTGTCTCCCTTAGCGATAGGGCTGTCCCCTGATTTACTGTCTTGCATGCCAAACCTCTTAAGCACTTTATCGATATAGCCCTTTTGTGACAATTCAAGAATACCCCGAGAACAATCCCGGTGTATCTGAATTCCTAATACAAAAGAGACGTCACCAAGATTTTTAATCTGAAAATTCCATGACAAAAATCTCATAATTTTATGTGACATGCCTATATCATTAGTGGCAAGCAATAATCAACATATAAAACCAGGACAATATACTTACTCCCACTGAACTTGTAATACAAACAACCATCAACAACATTAATCTCAAGACCAAATGAGATAATTACTTGATGAAATTTGTATTACCCTTAATGGGAAGCTGGCTTGAGTACATAAATGGATTTCTTTAATTTGCAAATCATCTCATCAATGTCTCCATTGAGAAACGTCGTCTTAACATCCATTTGATGTAACTCGAGGTCAAAATGTGCAACAACCTGACTTTCCTGAAAGAGTCTTTCATTGAAACCGAAGAGAAAGTCTCTTTACAATCAATGCCATCATTCTGTGTAAAGCCCTTAGATACAAGACGAACCTTATATCTTTCCACATTACCTTTCGAATCCACTTTGGTTTAAAAATCCATTTAAGACCAATGGGCTTCGCACCTTCTAGTAATAGGACAAAATCCAAACTTTATTGTCTTGCATATGCTTATACTCCTTATTTATGGCATCAATCCACTTTTGAGAGTTAGAACCCTGCATGGCCTGATGGAATTGATTGTACCATCTTCCACCATTCCATTATTTCCTTATGTTCTTGGAAAAATACTATTTAATTATCCGGAATAGCATTTTTCCTTTTTCTCGTGGATCTCCTTAATGGCTTTAGTTATTGAGGTAGTTGAGTTTGTACTTCTGGAATTTACCTTATTTTGGATGGGAGGTTCTTCAACATTGTCTAGTTGAGGTTCCGAATATGCTTCTTGATCAATGACATGCATAAAAACTTGCACGTTGTCAAAAGCAATAGTAGGAATCGAAACCGATCCTTCCTCAACTTATTCCTTTAAGACAATATCTCTAACCTTATTTCTCCCCCCAAACTCAACATCCTCAAAAAATGTTGCAGTTCCCATTTCAAAAATTGACTTAAGTGTGGGATTATAAAATTTAATAGCCCCTTAAACGCTCAGAATAACCAATAAAGTAGCTGCTTACTGTTTTGGAGTCCAATTTCTTTATGTGGCCTATAAGGCCTTGCTTTAGCTGGACATCCCCAAATGTAGAAATACTTTAGACTAGGTTTTTCTGCCTATCAAAAGTTCTTAAGGTATTTTAGCAGCTGCTTTAGTTAGTATTATGTATGATCTTTCTTTAAATGTCCAGATTTCTAACAAAAGAAACAGCCTTAATGTGTTTACGTGGTTTCTTTTGTTCTGAACCCTTAAATACTTTATGTTCTTTATTTCTTTTATTGTCCTTATCTTTAGAGGTGTTTGCCAAGTGATCTCAGTTCTGTCCTGCTTCAACTTTTCTTCCTCTTGCACACAAAATAGAATGAACTCATTTAGAGTTCATTTCTCCCCTTTAACAGTTATAACTGACCTTAAATTAACTGTATTGTGCAGGAAGCGATATCAATACCAAATGCACGAGCAAGTCATTAGACGAGTCGAGTTTTAGTTCCTTAAGTTTTGAAGCAGTGTGAGACATCTACATGATGTACTCCCTTATTTTCCCATTGCCTTTATACTTTATTGAAATCAAACTTTGCATAAGCGTGCTTGTTTCAGCCTTATCGTTTTTCGCAAAACGTTTCTTAATTTCGGCAAGGAATTCATTGGCATCATTTACCTCCTCAGATACTGTGCCACTAAAGGCTTCCGGAATGCCGCACTTAATGATCATGAGACTCACGTAATTTAAGCAATCCCACTTCTCAAAGTTCCTCATTTGATTAGATGAACTTTCATCCGTAAGAGGAGCAGGTTGCTCAATCCTTAGTACACGGTCTAGATCGATGCAGCCAACGAAAAGTTAATGTTCTTGTTTTGATCCTTAAAGTTTATTCCATAAATACAGGGATTAAATTTGAGCTTGTAGATACACTACTAGCAGAATTTGAAACCGAATAGAGAACACTTAAATAAAATTGCTCACATAAATACCTTATTATGCAAATCATATTTTCAAATAATGGTAGGGCCCATCACAAGATACCTGGCACAACATCAATATTTAGTCTTTGGACAGAAATATTGACTTGTAAGTGGTACTCTTGGTGTAGTAATCAAACACTGACAGTAAGACATGTCAACCAACAAACCTTTCTTTGGACCGATTTATTGATCACACGTAAAACCAAATAACCGTCACGTATTTATCACCACAAGTTCATGTGAAATTCGGGCCAAAGATTGACCTTCCTTTGGGCCGATCAATATCCGCATAAAATAACACACAAACACCTAATTTTCCCTTAGTGTAGTGATCAAACACTGGCAATAAGACATGTTAACCAATAAACCTTTCTTTGGACCGATTTATTGGTCACACGTTAAACCAAATAATTGCCACGTGTTTATCACAACAGGTGCATGTGAAATTCGAGCCAAATATTGACCTTCCTTTGGGCCGATCAATATTCGCAATGAATAACACACACAAATACCTTCTAGCATTCAAAGTTAATTAATATCCACAAGAGAGGTTGCTTTGGCAACATGTTGCTTCAACTAACTTACTTTCGAATATTATATCTCTTAAAAGATTCCGATGTACCAAGATTTGAAACTGAAATCCATTGATTTGCATCTATATTTGACTTTAGGATTTGAATTATAGAATTCAAAACTTTAGAATAAAGCAATCCTTAAGTTACGAGAGTCTAATTGCAATATTCTTAAACTTTTGGTGGCCAATTCTGTAAAATTTTAAGCTTGAAGGACTTAAATTACAATTTTCCCAAAACTTTATTGGCCAATTTTGAGAAATTCCAAACTTTAGGTCCCAATTTGAAACAAAACCAAACTTTGGAGGTCCAAAATATGAAAATTTCAATCTTTAAAAGTTGATTTTGAAAATTTTCAAACTTTAGGAGCCAATTTAGCAAATTCCCAAACTTTAGGGACTTAAATTAAAAAAAATTCAAACTTTAAGGACCAATTTTGAAAATTTCCAAACTTTAGTGACTGAATTAGAAAATTTTCAAACTTTAGGGACTGAAAATGAAAATTTTCAAACTTTAAGGACCAAGTTAAAGAATTTCAGAACTTTAGGTGCTGTATTAGAAAATTTTCAAACCTTAAGGGACTGAATTTGAAAATTTTCAAACTTTAAGGGACCAAATTAGAGAATTTTGAAGCTTTAGGTACCAATTTTGAAAATTCTCAAACATTAGGGGCTGGATTGGAAAATTCTCAAACTTCAGGGGCTGAATCATATAATTCCATAACTTGAAAGGTCCTGACTTAAATAAATTTATAACTTCAGGGGCTCAATTTATAAATCTCAAAACTTTAAGGGCCAACTTAAATGGTTTTAATAACTTCGGATTTAAACATTATTTAAAACAAATGGGGGGACCTGATGTGCAATTTAACATAATTACCCAAAATTGCAAAATAGCCCCTTAAGACTTCAAATTTCCAGCACAAGTCCTTCACCCAAAAATCTGTTTCTTTCGCAGCAGCTAGGGTTTTCAACCCTAGCCCGCCGCCTCCTCCAAATCCGGCAGAAGCGAAGCCATTATCGGCGACCTCCCCCGGCTGCAGCGCCTTCTCCGGCGCTGCACACTTCAGCGCCGCACAGCCAGTCTCCGCGCCGCGCAGCCAGCGCCATTCCCGGCGCTGCAATCCAGAAGCACAGCGTCGCTGTGTGCGACGCTGCAGCCCATCCCGGACGCTGCGACCTGCAGCGTCCACCGTGATGCAGCGCCGCTCGCTCGGACCGCCGCATGCAACCATTGAAATCCGACGCAGCAACGCGCGGCGTCCCCACCAATTGCAACCCGTTCTCCGACCTCCATTCTTAATCCATCATCAACAAATTTCAACCACCACAAACCACCGTACACAACAACACATAATCCATTCACAGATTCATAACCAAGATTTTGAAGACCAAGATTTCGCACATTATACAGAGAGAAGATAGATTGGCTGTATGTGTATTTCTCAATTTGCTCTTAATCAGTAGATTGGTTTTTACATATGCGTTCAAAATTGATCTGATAATTCAACACGATGTTGGCTCTGATACCACTTGTTAGTAAATTTTATTACAGATAATAATTTATCTATAATCTAAATAATCATCATGTTGGAATTATCAAGAATTAAATAACTGAAGCGGAAGCGTACCTTAATCAAACGTGATTCATAATAAACGATTCGGCCTTTGGATCTTCTAAATCGATACGTAGTCCGTATTTTCTCTCTGATGATGGGATGTCAGACAAGATGAACAATACGTAGGATTCAGGGACCATAACCGACTTTATATACTGAATTGCCAATTAACCTAATCCGGCCCATCATGAATTAGGTAATGGCCTGGTATCTACACATAAAAGCCCATACATTTAATTAGATGCATTAAAGCCCGATATATCAAATCCTTATTAGATCACTTTAATTGGGCTTAACCAAATTGATAGCCTTTTATTCAATACACAATAATTCACATATAAGCCCACACGATTGATTAAAATCCTTACAGCAGAAAGTTTAGTTGGTTGTTGAGTCGTCGAATATGCAAAATTACTAACGGTAATTAACAGTTCTAAAATTTTCAACTTCTATTGATACGTCATCCAATTCGTACACGTGTTTTATTGTTTTGGATAGGCACAAAAGGGGAAAAGTGTGTACTACAAAAATTAGGTGTTGCTTGACGATAAGAACTACAAGTGTTTGGTGAAGATGGACAATAAAGGTCGAACTGATAGAGCTAAGAAACAAATTGTGGTGCAAGAGGTACAGAAAGCTACAAATGGAGCAAATAAATTGAACAAAGTTTGCAGCCACGAGTTGGAAAAGAACTAGAAAATAAAGCTAGAAAGTAGTTCGTTGTGCTATATTCTATTATGTTGCTTTTATTTTCCTTTAAATCCTTAATGTCTATTTGAACTTATCCAAAACTAAAGTTTTAGGCTTATGATTTGAATAAATTTATTCAGGGACTATGATCGTCTTTCACTAATTTTTTCCTTCTTAATTTCTAAGCAATTTATTGTGTTTTAAACTGTTGTTGAAATATTTTGAAAAAGGAACAACACTTGAAAAGTCTACTAAGAAACTGCACACGACAAAATAAGTATGGAATGTGAATGTGATTGCTAAAATGAATGAATTATATAAAGGGAAAAAAGGGGAAAAGAATAAATGAATAGAAGAAATTCAAATTCATGAAATGGTTATCACCTATAGAAGAAAAACTGAGAGGAATTTATGGATATGTTCAAGTCACAATCTGAGAAAGCTAATGGATGGAATTATTTGGATCAAACAAACTATTGCACTTCTTCGTTTTCTTCGAATGAGACTGGACCATTGAAATTACGAGTTATGATTATTTTCGACTTCGCATGGTATAATACATATTTGAGTTCATTCGTTAACACGTCAAAATTTTTGATGAAATGGCGTAAAATAACTTATTTTTCATCCTATTTTAAAGTAGGAAATACATAAAAAGAAGTGAGATTTTTTTATACTCATTCTGAGCATGTTTGGTCCTAATTATTTTTTCCTCACTTTCCCTTAAATTAATTTTGAATCACATATTTTTATGGGATCAACAACTTTTAAAAAAACTACATATTTCATTTCGAAATTCTATAATTCTTCTAAAATCTCCATTACAAAACAAAGCATAAAAATATGATATTTTGACTTAAATCATCATTAAGGACGATATATATACATATAATGTTTGAGAAATTTAAATGCAATTATAACTGAATGTAACAAATAAACAAAAAAATGAGTTAGTAACATAACTATGAGAAATATGTATTATAAATAGTAAATACACAGCTTCTCCAGGGTTGACGAAAAACGAATAGCTTATCAATCTTATAAGTAGATGAATACATCAGCACATTAAAATCGAAAATTTTCATTGGTTAATCAACAAATCAAATGCTTCTTTCCTATTTTCTTCAAGGTGCATATGTTTCTGCCTCTCCAATTTCTCACATCTTAGGTATGTCAATGTATTGTTGTTGTTGTTGTTGTTATTTTTATTTTTATTTTTTTTCCCCTTCACGTCATTTTTGAAAAAAATGTAAGTTTTAATCAACATTTTTTTGTGGGCTGGTCATATTCCAATATGGTCCAAATGAATACAAAAATCAAACTCCTATTATATGTGTGTAAAAATGCATTAAAAACATTTAATCCCATCTAGGGGAGCCTAATCCCTCCTAAACGCGTTTTTGTTTTAGTTAAAAAATCTCTTTTTTAATATAAAAATATATTTAATGTTTTAAAAATAATTCAAATAATATTAAAAATATAAAACTCATTATGGCACCTATTATTCGCATTGACATGCCTAAACTTGTGATTCTTGATTATCGACATCAACGCCTCGCAACACATTACATCTTTTAGAACATTGCTTCAAAGTGGAACTTGTTAGAGAATTATTTTGAAGGGTTATGTTTTGTGTGCTTTGATGCGAAATCAATTCAAGCCCATGTTTGGTGGAGTTAAAATCAGTTTTACATTAAATTTTGATAGAAATTGATGGAATGTATGATTGAAAAAGTTGTGATTTTTATGAAATGAGTGGTTAAAATTAATTGTTAACTTTGACTTCAGATTAAAATCAGATATTAATCATAAAAAATAGGGGCTGATTACCCTTTATGGGGTAGTGAAAAAAGAGGAATATCTCATAATTGACCTCACGCACTCTATGCATAGATACCAATGGCCCATTTATTTTTGTAAATAAGGTTCTATGCTTTGATGATCATAACTTTATTTTTATTTCGAGAAGAGACCATAGCTCTATTTGTCGTCGGCACTTTGTGCTTCTTTACTGCTAACAAGTGTGGGCTTCGCAGTTGGAATGCAACCTATGATAGTTTGCTCAGCAGCAACAAGCCATTTCCAAAGCCGATTCCTCTAGCTGTGAGTCTGATAGCATAATGTGGTTCTATTTTGTTCGATTATCATTTCATTATCTCATTATGTCACTTTGATTTGGCAGGAAATGGTAGTTTTTAGTTGACATTTGGGAGCAAGAAGGGCTTTATGATTGATATATATATATAAGCAATAGATTTTATTGTTGATCAGATAGTACGACTCACCACGGCTGTTGTAAAACGTTCCGTTATTTAACAAATAGACGACTGGGGTAGAAGCTCAATTAATTCTGTCAATGGCACAGTAGAGAGAGTCGCTCTCAAACGCTCAACATTGGACAATGGTATGCTAAGCAGCCCATTAGCCAACGTTTGCGGTGATTTGCTTCCATTTTCTTCCTGAGTAACACCAGTGCCAACTCCATCATCACTCACTTCCTTCACAGAAGCTGGCACTCCTAACATACTCGATGGCATACCTCCCACTCGTGCAAACATCAAGTTCCCATGAAATCCATTCAAGTCTGCTCTCTTACCTTCCAAAATATATACTTGCAAGAGCCCTCAGATGATCAAACTGGTTAGTGTCAGCCGGAGTAGAAGTTGCTTTGTCACCACTCCTACATTCACTTTCTTGAGCAGAAACATCAAACTTTGGCAAATTCTAACTCAACTGATCAAACACAATTCCAACAAAGCACTCAAATGGAAAATCTTTCCGTTCTTTACCTTTAGATTGATTCTGCCTAAGTTCACCTACAACCCTGGGTTTCACACATGGAACATCGGAAAGAACTCCAACCCCATTACTTGTCTTTCGATCCCTCTTTTTCCCGGCTTTAAATGGGCTTGGAAAGCCCTGAACAAAACCATTAATCAAAGACGACAACGCCACTGCAAACTGCAAGTGATTTGTGCATGATACATTATCCACTTTCCCACCATTAGGATGCCCATACCTCTCTTTCAATCGTTTCTTCTTCAGATTCACATCAGTATGGGTGTAAACGAGCCGAGCCGGCTTGCGAGCCGAACATCAAGGGTCGAGTTTTTTCTTGGCCCGAGCCGAGCCAAAGCTCGACCAAAATTTTTAGTTCGGCTCAGGCTTCTTCGAGTCAAGCCGAGCCAAAGCTAGGCTGGCCCCTTTTTTTGAATTTTATATATATTTATAAATGTCATTTATGGAAAATGAATTGTGTTTACTTAAATATGTAATTTGCACAAAAAATATAGTTAACATATCAAACATAACTTTAGATCCAATTAAAACTTAAATGTAGATTTTATAAATTTTATACTAATTGTATTATATTATGTATATATTCAATAAAAGTTACAAGTTACAATCCTCCTCCTTTTTTTGGGCTTTAGACTGTCTACGATCAATAAAGGCGAAGTTAAAATTATAAACGAATAAAATATTTCGTGTACAATATTTTAAAAAACATAATAATTTAAATTAAACAAAATGATTTTTAAGAAATTATAATTTTTATAAAAACATAACAATTTTTTTCAAATTAAATCAACCAATTCAATCAGTTCAATAACTTCAATTTTAAAATAAAAATAAAAAAATAAAAGTTTAACTAGCTGCATGTGCAGGCAGCTTTAGCTGTCAGGCCATTTTGGCTAGTCTTAAATGGGCCAAAATGACCTGCTAGCCACATGGGTCGGGCCGGGCTGGCCTCAAGCCTGGATCAGATTTTGAGGCTCGGCTTGAGCCTTGGCTCGATCCTCCGAGCCACCAGCCGAGTTTTGTTCCAGCATTTTGAGGGCCGAACCCGAGCTAACGAGTTTTTTTGACATGCCTACACATCAGCAACTCCTTAACGACTAATTTCGCATTTTTCTGAAAATATTCCATCGAAGATTTTGATAGGATCTCCTATCAAAAGACCCCTTTTACTCTTCTCAGCACATTTCACCACCATGCACTGACCATTACCTTTACATTAAAATGAACTATCACCAACCCAATATCAGCGTTACAAGTATTGCCAATCAATTTTGCATTTTTAGATTCAACTAGGCGTCAATTAGGTTTTCAAAATAAATTCCAAAATAGAATTAAATACACAGTATAAGTGAAATACAATAAAAAGAGAAATTGATTGGCTACTGAATAGGGAACATTTTGCTAAGATTCCGAATTTTAATAATTGAATTAGGTAGCCCATTTCTAGGTCAAGTAGCTCTTCTAATTCCCAACCTTGGTTCTCCATCTTCTCCCTTACATTAATACTATTAACAATTTGTAAGCTTTTTTCATTTACCTAAAAGAAACATAGACTATGCCGCCAGGCGTCGTTGAAGACTACCCGAATAGTAGCCTCCGGCTCGCCACCAGTTACCATTGAAGAAATCAACGAAAGGCTATGGTGCTCAGATTCTTGCCGTCAGGTCTGATTTTCTATTCATGCAGTCATTTGAAAGTTTTATCCTCAAGATGATGATGTATAGTTTTGTAAGAAAGCAAAAATGTATTATTATGGTAAAAAAAAAAAATTGTAAGAGTTGACATTCCCCTGATTGCTACATGTTTTTCTAGAGATTTAGCTTTTACTTGATGAAATTATTTTTTGAGTTTCTACTTTTATATGTATTTTGCAATCTTACTAACTTTTGTTTTCTCAAATTATGAATTAAATGATAAGTGACAATGGATGCTGAGGTGGGACGGAGAGGGGAGTGGACAACATAGTGGAATCAGTTGTTCAATAGAATTGTCTTAGTAAATTTGTAATATCTTCATTAAGATTATTTTGTTTAGTATTGTGTAGATAAGTCCCGACTTTTCATTTTCTTCATCAGGAAACCCTTCATCAGGCAGAGGCTAGGGGCCAATAGTGTCCACCTTAGCAAAGCGAGTGGTTTGAAGGAGCAATTTTGAATGATATATAAGCTTCTTATAAACCATAGCATCGAGGTCAGATTACCCATTCTCATCACAATCATCAATTATTTTTATCTCAAATGTCACTATTTTGGATTGCTTGCTGATATTGAAAGAATTTATTTCTCTCGGTCTCTTTCTACAGTTTCAGTAAGGGTACTTAAGAATTTCTCTTAAAAAATTTAATTTGTATTATCGATCTGTTGCTTTATCAAAGCTGATAAATTCTAACTTTCTCTATGACAAATTCTAATAAAAGAGTAAAAAAAATGTAAATGTGAATTAAATTTTGTAAAATAAATTTCTCATGTAATCTATGAAATATAAGTAATTGATTAATGAAATTGTAACATTTTGTATTAAAATACATGTGATCATTACATTCATAACATAATATATACAATATAAACTATGAAATTTGAGGAGACAATTCATTTTTAAAAATTCTTGAATGTAGTATTTTAAATATTATAATAATATATAATAATATAGTATATTATAATAATATTTATTAAATGATCTACAATTTTTTCTTAAAATTCAATTGCTTTGGTTCAATTATTCTAAGGGTACAAATTGATACATATAGCTTTTGTTATGGTTTTGAGTAGTGAAAATATAGATTTGGTTTGTGATTTTGAAGTAATTTTTAGAGAAGAAAAACATCCATAAGAACGGAAGAACTATTACGGAGTGGACTTAAGTAGATGAATATGAGAATCTTCTATCCTAATATCCTCCCCAAGGTTAGTGTTAGTAGATGCATGTTTTGTTCCTACTTCTCTCTGTTTACTTGAGTTTATGTTTCCACTTTCAACGTTGAAATCAATTATTAGTTCAATCTTTTTAAGTTTGCTACTTTCAATTTTAATAATAATTCAAAAATCGTAAATTTTAAAATATAATTTTAACAAAATTAAATTTGGGTCTAAATTGAAAATTAGGTCAAATCCCTTTTAAAATCAAATTTTAAGCATTTTCAAAATTGCAATTAAAACTGCATTTTAAATTTGACCCAATTTGAAATTTAAACATAAGTCCTTGAAATTTCGTAAATTTCAGAAACAGCACATTTCCTTTCTAAAATAGTAAATTTAACCTTGAAACGAATTTGCATATAGCATCCTGAAACTTCCAAAATTTTAGGAGAAGCCCCTACCCTAATTTCAAAACCCTAAGAGAAAATTGCAAACTAGCCCCTACAATTTCCAAAATTGTAGAGGAAGCTCCCGCCTCCAAAATCCTCTCAAACCCAAGGTTGTTTCAGTGAATTCTGCTTCTAAAGAAACTTAGGCAATGATGATGGCTTTCGAGTCTGAGTAGAACCAGTTGGATTGCTTCTCGACAAAAATTTTAAATAAATAAAAAGTATAATAATGTGGAATAATAATATGAAATTTTATTACAACATTATAAAATATTGGTAGTAAGTTAATTTAATTCAAATAAATGAAATTGTATAAAAATATGAAATTATATTATAAAAATGTAATTCTTAACAATAAATTAATTAATGTAATAAATTATTTAATGTTATTAAATAGGGTTAAGTGTATATTGAGTATATAGCTAAATATATATAGGGATAAAATAGGTATTAAAAATATTCTCTTCCGTCCATCCTTTTTATATATATAATATAATAATAATAATAATAATAATAATTTATAATGTATAGTATAGGAAGGTTGTGTCGTTCTTCTTAAGGGAGCTGTAATTTAGAATATTATGGTTAGATATTTGGACTATTAAGGATTTCACTACACATGATGACTCAGTTCATATAGTGACGCTATTGTGATTTCCTAATGAGCAAAAAGCTTGCTATTTATTACTCTCTAATAAGGAAATTTGCTATAAAATCCATGAAAGGTCTTGTGTATCCTTATTTGTTTTCGTTTGGTTATATTGAAAATTGTTTAATACACAACACTCTACTTTATTCACTTCAAAATTCTCAAGTTTTACGATTTTCCTTTATACCACAGACATGGGAAAAAAAAAAAAAAAAAAAAAGTACGCAACACTCTCACTAGAAGATAGGAGAAAAAGAATTGAACAGTCCAATGAATCGAAAAGAAAAAAACTTTCTACCCAGAATAATAATTGCACAAGTAGAAAAAGACACTCATTTATGTCAGGCCAACATAATTCATATGAAGTTGAAGGTATGAACTTAAATTAACCTCTTTTATTAATATTTATTTGTTCATTACATTACCTTTAGCCCCGATTTGGTACAAATTAAAATATATATTTAATCTAAGCTAAAGTCAGCAATCACTTTCAATCGCATATTTTATAGGACTCAAAACTTTTCAATTATACACCTCATTAACTTTTATCAAAATTTCCAAAACAAATGTAATTTTAATCTCCATCAAATAGGGGCTTAATACAATAAATCTACAACGCTAATGTTACTTCACTAAACTAATCTCAAAGCAAAAAATTTCACTAGACAGGGCTTCTACGATCCTATACGTTCTCCATTGCATGAATTGGCAGTTATTACATCGTTCGTGTTTTGCAATGCAATAAAATTTGAACATGAGCCACCAGCATTTTGTTGCCACAATGGTCACGTACATGTTACAAAGCACAGAATAACACATAAAATAATTCTTGGACTTATATTTTGTACTAACATGAAATTCAAATATTCACTTTTATGTCCAGATCCAAATTGTGGGGCTTGATGTGCTCGAAGATTTATAACATTTGTTTTCCTCACAATCAAAAGAATCACTTTCTTTCCAAAAGCACATGAGGGCCTATAACAATATCTTTTCATTCACTTTGTTTGGAGTATATCTCGATAAAGCCCTCGCAACCTCAAACAAAGGCATCTACACATTTAGAGCACAGGGGCAATTTTATCATGATCTTCCAGCACTTTTGCCCCAAGATCGACCAAAATTTTCAAACTATATTTCTATGATACAGATAATGAACTACGAAATAGGATTGGAATATTAGAAGATGCCAGTCTCAGTGATTCTATAATGGCAAAGTTGATAGAACTTTTAGAATGCAATGCATATGTCAAACTCTTTCGGACTTTACGGGACTTTTTACCAATTGAAGACGTACATATCCATATAGTGTAACACCCCAAGTTCAAAATCTTAAATCTAGGCGTGTTAACTTTTTTCTTTACTTAAATGCGGAAAAGAAATCATTTAAAACCTCAACATTTTCATTTTCTATTATAAAATTTTACAAAAATTTCGATAGAATCTCCTCCATAAATTGGACATAGCCAACTTGTAGAGGGACATCAAAACCATTTTAAAGTACACATCTCAACTCATTCAATCCCAAACATCATCAAAACCATTTTAATAAGTATCAAACTCCTCAACAATATAATTCCAAGTAAATAAACTTTAGCAAATGAAATAAGAGGTAATTTAACCTCTAATACTATACCCATACTTATTCAAAGCTAATTTCAACCAAACAATTAACAATAATGCTTCGTGCAAGTGATGCATGCTTATGACATGAAATGCTTTAAACTTTGAAATATGTATCCACATTCACTTTAACCTTTCAAAACTTTCAAACTTTTCAAGCTTTCACTTAACATTTCAAAACTTTTACTTCATTCCATCGTAAGCTCACTTGGTGTATCTTCTAGTCAATCAGATCACAGTGGGCAATTCTTATTTGGAACTAGATTAACATTCACATTTCCACTACAAAGCGGTTTAACATTCACTTTCCCATCGCAAAGCGATCATTTACTTTATCCCACCACAAAGCGACTCATTTTATTCAGGTATGGCGGTCCCCTGTACCCCATTTTCCACTCGCATCTTTCACGACATAGAAGTACACCCATTCTTTCTTGAGAAACTTTGGATACATAACTTTTAACAAAATCTGCACTTTGACACATTCCTTTCATTAAAACATTTGACCTCCCCATTTCGATGTCAATGCATACTTAATGATGCAATGACATGATAACGTGCATGCTTGAACATTTCCTTAAATACACATATTTGCATATGGTAAACCAAAATCATTAGAATTTCGTAAATTAACACGAATGTCAATTAAGCACATAATTCCACATTGGACATTCAACTATGCTGAGAGAATGGGAAATTTACTTACATGACTTCCTTAGTATTTACCGCCTTTAATATTTATCATTTCTAGATTTACAAGTGGAGGAGCCTCGACGCCCGTAATGTCAATGTACCAAAATCCTAATTGTATCCATTCATTAAATAAAATATATTTTTAGTTTGAAAGCACATTTCACGATTCATTTCAATACTAAACAAAAAAAACCTATCAATTTAACTCAAACGTGACCTTACGATTAGATTAAAGCACATAAACCAGAAGGAGTTTTTCATGTGTCCAATTCCCAAAATATTACATTCTAAATCCCTAAAATGCATAAGAATGTAAGATTATAATCAAGGTCTCAATTTAACTAAAATTAATCAAAACAATTGATTAATAAATCCCAAAACTGAAATTCCAACTTAAAGTTACAGATAAACTCTTAAATTTGAAAATCATAAAATTTTCATCCAAAAGTTAAAGTTTAAACGATTAACAAATTTCATAAATTCAAAACTCTCAAATATGGAAAAGATTATTATTATAATTTAAACTTTAACCAAATAGTTAACTAAGCTACCAATTTCATAAATTAGATTTATAAGACAATCTATACATACATTTATATACATTAATCAATCTGAAATTTACAATAAAACTCCAATTAAGCTAGAAATTTAACTAAAGTAATTATTTTTTTATGAATCCATAAAAATCTGAAAAGTACACACACACACACATACACATTGCCCAAAATCTGGATTTAACTGTTTAAATTTCGAAATTGAATTATAACCCAATTCTGAAAATTCTGAAATCTTTACATACATACATAAATACATTCAACATATATACATCAATACATATAGACAGGTGTGTGTGTGCGTGATTAGCAGCGTGCAGACCGTGGGTGTGGGCTATGGGTAAAACCCGAGCGGTTGCATGCAGGAGGGAGGGAGGGGGAAAAAGGTGTCTTACCGTGGTTGGGGGAGTTGGTTGACCGTTAGGGAGGGGCTTACCGCCAGCAACTGTCGGTGATGAGGCGCGACCGAGAGGAAGACGATGGTTTGGGTGGGCTTGTACGTGAGGCGAGAGATGAGAGAGAGACGAGACTGAGAGGGAAGCCATCGTGATTAGATGTTAGGTTTATGATTTAAATGTAAATCTTGTTAATTTGCAAATCAGACCTTCGAATCTCATAAATAGGTAATTTAAGTCCACACCCCTCAAATAAAATTCAAAGTGCCACTAAACTTTTCTCAATTCTCATTTAACACAATTTAGGCCACTTTCAATTTAATTAAATAGAGAATAGAAAGATTAATAAATAACGTTAATAATCACACATAAAATTGCACATAGACAATTTATGAACTTTCTATTTGACACATTGATCAAGACGGCGTCCAAATCCTTCCACTGTAAAATAATTCAAATAATTGACATAAAATTTATCAAATTTAAAACTTATAATAACATTAATATAAATGTCACGTGGAATTTAAAGATGCACGTAACAATGAAAAACGGTATTACATATAGTGTCTACAATGCTCCAACAATCGATCAAGTCGGGGCTATCTGGATAGAAGGGAATAATGTAAATATACCATTTGAGAGGGACATAGTTGTGCATGCACATTTAGGAAGCAGCCACAGAATCAAACACTATTTAAGTTGTTATGATTCACTACAATATCCTTTGCTCTTTGCACGTGGTGAACCAGAATGGCATCAAGATATAAAGAGAAAAGTGGGAAGACGTAATAATCAAGCTAATGTTGCAAGTACATCCAACAATGTAGATCGTGAAACAACTCTTGATTAGATTGATTACATTATTTCAAGGGAATGTCCAGATAATATTTATATACTTAAAAATATATTCAATTAATTATAAATATAATACAAATCACCTTTTGAATTAATTCGTATTTAATATATACTAATTGACATAGCAATTTCAAAATATGGCTCCTCAAATGTGTCGTGCTATGAATACTACTGCTACAAGCTACAGATAAGGCCAAATGTCCAATCAACAATTCTCTTAGCTGGAAGATTACTGCAACAGTATTGTGTCAATATGTACATAAAGATTGAGAAAACAAGGCTTGATTTGTTTCAAAAAACACCAATTGCAAATTAGATCAGAGCTATATCAAGGAATTGTGGACACAGTAAATGAAGGAGAGACAAAGGGAGATTAAGTTGGAAAAAGAATAGTTTTACCATCTTCATTTATTGGAGGACCTACGGATATGTGTACTCGCTTTCTAAATTCTATGTCATTGGTCCAAAGGTTTGGTAAACCCGATCTTTTCATAAAAATGACTTGCAATGCAAAATTGAATGAAATTAAAAGAGAACTCAAAGAAGGACAACGTCCTCCATCATGAATATTTAGAGCAAAACTAATGGATTTTAAAGACAAGCTTTTTAAAAAGGAAATATTTGGAAAGCTTGCTAGTTATGTATACGTCGTTGAGTTCCAAAACAAAGGTCTACCGCATATCCACATGTTGATAATATTGCAAAGTTGCAATAAGATAACAAGTCCTGACCAGTATGAGAAACATGTTCGCACAGATATTCCTGATAAACATACTAATCCAGCTCTTCATGACGTAGTCATAAAACATATGTTGCATGGACCATGCGGAACCCACAAAACTAAA
This sequence comes from Ligustrum vulgare, assembly GCA_963555705.1. Classification (NCBI taxonomy): domain Eukaryota; kingdom Viridiplantae; phylum Streptophyta; class Magnoliopsida; order Lamiales; family Oleaceae; genus Ligustrum; species Ligustrum vulgare. Next base: position 24,590,339 of record OY743171.1, read on the forward strand.
ATCCCATGTGTGGTTAACGGTGTTCGTCGATTCCATTATCCAATATACAAAAGAGTGAACGATGGCAATAAGGTAGAATTAAATACTTTTCCCAAATATATACGATATTATTACTATAATCACATTAATTTGACATTGTCATTAACATTCGAAATTATAGGTGCATATAAGGATTTTTTTTTTTTTTTTTTGATAACAAGTGGGTAGTTCCTTACAATCCATATCTGTTGTTGAGGTACGATTGTCGTATCAACGTTGAGATATGCTCTGGACTAAAGGCTAGTAAGTACTTATATAAATATATATACAAAGGTCATGATAGAGCAACTTTTCATATTTCACGGGATGATGACATTAACATCATAAATGAAATACAAGAGTTTCAAGACCCAAGATGGGTTTCCGCACAAGAAGCTTTATGGAGAATATATGAATTTTGATTGAACGAAATGTACCCACCTGTAATAAATCTACAGATTCACCTTCCAAATCAACAATCTGTTTCATTTTGGGATCAACAGAACTTGACCCAAGTTGTTCTTTCGGATTATGTCACAAGAACAATGTTGACGGGGTATTTTGAATACTGTAAAAAATTTGTCGCAGTAAGAAATCTTCTGCATAGAGAATTTCTAGAACATTATGTGTGGGACAAGAGACGTTGAAAGTGGACAGAAAGGAAGAAAGGACATGTTATCTCTCGAATTGCAGCTGCAAATCCTATTGAAGGGGAAAGATATTACTTACGTTTGCTATTAAACCATGTTAAAGGACCCACTTATTTTGACGACTTGCTAACAGTTAATGGAGTACATTATTCAATATTTAAGAAGGAATCACAAGAAAGAGGTCTTTTGGAATATGACAATAGCATTGCCAATTGTTTGGACGAAGCAGTTGCCTTTCAATAGAGTAAGGGATCGGTACCTTTCCCTGTAGCTCTGTAGCTTCCGCCCCACTGTTTATGTAGTAAATAGAGTAGGGTCGTACCGATTCTAACATATGAGCTATGTAGCTACTGAGTTCCTGAGCTAAAGAGTTAACAACCCCTTTATATATCCCTTAAGTCCCTTTAAAGGTTCCCTTAATAGTACTAGCTTTAAGCCTGTAACTATTGTTCTAGAGATCTAATAGTTCCTTTGGTTCCTTACTGGTCCACTGTGAACCTACAAAAGTTAGAAAATTGCGGGATACATATTTTGACGACTTGACGGAAGATTATAGAAGAAATGTTGAAGAATCATCAAAATATTGTGGTCAACGGACTTTAAGAGATGTGCAATTTTTTTCTCCAATCAATGGGAAAAAATATAAATGACTATGATTTGCCTAAACTTATTGAAATCTTCCATGGAAATGACACCAATGCAAAGGAAATTTTGGATGAACTGTCTGTTCAAATTCCAAATATTGATATCGAAGCAGCATCAAATCTAAATCCGAAAAAACATGCTTTCTATGTCATACTTGAAAGAATGAACAGTGGAAACAGAGGAATGTTTTTTATTGATGGACCTGGTTGTACTGGAAAAACCTTCTTATATCGTGCTCTACTTGCACGTGTTCAATCTAAAAAAATGATAGCACTTGCGACCACAACTTCAGGAGTAGCAGCATCAATATTACCAGGAGGGAGAACCGCCCATTCAAGATTCAATATTCCCCTCCAAACTAGTGACTCAACAATGTGTAATATATCGAAGCAAAGTGCTATCACGGAATTGATTCGACTGGCAAAGATCATAATATGGGATGAAGCTCCAATGGCCAACAAAAATACAATAGAAAGTGTTGATAGGACTTTCAGAGATTTCTTAGAAAATTCAGAACCATTTGGTGGAAAGGTTTTTGTGTTTGGCGAAGATTTTCGTCAAGTGCTACATGTCGTCCCTCGAGCAACAAGACAATAAACAATTAACCAGAGTTTGGTTAGATCATATCTTTGGGAGAAAATGGAAAAGCTTCGATGAACTCAGACCATGTGCGCTCAAAATGATAATCGATTTGCTCAATACTTGATCCAAATTGGTAATGGAACAGGAGCTTACATAGAGGATGACTTCATTAACTTACCGAAGGAGATAGTCATAACATGTGATGATGTCGACAGTATGGAACTACAATTAATCAATGCAATATTCCCAAGCTTAACAGAAAATGCATCTTCTCCTGATTATATGACACAACGTGGAATTCTTTGGACAAAAAATGAGTATGTCGACTTCCTCAACAACAAGATGATTGAGCTATTTCCAGTAGACGGTGAAGAATTCGTGAGCTTCGATCAAGCTATAGATGATACAAATCAATTTTACTAAGAATAATTCCTCAATACATTGTTGTCAAATGGCATTCCACCACACAAGTTGATCTTGAAAATAAATTGTCCCGTGATGCTCCTACGGAATTTGGACCCGTCAAACGGTCTTTGCAATGGAATGAGAATGATTTTTCGTAATTTCAAAAAGCATATTATACACGCAGAAATTACCGTTGGACAACATGCTGGAAAACAGGTTTTTCTTCTGTGTATCCCGTTAACTCCACCAAATGATGAAAGATATCCATTCAAGTTCAAGAGAAAACAATTTCCAATACGTTTGTGCTTTGCAATGACAATCATCAAAGCTCAAGGTCAAATAGTACCTATTGTTGGAATATATTTTCCTGAACATGTATTTTCTCATGGACAACTATATGTTGCACTTTCACGTGGAGTTTCAATGCAATCAACAAAAGTATTAGTAAAAGCAGAAAACAAAAATAACAAAAAATGTAGGACGCTTAAAAAAAATTGTATACAAAGAAGTTTTGTTGTAATCATCACTTTTAACATTTAATTTTATTATACATAAATATTGCACATACGGTTAAATAGTTTTAATTTCTACAAAAAAAATTGCATAATTTTTACTTCCATTACGTAAGACGTGCAACACACGTGCTATCAACTAGTTATTCTAAAAGTGGAAAAACAAATTAATAAATGATTTAATACGAAAGAGTGAAGATTTCATATGATTTAAAATAATAATATGCTTCGATATTAAAATAATATGATTTAAATGATTTGATACGTTAATAATATGCTTTGATATGATTTGATACTATTTTATATTTTTGATCCAACGACTCCCATAGTTCCTAGGTCGTATTAATAGAGCTATACACTTTGTACATCGTGTCTGTCAACTTGTTCATTATACATTTTCAACAAAGGAAATCTCGATATTTACAAGCTTCGACCTTACCGTAACTTTGATATCACCACTCCCTCTATCAAGTTTGGAGCTTTCAGTCAAGATTTTCGATATATTCGGGGTGGTAAGGTAGAACAACATTTTTTACTGGCATCTCTTGAAGTTTAACCAGTTAACTTCTCCAGCTCTTCTCCGTGATTAAGTGAGACCGTCACACTTGGGATAATAGCTACACTTGGCATAGAAGTTGGAGTCTTTGTCACAAAAACTGTTGGAGTCACAGTCTACGTCACTGGAGGCATGACCTGCACCACTAGAAGAGTTGTTTCATTTTCAGATGCTACACCATTCATTGTCGGAGTATTTTCCATTTCTAAAAAAATGTAGGTAATTAGTATTTTCAATTATAATATATAGGGACCGAACCAACTACTATTAAGAAAATGTAATAGAATCAATTTTTGAAAATTGTTTGAAGACATTTTTGAGAAACGGAACTATTTGAAAACAAATTTGAGAAACAGAACTATTTGAAAATAGCTTTTGTTGGGAACGAATTCCGAAATCTTTTTAACAATATATTAATTTAAGTTTGTAGGATAAACATTCTAAACAGTGAATAAAATACAATATAAGTAAAAACATTACCGTAGTAAACTAAATAGAAAATGAATAGAAAACAAGTTAAATTCTGTAGCTGAGCCTATTATGTTCATCACAGTGTCCTTAAAGCAATATTCGTCCTCTCACTGAAGTAACTTGAACACTTGCTTCCCAAGATACATCAACGTGAACTGCAGCTTCGCAGTCGAACTGAAAATTTTGTCGAAACTAGATTACTAAGCTGATTGGAACATGAAAGGATCTTGATGAATCAGTAGAGGAGGAAGAGAGATATTTTGTGCAGTGATTGCTCTTGACTTGGGGAGATAGATGTTGAATATATAGGCATCGGAGGGGCCTCTACACTTTCTATAGCCATTGAATTGCGATAACTTCTGCTACACAGCCTTTAAATTCAGGCATTTTTGGAGTTATGATTTAAAATGAAAAAACCTAAAAGAATTTTTACAAAAGGTGGTCTGACATTCGTGTACATGGGTCGCGACCCGCACAATAGTTAAAGGCTTGAAGGCTAAGTCGGTCCAAGATTTGCACTCCCCAGCGGGCTCCTAGGCCACGGAAGAGTCTCAATACAATAAATTGTTACACCTTACAAATTATTAACTATAGGGCTGTACAACGAAACCGCCAAACCGAATTGAAACCGCAATTTCGAAACCGTTAGTTCAGATCCACGAGGACCCGTTTACGTTTTGATTTTGGCCCAAATTGAACCGCTTTCAAATTGTTTGGTTTAGGTTTCATTTTTCAAAACCCGTTTCAAACCACCAACCCACCAAAAAATTACAATTAAAATTTAATTTTTTAATTGCAAAAATTACTGCTTTTATTTTCAATTTTACACTTTACACTTCAAATTTTTATGCACACTAACTTTATTTTCCCCCCAGCTCGAGCCCGCCCCAAGGCCTAAACACCAGACCAAGCCTAAAAAAGTTAAATAGTCTGAGAGTTTGTCGCTCGCCCACAAAAGCATCAAATTAGTTCAAGAATCAAGACTTCAAGCCCTAGTTCACAGACCATTTTACTCTTCTGTGATGCAATCTGCACTCCTCGTCGCGTCGTCTATGTTCGATGGAAATTAACATCATTCACAACGTCTTTCAATAGGTATTTACTATTTTTAAATTTTTTAGATTTTGAAGCATTGGAATTTATATGTTAACGAAAAAAATCGAAAAGATTTTTTGTACAGTATTATGGTTTTTATTCTGTGTTCTTGTGAAATTCAGTTTTTTACCTACGTAAATTAATCAAATGCCATAAATTAGGAATGAAAATGAATTTTAATTTGTTTCTGAAGTTAAATTTGCTGCCCTTATTTTATTTTAACATAATATGGTTCAATACTAAACTCAGTCTTATATGAAGGGGCACCTTTCTTTTCATTTCTTGTTTAGAAAGGCACTCTGCTAATAGCTAAGTACTATCAGAGACTTTCTTACTTTATCTGTTTTTTATCCTATGATTTTTTGTGGGAGTATGCATAAACTAGCTAATTATTTATTTTTTCTTGGTTATAATATTTGTCTTCTGCTAATTTAGCAAGTCATGACTTGACTATTAATGGTTATCTAAGCAAAATTAGTTGTACTTAAGATCTTTTTACATCAGCTGTAATTCATCACACTCTAAATGCCTAAAGTATCAGCAGTTCATCATGTAGTTCAGTAGTTGTGCTTGGAATATAGTATATTTGAGTTTAAGTTGTTTTGTTGTGAAATAATAGGAAAATCTAACTTGAGAATGGATTGGCATATGTATGAGAAGGATTTTCTTGAATTCTCAATATTAGTTCCTTATCAATTAATTTTCTTAGCTAATTTATTAGGGCATGCCTTTCTTTTTTACTAAAGACTCTTATGTATTGTCTATTGACAGATCATTTTTTATAGTTTTGAAGAATGAATCCCATTTTAGAACTTATTGATCATGAAAATGATGATATTAGACCAATTAAGATTGAAAGTGTGGATAATAGTGACAAAAGAAGGCTCATAAGGGGCATAAAAGGTTTGTAATTTGGGCTCACTTTACTGAGTGTGATGATGGGAATGTAGAATGTAATTATTGTGGACAGGTGTAATAGTATCACTCTAAAAATATTGGCACTAGTATACTAAGAAATCATATAGAGGGGTTGTGCAAGAAGTATATGTTTAGGTTTTAGGACAAAAAACAGAAGACGCTGAATTTCTCTACTAAATCAAAAATTGATGATGGTGGTAATTGTAATACCACTTTTCGTTTTACGTGCTTTCTTGAATACCACCCAATTTTCATGATGAATAATTTATTTGACAATTATTATTGATAATAAGTTGAATTATTTTGCAGTGGAAGGACTTGGGCGCCGTCTCGATCAATGTGCCAATTAAAATGTTTATAAATTGTTTACGCACAATTCTATGTCTAATTGTTTATTTTAATTGTTACTTGCCATTTCTATTGTAATTGAGTAGTAAGTTGCCTAAATTGCATTAAATTGAAGTTGGGAAAAGTTTGGTGACACCTTGGAATTTTATTTGAAAGTTATGAACCTAAATTACCAATTTATGAGAGTTGAGGGACTGAATTGCAATTTACCAAAAGTTAAACACTTAAACCTAACCTAAAATCCTCACTCTCATCTCTCGCTATCTCACGCCTCTCTCACCCTCTCGCTCTCACGCTCGGCCCGCTCTCCCTCTCCCTCGGCTCTCACCACCGTAGCCATCACCGTCGCCGACCACGACCCAACCACCGGCGGTAAGCCTCTTTTTCCCCTTCACTTTCTTCACACACGCACGCCCACACGAAACCGGATACACACACACCCGAGACCGAACGCACACACACACGGTTCACACAATTTCACGCACACACACATACATAATTCGATATACACATGTATATACATATATATTCTATGTAAAGAACGTATGTATGCAACTTATATGTATAAATTCAGATTTATGGGTTAAATTTCAGATTTTTACAGTTAATTTCAGATTTTAATTTTTGTTAAATTTTCGAAATTAACCATGAATTTAGGATTTAATGATGTATATGAATGTGTATATTATTATGTATGTATAGATGTGTGTAAATATATATATTTTGGATTTTTTGTGGGCAGAAGGTATATACTCAGATTTTGGCTATGATGAAAATAAAATTCCTCATACTGGGGACTCATGAAACTTTGATAAATTGCTGTGCTATAATATTAAATTTGAGGTGTGAATGTATGTATATATGATCATGAATATGTATACGACTATTTAAACAAATAAGTGTGATTTTTGGGATTTTGGGATAATGGTATAGGAGAGTAAACTTTAACCTTTTAGAAACAAGTTTATTTAAATTGAAGTTATGATCAAAGTCATAAATTTTTAGTTCAAGATCATTTTTGAATAAGTAATGCCTAGCTTTGATTTGTGAAACTGATAAGTAAGATTTCAAATTTGTCCTTGCACTTAGTGTATTACTTCGAATATGATATTATATGTGGTTTTAAATGTATTTGTTATATTATGGGTCACATGAAAGTCTCAACCTCCTTTAAGAGTGTTAAATGTGATTGTTTCACTAAAAGTCATATTTTGTTAATGAATGTGAACAATTAGGATATTTGGTACATTGACGTCACGGGCATCCGAGACTTTTCCACTTGCAAATTCAGAAACGGTAAATTACTAAGGATTGCAAGTAAGTAAACTTCCCCCTATTTCATCAAAGTTGAATGTAAATGTGAAAGTTATGTGTAAATGACTGTCTTGCAACTTACTTTCCTTGATGAATTTCATTTACCTTGTGAAAGTATATGTTATTATGAAGAATGTTCAAGCATGCACATTATCATGTCATTGCATCATCAAGCATGCATTGGCATCGAAATTGGAAAGTTGAAATGTTTTTAAATGAAAGAAATGTGTCAAGGTGCAAGTTTGTTCAAAAGTTATGTATCCCAAGTTTTTAAAGAAAGAATGGGTGTACTTCTAGTTCATGAAAGTTGCGAGTGGGAAATGGGGCGCGGGGGACCGGCGTACCCGAATTAAGTCGCTTTGCGACGGAATGTTCAACCGTTTACGGTGGACTGTTAAACCGCTTTGCGGTGGGAAAGTGAATGTTAAACCGCTTTGCGGTGGAAATGCGCATGTTAATCTGGTTCCAAATAAGTAATTGCCCACTATATTCTGATTGACTAGAAGTTACACCAAGTGAGCTCACGATGGAATGAAGTGAAAGTTTTGAAAGGTTAAAGTGAATGGGGATACATATTTCAAAGTTTAAAGCATTTCATGTCATAAGCATGCATTCATGCATAAAGTTTACTTACTGAGCTTTAGCTCACCCCAATCCCTCCCCAACATTTCAGGTGATGAAAGTTAGGTGATCCGAGGAGAGCACTTGGAGACAGACTCAGGCTATAACCGCTTCAAACCTTTTAAAATAAAGTTAAATTAGAATTTATTTCAATTTCTCATTATTCATTCTTTAATTCATGTATTATTGAGGTTAAATTACCTCTTATTTCATTTGCTAAAGTTTAATTACTTTGAATTATATTGTTGAGGAGTTTGGGATGTATTGTAATGGTTTGGAGGATGTTTGGGATTGAATGAGTTGCGATGTGTATTTTAAAAATGGTTTTAATGTCCCTCTACAGGTTGGCTATGTCCAATTTACAGAGGAGACTCTGTCGAAATTTTTGTAAAATTTTATAATAGATAAATGAGAATTTTGATGTGTAAATGATTTAATTCCGCATATAATGTGAATGGAAGTTAACACACCTAGGTTTTAGATTTTGAAACTTGGGGTGTTACATTTTTGGTATCAGAGATAAGAGTTTTAAAAGCGATTCTGTAGACTTTTAAAATTTATTTGAAATTGGTTCGGGTACTGAGTCACGCCTCAAGTGCTTCTCCCTCGATCATCTGGTAAGTTAATTTTTGTTTAAATTATGAAATGTTATATGATGTTCCAATTATCGCAATTTCTTGCAGGTTGATGTGTAATGTCGTAAAGTGAATGGTTAAGAATGTTGTCAGTGAATATGACGAATGTATCTTGGTTATGTAAATGAGGAAGTGAGAAAGAAATGGTTATTTAAAAATTTGGTTGCCGTTTATTAGATCTTTTTGTGAAATAAGAAATGGATATGAATGGTATATCGGCATGAGAGTATACAATGTCCAAACGAGAAGTTGAGAAGTCATCGAACTTAGTATTAAGCACTTATCGTGTTTGATATCGGGACTACACACTCATTTGATAGTCCCACAATTATAGGAAAATTGATTTACCCATCTCAGTAGTTGGAGACCAAGTTTATACTGTCAATGCCATTTGAAGAATTGTTGAACTAAAGTTATGCGTTGAGAAATTTCCCCAATCATGGTGAATGGGAAGGAGTAGATGATGGATTTCATAACACGGAATACCCACAAACTTGATGTCATACTAGGAATTGAATGATTATTATGGTATAAGGTTTCAATCACGGGCTACGTTAAGGTGTTATTTAAACCTTCGAATGAAACCCTTTTCGTTTTGTTGAAGTAAAGGTGAAACTTTCTATTTCGATATTATCAGTGATGAAGGCTCGTAAATTGATGAATAAGAGTTATTAAGCCTACCTGGTTGCAATAATTGAAGTGTCTAAGGTGAATACTTCTCTCGAACAAATTTCTGTTATTCGAGAACGACTAAAGATGTTCTTAGGAGATCTTTGTGATTTACCGCCTAAAAGAGAAATTGAATTCGTCATCGATTAAGTGCGCAACTCTAGTATCCAAGGTATAATATCGAATGGCTCCTTCGTAACTTAAAAGAGCTCAAAGTGCAACTCTAGAATCTCATGGATAAAGGTTTTGTTCGACCTAACTTTTTGCCATGGGGTGCTCAGAAGCTATACATGAAGAAGAAAAATGGTTTTATGAGACTTTGCATAATTGAATTTAGACATGGCAAAACCAGTTTTATGAAGTTGTAAAGAGATGTTGATATTATAAGTGATATGATTTTATTGAGACTTTTATGAGAAGAACTATGAAATTAGAGGTTTAAAGATTTGGTTCTTAGTTATTGGGAATTAAGTAATGGATATTGTGTTGAGTAAGTGAATTATTCCTCTATTTTGAAAGAAATTTATTATGTAGCTTGGTCTTGTGATTAAATTTTTGGAATATGATTTGTGGCATATATTTATAAGTATGAGTGACTTTTTGAGCCAACTAATGTATTGAAGGAAGTGAGATATTGATATTGGAAATTATGATTTGAAATTGTTATGTTGAGGAATTATGGATTGGTTTTCTGGGATAGCAAGGTATACATGAAGTTATGTGATGATTTGATCCATACATTGGGAAATGATAAGTTATATTTTGAAAAGATGAGTGAAGACAAGTATTATGGCGTTATTGGGAAGAATCTTAATTATTCTTGGGAACGGATTGATCACTAGTAAGGAATGATCACTTGTATTGGAGAATATTATAAATTATGAGGATATGAGATAATACTGTTGATTTATTTTGGAATTTGATCGGGAAGATATGTTAAAGATAAGCTGATGATATTATGTTGATTTGTGAATAATATGTTATTGGATATACTACATAGAGAGAATATTCAGGTAATTTCTATCGTTTTAATTATTTTGGTGATATTTGGTGATAAAGAAGTTTTAGAGATGACTAATTATTATGATTTGATATGTTTGTAAAGAAATAGTAAAGATTTATTGAAATTTGGAGAGAATTTTTCATGAGCTTATAGAGATTAGTGAAGAGACGTGATGTCATTTGGGTTATTGAATAATGACTTAAGTAGTCAGCAAATATTTCTTTATACACAGTTTAGAGGCTATGTTGAGAGCTTGCATTTTAGACCTTTGTGATGGTTAGGAAAACCATTTACCGTCTGTTGAATTTACATGTAATATGATTATTGGGAAAGTCAGTTATCATTATTGGGAGATATTGAAAGTATTTTATGGTGAGATGCCTTAAAGGAGTGACCATTTAATAAATGTACGGTTGAAAATAAAGAAAAGAAAAATGTGGTAAATTTTTAATGGGGACCAGAGATGATGAATATGTTCATATGTTGTGGGCTTACCCCGCACTACCAGCTTCATTAAAAACACGTGAAATAAAACTTTACGTGACTTATAGTAATCTAGAAATTATATAATGTCCCAAGTGGTCACCTTATCGTGCCCATTAGGTAGGGGTGAACAATGTTTGATTTGGTCAGTTTGTAGTGAAATTTCAAATCAAACCGTTTAAAATGGTTTGAAATTTTTTCAAACCAAACCAAACCAAACCATTTTATTTCATAAACCAAACTAGACCGAACCATGTTTTGTGGTTTGGTGCGGTTTAAAAACGCGATTTACAATCAAATAAAGTAGTAGATCCTAAATCAAGGCACATTCTTATACGATAATGCAAGAATAGATGAATGATTAATCTACCTATAGCAGAGATCACAGATTTCGCAATTGATACACAACATTGAGTAAATGATCAATATCAACGTTATGGTCGATAACTAAGAAATACCAACTAACCATTACGTAAATTACGTTAAAAGGTGTTCTTAATTTTTTTTTTTAGATGTAACTCACATTGGTAAGGAGATTACTCCGACAAGTTGCAATTACAATGAGATTTATTTGTTCAAAATCATTCACAAAAAATAAAAGATGACACACTATATTACTGTAAGAATATTTCTTTTATTTAGTATGCTATAAATATGTGTTGTAATGAATTCTCTTCTAATTAATTTGTTTATAAACTTCATCAATGGAAATTGCAATCCTCATTTTAACTTTTCTGCGGCATTCAATAGTTATAGTTGGGAATGATGTTCGACTGCTTTTAGGATTGATCAAACATGCATAGATTAGAAAATAACTTATTTCATAAAAAAATCGACATTTTTTGCGATTGACAGAGATTAGAAATCTTTCAAGAATACATACAAACTTTGATAAAAGTTATTCTATAACTCATTTCTATTAAAAAAAAAAATCAAAACAACACCCAAAATGACTTAACGATTTCAATAACAATTTGAACTTGATAAACTATTTCTGTACTCATTTTTATTTTTTATAATATGTTTAAAACTTAACGGGTTGCAGTTTGAAATAGCGATTTGGACAATTGAAACATAAATCAAATCATTTAAAGCGATTTGGATTTTTTTGCAAATCAAAGCAAACCATTTCACGTTTGAAATCGAACCAAACCAAACTATTTGTTTCGGTTTGATTTGGTTAAGTTTAGCGAGTTGACGGTTTATTTGTTCACCCCTACCACTAGAGACATGAATCTCCCCTCTATTGGGGATGTTAACACCCATCTACCAAGTGGCAAGTAGGCAATTTTTATGGTACCCCTTAAAAGCCCTGATAGTAACGAGGATATGGTGCTAGTGGAAATTAGCTCATGGAATATCTTGTATAATGAGATATAGAATGATATGGTGAGGCATTTCGAGCACGGCTCCTTGGACGAAGCTTGGGGTCATTCCAAGGAAAAACTTTCCACTTAAACTGCGTTTTATAGCGATGGTGAAATTTGGGTGGAAAGAAAATAAATTTCAAAGAATTGAATTCCTGGGAATTGGAAGTTTAATGTATTTGATTGACAAAATTTTCTAGGTGATAAAAGTGAAGAATTTTTCAACTTTTGTTATTTGATTGACATTATTTTCCATGAAAAATAAAGCAAAATTTAGCTATTGTAATAAAAAAAAAAATTTAAAATTTTTTCATACATTCGTACTTGATAATAATAATGTTAAATTTTTTTAAAAAAATAAATTAATTAACAACAACAAAAAAGATCAAACGTGTCAAAAATGGTACGCTATTTTCCCTAGAAAATAAATTCTCCTATCCAGTTGGGAAAACGAATTCCTCGAAATCCTGAAAAAGAGGCGCGTGACGGAATTGATTGGAAAACCAATTCCCTGAAAATGGAAACCAATCAAACTACCAAAAAATGGAAATTAGGTTGGAAAATTTCAATTTTCATGGAAAATGAGGTGAATCAAACGTACCCTTGGAATTGTCAAGTTCCACAATACGTGGGTGAGGAAATAATTCTTCCTGATCGACAAGTGATTTTGTGACGTAACATGATATACATACATTTATTATTAGTAATTATCAGTGGTTTACCTTGGTTGACTCTTCATAAAACGTACCCCTCATCTCGATGGTTTATTATAACTGTCTTAAGTATAAATTAGATGTTAGGTTTGAAAAATTTATGACTATCCCTTTTTTTTTTTTTCAAATTTAAATTTTCGCTTGGTATCCAAGACATTATTTGATTGTTACGTACCTTTTTGGGTTAAGAGATCAACGTGTTATCTCTTATTCATAAATAATTTGTAAACAATTTTATAAATCATACAATTTTTCAAATCACTTTTTAATTACACATATTTTCTCTCATCATTTTTTAACCACACATTTTACCTCAAAAACACCACCCCTACCCCTTTAACAAATTTTCATTTATCAACACCTTTTGCTGGTTAACGTTCAATTTTTTATTTATCAATTAATGTATACATTAAAATCAAATAATTTTAAACTTGAGAAAATTATTTGATGGTTGCATGTACGCTTTAATTTTGGACTTTATAAAAGAATTATTTTGTAATAAACATTAATTTAAAAATTAAACAATAAGATAAGCTCAAATCAACAATCAAATCAAATAATCAAGATAATTTAAAACAATAATTCAAGTACTTCATAATTTTGCAAACCAACAATCCAGAAAAGCCGAAAACTAAAATCCACAAAAATTAGGAGCTGTTCTTTTTGTGTTTCGATTTTAAATTTTGAGTTTTGAATTTTATTTTAAATTTTGAATTTTGGTTGTTTGTTTTCGGATTACGGAAAACATGTTCATAGAGGTAGCAATGGGCCGAGCCGAGCCGGCTCGGCCCATGGCTCGAAATGCTCGGCTCGTCAAACGGACGAGCCGAGCAACGAGCTCAGGTCAAATGAGCCGAGCTTAGGCTCGGCTCATTTGACCCCCACGAGCCGCGAGCTCGTGGGCCGAGCCGAGCCAAGCTCGGCTCGTTTAGCTCGTGATTTTTTTTTTTTTCAAAGCTTTTTTTTAGTGTGTAAATTGTAATATAATATTGTATTGTTTTTTTGTTTTTTTAGTTTTGAACGGTAAAAAAACGATTAAGACGTCTAAATTTATTTTAAAAAAAAATTTAAACGCGCCGGCGAGCCGGCTCGTTGAGCTCGTCAACACGAGCTACGAGCTCGTGCCGACGAGGTGCTCGTTTAACCACGAGCCGAGCTAAGGCTCGTGGTTCAATAGAGTGGTTTGGCTCGTCCAAGAGCTCGGTCATTTGACGAGCCGAGCCGCCCTCGACTCGTGTTTTTGCGAGCTGAGCCGAGCATACGGCGGCCCGACCCGTTTGCCACCTCTACATGTTCTCTTTGTGATTTTGAAAAATTGTTTTCAAAAATAGAAAATTGAAAAATGCGTTTACTTTGTAATTTTCTGATATATTTATTTTGTGATATTTTATATGTAAAAAATGGTTGATTTGTTGAATTACATTAATTTCAATATCAATAAATCAGTTAGTTCTTTATGTCAATAAATTCATCATTAATATTGTTTCAAGTAAACAAAAATTCAATCTCATACCAACAAAATTTTTACATGGATTTATATATAATGGCAAAGTAATATAGGAACTTTAAGTGAAGAAAGTGTCTCACATTTACCAAAAAAAAATTTTAACATGAATTTATATATAATTACAAAATAATATAAGAACATTAAGTGAAGGAAGTGTCTCACATTTACACACACAAAAAATATTAACATGGATTTATATATAATGACAAAATAACATAAGAGTTTCAAGTGAAGGAAGTGTCTCACATTTGCAAAAAAAAATCTTAACTTGGATCTATATATAATGACAAAATAACATAAGAGCTTCAAGTGAAGGAAGTGTCTCACATTTACCCAAAAAAAAAAAAAAAATTCAACATAGATCTATATATAATGACAAAATAATAAAAGAATTTTAAGTGAAAGAAGTGTCTCACATTTACCAAAAATAAAAATAAAAAATATATAGTCCAAAACATGCGTTTTGGACTTTTTAATACAAAATATCCAAAACGCAATAAACTCGTTTTGAGTTTCGTTTGTATATATATATATTTTTTTTTTTGGAAAACGAATTTCTGTAAATGGATAAAGTGAATACATTTTCAATATTTTTGAAAATCGAAAACTCAGAACGAGGTCAAAACAGTAAAGACAGGACCTTAGAGTGTCATAAAATTGGATTTAAGGAAAGCGCTAATCATTGTGGAAAATTCATGAGCACGTTCGTAGTTGGTGCTGTCAATTCTTGTGTACCTATCATCTGGCTAATTGTATGTGTTGTCCATCCCGAAACTTAGAAAATATTGAATGTAAGACACGCGAAGATAAAATAATAAAAATAATCAATCGAACCACATCAGACTAGATTACCTGTTTTGTGATATTGGACCCATTCTACGTCACCCCGCAACTCTTTGCTTGGATCTCTTTCATGGCTCATGATATCCCTCTCCACACATACAGGCAAAGAGGGACCTCACACATCTATCTCCGTAAGTCGAAATTGCAGACATGTTGGAACATTTGCTTTCACATCAGAGTTCCCTGCTTGGAGTAGAAAGGGCATATTACTATGTTCGTTCCCAAGTCGTGATAATCCTTACGACGAATCTTGTAAGTTCGTCTCTTTTTCCTTCCTTCAAGCAAATAATAGTTTTCAAAGATACTCATTCGTTTCTTTTTTCTTTTTACAATTCCAATTCGTGTACTATAATTTGCTTCTAAAGCATGGAAATTATACGTCTCATCGTGTGATTCAAATTCTTGTCGAATATAACAAATAGTCTCTTCTAGAATATAAACAATGTCATCATTCTCAAAATTCATTCTTAAAACAATTGTAACAAAATAATATACGTTAATTTATTCTAGAAACTTTGGGATTACATTAGAAGAAAATAAATAAATGAATGAATAAATTACTTCTAAAACAGTGAATTGCTGGATAAATGAGGTTTCATTGATAAATGAGGTCAAAATGAAACGTAAAAAGGCAAATTAGATTTATATAACTTGTTTAAGTGCAATTTTATGTGTAATTATTAATTTTATTTACTAAACCTACTAGTTTCTAATTAATTAATTGGTAAGCAAAAAAATTTTAAATTGGGAGAAAGCTTAGGGCACTTTGTAATTTAAAGAAAGTTGCACTTAAATCACCAATTGAAGAAAGTTGGGACTAAATTGCAAATTTAAGAATTAAAAAAGAAAAAGAGTTCAAAACCTAACCAAAATATCCCCAACCCGTCACTCTCTCAATCATCACCTCTCTCACTCCCATCTTCCTCTCTCGGCCACATCCCCAATGAAAGTGTTAAAAAGTCATCTTGTCTCTCTCGATGTCTCTTGAGAGTTGATAATCTTGACTGTTAATCTTCCTCTTTTTTCGATTTCCTTCTTGTTGTTGATTTCCTACATGTTATTGTCACAAATCATTTTTATTTAGTCAAGTCAACAATTATTTGACCAATTACTAGTTTATCGTCGACTCAATTAATGAAAACAATTAAAATAAAAATATGGTTTTATTTGTCTATCTATTCTAAAAAATTGCAATAAATAAAACTTAAATAAAAAAATAAAAACAAATGTTTGGGAGTAAAATATGAATAAAGAGCATGTATTGGAATCTGAATCCACTTGTTATCACCTATCTCAATTCAACAATTCGTAGTTTAAATCATTCATACGTTTCTTGACAATCGATAATTCACATACAATTAATTTTCTTTTCCAAGACAAATTAAATATATCCCAAACATGAAAAGAATCTATTCCTAGTCCGAATACGAATGTTTAGAACACATTAATTCACACAATTATCAATTAGATTGCACATGTCATAGTGTTATTCTTAACATCTAGTGTTCATATGTTTATCATGCAATGCTCCAACTTATTGTGACTTTTCCAAGACTACAACAAGTAACGATATATTTAACTGGTGGTCAATCAATCAAATAATAACAGTAAAGCATGCAAGATCAATCAAGACAACACAAGAAATTTCTATACTAATAGTTATCGAATTGAAATAAATAATTAACAAGTTTCATCTTCATCCAATACATAAAGAAAATTAGCCTATAAACATAATTGGCGAATAATCAATAAAAGAATTGATAAACATCACCCGGTTAAATGCGCAAAAAATATTTGAAATCTGCCTTTGTTTAATTCCCAGTCGGCTCTTCCGATTCTCTCCCAGGCGGTTCCAATTTTAATTCCCCAAGAAATAGCTAATTCTCCTCTTAATTCCAAATCAACACCAACGGCTGCTATATTAATTCCTCAATAAAATACCTGCCGACTTCCTTTTTTTTCTCCAATTTAATCACCTGTCGGCGCCTTGAATTCAGCCCAATGTATATATGTTAATTCCTCCACCCAGCCGTGTATAATCTCCAATCTGATAACCCCAAAAATTGTCTCCCCTTAATTCTAAATTAATCCCAAGCCAAACAAAGCACTTTCTCCCTTTTTTTTTTTTTTTTAATAGGCTACCTCTCCTAAGATATATATATCCCCCTCTGCCGACTTGTCCTCTAATATGTACATATATATATTCAGCCGAGCAACTCCAATTAAATCTAGGTCATCAAAGTCCAAATATCAATTAAGGTTTTAAGCCCAATTCTAATTGTTGGAGAGTTTATATCAAGTCCTCTATTCTTTCAAATATTGTTGAGTTGGTCCTTGAGTCTTCAAATGTGCAGTCCATGTCTTCATTTATGCTACTTCAAGTCCTTCAACTTTTGATTCGTTCACTTGAGTCCCACGTTGTCATTTTTTGTACTGTTTTGATCCATTTTCTTCGTTTTGCCTCCAAACGTGTCCAAATTCGATTTTTTCCTAAAACAAACAAAATAAATACATAATTAGAAAAATAATATCCTAAAACACTTACAATTGTCTAAATTTAAAGCCAAGATAAGTACGCAAAACGAACTTATCAGGGATCATTTAGATTTTATCATAAGTTGAGGGATTAACTTATTACCATTTAGAGTTAAGGATTTATTGGAATTATAATTGAGGGACCAAGCATGCAAATTTCAACTAAATTCTTTTGTCTTGACTTTGGGAGAAACACACTAACCAAACACACAACACAAGCACACAAATTACAAACATAGGCAGTGAGAGAGAGAGAGAGAGAGGACGACCGAGAGTGAAGAGAAAAAATCGGTTGAAAAAAAATGGTGGAGAAGGAGAAAATCGAGTCCAACCCTCATCTTCTACTTCAAAGCATTCTTCATCTTCAAGAGGTAAAGAAAATACTCATTTGTTTGAGATGTGATTTGCATCGTGTTCCTGTGTGTTTATTGAGCTTTCTTCACTTCAACGCCATGCGCTTTGCTCCACTTTATGGTGCTCGGACTTTTTTTGACTATAGATGGATTCAAAAGAAATTGTCTACAACTGCGTAAGATTCGATGAACATAAGAAGGTTCTCTCCTAGTTGAAGATGAAGAAGAAGCATCTGTCTTGTCCCACAGAAGGTCTTAACAGTTACATCAAATCACGTTGGTTGAAGATGATCTTACGCGGCGTTTAGAACTAGCCTTGAATATTTAGCTCAATATCTTCAAATAAACTATAAATCTATCCAAAACTCTAACATTTAACTCAATGAGTAAAGCCCTAAAATTAAAATCACATCTCAAACAAATGAATCTTTACGTTAACTCTTGAAGATGAAGAATGCTTTGAAGTAGAAGATGATGGATTTTCTCCTTCTCCACCAATTTTTTTTCTACCATTCTCTCTCTCTCTCTCTCTCACTACCTTTGTTTGTAATTTTTGTGCGTGTATTGTGTGTTTGGTTAGTGTGTGTCTCCCAAAGTCAAGACAAAAGAATTTAGCTGAAATTTGCATGCTTGGTCCCTCAATTATAATTCCAAAAAATTCGTAACGTTAGACGGTAATAAGTTAATCCCTCAACTTATGATAAAATTTAAATGATCCCCAAAAATTCTACTCATTTAAATGAGTCCCAACTTGGACAAAATTGGTCAAATAATTGTTGACTTGACTAAATAAATAAATTACTTGTCATATTAAAAGTGGGTTGTGACAATCTTACCTCCTTAAAGAATTTCATCCTTGAAATTCAGTCGACTACCATCTAAGAAGGTGAGGATACTTGGTTCGGATTTGATCTTTGTTTTTCTAGAAAATCGAGCCCAACCCTCATCTTCAACTTCAAAGCATTCTTCGTCTTCAAGAGGTAAAGCAAAGACCCATTTGTTTGAGATGTGATTTTAATTTTAGGGTTTTACTCATTGAGTTAAATGTTAGATTTTTGGATAGATTTATAGTTGATTTGAAGATATTGAGCTAAATATTCAAGTTTAGTTGATAACATTGTGGTTACATGCTAGTGTTTGTAGTAATAGTGGATTAAATCCAAGATTTGGGTATGATTTAAGTTATTGGAGCCTACATTAAGTTATTTCATGTTTAAATGCTTAATTTGGTGAAGTTTATTTGGGATTTAGATTATACGTGAATTTAAGTTTAAGTTTTGGAGAATTATGAAGTTATTGGGAAAGGGGACTTTGTATAAATGTACACCCTCTTGATTTATTAGTTAAATGGAGAATGGGTTAGCCATTATGAGATTATTCTCACATGGAATTGAGCAAGGATCAATCGAAATGCTTTGAAATGAAGTTGATTTTCTTAGCTAAAATATATAGAACAAATTTTTTATGTTGGGAAAGTAAATGAGGTAGCTTTTATTGATGTGGAATTTTATTCTAAATTTAAGGTGGTGACCCACCCATCGGTCAGACCTACCAGCCGAATTAAAGTTTGGCCATTAACACTCTGAGTGGAAACTTACTTTTAGAAATGAATATTGAACTGTCATACATTCATTTAAATTTTTACTTTTAATGAATATTTATTTCAGTGCTATTAATAAGCTTAAATGAATCATCAAGATCTTCGAACTCCAACTCAACTAGTAGACAAGCATGTATTTCGACATATATGTTACAAGTGAAAGTTAATTTAAAAGTTTATAGCTCCGTTTGAATCATCATATTATTTCATTTCAATTAGTTCAGTATATTCAGATATGATGTTAAAACCACTAGAAAGTACCTAGATGTTATTATTTTACTTGCTCTGCGCTGATGTGAACTTGTTCCACAGTGTATGACCAGATATGATGATTATACTTGCTCTGCACTGCTTACACAGTGCATGACCAGATATAGTGATTTTATTGCCCAGGACTACTTACACAGGGTATGACCATATACAGTGATTTTATTGCTTTGCATTGCTTACACAGTGTATGACCAGATACAGTAATTTTATTGCTCTGCACTGCTTATACAGTATATGACCAGATACAGTGATTTTATTGCTCTGTACTGCTTACACAGTGTATGACCAGATGCAGTGATTTCATAGTTCTGCACTGCTTTCACAGTGTATGACCAGATATTTATATACAATTCAGTTTATCAGATATTGGGTACCTTTTGTATAATTTTTCAGTATATTATTGATTCTCATTTATATAATGTAGCTTTCAGCTTAAGAAGTTTGCATATGTCCAAGATATAGTTTATATCGAACCTAAAGGACAGTTCAATTGAGATCTATAATGATATTATTACATTTGAGAATATTGTCTCTCCTTAGTTGCATCATTAAGTTGAATTCATGATTTCCAGAAGGTGTAGTTTATAATGTCTCTTCAATAGAACTAATCGGATTTTTCGTAGAAACAAGTAAATTATTTTCCTTTACTCTCCACTCACTAAGTTATAATCTCATATATATTATTTTCAACATTTTTCTTTCTCATTAGGAAGCAGTTGAGATTTTGATCAACTTTTGGGAGTATCCACCATTAGAGAGCCAGAGCTACACAACCTAGTAGATCGTATGCATAAATCTTTTGAGCAAGTCTGCTTTTCAAGAGTCACATGCTTTATGAGTGTGTCTGTGTCTGTTGCACTGCATTTTTTATGTAGAATAGGATTGGCTTGCTACCTTTTGATGTTAACTATCTAGTTTGGTTGTTTTGTAAGAGATATTAAAAGTCTAGTTGGCTACAATTATTTTTGACGGCGAAACTTGAAAGGGAAAGTAGTCTCCAATTCATGATATGTATGTTGAGAATTTTTATTTTTCAGGTGGATTAAGTCTAGTTTACAGAGGAGGTGCTATTTAAATTTCTATAAATCATTATAGTTAAGAATAGTTAAGTTTGACTTGGTAGTAAGTTCAGCATCTAGCTGACACTTGCCATCTGCACGCGTCACAGTTACTCATTTCATTAAAAAAATGGAGATGATAAATATAGGTTTTTTGATAGAGATTATATAAGAAAGAAAAATATTTGGAATTCCAAGAGATTTCAAAAAAATTTACACTTCGTTTTTTAAGCTCCTTGTTCCTTTTTACCCAGTAAATACACAATTTTGTACTTTTAGATAAGCTTGTATTTTTTATTTGAAATTCAAATGTTATGAATGAGACGAGATAAAATAAGATGATAATTCATGCTCATATTCCAAAAAAAAATAAAAAATAAATTGACGATAATTCATGCTAATGAGTATAACTATAAAACAGTGAAAATTGAACCCGTTATTCCAAATCTATTATTCAAATAGGGAACCCTTCACTTTTGCCATCTTCATTTAGCTTCGATATCAGCTCCCCAATCTATCAGTATCACACAATAAATTTTAAACAAGCATTAACTTTAGTGCAACTGATTGAATATATAGATAGATATATCAACAAGTTAAGATATATCAACAAAGTGATTGAATACATAGATAGATATATCATAACAAGTTAAGATAGTACTCCATCGTCCTAGAAAGATAGACTCGTTTTCATTTTTTGTTTGCAAGGAATATTAATGTGTAAATTTTTTAATATATCTTTATTTCATATGCATGATTATCAAAAAATATAAATTGCTTGTTATTCAAAGTAGGAGTACATTAAGTAAAATAGAAATGAGCATATCTATGAAAGTACCTGATAGAGTAGAGTTTCATTGTCCAGTTTGAGAGTTTCATAATTGTGCTTAAGGACGTCAAAATTGGCTTTAAGGACGCCATAATCTCTCTCTAATTGTTTGGTTTTCCACCGTGCACGGCAGTTTTGGAACCAAACAGCCACCTGTCTCGGCTGCAAACCAAGTTCTTGGGCCAACTTAACTTTTCTCTCCGATTCAAGCTTGTTCTCCACTTCAAAATTCTTCTCCGGTGCTTTTACTTGATCAATACTTAATCTCCGCCATGTCACCACCATCACCCCCATAAGCCCTCCCATGCTCCCTCCCGAACACACACACACATTGTTGACCACGGTCACACACACACACACACACACACACACACAGAGACCC
The DNA here is from genome assembly GCA_963555705.1 of Ligustrum vulgare. Taxonomy (NCBI): domain Eukaryota; kingdom Viridiplantae; phylum Streptophyta; class Magnoliopsida; order Lamiales; family Oleaceae; genus Ligustrum; species Ligustrum vulgare. The sequence continues at coordinate 24,612,721 of OY743171.1, forward strand.
ATGTATATAATATTTTTATTGCATATAAACACGTTAAGCATATTCTCACTTTTTTAATTTTAGAATTTAGGTTGGTTTTAAGTTTAATTGGGAACCTTATTTAAGATTTTCATATTTTGGATTTTATGAATTTAGTTTTTATATATGAATTAATTCTGGAATTCAAAATTTGTGAACTTTAGTTTGAATTTTCATTTTACATGGTTTATTTTGAGTTAGTAGATAGATAAAATTCAGATTATTAATTATTGAGATTTAATTGAAGTTTTTGAATTTTAGGTTGAGTTCAATTTTTAGGTTTGATTTTTGGTTAATTGACAAGTAGAATTTCGAAGTTTTCCCTTGGATTTTATCTCTTGTTTTGAATATGGTATGGATGTGTTTGACATAGCTTAAGACATTGTTTGGTATAAATGATCGTAAAGGAAGAAAAAGGGAAAGAATATTCAGTATTAGAGTTGTTTAGTGTTATTAAAATTGGGATTGATTGTTTGAGTTAAAAGTTATATTTTATTAATGTACGAAAATATTTAGGAATCCAAGTTCAATGGTTAATGTGGATATAGTGTGCTTAAATGACCATCTTTCAACTTACTTGATTTTGATGTTTTTCGTTTACTTTATACGAGTACGTATTATTTAACGAAATTTTCAACGTTTACTTTATACGAGTATGTAATATTTCAGGAAATATTCGAGAATACATTGTCAGTAAATTTGAAAGTCAAATGTTTTTTTTTTCTTTTTATGAAAATAAGAAAAGTGCAAGATTTCTCAAAAGATATGTATCCTAAGTTTTAAGATACAATGAATGTACTTCTATACCATGAAAGGCGAGAGTGAGAAATGAGGTGTGGGGACCGATGTACTCGAATGAAAGTGTGTGAATGTGAAAAGTGTGAGTGGAAGTGAAAGTATTGCCTTGCAGTGAAATGAAAGTGCATGTACCGCATTATGGTGAAATGAATATGGTTCCAAATACAAATTTCCCACAATATTTTGAATGGCTAGAAGATACACCAAGTAAGGTCATGATGGTAATGAAATGAAGTTTTAAAAACTCAAAGTGAATAGGGATACATATTTATAAATCTCAAAGTGTTGCATGTTGTTTGGTATAACGTGCATGAATTGTACTTGCTGAGTATTAGCTTACCATTTAATTTCTCTATTTCAAGTGATGAAAGCTATATATGATATGAGGAGAGTTCTTGGTGGCAGACTCATACAATACCTGTGTTTAAGTCCTTTTAAAGCCGAACTAAAAAATTTACTCAAATTTTTCATTCCATATTCATTTACTCTTCCATTCTTTAAATTGCTCGACTAAATTTAGTTTGCAAAAAGTTAGTCGCATTTCATTAGTAATTGGATTATCTCTCATTTAACTAGATGGAGTTTATTTATTTGGATGATTGTTGTTTTGGAGTTGAAAATTAATTTTGGAATGGTTTGGTGGTGTTAAGATGTTGGACGAGTTATGGTTTGATGTTTTTAAATTGTTGTGGTGGTTTTAATGTTCATGTATAGGTTGGTTAAATCTAACTTATAGGAAAGGTTTACCTGAAATTTTTGTAGAATTTTACAACAAAAAATAACATTAATAATGCTAATTATCAAAAATTTTATTTAATTTCGCATTTAAAGTGAATAGAATGTTAACATTTTCGCATTTAAGGTGAAAGGAAGTTAACATGTAAAGTTTTAAGATTTGAAACTTAGGGTGTTACACTCGGAGTTGTCTAGGGTCTTGGTCTCTCAGGGCATTTGCAGTTGATTAAATTGGAATTTTAGCCGTAGAGCTCATCTTCCTTGTGGTCAAATCGACTAACCCTGATTTTGACAGTGTCCCTTTTCCAAGGCCATCACTTCATTAAACTCGCTCAACATATTGGATCTAGTTGATATGAAGTAGTGATCGTCTCCGTAGATGTTCAGTTGTTATATGTTTACAAGAGCTTCTATGCATAGTTTGTTGGAGGAAATATCTGAGTAGTGGCTAAGACTTACCCGATCAGGACCTTTTTTTTATCCTATATTGTAACACCCTAAATTCAAAATCTTAAACCTAGGCGTGTTAACTTTTCTTTACTTAAATGCGGAACAGAAATAAAACATTTAAAACCTCAACAATTTCACTTTCTACTATAAAATTCTACAGGAATTTCGACATAGTCACCTCTATAAATTAAACATAAGCAACCTGTAGAGGGACATCATAACCATTTTAAAATATAAAACTCAACTCAAATAAAATCCAACATTAAACATTCAACCACAATTCTGCATCAAACTCCCACATCACCACACTATTCCAAATTCAATCTCAAACTCCTCAACACGACATTTTATATCGACACGCTTCAATTAAGTGAAATAAGTGATAATATAACCAATACAAAAATGCCATAACTCATTTAAACTAATTTCAACCAAAACAATTATCAATAATAAATGAATTAAGAAATAATTAATGAGAAACTTGAGTGAATTTTATTTTTAACTTTATTTTAAAAAGGTTGAAACGGGTATAGCCTGAGCCTACCACCGAATGCTCTCCTCGTCTCATCTAACTTTCATCATCTGAAATATTGGGGAATGATTGGAGTGATCTAAAGCACAGTAAGCAAACTTCATGCAAGTGATGCATTTTTATGCCATGCAATGCTTAAAATATTATGAAATATGTATCCCCATTTACTTTACTTCCCGAAACTTTTCAAACTTTCACTTAAACATTTCAAGACTTTTACTTCATTTCCAGCATGAGCTCACTTGGTGTATATTCTAGTCAATCAGATAACAGTGGACAATTCTTATTTGGAACCAGATCAAATTTACAAGTAAAACCGCAAAGCGGTTAACATTTATACCACCGCAAAGCGGCTCATTCACTTTATTCCACCGCAAAGTGGCTCATTGCATTCGGGTACGCCGGTCCCCGCGCTCCATTCCCACTCACTTCTTTCAAGACATAGAAGTACACCCATTCTTTCTTAAAAACTTGGGATACATGACTTTTGAATAAACTTGTACCTTGACACATTTCTTTCATTTAAAAATATTTGACTTTCCAATTTCGATGACAATGCATGCTTGATGATACAATGACATGATAATGTACATGCTTAAACATTTTCATAAATACACATACTTGCATATGGTAAACCAAAAGCATTAAAATTCAATAATTAACATGAATGTCAATTAAGCATATAATTTCACATTGAACATTCAACTATGATGAAAGTAGGGGAAGTTTACTTACTTGACGTCCTTAGCATTTACCGTTATCTGGATTTGCAAGTTGAGGAGCCTCGGTTACCAGTGTCGTCAATGTACCAAAATCCTAGTTGTTTCATTCAGTAAAATATACTTTCAATTCAAATTGATACATTCATCATTCTTTTAACATTAAACAAGTCAAAACAATAAATCTTCTTTCCCTTTTCTTTCTTGTGATCATTTATTCCAAACAAGGTACTAAAGTATATTAAATACTTCCATACCATACTCGAAAGCAAAAGATTAAACCATTCGACACAACATTTTAAGCTTAACTATTAAGGTACTTAAATCAAAACCAAAGTTTGAAAAATGTACACGCCTTTACAATTTTTCCAAAATTTAGGAATTATAATTATTACTCACATTCACACTAAAATCACAATTAAGTTAACTAAATTCCCAAATTCCATAATCCTTTACCAAATCTGGAAATTTCAACTGAAATTTCAAAGTAAATCTATAACTGACCATCTAAAACTAAAAATTCAAAATTCACATCTCTCAATATCACCTTATATTCAAACTTAAACCAAAATTATCAAAATTCTTACTAACAACTCTAACCATTCAAGAAGTTTTCCCAATTAGACAAATTACAGATTTCCACTCATAGTTAGACACGAACAGTAAACTAACAGGCTTAAATTCATAATTTATCAAAATCTGAAAATTTTAAACGAGGTTCCATTTTACTAAAATCAATCAACACAACCTAGATCTATAAATTCCAAAATCTGAAAATCACATGTATAGTATATACACTGTCATCATAAAGCTCCCAAATTTTGAATTTGACATTTAACGTATGACTGTAAACTAAAATTGAATCTGAAATTATATATGTAAACATAAAATCTGAAATTTACATATATATATATACATATTATTCACATACTGAAATTAACAATTGAGGTTAAAAATTTGAATATTATATAGAGAATACATACATTAACATCATATACATATATGTGTGTGTACGATTTCATGTGCGGGTGGGTGCGCGCTCGAGGGAAAGGGGGAAGAGAAAAGGTAGAGAGGGGCGCCCTACCGCGGTGGCAACCGGTGGTGAGGTGAGCGAAAGTCGAGGCTGGTAGTAGCGGCATCGCGTGAGAGAAAGAGAGAATGAGAGCGAGACAACGAGGGGAGTAAGGTGAAAGAGACGAGTCCGATGGAGGTTTAGGATTAAGGTTTAATCTTTTGAAATTTGCAATTTACTCCGTCAAGTCTCCTCCTCTGTTTAATTAAGCCCATAAGTTCAATTTACTCTCCAATTGTCACTAAACTTACTCCCTCAACTTTCAATTTAACAAAATAAAATAGGAAGTAGCATGCTTATGCAATAAAATAATTAATCACATAAAATTGCAAGTAAACAATTTATAAGCATTTTAATTGGCACATTGATCGAGATGACGTCCAAGTCCTTCCACTGCAAAAATAATTCAACTTATTATCAATAATAATTACCAAATAAATAACTCATCATAGTATCATCATAGAAATTGGGTGATATTCAAGAAAGCACGTAAAACGAAAAGTAGTATTACATATATTGTGACTGTAGTTCCCTCAGTTCACTTAATGAAATGAGTTATTCTATTAAGGCTTTTGTTGTTTTATTTAAGTTTTTATTACTTTTTTGTTGGACGATTTGTCCTAATTGGCACGCATTGTTCACTTTCCCAGACGAAAGACACATATTTCTTTAAGTATTTTCCATTAATCGCTCTAATGTAAAACGTTCCATCTAGATCTTTTAAGTGATAAGATCAATTGGGTAAGATGAGATTTACTTCATATGGTCATTCCCAATTCGTGACCATTTCACAAACTTAGGGTCTTTACTCTAAAGTGGTAACATGGCCTTCCACATTAAGTCACCTTGATAAAAGGACTTGGCCACGACATTTTTTATTTTTATTTTTTTGTAATAATTGGTCATTTTCATTTTTTGAGGTTCTAATTTTTTCAGGACTTCCAACTTTGTTTCTTCCAAGTCTTACAGATTTTGAACCATGTCTTCAGTGTAGGCTTCATAGTCTAGGTCATTTTGTAAATTTACTTTGATGAATTAAATGTTAACTTCTATAAGCAAAACAGCTTCTTTCCCATGCTCTAGCTGAACACATGTAACTTTAGTGCTTGAACAAGGAGATGTCCTATAAGCACACAAAGTCTGGTTTAAACTTTCATGCCATTGTCTGGCATTTTTCGTCAATCATCATTTTGATAATATTCTTAAGTACTTTGTTTGATGACTCTATTTGGCCATTGAACTTTGCATAATAAGGTGTTGAGTTTATCAGTTAAATCTCAAACTCGTACAAAACTTGTTTGACTCTTTTACCATTTAAGGATGTTTCATGATCCATCATTACAATTTGAGGAATTCCAAACATATGGATGATGTAATGAAACTAATAAATCTTTCTTGCAAAATCCCTATTAGGAGAACAAATTCTATCCACTTGGAGAAGAGATTTGTTGCTACTGTGAGGAAATTGTATTGCTTGGATAATTGCATGTAAATTTTCCCTATCAAATCCAACACCAACCTCTAACCGGCCAAGTTTTATAATAGGGGTCATGTCTCTTGTTGGGGGATCTTTGGATTGGCATGTGCTTTGGGTATGCTAAACAACCTCTTGCTTATTGAGTACATACATCCATTGATTTCTACCAAAAATAACCAAATGTGATTCTTAACCATCTTATTTTGTTTCCACCGTGGTGAGCTCCACATATACCTTCATTAACCTCAGCCATTATGACGTTGGCTTCAGAAAGACAAACACATTTTAGTAATATGTCTTCGAACATTTTTTGTGTAACACATCGTCCTACAACGCAAAATTTAGGGCTTGCAGCTTCAATTTTCTCTCTATCCCCCCACTGATTTCATTCAGAAAAGTCCTAGTTTCTTCTGATCAATCTATTACTTCAGCATCCTCTATACAAATGATGTTTGATTCGATCCTCCTTCATTGTATAGAAAACCTGATTATTTTGTTTTTACGTATAGGGGGTTTCAAGAGGATACACACGAATCCTGAAAATCAAATGTATCGAGTAATTCCTGGAGGATTTCATATAGGCCCATTACTAAATTGCTCTTACATTAAAGCATCCAATTAATTGGTAAATCACTAATTGGCAATCTCCTTTAATTGTGACCGTCTTTCATATATGTCCGCTATAGTTCCAAACTCATTTTCAATACTTCGTATTTGATCTAATTTCATATAGGCCCATTACTAAATTGCTCTTACATTAAAGTATCCTATGAATTGGTAAATCATTAATTGGCAATCTCCTTTGGTTGTGACCGTCTTTCATATATGTCTGCTATAGTTCCAAACTCATTTTCAAAACTTCGTATTTGATCTAATTTCCAGTACAGAAATCCCTCAAAGTGAAATGGATCTAAAATTCTTGCCTCGAGTGACTAATTAACACTCTATCAATCCCTACACCACTAGGTGTCTTCGGGCCATCAAAGCACATGGTCCATGAAAATATCTCACAAGTACTTACCACTTATTTGATCTCCTTAAGGATACCCATGCTTGGGTGATCAACTTAGAAACCAATCATGACCTAAATCTTTACGGCCTTTTGAGGTGTGTCTTGGATATAAAATTCAGATAAAGACAGAGACCAAAAACTAATTCTTCGGTGTAAGATTGGCGAGAAAATGTGTATTGTATTAGATTTATGTTGAAGACTAAGTACACATTTACAGGCTGTAAATAGGCCCTCAGTTTGGTAAAAGTGAAATACAAAGGTAGACACATCTTATCCATAGAAGAATAATTACATTCACATTTTAACAATTTCTTACTAAGATAATAAATGTCTCTTCTCTCTCCTAGGTGATCTTATTGGGAGATCATATCCACAATGATTTTTATTCACCCGATATATACAACTTTATTGGTAGCATAAATAGAGAGACCATAACTGCTGACCTTGAAAAATAGGCTTTCTGGTTGTCAAAATCCTCTTGATGTTTCATGTTTCAAATGAATTCATCCTAATTCTTCAGCTTTAGGATTGTTAAAAATGCTTTTGTTTGGTCTACAGAATTGGAAATGAATCTCCTTAAAAAATTTATTTTAGCTCAAGAACTCTTGCAGTTTATTTTTGTTACTAGGTGGTGATGTGATCCCATTTGGGAACTCTTAGAATTGACTCTTGAAACTCCTGGAAATTTCTAAATTCAGGTTGGTTCAGATGGTAACATGAAGACCCAAGCTTCATAACACAAGAACCTAAAGTATATTAAACCTTAGACCCGTTACGATGCGAAAATAAGAACAAACATGGATTACCGCCACAAAGGTTGTTCGGATCCTTTGATAAGTTCAATTTTGAATGCCACAAGAATTGAATCTTGATAAGTTTTAAGTTTCGAAGGAAATCCTCACCTTTAATATATTGAAATCACTCAATATGTTTATTACAAAAAACTAACTATTACAATGAATGAAAATAGAATATAAAAAATGAAAAATAACCTAAGCTAGGTCTGGTCACTATAGAGGCACAAAAGCCTAACATAATAATCAAAAAATGAAAAAATAATAAAATTCACACAAATCCTAATTTCCAAAAAACTGTACGACCACGTGGTACAATATGGCGCGAACGCGTGCAATGCCTAATAGATACTGACCATTTGAATAGTAAATGCGCTATCTCCTAGGAGTTGAATTGTGAGACCGCATGGTCCTTTTCTGTAGTCTGTGTTGATTTTTGACTTAATTCGATTTTGGCTTGTCTCTTGGCCCATATCACTTTGTTTAGTCTTGAATCTTCTTCATTTATGCCATGATTGATCTTTGGAGCTCTTCATAGAATATAGCTCCTCATTTTGTGACACTACTATTATTTTATCTCCATCTTGAATGACTCTAACTTGTTTGTAGTTTCCTTTATAGATGAAATATTCTACAAGGTTTAATTCTTACGAAAAAAGCCTACTATCAGCTTGAAATATCTCCTCTTCACCTCTTTGGTTCCGAAATATGAGGTATTTGTGAAGAAGAGAATTTATGCACCTGCTTTCATGTATCCAATCATGTCCAAGTAGGATGTTCTAATTGGTAGGCTTATTTATTACAAAGAATATCATAGTTCTAATCGTGCTACCAATAGTTACGTCTAAAGAGATCACTCATTTCGCTGATGTTTCTTCACTATTAAAGCTGGTAAGGACGACTTTAGTTTGCATGAGATCTTCTTTTAATTTGGTAAACTTTTTTAGCATCCTGTAAGGGATCGCATTGATTGCTGCTTGGCCATTAGACTGCTCATAATAAGATGTTGAGTTTACTAGTTGAATCTAAAACTCGTCCATAAATGTTCGACTCTTTACCATTAAGGACGTTCCGTGATCTATCATTGTGGTCTGAGGAATTCCATACTTATAGATGATTTGATCTCTAATGAAAGTGATTACTTATTTATATGAAGTTTTTTTTAAGGGGAATAGCTTCATAGTTGCAAGTCATTTTCTCATTACTTTGGGTCTCTCATTTTCTCTTTTTATTGGCATTACTATAGTGGGATTTCAAAAAAAATGGGCTTCATTTTTTAAGCTTCTTATTACCCGCAGGAGTGGGAATAGCTTCAACCCACTTGGTGAAGAAATATGTGGCTACAATGGTGAAAATGTATTGTTTAGACGAGGGTGGGTAAGCTTTTCCTATAAAATCCATCATCAACCTCTAAATGACCAAGGTTTTATAATAGTGAGCGTCTCTCCCAGGTGCTCTTTGGATTGGCCCATGCTTTAGCATGCTAAACAATCTCTTCCATATTGAGCACACGCCTCCCTCAGTTTTGACCCCAAAAAAAAAAAAAAAAAAACACTTTTGATTGCCAAGCATCTCATTTTGTGTCTAGCTTGGTGAGCTCAACATATACCTTCATGAATCTTAACCATTATAAATTTGGTTCCTAAAAGACTGATAAGCATATTTCATTCACTTATTTGGATTTTAAAATTAGGATTTTATATTGCCATTTTAGAATAAATGTTACTGATTTAGTTGTTATTTATATATATATTAGTTTGATCGTGAAGTTGAGAAAAGAAAGCAATTGGAGCAAAAAGATAGCAATTTGATATTAATTTAGACCAAATTGGACAACGTGGTAGTCTTGGAGGGAAATCATGGATAAAGAGGAGCTAAATTGGGGAGAAGTCGAAAGATCGAGAGCTTAATTGAAGAAATTGAGAGAGGAAAGGGCCAAATTGAAGACATTCAAAAGTATAAGGACTAAATTGATCAGATCATAAGTTGAGGGGTTCACACATGGACCAATTTGTAGCAATTGAAAGATAGAAAATTTCAAGGAATCATTTAAACCACACGATCGTGCGTTCAACAACTAATTATGCAGTATCCAATTTAGTTCAACCTTGCGATCACCACCTTGAAGCCCATGCCATTGCGTCTTTGTTCAGGACAGAATATGATGTTTCCTTATTCAACACAACTATTGATATATTCTTCCACTCCGTGCAAGACATCTACTCTAGATATAAAAACCTTGTTAAACATGAATTTGGGATCTCTTCTACCCTCTTAAACATCTCTGTATACCTCTACACACATAGTTCTACTATTCATCCATTCAAGAGGCACAAGATTCGGGATTTAAGATTTTCATCAACGGAAAGATTCTTGTGTTTTAGGTGATGAATTCCATATTTTATGATTGTTTACCATTTATGATGTTTATTGGCTAAGCGTTTCATAGTGTTGGATCATGATGAAATCTTAAACTCATATTTTTATGCTTTGGTTTGCTTTATTAAATCGTAATTGTTATGTGAGCAATTAATTCGTATTATTTTTCATCGATAATTATATGTGCATTGATTATATGATGTTTGTGGCATTTTCTATGTTCAAAAGAGTAGGAAATCGTAAGAGTTGAATTATTTTCCATAAAGTTCGATAGAGATAGAAATATACCACTATGCTTTATGTGATTTTAAATTGTTCGTGAATGTTTTATACTTTCTTATATGTTCGCTTTCGTCATAGAAATAAAGGTGGGTCACATATACAAAAATGTTTAGTTCTTGTTTGAAAGAGAGTTTTAAACAGTATTGGAACATCTATCTTCATTCATATACCTTGTCGTTATTTACTCAAACCAATGTGTGAAATATGGATTATAAGATGGATTCTAGATCATAGCACTACATTCACTTACAACACTACACAAATCTTGCATTCTGTTTAGTTTAGTTTAGTTTAATTGAATTTGATAGTTTTAGATCGTTTGATATTTTTAGCTTTCTTAGGTAATCCACAAAACAAAAACTTGATTTTATTTGTTTCGGTTAAGGTTAATAATCGAAGATAATAAATTGTCCTATTTTGACACAGCTGCTAGAATAGGTCAATTTTCTTTCAAGGGGGTCTGCGTCTACAAAATAACCTGTATTCAAACACATACAACACAGGTTAGCAAAATCACCCAAACTTTTCATGGAGAGACAATCAGAACATAGTCAAACCACAACCTCCTATATATACCAGCAAGAAGAAAAGAAACCCGAAATTGAGGAATTGCTTGAGAAATTCATGGAGAAAATTGAGCAATATATGGGTAAGGATCGATCAGTTCATAAGATGGACAAAAACTACTCTTCAAAATCAGGAAGTATCAATCAGAAATCTGGCAACACAGGTGGGACAGAAGACACGTGTTTTGGAAAATAGAGCACCAGGTACGCTGACAAGTAATCGAAATAAATCCTAAGAAGCAAATGAATGCCATTACAACACATAGTAGTGTCCAACTACTTGAAACTTATGTAAAAAAACCACTTCCAACTAAGCTAAAGTAGTTAATAAAGAGGGAGAATATGTTGGGGTGTCTAAAGGAGTATCTGAAACGGTAGGGAAACATAAAGTGAAATAAAAAACTAACCATATTATCCCCTTGTTCCCTCCCCACAAAGATTGAAGAAAAATAAAAAAACAAAGAATGTCACTGATAAATACACTAATTTATTTGTCAAAATTAGGATATTATGTTGTCTTTCATTAATAGATTCTACTAAGTTTGTTATTATTTATTATTATTTCGCGTTTTATCCCAATTTCAAGAAAAATGAGGAATTGATGCATGTACATAATAATTGGATGAAAAGTGGAGCTAATTGAAGATATTTTGAAATTGAAGGGCTTAATTGCACAATTGAAGACTCAAGGACTAACTTCTCTTAGTTTAAAGAATTGGGAACCTAAGACATAAGATGTAAAAGTATAGACTAATTGCACTTTAATTGGATTGAGAGTTGGACTTTTTGTGGACTAGGGAACGACTGAAGTATTCAAGTGGGGAATATGTATCCACACAAGAGCACTAACGAGAATTGGGGGCTGTGGGAAGGAGAGAAAAGTGGTGGCCTAGTGGGGAAAATAGAGCCATATAGGTTGCTGATTGTTGGAGAATCTTTGTAGAGGTTGGCTGCCAATTGAGCTTTGGCGGCTGTGACTAATTGGAAGAGGCGATTGTGACTAGAAAAAAGGAAGAGTGCTCGGCTGAAGTTGGGAAGATTGATACGAGTGTGGTGGTCGGTTGGGAGACAAAAAAAAGGGATTCTTGTGGAATATAGCTGACAGATGGAATTGTGAGTGGAGGTAGGTAGCTTTGGAGAGAATATAAACACAAATAGGAGTTCATGGCTGGATCAATAAAAGAGGAAGACTATTCTTGCGGCTATGAGTAAAAAAGTGGTTGGCTATGTATGTTGGCAGAATACTTTTGAGACTTGGTTGATTGGAAGAGAAGAAGATATACACCAATATACATACAAACAGAGGCCGACTGGGGGAGAGAAGAGTGGTGCAGCTTTGGAATTGTGAAACAAGGCGGCTGAAGGTTGGGAATTAATTGATTACCTCCACGACTGAATTTGGAATATATATACACTCAAGTCGGCAGCCAATTGGTGGTGCAAGAAGATGCAAATTCTTCAATCTTCGGGTTTTCTTTACATTATTTATTGTTTTTTTCTTCCAACGCCATTAGTAGCTAAATTCTGAATCGGGATTGACGAGGTAGATTTAATATTTTTAGTTTAATTTTAATTATCTAGTCGGTATTTTGATGTTCATCTATTGATTTAAAGGAGAATTCTAACCCTATGTAGATACACGGTTGGCTTAGTTAAATATGCCTAATTTGAACTCGAGAGAGGTAAATTAGATACATGTGTGAATTCGATCAAATATAATTTTAGAAAACAACTTAAGATGCGAAATTAAGTTAGAACATTACTTCAAAATGGTTATTCCCGATATTCATTTAATTGTTAAAAAATCCACCACTTTATCTATTGCTTTTAGTTTTGAATTTCTATTTCTATTTTATTTACTATTTTATGTTACCAAATCTCAATTATTTGTCGTTTCTGAATTATTTGGCAAATTCTTTTATTAGTTATTTTGATTTTAGTTTAGGAATTCTCTTGATCAAAGTAAATCGATAGCAAATACATAGTCCTCGTGGGATCGACAATCCAAACTCAAAAGTCCATTTTATTACTTGTTTACGATATCTTACACTTGCGATAATATCACACGTACATTCACTGAGCTTGGGTAGATCGTTCCTTGCTATTGGGAGAGCCTTAATCGAAGTGGAAGAAGGAAAAGTAACATTTAGGATGGATGATGAGGAGGTGACTTTCAACATAAATCAAGAGAAGATTCCAATTCTGCAATCTGAAAATTGCATCAAGGTAGAAAAAGCATGGAAAATGATGGAGGTTTGCAAAGTCAAGAATTGCAAACAATGCAAAGCTTCAACAACATATTTCGTGCCACCATGAGACCACACAATAAAGTTGAGCTTAAGACTATAAACGGAGCACTTTATGGGAGGTAACACATATTTCTTCCCCTTTCATTTATTATGCTTTCAAGTTTTTGCTTTACACTTAGTATTAGGATTGCATGCATTCACATTTTGCATGTTTTGACATTAGTTGCATATTTTTGTCCATTACACACTCATCATGATCACTAACAAACACGTACACCTAGAACATGGAAATAGGGCTTTGGAGTTGTTGGCACGTATCACGAAACACGTTGGGGTCTGAAAGGATTTTGAGACGAAAACAATTTTTTTTCGAAAGGGGGTCTTACAGGTAAAGCACACGACCGCAGACCTTGGTATAGGCATGATCGTGCCCTGACCTTTGACACAAGAAGTGTCTGAAAATGTCGCCCACATGATCGCGCAAGGTTTAACCACACGATCACACAGGTATTCTAGGCACGTGATTTTAAGTTCATGATCAAGGCTCATTTTATCATTTCAAAAACACATCACTCCCGACTCTCTCACTCCTAAATCACCCGAATACGACTCTAAGCCAAAAATCAAGTCTTCAATCACGCATTGAGTTAAATTCATCATCTTCTTCACCTCCAAACTCGAACTAAAGATAATATTTTCAAGTTTTATGGGATTTTTGATGAATTACTTATTTTCGCACATTATCTTGAAACTTCGAATTTGATAGTTCGGAGGATGGGCTTAGGTTAGTGATTGGATTGGATTGGATTGGATTGATGAGAGATTGATGCTTAAAACTTTTGGGTTGATTAATCCTTAAATTCTTCTGATTTATTTATAAATTTTTTAATGAAGCCAAGGTGTTCGATGAAATGCCTAAACAAGATTTTTGCTCAATTTTGATAAATTCTTTTGAGCACTTCTCTTTATTACGTGTTAATCGTTGATTATATCTCAATTGTTCTTGATTTGGTTCATCAGATTGTATAAAATACTTGAATGAAATCGTTGAACCATTGCATGTCGCATTACATCACCGCAGGCCCATTGCAGCCTCAAGTCACACCTTCGTCCCTCGTGTTCCCAACCCAAAAAATCTCTATTTGACCTCAAATTTGACCATGATGTAGAGTAGGTAACATAATTAATATGCCCTGAGATGTCTCAGGAATTTTTTTTTTTCAATGCGATGTGCGAGGTAGACCTTCACTGGTTGCACATTTTTCTGCATTCAAGCCCTTTTTACATCTTTTGTTAGTTTGGGTGTATTTATGGTGTTCTTGTGCTTTAAGACACTTATATTGATTCTAATATTGAGTATCTACCTTTTGTGGGTACCATGCCTCCTAAAAGTACATTCACCCCTTCACGAAAAGGAAAGGAAAAAGTAACGACATTGAAGAGGCGTCAAAGAGCACCTAGCTTGGATGATGACTTTGATATGATAGATACAATTGCTATTAAATGGTTTTTGGAACCAAAAGAGCAAAAGGTATATGACACCATCTTAAAGAGAAAGCACACTTTTGGGGGGGGGGGGGGGGATAGGAAGTGATTCTGACAGACTTTCCCAACATAAAGATTTTACACTTGATTGATACAGCTGGTTGTCATAAGCTCGCTGAGATACCTCACAGATCTTATCCTTTATTTCTTGGCCAATTTTATTCAAGCTATTTAGATAGAGGAAGCTGATCACCAATATCAAACCTAGGTTAGAGGCAGATGGATTTGATTCTCTCCTGCTATGATTGATTGATTGGGAACTAGAGCTCACCAGAGAGGGACTCGAGTTGATCCAGGAGGACATCGATATAGACTTGGTCACTCGATTTCTCTATGGTTGACCAAACGCAGTACTGGAGAGGCCTGGACGATTTGAGCATGGAGAGCTGACTCATATCATACGAGTTCTCCATATCTTCATATGCCACAACATAGACTCCACTTCCATCGAACACAATTTAATGAAGAGAGGGCCCAATATAGACATTATCTTGCTAGGGATCACTAATATGACTTGGAGTGCAGCATGTTTGACTGCATAGTCACCTAGCTTCCCAGCTAGATACAACACGACAGATCATGTTCCCATGACTTATATTTATCTTCTATTTAGCCGAGGGGATGGAGTTGTTACCGCGTGAGGAGCCTGCACCACTAGGGGCCACTATCAATAGGAGGACAAGAGACAACATGAGGCCTCGCGCACCACAAGCTCCAGCAGTAGTTCCAATCAAGATAGTAGGGCTAGTAGGGCCAAGGCCATACCCAACACCTGTACTAGCAACTCCAGGAGATGATAGGATTTTAAGGAAAATTTTGGTTGAGATGTCAGTTAGGGGACGAACGATGGGCACTATGAGGGAGATGTTGATTGCACAACATAGGCAGATTGATAGCATAGAGAGGTAGACCAAAGCACAAAGCACATTGTACATTGACTGAACTTAACACTCAACTACTCTGAGTACTCGCTGGCCGGACATCCATGGAGAACAAGATGGCTCTACTGGCCCTTCTCAACAGTAGCAGCAGGCATACTCCTGAGAAGTTTTTGATCTTTTCTCTTTGTACTTTTCCTTATTTTCATTATTATCTTTGCATTTCCATTAAGGGAAATGTACTAGCTTTTATGGGGGTGGTGCATTCGGGTGTACCTCCTATTAGCTAGGCTGTATAACTACCATTCACGTTTTGAGCTAAAAAAAATTCAAATTTAAATTGTCACTTAAATCCATCTTGCTGATTTTTGGGAATTGCTATTTTCAATATTTTGGATCATTTAATTTGATAAAAAAAATTATAAAAATTGTTTTTGTTGATTTGCTTACTGCCTATGATGTAGTTGGGATTACTTATTTGATTTAGTTGGAATTTTGGATAGCATGTGGACTCAAACTATTTCTTAAATGCTTATTCATGCTAGACTTGTTGAAGTCACGCACATAGCCATGATCGAATTATTGCTTATATAGGAATGTACTTTGCATAAGTAGGGCAGTCTTAATTTTCTCGACTTAGGATTGACCCTATGATTCCTAACCTTAGATCTATAGACATCTTGATCCTTTAACTTAGAAACAAAACTTGATCAAGAGCAGTTTGGTGGGGAAAGGATTAGTATATGTAGACGTGAACGTTTGGGGGTCTGCTGGAGTTCCTGAAATGTATCTTTGGTTGGAGGGATTTCAATCAACGAGTATAAGCCAACACTAGCAACAAAAAAATGTTCTTATTCTTCTTTTCGTAACCTTTTTGGCCCGAGAAATTAAGATTTTAAGGGTGTTGAAACCTGATATCCTAAATTCATCTAAGTTGAGAGTTATCAACTTAAAACTCGTTACATGAGTCAATTAAAAAACTTAAGTGGGAGTAAACTTACATATAAGACACAAACACATATTTTACTATTCTTTGTAGACTTGGTAACTAGGTAATTAAATCTTTAAGGATTCTCAGAACCTGGAGCCCTAAAGTCATTTGACTTATAGTCACTAGCCTAAAGCTCGCTATAGGAGTCACTTAGAATTTGATAGTGTAATACTATTTTTCATTGTTACGTGCATCTTTAAATTTCACGTGACATTTATATTAATGTTATTATAAATTTTAAATTTGATAAAGTTTTATGTCAATGATTTGAATTATTTTGCAGTGGAAGGACTTGAACGCCGTCACGATCAATGTGCCAATTAGAAAGTTCTTAGATTGTTTATGTGCAATTCTATGTGTAATTGTTTTTTTTATTACCTAGGCTTGCTAATTTTATGTAATTAAGTTTTAAATAGCCAAATTTGATTTGACTTGAAAGTGGGATAAAGTTTTATGGCAATTTGTTATTTAAAGATACTTGTTACCCTCAATTTACCAAATTGAAGAGAGCGAAGGGACTGATTTGTAAATTACCAAATATTAAAACTTAAACCTAACACCTAAAATCGATCTCTCAGTCTCGTCTCTCCCTCATATCTCAGTCTCGTCTCGTCTCTCCCTCACCTCACGCAGCAGCCACCCCAAATCGCATCTACCTCACGATTTCTTCCCCTGCCGCCGACAACCTCACACCATCGGCACCTCTCTAACTGGCGACCATCTCCCCGACACCGGTAAAGCCCCCTCCCCTCTTTATCTTTCCTCGGTACACACAAGCAACCACACACTGTCGAATGCACACCCCTGGGCTACTGCTTTCACACACCGATGTTTACACACACAATGCGGTTGCATAAATTGATTGTATGTATGTATTGATGAATATATGTGTATATATATGTGCATAAATTTTTACAGTATTTTCAGACTTCAAAAATTAGTTATTTAGTTTGGTTATATGATATTTTAGTTTAATTTTGAGATTATAAATGTATGTTCAAATTTGGGGAAAGTTTTATACAGATATATATTTCAGTTTTAAATTTATGGAGTTTGTAAATTGAATTTTAGTTGAATTTCGAATTTCAAATTTAACTTTTCAAATTTGGGGAATGATATAGAGGTTTGTGTAAAATCTCAGAATATTGAAATATTGGAATTTAGGTTGTCTTTTGGTTGAGCTCGGTTTAACTTTTATTAATAGTTTAAATTTTTAGAATTTCATATTTAAGAACGTTAAGGATTTTGTATTGAGATGCCTGTCAAGCTTTCAGTTGGTTAATTGATTTTCTATCGATTTGGATAAATTCGAGAACTTTAGGTTTATGAGTAGTAGAATGTTAAATGGAATTGTCCATATGAAATTTAGGTTGTGATGAATATTTCATAGTTTTTGACTTTTGTGCAATTTGATAAGATTTCAATTTTTCCCTTGAAGTAAATCTCTTATTTTGAATATGGTATTTTATGTGTTGGACATATAACGTAAGGTCATGTTTGAGTCAAATTTAGTTTTTGCCTGATTAGGATTTTTGTTTAGTATTGAAGTGAATAGTGAAATGTGTTTTCAAACTAAAAGTATATTTTATATTTTACTTAATGAATGTATATAAATTAGGATTGTTGGGAACATTGACGTCACGGGAAGCCGAGGCTTCTCCACTTGCAAATCTAGACAACGGTAAATATTAAGGACGTCAAGTAAGTAAACTTTCCCCTATTTTTATCAAAGTGGAACGTAAATGTGAAATTAATGTGTAAATGACTGCCTTGCAACTTACTTGCTTTGATGAATTTCGTTTACTTTATGAAAGTATATGTTATTAAGAAAAAATTTCAAGCATGCACGTTATCATGTCATTGCATCATCAGCATGCATTGACAATTAAATTGGGAAGTAAAATGTTTTTAAATAAAAGAAATGTGTCAAAGTGTAAGTTTGTTCAAAAGTTATGTATCCCAATTTTTAAAAAAGAATGGGTGTACTTCTAGTTAATGAAAGATGCTAGTGGGAAATGGGGTGTGGGGACCGGCGTACCCGAATTAAGTCGCTTTGCGACGGAATGTTCGACCGTTTTACGGTGGACTGTTAATCCGCTTTGTGGTGGGAAAATCAATGTTAAACTGCTTTGCGGTGGAAATGTGAATGTTAATCTGGTTCCAAATAATAATTGCCCACTGCTCTCCGATTGACTAGAAGATACACCAAGTGAGCTCACGATGGAAATGAAGTGAAAGTTTTGAAATGTTAAGTGAAAGTTGAAAAGTTTGAAAGTTCTGGAAAGTAAAGTAAATGTGGATACATATTTCGAATTTTTAAAGCATTTCATGTCACAAGCATGCATTTCATGTATAAAGTTTACTTACTGAGCTTTAGCTCACCCCAATCCCTCCCCAACATTTCAGGTGATGAAAGTTAGGTGATCTGAGGAGAGCACTGGCGGCTGACTCAGACAGTACTCATAATTCAATTTCTTTTAGGAATGAATCAAGGGCTTTAACAAATTATTTTATTGCTTATTCTTTTAATTGATAAATTCTTTTGAATTAGTTTGTCGGTTTTTGTTAAAATAAGTATGGTATTTCCCGGTGATTAGTTTAAATCGTATTGCATAAGTAAAAAAATTATTTACTTTAACATGGTATCGTATTAGCGATTGATTTACCTCTTGCTTCATTTGTTAAAGTTTATTTATTTTAAATTGTTATTTTGAGGAGTTCGGGATTGATTGAAGTGGTTTTGGTAATGTTGGATGTTGAATGAATTGAGAATTTTTTTTTGAAATAGTTGTTGTGTCCCTCTATAGGTTGGTTAAGTCCAATTTATAGAGGAGACTTTGCCGAAATTTTGTAAGAATTTTATAATAGAAAAGTGAAAAATATAGTATTTAAAAGGATTTATTTCCGCATATAGAGTGTAAGGAAGTTAACATGTCTATGTTTAAGATCTTGAACTTGGGGTGTTACATTTTGTGGTATCAGAGCTAAGAGTTTTAAAAGCGATTATGTAGACTTTTAAAATTTATTTGAAAATAGTTCGAGTACTGAGTCACGCCTCAATTGCGTCTCCCTCGATCATCTGGTAAGTTAAATTTCTATTCAAGTTATTAAATGCTTAGCAATGTTTCCAGTATTGTAATTTTTTGCGTGTTAACATGCAATGTTGTAAAGTTAAAGGTTAAGGATGATGTTAATGGATATGACATGTATACCTTGATTATGTAAATGAGAAAATGAGATGGTAATGATTATTATAAAATTGAGTAATGTTCATAAGTTCCTTATGTGAAGGATATGAAATGAATGCAAATAGTACTTTGAGTCATGGAGACTACATCGACACGAATGTATATAATATCTAAACAGGAAGTTGAGAAGGCATCGAACTTAGTTTTAGACACTTATCATGTTTGAATTCGGGACTACCCACTAAATTGGTAGTCTTACCTTCATAGAAAAATTCAGTTATCCATCTCTATAATTGGAAACCAAGTTTAGATTGTCGACACCATTTGAAGAATTGTTGAACTCAAGTAATGTGTTCATAGACTGCCCAATAGTAGTGAGAGGGTATGATTGGTTGGAAAATCTTATACAAAATAGATATCCATGATTTTGATGTCATTCTGGGAATGAACGGGTTATCTAGGTATCATGTTTCAATCGATTGTCATGATAAGAAGGTGGTGTTTAAACCTCTAAATGAAACTCTGTTTGCTTTGTTGGGGTTGAGGTTAAGCCTTCTATTTCAATAGTATAACAATGAAAGCTCATCAGTTAATGAATAAGGGTTGTAGGGCTTACCTGACTGCAGTAGTCGAGGTACCTAAGATAGACCCTTCTCTTGAACAAATTGCAATCATTTAAGAATATCCAGATGGATTTCCAGATGATCTTTATGATCTACCACCTGGAAGAGAGATTGAATTCGTCATCGATCACGTGCCTGGGTAGCTCCAATATCCAAGACACGGTATCAGATGGCTCTTGTAGAACTTAAAGAGCTCAAAGAGCAGCAATAGGATCTCATGGACAAATGTTTTGTTCAACCTAAATTTTCATCATGAGGTGCTCCTGTGCTATTCATAAAGAAGAAAGATGGTCCTATAAGACTTTACATATATTACGTAGAGTTGGACAAGGTGATGACAAAGAATAAATATCCATTGCGAAGAATTGATGATCTGTTTCATCAGCTTCAAGTTACAATGTATTTTTCTAAGATTATTCAGCGATCTGATTTACAATCAGTTGAGGACAAAGAAGAAGACATTCGAAAGCCAACTTTCCATACTAAATATGGGCATTATGAGTTCTTAGTGATGCTGGTTGGGTTAACGGATACTCTTGCGACATTTATGCACTTAGTACATCGGATCTTCAAAGAATACCTGGATCAAATTGTCATAGTCTTATGGATCTATTCGAGGTCTGATGAAGAATATGAAAGACATTGGAGAATTGTGCTTCAAAAGCTTAGAGGAGAGAAATTATTTGCTATGTTTTAGAGGTGTGAGTTCTGGCTGAATATAGTGTCATTCTTGGGACATATTGTATCATGGAAAGCCAATGAGGTTGACACAAGTAAAAAAAAAAAAAGCGAGGCAACCCAAAATTTGTTTAAGCTCTCTAATGTTAAGGAAGTTCACAGCAACCTTGGATTAGTTGGTTACTATCGAAGAGTTGTGGAAGGATCTTTCCAAGATTGTCTCACCTTTGAGTGAGTTGACTAGAAAGGATACAAAATCTCAGTTGGGTGCGGATTGTGAACAGAGTCTTGAAAAGGTAAAGATGCGGTTTACAACTACGCCCATTTTAACCATTCCATGGGGAAGTGAAAGGTTAGTAATTTACAGTAATGCTTAATTGAAGGGGCTTGGGTGTGTAATTATGAAACATGGAAAGGTGATTGTCTATGCTTCAAGACAGCTGTAGGAGCATGGAAAGAGTTATCAAACTCATGACCTCAAGTTGGCAGCTGTCACATTTGCATTAAAGACACGGAGGTACTATCTTTACGGGATTGGATGTGAGATCAATAAAAGTCTCAAATACTATTTCACTCAGAAGGAATTGAACATGAAATAGCGCAGATGGTTGGAACTTGTCGAGGATTATGACTGTGGTATTAATTATCATCCTGGCAAGGCTGTAGCTGATGCACTTAGTAGAAAGAGTCATGGAACAATGGTTTCCTTACAAGTTGTTCCAAAAAAAAAAAAATATTTGCTTATTGATATTCAAAGGTTTGAGTTAGAAATAGTTCCAAAAGGTAAGTTGGGTATCTCGCCAACATGACTTTGGAACCGACGTTGCTTGAGAAAATCAAAGTTTTGCAGTTAGAGGACCCCAAAACTTCAAAAGTTCGCATTGAGGTAACTGACGGAAAGCATACTGATTTCATTATCACTGCAGATGGTGCCCTTCGGTATGGTGGTAGATTGGTGGTCCCTAGTAATAAGGAGTCGAAGCAAGAAATCTTGCAAGAAGCTCACACCACTCTTACTCAATTCAACCTGGAAGTACCAAGATGGTTCGAGATTTAAGGAAACATTTCTAGCGAATTGGTATGAGTCGGGACATGGCAGATTATGTTTAGCATTGTCTCACTTATCTGCAAGTTAAGGCAGTACATCAACGACCTTCCGGTTTAGTATAGCCTCTCATGATTTCGGAGTGGAAGTGGGAACGGATAAGCATGGATTTTGTTGTTGGCTTACCTATGACAAAAAAAGGCTATAATTCTATCTGGGTAACTGTTGATCGCCTTACTATGTCAGCACTTTCTACAAGTAAAGACTACTTATAATATGGAAAGTATTCGGAGTTATATGAGACAGAAATTTTCAGACTTTATGGAATGAATTCCCTTATCCATTATGGGTGATCGCGACCCAAAAGAAAATTCACTTCCTCATTTTTGAAAAGTCTACATAAGGCCATGGGTACTCAATTGAAATTCAGCGCAGCCTTTTACCACAGACAAGTGGATAGTCAGAGAGGACAATTCAAACCCTGGAAGACATGTTGAGAGCTTGCATTATTAATTTTTAGGTACATGAAACGAATTGCTCCCATTGGTTGAGTTCTCCTATCACAATAGCTATCAAGCTTCTATCTGCATGGTCACGTATGAGGCACTATACGGGAAGAAGTGTAGATCGCCATTTCATTGAGATGACATAGGAGAAAGAAAGTTATTGGGTCCAGAAATAGTACAACAAACAACAAAAGTTGTTGAAAAGATTCGTCAGCGGATGAAAATTGCACAGAGTAGAAAAAAAAAAAAAAAGCTATGCAGACAGAAGAAGGAAACCATTAGAATTCGTTGCAGGTGACATGATCTTTTTGAAGGTAGTTCCTATGAAAGGAGTTATGAGATTCGGGAAGAAAGGAAAGTTTAGTCCGCGATTTGTTGGTCCCTTTGAAATACTTGAAAAGGTGGGTGACCAAGCTTATCGGATTGCATTACCACCATCACTATTTGGTGTTCACAACGTATTTCATATCTCGATGTTGGGTAAGTACATTTCGGATCCTTCTCATATTCTCAGCTATGAGTCACTTGATCTTCGTGAAGATCTAACTTATGAGGAAGCACCTGTGAGGATCTTAATGAAGGCAGATAAGGAACTTAGGAGAAAGAAGATAACACTAGTTAAAGTCCTTTGGAGGAATCATGCAGTAGAAGAGGCTACTTAAGAACGCGATAACGAAGTACGTGCCAAGTATCCACACATTTTTGATAAGTTTTAATTTAATTTCGAGGACGAAATTTCTTTTCGGGGGTAAGGAATTATAATACTGCTTTTCATTGTTATGTGCATCTTTAAATTCCATGTGACATTTATATTAATGTTATTATAAATTTTAAATTTGATAAAGTTTTATGTCAATGATTTGAATTATTTTGCAGTGGAAGGACTTGGACGCCGTCACGATCAATGTGCCAATTAGAAAGTTCTTAGATTGTTTATGTGCAATTCTATGTGTAATTGTTTATTTTATTACCTAGGCTTGCTAATTTTATGTAATTAAGTTTTAAATAGCCAAATTTGATTTGACTTGAAAGTGGGATAAAGTTTTATGGCAATTTTATTTAAAGATACTTGTTACCCTCAATTTACCAAATTGAAGAGAGCGAAGGGACTGATTTGTAAATTACCAAATATTAAATCTTAAACCTAACACCTAAAATCGATCTCTCAGTCTCGTCTCTCCCTCATATCTCAGTCTCGTCTCGTCGCGTCTCTTCTCTCCCTCACCTCACGCAGCAGCCACCCCAAATCGCATCTACCTCACGATTTCTTCCCCTGCCGCCGACAACCTCACACCACCGGCACCTCTCTAACTGGCGACCATCTCCCCGACACCGGTAAAGCCCCCTCCCCTCTTTATCTTTCCTCGGTACACACAAGCAACCACACACTGTCGAATGCACACCCCTGGGCTACTGCTTTCACACACCGATGTTTACACACACAATGCGGTTGCATAAATTGATTGTATGTATGTATTGATGAATATATGTGTATATATATGTGCATAAATTTTTACAGTATTTTCAGACTTCAAAAATTAGTTATTTAGTTTGGTTAAATGATATTTTAATTTAATTTTGAGATTATAAATGTATGTTCAAATTTGGGGAAAGTTGTATACAGATATATATTTCAATTTTAAATTTATGGAGTTTGTAAATTGAATTTTAGTTGAATTTCAAATTTCAAATTTAACTTTTCAAATTTGGGGAATGATATAGAGGTTTGTGTAAAATCTCAGAATATTGAAATATTGGAATTTAGGTTGTCTTTTGGTTGAGCTCCGTTTTAACTTTTATTAATAGTTTAAATTTTTAGAATTTCATATTTAAGAACGTTAAGGATTTTGTATTGAGATGCCTGTCAAGCTTTCAGTTGGTTAATTGATTTTCTATCGATTTGGATAAATTCGAGAACTTCAGGTTTATGAGTAGTAGAATGTTAAATGGAATTGTCCATATG
The DNA here is from genome assembly GCA_963555705.1 of Ligustrum vulgare. Classification (NCBI taxonomy): domain Eukaryota; kingdom Viridiplantae; phylum Streptophyta; class Magnoliopsida; order Lamiales; family Oleaceae; genus Ligustrum; species Ligustrum vulgare. The sequence continues at coordinate 24,637,221 of OY743171.1, forward strand.
AAATTTAGGTTGTGATGAATATTTCATAGTTTTTGACTTTTGTGCAATTTGATAAGATTTCAAATTTGTCCTTGAAGTAAATCTCTTATTTTGAATATGGTATTATATGTGTTGGACATATAACGTAAGGTCACGTTTGAGTTAAATTGAGTTTTTGCCTGATTAGGATTTTTGTTTAGTATTGAAGTGAATAGTGAAATGTGTTTTCAAACTAAAATTATATTTTATATTTTACTTAATGAATGTATATAAATTAGGATATTTGGGCACATTGACGTCACGGGAAGTCAAGGCTCCTCCACTTGCAAATCTATATAACAGTAAATATTAAGGAAGTCAGTAGAGATGGCAAAAAAATTCGATCAGCCTCGTTGATCCGTCGACCTGATCCGATCCGATCCGAAAAAATCCCAATCCGTGGATCGACGGATCTAAATTTATGTGATCCGCCCTGATCCGAAAATTCACGGAGCGGATTTGGATCGGGGCTGATCCGATCCGCCCCGATCCACGATCCAACATTTTTTTTTAATATAATTTTTTATCATGTATAAAAATCTATTATGTAAATTTTGTAACAAACTTTAATTTCTGGAAATATCCTGCAATCTTTGCATTTTAAAGAAAACACATTTTTCATATTCTTCATTTGAAGAAAGAATTCCAATAAGTGATGGCAAAAAAACTCGATTCGTTGAATCGGCGAATTGGCCTCTATACGTCTCGTTTCAATAAAATAGATAAAATTTAATAAAAAATAATTTTTAAAAATTTTTTTAAAAGATTTAATTTAAAATATATTTAAAAAAATTTAAAAAAATTAAAAAAAAAATAATTCGGCGGATCGGTCCACGAATCAGTGGACCGATCCGCCCCAACCCGAACCTGATCCGCCCCGACCCGACCCGACCCGAAATTTGACGGATCGCGGAGCAAATCCGGATTGGACCAAAAAAAATTCGGGGCGGGGCGGATCAGGGTCCGATCTGCCCCGTTGCCAACACTAGACGTTAAGTAAGTAAACTTCCCCCTATTTTTATCAAAGTTGAACGTAAATGTGAAATAAATGTGTAAATGATTGTATTGCAACTTACTTGCTTTGATGAATTTCGTTTATTTTACGATGGACTGTTAAACCGCTTTGCGGTGGGAAAGTGAATGTTAAACCGCTTTATAGTGGAAATGTGAATGTTAATCTGGTTCCAAATAAGAATTGCCCACTGCTCTCCGATTGATTAGAAGATATACCAAGTGAGCTCACGATGGAAATGAAGTGAAAGTTTTGAAATGTTAAGTGAAAGTTGAAAAGTTTGAAAGTTCTGGAAAGTAAAGTAAATGAGGATACATATTTCAAATTTTTAAAGCATTTCATGTCACAAGCTTGCATTTCATGCATAAAGTTTACTTACTGAGCTTTAGCTCACCCCAATCCCTCACCAACATTTCAGGTGATGAAAGTTAGGTGATCTGCAGAGAGCACTAGCGGCTGACTCAGACAGTACTCATAATTCAATTTCTTTTAGGAATGAATCAAGGGCTTTCACAAATTATTTTATTGCTTATTCTTTTAATTGATAAATTTTTTGAATTAGTTTGTCGGTTTGTGTTAAAATAAGTATGGTATTTCCCGGTGATTAGTTTAAATCATAATGAATAAGTAAAAAAATTATTTACTTTAACATGGTATCGTATTAGCGATTGATTTACCTCTTGCTTCATTTGTTAAAGTTTATTTATTTGGAATTATTATTTTGAGGAGTTTGGGATTGATTGAAGTGGTTTTGGTAATGTTGGATGTTGAATGAATTGAGAATTTTTGTTTTGAAATAGTTGTGGTGTCCCTCTATAGGTTGGTTAACTCCAATTTATAGAGGAGACTCTGCCGAAATTCTGTAAGAATTTTATAATAGAAAAGTGAAAAATGTAATATTTAAAAGGATTTATTTCCGCATATAAAGTGTAAGGAAGTTAACATGCCTAAGTTTAAGATCTTGAATTTGGGGTGTTACAGATAGTTTTAGATAATTTGATATTTAACTTTCTTAGGTAATTAACAAAACAAAAACTTGATTTTATTTGTTTCGGTTAAGGTTAATAACCTAAGATAATAGATTGTCTCAATCCTCGTGGATACGATACTTGGGTTCACAATCAATTATATTACTTGTCGATTTGTACACTTGCATTAAGGAAATAATGAAACAAAGACTAACACATTATAGTAGTATTCCATCTGGTTGTTTTTTGTATAACACATCATCCAATAACACGAAATTCAGGATGCTTCAATGTTCTCTCTATCCTGCTACCTGGTTCTTTCAGAAAACTCCTTATTTATTGTCTAATATATTAATTCTTCATCCTCTATACAAAGGATATTTGATTCAATCTTCTTTCATTGTATAAAAGATCTGAATATTTCACCTTTGCATTTAAGAGTTCCAAGGGGATATGTGTGAATCCTGAAATTGTTTGGCCAAAGTCGTTGGCCATGTGATTGTACATTCTAGAGATATACTGGATCTCCATTTGATCAAACATATCGATTAATACTCAGGCGATATCATATAGGCCCTTCACTAAATCCCTTTGACATTTAAATGATCATACGAGTTGGTAAACTCTAATTGGGAATCTCCTTTTATTATGAAGCATGAGCATCCATCTCCGCTTATAGTTCTAAATCCATTAGCCAGGCTTCATATTCCACTTGATTGTTTGTTAATAAGTGCATTTTATACACTTATTTGTATGTCTAAGTTAGATTATATTATTGTCATTCTTGAATAATTGCTACTTAATTGCTTTATATTTTTTTACATTATAGGAATTTTCCCAAAGTCATAGAAATGAAGCACGAAAGTGGAAAAAATGGGCATTTGAATGTCATTTGGCGCTTATAGGAGCAAAATCGATGATGGAATCGTCAACCGGAATTTCCAAGGAAAGATAAGTGGAAGAATCAAAGTTTGAGAGCTTAAATTGAAGAAGGATTGAAGTTTGGAAGAAGATTTGAAGAGTTTTGAAAGTTCAGGGATCTAGCTGTCACAAGCAAAAGATGAAGGACTCGCATACAAATAAAGTTCAAGGCCAACTTAAATGTACCAAAAAAGATGGAAATCTCACTGCAGGTGTTGAACTACACGACCACGGACCCGAGACATAGTGGCTATGCTAAAATTTTGAAATTAACAGAACCTATTTTGGTTCTACTTCGTGGCCACCAGAAGTTAGCATGCGCGGCCACGCAGTTATCCGAGGTCCAGTGGGAGAAAGCCCATGCGTGATTTTTAACCCTGTTTTGACTAGGCTTTGGGGAGAATCTATAAAAGCAACCTTCATGCATGAGAATAGGACTTTTGCACACATACTCTTGAGGCACAATTCACCATCAGAGCTTGAAGATTTTAGAGGCTACAGTGAAGGCAAAGGCAAGGAGACTTGGAGATAACATCGCAGAAGACAATTCTTGGCGCAAGAGTTCTTCTATTCTTTCTTCAAATTACTCATTGATATTTACTTTAATTATTTACTGCGTTTTGGTTTTCGATATTATAATTAACTAAACTATTTGTTGGGATCAAATGATGTAGTGTATTTTGACGCCTTTAATTTCACTACTCAAGTTTTACGGTCTAATTGCATGTGTATGGTTTTATTTTGTGTTCAATGCATGAATTAACTAGCCACTAATTCATTGATTAACTGGATCATTTTCATAATCCAAGAGGTGAGCTAATGATCTAGACCTAAAAATAAAACCCGGTAATTGAATGAGCGATAGAGATATACATTCGTTGTTATTACGATCTAATTTGAGTTCTTGTATTTCATGCACCTAATCATTACAACCAGTTGTTCGTTAACATGATTGACTAATTATGTAGAATTGATTTAAACTTGAGAGGGGTATTTCATGTGCATAAGTGAGCTCGACCGATCACATTAATAGATTAAGACTTGAGTGAGGTGATTAAAGGTATTAACTACGTGAAACCATGAAATCCCAACTTTACACGAATTGAGTTAACAACACATTTTGTTCAATTGCTTACATTCTTTTAGTTTTATTATTAAATTCTACACAAATCAAATCATTGTCTTCCAAATAGAGTAGAAATTAGAATGTCGTTGATAATTAATACTAATCCCCGTAGGTACGATAACTCGGACTTTAAATGTCCACTATATTACTTGAATGTGACATCGTATACTTACGATTAGCAAACATCATTAGTGTAGAAGTCCCTCATCACAAAGTTGAAATTCTTGCCTCATGTGACTAATTAACACCATACCAATCCTTGATCCCCTGGATATCTTTGAGCCATCAAAGTACATGGTCCAAGGAAATATCTCACAAGTACTTGCTTCTTATTTGATTTCATTAAGGATTCCCACACATGGGTGATCATGTAGGAAATCGACCGTAGCCTGAATCTTTAATTCCCTTTAAGGTACATGTTGGATGTAAAATACAGATAAAGACAGAGACCAAAAACCAATTCTTTGGTGTAAGACTGGGCGAAAAAATGTGTGCTTATTAATTTTATCTTGGAGACTAAGTACATAGTTACAGACCGTAAATAGGCCCTCAATTTTGTACAAGTGAAATACAAGGGTAGACACATTTTTTCCATAGGAGAATTACTACATTCACATTTTAATAATTGCCTACTAAGATAATAAATGTCTCTTACCTCACTCAGATGATCTACTTCGAAGATCATATCCGCAATTGGTTGTTATTCAATTGATAAATAAAGCTTCATTGGTCGCTCGGGTAGAGGAGAAACCATAAGGGCCTTGACAAACAAAAGCCTCTTGCTATTACGTGTTCCGGATGAATTCGTCTTGTTTCCTTAGCCTTAGGATTGCTGAAAAGACTTTTGTTCGACCTGCACAATTGGAAATAAGTCTCCTTAAAAAATTAATTTGGTTCAAAAACTTTTGAAATTTATTTTTGTTACTAGGTGGTTTAGCCTCTACAATTGCTCTAGACTTGTTCTTGTCAATTTCAATTCCTCTTTGATGTACCAAAAATTAGAGGAAACTACCAGAGCTCACTCCTAAAGCACATTTTAGTATTGTCTCATTCGTTCAAGTGAGAGTTTTGATTGATCAAAATGATCACTAGTTTTTACTAACTTGACCACTATATCATCCACATACACCTCAATTAAATCTTTAATTATGTTGTGGAAGATTAGGTTCCTGGCCCATTGGTAAATAACTCAAGCATTTTTTAGACTGAAAGGCATTACTATCAATTGATAACACCCTAAACCGCACGGACATCTAAACCTTGTTTTATTAATATGGTCCTTCGAAATACAGATTTGGTTTCATCCAGATATGAATCCATGAAGGAATACACTTTATGGGGAGTCAACTATGGACATAAGTTAATCTTCTTTGGGCATTTCCAAGTTCAAATTCCTAAAGTCTGCACATACTCTCATTTTGCAAGTTTTCTTCATAAAAGGGACTGTGTTAGACATCCATTAAAATTATGTGGTCATTCTAATAACCTTGGCTTTAAAAAAAATGATCATTTTTCTTCTTAACTCCAGGTAAGATGTTCGGTCCAAATTTCCTTTAGGTTTTTTGTGAGGTGCGCAATTGGGTCTAAATAGGTAGCCTATGTTCAACTAGTAGTATTCCCATGTAAATATAAATCTTTACATTCTTTTAAGATAGACAAGAGTTCTAGGCTTACCTCCTCATTGAAGATATGACTGATAAATGTTAGACGATTTTCTCCTTTATCTCAAAGGTTAACTTCCTTTAAGGGGTTTTGTACTTTGGAAAATCCTTTTTTCTCATCCATGTTCAATATACTCCAACGGTTTTATGTCTTCATTCAGGTCACTTTCTCTAAGATAGTCAACCTGACACCAATGTCATTTCGTCCCCATCTTGAACTACTCTAATTGGTTCGTAGTTTCCTTTATACATGAAATATTCTCAGAGTTAGTTTCGGTTGAAAAATGTTAATCGTCATTCTGAACAATCTATTCTTTATTTTCCTAATTCTAGAATACAAGGAATTGGTGAAGAGGGGAAGGTATGCACCTACTTCCATATATCCAATCACGTTCAATTAGGACATCGTAATTGGTAGGCTCCTCTATTAGGAAGAATTTTGTAGTTCTGGTCGTTCTACCTAAAGTTAGGTCTAAAGGGATCACTTATTTCGCTGATGTTGCTCCACCGTTGAGCCTAGTCAGGATGACTTCATTTAGTATAAGACTTTCTTCTAATTAGGTGAACTTCTTTAGCATCCTGTAAGGAATGACATTGATTGATGTTCCATTGTCGATTAAGACCTCCGCTATAGATTTTTCATTGGTCATTGTACAAATATTTATAGTCTAAAGCGTTTAGTTAATTTATGAGTTGGTTTATGAAACATCACCTTTTTGATAGTCTATTTCCATGTTTTCCTTGTCTTCGGTTCCATCCTCTTCCACATCCATTATATCCATTTCCATCAGCTATTTAGTTCTGTCCTTAGTTGATGGTACATCTATACTAGAAGATTCCCCTTTGACGTTTACTTTGTACTTTTCAGTGCTAGAAATTCTTCTTTTAGTTTGGGTATCCCATACAATATTTAGTAATCAAAGTTACGTCCAGAAGGTTCATCTAGCAAGCCCATGGCTGGATTTCCTACTTCATATAGTTCCTTTAATAGTCTGTTGTAGGATATCTTCACTCTCCTCGCTTTAGCCCTTAGGTCAGTTTCTTCTTCGACATCAGTCAGGTCTTCATCCTTAGAAGCAGGTCGTTTTGAAGACTTGAAAAGTGTCCACCCAGTTGAACATCTTAAAAATGATGGTACTGTCACCTGTAACTTTATGCTAGGTGTCTCTCCCCAAGCTATTGGCTGTGGAATCATGTTGGAGGATCCTCTCCAACCCGTAGTCATTGGAACTGCATTGAAGGGCTCTTTCCATCCTGTAGGTGGTGGAATTATACTCGGAGGTTCTCCCCATCTTGTAGGTGGTGGCATTATTATGAGTAGTGTCCCAAAATTAATTACCCGCGCCCTCTTCTTGACTTTAGGCTTCTCATGTGTTATATTTAAATGCTCATTCTATCGATTCACCTAATGAACCAATGGATGGGTTATCCACTTCGTATAATTCCTCCAGCAACCTATTATGTGAGATTATTCTTCTTCCAGCCTTGGTTCTCAAGTTGTCATCCTCCACAAAGTCCTGCTCTTCGCCAACATGAGTGATAGTGAAGGCCGCTCATCCCTCAGCACAAATGTCCTCTTCATCCTATGTATTAAATCTTTTTGTAAGTTCAATTTCTTGCTCCAAAAAGTAGTTGGTGGCTACGATTGGAGAAACCGTGCCAAACTAATGATGATTGGACGATCAATATAGTCCTCATCTTCATCCTTCTTCCTACGTTTGAATTTGGATTTATTCCCACATCCTGATTCCAAATCTATGGTTTCTTCGTCCCCTTCTTCTTGTCTGATCACATCATCAAAGGTGACACAGTCAGTCACATTGATCTTGTTCTGAATATCTTGGCAGAGAATCTCATACTTGCGACGCATCATTTGTCCATAATTGCCCTAAAACTTTTTTTTGTTGAATTCTGATCTATCAATCAAAAATGGAAGATTTCCTAGTTTGATTATTTTAAGAATGCTATGTATTGGCTCTCTGCATCTGTGGTCTGAATGCCCTTACTTTCTAGGTGAAACTAGGATATTTCTTAATAGTTCTTGGTGTAGTTTTCTCAAGCTGGCACATTCTTTGATGCCCTCAAAAAGAAGTTCATCCTCCATGAATTTCTTCGAACCCTTCTACCTTTTGTCCCAATTAACCTTCACTGATAATCTATACACAAACATTCTACAACCATATAAAGGTCAACTACTATTTTACTTTTGGGCTCTAGTCACTCAAAAGCACTAGGACATGGTTCATCTACTCCTTAGTCCAACACTAGCTTAAACTTTGGCAGGTTCAGTTGGTCATATTTGGGATGATCATATTCATTCCGATAGGGCTAAGGAGCGGATCTTCATCCACTTCCATCTTCTTCTTATTCTGGAAAGTAACTCATCCAGATTCAATAGCATCATGCAGGACATTTCGAAACACCACACAATTGTTAGTCATATGTAACCAAGCATTATGCCATTTACAGTATGTCTTGCCCTTAACCTATTTTAGGCTTGGCAATTTATATTTATCGCTCAATTTTATTTATTTTCTTTTTAAAGTTGGTCAAATATTACTTCAGCTTTGGTTACGTAAAATGAAAATGTTCTGACTATTTTGTTTTCCTCATTTTTTGGATTCTAGTTCTTAATTAACTAATATTTTACATGGGTAAGTTTTCCCCTTAACCAATTCAACTATGCATATTTCTACTCCGACCTGCCCTACCTCAATTTCATGTATTTCATAATTGAGTCTCTATATTAAGTCCATTTTCTATAGTTTCTTATTTTCTCTTCCTCCTTCAACAATTGTTCATAACGAATGACTTAGCACTTAGTTGAAATAGATCAGAAAATTTCCTATCCTAGAACCTTTTTTTTAAGTCGAAGCTTAGAAAACTCGGAGTAATTTGTACAAAACATTTACCTCTGACCATTTTGAATCTTTGAAGTAAGGTTTCGACACACTGATTTTGTAAATGTTTATGATTAGACAAGTCTATCAAAGTCACCTCTGACTCATACTTGTAAAATTGGGAGTAGAATAGTTGTTCCCTTTGGTACCAATTTTGTACCAAATTAGCCGAAAAGCTGATGAACCAAGAGAAAATACCTTTATTAAGGAGTTAGGAACATTCTTAGTTTGAGATATTTACCCCCAAACTAGTAAACAGCGATAATTCTGGGACTCCATAGTCCGTGGGCCAGAGTAAGCCTAATCTACCCAATACGAATAAGATTTCTATAAGTTGGTCAGTGATCGTATGTAACGATCCAAAAACCTTGACGTCCTTTATTGTCCCTTATGATGCAATAAAAGTATTTTATAATTTGTGTAATTATTTTGGAATGTAAAAAAAGAAAAATATTCTTTAACAAAAGAGAAATGAAAATATTAAATGAAGAAAAGTTACGTCAAAAACGTATTTAAGTGTCCCTATTCTAGAGACTTTTTCTAGCACTCCCAACCTTGTTTGATTACATGTCATATATGTACGGGAAATTTCTCGAAGTGAACTTCGAGAATATGAAAACGGTTTTTCATTCCGACCAACGGATAGCCCTCAATGAATTTTAAAATTTAGGACGGTAAAAACGGTTAACCCAAAAACTGTTTTGAGTGACCTACTTTAGAAGGCCATAACTTCCTACTCATTTATCCATTTCTAGCTCCGTAAATTGTTTGTGAAAGTTTTCCATGAGTACTTCGAAATGGTACCAAGAAACTATGATTTTGACGTCACTTGGTATCTCGAAAATGAGCTAAAAAAGCCCCTGCAAAATGAATTTTTGTAACGTCCGAACATGATGTGCACACCTATAGCCGACATAGGTTTCATGAGTCATCCATTCTAAAAATGATAGCTCCTACTTTGCATGGTTTAATTGTTCCAACTCTTGCTTAACTCCTTTCCACCTCCTTTATTTGAAGATAAGGGTCGAGACTTAATTCATTCTTAAGCAAGGATTGAAATCTCATGTGGGAAATTTTTCCTTCCATTTTCATGCACCTAAATTGTCCTATAAATAGTCTGCGTTTTGTAAGGGAATCACACATAGAAATAAGCCATAGAAACATTAGAGAAAAGAATGGTTCTTTCATTCAAAGATTTTGGTTTTTAAATTTATGATGTGAGTTTAATCTTTTGTTAGAATCAAGACATGTTAACATAATGACATGTACTTGATTATCCTAAATGATATTTTGCTCGATCAAATATAGTTAAAGCCTTGAAGAAATCCAAGAAAATTAGGCCAGAAACGCTGAAATTCCTGCAAGTATCGATACATATACTTCTACAGCATGTATCGATACCTCTACAGTACGTATCGATACATGTACAGTAAAAATCAGGACAGATAGCATGTATGAATTAATGTAACAGCATGTATCAATACCTCTACAAAGTAAAGAACTTCTTTCCGACCATTCTGGATCGAGGTGAGTGGAATATATTTATTTGTTTGCTTAATATAAGTTAAATATATGAATACTTGTGATCTTGTATAAGTTCAATAATTAATATAATTGTTATATTGTTGTTAATATTATCATGACATTATTGTGACGTTGTTATAAGTTCAATAATATTATCGTCTTAATATTGTGATCTCGTTATAAAACCTATATGATATTATATTGTCATGTTATTTATATGATCTCGTGATAAGCTTCCGTATTTAATTTTCATATAATTGTTATATTATTATTAATATTATCTTGACATTCATATGATTAAAATAAAGAAGATGATTAACTACGTTATTATCACTATCTTGATGCCAATATCCTATTTGTAAAAGATTAACATCATGTATCGATACATAAGTATGTTAAGAAGTTCCTGTTTTCTAAGGTATCGATACATAAGATACTTAATCGGAACTATTTTGATGTTTAAAGAAATTCGTGTTCTTGTTTACGTGATCTTAGACTCATCAATGTGATAAAGATAATAATTTGATATGTCATCTACTTGACATAATATGTGGATTATATTAATTTGACCCTACTTGAGAAGATGAACTTAAAATAACTTGAATATTCCCTCAATCTTGATTATATAATAATTTACTTGTTTATGTGAAACCAATGAATATACGGACTTGTCTTGATTTGTATTGATTTAACTTGTACGTCATTACGTGACCTTAAATGATACTTTGTAATATGTTTTCATTACACATGGCATTAAAAGGATTTTCATGCATTTATTATGCATTACATAGAAATGAATTTCTTGGTATTGCAGTCACTTTATCCCTCTTGTTAATACGCCTATGGCATTTGTCTCGATATACGTTTCACGGAGTACAGTAATTGAATAACGATGTTGTTACGCTTGTGAATAAATTTCAAGGATCTCGACTCCCTGTTTGAAACCCGTCGTATAGAAGCCCGATTGTAAAAGAACTCGTGAAATAAACTCCACACTTGAACTCGGGGTTACATTCCCTGCTTGTGCACACTCGGGATAATAGTTGATTTTTAATATGGGCCCCATTAAAAGACATGCTTTCTTGAAAATACATGCATTGACATTAGTCTTGAATATCTTACATTGAACTTGAATATGTTGTACTGATCCTGTCTTACCTTGACTTGTCTTGATTATACACTAGTACAAAAACGCGAAAAAAAAAATAGTTTAGGCGTCGGTTCTTCGAGAACCGACGCCTAAACCATTTAATACATCTTTCAAAATTCGCGCGATTTCATTAATCCCGACCGCGCATATCTCTCTCTCACTCTCTCTCAACACTTCAACATCGCGAAGCCATCACCACCGTGCCTCCACCAACACCACGACGCCACCAACACCGCGACACCACCACGAACCCGCCTCCATCTCGTAAGAACTTTACTCTATGTGTGTGTGGTGTGTGTGTGTCCGTGTATATATATGTATATATATGTGTGTGTGTGTGTGTCCGTGTATGTATATATATATGTGTATGTGTATATGTATATGTATATATATATGTATGTATATATAAGTAGATCTATGTGTTTGTGTGTATATATATATATGTATATATGTGTGTGTTTATATATATATATATATAAATGTGAATTATTATATATATATGTATATATATATTTGTATGTATAAAAATGTGAATTATTATATATATATATATATATATATATATATATATATATATATAAGTTATAATTTTGGTATTGCAAATAGTTAATTGATATAATTTGAATTATTGGAATTATATTGAAATTATGCATGGAATGTTAGGTTATGTAATCATACTTTGAGCATTTTAGGAATTAAGAAATTATGCTCTATACGTTGTTAATATTCATTTATTTATATGTGCAGGTACGTAGACAATTTTATCAATATAATGGTCGAGTCTTCACATTCTTCAGATGATCATAGTACTGCCCAAAAAAAAAGGACAAGAGGGCCAACTATGTGCAAAAACATGAAGAAAGCGGGCCAACAATTGAATATTATTGAGTTCGATGACAAACATAGGCCGATCGGACTAGGCACGAAGAACTTCAAACACTTTGTCGGATCTTTAGCCCGCATTCATGTTGACATAAACATCAGTGATTGGCACAAAGTCGATCAAGGCCTTAAGGACATGATGTGAGAAGAGATAAAGGTACTATCACTTGATACATGGTAAATAATTGAAAAGTGAATGTAATTTCTTTATAACACCACATGTTATCATTGTCTTTCAGAGGGAATTCAACATTCTCGATGACCGTCCAAAAAAAAGTGTTATGCGGGTTGCGGGGATGAGATGGAAAGATTTCAAGACAAGGCTGGTTCATAATTTCATTACACATGACCACCCAAAATATACATCTCCTACGCAGCTTTATGATTTCTTGACCGAAGAGCAATGGGAGTTGTTTAAAAAAGAACGACATACGGAAACATTTAAGGTATATTTAAATGTACGCATGTGTCTTGTTGAGTGAAAACTAAAAACCTGTGATTTATTTCAGGAGAAAAGTAAGAAGGCGAGGGATAGTCAAATGCGGAACGAGCATCCTCATTATTTGGGCTCAGCCGGATATGCGGGGATGAAGCCACATTGGCTAGTAAGTGACCCGCTATCTTCTAGCTCTTCATGTGACATGATTAGCTCCTCGATTGTAAGCGATGATCGCAGCCTAGATTGGGTTCGAGCTAGATCGAAGAAGAAAGAAGATGGAACGTATTACATCCCCAACGAGAAAACGAGGGGGGTGTTTGATAAAATTGTAAGTATATCTTATCGATTTCTCGTATATTCAATTGAAACTTACTTCAATTCTTATATTCAGTTTTCATTTTTTTTAAACAGGTAGAAAAAGCTGAGCAAGCCACGCAGGGGACATTTGTGTCGAGTAGACAACATGATATTCTGAGTGAAGCCCTTGGTAAAGAGGATCACTCTGGTAGGGTGAGGGGATATGGCGTGTATGTCACCACGCGGGATGTTTACGGCCGGCCTGATGATTACCTTAGACCATCGTGTGGTGTCGTATCAGTAGACGACATTAAAGATATCATCAGGAAGGAGATGGAGGATAGCATCACAGAGCGGGTCAGGCATCAAACCATGTCGGAGATGCAAAGTAAATTTGACAGTATGCAGAGCGCGTACCATAGTATGCAAAGTAAATATGATGCCATCCTCCAGCGCTTGGGCCTCAATATTGATGCCGAGGTGGAGGTAACTGCACAGCCCCGACCACCAACTCGAAGTAGTTGACACTCTGTGAATCCAGACCCATTTGATGGTCTTCAGGTACTTACCTATAAAGTATTTGGTTCTGAGTATTGCTTTTTTTTTTTTAAATGGAAAGGCCTGACATATATGTTGAAAAATAGAAGCCGATTCCCTGTCGTCTCGCCGTATTTGTTGATGGTGACAAGCAAATAGTGGCCAGCGGGATGGTTTATCCGTCCGGACCCGAGACTGTGGTGCATCATCAACCACTCTGGCTTGATCATGTGAAGGTGTCCGTTGACCATGTTATAGATGGTGCAGAAGCGTTCTATCTTCCAGTGCCATCTCAGCACCACACCACGGTGGGGGAAGCTATTGGAAGTTTTTTCCAATGGCCTAAGGAGTTGGTGATTTTTGAAGAGGTAATAAAATCGAGTTATATAAAAGTTTATGTCAATATTAATTTCTTTTAAATTTGTATCAGACGTGTTATAATGACAAAAATTGTCTTGTTGCAGGAAGAGGCCCCAAAAAAGATCGTAAAAAAATCTAATAAAGGGAAAAGGCCTCAGAGTTTTGAATTGTCATCTACCCAGCGACCTGCGATAGTCGACGATGAGACTTTACTACATCTGGGTGATAAATGCAAAATGTTAAACACCCTGGTCCTTCAATTGCCTGTTGGTGATGACTACTATCAGGTGCCCGTAGATGCCTCCGTCTTCAATTGTACGTTCGAGGATGGTATTTTTGTTACAGTCGCAGACATTACCGATCTGCTTAAAATGCAATGGTTGGATACATCTATCCTACAAATATTTGCATTGTAAGACTTCTGATCACAAATTACAACTTCAATTTAAATCATTGTTCGATCTCTATTTATTGGTGTCATTATTATTAGGTACCTTCATGAGTTATGTCAGGATTGCGGTATTTATTCTATTGGATTCATGTCTCCGTCACACATTGCGTCGGTGTCGGTAAGAACAAATGCCAATGGTGTTGTAAATTATATGGACGAGACCATGAGGGCAATGCAAACAAAGAAATTCATTCTAGCACCGTATTTTCAGGAGTAAGACCATTCTCTCTTGTTAACAGTTAATTTTTTTTTTTTTTTTGTAATTTGAATCGCACATGTTTGAAGTTGTATTTACATGTTCATAATACGTAGGAACCACTGGATGTTGTTAGTGATTTCTCCTCAGAAGAGTACGGTGTACTTATTGGATTCAGCTAGTTCATTTAAGCGTGACTTAGATATCAAGCCGTTATTGAATACGTAAGTTATGATAATTTTCATGAAATAATTGTGGAGTTGTGGTGAAATTGATTGTGGAGTTGTGGTTTCACTTTGATGAATATATGTTGTGATTTTTGAGAAGTTGTGATAGATTCAATAGCAACGTGTCTATTTACAGGTTGGATAAGTTTAATTTATAGGGGAGACTCTGCCAAAATTTTTATAGAAATCTTAGTTTTTGTATTTATTTATTTTGTAACTGGTTCGAATAATTTAATTCAATTTTAGGGCTTTCAAACTATATTGGACACAAGGAGGCATTAGGACAAGAGCCAATACAACGTGGCTAAAAATAAAGGTATGAAAACACATATTTAAAATATATTACAAATCTTTGAATTATTTGCATATTCTATTTAGTGTGATTATTAATGTTAGTTTTGAATGTGAAAATTTCAGTGTCCTCAACAGCCCGGAGGTTCTGAGTGTGGCTACTACGTCATGAAAAATATGTATGAGATAGTCACTGAACACTTTCAGCGTCCGTCGTTGGAAAAGGTATAAGTTATTGAACATGATAATTTTTAATTATGCCTTCATATTTTATTACAAAATAACTGATAATTCATTTTGATTATTTGTAGGCATTTAAAGAGTATTACTCAACGGAGGAAATTGCTGAAATTCAAAACTTATGGGCTAAATACTTCGTCGATAGGTGTGTGTAAATCGACGTGTATTCAAACTTCTATTTACTCAATTACATGTGACATTGTCAATCTTGTAAATATAATTATTTCTCATTTATTTAACATTATTTTAATTATGTCGATTATATACATATTTGGTGATGTGCATGTGCAAAATGTTTAGTCCACGTTTAGGTGATTGCAGGTCATGACCTGCAGTGATCTGGATCATTGCAGGTGACGTCCAGGTCATTGCAGGTGACATCTAGGTCATTGCAGGCTATGACTTGCAGTGGTCTGGGTCATTGCAGGTCATGACCTGCAGTGGCCTGGGTCATTGCAGGTGACGTCCAGGCCAATGCAGGCCATGGCCTGGGTCATTGTAGGCGACGTCCAGGTCATTGCATGTCATGTCTAGGTCATTGTATTTTACTCTATAGGCAACTGAATTTCGTGCCAAAAAAAAAAAAAAAAAGAAAACGCGTCGGTTTTAAAGAAAACCGACGCCTAAAGTTTACACTTTAGGCGTCGGTTGTAATAAAAAACCGACGCCTAAAGTACACTTTAGGCGTTGGTTTTTTATTACAACCGACGCGTAAAATTTTTTTTTTTTTTTCAACTTTACGCGTCGGTTTATATACAACTGACGCGTAAAGATAAGACTTTACGCGTCGGTTAAGACTATTTCTGTACTAGTGATATGACTTGAATATAGGAATTTACTGGTTTAAATATGTAAGTTGTGATCTTAAATATATGAAGTATGACTTGACTAGAATATGTGAATTTGACTTGATTTGAATAAATGAAATTGACTGGACTGGACTGGATATAACTTGAATCTAAAATGACTTGACTTGAACTTGACTTGGGACTGGACTTGATTTGGATATATGACTTGACGTGAATATAGAACTCGACTTGAACTTGATGTGACTTGAATATGACTTGTCTAGAATTTAGGCTTGACTAATTTAATAAGTAACAGTTGCACGAATATTGAATATATGAGGTCGACTTGTCTACGTGCAATAGCACATGTGCACCATACTCTACTCACTGGTAGTAACAAAAAAGTAAAAGAAATTGATGCAAATCTTCGAACGACGAGGCAGATAGTTCTGTGCTAGGTGATGACCTGTAAGTTGTGGACTCGCTGAATAAAGTATTGTGTTTGAGCTACCAAACTCGCTATTTTGTTATTGTTATTTTTTATCTAAAAGATTTTAAAGTCTAGATCTTATGTTGAATGTTTTATCGTTACTTTTGTTTTAAAGTAAAGTGATTTTGAAATCCCAGTCAAGTGACATCTTTTACGTCACGGACTATTAAAAAAAAGTTAAAACATGCACTACGTGTTGGCATTTGAATTTGAAAATAAAAGAGAAATTTGGTCGTGCGTGACATCGAGCTTGTTCCTAGACCAATTTGGTCTTGTAAGATTTCGTCTATCTGTTCCACCAACAAAGCATTAGGGTCATATGGCATGCCTACAAGTTGGGGTATATAAGGCATTGTAAGTGGTCTAATCGATGGAAACTCCCTATTGTTTGGACTAGGATTGTCAATAGGTGTTCCTTCCATTTAGTTGATTGGCCGTTTGATTTTCTCCATTAACTAGAAAATTGTTATTTCATTGATTCTCACTTTGGCCACTATCCCCTAAGTTTAACATGCCCTTCTCATTAAATGTTACAACATGTGACACTTCATTGTTGTGGGTCATTCTTAAGGCACATCCTAGAGGATTGTTATTTCCCATTGGATTAATGTTTTGGGACTGAGTGTTGTAGGTGCCTTCTAAAGGCGAACCAAATTCAGTTAAGTGAGAGAAATGACCTACAAACTTGGTCATTAACTTGTTTAATGTGCTTAGTTTTCTAGCTATATTATCATAGTGAGCGTTTTCGGTTTGAACAATCTTTTCAATATTATGTATGTTTTGAGGTCTTAACTACTCAACCAACTCCTGGGTGTGGTCATCAAGCAATGATCGCATCACATTGCGACTGATCTCTGTCATGGGCTCTAAGCGACTGCTTTCTAGACTTTTGCCAACTTCCTATCTCTTCAGTCATTCTATCACAGAAGACACGTAGCATGGGTTATCTATGTTTTTGTTAGTTTTTTTGGGAGACATTGTAACCCTTCTTCTATACCAAGGTCTCATCGGGTAGGCCAAATTATTCGCGCGTGGTTTCATGAAAAATAATTAAGTAGAAAACTTAGAAGATGTGTTCAGAAACAAACTTCTTGAGATAAAGTCAAAAAAGGGGAGCAATTAAGAGTAGAGTCATTGCTTTAAAGGAACGCTTGACTACAATTACAAAAAATGAAAATTCGATGCAGAAAGTAAAATAAAGGAAATTACATTCTTTGTTTTGAGAGTTGATTTGTTGGTCCTTCAAAATGTCTTCATTTATTTCCTTTATACGTCTAGTAATCTCTTCTCTGAAAACTATCATTTGATTTCAAGACAATCGCCACATCCTTATTTGGGTCATCCCACTACTTGTATCTTCAATAACTGCTTCCCCTGATTTAACTAGTAACTTGTTTTGCCAATAGAAACCAGATCATATGGGACTATTGAGAAATCATGGAGGATAAATGCTCCATTAATTCGTCAATTTTGCGTTCTTTTTTTTCGGGACATGTTCTATTGGAATCTCGCCCTGAATATATTCTCCCTTTTGCTTTCCTCACCCAAATTGGGCAATCCTATCACTCTTTGCTCTATTTGCCATAATGGGGGTGAACTCACCCTTTAAGCCAAGGAGCTTTTCTTTCAATGCTGACTATTTTATTGTCGAGTGGTCAAAATCGCCTTTATTTTACTTTTAAGCCAAGGAGCATTTCTTTCAATGCTGACTATTTTATTGTCGAGTGTTCAAAATTGCATTCAAATTTATTTTTGGGATGATTTTATGCATCAACAAAAAGACTTTGTGTATTTAGTTGTTTATGTGGGACAATGGCATTTATGGCTTCTTCCTAGCTGACAAGGATGACAAAAACTAATCCTCTGATTGGTAAAATTGGTTGATAAATTTTTTTGTTTATTAATAACTACATAAAAATATTTCATTAGACATTTTTGTTTGAAAATTCAACAATTTCAATTGATCAAAGATTCTCGTCCACAATTTTTTAGTTTTAAAAATGAAATGAAATATTGTCCAATTTTTTTTCCCATACCATAACTGCCTAAGTCGGGTCAGTGCAGTTTTGTTGCGTGTCTCGATTCGGTGAGATTAATAACCACTTAAATGTAAATTAGGTTTTACAAATCCAACTGAAAAAAGAAAAACAATTTATTAAAAAATGCAACATAACAACACTAAGCAAATTTCGCAAACAATGTCCAACTTCTCAAATTCAAAATCCGAGCAAATAATATTATGAACAAAGCAATATTACTATATTACACTACAATTATACAAAGAAAAAATAAGATCTAAACACTTGAGAACAACAAATATTTTTTTCTAGACCTTTATACTTCATTCTTCCCCGTCACAAATATTGTTAGAAGCATATGTCACTATTAATTCCTATTTGATAAAAGAAAAACTTGATTGCGGTCGGGGTGTGTGTGTGTGTGTGTGTGGAGCCTGTGGAGAACTGCCATCTTACGAAATGGAGAGTGACTTAGGGAGTGGAGATGAATGAATCAAATATTCATATGACTGTAGACGTAGGGTTGACGGATTTGGATTTAGCTTTAGTCATGTAGGCTAGGTTAATTGGCTTTTAAATAGAGAGTCTAATTTTGGGCCTAATGAAACCCTTTTTTGCTATTTATCACACTGAAATTTTTAATTTTAGAAATATCATCTTAAAGTAAATAATTTCAAAAATATCATCCTAAATTACAGCATTAATTTTGAAATTTATTAATATGGAAAACAAGGATTCTGTTACGACATCTTTAAAATCAAAAGAAATCCATTCAAAATTTAAAAAAGCAGCAGAATGGGAATTTAATCTTGAGACTTTCGTTTCATCCTGACTTCATCCTTTTCCATGACTAATCATCTACCGTCCTTCGGTAGGTTGAGGAGCATTTGGATCGTAAAATGGAGGAACATCATGAATGGCAAACTTCTAGGATGGAAATTATCCTTATGTCCAATGGAACTTTCCAAATTCACATTATCATTACAAATTAATCATTCGGGGATGATAAGAATTGAGAACCACCAATTATTATGACAGGTTTCACCTCCTTTAATTTGAACGTATATGCTTAACCACCAATTATTAATGCATTTGAAGATCTGTCGTCGACCTAGTTGAGAACTCATGGAACCTACCTCAGATAAGCTCTAATTTGATGGTGAAGATCTAAAAGGATGTGAAACTAGAAAAATCAAACGGGTTGGCCAAGGTATTAGTGTTGCCCCTGGCGATGGCGATGTTGATGGAGAATACTTAGATTAGGGACTTGATGATGGTCTTAATCGCTTTAGTGGCTGTGCTGATGTGCTGCGTTGTGGATTTGGTTCAGCCGTGGGCTGTAGGATCAGCCACGAATAACGTGGTTGAGCCACCAAATATGGTAGTGGCCAAGGCAGTGATGGAGTCGGAGGAAGTATTTAACCAAAGTCAAATTTTTTGCCCAATTTAACCCCTCCCTAGTCTGACCTTTAGCTTCAATATTTTAAAAAAAAAATGCGACCATTTCCCATGGAGGTGGTAACTAGTTGTTTCATCGGCTAGCGGCTTTAAATAGAAAAAAATCCTTTAGGGATACGAAAGCTAAGAGGGTATTGTTCCCACTTCTTCAACAGGTTGTCTAATGTCAACTAGACAAAATTCCGAATATGTACGACATGATATTAACGTAAAGGGAACGAATTAAAACGAAATTAAAATAGAATTATAGAACAATAATCGGCATATCAAATAGATTATGAACTCCAAACATTAAAAAATTTAATGAAAATCGATAAATTATGGTGAAAACGGAAAATAAATTGAAATTGAAACCTGGCTTATATCCGCAAATCAATTCGTGCCCTTCGTTTTCATTTTAGCAGAATTCTCCCTAATATTGTCAAAATTCTAATCGAATATTTACAAGCTTTTTTTTTTTTTAATGAAAACAAATCGTGATGGAAACTATATTAATGACATGGAGATCATCCGTAAACGTTATAGAGTGCAAGCTTTGGGCTGTTATAATTCAATTTTTTTTTTTTTTGTTTAAAAGGCCTAGTCAACCAATGTATTCATTTAAAGGGCCTTAGTTCAATGTTGTTTGTGCATAAGGCCTTATGGTATATAAATAAGAAAAATACATTTTGTAAATTACTAAAATATCCTTGTCATTTTATAATTCCCAAATTAAAAAGGTAATTGCAAGATAAGTCCCTTGACTTTTAAGTCTCGGTCAAAATATTGTTCTTTTTATTTTAGTGTCAAGATAATTGCAAGATAAGTCCCTCAAGTTCTATTCCGCACATTTTAGTCCCAAACATTTGAATTTCATATCATTTATACCCCTAAATATTGCAAATCGAGTCCTTCATCTTTCGATATCTTGGCATTTTGGTCCCCAATCTCAAAATTTGGTAAAATTGAGGTCCTCTTTTATTATAACAAGTTAAATGTTGTTATGGACAAATACAATCGATTTTCAAGTCGTTCTAGTGTAATTTTGTACTATTAATTTCTCACATGCTTTGCACGTCTTATGTACGCAGTAAAATAATTTATATTTTGTGTTTTCTATGTAATAAAGTATGAAATGAAAATCCTTAAATTATCGATTTATACACATATGATTATAAGTCATTCATTATATAGTTGCATAAATAATACGTTTTTATTTAAAATATATAGTATTAAGGAAGATTAATAAATATTATTATTAAGTAGTATTACGTATAATCTTTTTTAACTCTTATGATTGTGTCAAATTAAGTAATTTTAACTTTAATAAAAATAATTATTTATATGAAAATTAACCATTTACTTACATATTTATTAATTTGTGAATAAATTTATGATATGCATTTTCAATTTTTCCTAAACAACTTTTTGTACAATGAAAAATTTATAAAACAAAATTCCTATCACAAATGAAAGTTCAAGAAGAAAATGACACTCATGTTAGAGTCCAAATTTATAACTCACTTTATTTACTACTTTGATTATTCATAAAGATAGTGGTTTTAAAACGTATTCATTTTAATTCAACTTACCATCTACCAATTATTGATCACATTCTCGTCAATACTATTTCTGTTTTCAGATTTCTTAATTTAACTATAATATTTTCAAAAAATGCGACGATTGCCCATGGAGGTGGTAACCAGTTGTTGTTTCATCGGCTAGCCTCTAGAAAGTCAAGAATAAAAAAAAATTTGAATTATTCTTATTAAATGTTTACTACTAAAGAACGTAATAAGTATCCAGATTGACATGACTATTCAGATAATTTAGACCATAATCAAATGAATTGACTGGAAAAGCAACCAGCAGAAAACATATCTTTAGGTAGAAAAAAATCCTTCAGGGATACGAGAGGGTATTGTTTCCACTTCTTCAACAGGTTGTCTAGTGTCAACTAGACCAAATTCTGAATATCTGCGACATGCTATTGACGTAAAGGAAACGAATTAAAACGAACTTAAAATAGAATTATAGAACAATAATCAGCATATCAAATAGATTATGAACTCCAAACATAAAAAAAATAATGTAATGAAAATTGATAAAGTATGGTGAAAATGGAAAATAAATTGAAATTGATACCTGGATTATATCCGCAAATCAACTTGTGCGCTTCATTTTCATTTGAGCAGAAGTCTCCCTAATATTGTCAAAATTCTAATTGAATATTTACAGGGTTTTTTTTTTTATTATTATGAAAACAAATCATGATGGAAGCTATATTAGCAACATGGAGATCATCCGAAACGTTACAGAGTGCAAGATTTGGGGCGTTCTAATTCAAATTTTTTTTTTGGGCATTTGCTTAAAAGGTCTAATCAATATTTTCAAAAAAAATGCGACTATTTCCCACGGAGGTGGTAACCAGTTGTTGCTTCATCGGCTAGCCTCCAGAAAGTCAAGAACCAAAAAAAAAAATCTGAATTATTCTTATTAACTGTTTACTACCAAACAACTTAATAAGTTTCTATATTGACATGACTATTCAGATAATTTAGACCATAATCAAATGAATTGACTGGAAAAGCAACCAGCGGAAAACATACGGCTTTAGGTAGAAAAAAAAAAAACTTCATGGATATGAAAGCGAAGAGGGTATTGTTCCCACTTCTTCAACAGGTTGTCTAGTGTCAACTAGACCAAATTCCGAATATGTTTGACATGTTATTGATGTAAAGGAAACGAAATTAAAATAGAATTATAGAACAATAATCGGCATATCAACTAGATTATGAACTCCAAATATTAAAAAAAAAAATTAAAAAAAATTAAAAATTAAAATTAAAAAAAATTAAAAAATAATATAAAAAAAAATAATAATAAATAATAATAATAATAATAATAATAATAATAATAATAATAATAATAATAAAAATCGATAAATTATGGTGAAAAGAGAAAATAAATTGAAATTGAAACCTGCCCTATATCCGCAAATAAATTTGTGCCCTTCATTTTCATTGGAGTAGAAGTCTCCCTAATATTGTCAAAATTCTAATCGAATATTTATAGGGTTTTTTTTTTTTTTTTATGAAAACAAATCATGATGGAAGCTATTATTAATGACATGGAGATCATCCAGGGACGTTACAGAGTGCAAGATTTGGGTCGTTATAATTCAATTTATTTATTTATTTATTTTTATGAAAAAAAATCATGATGAAAGCTATCATTAACGACATGGAGATCATCTAGGGATGTTACAGAGGGCAAGATTTGGGTCGTTATAATTCAAATTTTTTTTTTTTTTTTTGACATTTGTTTAAAAGGTCTAGTCAACCTATGTTTTCATTTAAAGGGCCTTAGTTCAATGTTGTTTGTGAATGTATAAAAATACGAAAAATACATTTTCTAAACTACTAAAATATCCTTGTCATTTTATAATTCTCAAAATAAAAAGTTAATTGCAAGATAAGTCCCTTAACTTTTAAAACTCATTCAAAATATTGTTCCTTTTATTTTAGTCTCAAGATAATTGCAAGATAAGTCCCTCAAGTTATATTTAGCACATTTTAGTCCTAAACATTTGAATTTCATGTCATTTATACCCTTAAAAATTGAAACTCGAGTCCTTCATCTTTCAAACTCTTGGCATTTTGGTCTCCAATCTCAAAATTTGGTAAAATTGAGACCCTCTTTTATTATAACAAGTTAAATGTTGTTATGGACAAATACAATCCATTTTCAAGTCGTTCTAGTGTATTTTTGTACCACTAATTTCTCACATGCTTTGCACATCTTATGTACGCAGTAAAATAATTTATATTTTGCGTTTTCTATGTAACAATGTATAAAATGAAAATTCTTAAATTATCTATTTAAACATATATGATTATAAGTCATTCATTATAAAGTAGTATAAATAATACGTTTTTATTTAAAATAAATAGTATTATGGAAGATCAATAAATATTATTATTAAATCATATTACGCATAATCTTTTTTAACTCTTACGATTGTGTCAAATTAAGTAATTTTAACTTTAATAAAAATAATTATTTATATGAAAATTAACTATTTACTTACATATTTAATAACTTGTGAATAAATTTATAATATGCATTTTCAATTTTTCCTAAATAACTTTTTGTACGATGAGAAATTTATAAAACAAAATTCCTATCACAAATGAGAATTCGAGAAGAAAATGACTCTCGTATTAGAGTCCAAATAAATAACTCACTTTATTTACTATTTTTATTGTTCATAAAAGTAGTTATTTTAAAACGTATTCATTTTAAGTCAACTCACCATCTACCAATTGTTGATAACGTTCCCATCAATACTATTTTTTTTGTCAGATTTCTTTATTCAACTACAATACTTTTAAAATCTCTTATGGATGAAAATGATAGTTCTATGTTTAAATGAGTTATTGTGACAGAAAAATAAGCTACATAAGTTAAGAATATAAACTTCCAATACTAATTATCATTAGAACAGTTATAGATAGTTTTTTTTTAATCATTAAATATAATTAATCGTACAAATTTTATTTGATTTAAGGTTGTAATGATTCAATTTCAAGAATTGTAAAAACATAAGTATTGAATTAAAACGTGATAAAATATTGAAAAAGTTATCAATAAACAAGTTTTGTAGTTATGAAATAACGACATAATTTTTATTTTTCACTTAATACTAAATAAATGAAAAAGTATAACAATAATAAGAATAATTATATAAAAATAGATTAAAAAATATAAATTGTTAGATAATAAATTAATTTAATGCTAAATAATTGAAAAACTATAATAATATGAAATTATGTTATACCTAGCATTGTAAATTTTTAAAAAATAAATTCATATTTAATGTTAATGTGGGCGACTAATGCCCACATTAAATTTTTTCAGATAAGTTTAATACATTTCAAAACTTTCAGAATAGCCTTTTCCTCTTTTTTCCATATAAGTGGCCTTCCAAGATAAAGAAGATAATGAAAACATATTTTTATTACCCTTCGCATGTATGGGAGTCCTCCTGAGTGGTTGCCGACGTTCAAATTGTCAATTTCAATGCAAACAACTTCGATGTCGTCGATGTTACCCACTAAACGACTTCCAACCCATTACGGTTTGTCAATAAATAAAACGATTTCGAAGAAGAAATCCATGAACTAAAATGAAGTCTAGTCATTCTTTCAGTACGAACGTCGTTTCAAGGAACATGAAACTCACAGCATCGTTAAATGGTCTAAAGAAAAACTCCTTTCATTTTTGACCCTTTTTGATCAAGGCACGAGCGACTAATGCCCACATTAAGAGTTTTCACATAAGTTCACTACCTTTTAAGGCTTTTGGAAGAACTGTTTCCCCTCTTTTCCATATAAGTAACCTTCCGAGATTCAGAAAACCATAGAAACATTTTTTTATTGCCCTTAGCATCTATGGGAGTCCTCCCGAGTTGCCTTCGACGCTCAAATTATTGTTTTCAATGCAAACGAATTCTATGTCGTTGATGTTACCGGCTAAATGACTTTCAACCCATTACAGTTTTCCAATAACTAAAATGATTTCGAAGATGAATTCAATGAACTGAAACGAAGTCTAAGTCATTTTTTCAGTATGAACGTCGTTTCATGGAACGGGAAACTCATAGCATCGTTAAATGGTCTAAAGATAAACTCCTTTCATTTTTGATCAATTTTGATCAAGGTACGAGCGACTAATGCCCACATTAAACGTTTTCAAATAAGTTCACTACCTTTTAAGGCTTTTGGAAGGACTTTTTCCTCTTTTTTCCGTATAAGTGTCCTTCCGAGATTCAGCAAACCATGAAATTTTTTTTTTATTATCCTTAGCATTTATGGGAGTCCTCCTGAGTCGCCTTCGACCTAGGAAGGATCCAGGACCTAAGTTTAGCTAGAGTGGTCAACCGTCGATCATGAACCGTTGACTATTGACCAAAGACCATCAACGACCATAATAACGAGATTGTTTATTATTATTTAATTAAATAATATTAAAAATTCGAATATTCAATAAACCACAATTCACAAATCCAATATTTACCAAATCTCAATAATCACAATTCACAAATCCAATATTTACCAAATCACAATTTAAATTCGCATAAGGGAAATATGGAGCTCACAAGTGACCATTGCAAAAGTAAAAAACACACCGAAACTTAAAAATTAACACATTAATATGCTAAATTTAGAATGATAGATCTATTCTTCATTCCATAGCTTATGCATGGGATGACAATGACCAATTTTACTCAACAACTAGATTAATAAAAAGCTCGTGCATATAACCAAGAATTACCATTGTAAGAGTAGATTCAAAAGCTCTGTCTCAATGTTGAAACAACCAGACAAGTAATTTTGGGTCACTGCATTACATATTTCCAGTACAAATGTCGTTTCGAGGAACGGGCAACTCATAGCATCGTTAAATGGTCTATAGATAAACTATTTTCATTTTTTAATTGTCTTTCATTTTTTAATTGACTTCTGAACGCGCAGCCACTTACTAAGGTTAGCGTGGCCGCGCAGTACAACCGTTCAGCGCAATTTTCCATCTTTCAGCGTGTAAGTATGTCTTTGCTCTTTTATTTCACATTGGTCCTTCATCTTCTAACTATGACAATTTAGGTTCCAAAACTTTTGAATTTCTTCGATTCTTCTTTCCTCAACAATCAATTCCTCGTACTTCACTTTCTTGTGCTAAAATTCATGAAGTGAGTTTCGGTAGTCCTCATTTGTCTCTACTTTGTGCATTTTAGTCCAAATAGTCATCTAAGTGCTCGTGATTTCCAGTCCACACTTTGTCTCATTTTCACAATTTTGGAATCTTTTCTGAAATATGAACAAATAGAAAACAATTAAGTAGAATTTTTAAAAAAATGGCAAAAGATTATTCTAATTTAGATGCACAAATAAGTGTATAAAATACAATTATCGCCCATTAAATGACTTCCAACCAGTTACGATTTTCTCATAACCAAAACAATTTCGAAACAAAATTACATGAACTAGAACAAAATCGAAGTCGTTCTTTTAGGACAAACGTCGTTTCAAGGAACGGACAACTCCTAGCACGTTAAACGATCTAAATATCAACTTCTTCCATTTTTGACCCACTTGTAACACGTTTTTACCTTATATGTACAAGAACGCACTCTACATCATTTCATATATTCTTAAAATGGATTAAAACTAGTTATGTTCTTATAAGCACTTAGTACCAAACAGACAAGTTTTTCTCAAAAACAGAACGATTTCCAAGTCGTTTCGTTATTTTGAAAGGAATTGACACATTTCTTTGTTATATGTATAGAAACGGACTCTACATCGTTTTGTATATTTTAGAAACTGATTAGAATTAGTTTTGTTCCTATAAGCATTCTATCCCAAACAACAAGTTTTTTCTTATAAAATGATTTCCAAGTCGTTTCCCCTTTTAGAAACGACTTGTAACACGTTTCTATGTCATGTGTACAGAAACGGACTTCATATCGATTCGATTTTTTTTTTTTGCACCATCCGGCTAGATTCACCACGATTTTCGGTTCAGGCAATTCAAATTGCCATACTTAGTAAAATTGCAAAGATAGGAAGATAAACAAGCTGAATTTCCCATGGTATACCGTCCTATAAAATTAGATTTGTCTTTCTTTTTCTTTTATTTCAAATTAAATTGTATTTTCTTGTTGAAACTATAATTATTTTCTTATTTCCTAATGAAACAGGACCTGCTGGACTGTTCTAAACATTAAAAAATATTGCTGCATTTATTTTTATTTTTACTAAAAAAAAATACACTAATGTCAGTATGTGTCAATTTTTCTTTATAGTCAGAGAACATAACTCTTTTCTAACATTTATCTATTTAATATTTTTTATTATCAATAACTATGATCTATTCCAATTGAAATCCTTATTAAATGTAGATGCATATTAGTAAAAATGCAAGTACACATTTTCGAGTATATTAATTATGTATACTAAATTAATGTGAAAATAAAAACGAGTCTATTTTTGTGAGAATTATCGATTTTTAAAGTTAAACTACTAAAAATAATTTTCATTTTGGCCAGCAAACTTCTAGTAATCTATTGAATAAAAAGTTTTCATTTGATTCGAGACAAACAAATTAGATTTATTTTTCCTTTTGTTTTATTTCAAATTATATTGTATTCTTCTTGTTGAAACTATAATTAATTTTTTATTTCCTAATGAAATTTGACCTGCAGTATAATTTGATTGTCTCATTGACTGATCGAAGCATTTAAAAATAAAAATATCTGTGCATTTATTTTTACTAACAAGTGTCAATTTTTTGAGAACTTAGGGTGCGTTTGATACGCATTGAATTCCATGGAAAATATGATTTTTCATGTGATTTTTCAACTTTGCGCTGTTTTGTTGTTTAAGTTTTTCATGAAATTCATTTTTCCACTTACCTCGAAATTCGGTATTTTCTTTGTTTTGAATGAATTCGTTTTTCAAGGGGTAGATGTTTTATTTTTCATGAAAAATCTTATACCATTTTCGTTACGTTTGATCATTTTTGTTGTAGTTAATTGATTTTATTTTTTTTTCTATAAATTAACATTATTATTATAAAGTACAAATGTGTGAAAGAAATTAAAAAAAAAAAAAAAAAACCTTTTTTATTAAAATAGATAAATTTTAATTTATTTTTCATGGAAAATAATGTCAATCAAATAACAAAAGTTGTAAAATTTCCTACTTTTTCTACCTAAAAAATTTAACCAATCAAACACATTAAATTTTCAATTCCCAGGAATTCAATTCCCTATAATCCAATTCTCTGGAATTCATTTTCTTTCCACCCAAATTCCACTATCGCTATCAAACGCAGCTAGGCTGGGTTCTGTTTGCAATTTTTTTTTTTTTCATTTTCGAAATTATTTTTACTTTCTATTTTCATTTTCTATTTTTAAATTTGCTGAAAACTCTTTCTAGTTGTCATTTCTGAAAACTGTTTCTAAAAATGAAAAATAGGAAAACATGTTTTGTTTCAGATTTTGTAGAATACTATTTTGACTATTTGTAATTAATTTGAAAATTGTGTTTTTAAGATTTACTTTCTATTATAATAAATTAATTTATCTAATTTTTATTGAACTGATTTAATAATATATAGAAAAATATTACAAAAATAAATAAAGTCTTGCACAACAAGTTGGCTCCTTTTACTGTTCACATTTGACCCATTTTTTAATAAGATAGTTTATTTGTTTGTTATTCTTATTTTAATACTATGGATTATTTATCCTATATATTATTATGTGATTGGTGTTTTTGAATGAAAATTGGAAAGAAAAAAAAGGTTGAAATGTGAGAAGCAAATTGCAATAATTTATTATTTAAATATATAAATTGTCTTTTATTATTCAAAGAAGTTATTATAACTTGAAAAAATAATGAGACACATTATTTCAGAAATATGCGATTTGCATGTGAGAAAATGAACAAAAATTCTTTTTATACGCTATAAAATAGAATTATCGAACAGACCTTTAATATATATATATATATATATATATATATATATATATATATATATATATATATATATATATATATATATATATATATTTTGGAAGGATTTTTTTTTCTTTTTTCTTTTTTCTTTTAGAAATGAAAATTGATATTTTAAAGTAGTTTAGCATATTATATCTCTATTTGATGTTGATTTTATTATTATTATTATTATTATTATTATTATTATTATTATTATTATTATTATTTAATGATGTGTTTTATTTGTTTGTTGTTCTTATTTTAATATAATGGATTATTTATCTTGATTTGTGTTTTTGCATGAGAATTGGAAAAAAAAAGTTAAATTAAGAGAAGCAAATTGCAGTAATTTATTATTTAAATATATAAATTGTCCTTTATTATTTAAAAAAGCTATTATAATTTGAAATAATAAAATTCATTATTTCAAATGTACATGGTTTGTATGTCAGAAAATGAACAAAAAATTCGGTTCATACACGATAAATAGAGTTATCGAATAGACCTTTAGTAATTTTTTTGTTTTGTATTTTTGTTTTGTTTTTTGTTTTTTTTTAGAAATGAAAAGTGATATTTTAAAGTAGTGTAGCATATTATCTCTATTTGATGTTGATTTTATAGTTATTAATATTATTATTTTTTAATGAGGTGTTTTATTTGTTTGTTGTTCTTATTTTAATATTATGGATTATTTATCCTATATATTATTATGTGATTGGTGTTTTGAATGAAAATAGGAAGAAAAAAAAAAGGAAGGTTGAAATGCGAGAAGCAAATTGCAGTCATTTATTATTTAAATATATAAATTGTCTTTTATTATTCAAAGAAGCTATTAAAACTTGAAAAAATAATGAGACCCATTATTTTAAAAATATGTGATTTGCATGTCAAAAATGAACAAAAAATTGTGTGTATTTGCTATAAAATAGAGTTATTGAACAGGTCTTTAGTATTTTGTTTTGTTTTTATTTTTATTTTTTTGAAGCATTTTTTTTTTAGAAATGAAAAGTGATATTTTAAAATAGTTTAGCATATTATATCTCTATTTGATGTAATTTTATAGGTATTATTATTATTATTTAATGAGGTATTTTATTTGTTTGTTGTTCTTATTTTAATATTATTGATTATTTATCATATATATTATTACGTGATTGGTGTTTTTGAATGAAAATTGGAAAGAAAAAAAAGGTTAAAATGCGAGAAGCAAATTGCAGTAATTTATTATTAAAATATATAAATTGTCTTTTATTATTTAAAGAAGCTATTATAATATGAAATAATGAGAACCATTATTTCAAAAATACACGGTTTACATGTCAGAAAGTGTACAAAATTTTTTGTTTAAAAACAATTAAATAGAGTTATCGAACAGACCTTTAGTATTTCTTTTCTTTTCTTTTTAGAAATGAAAACTGATATTTTCAAGTAGTTTAGCGTATTATATTTTTATTTTATGTTGATAATTAGGTATTTTATTTGTTTGTTGTTCTTATTTTAATATATTATGGATTATTTATCCTATATATTATTATGTTATTGGCGCTTTTGAATGAAAATGGGGGGGGGGGGGGGGGGGGGGAAGGCTAAAATGTGAGAAGCAAATTGCAGTAATAATTACTTAAATATATAAATTGTCTTTTATTTTTGAAAGAAGCTATTATAATTTGAAATAATGATACCCATTATTTTAAAACATAGAGAATTTTTTAGTTTATTTGTAGATTATTTTATTGGTAAAATGTGGCGTAAATGCGTTTTTTTTTTTTTTTTTTTTAAATGATGTTTTGAATAAATGAAGGGGAAGGCTAAAATGTGAGAAGCAAATTGCAGTAATAATTACTTAAATATATAAATTGTCTTTTATTTTTGAAAGAAGCTATTATAATTTGAAATAATGATACCCATTATTTTAAAACATAGAGAATTTTTTAGTTTATTTGTAGATTATTTTATTGGTAAAATGTGGCGGAAATGCGTTTTTTTTTTTTTTTTTTAAATGATGTTTTGAATAAATGAAGAGAAAATATGTGTGGTTAAAAGCTAAAGATAAATGTGTGTGGTTAAAAAGTAGTTTGAGAAATTATGTTGCTCATAAATTAATTTATAAACTGTAATAATTGCATTAAAAAATAGAAGCTTATATTTATCTAATTTATGCAATGTCTAAAATGTGAGAAGCAAATTGCAGTAATAATTACTTAAATATATAAATTGTCTTTTATTTTTGAAAGAAGCTATTATAATTTGAAATAATGATACCCATTATTTTAAAACATAGATAATTTTTTAGTTTATTTGTAGATTATTTTATTGGTAAAATGTGGCGGAAATGCGTTTTTTTTTTTAAAAAAAAAATGATGTTTTGAATAAATGAAGAGAAAATATGTATGGTTAAAAGCTGAAGAGAAATGTGTGTGGTTAAAAAGTAGTTTGAGAAATTATGTTGCTCATAAATTAATTTATAAACTGTAATAATTGCATTAAAAAATAGAAGCTTATATTTATCTAATTTATGCAATGTCTATTTTATCTTATATATGTTCATTATTCAAAATAAAATTTACCATACATTCTACAAAAATTTTACAAATCATATTATTTGAAATGACTGTCTCAAACAGCGGGCTAATAATAACACGACACATTATTTTTCTCTTGGAATTTATAATATTCTATTATAGAGAAAATATTTTTTGAAATACAAATAATATTTCGATTTAAGTATATTATTTAGATTTAAGTATAAAAAACGTATAAATTAAACATATTACGTAAATACCAAAGGCAAATGCAAAAAATGTGAATACTATGGTTAGTAATGAATTATATTTTTTAATAATTCTTAATTTTAATAGCTGCATAAATGTTATATGGTATATGATTTTAAGTATAATTTTTTTTCCAACATTTCATGTTCTCATATCAAAATAATTGCTAAATTTACATAATTATTATTTTTGACTATTTGGTTTTATAAGTAAAAAAATATAATTTTATTGTTTAAATAAAAATATTCGTGGGTGTAAGTTAAGCAAGCATTTATAATTATTGTGATTGATATTTTTGAATGAAAATTGGAAAACTTATATACTAGAGGAGAATGTAGAAATTGTAAGAAATTTATTGATGTATTCTACAAAATTAATAATGAATTCATAATATTACATCAAACATGATATACAATTATATAAATTACTAAATTTGCATTTTCTTATTCAAAAGAAACTATTATAATTTAAATTAGTTACATTATTTATTAAATATAATTAGTTATTGTGATATAATATTATTTTTCATGCATTTTGAATTTGTTTTATTTATGTATAAACATTAAAGTTTTTCAAATACTTATTAATGTATAAACATTAATACACGTTTTGTGTTTTGAATCTTTTTAGTTCAAATATACTAAAAACGCCCAAAACGAAATTTTCGGTGTTTTACGTTTTGTGTGCAATTTTTTTTTTCTATTTCTAAGATACGTTTTCAAAAATGGTAAAGAAAATGTGTTTTTAATGTTTTCGAAAATTAAAATAAAAAACGACCTAAAACAGCAAAGAGAACATAACCTAACTCTTTTCTAATACTATTTAATATTTTTTATTATTGATAAATATGATCTACTCCAATTTAAATCCTTATTTAATGTAGATGCATATATTAGTAAAAATGCAAGTACAATTTACATTTTATATTAATTATATATTCTTAATTTGTGTGAAAATAGAAAAAAGTCTATCCATGTGGGAATGAGAGAGATAAATTATCCATTTTTTAAGATAAACTATTAAATATAATTTTCATTTGGCCTGCAAACTTCTAGTATCTATTGAATGACAAGTTTTCATTAGACTCGAGATAAAAAACGTTTCAACATTTTTTTTATAACTCACAAGAATAGGAATATGTTTCCACAACGTTATAAACTTCAAAGTTGGAATCAAATTTCAAAGTAGAAGCACCCCGAATATAGAACAATAAACCATTATCAAAATAGAAGTTGTGACATTTGTTAAAATGCCAATGTAACTTGCAGAGGTTAAAAGTAAAATTGCTTAGCGTTTTTCCAACTCCTGTTTCTGCTTATCGAGATCGAAATTAGTCATATTCGTAAATCAACTTGGTGGTGGGAAAAAGATTTCTTCAGCCTTCCTCATCGAACTGAATTTCCGCTCTACGTCAGGAGAGACGTTGAACGATGCCTGAAGCACTTGAGGGGACAACGCCTTCCAAACTGAAGTCCTTCCAGCTAAATGAGTGAAAACAGGACTGCCAATGACAACATATTTTGAGTCACAAAAGTTCAGGGAAAACAAATATAAAGTATACATACCAAAAGAAATAAATACCAAACATTGCCTAGAAATAATACTCACTTGGGAGTTGTGATTATAGAGAACCACTCCAAACCATCAGGATCAGCAATCTTTGAAACCACAAAGAACCTTGGAACAATGAAAAGATTCCCAGCTTTAACTGTTGTTTCCAATACGCGTTTACCATCAACACCAACAACCTGAGCACGGCCACTGCCCCTAACGATGTAAGTGACCTGCAAAGCAGAATCACAAGAAAAGCCGGGAGAACACATAGCATTTCCATTCAACCTCACCAGATCAGCTCCAAGTCCAACTTCACCTACCAACGGCAGATTCTTCGTGTTCAAAACAACGACCTTTCCACCATTCTTAATGTCCACATCCAATGGAGCTTCCTCACAGTTTAGTGTCATCCCATTGCGGTGCTCTGCCTTGGGCTGGGGCATTTCTAAGTTAGGATCAACCTTCACAATACCTTTACCGGACTGCTGCCCAACAAGGGTTTTCACAACGCTCTCTTCCAAGTCCCATGCCCGGCTGACAAATTCAGTTGAGAATCCAGTGAAGATGCCATTAGATCCCGTTAAAAAGAAGTCGGTAAATGAACCGGGTTTGTGGGCAGTTTTGGTATCTCCAAGGAAGAGGACCACAAATTCAGTGTCCTCTTTGTTGTACCACCAGGTGACAACCCCAAACGGAAGTGCAATGGCATCACCCTTTTTGATAGCAATAACCTTTTCTTCTTTTTCTGGAAGCACAATTCCAGCCACTCCACTACCTATTTGTTATAGAAAAAAATGAGAGATAAGGTATATTTGCTTTAGAAAGAGGTTTCAGCAATCAATCCAAAGGTTTTCGCACTGGTCCGAAAGATTAGATTATGAATCAATTGCAACTGACCTAAAATTTAAACCATTATTTGCAGACTGTGACACCAGATTTAAAATCTCTCATCTTTGTTTCGTGCAGCAATAAACTAATAATTACAGTCTTTTGTAACATAATGAAGATTATAAATTCACAGGACAAAAATGAAAACCTTTTTGTCGTCTTTTTTTCCCCGGACACATGCGCGCATCTTCAGTCTATATAGTCGTATGCTGCTTATTCCAATTGTTTTCTATATTCTTGAATGTTGTACTCAACAGAGGATTGCTGATATCTTGTTTGGTAAAGCAGACAAAAAGTTCAAAATTTTTCACTGGCCTATCCAATAATACATGAAACATCATATGAAGTTGGAATCCCATTCATTTCACATAAACAGTCTAATAATCGAAGATGTGATTTATCAGTAACATATACCACTAATAAACACATTGTTTGATAACATACATTAAGTCTCTGTTTGAGCCCCAGTTTTTTAAAATCAAGTTTTTAAAGACTCAATCTCAACCATCTATTCTTAGTCAAGCCTAAAATATTTGACTTTTCAAATTATTTTAAACATCACATTCTTCAAAAAATCACAAAAACTGGAGCCAAGCGTATGCTAATTCGAAGGAAGCATCAAAAACCTTGTACAAGCATAAGAATATGAAACCATGGGACACTTATCTCAACGATAATTTGCACAAGTCGTTCAAGATGTCAAACATTAAAAAGGTTATTCAAAAAAAAAAAAAAAAGATTTCTTCGGAAGAATAAATCAACAGGGTGGAAGGACAATTCCAAGTTCAGCATAATTATATTATCAATAAACTTAAATTCTCTTCATCCCACTAGTATATTTCAATTTACACAATCAATATAAAAAATTAGAATCGCTAAAATCAAATTACTAACCCATAAGAATATTTCAATCAACAAAATCAATATAAGATTGTCAAAATAATTGAACCTGAAACAGATTCTAATAAGAATTTCAACAAAATTAAATCAACAGAATCATATAAAATCACGGTCGACAAACAATTCATAATGCAAAATTACTAAAAATTAAATCCAGATTATTAGTCAACGCTGTATAAAAAAAAATGAAAAAAAAAAAAAAAAAGAAAGAAAGAAATCTGACCTTGAAGGACATAAGCAACCTTGGCGGAATCAGAATAACGAGGCATAGCCAAGCCATTTTTCTCGAGAGCAAGTTTTGCAGCGCCGATGTTGCCTTCACGTAGCATCGGAAGTTCATTTGGGCACCATGCATAGTACGCGCCGCCGTCTCCACTGTACACCTTCTTGGCCAACTTGGGTGACAAATCAAGATCCATATCAACCTTTACAGAATCCAAAGAATCTCAAAATTTGTTGATCGACTGAAAAAGGGCTTAACAGAGCTTCTTATTTTAGGTAGAAAATGTTGTATTTATTATTTTTAACGAATTTCCCGTCAGAGTGACTTGAACGTATTTCGGAATCCGGATACTCTTTAGAATTTTTCTGTTCAGTGACCGAGTGTATTTAGGATATTATTGTTTAATTAGTTTAGAAATCTTCTCTCACCAAGCCTCTTTTTTTTTTTTTTTTTTTTATCGCAAAAAACAATATAATTTCCTCAAATCACATATACTTTTTTTCTTCACTTTTTAATTACAATTTTATCTCAAAATATAAATAATCAATCTTAACTTTTACAGTATTACAGATTATAGCCTAATAATCCGGTCATATTTTAAGATAAATTAATTAATCTTATTAAAATTACTAGTCACAAGTATTGTGTTGGGATTGATTGTTTATTTGCATGTTGCGAGTTGGGAAAGTCATTCAATGTCGCAAAAAAAAAAAAAAATACAATTTCCTCAAATCACATAGGCTTTTTTCTTCACTTTTTAATGATAATTTTATCTAAAAATATAAATAATAAATCTTAACTTTTACTGTGATAGCCTAATAATCCGGTCATATTTTAAGATAAATTAAGTGATCTTATTAAAATTACTATTCACAAGTATTGTGTTAGGATTGTGTTGGGACTGATCGTTTATTTGCACGTTGGGAGTTGGGAAAGTCATTCAATGCAATTAAGTTCCTGTTTGATGCTATTTAAAAAGAATTTTTTGAGATGAATTATAATTTTTGGGAGACTATAATTGAAAAGTAAAGATTTATTTTTTAATTTATGAATATTATTTTTAAAGGGTCAAACAGGGGTTGAAGAACATGACTTTTAAAATTTCGAGTTTTGATCTCTAAACTTATAAAAATATTGAACGTTAGTCATTAACTTAACTTTCATAACATAATTGACGATGTAGTAGACGGAATGTATACGTGATGTCACATCACCTCTTCTTTAACTTACCAACAGCACACCAAACTATAACGTAAGAAAGCTTTAAAAAATTATCGATTAGTAACTAAACTTTTAAAACGTTTTCAATTGTTTTCTAAACTTTAAGTTTATTGAGTCTTGATCAATGAACTTGTAAAGATGACACGACAGACTTGAAAATTTATGAACGCCCTTTCAAATTATCATTTGTTTACAACAAATTAATAGTAAAAAATGCTTTTAAAAATTTAGTGATCAATTGAAAACGTTTTAAAAAATTTCTTGGCAATTTGGTACTCCGTGATTGGTCGGTTGAAGGCGAAAGATTTTGTCTATCAGGTCGTCAATTCTATTACTAAAGTTTAGTCAATGACTAGCATTTACAATTTTGATAATTTTAGTGAACAAAACTCGGCATTTATATAAGTTCAATGATTATTGGGATAATTAACCTATAATTTTAGTGATCAAAACTCTACATTTTAAAATTTAGTGACTAGTCGAAGACGTTTACACAACTTTAAAGTTCAGTGATCGATCGAAGACATGGGCATAAGTCAATGATCATTGGGACAGTTAACTCTTAGAAATCTTCCCTCACCAAGCCTCTCTTTTTTGTCGCAAAAAACTGTACAATTTTCTCATATTACTTTTTAATTACATATACATTTCCTTTCTCTATCTTTCAACCATACGTTTTATCTCAAATATAAATAAATTAGTTTATAATACTTACAACATTACCGAATAAAGTTTAATAATCCGGTCATATAATTATAATAAGACAAAATTAATCTTATTAAAATTACTAGTCACAAGAACTGTGTTGGGATTGATTGTCTATTTGCATGTTGGGAGTTGGGCAAATCATTCAATGCAATTAAGTTCCTGGTTGATGTTGTTTAAAGGGTAAATAGAATAAAAGGTCCTAACATTTGCACTTTTTGTGGAAAACGTTTCTAACGTTTTATTTTTTGCATTTAAACTTTCAAAATCATCTTTCTTTGCCAAAATAGCCCTTCCGTCATGTAGCGTTAAATTCAATAGTTAGAAAATATGGGTAATTTGCATATGTCGTCCCTAACATTTATAAGTTTTGGGAAATACATCCTTATCTTTTTGTTTTTTGTGCAAAACATCTCTAATAACTTAATTATTTCTAAAAACATTATTTTTATTATTTTTCCATATAAAATGAAAAAATTATCCTCCCTCTTTAAATTAAAAAAAAATAAAATGAAATGTGATAATTAATTACATTCACAACATCAAATTTTCCAAAAGTGCAAATGAGTCATAATTGAATAATTACAAAAATTAAAAATAATAAATAAATAAATATAGCAATAAGATATTTACATATTTTAATTTAAGATCATATAAATGTATTCGAAAGATCGTTATTTACTTCATTATTTAATATAACTTAAAAAAAAATATTCTAACGGCCTTTATTCTTATTGACCTTAACGTTGTGATAATTTCACATATAATTTAAATTTATAATAGAATCCTACCAATTTTGAATTCAATGATCATTGATCCAAAATTTATTATTCGATCAATAAATAAGCAAGAATTGAACATAGATTCTTAATAATCAATGTTCAGCATTTTCATGCAATTTTTAAACATATTAATGGGTAACACATTTTTTCCCATATCCGAAAGATTTAAAATTGTTGGAACCTTTTCAATTTTAACTATTCCCTTTTCAACCATGTCTCTTACGAAATGATATTTAATGTTTACATGCTTAGTCCTATCATGGAACATGAGATTCTAACTAAGATGAATGACAATCTGATTATCAAAAAATAGAAGTACATTATCATCAATAAATTTCAATTCATGCAATAAACCTCTTACCCAGAGACTCTCTTTTAATTCACTTGCAGCAAGCAATATATTCAACCTCAGTGTATAATAATGTAACTACCCTTTGCAATTGGGATTTCCAACTAATGCATAAATTACATAAAGTAAAAAATATGATGTTATACTCCTTTTATCTGAATCACCTGCAAAATCAAAGTCATAATACCCCTTTAAAATTATACATTCTTTGCATTTGGAATAATACTAACCAACAGTTTCAGTTCCTTTTAAGTATCTAAGTATACCTTTTAAAGCTTCCCAATGAAGCTCACCAGGATTCGACATAAACATGCTAAGAGTACTCACAAAATATGCTAAATCAGGTCTAGTGCATACCATAAAAAACATAACAAAACTAATCATATTAGCATAAGGCACTCTATTCATCCTAATTATTTCTTCATCTGTCTTAGGAGATTAATCATATGAAAGTTTTAAATGATTTGATATATATAATGAACAAGATTTGATGTGTACTTCACCATAAGTGAGAAAATTTCATTATAGTCTATACATTTCTTTTAGGGAAAAGCCCTTAGCTACTAGTCGACTTTGTATCTAATGCCATGTTTGCTGCAGTCACCTTCTTTTATCTTAAAAATCCACTTACAGTCTGACTTTTTGATCATTA
The DNA here is from genome assembly GCA_963555705.1 of Ligustrum vulgare. NCBI lineage: Eukaryota > Viridiplantae > Streptophyta > Magnoliopsida > Lamiales > Oleaceae > Ligustrum > Ligustrum vulgare. Next base: position 24,676,762 of record OY743171.1, read on the forward strand.
GACCTTTTAACTAATATCCAAGTTTAATTCTTATGTAAAGAATTCATTTCATCATTCATAGCTGCAAGCAAATTTTCAGATTCAGGAGAGGAAATAGCTTCTTCATAAGAAGCAAGTTAAGAATAAAGATTAATATAATCAGTAAAGAGAGATAAAAAAATCATCATTGTTATACCTAGTGGGTTGTCTTACTTTCCTCCTCACCCTATCTTTATTCAATTGACAGTTGGATAGATCATGTATTTGAACAATTTCATTTTCAATACTAGAATTAGTGTCCTTTTGATCTATGTTTTCATTTTGATCGTTCTGATTCAAGTGCTCCACCTCAAGAGGAGCCTATTGAGTTTTGCTATCAAGACTGAGATCATTCAAGTCCCATATGACAGTTTTCATCCTTTTAAGATCATTAGCTTTAGATTCAGTTTTGATAAAGCAAGGCATCAAGTCTTCCTTAAACACAAAAAATCATCATTGTTATACCTAGTGGATGGTCTTACTTGCCTCCTTGCCCTATCTCTATTCAATTGATAGTTGGATAGATCATGTATTTGAACAATTTCATTTTCAATACTAGAATTAGTGTCCTTTTGATTTATGTTTTCATTTTGATCGTTCTGATTCAAGTGCTCCACCTCAAGAGGAGCCTATTGAGTTTTGCTATCAAAACTGAGATCATTCAAGCCCCCTATGACACTTTTCATCCTTTTAATCATCAGCTTTAGATTCAGTTTTGATAAAGCAAGGCATCAAGTCTTCCTTAAACAAAACATTCGTGCTTATTATTGTTTTAACACCCTGATCTTCTTCTACCACAACTTGTAACCTTTTACACCTTCTCCACAACCTAAGAACACACATTTTCTGAACCAGGGGTCAAGTCTTCCTTGGTTTTGGTGTGCATATGCAGCAGAGTTCTATGTCTTAAAATCTCATTTTGTTTACAAAACTAATCAAACATGGTATTACAAAAATCCAACCCATTATCAGTTTTCAAAACCTTTTTTCTTGTTGGTTTTGCATTCAATTAAAGTTTTCAAATCCTTGAAGTTTTGAAAATTTTATCTTTTGATTTTAGTAAAAAGTCCAAACCTTTCTTGAAAACTCATCAATAATCAACAAGAAATATTTGAAACCATAAACTGTTTGAGTGATGCTGGACCCCATAGGTTAACATGAACATATTCAAGAATGGAAGTTGACTTATGAATACCAGATCTGAAAGGTAGTTTTGCTTGTTTTCCCAAAATATATTATTCATAGAAATCTTCCTTGTCTAAATTAACATTTCCTATAATCTCATCATTGCTTAGTGACTTAAGAGATTTATTTCTTATATGGCCAAGTCTTCGATGCCATATGAAAGAGTTTCTGTTTTGAGAATGTGTATAGATAGGTATTTTTCTTTATGAGGAATAACATGAATTTTGTAAAAACCATTTGTCTTCAAGACATTTATAATTTCAAAAGAATCGTTTTGAATTTTACAAAATCCATTTTTAAAGCAAATCTCGAAATTATCAAAATTTAAGATGCCTAAAGAAAGGAGGTTCTTGTAAACCTCAGGAACATACCTAGTTTGTTCCAATTTTAGGATTTTATTATTTTCAAGTTTTAAGACAATGTCACTAACACCACGTATCTTATGAGGGAAACTGTTTCCAATGTAAACACTTCCTTTGTTTGTAGGTTTGAAATTATTGAACCATTCTCTTTCAAGACACATATAATATGTGCACCCAGAATCAACACCGTAATTATTGTTATACTCATTATTGGGTCTTGGTTTGTTCTTAATATTATTTAATTTCTTGGGACAATCTTTGATGTAATGTCATGGTTTTTCAAACTAATAGCATTTCTTGATAGATTTATTCTGAGATTTAGAGAAATCAAGTTTCTTATTTGTAGAAAATTTTCCTTTTTTTTTATTTATTTATTTTTGCTATTATTGTTATAGGTACTTTGATGTGGTTTGAATGATCTTTTAGATCTAGCCATTAAAACTTCTATTTCATGACTTTCTTTAATTTCAGATTTCAATTCTGAGTCTCTATTTCTTAAGGCAAAAGTGATAATATTAAGGTTAAGTATGTCTCTACCATACTAAAGAGCATATTTCACATCCTTATACTTTCAACTATAGCATTTAATAAATCAATAGACAATTGATCTTCAGATATCATTTCATCACAATTAGACAAGTCATGCTTAAGTTTATTAAATCTATCAAGATTAGATTCAAGATCTTGAGATGGTTCAAACCTAAAAGCAAAAAAATGTTTCAATAGAAATTACTTATCATGAATGGTTTTAGAAAAATATAAATCTTTTAACTTTTTCCATAATTCAACAGTCATTTTGGTTTCACCTACTTTCCTAAGGACAACATCAGAGAGATGAAGAAAAATAGTTCTCCATGCTTGTTCATCTAGTTCTTGCCTTAAAAAAACATTAAATTTAGTAGGCCGATTTTCAGTAATAGCATAAGCACATTTTTGTTGAAGTAAAAGAACCTTAAAGTTTTTGTCTCCATAGACTAAAATCACATTTTCCCTCCATACCTCTATATTAAATTTAGTAATTGACATTTTGAAAGATAGAAACACTAAGGCTAGGGGGCATTAACCCGCCTAACCCACCAAAATCGCACAACCCAACTTGATCGGTTTGGGTTGGGTTTTGATGAAAATTTGGTTGGGTTGGGTTTTAAAAAAAAAAAAAAACTATTCGGGTTGGGTTGGGTAAAAAATCCAACTCAACTCAACCCAACCCAACCCAACCCAATCAAAATTTTAAAAATATAAGACCCTTTAAATTTCAAAAATCTAAGCCCGTTTTTAATTTGGATGAAACTCAAATATGATTTGAACATATTTTAGTTTTATTAGTAAGTATTCAATTTATTATATTTGAGCTTATTGTATTGTACATAATTTATTTGAGTTAATAGTTGATTTATGGGCATAATTTTTTAATATTTTTAGTTAATTAGACTAAAGCCCAAACCACCCAACCAACCCGACCGAAACTTGATTTGGTTGGGTTGGGTTGGGTTTGAACTCATGTTTGTGTTGAGTTGGGTTGATTTTTTATCAACCCGACCATAGTGGGTTGGGTTCGGATTGGGCAAAAAATTGCCAACCCAACTCACGCCCACCCCTAACTAAGGCCTTGTTCTCTTTGCTGTTTTGAGGTCGTTTCCTATTTTTATTTTCAAAAACACTAAAAACGCGTTCTCTTTACCATTTTCGTAAACGCATTTTGGAAAACAAAAAAAAAATTTGTACACAAAACGCGTTTTGTGTGTATTTCAACAAAACATGTTCAAAACGCGAAAAACGCGTTTTGGAATTTTTTTTTAAAAATTATCCTAACTTAGAACTAAACTAAATATAATTTTTTTTTTTTTTTTTAATACTAGTTTGGAACTAAGTCTAAATAAAGATTTTTTTTTTTTTTTTAGAATTATCATAATTTAGAACTAAGTTTAAATAAAATTTTATTGAATTTAATATTAATATTACAAAAAAGAATTAAGTGAAAATTCTTGTTGTTATATTTCAAAAAATGTCTTGATAAATGGACTCTGATGATTTTGAAAGAATTTGCATTTTCTGGATTTTAATAGAACTAGAGCTTCCTCAAATCCCGAACCTGATCAAGTTGTATTAATATAGACTCTTAATGCTCACATTAATGTATTATATGTAACCATATTTTCAATGTATTGTGAAAGGAAATTTAAGTTTGAGTCAATAGTATTATGCAAGCAAATTAATTAAAAATAGTTTAAGTTGTATTCTGCAAAATTTCAAATGGAACGTGTTTTCCAGCTTTTCATTTTCAAAAACAGTTTTCAGAAATAACAAACCAAACGCGTTTTCAGCAAATTTGAAAACAAAAATAAAAACAGGAAATACAAAACATTTTCGAAAATGAAAATACAAAATAAAATACAAACAGAACGCCACCTAAGGCTGCGTTCTCTTTGACGTTTTCCAGCCGTTTTTCGTTTTCCATTTTCGAAAACACAGAAAACGAGTTCTCTTATGTCGTTTTAGGAAAAAAATTTAGAAAATGTTTTCAAAATTTGTAAAAAAAATGGAAAACGTGAAAATCACGTTTTTCGAAATTTATACCTATTAAGTGAAAAACGCGCGTTTTCCTCTTAAAAAAAAAAAATTAAAATAATCAAAAAAATTTGAAATTTGTCAAAATTTGTCATTTTTAATTACATTATTGGTCCCCGATTTTCAAAACTTGTCATTTTAATCCTCAAAATTTGAAATTTCTTTCGAAAATACCCTAATTTATTTGTAACTTAGGTCCCTCAACTTCAAATTTTGTTTCATATTAGCTCACAAATTTTACTTTTCTTTCAATTTAGTTATTCTAGTATTTGTTTTATAGGTCATTGTTTTCAAACACGTATAATTTTTGATGTACAACTCCGAATTGCACTCCGTTTTTTTGCGTCGAACTCCAAATTCATCCATCTTTCTAATGATGTATCATGTGTTTAATTATTAAACATTTTTTTTTTACTTTTGTATATTAGACACTTATTTTGTAAGGGCATCATTAATTAACGTAAATTGATTTTTACAAATTTTATTGAAACTTAAATTTTAAACGTTATGAGTGCTTACTTGAATGATATATATATATATATATATATATATATATATATATATATATATATAAAGTATTAAATTTAACGATTACTTTAGAAGGGAAAATTATTACTCAAATTTGGAACGATTACTTTAGAAGGACAACATGAATTTTTGAATTTTTTTGGAACAAATTGTGTGATAGGGATTATTTCATTTATTTTTGTTGTGCAACTCAAATATAACATCTTTATTTCATTTATATTCACAAGCAATATAATTACAAGTATACAGAAATAATTTTCTTCAAAATTTCAAACAGAACATGTTTTTCAGTTTTTCATTTCGAAGACAGTTTTCAGAAATAACAAACCAAAGCCTTTTCAGCAATTTCGAAAAAATCACAGAAAATGGAAAACAGAAAACATTTTCGAAAATGAAAACAGGAAACTGAAACACAAAGAGAACGCAGTCTAATTTTCACAAAAATAGGTCACCAATTTGAAATTACAAATTCTAAAAATATATCGAGAAAATTAAGCAACAAGTCCAATTATATAACAAATATTAAAAATAATGCATATTAAAAATTAAACCGATTATTAATCACGTAAAATTTTAATAAATTATATAGCAGAATCAATAATGCAAAATTTCAAGAAATTAATCAAATCCGTGTAATTTCCCTAAAAAAACTTCACATAATAACTTACCAAAAAATGGATTTGGATAACAAATTATATCATATATTGTAAATTCCAAGAAACTGAACCGAAATAAGAATAGAAATTACCGAAAATTCAAAATTGTTCAACACGGGGATGTCCTAAAAGTTGAGGAATTGCAACCAACACAAGAAAACGAGAGACACAGAAAAACAAGGAGAACCCAAGTCTACTAAACCAAAATTAGGCAGCCTCACACGGCCAAAATTAGGCAACTCCTCCTCGCTCTGATACCATTGTTGGATTGTGTCAAACAATAAACGAACATAAAGACAATAAAATGCCAAGAACACGATGAATTTTTGACCCGAAGGTCCCAGAGGTTTGGCAATTCAAAGAACCACTTAATCCCCCGTTGAACAATCCATTAAATTGGATTTACTCTCAAATTTCACTAGTATTTTTCCCGTGCGATGCACGGAAGTTATTAAAAAAATATTAATTTCGATAAATATTTATAAAATTATTATGTTTATACATAATTAACACAAATTCGAAATGCATGAAAAATAATTTTATATCACAATTACTAATAAAGTTTAATAAATAATATAACTAATTCGAATTATAATAACTTCTTTGAATAGTAAGTCAATTTATATATTTAAATAATACATGACTGTTAATTTCAATAATTTTTATGATTTATTATTAATTTCAAAGAAAATACAAATTTAATAATTTATTTAATAGTATATTATGTTTGATGTAATATTATGAGTACAATATTAATTTTGTGGAAGGCGTCAATATATTTATCACGATCTGCATTCTCCTCTCGTATTGAAGTTTTTTCAATTTTCATTCAAAAATATCAATCACAATAATTATAAATTTGTGCATAGCTTAAATCCACGAATATTTTTATTTAACGAATAAAATTATATTTTTTTACTTATCTTAAAATCAAAGTAACAAATAATAATTATGTAAATCTAGCAATTATCATTATATGACAACATGCAATGTTGGAGTGAAAAAATTATATTGAAAATCGTATACCATATAACATTTACACAACTATTAAAATTAAGAATGATTAAAAAAATATAATTCATTATTAACCATAGTATTCACATTTTTTTGCATTTACCTCTAGTATTTAACATTTTCTCAAAATTTCTTTCAACACATCATTCACAATATAATAGAAAATTCTAAATTCCAAAAGAACAATAATGTGTCGTGTTATTATTATCTCTCTGTTTGAGACTTGTGATTTCAAATAATGTGATTTTTAAATTTTTTGTAGAATGTGTGGTAAATTATATTTTAAATAATGAATATCAAGATGAAATAGACCTTGCTTAAATTAGATAAATATAAACTTCTATTTTTTAATACAATAATTACAATTTATAAATAAAATTTCTAAGTATATTAAAAACTCGTTTTTATCTTAAGTATATTCATCGATTTGAACAGTCATTTGATCTCCATCAAAATCTGCATTGAATCCCTTACAAACTAATGGAGAAAATACCAAACATCTAACATTCCCTAAATGCATATGACAAATGAAATCATTAAACTCATACATTTCCATTAGTAACTTTAACTCCTTTACCATTTTAGATTGGAATTTCATTGGCAAACATATATGAATGAGCATAATCTTTATCAACTTTTTAGAGTAATATGCCAAAAACAAATAAAGAATTAATAGATACAATGAAGATTGAGAAAGAACACACACCATGTTGAGCAGCATTTAGAAGCACTTCAAGTTTAAAAATTCTATTAACACCACCAAAAAGCTCCAAGAACTTCCTATGTAGTCCAAGAGTGTCACTAAATGCGAAAAATCTTTGAGAAACAACATATGCTAAGAATCACATGTGCCAGTTCATCTAAATAAGGAAGTAGTGTAACTGTAAATTTTATACAATGAGCAAGGAAAGGGAAAATTAAAAGTGTTATCAAATCAAGTAAAGGACCATAAGAGTTTTGTTCCACATGTAGCCAGAGGAGGAAGAACTTGATAAGTCTAATGTTAGCACCTGCAGCGAAGGTATAAAAACATTTCAAACTCTTAAGAGTATGCCCGATAATGAAGCCAATAACAAGTAGCTTAATATAGGAAAGTGCCTCAATGCATGTTATAAAGAAGTGTATAAATCATAGAAGTTTACATGTAAGATTCGTAGCGGACAAGTTGCCACACTTCCATTGGCGAAAATCTAACAAATTGAAAAAGAATTCCGTCAATGCTCCACTAAGACCATATATAGGATTTTAATTTACGAATAAAATAACCCAAGAGACCTTAGCATCACTACGCTATGAAAAAACAGGTCAATAAATTTGGGCCAGTGATATTTTACAAATCCAAGAGAGAAACTAAGAAGTGCACACATCCCTAGTTACATGTACAAGTCAAGGTGTAAGCCTTAACAAATAGCACTCGAAGCAAAAGCTTTGAAGCTCTTAACTAAGCCTTCGCATGAGGCCCACCTCAAGGTGAAAGCATCTGTATCTACTAAAAATGATGATCCTAACCTGTCATCATATTCATTTTCCATATGATCCTCATTAAAATCTACAGCAGAATCCATGTTAAGCAGGTATATGAGAAAGGTTTAAGTTTAATGGCCTAATAGTTTTTAATGGTTATTGATATGTCATATAGCCTAGCCAGTCTGTCTTTTATAAATAAATATTACAAAAACTTAACTATGGATGTAAATAAAGTTATAAACTCACAAGCAGGGAGATCGGATATATCAGCAGAAACTGCACATGGTAATCCCAAGTTTTGAGAGTGCTCCCCTTATAATTCCACAAGGAAAGTGAAGATGCATGGACGCAGATGGATCAACTGACATGTGTGCTAGCCAGCGAAACTAATTCATGTCTTGCAATACAAAAGTACCCTAAAGTGAAAGATAACCCGACTCATCATCATCTTCCTTTAATATTACTAAATTAGATCTTTGTAGGTAAAATTGTTGTTTTACAAGTTTGAAAGAGAACAAACCTGGAGTTAATCTGCAAATGAAAGCCAAATTAAACCTCACTCTGCAAAAAATGTGAAGACCCTTTCTAAACATAATTAATGATGAAGCATCTGTAAATCGACAATTGAATGAAGAATCCGGTATACAAATGTAATTAACTGGTAAAAGTAAAAAATCTTGCACAACTTATGTGAAATAATTGATGAGTGGAAAACAAACTTTAATTTCATAAAGGATTAAACAGACGTTTGTATAATATTTAAAGAAAAGAAACATATCAAATCACAAAAATCTTGTGAAATACTATTCATTTATTAGAACAAAACCACGACCATATATTATTCCATAATTACAAGAGTTACAAAAGCTTCTTCAATACGATAAAGAGACATCGCTCGTGACTAAAAAAAACGAAGGATCATACCACATTTCTAAGCTGTTGGCAGTTGAAGATGCCAGAGTCAACAAAAAACTTCGTCAACACGATAAAAAGACGTCCCCAATTCTTAATTTTCCCATCAATAAAACACGTGTAAGTTTCCGTCTTTCAAATCTCATGATATCATCTCCGTTTTGAATCTGAATTGCAAAGCATTTAAAAGTTAACTATAGGCATTATTCTAGATAAATTAGAGACCAACTTACATTTCATTGTCTCGTTTGATTCATCACTACATACACAATCATTCGTAACCACGTCACACAGTGTTGATTATCTTAAAATAGTAAATAGCAAAATAAAATGCAGTTGTGAGCCCTACCTTCACCCCATAGCAAACTTAAACAAATAGATTTAATAAACATGATGAATGTATATCAAAGAGCAGCACTACCAAAGCTCCTTGTTGGTTTAATTCCCAACTTAGTTTTATCAACTTTGAACTATTAACGTTATCTGAACATAAATAAAGAAATTAAACATACCTAAATAATCAGTAGGAATGCACAACCATTCTTGCCTAAAAAAGAACGTGGAAAGAAGAAAGAAAATACCCGACCCTTTTCTGCAATAATCACCTAATCATCTGAATCAATTTTATTGAATATGGCATCTTCAACTGCCAACGACTTATATCCGGGAATGATTTTTTTGTCTCTCAAAATTTTATTCCCCAACAAAATTGAAACCTGGAAATACAGAAGAATTTTGGTCAAATTTTTTGCAAAGTTGAAGTTTCTGGCCACAAATACTCAAACCCATCAACAAAGAATCAGAGTCTTAAAATAAATACGCTAATTCTTTGAACACATTAACCTACCCAAAGAGAAAAAAGACTTAAACTAAACTGAAGATTAGAACATACTAGATCTGGAAAGAGGATAAACAGAGCTATAAATTTCTCGGTCGACAATGAACGTGGAAAAACTTGCCAACAAATCAAAAAACAAATCGGCACTTGAAGGAAATGATATCCTACAGGATAAAATACATGAACAATAATGAGTTAATTTAATGAATCATCACTCAACTTTACTCAACTTTACTCATGATAAGTACTTGCTCACTGAACTTCAAATAGTTACTCAATACTCACTGAACTATTCAATAATTTACTCAATGCTCACCCTATCCAAATTTATTTGTATAATTGGATAAATATTTCCAAGTGGCTGAAGAAAAATGATGTGGCATAAGAAAAGTGTGAATATATCCAATAATTCCTCTCTCCTCCCCCACTGAGGTCTGAAGCTACATCCTCTCCCATGAAGCCACTGCGTCTGCACCTGCTCCACTTTCCTTGGCTGCCTCACCCAATTCCCAGCAGCTCTCTCCCTCTGCCCAAGGCCCTGCATCCTCACAATCCCACACTTTCTTCTACATCATCTTCGAGTGGTGATGGCCTGTGTACGTATAAACATTGAACAAGAAAATATACAAATCTGCATTTTTCTTGAGCTATCAATTTATCAAAGTTGTGCTTCGAATACAACAAATTTGACTTTTCCAAACTGTAAATTCTTTATTTCAGACTGATGGTTGACCATCGATCTAAAAGGAATATTAGCCAGAGATCATCCCTATTCGACAAGATGCGGTCGAATGGCCGAGGATAATGTTAAATTATGCGATCTTGGTTTTTCTTCAAACAAAGAACAAATTCAAGTTGGAGTCAGCCATTCTTCTGTCAGCACTGATGTGGCTCTCAGGGAAGGTTTACCATTCAAGTACAATTAATCACGAACAAGAGAGGACGATGGCTATTTCCCCTTATAAGAAAAAAGATGACAGAGGTTTATTAAAGAAGCTACTTTGGAGAAGAAAAGAAGTTATCAGCATTAAAAACCCGCTAGATGAATTGCACAAATCTGCTAAAATGAAGTCGACTCGCAGAAGCGTAGAACTTAGTTTTGATGTTGCAGTTTTTTGAGTCATCGCTGTAGAAAACACAATAACATATATATCCTTATATATGTTCTACAAATAAATTAAGAGAAAGAAGAAAGAATGGAAGAAGAGAAAGAGAGAAGAGACAACCCTTAAAACCACACCATTCATTATAATACTCAATCCTATATATACATACAAAACAAAAGCATATGCTTAGAATATTCTAAAGCATATTCTAAGCATATTCAAAAGCATATTCTAGAATGTGCTAATTATTCTAACATCCCCGCAAACTCACGATGCTATAGCATGAAGCAACAAGAGTTTGTCAAGTAAGAATCGGAAGCGAGAAGTCGGATGGGACTTGGTGAAGAAGTCTGCAAGCTGCAATGATGAAGAGACAAAAGGTAAGGCAATAGTCCCATGCTGAAGATGATGACGAACAAGGTGACAATCAATTTCAATGTGCTTCGTGCGCTCATGGAACACTGAATTATGTGAGATCTGGATGGCACTCTTGTTATCACAATACATAGAGGTGGGAGATGAAATAGAAACACCCATATCTGCAAGTAGCCAACGTAACCACACAATCTCAGTAGTAGTGGAGGCCATAGCGCGATATTCTGCTTCAGTTGATGAGCGAGAAACTACTGTCTGCTTCTTACTTTTCCATGAGATAAGAGAGTCACCCAAAAATACACAGTAGCCAGTAGTGGACTTACGATCAGTTGGGTTCCCAGCCCAATCTGCATCAGAGTAAGCTCGAAGCTCTAAGGAGGAGGTCGATGGGAATAAAATACTCTGAAAGCAAGAGCCACGAAGATAGCGCAAGATTCTAACAACCGCTGCCCAGTGAACCATGGTAGGTGCTGAAACAAACTGACTGACAACATGCACAGCATAAGCAATGTCTGGCCTAGTAATGGTAAGATAAACAAGGGAACCAACAATAGTACGATACAAAGTAGGATCAGACAGTGGTTCACCATCAGAAGATGAGTAACGAACATTAGCCTCAATAAGAGTATCAGCTGTTTTAGTATCAGTAAGACGAGCACGCTCAACGACATCTGCAGCATATTTAGACTGAGAGAGCATATAACCTCGAGGAGAAGAAGCAACCTCAATCCCCAGAAAGTAAGTTAAGGGACCTAAATCCTTCATTTCAAAAAGACGAGCCAATTCTGATTTTAAATTGGTTATCCCTACAACATCATCACCAGTAATGATCATGTCATCAACGTACAACAGAAGGAGAATACGACCAGTGGAAGTACATCTACAGAACAAAGCGGAATCATGATGGCTAGATGTAAAACCAAGAGAGAGCACAACTGTAGAAAACTTCTCAAACCAGGCACGAGGTGCTTGTTTGAGACCATATAGAGCTTTCTTAAGTTTGCAACCAAATCCAGGAGAATGAGGAACACCAGGTGGAGGAACCATATAAACATCTTCTTGAAGATTTCCATTCAAGAAGGCATTTTTAATATCCATTTGAGAGAGACTCCACTAACGAATAGAAGCAACCGCAATAAGTGTACGTACAGTAGTCATTTTTGCAACAGGGGCAAATGTCTCATAATCCAAGCCATACTGTTGAGAAAATCCCTTAGCAACCAATCGAGCCTTGTAACGCTCAACTGAACCATCAGATTTGGTCTTGATCTTATAGACCCAACGAGATCCAATAGCATGTTTTCCTGGTGGTAAAGAAACTAATTCCCAAGTGTCTGTCTTATGTAGAGCATTAAGTTCATCAGTCATAGCCTGTTGCCAAAGAGGATCTAAAGCTGCTTCTTTGTAAGAGGAAGGTTCAGAAAGCTTATGAATGGAAGACAAAAAACAACAAAAGGACTCAGAATAACAAGAATAATCAAACTCGGGTAAGTGAGCAGACTTACGTATACGTTGAGGATATCGAGGAGGAGGAGACTGCGAATCCTCAGCCTCAGACGGTGCTTGGGGATCCATAGGAGAAGGAAGGACATTCTGTGATGGCGCATGTGTACCTGTAGCAGATGACGAAGATGGAGAACAAATAGTAGGGACATATGTAGATGGTCTATCAATATCATCAGTGAAAGGATCAATACAAATGAGATCTGACGTGGTCATGTGAGAGGTATTATCTGTAATAGAAAAGAAGGGAATGTGTTCAAGAAACACAACATTACGAGAGACATATAACTTGTGACTGACAGGATCAAAACATCGATAACCTTTTTGTCCCTCACCATATCCTAAGAAGACACAAATAGCTGAGCGTGGAGTTAATTTGCTACGTTCTTCCGTAGGACGAAGAACAAAACAAGTGCACCCAAAGACTTTTAAGAGAGAGTAATCAGGAGAATAACTAAACAAGGTTTGAAATGGTGACAAACCAGATAAATGAGAAGATGGTATCCTATTTATCAAATAGACAGCAGTGAGAACTGCCTCCCCCCAAAATTCACTAGGTACTTTGGCAGATAGGAGAAGGGAACGAGCAGTTTCAACAATGTGTCTATGCTTACGTTCAGCAACACCATTCTGTTGAGGAGTATCAGTACAAGAAGTTTGATGAATTGTACCATCAAGAGCAAGCAACTCACGAAAATCATTAGAAACATATTCCCCACCCAAATCACATCGAAAACATTTAATGACAGCAGAATGTTGAGTTTTAATAAGTGCTCGAAACGAACGATAAATAGAAATAAAATCAGAACGTCGCTTCATAAGATATACCCAACAGTAACGACTATAATCATCAATAAAGGAAACATAATATCGGGATCCTCCTTTAGTAGAAACAGGAGCAGGGCCCCATACATCTGAGTGTACAAGATCAAATGATGCAATAGAAGAAGAAATACTACGAGGAAAAGGTAAAGCTGAAAATTTAGCAAGTTTGCATCCACTACAATCAGAAATATCATGAGGTTTTAAGTCTCCCAAACAACCTTTAGAAGCTAAAAATATCAAACAACTAGCAGACACATGTCCTAGGCGAGAATGCCATAAATAGAAATTAGAAGAAGAAGAGTTCAAATGGAAAGACGATAAATCAGTACTAGAGGCTGCAACATGCGCTGGTCTCAGATTATCTAGAACATAAAGTCCTCCTCTTTGCCTATGGCCGATCCCAATCAGCTTCCGAGACTGCGGATCCTGTACATAACAAGTAGTAGAAGTAAAGTGAACAGAATTACCAGAATCACATAATTGACCAACAGAAATAAGATTTAAAGTAAGGTCAGGAACACAATAGACATCTGATAAAGATAGATTAGAAGTATGAACAGAACCAACACCTGCTAAGGACAACGGGGTGCCATCAGCAGTCATAACAGGTGAAGATGACATAGAAGGATATAAATAATCAAAAGTGATGAGTTAGGAGACATATGCTTAGAAGCACCCGAGTCAAAAATCCACGAGGAGGTTTTACCTGAGGAGTTCTGAGAGGACAAACCTACATGAGTAGATGCTGACATGACATGTGACTGTGAGGCTAAAAACTTCTGAAACTGCTCACTAAGATCAGTCAATCGGGAATCAGATGAGGGCGGTGGACCAAGTATAGAGGAGCCAACAGGTGGAACAATCGCTGCTGTGTGGGCATTGGATCTATAAGACTGCTGGGACTTCAATAACTTAGGACATTGAGCCTTCCAATGTCCCTTTTGTCTACAAAAACTACAAACATCATTTGGGAACCGTGTATGTCCTTTGGTTCGATTCTGTGTAGATGGTAAAGCTAAAACTGAAGTCCCAGAATGTGGAAGAGATACATCTTCAGTAAGGGATTTTAACCGTGTCTCCTCAGCAACAAGTTCACTAACAACTGAATCAACAGATGGAAGAGGAGTACGGTGCAAAATAGAACCTCTGAGTCCCTCAAAATCACTACGAAGTGCCATAAAAAACTGAACCAATCGTTGCTCCTCTCTATAAATAATATAATCCGCACTTGCTTTCAGACCTGCCGGTTCAGTAAGAGTTAACTCATCCCAAATTGATGTCGTAGCAGTATAAAAATCTAGAATGCTCATATTCTTTTGTTGCAATGCTCGAATGTCAATCTCTAACTGATATCGTTTTGCAAAATTAGATTTAGTGTACAACTTCTGCAAATGGTCCCAAACCTCCTTTGCCGTTTCATACTTAGCCAACTGTGTACCAATACTATGTTCTACAGAATTATTTATCCATGTATGAATTTTTGAATTATTTGAATCCCAGGTATCTAACAGAGTTGCATAATTTGCATCATTATTTTCCGGTTTCTCAACTATTCCACTGACATAACCCCACAACTTTTTACCCTTAAGAAAGTGTTTCATAACATGACTCCAGTAAGCATAGTTTTTACCATTCAAACGCACATTAATAGCCTGAAGAGAATCATCGGATGCCATTAAAAGAGAGAAAACGATACTAACCAACAAAGTCAAGCAAAGCAGTGTGTAAAAAGAATGGATAACTGAAAACCAACACCACAAGCAGATAGAGGATGAATAGTCGATCGCAAATCCGTCAACCGTGCCGCCAGGAACTGCCGCACGCGCCCCCACGCGCCACCAGAAGATCCGACTGCCTGACTCACGCGCCGCCTTACACCGGCGCGTGTAATCTCACGCGCCACTCCGGTCGACGCGGCTCCACCTGCAGATTCTGAATATGGTCTTAGTTCACCGGAATTCCTACTGCAAGTGCCTCGAAATTCGTGAAACAGTACGGTTTAGGGTTTTTCGCGAAGAAGAAAGATGCACGCTGATTTCGTTTTTTTTTTTTCGAAGGAAATGTGAATCAAATAGCTCTGATACCATGTAGAAAACACAATAACATATATATCCTTATATATGTTCTACAAATAAATTAAGAGAAAGAAGAAAGAATGGAAGAAGAGAAAGAGAGAAGAGACAACCCTTAAAACCACACCATTCATTATAATACTCAATCCTATATATACATACAAAACAAAAGCATATGCTTAGAATATTCTAAAGCATATAAAGCATATTCTAAGCATATTCAAAAGCATATTCTAGAATGTGCTAATTATTCTAACAATCGCATGCTTAAGGGTAGGGAGGGAAGGAGAGAGTAGGGAAATGAACGTGTGAGGGCGTAAAATTGCATTCATTAATTTGCCATTTTGCTACCACAGCGATGGAGGAGGAGGTGGAGGTGGAGAGAGGAAGTTGGCTTCAGTGGAAGAGAGAGAGAGAGAGAGAGAGAGAGAGAGAGAGATAGAGAGAGAGAGAGAGAGAGAGAGAGAGAGAGGGGTTGGATGATGCGGATATATCACAGTTTTTTTTGGGTGCTCTGCCACTTGTAAATATTTGTCAATTATACAAATAAAATTGGCTTGGGTGAGCATTGGGTAAATTAATGAAAAGTTCAGTGAGTATTGAGTAACCATTTAAAGTCCATTTGGCTCTTTCAATGTGTCATGGTAGGAGATGTAACCTGAAGGGGGTGGGATGGCAATGGGTGCGACAAAGCGCTGGAAGGAAAAAAGATAGAAAGAAATTGAAACAATATTTGAAAGGTGAGAAGGAAAAATTGTAGAGAGAGAAAATATAAGGGGTAGTCGATGGTATGGAGGAGAAGTGATAGATAGATAGATAGAGAAAAGTTGAAAACCATGGATAATGGATAGTAGTACATTCTGAAACCTGAGCCAAAAAATTACACTCGTTCTTTTAAGCAATGATTATAATTTATAAACAAATTTATAAACAATACAATTTTCTAAACTACTTTTTAATCACACGTATTTTATCTTTCCAATTTTTAACCATTGATCTACCTCGAAAACATCAAAAAATTTTAAAAAAAAAATTGCGACTCAAGGAGCCAAATAGTCCGTTAATAATAAGACTTATGGAAGAAGCAAGAAAATGGATGGGAATGAGCGGGAATTGAGGTCAACACAATGGTCAAGACTTTTTCATTTTAATTTTAATTAATAGATAGATAGATAGATAGTATAGATATAGATAGATTTTTCTTTTGTCTTGGTTTACTTTGTTTTATTTATTTTGCAAAGGTAATTAATACTTCAATTTGATGAAATTGTGTATTGCGTAATAGGTTCAAGTGGAACTCATTCTAGAATATATATATTACTAATCACAAATGAGATTCTGACAAATTAATTTTGATCAGAATCTCATTTGTCAAAGATTCCTAATTTAGAGCAGTTGATTATTATTAAACCATTTAATTTTCTGTAATTTCCTATTTGAAGTTGATTTCCGAACGTGGGTATTGGAATTTGTAAATGGCAGTTAATATCAACCATTAATTTCAAATAATTATTTGATTTCTGATAATCAATCCATTTTTTTGGGCAGTTAACAAAATTTGCAATTAGATCGTGTATAGTTATTTAAAGGGTCGTGGAGCTTAGTGAGTAGTTAAATTAATTGTAGTGGCAATAAATGTACGTCCTCCACATTCAGTTCGCGAAAATACTCACCGGTTTCAACCCGAATTTTACCTCAGCGCAGCCTCCCTGAGACCGACGACTTCTTCTTCTCCAGAGCCGAATGTGACTTCTTTTGCCTTTTCCGACTAACTGAATGTCTGTTTAAGAAATGAGACAACCCATTGGGAAGAGTACTAGCACACGAGATAGAAGCTGAAGTAGCTTGAGAGTCATCAAAATCAAAGGGAAAACGAAAAGAAAGAGCTTTAAGAGCTTGAGTGTAGAAATCTGATTCAATTATAGGGATCGGGAGTAGTTTCCTAATTCTCTTTGGAGTTGAGGGCTTTTCGAT
Source organism: Ligustrum vulgare (assembly GCA_963555705.1). Classification (NCBI taxonomy): domain Eukaryota; kingdom Viridiplantae; phylum Streptophyta; class Magnoliopsida; order Lamiales; family Oleaceae; genus Ligustrum; species Ligustrum vulgare. Next base: position 24,694,165 of record OY743171.1, read on the forward strand.
AAATTCTGGCACAAAATTAAGGCAATTATTACTATCTTGCCTTTTCGATTTAGTGGTGGCTTGGGAACCCTTACCACCAACCATGATTTTCCTTTGCCTCTGAAGATGTTGGTGTGTCACCTTAGGAGGTATTTTTCTTCCTTAGATTTCTTTATACTTCAATAATGGAGCTCGCCATAGCAAATTGAAAGCTGAAAAGTGTTGTTGCATTTGTAAGTAGTCTCATTCTGAAGCTTCTGAAAATCTGGATCGAAAACATGAAGTGGCCCTTGGAAAAATGGAGATTAATCCTAATCTGCAATCTGTTGATAATTTAACGGTTTAGACAAAGGTAATATCTCGGATGTATCAAGTAAACTGAAGGATTTTTGGGTCATTCTTCATTTTATTGCTGGTGTGGCGTGGCATATTCAGTGAGTCTTTATTATGTTGGGAGTCACAAGTAAACTCTAATTTCATTTATGGTGCATCTGTGATAATTTGTTACACAAATTAAATTATTTTTCAGGTTAACTACATTAATGCCCACTCGACTTCCACCATAGTAGGTGACCTAGCTGAGGTAAATGCTATTAAGAAGGTATTCAAGAACACTATAGAGATCAAAATCAATGCAACCAAGGTGAGGCCCCCACCTCAAATCTACCTTTCACACACTAAATTGTTTGTATCAAACTAATACTTTTGTGTGATGAAAATGATGGCTAAGCAATGTTTACTTAAGTTAATAAAAAATTTACTAATTTTGACAGTGAGGTAAGAGTTGCTTTTAAGATCTCTCAGAAGAAAAAAAGAAAGAAAAGAAGAAAAAAACAAAGGAAGGAAAATGAGTTATCCAAACAAGGTTGGTTGGTAAAATGTTACTGAAAAAATAAATCTTAAAATTTTTAAAGATTAGGCAAACATGCTCGTGTATTATTCTCGAGTTGAGAATATCAGTTCTGGTTCTTTTTTTGCTTCTCATGTTTTATGTTTCTCCTGTCTATGATAGGGCATTGTCTTGATGATTCTGGTGGTTTGGAAGCAACAGTAAAAGCTATTACAACTGGGTGGCTGCATCCTACTATTAACCAATTTGTAAGTAATTTCCTATGGTTCAGATGAATATGCTTTACCTCTAAGTGCAAAACTACAACCAATGGTGTGATGATGATTATGAATCTCGCCATTGCAAATGCAAAATCCTGAAGCTATGTGGAATTTGACATCGTTGCAAACCAAAAGAAGTAGCATGAAGTCAACGTCGGTAAGATGCCTTAAATTTCAACTCTCATCTCTCATTTCTTGTGATATTTATGATAAATATAAAATATCAATTCTTTTACCACTTGTGTATTTTACAAATGCAGCCATTTCGAATTTATTTGGATTTGGTGGACACAACTTTGTTGTAGCCTTCTTTGCATTCAAGCCCTGATTTTTGGACGAAAGTTATTTCTTGTAACAGGAGAAATCTTTCGAGTTAGAGTACTTGCTGAATCTCCTTTAGCGACGAGTATTCATCGTGTTAGTTGCTCCACAGGCATTTTGAGCAAGACAATTCTTTCAATTTAATTGTAATAAGTTTTAAGTTTAGATCCTAGCTTGAAGACAAGATGTAACTTTGTTTTGGATCCATTTAAACCTTAAAAATATTTGCTGCTGGTTTTTTAATATTTTGACATTGAATGTCGAATAGGTGGCGATGTGGGTGGTGGTTTGGGCGATTTTGTTGAAAATGAAAAAGGAGGTGGGGAGTGCATGTTTGAAAAACATTATAATTTTGTTATAATTTCGGCTATGTTTTTTAACATACCTACGTTTGCTAAATTGTCCATAAACAATTGTTTGTATTAATAAACAATCGTTTATGGATCAATAATATGTTATCACGTGATCGTTTATAAAAAAAATTTATAAACAATTTTTACCTAACATAGGCATAATTATTAAAATTTATAAATCAATTTATGAATAACACTTTTTTTAAACCATTTTTTAATCAAACATAGTTTCTCTCTTCATTTTTCAATCACACATTTTATTTCAAAAACATAACTAAGCTAATTTAAAATAGAGCTAAGATAAAAAATTAAATTTAATCGCTCATTTTATAGGACTTCTAACTGTTAGACATTTATCAACTCAAGCATGAATAAGGAGAATTCATTTTCTGTCCTAGGCTGATTCGTATTCTATAAATTTCATTGACGTAATCATTATAATTTGTAAATTAGTTTATAAATTACACAATTTTTAAAATCACTTAAATTTGCTTATTGGTCTCCAAGTCTATATGATGACTCTTGCTTGGGAAATCATTCTCACAGTTTCCAAATTGCATGCTTAGTGTATACTACACTAAATGAATTACTTGATTTTCGAGTCTCAAATTTAATCGAACAAAATTCTTGTGCATATTGATCAAACTTGTGTGATTGGAGTTTTTGTCGCTTTTTTTACAATTATATTTTTTCTGTAATTTAGTCTTTGTTAATGGAATATGTCTGTGCATCGCACGGGTGTAAAACTAGTTATAGAAATAAAAAAAAAATACCCTATCATTAGTGTAAAACCAGAATAAACTCCTATCCAAAATATTTAAATCTTGAATGAAGCGACTGTCCAACTTCAATGACGAGTGAGTCTTGAAGGTTCTGCTTCTGGTAAAAGGTCAAGAGGGAACATTTACTAACAAGCTCAAGAAATATTAAAGATTTGACTTGTCCCATCCACAATAGGAAAGAGATTCGCAGCACGTAAATGTTTTGTGAAAATTTAAAGTTGTCTAAATTTTCTGTTTAATCAAAAAAATGGTCACAGATAAGTCTGGATAGTGACAAACTAACAATAAATCGTTAAGCGTTGTTTTAGCGCAATACCAGATGAATATTGTTGATGCAGATTTGTCTGGATTGTAAAACGAAAATAGACAGTGTAAATTATGTAAAATTGTAAGAAGACAAGAAGACAATATTTGAGCTTAACGTGGGAAAAATCCTAACAGGGAAAACTCATGGGCCTGCACCCTGTGGACAAAAAAGCAATCACTATATAAGAAAATAGTTTATACAGATCAATCTAAATTACAGGATAAATCTACGCATGACTTATCAAACATCCAAGGATTAGATCGCTCTCTGATCCTTCTATGGCGTGTAATATGAGCTGACGTCCCACCACTCTTCAGTAGCTTTCTTTGAATCTGCAACACTCTTCAGCAACCTCGAACTCCCGTTCGAATATGATTCAAACCTCCCATTTGATCTTCACGCTGAAGGTCTTTTCTTCTCTAAGTGATTGATTCCTCCTCCCGGAGAACCGAAGTCGAAACACAGTTGAAGCTGTGAATATGAGTGCACCACATGAAAATTAGCTTTAAGACTTCTTGGAGAAAACGTCCCAATATTCTCCAATTTAAATACAATCAGATTTCTTGTCCATCAAGAATCCTTATTGTATAAAATCTCTATTACCTGCAAATCATTCAAATATAATTAGAGATAATGGTAAGATAATCACAAATAAATCTTACCATAAGTAAAGATAAGGTAAGATATTCACAATTGGTTATGGAATAAAAGATCTTACCATATGAAGTGATAAACTTGAATACCGAGAATCAAGATACTTGGCCTAATCACAATTGGTTATGCTCGGCCATATCAAGAAATAAATCATGAAGAAACTCACCACAATATTTCGAGATCATCATATCTTGATTCTATCATAAAAGATAAATATTTCTTGGTTCAAAATAATCATCATCTCCAAAAATAAAATGATTATTACAAATATATTTGAGATATTATATTCAAGAAATATTTACGTAATTTAGTTAAACTTAATTAATTACTAAATACACGTATTTATTAATTATATTAATTTTACTTAAATTACATATTTGTAGAAAAATAGAAAATGCCAACTTATACTAAGTTAACAATCTCCCCCTTTGGCTTTTCTAGTTTTCCGAAACCTAATCATCTTTTTACAATCACAAGAAGAAGTAGAATGTAACCATTAAGGCTGCGTTCTCTTTGTGTTTCAGTTTTCTGTTTTCATTTTTGAAAATGTTTTCTGTTTTCCATTTTCTGTGACTTTTTTCGAAATTGCTGAAAACGCGTTTGGTTTGTTATTTCTGAAAACTGTTTTCGAAAATGAAAAGCTGGAAAACGCGTTCTGTTTAAAATTTTGAAGAAAATTATTTCATATTGTTTGTGAATATAAATGAAGTAAAGATATCATATTTTGAGTTACACAATAAAAATAAATGAAATAACCCCTATCACACAATTTGGTTATACCAAAAAAGTTCAAAAATTCATGTTGCCCTTCTAAAGTAATCGTTCCACATTTGAGTAGTAATTTTCTCTTCTAAAGTAATCGTTCCATTTAATACTTTTTATAGATACATCCTTCTAGTAAGCACTCATAACGTTTAAAATTTAAGTTTCAATAAAATTTGCAAAAATCAATTTACGTTAATTAATTATGCCCTTACAAAATAAGTGTCTACAATACAAAAGTAAAAAAGAAATGTTTAATAATTAAGCACATGATACATCATCAGAAAGATGGTTGAATTTGGAGTTTTACGCAAAAAACAGAGTGCAATTCGGAGTTGTACATCAAAAGTTATACATGTTTGAAGACAATGATCTATAAAACAAATACGAAAATGACTAAATTGAAAGAAAAGTAAAATTTGTGAACTAATGTGCAACAAAATCTGAAGTTGAGGGACCTAAGTTGCAAATAAATTAGGATATTTTCGAAAGAAATTTCAAAATTTGAGGATTAAAATGACAAGTTTTGAAAATCAGGGACCAATAATGTAATTAAAAATGATAAATTTTGACAAATTTCAATTTTTTTTGATTATTTTAATTTTTTTTTTAAGTGGAAAACGCGCGTTTTCCGCGTTTTCCACTTACAAGGCAAAAATTTCGGAAAACGCGGAAAACGTGATTTTCACGTTTTCCATTTCCTTTACAAATTTTAAAAACGTTTTCGAAAATGTTTTCCGAAAACGGCGCAAGAGAACGCGTTTTCTGCGTTTTCGGAAATGAAAAACGGAAAACGGCTGAAAAACGCCAAAGAGAACGCAGCCTAAGCTCCTCCCCCTATCAAGAATCTCCCCCTCAAGTTATGCATCATAATAATCAAGAATGCGTGTAAAGGGTATCAATACATAGGGAGCAAAAAAAACTTCAATAATACCAAAAAGATGACTACTACTACTCCCCCTTTTCGGAACAAAGAGGGGAAGCCATCAGTCCCATAGAACCTGCACTCAGAAACCCAAACAAAAACCAAAGTCGGTTACCTAAAAATTTCTTTAAAACAAAACACAAGATCATTGTTTCAAAAGTAATGAAAATGAGCAGATGCATCTGGCACGACGGAGATCAGTCCTAGGTCTTCTTTTGCTTATTTAATTCAAGGAGCTTCTTCGCTGCTACCTTCCTCTTTTCTTTGGCAGCTACTGAAGCCACATCTTTTCAAGAACCTCCAAGCAATTGATTCAGTGTGTCTTCAAGTCGTTTGACAAACACCCCGAGGTCAGATACTTCTGCCTTTAACCCAACAATCTCTGCTTCTAACTGGCCAATTCTTGCATCCTGGCCAGATGAATCCTATTTCACAGCAGTGTCACTCAAATTTAGTTTCCGGCTGGAGGTTTCTTCCAGTGTCTTCCTGCATCTGACCCTATTCAACAACTTAGGAGTGATCACCAGATCATCCTCCAATGTCTGAATTCCTCGATCACGAAGAAATTGTGAAATAATCCAAGGATAAACTAACAAATAAGTATTACCTTGTTGAGGACTACTCCCCGAAACCCGACCAACAATAGAGCTCTAAATACGGGCAGTAAGATCAATGTTCCTCTTAGTGCCAAGGAGAAAGAGAGTCCTAGCATACTCCCGCTTGAAACTGGACTCGTGAATTTGTTGGTCAAAATTAGCTTTCACAATTTTATGTAGGATCTGGTACTTTTTAGACATCTTGGATCTAGGAAGTTGTTTAAGTCCTTTAACGGGCCATGAAGATTTTCCCTCAGTTAATTCTACATCAATTTCATCATTTGTGGCTTCAATTGCATCATCCTCATCTACACATTCATCTTTTAGACCTAACCATTTCCTAAGATCCTTGACAGTAAATTTTACCAACTGTCCCCTAACAAATACCGTAGTAGTAAACAAACACTTTTTGGAATTGAAGTCAACATGAATATTAGCGTAAAATTCTTTCACCAGAGTTTCATTAATCTCCCCATTACACTTAACCAGTTTTTCTAACCCAAAGTGAGTTACAATGTCCTCAATACCAAAATCATCAAACTCTTCCACTGAAATTCTAAACTCATAGTGTAGGCGTTTACCCAAAATATGTTTATGAAAATCAGCGTACGCATCAGATGACCAGAATTTGAAACTAAAGGGGGTAAACATACCTCTAGCCGTCTACATAGGGGTGCAGATAAATGAAGAAGTATCAAATTTAGATCTCTCTGAGTCAGCAGATACGTCTCCCTTAGATTTTTTCTTCTTTAAACTTACTGCGGCTTCTTCCACCTTTTTCTTTCCCTTTCTGATCCACGTCCTCAGACTCATCCGTTTCATCTGGTTTATCTTCACCTCCAGACTCTTCTACTTCCTCATCTTCCTCCTCAAATTTCTCTAATTCACCAGCCACATCCTGCTCATCTGATTTTTCTTTTTCATCTTCAGACTCAGATTCACCAGATTCATGTACACCTTCTTTTTCCACAATTTTCACATCTTTTGCCCTTCTCCTAGATTCAACTATTCTTGCTCCCTGTAATTCACTATGAATATCCACGGGGGAAACATGACTGGGCCCAAGATTACCTGGTATGGGCGTTAAATTTATACCCATGGTATGTGGAATGTTGGAGATGCCTTGGCTCAATTTGGCCATGAGTAGAGCAGAATTAGGAGTAGTACTGGAGGTAGAGAGCAAAGTTGGGGTAGGGCTGGTGTCGTAGGTTGGTACAACCATGATGGCGCCTTCGCTTGGTGTTGCCATCTCCGATGGGTTCGGCAAGGAAGAACCCTCATTGGTGGCGTTTCCTCGTGTGACTCTCCTTCTCCCAGATTGCTTGCTCCTAGCCATACTCAAGATGGGTGACGGATTTGTGAGAGATTGAAGGAAGAAATATGTTAGGGTTTTGATGAGAGGAGATTTGGGAGTTTGGGACATGAAATATATAGAAGTGTGAGGGTTTTTGGGTTTAAGTAGGATTCAAATAAAAAAGGGATTAGAGTTAAATATGGTAACTTATAAGATCTTGAGAGTCCTGATTCCTGCCAACTTCTTTCCTTCAAAAAATAGGATAAATATAGAAACAGAATAATTCAAGAATTTGGAAACAATTATATTACCAAAATTGGCCCCATAGTCAACTGACTTGATCTCCAAGATTTGCTCATATTAGCCCACAATATACTGCCTTAAAAGTAAATATTTTTAGAAAGTCATCTAAAATTTGTGAATGAGAAAAAAATTTAAATGCATCTGGATACCTGAGACATGTCCGAGTACTGTTGGCATCTGTTGAGGCAGATACACCTGGCAGTATACAGTCCACCACGTACAAGATTAAGTTGATTAAAGTGCGTTTGTGATCCGAGCAACCCTTAGTCATCCACGTACTATCAAAAATCATATGATTTCCCTGACTTATAAATTCGTCACCATAGTGCACAATAAGACCGATCAATATCTATATAAAGTACATTTTCTCAAATCCGGCTTGCCGACTTTTTCAATATTATGGCAATGTCTTTTGGATGTGGAAACGACTTCACACAATCTCAGAAGTTATCTTACAAGATGTTCCCTTTTAGATTAGAAGAAGGGTATAAACTTGGCTTAGATTGGTAGATTTACACAATCTCCAGAAGTTATCTTACTAAGTTTTCCCTTTTTCTTTGATAATTTCATTTTTTCCTCATCTATTACTTTTTTTACTAAAGGGTATGAACTTGGCTTGGATAGGCAGCCTTCTTTTCCACTAGCCCTGCCCTTGGATAATAAGAATATGCGTGCAATGCTATAAGCAAGATTCAGATCATAGATCTACACACATAATATGAAATCTCATACAGTAACAACCATATGACTTCGGCAATAGTGACTTATCCTTTGGATTGTCTAGATTTGAGTGCTAGTTAGATTCATCAGGAGACATGTTGATTTCCATTCAGCCAGACATATCTGTCCCGTTATCAGTATCAAGCACTCAGATATATCTGCAAGCAAAAACATGATCTACTTAGCATAAGAATAGGATAAGTTAACCTAAATGCATGGAAAGAAAAAAAAAATGTTTTTTTTTTTAAATATGTATGTTCCTATTCAGAAGGAGGTGATACTCCAATTTGTTTCCTAAGACTTTCAAATTTGACAGTATCGAGGGCCTTATTGAACAAATCTGCAAGCTGTAGATCAGTCTATATGTGCTCCAGATTGATAATCTTTTGTTCCTCCAATTATCTGATGAAGTGGTGTTTGATGTCAATGTGTTTTGTTCTAGATTGCTGAAAAAGTTTTTTTGAGATGTTGATAGCACTAGTGTTATCATAGTACATAGTGACTTGTTCTGTAGATATCCCACAATCTTCCAACATTTGTTTCATCCAAAGGAATTGTGTACAGCAACTACCGGCTGCAATACACTCCGCTTCGGCTGTGAAAAGGGATACTAAATTTTGTTTTCTACTTATCCATGCCACCAAGTTGTTTCTAATGTAAAAACAGCCTCCAGATGTACTTTTCCGATCATCCACATTCCCAGCCCACTCTGTATCTAAATAACTTACAAGTAGGGCAGTGGTGTCTCTAGTAAACCAAATTCCATAACTTAATGTACCCCTTACATATATGATGATCCTCTTTACAGCAACAACATGAGACTCCTTGGGCTTGGCCTGATATCTTGCACATACTCCAACATTGAAGGATATGTCTGGCCTACTGGAATTAAGGTACAGAAGACTTCCAATCATGCTTCTGTATAAGGATGGATCTACATCCTTTCCACTGTCATCCTTAGAAAGTTTTAATATAGTTGCTATGGGAGTTCTCATAGCCTTTGCATCTTCAAGTCCAAATTTCTTCACCAGATTTTTAGCATACTTTGCTTGAGGTATGAATATACCAGATTCATCCTACTGTTTCTGCAAACCAAGGAAAAATGTTAGTTCACTCACCATACTCATTTCAAATTCTCTTTTCATTGTATTTATAAATTTATCAATTTTGGACTTAGATGTAGACCCAAATACAATGTTATCAACATATATTTGAGTTACAGTTAGTCTAGTATTTAGATGCTTAATGAAAAGAGTTTTATCAGTTTCTCCCCTTTTGTATCATTTACTTAGCAAGAATGATGTAAGCCTTTCATACCAAACTCTGCGTGCTTGTTTCAATCCATATAAGGCCTTTTTGAGTTTAAAGACATAGTTTGGTGAGATGGATATGTGAATCATTGGGGCTGCTCCACATAAGCTTCCTCATTGAGTACACCATTTAGGAACGCACTTTTGACATCCATCTGGAATAGCCTGAAATTGATGTAGCAGGACACAGCTAGCAACAACCTGATGGATTCCAGTCTAGCTACAGAAGCAAATGTTTCGTCAAAGTCTATCCCTTCAATCTGGGTATAGTCTTGAGCAACAAGTCTAGCTTTATTCCTAAAAACATTTCCTTGTTCATCTGATTTGTTCTTGAAGATCCATTTAGTTCCAATTATATTACCTTCTTTAGGACGTGGTACTAGTTCCCAGACTTTGCTTCTTTCAAATTGGTTGAGTCCTCCTGCATAGCCTGCACCTAGTTTTCGTATGTTAAAGCTTGACATTTTTTGATTCAATTTGTGACATATGACAGATGTTTCCCATATCAGCAGCAAATTTTCTTCTGGTTACATTTCTTTTAGACAGATCAGTGATAATGTTGTCAAGTGGATGAGCCTTTTGAATCCTAGTAGGTGGTTTTTTCGATACTTCTGTTTCTGCAATATCAGGTATATCTAGGTAGTCAAATGCGTTTAGATATGCAGATGTTACTGGGTGCCTAGATTCATCCTGATGCATTCTTCAGTATCATTGAGACTTCCTACTTGGTGTTGTTCTTCTTCTGACTTTCCAGCTTCGACTTGCTCTTTTGGTGGGAATTTCCAGTTGATCATTCTCTACTTCCTGCAAGTCAGAATTCAAATCATTAGTATCATCCACTTTCACATTAACTAACTCAAGAACGGTTTAGGTTCTAAGATTGTAAACCCTATAGGCTCTACTATTTTCAGCATAACCCAAAAATATTCCTTCATCCGATTTTGAGTCAAACTTTCCTAGATGTTCCCTATCTTTTAAAATGTAACATTTACTTCCAAAAGCATGAAAGTAGTTGATAAGTACGTTTTTCGTACTTATCTTGGCATTAAATTTGGACAATTATAAGTGTTTTAGGATGCGATATTGCTAATTATGTATTTATCTTGTTTGTTTTATGAAAAACTCGATTTTGGACGCGTTTGGATGTTAAACGAAGAAAATTTACTATAACTGTGCAAGGACTAAATTGCAACAATTCATAGATGAGAGGACGACGAAATGATTAACAAAAATATCAAGTATTTAATTGTGTAATTGAAGAGACTCAAGGACCAACTTACATTTTTGGAAGAATTGAAACCTTAATAAAAAATAAACCCTACTCTAATTGTAGGTGGGCCTTAAACCCACTTGGAACAAAAATAAATTGGAGACTTCTTGGGGTGATTAAATGGGGAGTCTTGTTTGGGCTGAATTGTGGAGCTTAGTGTTGGCTTGGAATTAAAATTGGAGGTGGATCCTAGTTGGCAAATATGTGGACAACTTTTAAGACTTCTTGGGCTGACTAGTTTATACTTAGGGGAAATTGCGCTGGGCACTTAAAAAATATCTTCAAATTGAAGAATACGTTTGCAATTGAATGAAATTGGAAAATACTGTCTTCTTCTTCCGTCCCTGCTTCTTCACGACTGGCTCGACTGCATACCCGTGCAAGCTTCTTCCCCGATTTCTTCTTCCTTCTGACCTTCTCTCGCTACCATCGCTGCTGGTTTGCTGCTGCTACTTCTACACCCGACCATCGATCATTGTTGCTGCGTGCTATATCACATCTCTACATTCCGCTTGATTGCCTACCACCGCACAACCCCCAAGCCACCACCACTGCAGCACCGACGAGTTCATTGCTTCGAGCAGCACCACGAAGGTTGAGTGTGATGTTTTTTCTGTTGCGTGGTTGTGTTAGTGTTCAACTATGTGGGGTCCCCGATTGGAGCTATTGGAAGTGGTCGGCGATGGTGCACAGTGAGGCGTGCCGGTTGTGGTGATAAAGATGGAGTTGCAGACGGAGTTGTTGGGAATAATGTTGAAAGATGCAGCTGTACTGCTGCAGCACCTCTTCTACTCTGATTCTGCTTGGCTGAAAATAAGAAAATATTGCGTGAAAATCGTTTGATTCTAGTTTGAGACAAAGTTTCATAATTAAAAGTGTAAAGTTTCAAGTTATGATATTATAATTTCGCTCAAAGTATCATAAAAAATTAATTAAGTTTCATATTTTGATACTAAAAAATTGAAGTCATATTCTGATGCTTTACAAGTATTTTATGATACTTTAAGTATACTGTTGTGAAACTTGTAAAGTATCATAAGATACTTGCAAAGTATTATGTTGTGATACTTGTAAAGTATCATAGGATTCTTTCAAAATATCATGCTGTGAAACTTGTTAAAGAAGTATTTTCCCAAAAAAAAAAAAATGAAGTATTATCTCTTTGTTCAACATGAAGGAAGGAAGTCGGCAGGTATTTTATTGAGGAATTAATATAGCAGCCGATTGGGGGATCAAAGGAGTTGGAATTGAGGAGAATATATACACACATTAGGGGGCCGACTGGAATTAATATTGGAGGGCAGAACTCGGACGGTTGGAGTGAATTAATTGGAGAGTCTTGGTGGATTAAAAAGGGAAGCCGGCTAGGAATAATTGGAAGAAGTGGAGGCACCGGTTGGTCTTGAGTAGAGGAGGCAATCGACTAGTTTTGAGACCAAAGGAAAATTTGGATTCCATTTTTTTTTTGTACATTCAACCGGGTGATGTCTACCAAATTTTTCATTGATTGTTCACATATTAAGATGCTAGGCTAATCTATTTTATGTATTGGATGGGATGAACCCTAATTATTATTTGTTTTAATTCGAGATTGATAATTTAGTAGATTAATGTGTTTCTTGATTTATTCTTGCATTCTCATTGAATTATTTAATTGCTTGATCACCAATTGGATAATTAGTTACTTGTTGTAGTCTTGAAAAAGTCACAATAGGTTTAGAACGTGGCAAGATAAATACACGAACACTATATGTTAGGAATAACAATATGACATGTGCAATATATTTGATAAATTATTGATTAATGCATCATGAACATTCACATTCGGACTAGGAATAGATTCGGGTCGTGTTTATAGTAGGTTTAATTTGTCTTGAAAAAGAAAATTAAATATATTAGCTTTATCGATTGGCGAGAACGCATGAATGAGCTAAATTAGAAAATCGAGAAATGAAATAGATAACACTAGGTGGATTTAGATTCCAATACATTCCCTCCATAAATTTAAAATCCTCATTTTTTAATATTTGCAATTTTAGTTTTATTCAAACAAAATAAAATCGCTTCTTTTCTATTTCTTATTTTTGTTAATTTAGATATTGTCTGTTCGATTAGGGTTGATAATCTAAAATATAATTTATCTCAATCCTCGTGGGAATGATACATGGACTCATCATCCACTTTATTACTCGTGCAACCCGTGCACTTGCGGGATTTACTCGAACAAGTGTTTGGCGTCGTTGCCGGGGATTGTAGTTTAAATTTATTTTTAGATTACCTTCACTAATTCGGACTTTAATTTTATTATTTTTAGTTTATTTTAGTTCTTTCACTATTTTTATTTGTTTTTAGGTTTAAGAGATGTTCGAGATGGCTGGAGTTGACTTCGATAAAATGTCTGTACGTGATTTCTTCATAAGGGAATACTATTTGAAAGCTCTAGGAAATGAAGATAGACATATGCTTCTGGGAGATAACATCATAGGACAGGAACTAAGAGAAATAAAAGCTAAATATGAAATTGATGAAGCTGCCTTGGGTGACTTACCATCTGCATTGTTTTTCTCACCTGAATTTGATGTACATAACTTACCCGTGAATATAATCCTTCCATCGAGAGTAAATGGGAGTGAAGTAAGGGAATCACCTCAACTGGGCTTACAACAATACAACACGCGGAAAATATTTTCCAAGAAGAAGTCATGGTCTCATTGTCAACAAATCAAGATCTAGACATCGAGCTCGAGAAAACTTCAATTAAAGAAGATGATCAAGTGGAGAAGGAGGAGTTGATCACAATAGAGCAAACAAAACAGGTGACAGTGAGTGATGTTGTCCTTACCAAGCAATACTCTGACTCCATTGACTACATAATAATTGATTTCGTCATTAACACCGATGAGATGATTGAAATTTATATATTGAAGTTCGAATTGAGTGGAGAAGTCATGATATACTTTAAGGACAGAGGCAACGTGAATTGTTGGAGAAAAAATGAAGACAGGCAAAAATTCAACCGACACAAGCAAAGCAAGTCATCAAAAGCTTTCTTTAAAGTTCCTTGAACGATCTCATCATAAATCGAGCTTTAAACTATAAACAGAGTGCTTATTGGGAAGCAATCCAATTTTCTTTCCCTTTTATTTATTTACTAAAGTTTTATTGCTTTTAGTTATGTTGCTTTCTAGAATATAGGGCTTAGTAATTTTATTGATTTGAGTTTATTGGGTATCCTCATCCAATTATGTTTCTCCCTTTGGCCATTGAATTTATTGCTGGTTATTTTGATTGTTTGAGCTAAGTAACAGATGTTCTAGATTGAGTGATATTTAATATTTAATTTGATTGCTATATGCAGGAACATGATGTCATGGAACATTCAAACCATCATCAATCAAGAGAAGAGTATAAAAAAATAAAATAAAAAATAAAAGGTTGTCTAGCCCTCACTCATGGTGCCTCACACATTTTACAGGAAAAATCGGGGAATACCTTCTTCCTTTTCTTCCCCCACCCCTTATATTCTTACTTTTGCTTTAAGACATTGAGGACAATGTCGATTTTAATTTTGGGGGTGTGCGCAAAAATTCAAGTAGTTCTTTAACTTTATTTATTTTAAAAAAAAACCCCCCCATTTTGAGTCTTTTGCATGTTTTTTTAAATAGCCTTGTCGGTTCTTGATTGTTATTATTTGAAACTGCATGATTTATGAACTGTGGACATGTATGTTATGCTTTTATTAATTTTATTCATGCTAGATTATTTATTGAGCACGTGGTCAACTTGATTATTGCGCATATAGGTGGCACTTGAATAGAAAATAGGTTGTTAGTATGGAACTAAGAATACAGAGCCAAACAAAAATACCACTCGATCACTTGATCTATTAGATAGATAAGTTTGGGGGAGTAGAACCGGTAGTAGTCATTATTTGAGGATGTGTTGATTCCATGTGTGCAAAAACTATGTGTAGAGTGATCTTGATTGACAGGTGGAAACTAGGTAATGACCAAATGCTGGTAGTCTAATCCCCATTTTTTTTTTAAATTATTGCATAAGTAGGAACATGCATGCATAATTTACCTCTCTTTATAGCATTTTTTAGTCGAGTGAGTAAGCTCTAGGGGTATTTCTATACCTGGTGCCCTAAAGTCAACTGATTTGGGAGTCACCGGACTAAAGCTCGTTACAGGAGTCATCTAGAAAGCTTAAGAGAGAGAGGTAATTCATTTAGATTTATTTTATTCAAAAAAAAAAGGAAGAAAAAAAATAATAAAGAGAGAGAAAAAAAATAAAGAAAAAAAATGTTGTTAGGATATTGCATATACTTTACACATTTCTTCGGAGTCTAGTTGACTTGAGTTATTAAGCCCGTAGGGGCATTTCAAAACCTGGTGCCCTAAAGTCAACTAACTTGGGAGCCACCGGGCTAAAGCTCATTACATGGGTCTTCTAAAGACTAAATGGAGAAAGGTACTGCATAATTTAGAATTTAGTTGATAGGTTGCATAAGGGGATTGAGATGACTAGTGGTTTTGAATTACCTAGTGGACACTTGAAGGTTGGGGCACTCAAAATAAAGGAGAATCGTCACGGATCCAGATAGTGGTTATTATTAGTTAAAATTACCCAAACTTGAGCGAGAAAGGAGTAGTGATATAGAAAACAACCTTAAAAATTATACCACATGTTAGAGAGAAAATAACAAGTTTTGGGGGATTTGCATCTCATGAGAGGGGAAACGAAATATTTGACCACTTCGGATTGGAAGATCACCTATTAATCGCACTAGCTTGATTGAGTTGACTAAATACACACATACACGTCGAGCATGGATTGAATTAATATTTGTGTGGCATTGCTTGTAAACTGTTCAGGGATAAGGGGTTACTTGCAGGTTATTTAACACGTTTTGTTAAAGAGTCATTTTAAATTTTATATTTTATGTGTGTTTGAGTGTATTACTTTATCTTATTCGATGACGAATAAGAGTTTAAGTTTGGGAGGGTTGATAAGTACGTTTTTCGTACTTATCTTGGCCTTAAATTTGGACAATTATAAGTGTTTTAGGATGCAATATTACTAATTATATATTTATCTTGTTTGTTTTAGGAAAAACTCGATTTTGGACGCGTTGGATGTTAAACGGAGAAAATTGACTAAAATCGTGCAAGGACTAAATTGCAACAATTCATAGATGAGAGGACGACGAAATGAAGAACAAAAATGTCAAGAATTTAATTGTGCAATTGAAAAGACTCAAAAACTAACTTACATTTTTAGAAGAATTGAAACCTTAATAAAAAATAAACCCTACTCTAATTGTAAGTGAGTCTTAAATCCACTTGAAACATGAATAAATTGGACACTTCTTGGGGTGATTAAATGGGGAGTCTCGTTTGGGCTGAATTGTGGAGCTTAGTGTTGGCTTGGAATTAAAATTGGAGGTGGATCCTAGTTGGCAAAGAAGTGGACAACTTTTAGGACTTCTTGGGCTGACTAGTTTATACTTATTTATCTCTTTGTTCAACAGGAAGGAAGGAAGTCAGCAGGTATTTTATTGAGGAATTAATATAGCAGCCGATTGGGGGATCAAAGGAGTTGGAATTGAGGAGAATATATACACACATTAGGGGGCCGACTGGAATTAATATTAGAGGGTAGAACTCGGACTGTTGGAGTGAATTAATTGGAGAGTCTTGGTGGATTAAAAAGGGAAGCCGGCTAGGAATAATTGGAAGAAGTGGAGGCACCGGTTGGTCTTGAGTGGAGGAGGCAATCGGCTAGTTTTGAGATCAAAGGCAAATTTGGATTCCATTTTTTTTTTATCCATTCAACCGGGTGATGTTTACCAAATTTTTCATTGATTGTTCACATATTAAGATGCTAGGCTCTATTTTATGTATTGGATGGGATGAACCCTAGTTATTATTTGTTTTAATTCGAGATTGATAATTTAGTAGATTATTGCGTTTCTTGATTTATTCTTGCATTTCCATTGAATTATTTAATTGCTTGATCACCGATTGGATAATTAGTTGCTTGTTGAAGTCTTAAAAAAGTCACAATAGGTTTAAAACGCGGCAAGATAAACACACGAACACTATATGTTAGGAATAACAATATGACATGTGCAATCTATTTGATAAATTGTTGATTAATGCATCATGAACATTCGCATTCGGACTAGGAATAGATTCGAGTTGTGTTTATGGTAGGCTTAATTTTTCTTGGAAAAGAAAATTAAATATATTAGCTTTATCGATTGACGAGAACGAATGAATGAGCTAAATTAGAAAATCGAGAGTTGAAATAGATAACACTAGGTGGATTCAGATTCCAATACATTCCCTCCATATATTTAAAATCCTCATTTTTTTAATATTTGCAATTTTAGCTTTATTCAAAAAAAAAAAACAAAATCGCTTCTTTTGTATTTCTTATTTTTGTTAATTTAGATATTGTCCGTTCGATTAGGGTTAGTATTCTAAAATATAATTTATCTCAATCCTCGTGGGAATGATACATGGACTCATCATCCACTTTATTACTCGTGCGACCCGTGCACTTGCGGGATTTACTCGAACAGTAATCAATCCTAGGTTTTCTACCCTTCCAAATTTCATATGTAGTTTGATTTGTTCACGTTCTAAGTATGACTCAATTGATAATATAACAAGCAGTATTTATGGCTTCTGCCCAAAATTTTGTAGGCAATTTATTGATGTTTAGCATGACATGAGCCATCTCTTGTAGAGTTCTTTTTTCCTTTCCAATACTCCATTCTGCTGAAGAGTCTTCGGGGATGAGTACTCATGCTTAATTCCATATTGGATACCAAAATTAGCAAAGTCAGAGTTTTCAAACTCTCTTCCATGATCACTCTGATCCTTTTGACTCCTACTTGTTCATCAGCCTTTTCATTGCTCAATTTTTGAAACAAGTTAGCATAACAAAATTGTCAAAGGCATCAGATTTATCACGAATAAACATGACCCAGGTGTATATGGAGAAATCATCAACACACAGATAAAAATACCTCTTGCCACCAATACTTTCTTTTTGAATAGGACTCATTAGATCCATGTGAATTAGTTCAAGTATATGAGAAGTATTAATAGATATACCTGATTTGTGTTGACTTTTAATTTGCTTACCCTTTCGACAATCACTGTAGATTTCATTTGGAATATTTTTTAGGCTAGGAAAGCCTCTCACAGCCTGTAGTCTGGCCAGTTTCATGAGATCATGGTAGTTTAGATGCCCTAATCTGTTATGCCACAGTTTCTCATTTTTTGTCCTAACAAAATTGTAAGTTATGTGACTTTCAAGTGTATAGGATTTGTCTTTGGATCTAATTCCCTTAAACGAAACACTTTTTAACGGATTAGAGTTCTTGTCACAAATCAAAAATCTTGCAATAATCTTTAGAATACATGACAAGTAGGTTATCATCACACAATTGTTCTACACTGATCAAATTTGTCCTAATTCCTATAACATTTAAGACATTGGTTAATGTAGGTAGTCCCTTGATGTTGATGATACCAGATCCATCTATCTTACCCTTTTGACCATCACCAAAGGTAACAGCACCTGTCTCACCTTTTTCAAATTGTGACAACAAAGAGATATCACCTGTCATGTGTCTAGAACATCCACTATAAAAGTACCATGTGTTAGAAATCAGAGCACTTAAAGATAATTGAACCACATAAGCATTTGTTCGAATTTTCTTTTCTTGTCTCGAAACAAGTCTTCTTTTGTGTGAATTGATTAATTTCAAGTACTCATAATACCTAAATACATCATGACCAGATTTAACACAAAAATTACAGAATACCTGGAAGACAGATGTATCCTGCCGACTCTGACGGGGTTGAAATTTTTTGCCTATCTAACGGACAGACTCATCTCGCTTGTATAGATTCGGTTGAAATTGTCTTCCTGTATAGTTTCTAGCTAGATGAGAGTTTTCAGCAGCATTGAATTGATGATGGTAGGAGGTAGATGCATCTATATAATTTCTACTCTGCTCCTTGTATCCGTATCCAGATTCTCTTACAAAGTTCATTTTGTTGTCATGAATTTTACCTTTACTTTCATATCCAAGACCTGTTTTCAAGCTTACACTGCCACTGTTCAGGATTTCATAGAGCTGGATAGATCCAAGTACCAGTTTTTTGATCTTGTCTTGTGCTTTAGCAAGTTCAGAGCTTAACCTGCTTACCTCATTTTGTTCGACATCTGGGAATGCAGATGCATCTAGATGTCTTTCCCTACTGTGTTCAGCGAAGGCCTGCAACAGTTGTATCTTTTCTTCTGCATCATGAAGTTCCTTTTTCAAGTTTTCAGTGTTTGATCCAGCTTCATCTGGACTAGTGCCTGCATAAGATGAGTTACCAGATTCAGTACCAGATAAATGTAGAGCAGTAAGGGTAGCTACCTGTTTTTCAGAATTGCTGCTGTCTGATTCTGATTTAGATTCATCTGTGTCTCCATCGCTTCGTGTAACATTCATGGCCTTCCTTCCTTTGGTCTTATTTTGAGTATTAGGACAATCTGCTGCAATGTATCCATATCATTTACATTCTCTGCATTGAATACGATTCTTAGTCAGACGAGTTAGCATTTTTTTTGGGATAGAAATTGCTTTTCCTCCATTGTTTTTATTGTTTTTTATTCTAGCCTTGAAGATTTGTGGATCTTTCTTTTTGCTTCCCCTTGAGAAATTTTTTAAATTGTCTGGTGAGAAGTGCAAAGCTTTCATCTTCATCTATCTCTCTAGATTCTTCTGGATCTTTATTGCTTGCCTTGAAAGCAATCCTTGGTTTTTTATCTTTCTTTCTTTAGGCCTGAATTAACTCATACGTCATTAATGACCCTACAAGTTCCTCAACTCGCATGATTGAAAGATTTGCTTTCTTTAATAGCTCACTTTTGCATGGAGCATGTCTGGTAAAGATTTAAGGATTTTTTGTACAATTTGCTCATTTGAGTAGGTTTTCCCAAGAGTTTCAGCTGAGTTGGTGAGATCACTTAATCTGTGTAGAAGCTTTTGAAGTCTTCTCGCTCATCCATAGATAGTTGTTCAAACTCAAGAGTGATCATCTGCAGCTTGGAGGTCTTGACAACATTGGTTCCTTAGTTTGCTACCCTCAAAGCATCCCATGCTTCCTTAGTAGTTCTTAAGGTTCAGCCCGAATTGACCTGGATCAACCAAAGAAACAATAGAATTAAGTGCTTTAGAATTCCAATTTGCATTTGCTAATTCATCTACAGTATATGCACTTCTAGATACAGTTGTTACAACACCTCCAGCAGTGACAGTGGGTGCTGTGTAATCTTCAAGGACAGATGTCCAACAACGTTCATCAATAGACTGAATAAAAATTTCCATACGAATTTTTCAATATGCATAGTTACTATCAGTTAACAAAGGTGGCATAAGAGATGCAGAATTTTCCGTTTTAGACAACCGGATCTCACTTTCTAGAAGTGAACTCGTTCTGATACCAATTGAATTTTAAAGTTGTCTAAATTTTCTGTTTAACCAAACAAACGGTCACAGATATGTCTGGACAGTGATAAATTAACAACGAATTGTTAAGCGTTGTTTTAGCGCAATATCAGATGAATCTTGCTGATGATGATTTGTCTGGATTGTAAAACGAAAACAGACAGTAAAAGTTATGCAGAATTGTAAGAAGACAAGAACATAATATTTGAGCTTAACGTGGGAAAAACCCTAACAGGGAAAACCCACGTGCCCGCACCCTGCAGACAAAAAATCAATCACTATATAAGGAAAAAGTTTATACAGATCAATCTAAACTACATGATAAATCTACGCATAGACTTATCAAACATCTAAGAATTAAATGACTCTCTGATCCTTCTATGCCGTGTAATATGAGCTGGCGTCCCACCACTCTTCAGTAGCTTTCTTTTAATCTGCAACAGTACTCTTCCTAAACCTTGAACTTCTGTTCGAATATGATTTAAACCTCCCATTTGATCTTCACACTGAAGGTCTTTTCTTCTCTAAGTGATTGATTCCTCCTCCCGGAGAACCGAAGTCGAAACACAGTTGAAGCCGTGAATATGAGTGCACCACATGAAAATTAGCTTTAAGACTTCTTGGAGAAAACGTCCCAATATTCTCCAATTTAAATGCAATCAGATTTCTTGTCCATCAAGAATCCTTATTGCATAAAATTTCTATTATCTGCAAATCAATCAAATATAATTAGAGATAATGGTAAGATAATCACAAATAAATCTTACCATAAGTAAAGATAAGGTAAGATATTCACAATTGGTTATGGAATAAAAGATCTTACCATATGAAGTGATAAACTAGAATACCAAGAATCAAGATACTTGGCCTAATCACAATTGGTTTGCTCGGCCATATCAAGAAATAAATCATGAAGAAACTCACCACAATATTTCGAGATCATCATATCTTGATTCTATCATAAAAGATAAATATTTCTTGGTTCAAAATAATCATCATCTCCAAAAATAAAATGATTATTACAAATATATTTGAGATATTATATTCAAGAAATATTTACGTAATTTAGTTAAACTTAATTAATTACTAAATACATGTATTTATTAATTATATTAATTTTACTTAAATTACATATTTATAGAAAAATAAAAAATGCCAACTTATACTAAGTTAACATTTTGGATATTTAGTGCTTACAAAGAAAATCAACTTAGAGTCCAAAGCACTGGAATATAGTCTTATGTCAGTTACAAAAGTAAACGAAAACGAAAAGAATCACAAAGATATCATTTTGACATTGAAAATGTGCACAATCGGGGAAAAGATAACAAATAATAGAGCACAAACCGAGAGAGAGAGAGAGATTTCCTGAACAAATGAAATTAATTTATTAATAAACAGCGTAAAGGTTAGAATAAGGATGAGAATATTAACTGAACATAGTTACAGTGCCTTGGGGCAACAACTTAAAATATAGGTGATACCAAGTAAGCAATGAGCAAAAGGTAGAGGCTGCTTGACCTATTGAAGTTGAATGATCATTTGCCTACCCTCGTCTCCTTGATCAAGCAAAGATACTTCCTTGATAGGAAAAAGGAATCCATCACTGGCACAAAGCAAATTAATAATTGGGTTTACCAAATCATACCAAACATATTGCAAATGTGTTTCAGGTCATGTAAACTAAAAAGGTAAATCCACAACACATACGAAATGGGATAAAAGCAATATTTCCTTTCTAAAATGGACCTCTAGCATACATTGATAGAGCAAGAGAATCATATCTATAAGAATCAAGAAATAATAGGAAAAATGACGTAAATGGCAAAGGAAAAATAAAAAATAAACAAAAGAAAAATCCTAGATATAGATTAGAGTGAAATTCTTTGGATATATATGTGAAAGAGAAAATCTTCAAGTATGTGCGCGGCAAAAAAAAAAAAAAAAAAAGTAAAAAAGAAAAACTGAAATTAAGATCTCTCGCCACAGACGAGCTCACATTCACAATCACCTCTTCGCACTTTCTTCTCTCTCACACTCAATGATAATCAACAACATCAAACAGTATTTTAACTAATTTTTAGCTATACCAATGTCCAATGAACTCAGTAAAGGAAACTTCAGATTTTATACAAGGAAAAGACATTTGAAGATACAATACTTGATCACCGGAAAGATATATATCAAATGTATGGAGACTATTGACCATAAGAAGCTAAACATAAGTAAAATTGCATGAAGTTGAGAAACACATGAAACACAAGATATGAAGTTATAATCTTCCCAAATTAGCAGAGAATGATATTGAAATCGTCAGGGAATTGAGAAGTTTTAAATAACAATATCTTTTTTAAAATTGGACACTTGGAATGCAGAAGCAAGCAGGGTTCAACTAAAGCAATGGAACTTCTTAATTTTTACTGAAAGAACCAATGGAAAAAAAAAGAGGGGGGGGGGGGGGGGGGTGAAGAGGCCTTTCTTTATCTAAAATTGATCTTAAGTTAAGCCAGGGATAAGGCAAATTTCACAATTTTAATAAATCGAACCAAGATGACTATTATAGTTTTTAAATTAACCAGGAAAAGATTCTAGGCCCTATAACCCTCTATGGATCAGTTTACAAGACACAATTGGCTTCAGAGTTTATCGGAGTGTTCGACTGCTGGTTAAAAATTTGAGAGAGAAAATGTGTGTAGTAAAAAATTAATTTAGAAAATTCTATTGTTTATAAATTGATTTATAGATTGTAATAATTGCGTAAAAAAAGGTGTGTAATGATTATAATGATATTCATAAATACCATCGAATTCATCACCACCACCACTAGACCAAAATAAATTCCAAATAAACACTTCCCGAGATACTTCTTATAAGCACTTTCATTCCCGAGATAATTCTCATATGCACTTTCCTAGAGATCAATCTCAAGATTGAGATAAATATCATTATCCCTTTCATCTTGTCTTGCATTTTTTTTTTTTTTTTATTCTTTTTGTAGAGATAATACTTCAATTTGGCAACCGGGGGGGGGGGGGGTTCGGGTACCCCTGACCCACGGGCAGTGGCGGATCCACCTATATGCGAGGTAGCGTGGCCGCGCTACCTCGTCGGCGGTGGTCCGCCACTGGCACTGCGCAGCGCAGGTGGCGCTGGAGAGTGGTTTGAATTTTTTTTTTCCCCGGCCCAAGTTAGTACCCAACTCCCAAGCCCAAGCCCAAACCAGAATCACATCATACAAATCGATCTCCATTTGGTTCAACAAGCAAAATCTGAACAACAAGCAAAATCCCTAACCTTGGTCACTTCCTTTCCCCCGATTCTCTCCGACCTCGGTCACCAAGCCAGCGCAGCTTTGCTCGCCACCATCGCCGGCCACCACTGTTGAGGACGATGCCGGTTGTCGCCGCTGTAGCGCCCCGAGTTCCGTATACCCGATTCACTACGTCATTTTCTGTCTAAATTTTTTCGAATAATATTTTTGCGGAAGAAATAATTGAAATTCATTTTTGGCAACATTAAATAAACTGTAATGGCCGATAAAATTGAAATATTTATGAAACCATTTGAAATAGTAAATCGAACCATTAATTTTGTAAAGAAATTGACAATGTCATAATTTCTCAAATAAATGAACTTCTCTAAATTATTCGATTGTTTGGAAAAATACGAAAATCATTAACGTCAAACTTTCAACCGTTTAACGATTATTGCCACCATCATTCATCGCTCGCCACCGTCTCCGAAATCTGCAAAACTGTTAAAAAGTAGGGTGAGTATTTCATGGGGGAAATACTCAGTAGACTCATCGCAAATTAATTTAATTTATAAGATGATTAAACACATAAATTCCGGCTCTTTATAAAACGGGCATTGATAGAGCTTCTTTATAAAACGGCTCTTGATAAAACTCATATTGTGCATTACAGCACGGGACATATTTTGCAAATCATAGGCTCTTTGAAAATAGCTCTTTGAAAACAGCTCTTTGAAAACCATATACTTATAAAAACATTTTAATTATGCCAAGCATAATTTCTTTTGAAAGCATAACATAAGATAGGATTGAAATCCTCATAAACATAAAGAGACACAAGAACTTTACCGAACTTAGGTGGCAAGAATTCTTATGCAGTAAAATCATAATAACAGTAAGTTTTCATCATAACATAGGATAGGATTGAAATCCTCATAAACATAGGGAGACACAAGAACTTTACCGAACTTAGGTGGCAAGAATTCTTATGCAGTAAAATCATAATAACAGTAAGATCATAATAACAGTAAGATCATAATAACAGTAAGTATACCAAAACATAATTCATGAAATTCATAGGGATCATTTCCATCATAACATAAGATAGGATCGAAATCCTCATAAACATATGCGACAGGAATTTTACCGAACTTAGGTGGTAAATCCTCATAAACATATGGAAACATAGGAATTTTACCGAACTTAGGTGGCAAATCCTCATAAACTTATGGAGACACAAGAATTTTACCGAACTTAGGTGGCAAGAATTCTTATGTGTAGCAATGATCCAAAACATATAAAACATTTTCGTAAAAACATAGGGTATACTTACTTTTCATAAAAACATAAGGTATATTTACCTTTCATAAAACATACTTAATTTTCTTGAAAATTGACTTTCACAAGTCACATGACATTTATATGAAATCATAATTTAAATCAATTAATAAGTGCGAGTCTACCTCAAATCCGACGAGTGCAAAGTTGAGCGGGAATGACTTCAATTTCTTTGAATTCTCCGTACGCTTCGTCTTAGCCAATAAGTCACTTTAGTATATCGAATATATAGTTCAAAATGATAAATTATAATTTGAGGACTAAAATTGATGTTTTGAAAGTTGAGGAACTAAAATGAATACTTTTGAAAGTTCAGGGACTAAAATAGATACTTTGAAAGTTGAGGGATTAAAATGAATACTTTTAAAACTTGGGCTTAAAAATAAATCAGCAGGTACTGAAATAAAAGAGTTTAAAGTTAAAGGGCTGAAGTAAATCATTTTAAAGCTTTGAGGCTGAAATGGATAAGTTTAAAAGCTGAAAGGACTGAAATAAAACCTTTTTAAAACTTGGGGACTGATTTGAAATAACTTTAAAACTCAAGGGCCAAAATGCGAATTTCTGAAAGTTTAAATTATATTATCAGATTTCTTTCTCTCTCTACCATTTCGAATCGAGAGAAGAGACAGAGGGAGAGCAAGGCAAGAGATAGAGAGATGGCGTAATACGGTCTTCAACCGGCGATTCGCCGGCGCACACCGGCGTAGGGTGCGGCTACTGGTGGCGATCAGAGTAAGGTTTAGATTGGAGGGCTTAGGTGTGAGTTTGGGGTTGATTGAAGAACCGAAACCAAATCGTGATTTAAGATGGTTAATTTCCGGCGAAAAACTGGTCAATCAGTCGGCGGTAGAGGTGAGTAACTGGGCTTCATCTATTTCTTGGTTTGGGTTTTTATTTTGGATGATTGATTTGGGACTAGGTTTGGGATTCGGTTGGGTGTCCAACTGAAGGGCAGTGTGCGATCGGTGGTTTTGACAGTGATGATGATGATGCTGATTGTTTTGGTTGCAAGTCGATGGTGTAGTGTATGGTGATAGGCAGCAGTTTGTTGGAATGGCTGAGAGTGCAGAGGAGTTGATACTGGAGTTGCTGAAACCATGGTTTGGTAGAGAGGTTTAGGTGGTGGTTCAAACAGAATTTGGCTGGCCAGATTGCATTGTGGTGGTTCGGACTGTGATTCATTGGTGGTGGATTGATATTGGACGAAATGGCTGTTGGGTGATTGATGATTCAATTTGGTGTTGAATGGCAGTGGCGGATTGATATAGATTTATTGG
This sequence comes from Ligustrum vulgare, assembly GCA_963555705.1. Classification (NCBI taxonomy): domain Eukaryota; kingdom Viridiplantae; phylum Streptophyta; class Magnoliopsida; order Lamiales; family Oleaceae; genus Ligustrum; species Ligustrum vulgare. The sequence continues at coordinate 24,720,239 of OY743171.1, forward strand.
TGATGATGATAAATGGCGAGGTGGTGGTCTGAATTGGTTGTAGGCTGGAACCTGGTTAGTGGTTATGGTGTTGATTGATGATGATGAGTTTGGTGATGGAGCTGCTGGTGGTGATGGTGATGATTGAGGTGGGGATGAAAATGATTTGTATATTGCAACGGAGTGATGTTGAAATGGTCAGTTTGATGGCTGGCTGCATTTTGAGAGGTGATGCTCGGTGGTGGTAGCTTGGTGGTTTAAAAGCTGTGGTTGAGGTGCTGTAGGTGGTGATTATAATGGAGGAAAAAGGGAAAAATAATTGAGTGGAAACATCATGAGAATGATTTATTCTATTTTTTTGTTATTGAAAATGGGGGTGGCCGATGATGATAAAGAGAGGTAGGGAAATGTGAGTTGTGCCATGTGATGTGGAAAGAAAAGCAACTTGTGAGGTTGGCCGTGAGTTGGAGTTGTAGTTGATGATAATGATGGTGTTGGAGAATATTAGGTGTAAAGGTGGGGAAAAATATAAAACGACGGGTGTGATTAGATTTAGGTTAAATAGGCTTAATTTAGGATACTTAACTAAAATTGAACTAACTTTGATTTGAAAATGTATTTGAAAATGTATTTAAAACTGATATATTTTGGACTGAAAAATACATTTGAGAATAAATAAATTTTGAAATAAAATTGAAATACGTATTTGGACTTGAAATAATTTGAATAAGGATCATTGGGATATTTTAATAAATTTGGAATTCAAAATGATTTTGAAAATAATACTTTGAATAAATAATTAAAATAACATAATTTTAGAAATTCGGATTTTAATTTAAAATCGAACAAATTCGATATTTCTTGACTTGGCTAGACGAATTCGTCGCGGCGTTAACTTCAAAATAATAGGTGAAATAGTAGCGACACAATTTTCAAAATATTAAAATAATTATAAAATTGCGTAAAAATTCTGGGTCGCTATAGCCGCCCATCGATCACTCTCCACTCTCCAGTCCAGTTATTTTATTTTTTTTGGTTTTGTAATTTTCAGATTTTGTAATGCTATTATGTTAATGCCTAAGTTTTAAACATTTTAATAAATATTATTGACGTTTGATTTATCAATTTTTTGGTTAGGTTAGGCTGCCAATTGTTGTCATTCCCCAATTTTTTTTATCAATAGGCTAAACCTTAATTCGTTATAATTGATTTGAGAATTATACATAAATGTTACATTTAAGTTTTTGCAATGTGGTTAGATTTGTAAATTGTGACTATTGTGATGAAAATATGATTTGATTTGTGAATTGTGATTATTGATTTATAGGTTTTGAATTGAGATTTGGTGAATATTTGATTTGATTTGATTTGTGATCATTGATTTACAGATTATGGAACGTTTTTTCCAACCTAAATTAAAATCTCAACTTAGTGGTTCTAGTTCTAGTAGTCCTACAACTGTGTCTAGTAGAGCAAATGAGTTAGTAGACTTTGATAACACAAAGAAATTTCGCACTGAATTCAATATGGATGAACTTGTGTCGAATCCAGGAATACGGCCCCCAATTGAGTCATATGATCCTAACATTAGAGATGATGTTAGGATGGCGTACTTAGAAAAAGGTCCTTGTCAAACACATGAACATGACTTTCCAAGAAGACTGATGGGAAAGGATAACAGATGTTTTAGGAAAGAATGATTTAATGAATTTTATTGGTTGGAGTACAGTGTAGAAAAGGATGTTGCATATTGTTTGTATTGTTATTTGTTCAAACCTGATAGGGGAAGTCAAGGGAGGAGGGTATACATTCACTAAGACTGGGTTTAGAGATTGGAGCCACAAAAAGATTTTAAGAGATCATGTCGGTCTTGTGGATAGTGCTCATAATATAGCTTTTGAGAAATGCAACAACATGAAGAATCAAAAACAAAATATCTCTTATGTTTTGCATAGCCAAAGTAGTACACAACAGAAAAGTTATAGGACGAGGTTGACTGCGGTACTAGATTGTACTAGATACCTTTTGATGCAAGGGTTGCCTTTTCGTGGTCATGACGAATCAGAAGATTCACTTAATAAAGGTAATCTACTTGAGTTACTAGAATGGTATGCAGCTCGTTGTGAGAAAGTCAGGGCTTCGGTATTTGGTAATGCACCAGGAAATGACCAAATGACCTCACCCTCTATCCAAAAGGATTTGGTGAACTGTTGTGCAGTTGAGACGACAAAGGCGATCATGAATGAGATGAATGATTCTTTATTTTCAATCTTGGTTGATGAATCTCATGATAATTCTGTGAAAGAACAAATGACAGTTGTTTTGTGATTTGTTGACAAATTTGGATAAATCAGGGAGCATTTTTGGGCATAACACATGTTAACGACACTTGTGCACAGTCACTTAAGAATGCGATCGATGCAATGTTTGCTAAGCATGATTTGAGCATATCTAATTTGAGAGGTTAGGGTTACGATGGGGCAAACAATGTGTCTGGTGAGTTCAACGGATTAAAAGCTTTGGTTTAAGGGAGAATCCCTATGCTTTTTATGTTCATTGTTTTGCTCACCAACTTCAATTATCAATTGTTTTGGTGGCACGTAGAACTATAGTGGTTGGTGATTTATTTAATACACTTTCTATCATTATAAATCTAGTGGGTGTGTCATGTAAGCTTGTAGATGCACTCCGAGCAAGTTATCATGAAGAGATTGTGAAGAGGCTCAGTCTTGGGGAACTTTGTAGTGGCAGTGGAAAGTTTCAAGAAATGAATTTGCCACGATCTGATGACACTAGATGGGGCTCGCATTTACTCACAGTCACTTGTTTTATTAGTATTTTCAATAATGTCTTAGACATTCTTGATATTGTATTACAAGATGGGCCAACTGTAGATCAAAGAGCATTGGCCGACCGACAGATGACCACTATGCAAAACTTTCAGCATGTCTTCTGTCTCCATCTTATGTTTGACATTCTTGCCATTACAGATAATCTTTAACAAGCATTACAAAAAAAGGAGCAGGATATTCAGAATGCTATGGGATTGTTAAATGTGGTCAAGTGTACATTGCAGAACATGAGGGACAATGGTTGTAATAATTTGTTGAATAGGGTGATTGAGTTTTGTGTTGGTAAAAATATCAGAGTGACTATCATGGAGGATATTATGGTTTTGGAAGGTCGATCAACAAGATGTGGAGTTGCTCAGCAGGTGACTTATTATCATCGTTTTATGTTGATTTGTATTGTCATGTTATAGACTCAATTTTGCAAGAGTTGAACGATCGTTTTCCAGAGACAACTATTGAGCTCTTTATCTGCATTTCATGTTTGAGTCCAAAAGATTCATTTGCAGCCTTTGAAACTGCTAAATTGTTACGTCTTGCTGAGTTCTATCCTTCAGACTTCAACATTGAAGAGTTGTTATTACTTAGACCCAAACTTGACAAGTTTTTTATACTTGTCACAATGGAGAATTCTTTCTTTAATCTCAACAGTATATCATACGTAGCTAAGAAATTGGTTGAAACGGAGAATTCTTGTTATTTTCCATTGGTTTATAGGCTCATTACATTGACTTTGATATTACCCGTGGCAACTGCATATGTTGAAATAGCATTCTCTGCTACGAATTTAATCAAGAGTGATTTGAGCAACAAAATGGGAGATAAATGTTTGAATGACAATTTGGTTGTGTATACGGAGTGAGACATTTTTAAAAATATTGAGAATGAGGCAATATTGCAGCGTTTCCAAAATATTAGACCTTGAAGAATGCAGTTGTCCGAGCTAACGAATACCAACTGATGTCAATATCATGTATTTTGCATCTATTTTGGTTTGTATTGGATTATATGTTCATATATTTAATTACAACTTTTTATTCTTATACCTATTTATTCATTTTTAAATATTATTTCATTAAATAATATTCACAATCTCGCTATTACCATCGTTCACATTAGTCAGTCAAAGGTCAACGGCGGACGAGGTCAACGGTCAACGCTCTAGCTGGACTTCTCGGTTGGATTCGCCACTGCCTGTGGGTAATTTTTTCCCAAACCCGCTGCTCGCCCTGTGAATTTCGGGCGCGTTTCGACCCCACCTCCCCTTTTACCGCCCTATTTATTTATTTATTTTTAATTTTTTCAATATTTTTTCCTTATTTTTTTATTAATTTATTTATTCGGGTCGGGCACCCAAACCCGCCCCCGCCCCGCAAGGCAGGTCTTTTTTGCTTCATTTGGGACAAGTTCGAGTCGGATTTTTTTGTCATCTCTACTTCAATTTGATTAAATTGCATATAAGCGTAACATATCCTGCCTAGAATATTAAAATAATGAATGAAGCGATTATCCAGCTTCAAAGGTACACCGCCCTTGAAACTTCTAAGAATTGGCGGTACTGTTGGAGTTGATGCTTCAATTGAAAATATCAAACTAGCCAGATACAGCTTAACATAAAACATCTGAATTTTAAATGTAGGGTTAATTTGAAATGTGTACATTATTTAGGGTTTAATAAAATATTTAATAAATAAATATTAATTGGTAATTAACATCTGAATTTTAAAAAATAAAATTCACCATCTTATTATTTCAATGTGATCTTTAAATATTGGAGTTCATTTCATTTTCCCATAATCTTATCTTATTCCCAAATTTGGCCCAACCAATTGATCTTAGGCATATATTCTAATTTCTAATAGCTTATAGCTGCCCTTGCAATTGTTTCAACGTGACTCGAGGAGAAAACCTAACATGTGAGTGAAATTAATCGATGGCCACCGAACTTGTTGAATGTTACTACTTAGTCAGCCAATTTCAAAAGGTATCTTAACTGCCACCAAACTTCATCGACACTTCTAGTTAGTTACCCAACTTCAAAAGGTATTTCAATAGCTATCCAACTTATAATATAATATCTACTTAGTCACCCAACGTCTAATGGTACAACATAACCTTGTAAAGTAATACTCGAGAAATTAATAATCTCTAATAAAAAATAATCATTGAACACCAGTTAAATAAAAGCCATTTAACAACCTAATGTTGAATTAATGAACATTTATGAACTAAAAAGACATTAAACAATATATAGCCAAGTCTATTATACCCCTTTTAAAAATTTAATACAATTTTGTCTCTCTTCTATCCAACCATTTATCAATAAAATAATATTATATGTAGATCAAAGAAAGATTTCCTACTTTTTAACCACACATTATCCTAAAAATCACTTTTCATTCAAATAAACTCTTTTTAAACAACATCAAATAGGAACTTTATAAATAGCATTTATTAATGTGGTATTAATTCAACGAAATTGTTTCAAAAAATATTATTTTATCAATTTATGAAAACATTAATTTATCCTCTTTCCTCGAGTCATAATTTGTGAATTCTTTTATTTAGTAGAGTTTATTAATTTATTGAGTATTACTTCAATCATTTGAAGTTGGGTGGTTAAGTAGAAATTATATTGTAAGTTGGATGGTAATTGAGATATCTTTTGAAGTTGGATGACTGACTAAAACTTTGCTAAAGTTGGATGACCATTGAGATACCTTTTAAAGTTTGGTGACTAAGTAGTAACATTCAGAAAGTTGTGTGGTCATTGGTTAATTTTACTCCCGAACATGCGTCTTCTCATTTTCCAAGTTGTTATAGCATTGGATTAATTTGCTTCCCAGACATATGGACCTCCAAGAACGGCAAAGGAAACAATTTGCTTATCAACTTAAAAAAGATGATGAATATAACACCAGAACCAAGTCAAAGTAGTATTTGTGTAGATCTTAAGTCTTCTTGTGGTGGTTGACATTAAAAAATGATGCCCAAAGTAAGAGTCCAAGGAATAGGTCCAAAAGGGCCATGTAAAAGCCCAAACCAGAATTATTGGGCGAAAGTCCTGCATTGCTCAAATCTTGAAGATGTCCAAGGCCTAGGCAAATGAAATAGCTCATTATCATTTAAAGCCAAAGTTATTAGATATTTAATGGGTAGTCTTATGACATCCCACGATCCAAAAATATCGGTTACAGGCATTTGGATAATGGAGGTAATGGCAGCAATTATACCAGTGGTTTTTGACAAATGATCCATCATGGGGAAAATGGAAAGTTACTGGGGGATGAAAATAGAGAATTATGTTATTTCATTCCTTTTTAAATTTCTTGTAAGATTTGTTTACTTTTCATTTTTGTGTGCTTGTGCTCCTTGGAGGTATTTCATTTTGAAGTTGTAATCTTCCTAAATAAAATTCCATTTGTTAGGACTTTGTCTCAAAAGGTTGTTATTCCTTACACATCATCTGAATCCTTTTAATTGTTAGCGAGAGTTCAATTCTGCGCGAAACAATTTGGCATACCCAGTGGGACAAACTTTGGTGTTGGAAGATACAAGAAGTGAAGCAATATGCCTCATAAGAATTCTAATAAGGAGCCAGGAAGCCAATGACTAGTCCATTCTTTAATCGAGAACGATTTGAGGAGTAGCAAAATACTCCAGGAAAAGAGGGACAAAATCAAAGTCGTTATGAACTAATGATAGATTTGAGCCCTCGTACCATGTGTGCACTGCTTGGTGAACTCATGCAAGATGTTGTTGAACATGTAAATCTGCAAAATGTTCATAATATGGAAAGTTTTACTCAAAATGAAAATACACATTATGATAACATGGTCAAACAATTGAGTACTTTACATGAAATTATGAATAAGTTAGTGGGCTAGATTTGCCAACCAAATTTTCCAAGTATAAGAAATCTTCTCCAAAACAGAACGATTGTGGGGGCATAACTCTCCAGTCTTAAATCCAAGTTAGGAAATAGAACCACCTTTTGGACCATCTACTACAAATTTGGGGGTAGTGGAATGACAAACTTGGGTAATGGAGTGTCAAACCCGGGGATAACTCGAATGTAAGAGACAATGTCCAAAACACCGTATAGAATACCACACGTGTTAATGATGAGGGAAATACACGTATTAATGGCAACAATAGTTTAAATAATGATACTTTTGCCATAAATCCAGTGCCAAATATTAGGCCTCAAGTGGTATCTCCAATAAATCAACCTATAGGTATCCCATATGATCCCAATGTGTTGTTGAGAAACTAAATCACACCAAAGTACATGATCGGATAGCTTTTGGAATGCGTCCAATTATTAGAGTACTATAGGATATAAAGTACTATAGTTTTGGTTATTTACTGATCTAGGAGAAGTTTCTACTCTAGAACATATAGGGCGATTCACATTTCAATGTGGTGAAATAATCGACTATCACAAAATGAGATTGTTTCCTAGTTCACTAGCAAGTGTAGCATTTTCATGGTTCATTAATTTGCCAACAAATTCCGTTCAGACATGAAAACAGTTAGAACAATTTTTCCATGCCCAGCTTTATAAGACTGAATCTAAAGTTACTTTGGCTGATTTGGTGAATTTATTTAAAATGCCAAATAATGGGCAGAGAGTTTACTTCAAAGGTTTAAAAAAGTCAGGAGCTGATTTTTTTGTACCTTTACCTGAAAAAGAATTTTCTAAAATCGCTCAAAGCTGTTTAAGCTTTGACTTGAAAAAGAAATTTTAGGATATGGAGTTTCCTGATCTTTTCCAATTGAGTGCTAATGTGATCAGGTATGAACGTTTATTAAACGAAGAAGAACAAATGAAAAATTCTAGTAATAAGACATATTATAGAGACCGGGATTTTGATGATATTATGATCAGACCGAAGTATGTTTGGTCGAATTGGTTAAGGGGGATGCATATGCTTGCCCTTTAATGGACAAATTAGGAACACCGGTTAAGAACGAGACTATAAGAGATGACAACAAAAGGGCTAGAACATTCTTGTTTGATGTGACTAAAGCTGATATCATATTTTATAAATTATATAAAGATAAGCAAATAAAATTGAGCGACAAACATAAATTGTCAAGCCCTGAACAAATTAAGGGTAAAAAATATTGTAAATGACACAATGCATGGTCTCATATGACTAATAATTTCTTGATTTTCATCATATATTATAGGATGCCTGACGATGCTCCGCAAGTGCACGGGTCGCGCAAGTAATAAAGTAGAATTTAAGTCCGAATATCGTTCCCACAGAGATTGTTTTAAATCGTATTTTAGACTACTACCTTAACCGGAACTAGAGAAGCCTAGGATTTAGAAATTTTGAATTAAAATTAAACTAGAAAGAACGAGGAAATTTGATTTAGAGAAAATATGAGAAAAACATGCTAGAATTGAGAATCCACATTTATTCCATTAATTACGCATTAAATTAAACATCTAACAATAATTCACGAAGTTTTGAAAATCCATATTCCTAATATTGTCAAGACTCCCTTTCGGACAAGAATCAACACCTATTTCTATACACAATCCGACTATATTTCTATGACGAATCTAAATGTATAAAAAAGCATTAAAAGTTTTGTGAATACTATAGCAGATAACACAAAGTATAAGGGTATATTTCTATCCCCTATCGGACTTTGTGACAATTGACACAAGTCTAATGAAATCTCAATCTTTCGAGCTTAAGAAATCACAACCTAAATTCATACAACTAGTGATCAAGTAATTGCATGATAAAAAAGTATAAATCAATTGCTCAAACCCATGAATTATGAAATTAAATGATAATCAATACATAAAATCCGGAAATAAATGCTTCATCACAATTCTAACATTTAAGAACCTAGCCTAGATACATAATTGAATATAAATCACAAAAAGGAATGGATAGATGTCACCCTATTCATGCCCTTGATCTTCGTTCTTCAATTGTGTCTTGGGTTGGAGTGGATCCCTCCGCAATCCGACAGCGTTTTGGCCTCTCTTCAATGAATTGGGAACATTGGGAACCCCTAATCTCGTGCCCTTGGTCTGGTATATATAGATTTTCCCGAGATTTAGGTTAATTGAGGAGAAAACTGCTGATTTCCGCGTAAAAAGCCCAGCTGAGGCCCAGTCGGGACTACCGTGCGACCGCACGGTTCAGAAAGGCGCGATCGCATGACTCTGCAGGTAAACTTCAGTCGCTGATTTTTTTGACTGTGCGACCGCACGCTTTTTCAACCGTGCGGCCGCACGGTTATACCGGCAGCTACAGTTTTCTTCTTTAAATTTCAGCAATTTGGTCCTCATCCTTTTATTGCACAGTATTTAGTATTTTGATCATATCTTTCATTTCGCTTATCCGATTGAGGTGCTTCAATGTCCGTTAGAAATATAACGTAAAGGGCTACAATTCTTTCTGAAATAGTATTTTCCCAATTCGAACGTTTATTTCCCCAAAATTAGGTTTCAAAGTCTGACTAAAAATCTGCCAGAAGACCTTGCTTGATTTAAATGAATTTATGGTAATATTCTTACCATATTTCATTCCTTTTTGCCATCTAATTGCATCCAATTGACTCCTAAAAGTCCTCAAGTATCTTATCTTGATCCGAATCAACTATCGAATATTTGCAATTTGGTCCTTCTTCTTTTGATTTGTATACTTTAGTCCTTGAACTCCCAATTTCTTCCAATTTGGTTCTTTATTTGACTTTTCTTCCAATTGACCCTTGATCTACTTCATCCATTCTTGATTTGCATACTTTGGTTCTTTTGTCATCCAATTTGCTTGTTTTTGCTCAAATCCCTTTGTTTTCTCGACTTTGGATTATTTCTGAAATGTAAACAAATAACGCAAAATAAATAGCAAATATTCCAAAACAAACATATAAAATCCTACTTTTAGGATAGAAATAAGTGTATAAAATAAACTTATCAACACCCCCAAACTAGAACTATTGTTCGTCTTCGAACAAAAAAATAAAAATAAACTATAAAATTAAAAATGCAAATTAAAAATGTTTTTGCTTTTGTCAACTTATTTATCATGCGCTTCAACAATCCAAATTGACGATTCACTTTAGAAAAAGAAATATGAATAACATAAAATATTTTCATTCATCCGATGCTCAACTTCATTGTGTGTGTGTGAATAGCCAAAATCAGATCCAAACTTATGCAAAAATAAACTTGACAATGTGTGACTTTTTATGCAAGAGTAAGCCTGAATCCCATGTGGTCAACAATGATTTTCTTTTGATTTTCCTTACCCTCTCATGGATGATCACAACCTTACTACTTTTCTCTCATATCCCGAGGTCTTTCCTATTGATGTGGTTTCTAAACATGTATACATTGCATTTTTCCACACAAGGCAATTAGGACTAGACAAGTATGCACGACAGACCAAGAAAAATTAACAAAGTGTTAGGAATTTCAATCAACAAAGCTTATACCATTTTATTCCTTTTATCTTTTATTTGGACGACTTTTTCTTTTAATGTCCTTATCTTTTACCATCTTTGTGCAATACTTTTCATACTTGCTTTCTATATGACCCCTGTAGCGAGCTTTAGGTCGGCAGCTCCCAACTCAGTTGAGCTTAGGGTACCAGGTTCAGAGAACCCCTCAGACTTAATTACCCGAGTCATAAAGGCTTAAACAGAAAAGTTAAAGATGTTTTAACGTCTTATGTGTAAGTCCACTCTCCGTACTTGCTTTCTAGTTGACCCTTGTAGCGAGCTTTAGGTTGGCAGCTCCCAACTCAGTTGAGCTTAGGGTACCAGATTCAGAGAATCCCTCAGACTTACTTGCTCGAGTCAAAAAGGCATTTGAAGGGTAGAATAAGACCTTCAGCATTTTTCTGTTTTTATGCTGGTTATTATGGTTTTTACCCGTTGATCGAAACCCCTTACACTAAAGATGTAAAATTAAAAAGTTCAAATCCTCAATCTACTAATGCATACTCAATCTAACCTTCCCAGCAGTTTGGTTCTACATTTTTAGGTCGGGATCTAATTACTTAAGGTTTGGAATTTTTAAGTCAATTATATGGTCAAAGTGCACAAATTTACCCCACAAGTATCAAGTATCTCCCTACAAAAGTCATTATTTGAAATTGACTATGTGCTCATATTTGATGAAAGTCTTACATGGATGAATATTAAGAAAATTTTAGTTCACATTTTGCCCAATATTCTAACTAAAGCACAAAAGTCAATTCAAATCATGTCATAAGCAATAAATAAATCAACAAAGAATTTCAAAATTTTCACTTTTTATGATTTTTTCAATTTTTCAAATTTTTATGAATTTTCTACCCAAAATCGAATGAATGTGCATATGAAAGCACATGAATGAGATTCCCACCCCCAAACTAAAATCATACATTGTCCTCAATGTATTCAAAACAAATAAAGAAAATAAACACAGAAATAACAAAGAGGGTTAATGTACTTCCCGGGTTTGGAGAGTTGGTATTCCCATTTTTGAAGCTTTGACTTGCATGTTTTGTTGGATGAGATGACCCCTTTCTTCTTTTTCCATGTTTGACGTGAATTGTCCCATGATGATATGTTCCTTGCAAATAAACATTAATGATCATTAGAAGCATAATTATTACATAGGAACTAAGGAAAATCAACACAACACACCCAAACTAGGACTTAGAAAAAATTATGAAATTTTTGAAAAGTGGTCGACCACTGATTTTCAACCCTTGACATCGCCTCGAAAAAGTGAAAATTTCCCGAGACATGTCCCAGGCATATGAAAGAACATAACTTGGTCTACAACATATCAAAAATTCAGCAAATTTGGAGTTCATTTGGGTCATGAAAGGATGTGACAAAGTAGGTGACATGAAGCTGGAATTGGTGCTGTGATGCCTTGCAATGAGGTGCATTGAAGTGCAAAGATGTTCATGTTGAGTTTCATGCCTTAAAAGAGTATAAATAGTGATTGAATGATACACAAATGATGTATAACGTGTTATGAAGGTGATCATCAAAAAAGAATTGCGAAAACTCAACAAAACATTCATTGTAGCATTTTATCGAGCACCTAGCATGCATATGAAGAAATCAATGAAAATCATAGAGTTAGAGACTTGAATTAATCCAAAATTTTGTGCCTAATAAACATAATTCAATCTCTCCAATTTCTAGCCAAAGCCCATCACCATCAATTCACAATATCAATTTTCACAAAGAATTTGAAGAACACAAGAATTATGCACAATCATAGAAATTGGTGAAAAATTCTTACATTTTTAACGTTTTGGAGGCAATGCAACATATGAATTGAAGTTAAAATGATGTGCAAACTTAGGGGAGTAGTTGGGGATTCAATGTTGGGCGATTTGGGGGAGAAAAAACGGGTTTGGAGTAGTTAAAATGAAAGTTTTGGCATAATATATACAATTTGTCGTTTCTGCCCAGAAAAGTACCGTGCGACCGCACGGTTGTAACACCGTGTGACCGCATGGTGTTAATGGACAGTGACTTGAACGTTTTCAAAATTTGAGTTTTGGACCCTGTTTTCGACCCCAAAATGCCTTCTAATGCTTGCAACTAACCTCCACGCTATATGCTCATGTCCTAAACTAGGTTCTCAAGTAGAAGATTGTGATAAAAAGCAACAAAATAAATTAAAATGCAATTAAAATTAAAAGTGATAAAACAAGCAAAATGGAATACTAGAATTACTTAAAACACATAACAATTCAATGCATGCATTTTAAACATACTAGTACCCCTAAAATGCACTGTCAAGCATCTAAACAACTATAAAGTAATAAAAGCAATAAAAAAAATAAAATAAACAAACGAATAAAGAAAAGGGTTTGAGAGGTTGGGTTGCCTCCCAACAAGCGCTTCATTTAAAGTCTAGAGCTAGACTTTTTGGCAAACTCTCAAGGTGGTTTTAGATTAGATGGTGTAGCCTCATCATCTGCCCTTACCTTGTATTCATACTTCTCCCAGTATGCAAATTCCAACTCGACATCTATCTTGGAGCAATTTTCTAGTTCTGGCTCATGGACATCAAATTGCATCATTGTGAAAGTCACCTCTTGATTTTCGGCCCGCAGCACTACATCTCCTTTTTCTACATCAATTAATGCTCGTGCAGTGGCTAGGAATGGCCGACCAAGTATCAAAGGTAAATTCTCATCTTCCTCCATATCTAAGATGATAAAGTTCGCTGGGAATATGAATTTGTGAACTTTCACTAATACATCCTCCACAACTCCATATGGGTGACAGATTGATCGATCAGCCAGTTGCAATCTGATATTGCTTTCCTTTGGTTCACCCAGTCCCAATTTCTTGTATAAAGACAGGGGCATCAGATTTATACTTGCACCTAGGTCACATAAGACCTTGTTGAATTTTAAATCACCTATAATGCAAGGTATTGAAAAGCTCCCTGGGTCTTTGAGCTTAGGTGGCAGCTTGTTTTGCAGGATTGCGCTGCATTCTTCATTCAAAGTGACCTCCTCAAGTTCTTCAAGCTTTTTCTTGCTAGACATCATCTTTTTTAGCAGCTTGGCGTAACTTGGGATCTGTGTGATGGCTTCCAAGAAAGGAATATTTATGTGCAGTTTTCTAAGCATATTCACAAACTTGTTAAACTGCTTATCCTCTCTTGTTTTCTTTAGCCTTTGTGGAAATGGAATAGGAGACTCGTGAGGCTTAATTTTTTATTTCACCTCATGGTCATCTTCCTTTTCAGCCATCTTCTCAACATTCTCCACAACTTTTTCAGGAACTCCATCTGGCTTTTTAGCATGAATCTTAGGAAGTTGCACACCACTACGTGTAGTGATAGCATTTATCTCATGTTGCACTACATTTATAGCCATTAGTTGTTCCCTTGGGTTTACCTCAGTATTTGCAGGTAATGTACCCGGAGCTCTAGCTGTGATCAACTGTGCTATCTGTCCCACTTGAGTCTCCAGATTTTTGATTGAAGCCTGTTGATTTTGAAATGTGGTTTCAGTTTTTCTCATGAACTGATCTGTTTTAGCCATGAATTGTTCTGTTCTTTCCACAAATTTCCCTAGCATCTCTTCCAGTGCAGGCTTCCTCTCTTCAGTGTTGAAATTAGGCGCAATGTGTCCATTAGAGTGATCTTTCCAAGAAAAGTTAGGATGATTGCGCCATCCTGAATTGTAGGTATTCGAGTATGGATTATTCTGGCGTTGACCTCCTTGTACATAGTCAGCTTGCTCCAATGGACAAGCCAGAATAGGGCAATCTGTAGTGGCGTGGTTTGCACCACACTCTTCACAAGTCATTTTGGCATTTTTTGATGAATGACTTACCAGTGCTATGCTCTCCACTTTCGCAGCCAAAGAGTCTATTTTTGCTGATATGGCAGTGTAAGCATCCACTTCATAGACTCCAATTGCCTTCTTTGGAACAACCCTGTCTGATCCCCACATGGCATTTGTATTTGCTATCCTCTCGAAGAGCTCCAATGCCTGCCCGATGCTCTTTGTGCTTAACGCACCATTTGATCAGGAATCAACCATGTTTTTAAAATGTGGAAGTAGTCCTTCATAGAAGCACTTCACTTGATCACCTCGTTTGATCCCATGGTTTGGACACTTCCTCAGCATGCCCTTAAATCTGTTCCATGCATCATCAAAGGATTCAGTATCTTGTTGCTGAAACATGGTGATGTCATATCTCAGTTTGGAAACCTTAGCTGGAGGCATGAATTTGGTGCAAAACTTTTGGACCAAGTCGTTCCAAGTGGTTATACTCGTAGCTGGGTGAGAATCCAACCACTCAACAGCCCTATCTCTGAGGGTATAAGGGAATAACCTGAGTCTGATAGCATCATCAGACACGCCCTGATATTGAAAGTGTTGATGTTGACACATGTCTAAAAATTTAGAAACATGTGTGTGCGGGTTTTCATCAGGTCTCCCATGAAATTGCTGTCCGTTTTGGAACATGCTGATGACATTGGTTTTCAATTGGAAGTTTGCATGTTCAAATGGTGGATAGACTGTGCTGGATTGACTTTGAACCACTTGAGGTGTCATGAAGTCACCCACCAACATGTCGTCTTCATTTATTGGATCAGGGGCGGGTAATCTCAAATTGTTGTTTGCCATTTGATTTTCTTTTTGGTTTTTAGATTTATCTAATTCCCCAAGTTCTCTTAACCTACGGTGTAATGTACGTTCTATTTCCGGGTTAGCTTCGAAGAGATTCCCTTTTTTCGAACGTAGCATACACAGCTAAAAGAAAGGAAACTAGTAACTAACTAAAAAAAAGAAATTAAAATCCTAAAAATTAAAAAAAAAAAAAAAAAAGTAAAAATAAAAATAAAATTAAAACAAGTAAAAAGTCCGAATTAGTGAAAGTAATCTAAAAATAAATTTAAATAACAATCCCCGGCAACGGCGCCAAAAACTTGACGACGCTTCGCAAGTGCACGGGTCGCGCAAGTAATAAAGTGGAATTTAAGTCCGAATATCGTTCCCACAGAGATTGTTTTAAATCGTATTTTAGACTACTACCTTAACCGGAACTAGAGAAGCCTAGGATTTGGAAATTTTGAATTAAAATTAAACTAGAAAGAACGAGAAAATTTGATTTAGAGAAAATATGAGAAAAACATGCTAGAATTGAGAATCCACATTTATTCCATTAATTACGCATTAAATTAAACATCTAACAATAATTCACGAGGTTTTGAAAATCCATATTCCTAATATTGTCAAGACTCCCTTTCGGACAAGAATCAACACCTATTTCTATACACAATCCGACTATATTTCTATGACGAATCTAAATGTATAGAAAAGCATTAAAAGTTTTGTGAATACTATAGCAGATAACACAAAGTATAAGGGTATATTTCTATCCCCTATCGGACTTTGTGACAATTGACACAAGTCTAATGAAATCTCAATCTTTCGAGCTTAAGAAATCACAACCTAAATTCATACAACTAGTGATCAAGTAATTGCATGATAAAAAAGTATAAATCAATTGCTCAAACCCATGAATTATGAAATTAAATGATAATCAATACATAAAATCCGGAAATAAATGCTTCATCACAATTCTAACATTTAAGAACCTAGCCTAGATACATAATTGAATATAAATCACAAAAAGGAATGGATAGATGTCACCCTATTCATGCCCTTGATCTTCGTTCTTCAATTGTGTCTTGGGTTGGAGTGGATCCCTCCGCAATCCGACAGCGTTTTGGCCTCTCTTCAATGAATTGGGAACATTGGGAACCCCTAATCTCGTGCCCTTGGTCTGGTATATATAGATTTTCCCGAGATTTAGGTTAATTGAGGAGAAAACTGCTGATTTCCGCGTAAAAAGCCCAGCTGAGGCCCAGTCGGGACTACCGTGCGACCGCACGGTTCAGAAATGCGCGATCGCATGAATCTGCAGGTAAACTTCAGTCGCTGATTTTTTTTACCGTGCGGCCGCACGGTTATACCGGCAGCTACAGTTTTCTTCTTTAAATTTCAGCAATTTGGTCCTCATCCTTTTATTGCACAGCATTTAGTATTTTTATCATATCTTTCATTTCGCTTATCCGATTGAGGTGCTTCAATGTCCGTTAGAAAGATAACGTAAAGGGCTACAATTCTTCCTGAAATAGTATTTTCCCAATTCGAACGTTTATTTCCCCAAAATTAGGTTTCAAAGTCTGACTAAAAATCTGCCCGAAGACCTTGCTTGATTTAAATGAATTTATGGTAATATTCTTACCATATTTCATTCCTTTTTGCCATCTAATTGCATCCAATTGACTCCTAAAAGTCCTCAAGTATCTTATCTTGATCCGAATCAACTATCGAATATTTGCAATTTGGTCCTTCTTCTTTTGATTTGTATACTTTAGTCCTTGAACTCCCAATTTCTTCCAATTTGGTTCTTTATTTGACTTTTCTTCCAATTGACCCTTGATCTACTTCATCCATTCTTGATTTGCATACTTTGGTTCTTTTGTCATCCAATTTGCTTGTTTTTGCTCAAATTCCTTTGTTTTCTCGACTTTGGATTATTTCTGAAATGTAAACAAATAACGCAAAATAAATAGCAAATATTCCAAAACAAACATATAAAATCCTACTTTTAGGATAGAAATAAGTGTATAAAATAAACTTATCAATGCCATTAAATCAGGGTGAATCACTTTCAAAGCTAAGAAGAAGATATCAGTGGATGAAAATCATTTCCCTACTGTTTTAAAAGTGGATTGCAAAATTTCAAATTGGTGGTAGATGATGGAGAGGAAGACCCGAGCCACATTCCAGTTTCTTTGAGCGTCTCAAACGAAAGGAAGTTAGAAGAGATGAAGGAATCTTATGTGCTAGATGTAAGAGAGAAGTGAGTGAAAATACAGTAAAGATAGGAACATGGGGACAACATTATTGTCCTAGTAATGTTTCAAATTTCCAACCTGTTAGAGGATGAAGCATATCATTCTATAGGAGGCCACCTTTTGAAAGGCAGTCCAGACCCAAGTACAATGGTAGAACGTTCAGGCCACAACCTCACCAATCAAATGTGTGGCATTGGTTCCGTTATAATATTGGAAGGGTTGTGCCCTTTAATGAAATGACTAGGACGCAACAAAGGCGTTATCAACGAAATTATGGGATGAATGATGAGATAACAGTAGGGGATAACACGTCCTAAAGTGCCTAATTTACTTAAGGTTGCTAACAGAATTGTTCTCAAGGATAAGAAGGAAGACATTGTGTGTGAATTAATGAAAGAATTACCAGAAAATTCTTCTAGAAAGTCAGAATTTGAACATAGTAAGAAGGATGATGATGATGAGGAAGATCCAGGGCGATCTATTACTATTCAGTTTGGTACCTTACCCCCAGTTGTGGCTAACAATTACTTACTAGCCAATGAATTTAAAATTAAAGAAAGTGAAGAGGAAGAAGGAGAAGATAATAAACAGGAAGCATGCATGTTGGCATATGGAGAAGGAATTGATCAAACATCTCAAAAAATATATGATGGAGAAGAGGATGATGACATGACTGATGCTGAAGAAGAAATTGTCTTGGAAATAGAAAGAAGAATAAGGGAAGTCTCAAATAATAATTTATTGAAACAATTGTATCAAAAGGGTGTCTGTGAGTTGGATTTGTTGGGCGAACCATCTGGGCGTTCTTTTGATTATTATGTATTGTATGGGATGCTTAAGAGAAAAGTGAGAGTACCACGTTCTAAGAAGTATGGATCACCTCCAAGAATATTGTCTCCACCTACAGGTTGGATAACAGGAGATGAAGCAGAAGAGGAAAATAAAAAATTAGTTCAAAATGCTGAAGCCCAATGCGAAATACTGCACGTGAATCTATCACAAGAAATTGACTCTGTAGAAGACAAACAAGAAGTGGAAATAGATGCAACAAAAAAAGTTATTTTTAGGAAACCTAGGATGAAATTAACTAAGCATTTAAGACCATTGTATATGAAGGCTTTCGTTAATAGCATTCCAGTGGCTAATGTACGCATTGAAAGCGGAGCAGCCATAAATACTATCCCATCCAGGATGAGAAAATTTGCAAAGACATAGAGCGATATGATTCCTACAAAAGTCATTCTCACAAGTTTCAATGGAGGAGCAACTTTATTTAGAGTGATGTCATTGGACATAATAGTGGAAGCTACTACTAGGACCACAGTCTTCTTCGTAATAGATGGTCCTACTAGTTCCAATGTGTTAGGAAGAAATTAGATTCATGGGATTCGATGTATACCATCATCGCTCCATCAATGTCTATTTTTTTGGAACGATAAAGGTAAAGCAGAGTTGGTACAAGCTGATCCTAGACCTTTTGTTGTAGAAGCAAATTTAGTGGAAAGTTCACAGCAAATTTAGTGGAAAGTCCACCATTGTCCTATAATGATCAGCAAAAGTTGCACAGCTTCGCATGACACTTGTTCATACTTATTTGGGTTGTCAGTAGAAGTGTTTTCTGATGGAAGCCTTTTCTAATCACATTACCAAGATTGAAATTGAACGGTTAATTTATGTGCAGAGGAACAAAGGGATGGAATTATTTCCATCTTGCTTAAATTAGTACTCAGGTACCAGCAGGACATGTCAGTTTCAATGTTAGTGGAAACAAAATGACCTAAAATCTGCCTATTGCATTGCAACTTCGATTTCAAGTCCAATCATAGAATGTAAGCACTAGCTGAAGCGGTTCACTGTGTCACATTTACAAAATTTTAAAAAATAAAATAAAATAAAAAGATTAACTCTAGTCAGTGACATTGCAAAATTGGTTCATTTCTGAGCAATCCTTCGATGTAGGTGAAAATATTTGACCTTCTGAGCTGATTTTCATAAATAACATCCTTGGCGTCCACAGTTTAGCTCTTATGAAGGAGTGAAAGAATATCAAGTTCACTATAATTCGTTAATCTCACCTGTTCTGCAGTTACCGACCCACAAGTACATAGCCGAGTTCTTTTTTGAAGGTAAAATTCTACAACAGTCCCTCCTCGGTGACTGCAAATTAAATATATTGAGTGAGTGGCAATGAAAATCAGTTCCTGGAAGTAAAAAATACATTTGCAAGTGCTCTACTTACCCTCTTCCAACGGCTGCTATCAGGCCTTTTAAGGACAATAATGGAATCAATTTTCTCCGGGGGATAACTTCTCCACCGGCAATGCGGTTGCGCTTCCTTGTGACGATTGTAAACACCGATGATTTGTCTCCTCTTTTCATCGTACTTCGTCGTGTTCATGTAATACAAGAACGGCTTCTGGCAAGGGTGTCTGCTCACAGGCCTCGTATTGAATGCGTATGCCGTGTAATCCGCTCTTCTATACCAGTTAAGAAATGTTCGTGTTGGCATTTCCAGCTCCCTCGGGGAAATGATTCCTCGAATTATTTGTACGACGAAGCCCCATGACACGGAGATCGACCAGTAACGCTGCTTATCGTAGCAGATTGATTGCTGAATTATGCTGGCGGAATCTTGGTTGACGGATTCTAGCAGGTGTTTGAGGCCTTGGACTCGAGTTTTGCCTGGAAATATTGGATCCACTACGTCAAGATGGTGAAGTGACACCAATGGAGTCACAGGGTGGGCTCCCAAGAGGCCTAATAGGTTTCCATAAACATCATACTGCATTACAAGGTAACATTAGTTACTGGACTTGCAAATACTAGGTCTGAGATTCCTTGTAAATAAAGAAAACATTGTAATAGCAATGGGAATCTAGGAGCATGTTTGGCTTGGTTTAAATGCACATAGGAAGGGGGAGAAAAAGGCTATCTCACTCTGCCGGAAAAAGTAAAATAGAAGAGATTTTATAAGCCAAACCAAACATGCTCTGAATTTCCAACGTTGACCATCTTTAAGAGGGCTTTATTTTGCGTCTTTTTGGGCCTCAGTTTTTGTGTAATTTTTGTCTTTTTTTTTTTTTTTTTTTTTGAGAATGTGTGATTTAAAATTATTTGAAAAGTCAAATGTTGTAAACTCGACTTAGAATGAATGGTTGGGATTGAATATTTCAAACACTCGATTTTAAAAAATTGAGACTCAAATAGGGACTTTTTAAGTAAAGAGGTTACAGCTAAATCGCTAAGAGCGAGACAGTTTATACAAGTCATTTCATCCCAATTCTGTCTAAAGCTTCTCTTTAAAGAATCCCCTCCCTACCCTCAACTTATAGCACGTACGAACTCACAAATAAGAAACTCGTCCAAGCAAGTCTTTTGAGCCTATCCTTTTTCAACAAATCTTTTCAACAAATCTTGTAAGGTGGAGGAAAACTTAGCATCGCCTACTCGTGTCAAATATCATATTCCAATAGAAAAAAAATTGCGGTTCGACTTTACAACTTTTAAGACTTACTTGATGAAAACCAGCATCTTTGGTAAGTGGGACCCCTAGCTCAGCCATGCAAGCCTGAATCCTATCATCACTGCCATATAATGCAGGATACCTTTGAATGCACCCATCCTGAATTTTCTCCAGCTCTTTAGCCAATGGATAGCTTATGGCAAATCCCCCTCCTCCATAAGCCATTCCGTACGAGAAAAATATGTTCTGAATATGACTTTCTGAAGAACTCCCAATATAGTAAAACTGTTTGTGATCATATTTAGAAAGCACTCTCAGCACATTTTCTATGATAAAAACTGTGTCATCATCCCCCATAACAAACCACCTTACATCTTTCACTCCCAACCTTAATGTCTCAGAAACAACCCTGGAGATTCTCAATGCTGATCTTTTGCCCTGTCGATTTGTGTACTGAAATTTCGACGTGTCCTCAGAAATCCGAATCTCAGGCAAATTATCTTCACCTTTACTAGTATTCACATTTTTATCTAACCATACCACCCCTCTAGTCTCATTCGGTCTCCACCATAACTTTATGTACTCTTTCCTTTTCTCCCACAAATTCGACGATGCAGCGATTCCAAAAACGACGTGTTTAAGCTCGGTATTATCATCTTCCAGGGGCGTATAATGGGTAATAACAGGTTGGACCGGTGGTGGCTTCTCTTGTTTCTTACTTTCATCGGAAGAGCTGTTGACAGGCTGAGGAAGAGCCTTTTGAAGATTTTCTTTTGCAGATATATCTGAAGTTTGTAAAGAACATTTTGGATATTCTTCTTTACGAAGAATGAGCTTGGAAGAGTAAAGTACGTAGACTGTTAACATGGTGATAAACAAGCAGGTGACCGGGTTTCTGAAGCTGCTGAGGCCCATTGGCGGCGCCGGGCGTTGAGAAGTAGCGCTCATTTGGGCTTTCCTGACAAAAATAATATTTTGTTCAAAAAATTAAGCAATTCATTAGATCAAAA
Source organism: Ligustrum vulgare (assembly GCA_963555705.1). Lineage (NCBI taxonomy): Eukaryota > Viridiplantae > Streptophyta > Magnoliopsida > Lamiales > Oleaceae > Ligustrum > Ligustrum vulgare. The sequence goes on from OY743171.1 coordinate 24,741,923, forward strand.
TGGTGATGGAAAGGGAGTATCGACTGAGAGATGATCGGATCTCAATGGAAAAAGTAAGAGAAGAAAATGATTTTTTGTTAAGAAATGAACGAAGGGAAAGGCGGGTATGGCTCTAATCCAAATAAAAAATCAATCAATATTAAATACTCTTTTTATATGTTTCTTGAGGAAATCAATTAATGAATAAAAAGAATATACTGCATTTCAAGAAATATATCAACATATTGTTATTGCTAGTGAATATTAGTAAAATTGTGTATTAAACTTAAATAAACTTTAGCATTATATAGTTCTTTTTTTTTTTTTTTTTAATTATTTTTTCAAAGAAGAAATATATTTTTCAGTTAAGGAGTAATTATAATGTAGATTTATTATTTTGTTAATTTGATTTCACTTGACAAAATTGATAAATGGAAGAAAATCTAATGAACGAAAAAACAAGTTGGAGTAAAATGATCTTAATAGATAGTTAACTCCGAAATTCCATTCAGTTGAAGAAGAATTAATAAGTTAGAAGTAACGAATGCCAATAAGTTTCGGGGACTATGAATTTGATCGAATGAGTTACATTTCACAAGCCTCAGCCGAGAATTGAATTAAGGGAACAGTACATAACTATACAACTAAAACTTTCACTTTTTAAACATAACAAACTTAAATTTTTTTTTTTAAAAATCAGGTATTAATTAGTTAATTAATTAATACAATATTATAATAATTATAATGAGTTCTCAAACAAAGACTAATATTAAATAATAAAATCAAAACAATACAAAATCCACAACAATTCCATCCCAACCCAACCCCGCACTAACCCCACCCACCCCGACAACGAACCCCGACCCCACCCCACCCCACCCACCCTATAAAATAATTTTTTTTCCTTCTACTTTTCCACTCACCCCACGCCCAACACCACCTTACCCACCCCACCCCACCCCACCCCCACCCCCACTCCTCCCCAACCCAACCCCACCCACCCACCAACCACCCCGCCACCACTCACTCACCCACCCCACACCACACTACAAGAATGATTTTACTTCTATTTTTTTCTCACCCCACCCACCCCACCCCAAAAATAAGTTTTTTTTTTTTTGAGATATTTTTCCACCCTTCCCCACTCCACCCCACCCCACCCCACCCCACCCCACCCGACCATACCCTACCCCACCCCACGAAAAATTAATTTTTTTTCTTCTAATTTTCGACTCCCCCACCAGTCTCGCCCCAGACCCTACCCCAACCCACCTCATCCAAAATGATTTTTTTTACTACTTTTTCACTACTCACCCAAACCCTGTCACGTCACCCATCCCCAACCTCACCAAACCCAAAATTAATTTTTTTCTCCTAATTTTTCACACCCCTACCCACCCCTCCCCGACCCTACCTCGCCACCCACCCCACCCCATCCAAAAATGATTTTTCTTCTATTTTTTCACACTTCACCTCAATCGCCACATCCTATCCCACTGCACCCTACCCCCATTCAAAAATGATTTTTCTTCTATTTTTTCACACTTCCCCCCAACCGCCCCACCCCATCCCACCGCACCCCATCAAAAAATTATTTTTCTTCTATTCTTTCACACTTCACACCAACCACCTCATCTCAACCCACCCTACCCCTACCCCACCCACGCACCCACCGACGCAAAAAATAATTTTTTTCTTTTACTTTTTCCAACCCCAACCCGACCTCGACCCCACCCCACCCTACCCACCCGCCAACCCCACTCCAAAAAATTATTTTTTTCTTCTACTTTTCCCCACCCTGGCCCACCCTACCCTACCCCCACCCACCCAAAAAAATGATTTTTTCTTCTACTTTTCCAACCCCGACCCCACCCCACTAACCCACCCACCCAGACCCTACCTCATCATAAAAAATGATTTCTTCTACTTTTTCTAGCCCCACCCGACCTCTACCCCACTGTCTCCACCCCCAAAATCACAATCAATAACGTAAGTTGACACGAGATCGCAGTTAAGTCACACAAGGTCACACAGAGTCACAATTACAAATTTAGTTGTAAAACCCCACCCCTCCAAAGTCACAGTTGGTCACACAAGGTCAAAGTTCGGTCACACAAAGTCGCAGTTTGGTCAAACGAGGTCACAGTTAGGTCACAGGAGGTCACAATTAGGTCAAACGAGGTCATGGTTAGATCACACGAGGTCATATGTCGATCACATAAAGTCACGCTTCATTCTTACCAAGTCACAGTTCGGTCACACATAGTTATATTTGACACAATTGTAGGTCACATCACGTCCTCGTCCAATGGTCACATCAAGTCACATTTGGTCACAATCTATATAATTGGTCACAATGATCCACAATTTATTTATTGATTGATCAAAACTTACTTATTTTTCTTGATCACATTCGCACTTATCATAAGTCTCACAAACTCACAATTAGTCAATATTTTGATCACATTTACCTATAATTGATCAAAATTATCATATAATTGGTACGTATTATTTATTTATTGGTCATAATTTACATGTTTCCTCAATCACAATTAGTTAACATTTTTGTTACAATTACCTAATATTTGGTCACATTCTGTAATCTTAGTTTTCTTGGTCACATCCCCCATTTCTCACAAGTCACAATTAGTAAATATTTTGGTCACATTTACCTAATAATTGGTCACATCCCTTACTTGATCACACAAAGTCACGATTTGAACATACAAGGTCACAGTTCGATCACAAAAAGTCTCAATTCGGTCATACAAGGTTATAGTTCAGTCACCCGATGTCATAGTTCGGTCACATGTGTTACCAAACTATGACCTTGTGTGATCGAACCGTGCCTTCGTGTGACCAACTGTGACTTTGTGTGATCGAATTGTGACTTTGTGTGACCGAATTTTGCAACTAAACCAATTGTGATCTAACTGTTACCTCGTGTGACCAAACTATGACCTTGTGTGATCAACTGTGACTTTAGGAATGTGTGGGTAGGTGGGTGAGGTTTTTCAACTAAATTTGTAATGTGACATTGTGTGGCCAATTGTGTGACATGTTGTGACTTTCCATGTGGGGGTGGGGTAGGGTAGGGTAGGGTGGGGTGATCGAATTATTAGGTAAGTGTAACCAAAATGTCGATTAAATGTGACTTTGTGTGACTTATGACGAGTATGGAATGTGACCAATTATTAGGTAATTATGAAAAAAAATATTAACTAATCATGAAAAAAAACAAGTAAGTTGTGACCAATAAATAAATAATATGTGACCAACTATAACTTTTTGTGACCATTGGACGAGGAAAAGTATAAGAAAAAAATCATTTTTGGGTGGGGTCGGTTTGTTGGGTGGGTGGCGGGGTAGGGACGGGGTGTGGAAAATTAGAAGAAGAAAAATCATTTTTGGGTAGGGTGGGGTTGGTGGGTGACGGGTATAGGGTCGAGACGGGGTGTGGAAAAGAAAAAAAATTATTTTTGAGTGGGGTGGTTAGTGGCAGGGTTGTTGGGTGACGGGCGTAGGGTCGGGATGGAGTGTGAAAAAGTAGAAAAAAAATCATTTTTGGGTGGGGTCAGTTTGTTGGGTGGGTGGCGGGGTAGGGTCGGGAGCGAGGTGGGTGGGGTGTGAAAAATTGAAGAAAAAAATCATTTTTGGGGGGTGGGTAGGAATGGGATGGGTGGGTATGGTGGGGTGAGTGCAAGGGTAGGGTCTTGATGGGGTGTGAAAAAATGAAAGAAAAAAATCATTTTTGGGTGGGGTGGATAGCTGATAGGGGCGGGACGGGTGTAGAAAATTAGAAGAAAAAAATCATTTTTGGGTGGGGTGGGTGCGGGGTAGGGTGGGAAAACATGGAGAGATAAAAAAAATTCACTTTGTGGGGTGGGGTGGGGTGGGCAGGGTGGTGTTGGGGTGGGGTTGGTGGGAGCTTGAAAAAGTAGAAGGAAAAAAATCATTTTTGGGGTGTGGTGGGATTGGTATGGTGGTGTCGGGCTGAGTGCTAGTAGGTGAAAAAGTAGAAGGAAAAAAATCGTTTTTGCCATGAGGTGGGGTAGGGTAGGTGGCGAGACGGGCGGGGGTGTGTCGTGGTCTGTGGCTGGGATAAGATCAATTTGCCACTTTGCGATGAAGTGGGGTAGGGTCGAGTTGAGTGGGGTTGGGTTGGGGTGGGATGGAATGGAATGGGGAAGTGTAGGAAAATATTGGGAGAATATAAAAATAAACTTATTTTTTGGATGAGATATGATATGGGTGGTGAGGTTGGGTTGGTGGGTGGGGTCGAGGGATGTGGCTAGGGTGATCAATTTGTCACTTTGCGATCAGGTGGGGTAGGATAGGGTCAAGTGGGGTTAGGTCGGGGTGAGGTGGGTTGGGGAAGTGTAGGAAAATATCGAGAGAAAATAAAAATAAACTTATTTTTGTGGTGGGGTAGGATATGGGTGGTGAGGGGGGTGGGTGGTGGGGTCGGAGGATGTGGTTAGGGTGAGATCAATTTGTCACTTTAAGATGAGGTGGGGTAGGGTGGGGTGGGTGGAATGGGGAATGATAGGAAAATATCGAAAGGAAAAAAATAAAAATTATTTTTGATGTAGGGTGGGGTGGTGTTCTGTGGCTGGTATAAGATCAATTTATCACTTTGCGGTGAGGTAGGGTAAGGTCGAGTGGAGTGGGGTTGGGTTGGGTTGGGTGGGGTGGGATGGGGAAGTGTAGGAAAACATTGGGAAAAAATAAAAATAAATTTATTTTTGGGGTGAGGTAGAATATAGGTGGTGAGATGGTGTGGGTGGGTGGGTGGGTGGGTTCTGGGGATGTGGTGAGGGTGAGATCAATTTGTCACTTTGCGGTGGGGTGGGGTGGGGTCGAGTAGGGTTGGGTTGGGTTAGGGTGGAGTGGGATGGGGAAGTGTAAGAAAATATCAAGAGAAAATAAAAATAAACTTATTTTTGGGGTGGACAGGGTGGGTGGGTGGGGTCGGGGGATGTGGTTAGGGTGATATTAATTTGTCACTTTGCAATGAGGTCGGGTAGGATCGGGTGGGGTTGGGGTTGGAATGGGGGTGAGATGGGGAATGATAGGAAAATATCGAAAGGAAAAAAATAAAAATTATTTTTGGTCTGGGGTGGGGTGGAGTGGTGGGCGGGGCATGGGCGGGATGGGGGTGGGGTGATGGTAGGTTGTGACGTCAAAATTTGAAATTTTGATTTAATATTATATTAGTTTTAGTATAATGTATAGTAGATAATTATGTTTATCTTATATATATCATTATATTTATTTTTAATTATTAAACACCTAACTAAATGAATTAATACCTGAATTTTAAAAAAAAGATTTCCTTCACATGATTTTTGTATTGTATCTTTGAAACATAAGGTTTTATGTAATTTTCCCTTGAATTAACACCCATTAGACGGAACCCAAATGCCGTCCATCAATGTTATGTGAGGCACATTTACACTATTTGGGCCCTTTGTGGGCTTGGCCCATTTATGGATTATTTGGTCAAGCATGTTGGTTATAGAATCTATATCTATATAATATAATGCTAGTATTCGCACCGGTGCTATACACGGGACAAAATTTAGAATTTCACCACTATTTGACATATATATTTTATAAAAATTAATGAAATGTGTTATTTAAAAGTGGTGTGATTGTGAAACGTGTTGTTAATTAAAATTACAAATGTTAACTATGACATAGATTACAATTTTTATTGTATTTTTTATGGGTTTCGTTTATACACGTCCACGTGGTACACATTTTTCGACAATTTAAAAATAAAATAAAATGTCCAATTCTTAACGGAAGCAATTCTTTGTTCACCTATTTTAGTATTTCAAAATAGACTAATGGAATATTGCCACGTCGCTATTTATAAACAAATTTTTTAAACGAATTATCAAATAGACGTTTATCAAGAAATGTGTGGTTATAAAAGATTATTTATGGAAAAACAAACAATGGAAATAAAATATGTTACAAAAAGTACACGTGGTTAAAAAGTTATTTGAAGAAATGTTAAAATAATTTTCGTTAATAATATGTAGTGATATTTAAATTTAAAATAATTGATAATATTATCCTAACCATTTATCGATTTAATCTGAATTTACAATATAATTTTATTGTAGTTTTCTTCATTGACTCGAAACATTGAGCAAATATTTGGTAGATATATTCGGCCTTTTCTTGATCAACATTATTTTTAACTTATTATTATTGTAAAGTAATCATTTTTAACTACCCATTTTATTAATAAAACAATTTACCAAATGATGGCAATAATTCATAGGCTCATTATTTTATTTCAAATTTAGAATTCATTTTTTCATTACTTATGAAACTTTATTAAACTAAAAATTCATTATTTTACCTGAATTCGAAATTTGAAATAAAATAAAATATTGGTTATTCAATTTATAGGAATAAATGCTTAACAATATTTATTTTAGGTAACGTTCTTTGTGTTGGAGTAGACACTACATGACAATATATCATCTAATATTTTCGATTCTCTTTCATTTTCAATATATAGCATTCATTCGTTTTTTTTACTTTTCTTTCGTTAGTTGATAAGAAATAGATGATGATGCAAGATGCTTAAAATATGTTTGGATAGTTCATGGTTAATCTTGAGTTTTGTGTTGAGCAAATTTTGAATTTTTTTTTTTAGCATGTCAAATTTCAAATTTTCGTAATAATAATGAGGTAAAATCATTTTCAAAGTGACCGTTTATATTCTCTAGATAAGAGCAATTTTGAAATTTATATAGATAATCACAAATTTTTTTTTAATCTCTATAAATCGTGAATTTCCATTGTAGGCAAGTATAAAAAAGGCGGGAAACTGTGTGGTGTTTTATTTGGAAACTTTATTATTATAATATATATAAAGAAAAGATAAAGATATAAAAGTAGTTGAGCTCTTGTGGGTCCCACTGCCACTTTCCCGCCTAAATGATACTCTTTATTATTTTTTTTCAAATTTTTTTTCAACAAATTTAATGAGTTTTTTTCTTTCATATTGTCTTACATGTTTACCCATATGCACGCATTCATCCATGCAACACAAGATTCAAGAGTCAGCCGTATTAATTAATTCTTGCCACTTCAATTTTTTTTTCTTTTCCGATGCAACAACCTTTTGATTTCTCACTCTTTATGCACCACACTCAATAATGTTTTAAGATTTTCATTTCTAAAAGAAATTTAGCCCCTGTTCTCTTTGCTGTTTTGAGGTCATTTTCTGTTTTTATTTTCGAAAACACTAAAAACGCGTTCTTTTTATCATTTTCGAAAACGCATTTTGGAAAACAAAAAAAAAATTTGTACACAAAAAGGAAAACGTCCGAAACATCGTTTTGGGCGTTTTGTGTGTATTTCGACAAAAAATGTCCAAAACGCGGAAAACGCGTTTTGGGATTTTTTTTTTTTTATTTTTTATTTTTTTATTTTTATTTTATCTTAACTTAGAACTAAGCTTAATATAAAGTTTTTATTTTTTTTTTATTTTTTTTAGAATTATCCTAGTTTGGAACTAAGCCTAAATAAAGATTTTTTTTTTTGAGAATTATCCTAACTTGGAACTTAGTTTAAATAAAGTTTTATTGAATTCAATATCAACATTACAAAAAAAAATTAAGTGAGAATTCTTGTTGTTATATTTCAAAACATGCACTGATAAATGGACTCTGGTGGTTTTGAAAGAACTTGCATTTTCTGGATTTTAATAGAAGTAGAGCTTTCTCAAATCCTGAACCTGACCAAGCTGTGTTAATATAGACTCTTAATGCTCACATTAGTGTGTTGCATGTAACCATATTTTTAGTGTATTGTGAAAGGAAATTTGAGTTTGAGTTAGTAGTATTCTGCAAGTAAATTAATTAAAAATAGTTTTAAGTAGTATTCTGCAAAACTTCAAACAGAACGTTTTTTCCAGCTTTTCATTTTCAAAAACAGTTTTCTGAAATGACAAACCAAACGCGTTTTCAGCAAATTTGAAAACAAAAATGAAAACAGGAAATACAAAACATTTTCGAAAATGGAAATACAAAATAAAATACAAACAGAACGCCACCTTAAATTTTTAAACTTCTTTCATAATTATCCAAAGCTCTTGCAGATCTCACTACCACTTTCCCGCCTAAATGATACGCTTTATTATTTTTTTCACCTTTTTTTCAACAAATTTAATGAGTTTTTTTCTTTTCTATTGTCTTACACATTTACCCATATGCACGCATTCATCCATGCAGCACAAGATTCAAGAGTCAGCCATATTAATTAATGATTGCCACTTCAATTTTTTTTTCTTTTCCTATGCAACAAACTTTTGATTTCTCACTCTTTATGCACTACACTCAATAATGTTTTAAGATTTTCATTTCTAAAAGAAATTTAAATTTTTGAACTTTTTTCATAATTATTCAAACTAGTTACATTTGATACATCACATCAAATTAAACAAAACCTTATAAAGGCTACACAAAGTTTTTTTTTTTTTTTTTTAATGAAATATTTCAATTATTAAGATAATTATTTAATCACAACTCCAAGATCTCTTATTTAGGAGTTTTTTTTTTTAAGAGGTCTGATCATATCTTATTTCTCTCATAATGTACTACACCTAAGAAATCTAAAATATTAATTTCATCAAAGACGTGAAAGTAATAATTATTTCTTATGTGTCTCAATTTTATAACGTTTTAGATGTCTTTTTTTTTTTTAAGAGGTCTGGTGATGTATTGTTACATTAATTATTTCTTTTGTGTTCAATCATACAAATTCAATGTAAAATTTTCAGTTCAAAATTATATCAAAGCTGTATTGCACATCTAATACTAAATAAACCTTATTGTATAATTTTTTTTATAAATAATTTTATTTTTTTAGTTATTTAGTACATCTAAAAATTCGAGCTCCTTTGTATTGTATTTTATTAAATTAATGAGTATTTTTATAGAAAGTTACATTTAAGAAGTAAATTATTTTTAATAATGATTGTGATATTTTATTGGCCTTAATCTTATGAATGAATAATTTTGTTCAGTCATACAAAACCAATGTCAAATTTTCATTTACATTAATATCGAATATTTAATCAAGTTGTATTAATTTTTTTTTATAAATAATCATACTTTTGAGTTCTTTGTTACATATATATATAATAACGTTCTTTTCTATATCAGGTTATTTATCAAAATAATTTTATTTACAATTACATTTAATTATTATTTAATTTTTTTATTCCAGAAAGTCTCATATCACATTTTTTAATATTAACAGTTAACAAATTTATTTATATTGTTTTGAAATGATATAGTCATTAATGATTTTTTGTCCTAACTGTTAAGTCTAAAATTTAAAAAATAATTAACTATGCCATGATATTAATTGTTATATTTTAATTCAGTTTTTATGATTTTAAAATTTGTACAACAATAAATAAATTGTCTTCCAATTTACTTAACTGAAAATTGAGATGGTCAATTTTATATTATAATTTTCATCAAAAAAAAATTACGTTGTATAAATATTGAAAACCTATAATATCATGAATTTCATGCATCTTTGTCAATCTCACAATTTAGTTTTATTTTTCCTTTTTAATTATTATCAAATTCGTGTCTTATACGTGTTGTTTTCCATTATAAACGGTGAAAACAATGAATCTTATCTTTTATATGCGTGGTATATATTATTAACTTTTCCATCTATAATTTGATTGTTCAGATTACATGGACATTGAAGATCCTACATTTAATTGTTCATTTTGCTAGGCAAATTTTTGGTTCGAGGAGAGAGTGGATAAGCGTTCTAAAATATGTTGTAATACGAAATTCTCACTTTGTTGTAGGGTGAACACGATTTGGTTTGGGCGGTTTGTAGTAATATTTAAAATCAAACCATTTAAAATGGTTTGAAATTTTTTCAAACCAAACCAAATCAAACTATCTCATTTTCTAAACAAACCAAACTAAACCATTTTTTGCGGTTTGGTGCGGTTTGAAATCGCGAATTACCAACGAATGAATTAATATATTCCAAAGTGAGCTCAAAGACACATATCCGTCTAAAGTTTCGAGTTGGAACTAGCTCAATAATAGTATTCAGTTTCTAATTAATTGTTTTATTGTGAATCAATGTTGATAAACAAACTAATTTATAAAGAAGCAAACATTTAAATTTTTCTTAAATAAACTGTGGTTTTAAAAATTTTATTTTAAGAAAATGTCTTGGATGATGATTATGAAATGTAGGAGCAATAATTATTTCCATATGATTGTTGATTTGAACAAATTAATTTTTAACTTCTTAATTTTGATTTGTTGACAATAAAAAATGTGCATTTTTTTTTAAATGCAATACACTTGGCTTTATTTTTATTTTATTTTTTAAGTTTTAAAAATTTGGCGGATGGGTTATTTGAAACTGCGGTTTTGACAATTAAAACATAAATCAAACCGTTTAAGGTGTTTTGGAATTTTTTCAAATCGAACCAAACCATTTCACATTTGAAATCGAACCGAACCAAACCAAACAAAACCATTTGTTGTGGTTTAGTTCGATTTCACGGTTTATTTGTTCACCTTTACTTTGTTGTATGTAAGGAAAAGTGAAGATTTCTCTTATGGAAGATCATCCTCTTATTTTGAAAGATTTGTTGTTATGTGGCAGAGACGACAGGATTAAGAATTTTGTTGAGAACATTCGAACATATAATATGATGTTTTCGTTAACTTTTATGAGGGAATAGATAATGGGATAAATGATGGTAGAGAGCCTCCCGTCTTCAGATTACATAGTCAAAATTGTCATAAGATTGAGAGTATGTTGCCTATGACGGTTCAGCTCCGCAATTTGCTCGGCTTTACATTATTGACAATGCGAATGAGGTTGAAAGCAGATAAAGGGCCGTGAGGTACGTATTATGTATTTATTGCTTATATATTTATATTGTTTATGGATAATTTTGTTGCGATAGTCTAAAATTTAATTGCCGTCCTTTAATGTCCCCCGGTAGGAGTGACTCATGCAATCCAATGTTGCATGATTGTATAGTTTCTGATTTGAAGGATATGCTAGAAAAATACAACAAATTGGTAAGACAGTATAGGTTGGTTAGAGAAAAAATGATTGAGCAAAACATTTCAAATGGAAGATTTATACTTATTGGTCGGTGGGTGACCGATAATAGGTGATATGATTCGCATGTTGTCGATGAAATTGCCGGATTGATTGTCGGTGGATTTTGATACACAACCCAGACACAGGAATATCATTAATGAACTACGTGGTGGACCGTTGCAGCAGATAACTAAAGTGCATTCTCTTTATTTGCCTCTGCAGTATCCATTGCTCTTCCTGAGAAATATTGATCATACACATGGATTGTGCAAAGGAATAATGTTGATAGTTACAAAACTTGGCGGGTCTTATCTCTTATTTGCGAAATTTATTTATTTTATCTAAAATAATTCATTTAATTTCACATTGAATTATCTTTATCTATACGTTTTTTTCCTGTGCATCGCACGAGTGATTCACTAGTTAGAGGAAATTACACCATTTAAGGTCTTTCAACTTCCAATTTCAAAAATCATGTGTAAGTGTTATTCATACAAAAATCAGGTCATAATTTAATTTTAATATTAATAATAAAATAATAAATATACGAAATAAATTTATAATTATCCCCCACCCTACCCTAAATAAAAAACTAGCCCTAATTTTGAATTAATCGTCAGTCCCTTCCTCTCCATTTCTCTCCCCCGGCGACCCCATTAACAGCTCCTCCCTCTCCATTTCTCTCCCCCCGTCGTCCCCATTAAAAGCTCATAGATCGCCACCAGGGAAGACGAAGCTCAACTAGCTCCTTCAGCAACAACAACGGTGGAATATAAGCAACTGTCAAGCACCTCTGCTCCAGCATCGTTGTTGCTGTACCACTGCACCATCGTCGTTGTTGCGGATTACAAGTTCTCAGAAATTCCCCTCGAGTGATCTAGGTTTTAGAGCTTGTTTGCTAATGCAAAAAAATTCATTACAAATTTTCAAACTCAATGTTAGCCATCAATTCTTAGTAAAGCCCACAATTTTTGATTTTTCAAATATTTTTAAACCACACATCTATCAAAACACAAAAAAAATCACAAAAACCAAAAATTTTAACATTACCAAATAGGCTCTTAAACTCAAATTTTCTTATGTGTGAGTTCGTATGTAATATAAGTGGAGGGTAGGGAAGGGATTCTTTAAAGAGATCACCACCAAGGAAGACGAATTCACTAATATATATTGAGAATTCTCTCTCGAGTTTAAATCAATTCTATCTAAATAAGTCAACTGTGTATCTCTACAGAAGATTCAAATTATTCCTTATCCAGATTCATAGAACACAAGAATTCACACACTACCGCGATAATAACAAAAGTCTCTCTCTCTCTCTCTCTCTCTCTCCTTTTCCAATTACCGGATTTCATTCCTGGGTCTAGTTTGTTAGATCACCTCTTGGAATATGAAAACAAACCACGAAATCATGAATTAGTGGCCAATTAACACATGTATTAAACTCAAAATAAAATCAATGCATGCAAAAAATCATTAAAACAATGGAATTTGGAATTAAAATAATAAAGTTTGGCTACATCGTTCATCTCAACATGAGAATTTAGTTATACATCATGTTCAAATAACAAAAACAATAAAAATAAGCGTTTATATCCTGGCCCTTTGCTATGCGTTGATCTTCCAAGAACCCAATGTAAAAAATATGAGTTTTAGATTGTTCTTCACGAGTTGTATATATAGGCTTTGGAAAAACCTAATGAAAGAGAGAAGAAAGTCTGATGAAAATCGAGCAAAAAATCACAACCCGCAGCCTAGACGAAACACCACGCGATCGCATAGCGTAATTCCATTGTTTTCGCGCGGGGCTGGGCTAACAATTAAAATGGGATTCAAACGATGTGTAAGGAACAACCTCTCGAGACAAAGTTCCAACTAGGAGTGCTTTATTTCTGAAGATTACAAAGAAGACAAAATGCCTTCAAAAAGTTTGGCAAGAAAATTAAAATAAAATTAAATTACATATTCACCATTTGAGAGTTGATTGATTGATCCTTTCTTCCATGTTCTCTTTTCTCTTTTATACGCCTTAAACAATTTCCCACTTCCATAACTACTTACAAACCACTTCGTCGCCCTGTAACCATTCACTTTCTCCATAATTGATGACTTGTCAAGAAACCGTTGTGCTTAACCACTACCATTACTCCAAATACCCAGCCGAATTTCTTGGATCGTGGGGATGTGATAAGATTGTCAATCAACTACTTAACAACTACCATTTTGTAATAATGAATCCCCTCATTGCCCCAACCTTGGGCGTTTCCTAGGCTTGGGCGATGCTGGTCTCCCCACTCCGTCGCTCTGCTTTCGGTCCTTCACGTGAGTTTATTTGGACCTATGCTTTAAACTCTTCAACTGGGCTTCGTTCCTTGTGCCATTTCACTAGGCCTCTAAATTGGGTATTTTTATGTGTCAACAATTACCCCCCAATATGGCAAAAATTAATTTCAATTATTAATTTTTCACCATATTCATGCAAAAATTATTATGTAGAGAAACTCTTGGGTGTTCCGATGATTTTTTTCTTTCCAAGATTTGGATCTTCAATTTTAGTTACCACGTATACACATGGCTCTTCACGTTCTGCCTCTTTGCCTTCCCTCCTTCTATAAAATTGCATCCTTGTATACCATTATTGTTTTCATCTTTTATTACCAACATGGTATTGTCATCTGATATTCAAATGATCGACTCTCTACATCTCCAAGATCAGCTTTTTCTTTTCTTAACAGAAATGAATCGCTCAATCTTTTCCCAATCGCACCTTTTGCATTGATGTTTTCGTTGGTATGGGAGATATAAGAAATGTTTTTTGGCCAATGAAGGTCTTCTCAATGTCCAGCCTGCTAAGAGTGCTTCTTTGGCCATTCAGTTGGCCAATAAATGTCTTCTCAGTGCTTGGCCATTTACATGTTGGAAGTGCTCCCAAGACTTGCCTTTGTAGCGATGCATTTAAGAAGACGATGTAGGCAACTTGCTGGGGGGACACTTCTTGGGTCGTTCACCCATCCTTGCATGGAAAGATTCACGAAGGTGATGAAGACCAATTTATTTTCCCTTTGTAAAGTTGTTAGGGGAATAACAGCCTGTCTCTACACTGCGTCTTGTAGGGCTTTTGTATTTTTAGTTCTTGATTTGTAAAAAAATTGTCAATGAAAGATTTTATGAGAACGTATTTTCGTTCTTTTGTGTAAATAGAATCACTCAACTCCCTTTATTTGCTTCAATGATATTCTATATAATATGCATACAGTGTCAAAACTTTATTTAGGCGTGGTATTTTCTCATACTTATTCACTGTCTCACACAGAAAGAACACATTTCTTTAAATACCTGTCATTAATAAACCTTACGGGCCTTGTGCCATCTAAATCTTCCAAATGTTAAGCTCCATTAGGCAACACATTTTTTACTTCATATGGTCCTTCCCAATTGGGCGACCACTTCCCATATTTTGAGTCTTTGCTGTCCAACGAGAGAACTGTCTTCCAAACTAAATTGCCTACACTAAAGAATTTGGCTATGACTTTTTTATTATAATACTTAGTCATTTTCCTCTTTTGGGCTTGCAGCCTATCTAGGATGTCTAACTTTAACTCATCCAATTCTAATAGATTTTGCACCGACGACTCTATACGTTCATCATCGCTCAAATTATTTTCCAGCTGCACTCTGATCGACTGTACATTGATCTCCATAGGCAATGCTATCTCATGTCCATAAGTAAGCCAAAATGGAGTTACTTGAGTACTTGATCACGGTGACGTCCTATAGGCCCATAGAGCTTTGTTCAAACACTCATGCCAATTCCTAGCATTTTCATCTATCATTTTCCTTATAAAATTTTTTAGAATCTTATTAGAAGATTCTGCTTGCTCGTCAGATTAAGCGTAATAAGGCGTGGAATTCACCAGTTGAGTTTTGAATTCGCTCAAAATTTCCTTCTCTTGATCTCCATTTAAAGAAGTTCTGTGATCCATCATCAAAGTTCGAGGTATCCCACATCGATAAATAATATGACCGCGAATGAATTCTATGAATTTTTCTAAGAGATCTCTTTTAAAGGTATTACTTCCACCCATTTAGTGAAGAAGTTTGTTACAAATATGATGAACGTATGTTGATTGAATGATGGGGAATAAATCTTCCCGATGAGATCAATCACCTAACCCTTAAACGACCAATGTTTGATAATGGGGGCTATTTCCCTCGCTGGCATTCTTTGGATTGGACCATGTTTTTGGCATGCTAAACAACTCTTGGCATATTGGACATACAATTCTCCCATTTTAGGCCAGAAGTATCCACTCTTAATAATTAACCATCTCATTCTTTGGCCTGCCTGATGGACCCCGCATATTCCTTCATGAACTTTGACCATAATTGCCTTGGCTTTGCTCAAATTTGCACACTTCAACAGTACACCGTCTGAACGCTTCTTATATAATCTTCGTCTATTAACATATGATTCAGAGTACATAACTTCATTTTCCTATCTTTTTCCTTATTGGGCTCTTTCAAGAACCTTTTTTATTTCTCCTCTCCAATCCATTGCGTCCCCATTTTGTATGCAATAAACATCCATCTTTCTCACCCTACGTTGGACCACAGGCAATATTATCTCATATTCACAAATGGAATTCCAATTTACTACCTTTAAATAGCCTGAATTTCATATTGGCTTATAACAGCATCACTTTGGCATTTAAACTCGCCAATTAATTGATAAATTACTAACTGGGAATCGCCCTTACTATCACATTTTTTACTCCCATCTCTACTAATAGTTCCAAATCTACGATCAGTGCTTTGTATTCGGCTTGATTTTTAGTGCATGTTCTATCTAGAGTAAACGCCAATTTATAATAAACCCCAATGGATTTATTAAAACTACTCCTACCCCTGTACCCTCAGAAGTCTTTGACCCGTCAAAGTATAAAACCCAGGGCTTTAATTCAAATGAATCGAATTTTAATTCAATTTCTTTTGGGTATGTATTGTATTTCAAACTCTGGCAATGCTATAGTCCAAAGGCCTATCCTTTGGTGCAAGACAGGATGAGAAAACATGTATTTAATTAAATTTACTTTAGACACTAAGTAAAGAGACATAGGCCGTAAAATAGGCCCTTAGTTTTGTACATGTAAAATATAGAGCAAGGCAAAACTTTTCAACAGCAGAATAATTACATTCACATTTTGTTAACTGTTTACTCAAATAATAGATTGCCCTCTCTTTACCAAATTGGTCTTCTTGTGCGACCATTCTAGCTATGTACTCTTGTTCAGCCGATATGTAGAACTTCATTGGCTGTCCTTAGATAGGAAAGACTAGCACAGGTGGATTTGATAAATATGCCTTCAGGCTATCAAAAGCCTATTGATGTTCTTCCTTCCAGATGAATTTGTCCTAATTTTTCTACTTTAATAGAGGCCAAAATGCTTTCGTTCGCCCTGCACAATTTGAAATAAATCATCTCAAAATTTTATTTGGCCCATATTGTGCACTAAAAACCTAAAGAAATTCCCTGCATTAACACCAAATGCACATTTTAAAGGATTAAATTTTAGCTTGTATTGCCTCATTCGCTCAAGGTTTTAACTATTGAAAATGGTCTTCCTCAAGTGATTTGACCAATATATCATCTACATAGACTTCAACAAATTTGCCTATCATATCAAGCAAAATTAAGTTCATCGTTCTTAAATATGTGGCCCCTACATCTTTTAGAACGAAAGGCATAACCATCCATTGAAAGCATCCCAAAGCCCCAGGACACCTAAAGGAAGTTTTATTTATATCTTCTTCAGCTATGTAAATTTGGTTATACCCCGAATATCCATCCATAAACGAATATATTACGCCTGGTAGTTGAGTCTACTAAAGAATCTACCGTAGGCATTGGATACTCATCTTTGGGTATTGCCAAGTTTAAATTCCTAAAGTCTATGCATAATCTAATATTACCATTCTTTTTCAAAATAGGCAAAATATTAGATAACTATTCAACATATCTGGTCATTCTAATAAATCATACCTTTAATAACCGCTCTATTTCTTTCTTTACTTCAAGCAATACATTATGGACAAAACGCCTAGGAGGTTGTTTATGAGGTTTGAAATTTGGTTTTGTTGGTAATCTATATTTCACTAAGCTTTTGTCCAAACCAAGCATATGTTCATATCCCCAAGCAAACCAATCCTTGTATTCTTTTAATAAAACGATTTATTTGGTACATACCTTTTGGCCAAGCACTTGGCTAATAAATGTTGGGCAACCTTCCCCTTCATCGCCGATGTTCATCTTTACCAAAGGGTCTTATGCTTGAGCATTCCGGGTTCAGTATCCTCATTACTTCATTATCTAGGCTTCCTGTAACCATTTCCTCCTCTAAGCAATCCACTTTGTTGACTTTCCGGCCAACATTCTGCTCCAATTCAAATATTGCTAAATGGTCCTTCATCGTCTTCAATGCTGCTTCTTCTTTTGTCTTTGCTTTACATTCTTTATCGAAAACCATCAGTTTGGCTTTAAAGGCCTGAATATCTGCCAAATTCCTTTATTGCTAGTTGTTCATTAAGTTCTTTGATTGACCTATTGCCAATCACTAGCTCCTAGAGGGCCACTATGTTTGGCTTCATTTGATTAAAGATTTCGGTAAGCACGTCTACCAAAAATGGCTCCTCACTCTATGCGACTATCCGAGTTTCTTCCCTATCTTGTACTACTCTGACATGTCCATAATTCCCTTCATACATGAACCTCTCCATAGAGTTTGCTTCTGCAATAAAAGGCCTTCGATATGCTTGCACGACTTCTGCTTCCCCTTTATCATTCCAGAAACCAAGCACTGATGGAGCAATGAAGGTATACAATGACTCCCATGTATCCAATCTGTCCTTAACAGCATATTGTAACTAGTAGGACCATCTATCACAAAGAAAACTGTGGTCATAGTAGTTGTTCCCACAGTTAATTCTAACAACATCACTCCTTTGGCTGAAGTGGCTCCTCCATTGATGACCACTATTGGGATCATATCACTTTCTATTTTTGCAAACTTCATTATCATTCTGGACGGGATAATATTTATGGCTGTCCCATTGTCGATGAGCACTTTCGACATAGGTATACCATTGACTAAGGCCTTTACATACAACCGTCTTAAGTGTTTAGTCAGCTTTACAGATATCTTTCTGAAAATAACCTTCTCTACTGCATCTATCTCTACTTCTTGCTAGTGTTCTATTGAATCGACCTCTTTTGTCAAATCGATCTACAGGGTTTCACTTAGAGTCTCTTCGTCTTGGACTTTGTTTTCACTTTCCATTCGTAGTTCTTCATCCGTGAACCAACCTATAAGAGGAGTTAGTATCATACGAGGTGATCCATATTTTTCAGATCGTGGTACTCTTACTCTCCTTTTGGGCATCCCATGTAGCACGTAAAAGTCCAAATAGCATCCAGACGGTTCACTCAATAGATCTACTTCACGAACACCTTCTTAATATAGTTGCTTAAGTAATTTATTGCGTGATACTCTCCTCCTTTTTCCTTTTGCTTCTAAATCGATTTCCTCTTCAATGTCTGTTACAATATCATCCTCTTCTTCATAACATACCTCTTGGGATGTTTGGCCTTCTTCACATATTAGTACGCACGCTGCTTCCTCATCATCTTCTCTCTCTTCCTCATCATCTTCCTTACTTTTAAATTCATTGGCCAAAAAGTAATTATTAGCCATAATCGAAGGTATAGTACCGAATTGAATGGTGAGGCGTCACCCTAGATCTTCCTCATCATCGTTTTACTTGACACGTTCAAATTTTGACTTCCCAGAAGGACTTTTCAGTGCTTTCTTCATTGATTCTCCTGAATTGGTTTCCTTAATATCATAGAGGACATTCTTATTAGCCACCTTGAGTAATTTAGGTGCCTTAAGATGTGATGACTCTTTCTGTTGCCTCGTCATCCTCCAGTAATGTCTCTGAAAAGGTCTTTGTTTGGTCCTGGTCATCTCATTAAAATGTATAACCCTTCCTGTGTTATATTGGAATAAATGCCATACATTTGGCTGGTGAGGTTGTTGTCTGAATGTCCTCTCACAATTCATCGTCCTATACTACCTCTCGAAAGGCAGTTTTCTATAGATTGCCATACTTCACCTCCTATCGAGCTGGAAACTCGGAATGACACTAGGATAATTGTAATGTCCCCACATCCCTATACTTAGAATCTTCTCAATTAGCTCGTTTCAACTCTCAACTTCTTGAATGAGGTCCTCCAACTCTTGATTTCTTCCATTTAACACCATGTATCTTTCCCGTTTGACGTCATTAACTTCTCAATTGTCCAATTTATCTTTAAATATCATCCAATTGTGTATTATTCATCAATTTCTTCATTGTCATGATTTTGGGATATTTTCTAAAATATAAACGAACAAACACAAATTAAGTAGTATTAATTCTAAAACGGAAATATAATATTTTAATTTTGATATATAAATAAGTGTATAAAATATACTTATCATTAAACAATTTCGTTGGATACTTTTCATAAAGATTTCACATGGATAATTATCTCAATGTCTATGCATTACCTCTACATCATGACTGTGAAATTTGACTTTAGACTTGAAACCATTGCCCTGTTTGATATCCATTATTTGAAAATCCATTTCTTTCCTAAATTCATTTTCAACAATACATTCTATCGATAAAATATTCGATGTGTAAACCTAAAATATTTTACTACTTTTTAACCATACATTCTCTAAAATTCACTATTACAAAATGTATTTTTTTCATATTAATGGGTATCAACCAGGGTTATTATAAAATCTTTTGTGGATCGCCATACAAATTCAATGCAGTTCTTTTAGGGTTTTAATACGACAAAAAGGGTATGATAATAATCATGACAAGAATCACATGAAGAGTGATGAAATATTTAGAACCTATTATTATTATTATTATTATTATTTACAATTAAACTTGCATTCTCATTCAATTAACTCACCCAAAACCTGGGTAGCAGTGCGGAATACAATCAAACCAAAATCGACAATTGACCACAAATGTGGCATTTAAAGCAAGTTCGTGAGCTAAACTATTCCCTCACGTGAAATATGACAGTTCGTTCCACAATCAAGCCCTTCCAAAGTGCACGAATATCTTGTATAACCATTGCTTTAGGGGCCATATGAGTAAAATTCGGAATGTTCAAAACTAATTGATGAGCACCGCATTCAATCACAGCAATCTAATCTATCTTTGTTCTGTTTTATAAGTAGCAGTCGTGCCGTAATGCCAATTCTTTAGTCGTTGATGGGAAGAAAAATGCCCCTCAATTCTACTACTTTCATTTATTCTTGAATCCCTAAGCTGACAAATTGATGATTTTGAAAGGGGTTTCAAAGACATGATTGACAACTCTGTATTTCGTAATCAAAGCCCTGTTCGGGGGCCCCAATTAAAGGGAATAAGACACAAAATTTAATTTATATAAGAGGAAATTACACCTAGCCCTGTTTTATTGAAAACAAATTCAAAAATCAGACTAAACTTGTAAAATTTCAAATTTCAAATTATAATAAATTTTTAAAATATATCTAATAAATTATAATAATCTCTAATCTCAGTCAATCTCCACTCAAACGTCAAACCCTACTTCCCAATTCCCGCACGCATACTCTTTTCTCTCTTCATTTCCAAAATTGCATTCACTCCTCCGGCGACAGCGATGGACTCCTTCGGCGATGGTACTCCAATCATCCACCCCACTCCACCCACCGTAGCTTGTAGCCACAGCATGGTCGCACGTGACGGCGCAAGATCTCATCGCACTTTCCTCAAATATGGATGCGAGCCGCTGCCTCAGATCGTCGTTGACAATAAATCTGGTTTTTTGATCTATGCAGTTACCGAAACCATCATTCTTCACCTCCACCCCAACCACTTCATATTTAGGCACCAGAGAAGTTGTTACCTATAGGAGACGACGCCACCACAAATCAGTCGCTATGTGATGGTGGTGGTGGTCTTGGTGATGTTGAGGGTGGTGGTGATGCGAGCTGATAGCGGTGGGGTGTAGGTGGGGTGCTGGATGTGGTGTCATGAAGTTTTTGTTGTGGTTGTGTGTTTGTTGTTTCGTGGTGGGGTGGAGTTGGTCGACTAAGTTGTAGTTGTGGTTGTGTTGGTGGAAGCGGCAGCGACGGTGACGTGACGGCCATGGTCTTCGTGGTCGGAGGTGGAGTTGGCTGTCTTGACTGCGTGACCCAATAATTTTACACTTGTGACCTTAACATAAGTGGTGGCGATCAGTACTGGCATTGGGGCTGGATGGTGTTGGTATGGTAATGCAGTCGTGTTGTTGATTTATGATGGAAGTGGTGGCAAATTGGTGAATCTACAATCGTGTGTGTGAATCTCATGGATCTACTGCGGTTATTTTGGATTGCAGTGGTGAACGGTGGTTGTGGGTGGTTAATCTGGTGATGGTTATGTGGTGACTCTGTGTGGTGTTCGGTGCTACGTGATGACGGGTTTCAAGAGATGATTTTGCAGCAACAGTTTCTTTTTTTTTTCTTTGGTTGGGGACGCCGCGGTGGTGGTGGTGTTGGTGTTGGGAGTGTGGTGGCAGCGGTGTTGAGACGGTGGTGGTGGTTGTGAGTTGGTGCCTGCTCCAATATGTTGTGACCTAATACATGCTCGTGCCCTAATAACCCAATAATCTGATAATTGTGACTTAAAATATTCATGACTTGATAAATTGTGTCCTAATAATTTGACAATTGTGACTTAAAATATTTGTGGTTCAATAATTTTATAAATTGTGACCTAAAAATAACTCGGTATCAATTAATTTAAAAATTGAAACTTAATATTTTGATAATTTGTGACCTTGAAATCATTTGTGACAAAAAACTTGTGTTCTGTGACTTGAATATATATTATGACCTTAGTATATATAATTAATAAAATATTTTAATTAATTGATTCTAATTACAACCTGATTTTTGAAATTTTATAGGTTACACCTTAATTTTGAAATTGACATTTATAATCACCTTAATTATATATTTTTCCCATTATACAATTTCAAGTACTACTTTTTAGTCACAATTTTTCTCTCCCCAATTTTTAACATTACATCTTATCAAAACAATATAAATAAATCAACTAAATAATTCAAATTCCTTTATGGGCACCGCCGGACAGGACCCAAATTATCAATTGACATGCGTGTAGAACAATTAGCCAACATTTGATTTCTGGGAAAATTAAATCTTGTATTACGTCATTGATAATAGAAATGTTTTGACTAGATTCCCATTATTAATCACAGGATTCTTGCAATCCTATTATACTATTTTTTTTTTTGGTTCAAGTCATCAATAGATGTAGCAATTGAAATACAATTATGAATCAAGAAACGGGAAACCGAAATTCAATGGATTTTATGCTCCCTTTTACATATAAAAAATTCCTGTCCAAAAGAGAGAAGAATTTTAACATACATGATTTTATATTCCTCTCCTGACCAAGAAATTTGATAAATATTAAAAGGATTTATTCTATCACAGGATAATGAATAGCAGCACTATAGCTATGCACTGGCTAAAAAATCTTGAGACTGCTTTTCGTACTGAAAATTAGCTTCCTTGGAGTCATCAGCAGACCAAATAAAGATCCCATGAAGTTTTCCCTGTCCATTCAATCTTCTACACGCATCGAAAAACCCGTTTTTGGGAGATAATCCACCACTCCCATCAGTGCCAAAACTCACCAGAATCTTCCCTCCTTTATAATTGGAGCTCTGAGTATCAAAATACTCGAGAAATTGATTGACAGTTGTACCCTTGGGATAGGCATAAAATTGGAAATTAACATAGTCTATAAGATGACCATATTTCTGCCAGAGTGCTAAATAATATGGCTGTAGTGAATCATCTTCATATGGGGCTATTGATGTAAATGACACAATTTTGTTTTGTTTAAGGTAGAATAGAAGTCTTCCCATGCATTCAGCAAATGTATAAGGATCTACATGATCTGCATCAAAATGTTCGTAGTCTATATCTATTCCATCCAAATTATATTTTTTCACTATTTGTGTAATAGATCTAATTGAATTAGCAACCCAACTCGCGATCGATGTGGGATTGAAGTAAACAGAATGTTTGTTAACAGTATCACCTGCAAGACTCATTGCAACCTTAACGTTTGGATTCTTGGACTTAATAGCCAAAATCTGATACGGGTCGAGGTTATCCGTGTCCCAGTAGGCAAGAAAATCTCCATTCGTGGCTCGTGGAGAGGACGTGTTCGTGTAATCAATTGCAAAAGAAAGAATGAAATGAAATTCAACATTTGCATTGATTGGTACATCCGAAAATGTAACATTATTGTTTTCTGCACCTATGTATTCTCTAAAGAGCTTGGAAGAGTTACCTGGGATTATCCGAATGCTGAAGAAAAGAAGCTGAAAAATAAGAAGAGAGATTGAGGGTTTTGATGAATCCATCATGATATTTCAAAAGATTATGTTAATATTCTTAAACAAATCAGTTGAATTTATTGCACATGAAGAAGAATATTCCCTGCCGGACTGTTGTTATATTATAAAATTTATTGTACGATGAGTTTTGTATGTATTCTCATTTGTAAATTTGTAATAAATGTATTTATGTTCACAAGGTTATAGTTTCATGTTCTTGTCTTCTTCCATTCGAGGTATGGATATTGGGTTAATCATGTCCTACTAAAATATTTAATTCTAGGTTTTTAGCAGAATTTCATGCAGAACGTAAGAAATTTCTTCTTATCTTATTGTCGTTTAATCTATGTTTTGAATCTCAATATAATTAAAGTGAAAATTGCAGTCTAAGTTGCCTACTTTAATCTTCTTTTGTATTTTTGTCCATCAACTTTTATTTCTTGGCATTGTTGTTATCACCCTTTTTTTTTATGCATGTAGTTCTTTATGACGGTATTTGTTCAACAAAATCATTTCTAAAAAATTAAAAATAAGATCCTCACTTCAGTATGTTATGGTTGGACTTGGCGTGTCAATTTGGATATAGGGGTGGAGAATGTGAAGAAAATGGTTGAACAGTGGGGCACATGAAGAAAATGGGTTGTCGTTAAATATTTATTTATTTATTTTTTTTCTAAAAAAATAAATAGTATTAGGGTATTGCATGCTACTTTTCCTGCTAAATGGTTAAACACAATCTTTCTCAGAACTATGTGTATCACGTGCAAGTAAATTAAATTCATGATTTTTAAGCAACCATCTAACATGTGAAAGTTTTAATGAATGAGGGTTCATAAAATTTAATCTCAGAAAGTTTGTCATCTACCCTGTTTGTCCCCCATTTTTTTGGGAATATTGTGATTTTGAATAGTATTTTTTGAAAAATGCATGATTAAAACGTATTTGAAAAATAAAAATGGTAGGTTTGACTAAGATACATGATTGAGATATTGAGTTTTGAATAAATTTGATTTTAAAAAAATGGGGACCAAACAAGGGGCGTTATGTCTCAATATATATATATATATATAATCATCATCGTAGCCATAAGCATAGTTTCAAAAACTTAACATTAGCATAAATAAACGATATAGAACTTTCCTTTATTCGGCAAGGTATACTCAACATTTTTTGTTTGTTAGGCAATAAGAAACTTTATTTGAAATAATAATCAGCAATTTTTTCTTGGATAAATAAAGGATATCAAAATGTACCTAAAATACATGTATTGACTGTCTTTATCATGCAAACCGTCTTCTCCCTTGAGTTTCATTGAATTGATAATTGTGAAGCCAATGGAGTGAAATATAGTAAATGGACCTTTAAATGAAATGAAACTTAAATAATAATAAAAAAAGGACAATTTTGGTCTCTACAAGAAATCGGAGAAATAGGGGCAACATAAGTCGCCCCTATAAACCAGTATGTCGCCCTTGTAGACCTATAGGGGCGACATTGTCGACCCTACTAGTCGTTCCTACAAATCCATTGCGCAAAACCTTTAGGGACGACATAGACATATGTCGCCCCTATATACTCTATCATCTATTGGGGCGACTTTTGTTGCCTCTATAGCCTCGAACCACAGCCAGTGTCAAAATGTTTTAGGGACGACTCTACTCATGGCTACATGTTCTAAAATCTTTTATTGGGGTGCCGTTTGTCGCCCCTATTTCCTCAAATCCATAACTCGCGCCAAACGTTTTAGGGACAACTTCTGTTGTGGCTATAGCTATTTATATGTATATCAACGACACCTATAGGGGCGACTTTTTTTTAAAAAATAATTACAGCAATTCAAAATAACACATTATAAATTTATAATATATTAAAAGTTTATAATGCATTTTTAGAATAACATATTAATAACCCTCTGATGGCCTGACCCCGTTGTCATTACTACGTAGATCATTAATTACATCATCACTAGACAAACCCTGATTCACCACGAGTTGCTTCTAATCATTGATTCCATTTGGGATTGCACTTCAACCTTGTATAATTCCAACCTGTCATCTGAGTTCATAACTTCAAGGGATTGGGTGTTTCCAATTGGGACATGCGATGACGTAATGCTGCTTTTAATAGATGAAGATCTACACTTCGAGATCCGACCAACTCCACACATGAATTCGCGTCGTTCTCCATGGGCCTCCTTCATAATGGCATGCTCGTCCACCTGCGTGCCAGTGGAGGCAGCCTGGGTTTGCTGCATCTCTCTCACCAAAACAAGTTGGTCCTGTGATCGAAAATAAATAATTAATAAAATGTAAAATCGAAGAAAAAAATATAGTTTTACAATATGTGTATTACTTACATAGTCTTCTGCCACATTCTCGTTCACTCATTCCCCGTCTCCACGTTTATGTAGTCGCTCGAATGCATCCACAACACCCAACCACTCCCCAGTCTCGGAGTTTCTCTGCACCAATTTCAATTAAAAAATAAATTAAAATAGTAGAGTACATGTGCGGCATAAAAATGGTACCTCATTGTATTGCAGAAAAACTCCTCCAGCCTCGGCGAGATATGTATCTAGCCTTCACACGATTGATTTTATTTTTCTGTGATTGAGCTTGTGATCACAAAGATATAGATTGCCTAATTATAATCATTACTGAAATGTTAAATTGACTTCTTAAACAACAAAAAATAACCACTTACCATGAAATTAGGGCTCGTGAACAAGTCTAAACATTTCTGCCAATCCTCAACGGATATCTCAGCATACGGACGGCTCGGTCCATTTTCTTTAAAGTGCTCATTCGCCGTATTTTTATATGCTCGATAGTGATTGGTTGCCAAACGATTGAGACCTCCTAGGACACCCTCGTATTCCTTGGATGACTGACCACCACGAATATCAAAGTATGCCTGTCACGAAACAATTAATTAATTAATGCATCATTGAGTGATAGACAATATTTATTAATCAATTATGTTGATAATTACTTACTTCGATTGTAGTTAGTACCCGTCCCCGCAGCTCCTCGGGGACTTCGGCCCAACTAGAATAGAAAGGAAGACAATTCTGTCTAACTTTATTCCCAACCAATCGTGTGAACTTTTCTGCATTGTTTCTGATCGACTGTAGGGTCTCATACTTTGGAACAAAATCTATGGGTAGTGGTTTTTTCTGCTATTCAACCACTGTTTCTCTAGATTTAAATTTTTAGAAATACCATGCCTTTTCAATGTCGACGCTACAAATGAGAAAAACATCGGGATTAAAAAAATCAATAGTAACAAAAATAAAAAAATAAGCTCTTGGCTCTATAATTTTTTTTACCCGACTGGCATGATCTTGGCAAACTGCGACGTGGGGTCGAGGAGGGTCACCTGAGTAGTCACAACCATGAGAGCGAGCAATATCGGCCATACGTACTAACAACAATAAATAATATATGAAAACGTGTTAATTGAAGTTAACTCAGCATAGCATTTAGAAACATCAAAATAATTAAAATGTGTTGTCTACCAACCTATGAAAAAATAATATGTGATGTCTAAAGAAGAAGAGACAAAAAAGTACTGCAAAAAACACCAAAAACATAAAAGGAAAAATAGTTCAACTTAATTAATAAAATGTAGCAATCCTAGTATATGTGCACACACCGTATAAGTCTAAACATGATTTCATCAAAATAAATAATGCAGGGAAAGAGAGCCATAAAAATCACAATAAACATACTCACATCAAAGTAAAACAAAGAACTCCAAACCTAACCAGAAGCATAAAATAAATTAAAACTAAAAACTCCATAGCTCAACACAAGCATAAAATAAATTAAAACTAATAACCCCAAAGCTCAACACAAGCATAAATAAATTACATATGACCATCATTAAACCTAAAAAAAAAACATGGCTTACCAAACTCAACAATTTAATAACTTGATCAAGAAAATAGCTAACACAACCTAAAATAAATTACATATGATTCATGAAGCTGATTTCAAATTAATTGAGAACAAAGCTTTGTTTAATTAAGAAAAATAGTTCGAATACTCCTAGATTCCTAATCCGTAATAGAATGCAATCTTTTCACGGAAGTTAAATGAAAAAATCTTTTTTAAGCAAATAAACAACACAAAAGTTAGCTAAGCTCCAAAAAGGAGAAACACAATGAGAGGAAATTGAGATTGGAACTCTAAAAGTAGAGTTAAAAACTTATATACAAAATGTAGGAAAAATGGACTCCAGAAAGTTTTATTACCACTAAAAATTGACCCACCACAATAAAACTTTAGAAAACAGTAATACCTTTTTTCTCCAAAAGTCAATCTATAGACTTTTAACATTAATTCCTATCTAGATTTTTGAGTAGGTTATGTGATATCAAATTTTTTGTATATTGTGTTGAATCTTACTATGATATTGTTTGTTTATCGAAATCATGTTTATTGATTATATATACATTAATGTGTTTTTGTTTTATTATTATAGGATTTTTGGAATTATAATTTATAGAATTTTTTTTAAAAAAAATAAAATCCTAGTTTACGGCGTGCAAAATCGCATGCCGTAAAACTTTCACGGCGTGCATAAATGCACGCCGTAACAGTTCACGACGTGAAAAAATGCACGCCGTAACTGTTCACGGCGTGCAAAAATGCACGCCGTAAAATATTTAACGGCGTTCAAAATGCACGCCGTGTAAATTTAATTTACGGCGTGTGGATTTGCACGCCGTAAATTTTTACGGCGTGACTTTTTACGGCGTGCGGCTGCACGCCGTAAAAATGATTTTACGGCATGCAATGCACGCCGTAAAAGGCTAACTTTGTTGTAGTGTACGTCTAATAAAAAGGTAAGGACCCGAACCATTCATCATTGATCTGCAAAATAATGAATTTTGTTCATTTTTCCATTGATGTCTATATTTTCTAAAGCGTAAATTTAGGCAGCATCTCCCATAAGTTCTCCTAAGTGTGTGATCTATGTTGCACATATCCACACCCAAAGAACATAGGGAGATATCGAAATTTACGCGGAAAAATAAATATACATCAACAGAAAAATGAAAAATATTCATTATTTCGCATATCAATAACAAACACTCCAAAAACGGGAGAATTCGAAGTTCAATTTGTAATTTCATATTGCCAACAATGTATGCAATTTTTTATTTACAAACTGATCTTCAAACGATTTTCTAAGTTTATGCAAATGCAATGCAGTGTAAACACTAAAATATCTATGATAACTAATATATAATAAACACTCAAATAATTTAAAAGAATTAAAAAAAAAACATGTTTAAATGACTTACCAAAGGTCTAAACAATGCCTTCACTAGTACAGAAAGTGGAAAAGACGTCGGTTGTAAAAGGGCATAGGCGTCGGTTGTAGGGGCGACGCCTATGACGCAGACGCCTAAAGTTTTTACTTTAGGCGTCGGTTGTAAACCGATGCCTAAAGTGCGACTTTATGCGTCGGTTTTTTAATAACCGACACTTCAAGTTTAAAAAAAAAAAAAAAAAAATTCAGTTTTAGGCGTCGGTTCAAACTTTAGAACCGACGCCTAAAGTTCGACTTTATGCGTCGATTTTTAAAAAACCGACGCATAAAGTCGACCTTTAGGCATCGGTTCTAAAGTTTGAACCGACGCCTAAAGTGTTTATTTAATTTTTTTTTCCCCGTTTTCACACCTGCAGTGACCCAGGCCACTGCAGTTCATGGCCTGCAGTGACCCAGGCCGCTGCAGGTCGTGACCCAGGCCGCTGCAGGTTATGACCTGCAGTCATTTGGACGTGGCCCGCGATGACTTGAACATTTTCCACATGCGCATTATCAAATATACATATAATCGACATATACATAATAAAATTAAATAGAGAACAATTATATATACAAGATTGTTGTTTTATTATACAAATATGTAAATTTAAGTTTGGATACGCGTCATTTTACACACACCTATCAACGAAATATTTGGCCCATAAAAGTTTATTAGTTGGAATCAAATAAGATAATTTACGACCTATATGTGAAGATATAATTAAAAAGATTAAAAGTTTACAAGGATG
This sequence comes from Ligustrum vulgare, assembly GCA_963555705.1. NCBI lineage: Eukaryota > Viridiplantae > Streptophyta > Magnoliopsida > Lamiales > Oleaceae > Ligustrum > Ligustrum vulgare. The sequence goes on from OY743171.1 coordinate 24,771,605, forward strand.
ATTGTATTTTATATAGTTATTTTTTTAGTATGGACAATTTTGTACGAGTGATAGTCACCATAAATTATAATTTTCATTTTTTATTTGTAAAATTTTACGAAAATTTCGGCAGAGTCTCCTCCGTAAATTGGACTTAGCCAACCTATAGGAGGAATGAAAATACTACAATAAAACCAAATTATTCACCATCGACATATTCAAAACTCAAACGCAACCCCAATCAAACTTCAACATCATCTACTACTCCAACATTAATCCAAAATCAATTCTCAACTTTTAAAAATCAAACTAAGATTGCATAACTTAACTCCAATAAATCAAATATTATTGTATATCAATCTACTAACTTCAAATCAATAATATATATTCAAACAAACCAATTAACTTGATAAATAATAAATCAATTATATATATATACACAAAGATATACATACACAGATATATATATACACACACACACACACACACACACACACACATATATATATAGACACACAAAGTTATACATACACGCACATACACACATTGATATATATATATATATATATACATACATATATATACACAAACATTATATAAACACACATATATATATACACACACACACACACACATATTTATACAAAAACTAAGTAGGGGTAGAGATTTAAGGTCACCTTGCGGCGCGACGACGGGTGTTGGCAGCGAGGGTGTTGGAAGCGACTGGGCGGGGCGGGGCGGCGACGGGCGTTGGCAGCGACGGACGGGGCGGCGACGGGCGGTGACAGCGACGGGCGTGGAGAGGGTGGAGAGAGTTTGGGCGTGGAGAGAGTTTCGAGTGTGAAGTGAGTTACGCGCGGGGATTATACAAATTAAAAGGCGGGGAACCGAAGCACTTTGGGCGTCGGTTCAAGAGAAATCGACACCCAAAACTGGTTTTGGGGTCGATTCAAGAGGAACCGACGCCCAAAACCCGGTTTTGGGCGTCGGTTCCCCTTGAACCGACGCCATTACTTAAAATTTATTTACAAAATTGCCACTGCGTTTTCAATTGGCGTCGGTTGTTACATAAAAAGACGCGTATTCCCCATTTTTTATGCGCGATTTTGTACTAGTGCTTGTTCTAAATTTTTATCTTCAAGTTTGATTATATCAGAACAAATTGATGATACAGATGAAAAGAACAATGAAAGCGAGTCTAAATACGAAATGGAAAGGGGCGAGAATAAATTGTAAATACAATTGGGGATGTACAGTCGACATATGTTGCCCCTACAGGTACCAATATAGTCTCTACAAATTTAGTTATGATGCCAAAATTCCCACTAAAACCTTAAGGTCTACAGGGGTGACATATGTCATATGTCACCCCTATAGATTATGTACATTCATCCCAATATATTATTAAAAAGGAGCCAATCGTTCCCGCCAGTATATCATTCTGTATAGGCGACATTTACATCAATAGGGGATACATGTCTCCCCTATTTCTCCGTAAATCTATAGGGACGACTGATCGGTACAATTTCACGATGCCAGAATGGGCTAGGGGTTTAAAACATGACAGGTCTGCCCATCTTGGTCAAAAGGTGTGCCCAGTCTCCCTGTAGTCAGTAATCGAAGCGATCGAAAGGTCGGGCATTAGTGCCCGAGCAAGAATGGATCGAGCCTTTTCAGAAGTCATTAGGTTCGTCAATAAACTCACTCATAGGATAGCTTACTTGCTCGGGCTTATCTTGTCATAAGGTCGGGTGTTACAGACCTCATCTTGACCTATTCCTTTTTAGGTGTGGTGGTCGGTCCATCCCGGCCACATCATTCCTAAAGGCCCAATACAAACAGGACTCTAAGCCTTCTTCGTTAATGGGCTTCATCAATGGGCTACCTTCTTAGGCTCCCAAAATAAGATGTATCCTATAAGGAAACATCCTGAAAAAGGGGGAGCTCAATTCTTGTAAGGTTAGAATTCTTCCTAAAAGGTAAGTTTATATCAAAAGGATTCCTTTAATTAAAGAAGGTTATGGGCTATTCAAACATATAAATACGGCTCATTTGATCACATATGATTCATTCATTATTCTTTACGTTTTTCCAGTTATATATTCTCTCTCTGTTTTTCTCCAGAATACTAATTCTCACACCGGAGGGTCGACTGGGAGAATCCTCCTCGCCTTTTTGCAGGTCATTCAAGGAAAATTCGTTCATCTTTTTCAGTGATCAAGCAACTCCATATCTTGCCATGTCAAGGTTAGGATTTTTTACAGCATCAATTGGCGCAGTCTGTGGGAAAAGATACAATCATCCATGGTTAATAGACATCAAGCTTCTCCCTCTGTATCCACCGGTCAACCCCTTCCGGCCAATACCTCAGCTGAAGGGGAGAATCCTCCACCTCTTAAAGATGTTGGGGAAGAACAAGATTCAGAAGTCATGCCAGAAAATGAACCAATTAGTCGAGAAGATTTCAACGAACACCAGCAGTAGCTTCGTGAACTCCATCAAACTCTTTAACAACAGAATAATCGTCAAGCACCACCCGACCGGAACACTTCCGGAATGATTCCCCGGGAAGATCATAGACCAGTTAATCTTGTTGGTGACAATTTCCCGGAAGTCGGGGTTCCCCGCCCATGACTGAGGGATTTGCCAACTTGACACAACGGGAAATCTCCAGAATTATTCAAGAAGGAATTGCAGATGGGATAAGGAAAAACACGCAAGGTCAGACCTCTTTCACGAGAAGAACTCCTTTCACCCCTGAAATAACGTCATTCTCCTTACCAGAAAGATTCAAATACCCTCGGATAAAGGAATATGATGGAACTACATATCCTAACAACCAGCTGAATACCTACACTGATGTCACGGACATGCAGAATGCCCCTGATCAAATACTATGCAAGGCCTTCCCGCAAACCTTAACAAATTCTGCCCGAGATTGGTTTTTTACAATACCATCCGGATCAATCTCTTCCGTCGATGATCTTACTGAGAAATTTACGGCCTTCTTTGTAAGCAGCAAAAGGATTAAGAAAACAGCCGCTTCCCTCATGCAGTGAGATAAGGACCTAATGAAACACTGTGAGAGTTCATGACCCGTTTCAATACCAAAAGACTTCAGATTCTAGATCTTCACATCTCCTCGGAAACTTCTGCCCTGACCTTAGCCATCTGAGGTTTGGAATTCAGAATATCTCTATCTAAGAATCCACTGACGAACGTGAGCGAACTTCTCAAAAGGTCAGAAAATACATAAATATGAAAGAGACACTATTGTCGATTAAGGTACAGGACCAAGTTCATGGAACAACAGTACAGTCTTCGGAACCCGTCAAACAGGGAAATAAGAGATCAAGGCAAGAAGATGGAATGAATTCTTCCCAATCCAACACAAAGGGAAGTAGTAATGGGCACCAGAATTTAACTCCATTAAATGCACCTCGGTCTCACATTCTCATGGAAATCAAAGGTCGGGAAGATTTGCGCTGGCCAAAACCTATCAAGGGGAAGATCGATGAAAGAAATCGCCATAAATATTGCGACTTCCACAAAAGCCCAGGTCATACTACGGATGAGTGCAGAACACTAAAATAGGAGCTAGAATCCCTCATCAAAAGGGGCTTCCTGGGCCATTACGTAAAAAAGGAAGACAAAGATCAAGGAAAAGGAGAGGAGAAGAATAGGTCCGCTGGCACCATAAATTTTATTCTCCGGGATATAGCTTCTTGAGCTGATTCAAATAATGCAAGGAAAGTTTATGCCCGGGCACTGAATGGTCAAGAAGAATGGTCGGCGGGTCATGACCATGAAAATTCCACCAGCATCAGTTTCAACAATTCTGATAAGGAATTTCATATCCCCATGACAATGTCATTGTCATTAGTGCCACAATTGCAAATTTTGATGTAAAAAGGGTGCTTGTCAATAACGGGAGCGCAGCCAATGTCCTTTCTTTGGAAGCTTTCAACAAGATGCAACTCCTCAAAGATCGACTTCGTTAGGTCATTACTCCACTAACTGGCTTTGGTGGAGGAACCATAAAACCAGAAGGTTTAATCGACCTTCCTACTTCTATTGGATCAGAAGAAAAGTTGGTGACTAGAATGACCCCGTTTCAGGTCGTAAAGACCCCTATGGCTTACAACTCTATCTTGGGAAGACTATTTTTGAACAGTTTGAAGGCAATAGTGTCAACATATCACTTAGCAATCAAGTTCCCAACTTTTGCAGGCATAGCAATGGTGCAGGGTAATCAAGCAATGGACAGGAGTTGTTACATTAGTTGCATTGGAAAGGGTAAAACAGATCTGATGTCCAATGAACTTCCTGCAGAAGAGCGCATGTCATCAATGGAAGAATTGGAAGAACTTCCAATTTCAGAAGGAAAAAGTTTCACGATTGGGAAAGAACTCTCCAAATCGATGAAGGAAGAACTATCGCAATGCTTGAGAAGAAACATTGACGTATTTGCATGGCGGATCGAAGATATGCTCGGGATTGACCCTACACTTGTTGAACATAGGCTTAACATCAAGCTAGACAAGAAGCCTGTAAAACAAAGAAGAAGGCAGTTTGCCACTAAAAGAAGGAAAATAATAAAGGAAGAAATAGATAAGCTCTTGAAAGCAGAGTTCATCAAGGAAGTAAAGTATCCGGAATGGCTAACCAACGTGGTATTGGTCAAGAAACAGAATGGCGAGTGGTGAGTGTACATAGATTTTACAGATTTAAACAGAGCATGTTCCAAAGACAGTTATCCTCTTCCTCGAATCGACAAAAAGTAGACTCAACCTTAGGTTCTGAACTTTACAGCTTCCTCGACGCATTCTCGGGATATCATCAAATTCGGATGGCCCAGAAAGACTAAGAAAAAACTTCCTTCATGGCTGATGAAGGGATATATTGCTACAAAGTTATGCCCTTTGGATTGAAAAATGCCGGGGCCACTTATCAAAGATTGGTAAACATGGTCTTCTCCAAGTACATCAGCCTAAACATCGAAGTTTATGTTGATGACATGGCCGTAAAGAGCTCGAGAAAGAAAGATCGTATATCCAACTTGGAAGACATATTCCGTACACTCATACAACATTAGATGAAACTAAATCCCACCAAATGTGCCTTCAGAGTAAGCTCGGGTAAATTTTTAGGGTTCATGATCACTCAACGGGGCATTGAAGTTAACTCGGATAAAATTGTGGCCCTTATATCAATGGAACCTCCAAGGACAATCAGGGAAGTGCAGAAACTTACAGGTAGAGTGGGAGCATTAGGTCGTTTCATGTCAAGGGCAGCAGATGAAGGTTTTCCCTTCTTCAGGACTCTCAAAGGAAATAAGGAGTTCAGATAGGATGAAGAATGCGATGTCTCCTTCAGGAAGCTGAAGGAATATTTGGGAACTCCTCCTATATTGGTAAAACCAAATCTTGGAGAAAATCTGTTCTTGTATCTAGCAGTTTCAGATCATTTAGTAAGCGCCATTTTGGTCAAGGAGGAAGGGAAGATCCAAAAACCCATATACTATGTTAGAAATATGATGTTGAACGCTGAAACTCGATATACACTGGCAGAACAGCTCACGCTTGCTCTGGTCACAGCGGCCTGAAAGTTAAGACCTTACTTTCAAGCCCATGCTATAATAGTCCTCACAAACCATCCCTTGAAATAGATCTTACAGAAACCGGATGTCTCTGGTCGTCTACTCAAATGGTCAATCGAACTTGGAGAATATGACATTAAGTTCAAGCCCCGACCTTCCATAAAGGCACAAGTCATGGCAAAGTTCATTATCGAATTAGCTCCAAGACCTCGGGGGCCAACAGGTCATGACAGGGAAGAGGTGACATGGACTCTGCAAGTTGGTGGAGCATCGAATGCCATGGGCTCGGGGCCCGAAATCATACTAAAAAAGGATGATGTCACAATGGAAATTTAGTGTGCAATTAGGTTCAACTTCCTGGCTACTAATAATGACGCAGAGTACGAGGTTGTTATCGCCGGGCTTCAGGAAGCTCAACATCTAGGGGTCGAACATGTTAAAGTCTTGAGTGATTCACAGTTGGTGGTCGAGCAAGTGAATGGAACTTTTGAAGCAAAAGATGAAAAAATGTTATCTTACAGAATGATTGTTTTGGACTAGTAAAGGAAGTTCAAATCTTACTACATAGATAAAATACCAAGGTCCTCTAATCACAAAGTGGATGCCCTATCAAGACTAACGTTTTCTAATCTAGACCACTTGGAGAGAACTGTATTCGTGTAAACACTCATGAGCCCAGCATTGCACTGCAACCCGATGTCATGGATATTTCAGATCACGAGCCTAGTTGGATGGCTCTAATCATTGAATATTTAACTTCGAGAAAGTTTCCAGATAGTAAGAGGCAAGAAGAGTCAAAGCAAGGGCCCGGAGGTATACAATGTTACAGAACACCTTGTTCCGTCGAAGTTTTATACTTCCTTACCTCCGATCTCTAACTCCGAAAGAGGCAGCCCTTGCTATGGTTGAAGTTCACGAAGGAATTTGTGGAGGACACCAGGGAGCAAGAGCACTAGTTATGATGTTAATGCGATACGGGTACTATTGGCCAACCATGAGGAAGGACACACTCAGCTACGTGAAAACTTGTGATAAGTGTCAAAGGTTTGCAGCCCGGTTGCATCAACCTGCAGAAGAACTATCTTCAGTTATATGCCCATACCCCTTTGCACAGTGTGGAATTGATATATTTGGGCCATTTCCCATAGCTCGTGGACAAGTCAAGTTCCTAGAAATGCCTGTAGAATACTTCACAAAATGGGTAGAAGTAGAACCTCTAGCCGTAATTACAGAACAAAAGTTAGAGGCACTTGTTTGGAAGTCAGTTATCTACCATTTTGACCTTCCTAAGACATTAATCACTGATAACGGATGTCATTTAGAGGGCCAAGCCTTCGAACAATTCTGCAAAAATCTGGGAATAGAACATAGGTTCCGTTTCACACCCTCAGAGTAATGGATTGGCTGAGGTTACAAACAGGCTCATCCTGTAAGACCTGAGGACTCGTCTTGACAGTGCCAAGGGTGATTGGCTCGATCTCCTTCCGAAAATTCTTTAGACTAACCGAATGTCATTGAAGACTGCGACAGGGGAAACTCCATTCATGCTAGCCTTTGGGATGAAAGCTGCTATTCCAGTGGAAGTGATGATTCCCAGCTTCCGTACAATGACTACAGAATCACCTGACCAGATTGAGGGGCAGAGAGAAAGTCTGGATCTTCTGGAAGAAGTCAGGGAAAGTGCTTCCCTAAGAATAGCTGTTTATCAACAGGCCATGTCCAAGAAGTTTAATATTTTTGTGAAGAAGAGAGAATTCAGAATGGGAGACCTTGTCCTACGTCGAAGTGAGGCTGCCGGTCATCAACCTGGGAAGCTTGGACCCATTTGGAAAGAACCATACGAAGTCATTAGAAAAATGGGAAAGGGCTCGTACAGCCTTCGAACAATTAATTCAAAGTCCCTTACTCGGCCATGGAATGTTGAAAATCTGAAGCCTTACTACAAATAGTCACCTTTCCGGTATTAACAAGGTCATCTAGATGTAGAAGAGTTGGGTCTGGGAACCCATTTTTTCTCTTAGTTATGTCCGGACTTGCACGTCCATCAAATAATTTTTAGTAAGGTCGGGCCTGTATGCCAATCGTACTTTCTTTCAGAGTCAAGGGTTGGTACTCTTTTTCCTCATCCAGATTTTTCCCAATGGCTTTTTCTGGATAAGGTTTTAATGAGGCCCATAGTTAAGTCCCCCTTTAATAAAAGTATTTCTTCCGAAGAATGAGCATCAGAATACCAAGCACGGGAATAGTTTACAAGGTCGTCAAACAATGTCTCATGGCAAGAAAATTATTTCCCAACAAATAATTTAAAATATCTCATAGAAAGATGTTACAAATTATTTTTCACATTAACAAAAGTTAAGAGTTCAACCTCTTCCATGTAAATAACTTAAGAGGTCGGCCTTACCCGACCTTATAAATCATTTTTCCCATTTTCGCAGAGTCAAAAGCTCGACCTAATCTTTGTATGACTTGTCAAAAAGGTCAGCCTTGCCCAACCTTAATAATCAGATATCATCAATCTGAGGTTGATGCTACAAAGAATTGAAGTCCATTCCTGTAACTGAATTATAAGATCGTCTTTGCTCGACCATATACTTGTCAAGACATAGGATCAATAAGACTTTATAAGGTCAGCTTCAAAATGACAATTAATTTGTCAATAAAACACGCGAGTAAAGAACACGAACTTTGACAAAAGTTTTCATTCATAACAAAACTTGTTACAAGAGGTCCTCGAGGCATACCCCGAACTTTTCATCAAAATCTATTTAAATTCCTAAAAAACTCTATTGCTGAGGGTCATGGTCACTCGCATTGCTGGCTCTCCCTCAGAAGCACCCTCTCCTTCATCTTCCTCCATAAATGGGGTAAGATTGAGGTCTTCCATTTCCAGGGGAAACTGGGAAAGATGGCTAGTGTCCAGGTCGGGAGCAAGGAGCCGAACCCAAGCACGAACTTGCTTCATCCCTTAGGAATACGATTCAAGAGCATAATTTCCCAATGCAAGGTCGTACTCCTCCAACTTCTTGAAGGACTCGACAGCTTCAACTTTGGCCTGAACTATTTCTTCACGAGCTCGGCGTAAGTCTTCAGCGAGCTTGGCGTTTTCTTCTAAAGCAAGGTCTCGTTCTTGGGTCATCAGCAGTAGGTCTGACTCCACCCTAGCCAGCTTCTCCTCAACAGCCCGAGCTTTGGTAGCCTCATATTGGACAAAATGAACGAGTTGGCTCGAGGTCTCTCCTCGCTTGACGCCTTGGTTGATCAGCCCCTGGCCAATACTGATCAGCTGAAAATCGGGATAAACACTTAGTGATGTTTTAAAATATTGTCAAGTACAAACATAATGGTAGAAATATACCTTCAACGCGACATTCATGAAGTGGTCCACTCCTTGTTCGAGCACCACTTCTTCACAATATTTTTCCAGAAGCCCGGGATGGAGACTGCCCTCCATCTTTTCTCTAAGATCGGCCAGCGTAGGCCCCTCTGGAACAACTTTGGGTGCTGGCTCTTCCCGAGGTTGCTGGCATCGTGCATCTCGACCACTCGCGCTTTGGGGGAGAAACTCCACATTCCTCCTCAAGGTCTCCCCTACCCCGGACTGATCTTTGCGAGGTCTTTTTTGGTATCGGCATCGCACGATCCCATCATCTTTCCTTTTTTGGGCAAATTTTCGTGCCTTTTCCTCAACCGTCTTTCTTAACTTGTCCTCATCAAAAGCCATCCCTGCAAAATATGAAAGTAAGGAGGAAGAGAATGAGAAGTGGGGTAGAGTCTAAAAAAGATAAAAATTGCAAAAGAAGTATATATATTACTTAATGTACAAGGCCGAGGCCTACCGAGCTGAAGGTCAAGACCGGCTTGGCTCAAAATCTCATTTGTTGTCAAATCAGAAGCCTCTTCGACCAAGAGGCCAAAATTACATACCCTAATGGCATTAGCAAGAAGGTCGGTCATCTCCTCCTCGCTCTTATTCCGCATCCTATTAAAGTTATCTACATCTGGCTTTCTAAAGGTTGACAGAATAAGGTTTTCCTTGACCCGGGGCTTCATGTAGAAGAACCTTTCCTTCCAATATGTTAAGTAGACAAAGCACTTGCACCTAGGCAAGTACCTCAAATCCAAAAGACATTTACACAAGTCTACGGTAGGCTCAATTCCTAAACTCCTACATAAAACTAAATATTTACTAGAATTCTCCATCCATTGGGTGCGAGCTGACTCGGGACTATACTAGCAGTAAGGAGAAAATCAATGAAAAAATGGTGGAGAGGAAACCTAAGTCCAGCCACAAGAGACTCATGAAAAACCACCATCTCCCCTTCCCTGCAGTGGTAAGAAACTTCGTCTTCCTCCGGAACCCGGGCTGTGTACCCCTCAGAGAACCCAAACTTCCTCATGTCAGCTTCGACCATATGCTCCTTCATCCTACTATTAAAAGTCGGGAGCTCAAGGTCGGCCTCGCTTGACCCTCTACCCAAGTCAGGGTTATCCTCTACACCCTCCTCACTACCCGATTCCTCATCCTGGGAAGGTGGAGGCTGGTAAAAGCCTATTGGCTCGACCTCTAAAGGCTCGTCTAAATTCTCTACTTCCCTAAGGTCTCCTACAGTCACTTGCCTCACCATACTTTTTGAGAAATAAGTTATATAATTAATAAGGTCGGGAAGGGTCGAGCTTACCTAAATTGCTATTTTTTGTTGATAGGATAGATCGCGCTACTTGCTCAATGAGTTCTCTAGTCTCTCAAAAATTTTTGCAAAGTAAAATGAAAGGGGCATAGGGACCACCTATATATAGGCAAACAATGGCGGGAAAATTTCAAAAATCTCCACCTTTCACAGTGAGACACTTGTCCAAAATCTGACTCGAAACTTTTGGCCTCCTCACATTGATTAAAAAGAGAACAGTTGGCAAAATGCGTCATTAGCTATCAGAAATAAATGTGATAGCTGTCAAAAGTTAAATGCATTCAGAGATCTATTATTGATCCCTGATGTATGGGGGCCAATGATCGGTACAATTTCACGACGCAAGGATGGGCTAGGGGTTTAAAACGAGACAGGTTAGCCTATCTTGGTTATAAGGTTAGCCTGTGTGCCCAGTCTCCCTGTAGTCAGTAATCGAAGCGATCGAAAGGTCGGGCATTAGTGCCCAGGCAAGAACGGATTGAGCCTTTTCAGAAGTAATTAGGTTCATCAATACACTCACTCATATGACAGCTTACTTGGTCGGGTGTTACCGACCTCATCTTGACCTATTCCTTGTTAGGTGTGGTGGTCAATCCATCCCGACCACATCATTCCTAGAGGCTCAATACAAACAGGACTCTAAGTCTTCTTCGTTTATGGGCTTCATCAATAGGCTACCTTATTGGGCCCCCAAAATAAGATTTATCCTATAAGGAAACATCCTGAAAAAGGGGGAGCTCAATTCTTATAAGGTTAGAACTCTTCCTAAAATGTAAGTTTATATCAAAAGGACTCTTTCTTTAATTAAAGAAGGTTATGGGCTTTTCAGCCTTATAAATACAGCTCTTTTGATCACATATCATTCATTCATTATTCTTTACGTTTTTCTAGTTATATATTCTCTCTCTACTTTTCTCCAGAATACTAATTCTCACACCCGATGGGCGACGGGGAGAATCCTCCTCGCCTTTTTGTAGGTTATTCAAGGCAAATTCGTTCATCTTTTCCAGTGATCAAGCAACTCTATATCTTGTCAAGGTTAGGATTTTTTACAGCATCAACGACATTTTCATGTTGCCCTTAAAAATTGCCCCTATTGCCCCGTTTTCTTGTAATGTCTTGACTATGTCCAAGGATTGATAGAAACAATGATTGCCGTAAATGTAAAACATTAATACGGGAAGTTTGAATGAATTCTTGAGGCGTTGAGATAATTTGTCATCTATATTACTCAAGGTTCTAAAAGGCTTAATGCGTTGCGAAACGTAGAGGTCGAGTATCAAGAATTAAAAGTTTAAGCGTGTCAATGCGAATAATAGGAAACATAAATGCCGTTCAAATTTTTAATATTATTTTATTTATTTTTAGTACATTAAATAGTTTTTTTATATATATAAATATATAAAAAAAGTATTCTTGAATTTCAAAACTATTAATTCAAAGAAAATATAGACATGGGTTTTAAATTTATTTGTTATACTATAATTTATTTCAAGATTTAAAAAAAAAAAATTAAAGATATTTTAGCCCAATAAAAATAATATTTAAATAATTTATTTGAGAGAAGAGGATTTATAATAAATAAACAAATGACAAATAACAACAAGTTTCAAAAAAGAAAGAAAAACAAAAACAACTTTTTTTAAAAAAGAAACAAAACAAAGCAATTTCAAAAATCTACTATCTACTTCTACTAACTATCTTTCTGTCTATCTTCTATCTATCTATCTACTTATATTAAAAGTGTAGATGGGGGGGAGAGGCTTTCATTTTCCCATTTCACTCTTAATTTTTTATATTTATGGTCAATAGTATCCTTATAATTTATTTTATTCTCCTTAAATACTATTATTATTATTATTATTATTATTATTATTATTATTATTATTATTATTATTATTATTGTTATTATTGTTGTTGTTGTTGTTGTTGTTTAATTTTATACTTTATTATCATCTTATATTATTTGATTGTTATTTTCAATCCCTAATCTATCTACTATCTATTAAAAGTATAGAGGGGGGAAGAAACTTTCATTTTCACATTTTACCCTAATTTTTTTTATATTTATGGTCAATAGCATCCTTAACATTTATTTTATTCTCTTTAAATAATAATACTACTACTACTACTACTATTATTATTGTTGTTGTTGTTGTTATTTAATTTTATACTTTATTATCATCTTATATTATTTGATTGTTGTCTTCAATCCCTAAAGTCATAAAGAATTTGTGTTTATATTTCTCCATGAAAAAATTGATAACATCTTTTTTTAAACAATTATGAAATTTTATCATTAATATATTTTCATTGAAAATTTTATTAAAACGTGTTTGTACAGTTTAATAATTCAATTAAGTAAATTTACTAACAAAATGAGTTTTATAACATGAATTTGGTACTAACTAATTTGGTATATTGTGTCTTTTGAATGGTATAGGGTAAATTTGAACAATTTTCATCCAATTTATCCAAACTACATATATATATATATATATATATATATTGCAATAATAATAATAATAACTTCACAATGATGTTTGTTACAATATCACGTGCAACGCACATTTTACATACTATGTCTAAAAATGGTGGACGAGTGAGAATATTTTGATATATCATTTTATCCTCACATTATTTTCTTTTTCTCAATAATATCCTTAGTCTGAAACTTATTTTACATTTATTTTAATTCTTATTTCAAAAAACATTAATTTATCCACAATGACTTAATTGAAATTGGTTATTCAATTAATATTAATTTAACTTCGTTATTTTTTAATTTAGTTTTACAATATTGTCCAATCAAAATTTTCATTGAACAAAATAATGCATTTATGCGTTTCATGAATATTTTCTAATTTTAATTCAAAAATTATGTTTAGTTACCAATAAAAATTGACTTCCCCCCCCCCCCCCCCCCAAAGTAGAGTGTGAAACTTTTTATTTTTAATCTCACTTAAATTCTTATCAAAATTATCAATTAATTTATATAACAGAAAAATAATTTCTTTAATTATTTTCTAATTAAGAATATAAAATAATTAATAATTTCAAAACTCTTAGGAAAAGAAAAAATCAAAATTGAAACTTTAGTTTAAATTTATATAGTCGCTGTTTGGAGAAGATTAAAATCAGATTTTAATAGATTTTGATACAATTTAATAAAAATGTAGTTGAAAAGTTATGGGCCTGATGAAATGTGTGGTTCAAATTAATTGTTGACTTTAACTTGAATTAAAATCATATTTTAATTTCTCAAAACATGAGCATAATATTAAAAAATTGAAAATAAAAATAAGTATAAAAATATGTTCAAAAATTAATTTAATTTATCTATCACAAATTTTTCACGCTTTTTCAGGACTTATCATAAATATTTTATAAAGAAATTATTGATTTACCAAATATTTTATGATATTAGATTACTTCTTAATAATCACACAGGATTTATTTATTAAGTTGACATTTTAAATAATTGTCTAATATAAATTTCTAAGAATTGGACGAAAATCTTCAATAAAATATATTAATATACTAAGAATTGAAGTCAATTTATCATTTATAATTTTTCTTTAACAATATCAATTACGTCAACTATTTTAAAAAAACAGTATTAGTATTTAAAAATGTTACTTTAACATTCATCATATACATAAAATGTACAAAGCACATGCTTGCTTCTAATAAAAAAAAAAAAAAAACGGAAAACACGAGTTACCTTATTTTCCATGCCACGTCGACTAGTGATGTGGGAGGGGATAAACAGCCCTCTATTAAAAAGGGCCGTTGGGATTTACGTCTTCATGGAGGCTGGCATATTCATAGAGCCACCCTTCAACCTTTAGTTAAATATTTTTTTTAGGTAAGATTGTGGGGGGGGGGGGGGGGGGGATTATAAATTCTGGTTCTTTTGATTTTTAATCAATTGGATTGAAAAAATATTGATTTTATTATCGTTTTCAATACCCTTTGCTTCTAGGCACCGCCTTTTCTCACATTTTAGAACACTGATATTACTTGACATTGGTTAGTAAATCCTCTGAAATGAAAGACAAAGCTTTGCTATAGAAATATGAATATAATATTAACATAATATATATTTTTTAATTGTACAATAGATTAATTACAATGAAGGTCTCCAAGCTTTGCTTATTTTTAAACTTCTATCCTTAATTTATAAACAGCACTGTACTTTTTTTATCAAATCCATTTTTAACCAGATATAATTTCTTACTCTACTTTTTAACCATACATTTACCTCAGAAAGATAAATAAACCGATTAATAATTGCTATAATGTTTCCGAACAGAGCCTAAGTGTATTTTTATTATTTTCAACAGTCATAATTATCCATCGGAAATTTTCGATGATGTACTAGATTTGTAAAAATGTTTTATGGCGGTATTATCCCCGACGGATTTTCGACGATTTTTTTTTTAATATTTTTTTGTTGACAAAACTCAATAATGTTGGATTAACATCTTTTACTGACATATTTGTAAAGTCCTTGTTTTTTTTTTTTTTTTTGATATTTTAAATCTGTACCATCTATAATTATACATTCTATGTTTTCCGATTTTCACTACAGGGCGTATGTCCCCCTTATAGACTAGAAAGTCTCCCCTCTTACCCAGCATTAATGACAATGTCGCCTCTAAATATCGTCGCTCTAGGTTTGTTGCCCATAACAAACGATGACTAATATCGCCCTTGTAGGTCACAAGACAATGTCGTCCCTAAAGAGTTGAACTCGTTGCATGTCCTCCAACATTATAGGGATGACGCGTAGTCCCTGTAAGTTGTTACAAGTCTTAAATCTATAGCCACGACTTCTGTAGGGGCGACAAAGTCGTCCCTATAAGTTATATACTTTTTTGAAAAATAAATAAGTTACTGCGAGGCATAATTCCACATTATGATACATTAGAAGTTTACAACGCATTTCAGAATTCTTATAATACAATTTTTATCACTTCATCATCACCACAATCTGAAAAAATGGATCGAAACTATGCAAAATTGAGGATATGTTTGGTTTTGTTAGCTCCCACACACTATAGATCAAACTATAGATACCATTCCTTTTGTATGATTTCAGAGTCTTAATCCTGGCGGAACTAGGGGGCCTCAATGGGCCCAGCTCCCCATTTTTTGGAAAAAACCTATCTAAACCCATAAATTTTTTAAAAATATATTGAAGGAGGCCCATTCCAATTTCTTGGGATGGCTCCGCCCCTGTCTTAATGACATCCAATTTTCGTTGATTTGGGGGGAGGATGTAATGCCCCGAGTTCTAAATACTCGGATCGTCACTTCATCGTCTCAATTAACTTTCTAAATAAAATTAAGCGAAAAATAACTTAAATGTCAATCACGTATTTTTATAAAAATTGACTCAAATGATCAACAGTTCGTGTACATAAAATAACTTGACCAAGACAAACTTGAAATAAGTGAGTTTCGTCTTCAAATAAAAACATTTTCGAAAATCTCAATAATGGCTACCATCGTACGTCTCGTCGCCAACACAATCATCTGCAAAATTGGATTTTTGGAAAATGTGAGTATTTCAAAAAAATAATCAGTAGACTCGCGCATAATAATCATTTGACATTATAAATTAAAACACATAATCATGATATTTAAGTCTCAGGTGTCGAAATGATCACCAGTAGTCTTATGAACAAGTAAATAAATACAATTTCAAGTCTCATGCATTTAAGCAAGTAAATTCTTGTAACATAGTCTCATGCTTGAAAAGCAAGTAATTCTCATGAATACATTCATACATGCTAACTTATAATTCAAATAATTATTGATGCGCACTTTAGAAAGTATAAATTTATAAATAAGAGTATCTTATTTCTCGAGTATTGAGCAAACGGAATAAAACTTCTAATTCTCTCGCGCCTCGTCTAGTCCTATAAAATAAATAAATATATAATTAAAATTATATTTTCGATTACTCGAGTTTTAAAAGGATGAATTTGTGTAAAATAAGGTTTTGAAAGTTTTAAGGACTAAATCGTGAAATTTGAAAAAGTTAGGAACTGTTCGTGCAATAATGGAATTGGAATTAGGGACTGATTCATAATTTTTCAGAAATAAAGGGGCTGACTAAAATATTTTAGATCAAAAGGGGCTTAAAATAATAACTTTTAAAACATAGGGCTGAAGATTTGAAACATTATAAATTTGGAAGGACTAAAACTCAAAAATTGAAAGTTGAGGACTAAATGGCAACATTTGAAAAAATCAACATTTATATAAAAGAATTTAATTTCTCTCTCTCTCTCTTTGTTAATGAACAGAGAGAGCCTTAGAGGGGACGGGCGACGAGGGGTGTCGCCCCTCCGATTCCAGCCGTCGCCCGACCTGACGGCGGTGGCCCGCCATCTTGGCGGCACCCCAATTTGCGGTGGATGAAAAATGAAGGATTTCGAGCATATTTGAGTGGCTTTGTGGCGCGAAATCCGAGGCTTGGGTTTAGGCGATCTCCGCACGGAAGTGCGGTCAAAGGTTGAAATCGAGGTAAATCTTTGGGTTTTGTTATTTATTTGGTTTTTGGTTGTTTGATTTTGGGGATTTCGAATTGAGGGGCATTTGAAATGGGCAGTGTCGGTTTGTAGTGGTGTCTTGGTAATGAAGGTTCTTCATGGTTCGGTAATGGAGGGGTGGTGGCTCGATTTGTGGTATGAGATTATGAGATTGGGATTCTGCAGTTTTAGGTGTCAATATTGGAAGTGGGCAGTGGTGAACTCGAAAGGGGCTTGTGTTGTTGATGGGTTGATTGGCTTTGATGAATTAGCTGCTCGGTTGGGGATGGTTGTGGCAGCGTAATCGTGGTACAAAAATAAAATTGGTCTTTGTGGTTGATAGGCAGGCAGTAGACGACTGTGGTGGTGTATCTGGAAATCTAGGTTTTGATCGACAAATGATTCTCAGTTGGACGTTGATGAATGAGGGGTTGCTGATTTGGAAACCTTTGACAGTGAGTGTGTGCAGCTTAAGATAGAGGTATGAGACATCAAGTGTTCTTACCCAAATTCTTGCAATGTGCTCGTGTGGGAAAGGAAATGGAGAGGAATGAAGACAATTTATACAGTGATGAAACCCAATTCTCAGTAACTGAACATTGATGCAGGGAGTTGAAGAGAATTTGTAACTGAACATTGATGGGGAACATTTGGAGTTGAAGGAAGTTGAAAAGGCTGGAGATTACTGAAAATTAACTTCTGTATTGATGATGATGATGATGATATAAAATCAGAAATGTGAATTAAAATAAGGTCTCGGGTCCAAAAAATGAGAAAATGATTTTCGACAAATTATGAATATCAATTTCTTTCTTAAAATCTCAAAATAACTAATAGGCTAGACGAGTGCGCTAATTTTGACCGTTAAGATTTGGAGAGTCGTAGCTACAAGTTCGTTAAAACTAACTTTTAAATTTGAAAATTTCTCGGTCGCTACAACCTTTCCCACTTAAAATAATTTCGTCCTCGAAATTTAACTCATTGTTCTGGGAGGTCTGGGTATTAGACAATAACATCTTCTTCCCTTTCCTAGGTGACCTCAACTTTATTATATCTATCCTATTGGACTTTGAGTTAATGGACTTCTTGTTTTCTAAGGACATGGACTTTTCTTGACATCATAATCAATCATCTCACTTACGTGTAAGTCTACTCCATCGAAATCTATCAGTATCTTTTTAGCTATCCTATCAATATCGATCGTTTCTCCGGATAGCATACTAATCTCAAAACTTTTACTAGTTTCGAACTAGCTAGGCATGCAATAGATAATACGTTGCATCAAAATTCGTCATGAAATTTGTAGGGGTGCTGATAGCATACCTGTGCTCACATCATAATCTTGATTGGCGTCCTCATGGGTCATAGAGAATACCCTGGCCTTTCCTTTCTTTGCTTGATCGATTTGTCCAGCCTGCTCATTGTTCCCAGCTGACCCGGAGCGAAAATCCTTTGCCATGTGACCCGGCTTCCCGCATTTGTAGCAAATACCTTTACCCCATAAGCACTCCCCAGGATGGGGCTTCTGAAACTTAGGGCATAAGGGAGTAAAACTCGACGTTTGTCCTCCATTAAGCTTATTGTTGGGTTTCTTGTTAGACTTGTTGCTCTCGTTCGCGTTTTGATCTTGGTTGTGGTTCTGCCACTTTCTTTTACCCTGCTCATTCTCAGAACCTTGTCCTACATACTTTACACTGGCATAGGCCACGGCCCGAGCTTTATGTACGACCTCTCGATAGGTAGGCAGCTCATGCGAACTAACAATCTGTCTGATCTCCGAATGTAGGCCTCTCTCAAATCGATGAGCCTTTTTAGCCTTTGTCTCCACCAAATGTGGAGCATATCGTGATAGCTCCTCGAACTTTCTTTCATAGTCCATTATGTCCATCTCTCCCTGAGTCAAGCGCATAAACTCGGTCTCCTTATGGTCTCGGAGGGCTTGTGGGAAAAACTTGTCTTTAATTTCAGCTTTAAATTCGTCCCATGTCAAAGCTGCTTGTTCCTCTTCTGTTCTGGTACGCGATGCAGACTCCCACCAAAAGCCGGCCCTTCCGACCAACATGAACTCAGCGTATAAAATTTTCCTATCCTCGGGGCAAGATATGTGTCTGAAGATTTTCTCGATTGTTTGTGCCATTCTTCAAAGGCCAGCGAGCCATTTCCGCCATCAAATGTAGGCGGCCGATACCTTCGAAATTGCTCTATTATTGGCAGTGTCGAAACTGCTGGAGCCTGCCTCAAACCTTGTACAACTTGGAGTAGATCCCTGATAACCGTGGACTAGGCTGTGGAGCCCTGTTCCAGTAGCCTGATCCACTGCACTTCCGTTTCCTTGCCTCGACATTTCCTTTAAAAGAGCAAAATGTATTCTTTTAACTTCTCAAATTTTTTTTTAATAATAAAAAAAAAACATTGTGATAATGTACGCAACTCCAATAAAAATATCTTTATTAAAATAATATCTTTATTAATAACTCAAAAGTCCTTCAATTGAGGATACAAAAATAAGAAGGCGTGAAATGCTACATAGCTCAAGAATAAGTAAAGCCTATTCTACTACCGACTCTAATGATCTACTGGGTAATACACGACTCGGCATCCGAGACTTCTCCTAGTGCTTCCTCAGCATTTTCCTCTGGTTCCTCCTCAGGTTCTTCTTCTGGATCTTCTTCAGGTTCTTCTTCCTCCGGTTCTTCTTCTGGGTCCTCCTCGAGATCGCTCTCAGGCACCAACTCAGCTCCTTGCCCAGGTTCGAGCTCGGGTGTTGGCGCCTCATCTGCAGAGAACCCCAAAAGGTCCTTGTGGTACATAGGCCGGTACGCCACAAGTCTCTCGCAAAAAGAGTCGTAGTCGAGATCTATGTTAATGAAAGTATTCGCGTCCATGTATATCAAGCAAGCTATATCCCGTGTATTATCCGGAAAGGACGAGATCAAATGATTGATCGACTGGAAGTCGTTGGTCACATAGCCGTATTACATTGCTCAATTACGTAAGTAACTCACTTGCCCAACATGCTGGTTGATATTCCACTCAGGCCTAGGTTTAAAATGATCATAGTCCCTAGCGGCTATCTCTGCGTAACTAGATACGTTAATGGAACTTGATGCCATGTCCTAAAATCAATTATGCAAAGTCCAATTAGGGATAAGTTCTTTAATCCCTCTATGTTAAATTACGAGGATGTAAAATAAAATCTTTAATTATTTCCAATTATGCTCAAACTCATTTTCTGGTTTGGATACAAGCTCTTTCTTTTCTAATTTCTCATAAAAATAATCTCATGTATCTTCTAGTTGATACAAGCTCTTCTTCTTCTCTAAATTCTCATAATCTCATATATCCAAAATACTTTATACTTTCTTTAAAACGGAGTCGGCGGAGTGGCGATGGCGGTGGCAAATTTTCATTGCTAATTTTATTTTATTTTATTTTTTTGAAAATCTCGTTTGAAAATTTGAGAGTCTACAGAAATGTAGACCTGCTCTGATACCATCTGTAACGCCCCGAGTTCTAAAATATTCGGATCGTCACTTCATCGTCTCAATTAAATTTTTAAATAAAATTAAGCGAAAAATAACTGAAATGTCAATCACGTAATTTTATAAAAATTGACTCAAATGGTCAACAGTTCGTATATATAAAATAACTTGACCAAGACAAACTTGAAATAAATGAGTTTCGTTTTCAAATAAAAACGTTTTCAAAAATCTCAATAATGGCCACCATCGTACACCTCGTCACCAACTCCATCATCTGCAAAATTGGATTTTTTGAAAATGTGAGTATTTTAAAGAAATACTCAGTAGACTCGCGCCTAATAATCATTTGACATTATAAATTAAAACACATAATCATGATATTCAAGTCTCAGGTGTCGAAACGATCACCAGTAGTCTTATGAACAAGTAAATAAGTACAAGTTCAAGTCTCATGCATTTAAACAAGTAAATTCTCGTAACATAGTCTCATACTTGAAAAACGAGTAACTTACTTCTCGAGTATTGAGCAAATGGAATAAAACTTCTAATTCTCTCGCGCCTCGTCTAGTCCTATAAAATAAATAATTATATAATTAAAATTATATTTTCGATTACTCGAGTTTTAGAAGGATGAATTTGTGTTAAATAAGGTTTTGAAAGTTTTAAGGACAAAATCGTGAAATTTGGAAAAGTTAGGAACTGTTCGTGCAATAATGGAATTGGAATTAGCGACTGATTCATAACTTTTCAGAAATAAAGGGGCTGGCTAAAATATGTTAGATCTACAGGGGCTTAAAATAATAACTTTTAAAACATAGGGCTGAAGATTTGAAACATTATAAATTTGGAAGGACTAAAACTCAAAAATTGAAAGTTGAGGACTAAATGGCAACATTTGATAAAAATCAACATTTATATAAAAGAATTTCATTTCTCTCTCTCTCTCTCTCTCTCTCTCTCTCTCTCTCTCTCTCTCTCTCTCTCTCTCTCTCTCTCTCTCTCTCTCTCTCAATGAACAGAGAGAGACTTAGAGGGGACGGGCGATGAGGGGTGTCGCCCCTCCGATTCCAGCCGTCGTCCGACCTGACGGCGGTGGCCCCGCCATCTTGGCGGCACCCTAATTTGCGGTGGATGCAAAATGAAGGATTTCGAGTAGATTTGAGTGGCTTTGTGGCGCGAAATCCGAGGCTTGGGTTTAGGCGATCTCCGCGCGGAAGTGCGGTCAAAGGTTGAAATCGAGGTAAATCTTTGGGTTTTGTTATTTATTTGGTTTTTGGTTGTTTGATTTTGGGGATTTCGAATTGAGGGGCATTTGAAATGGGCAGTGTCGGTTTGTAGTGGTGTCTTGGTAATGAAGGTTCTTCATGGTTCGGTAATGGAGGGGTGGTGGCTCGATTTGTGGTATGAGATTATGAGATTGGGATTCTGCAGTTTTAGGTGTCAATATTGGAAGTGGGCAGTGGTGAACTCGGAAGGGGCTTGTGTTGTTGATGGGTTGATTGGCTTTGATGAATCAGCTGCTCGGTTGGGGACGGTTGTGGCAGCATAATCGTGGTACAAAAGTAAAATTGGTCGTTGTGGTTGATAGGCAGGCAGTAGACGACTGTGGTGGTGTATCTGGAAATCTAGGTTTTGATCGACAAATGATTCTCAGTTGGACGTTGATGAATGAGGGGTTGCTGATTTGGAAACCTTTGACAGTGAGTGTGTGCAGCTTAAGATAGAGGTATGAGACATCAAGTGTTCTTACCCAAATTCTTGCAATGTGCTCGTGTGGGAAAGGAAATGGAGAGGAATGAAGACAATTTATACAGTGATGAAACCCAATTCTCAGTAACTGAACATTGATGCAGGGAGTTGAAGAGAATTTGTAACTGAACATTGATGGGGAACATTTGGAGTTGAAGGAAGTTGAAAAGGCTGGAGATTACTGAAAATTAACTTCTGTATATATGATGATGATGATATTAAAATCAGAAATGTGAATTAAAATAAGTTCTCGGGTCTAAAAAATGAGATAACGATTTTTAACAAATTTTGAAATCGCAAATTGGTCTTAAACTTATGAATATCAATTTCTTTCTTAAAATCTCAAAATAACTAATAGGCTAGATGAGCGCGTTAATTTTGACCGTTAAGATTTGGAGAGTTGTAGCGACAAGTTTGTTAAAACTAACTTTTAAATTTGAAAATTTCTCGGTCGCTACAACGCGCCTTTTTTGTAACGAACCGGCTCCCTCGTTGGGGCCTTCTCCGAGTCGCACTCATGGTCTTTCCACTTCCCCCCTGATCGTCCTGGTCCTCAAAGGCTGCCGCCTCGTTTCTAGAAAGTGGATTTTTGCCTTCCGTGTGTTTCGAACCTTGTACCTAGGGGTTAAGTACAAAGATTCTTAGAAACCCACTACCATTAGACCAATTGGTCTAATGGTACTGGATTTCTAAGAATCTTTGTACTTGGTCTAATGGTAGTGGGTTTCTAAGAATCTTTGTACTTAACCCCTAGGTACAAGGTTTGAAATCCACGGAAGGCAAAAATCCATTTCCTGGAAACGAGGCTAGCAGCCCTTGAGGACCAGGACAACCGGGGGGGGGGGAGTGGAAAGACCATGAGTGCGACTCGGAGAAGGCCCCAGCAAGGGAGCAGGGTCGTTACAGAGGAAGATGTGGATGAGAATACTGATGGAACTAATATGGTTTCCATTTACTAAGAAGAAATGTTACATGTAACTGGTGCAACTAGTAAATGAAGAACGAAATAAAAATTGTTGGACTTGGGTTATTTGTTGGACAAGAATGACTCAAGCTCGCTATCTTAACTATAATTAAGGTCTCACTTAAACCTATAAGTACTTGGTTTAATTGCAAGAAACATAAGAGAATCGCTTTTGGTTGTTAGCACGACACTTCTAGATCATAGCTTGCTAGTTGTTTGGTTGGCATATTATTTTTATAATTTTTTTGGATGATTCAAGTGTCTAAACTTCTTCCAATTAATCAGCGGTCTTCCATCTTGATTTGCCCTCCATGTAAATCCGAATGCGAATACAACCTATATACAATTGGAGTAAATATTCAGG
Organism: Ligustrum vulgare; assembly: GCA_963555705.1. Taxonomy (NCBI): domain Eukaryota; kingdom Viridiplantae; phylum Streptophyta; class Magnoliopsida; order Lamiales; family Oleaceae; genus Ligustrum; species Ligustrum vulgare. The sequence continues at coordinate 24,794,975 of OY743171.1, forward strand.
CAACAATCTCCCTCCTATGAACCACTTTTACGTCATGCGTATGAGGCCATCGGAAGGTGACAAGGCGCACCACGACTCTTCCTTCATGTAAGCACTTTCCTTAAACATTTAAATGTTGCCTTCTAAGAATCAAAATTCGAGCCACCATTCTCTATTTTCAACTCCTCCTACTTTATTGTTACACTGTGCCTGTTGGACTGCTTGATTGGCATATTATTGTTGTTAGAATTGGGTGAGAATCTCATTTTACTGATAATGAATTTTAAAATTGTTTGGGAAACTGGCAAAAATGGTCCTAACCATCAAATTTGGCGGAAACTTCCTAACCTTACAAGAGAACAATTGGTCCTTTTTACGACTTCCTCAAAGTCAAACTTTTGATGTAAAGACTAAAATATCCTTAGAGCTATCAGTGTGTGTGTATATATATATAAATATCTACACTACTTTAAAAAGTATGGATGTTGAAGAATCTTTCACATTCCAATTTTACCCTCTCTTTTTCTCCTTTATACCAATTAATTCCTTCTCCCAATTAATTACTTAGGATACCATCATATATTTAGTTATATACTCATTTTATCCTTACACATTTATTGTATAACAATTTACAAAATTATAATATAATTTCATATTATTATATTTTCTCATTATTTAGTATTAAATTAATTAATTTACTATCTAATAATTTACAATGTTGTAATATAATTTCATATTATTATTCTCATGTTATTATCTTTTTCATTTATTTAATTTAATCTACATCTACAACAATAACAACAATAAAAGTGTGAACGAGTGGAAAACCTTTGATATTACATTTAAAATATAATTTATTTTCATTAAATATCATTAGTTATTATTTTAATTTACAATACATTTAGATATTTTTATCTTTTGTCAATAACACTCTTAAATTTTTATTAAAACCATTAATTAATTCATAAGAAAAAAATAATTATATTTTAATTAAGAATATAAATAAATAATTTCAAAACTAATTTTGGTTTAAACTTACTTTTTTTTATTTAAAAAATATGCTCTATTTATTAATTTTGTCTTACCATTCATCATTTACAAAAGACGTGCGAAGCACGTGCTTACTGCTAGTATATATAAAAGGGAACAAATAGGGAAGTTACAATGCCAATTTGGTCCCAATTTCGGGCAGCAGCCTGCCCGAGCTGCCCAAATTTCCATTTTTTTTAACCAAAATAAAAAAATTCAATAATTGTCAAATTTCACTCAACGATGCTCTATATGCATTCTATTTGCACTATGCACGCAACGCGTGCTCAACACACTAGTATAATATAAGTTAAAGTAAACAATTAATACCAATGGAACCCATAATTTTTCAATATTCATCAAGTTTTATCAAAATTACTAAAAATATAATTTTACTCTCTGCCAGAACCGGGGAAAGAATAATAAAATAAGTAAAAATAAAATAAAAATATCAGACAAAAAGAAAAACTAACTGATCCTTTCAACCAATCAAATCTCCAATATAAATGTGGATTGCAATAAAATAAAATAAAATATTGTGCCATGTAAGCAAAGTGTAACGTGTTTATAAAATTCATGTCCAGTTTGCTAGGGACTCCATTAACAACGACATTGAATTCATTCTTCAAGTGGACTTGTTATGAGCAAAAAATCGATTGGTCCATAAGTTTCCCAGAAGAATTTTTATATATGAAATACAATGTCTCAAAATTATACAAAGTCCACGACTGTCTTTAATGCTATACAAAATTGATGTAAATACTGAGGATGATAACTGTGGAAATATTGAAACAAGGTCGGAAGTTCAATAGTGTAGATTAGTATATATTACAAGTATTCATCACTTACACCCAAAGTTGTTCCTGGCAGATAAACGGCGCAAGCATTGGGAAACCATACCGTCGTTGCGATTCGACGCCTTAGAATTCACTGTTCTAGAAGTTTTCCTTATGAAAATGGAAGCGGGTTGATGAAGTCATGCTAAGTTCCTGGCAAAGCTGGTTAAGTGGCTTAGTAAGTGTCGGACTTCCGCAGTAGAAAACACCTGAAATGCATCCATGTATCATTTAGATCAAAATCTATTACTACGGATCCAGGAATTTTATTCAGCTAGAGCAGTCATTTCGGAATTTTGTTTAGCTAGGGAGGACATCGGACAAATTACTATATTTTTCGAGTTGCGGCCCAAAAAATATCCAAAAATCTAACATTTCTTTTCCCCGACGGATCCAGCACGGGCAATAGCGTCGGCTCGCCATGCTGTAGATCCGGGGATGATTCATGGGTATATTAAGAACTGAACAGATGACAATGCATAGGTGAGATAAATTGATATCTTACCAATCCTTGAAGATGGATGCGTCGTAGCCAAATGCGTGAAGACTTTTTTCCAGTTGGGTCTTGCAAAATGTGTTCTTATCTGTTGTAGTTGTGAGTTAGAGCTAAAATCCTGTAGTATATCATTTTCAAACTGGATTTTATGTTATTTTAAAAACGTACCCGGCTTTCTGAAACAACATCAACTCCATTTTTCGCGTGTTGAAGAGATTGAACCATTGCTATCAGCGCTGATCGAGCGTCTCCTTCCTCGTACACACATGTTAAATAGTTGTGCATTTCTATGATGTGCTGCAACATTCAAAAGTACGATGAAAAAATGATTCTCTCAGATAAAAAGGTTTTATGATTGGAGAAACAGTGAAATTAACTGCATACATTATAATCATATTCTGCAATGTCATCCATGACACCTTTGAACCAATCGAAGGATCCTTGTTCCCGTGTCACCCAATAGAAGTATGCTCTTTCTGGACCTTTCTTAACCAACGATTCACTATCTGCCTTTCCCTGCACGTGATCGTCGACTAAATCTGTTAATACAATAATTCGTCGATGAAAATCAACATGCTTAAGTTTAGTACTTACAGATTCAGCTTCATTATTTAAGATATCTTTTATAATGCTGATAAATGGGGTTGCTCCAATCCCCAAGCCAATTAGCAGAAGAATGTCGTATTTCTTGTAATTCTGCGCGGGTGCACCGTAAGGTCCTTTAATCAGGATTTGGGGGAATCTGGCTCAAAGATGAAAATCACTAGATATGATGCCAAATGCGCAAACTGTTAAAAATAAAAAATAAATAAATAAAAAATTTGCTTACTCTTTTGAATGTTGTGTTTCTGAATATGCTTTTGTCTCCATTCTTACAAGGTTTCCCCTTCTTGGTTGCGTACACTGAGGTTCACACGCCTGAATTCATGTTTTCCACCACAATAGCCATGTTTAACATATCGGGGAATTGGTTAAGCCATTGTTTGATAGCACTCGAAATTTAGATTTTAATCTAATTCAAAGTTAACATTTAATCTTAACCACAGATTTTATGGGAATTACAACTTTTCAACTACATATCTCATCAGTTTTATCAAAATCTACTAATTTTTATCAATACCAAACACGGGCTTAATATCACCTTGGCGAATTGCGTTCTAAGTTCGGTAGTCCAGTCTCCCAGTGTGCGTATGTGGACGCTTAAGTAGTCTTCGCCTGGTGCAGAAGTGATAGAAAAGGGATGCCTGTATAGAGTGTCACAGATTAATCCTAATAAGCCATTTTTCATTAAACAGACTGAGATGATTTCTGATTACCATTCAAAATTTGATATATCTGGACATTTGACAAAGAGGTACATTCCACTCTTATATTTGAATCCCGGAGGTCTACTCATGTATAGTGCCAATACATTTCCTGTATATATGACAGCCTGCAAATCCCATATTAAGAACAGGATGAATTTAAATTCTTGTCATACATTTGGAAGAACCAATGAAAAATCACACAACAACCTTAACGATGTCGACCCTGTAGTTTCGATCATAAAGGGTGAGGATTCTCTCACTGGTGTAGGCAAGCATTGGTACAGAAATATACATCCATGTCTGCAGAGAAAATTCATTGTTCAACATCAGCTATCAGTTATAAGAGAGGCTGCTGCTTATAAATATTTGGTCACGCCTACGTACCGTCTTTTTGTACCATTCTCTGGTGAGGAATAGGAAGTAACCATGGATGATGAAGAGAATATAAACAAGAGCCAGAAGATGATGTGCATACCAGAAGGCATTGAATCCTGCTAAATGGTGAAAAGGCCATGGCAATTTGATGACATTCCTTCTCAATGAATGTGTTGCCAATGTGAAGGAGAAAATCATCAGAATTATCATCACTACGCCTGTAATTCCCAGGATGCTTCCAACGACTTGTAAATAAGTCGGCTGGTGATAGTTGAAGGCACGTCCGAAAATATCCATAAATTGTTTGTTTGGACAAGATGTCAATCTTAAAATATTGCAACTCAAGTGCGTAATAATATGAAGAAAGGTTCCCACAGCAATTGCTAATGCAATCAACTTGTGGAAGTAAATGTTATCGTCGAAGGGGACTAAAGTGCCAAGGAATGTTTCTCTGAGCTTCGTAAGAGTTCGTCTGCACACTGGAAGGAGAATAAGAGCCATATTAAACTTAAGAGTCTCGGCCGCACCCTTGGCAATACAGAGACAGTAACCCATGACTTGGAAGGCGCCCCTCAGCCGATGTTGTCTGAACTTCCAAGCAAATAGTGCAATATTTATACATAACCATAAGGTGAGTACCCATATTTGCTTCCAATTCTCATATACTTTCTCAGAGTTTTTGGATACGAATTTTCTTATTGGTGTTCTGTATTGTTTTGGGATCATAGTTCTTGCTAGAGTTTCTGTCTTCTTCGTGTACTTTTTGCCTTCATCTGAGGTAACCATTCCCCTTAGCAGAGCTTCGAGTTGCCACATCTGTCGAAATTATATTATGAGAACTGGAAAAGACGAGATTCAGCTAAGAAAATAACAAAAGAGAAAAAAGATGTTCACCTCTATATATCCATGATGATCAGGATCAAGCTCTTCCATGATTAAAGCAGCATATGTTGCAGCATCTTCCTTGAATTTCGACAGTTTGTTTGCCGAAGCGCTCATTACTAGAACCTTAATCACAACAATGTGAAGATGTTTTTATTCTGTATGAGTGAAAGAAGAAGAAGAGGAGGAGGAGGAGCTTTAAGGGCTCAAAAGACCTCACCTCTTTAACCTCATCCTCGGATAGCATTCCATCGCCATTCTTATCGCACCTACAAATTCATCAATCATAATTATTTCAGGGGTAGTATTCAGCTATTCCTTCTTCTCCTTAAAGGCTGAGAATTCTTACATGTCAAAGAAAATATGAAGCCTAGTATCAAGGTCATGATTTGTCATGTCTTCCCAAAATTCTCTTAATTCTTCTTTGTTAATCCCGTTTTCCGTGCTGATGTTCCTACGCCTTGCCAACGCTTCAAACAACTCGGCAGCAAATTCTTTGCTGTCTCCCATTCCTTGCAAAGTAGAAAATGAATTTGTCACCTCCAACTGAAATCACAGGCAACAAAAATGGCAAATTTACCGGAAATTAAGTTTGAAGAAAATACCAATGCACGCTCCGAATTTGTCCTTAAACAGCCTATTATCAGGAGCATGTTGATTGAAACGTTTCTCAACGACCTTCCACGCGTCTCCTTCCTTCCCCGTTGTTGTCCTGTCAAGAAATCGTAGGCCCCTAAGCCCTTGCACTGCGCCAGAATTCATTCTTCCCATTCTAGGAGATTTATCCTGATTTTGGTTCCTCTTTCTAGTCATGCTTGCCTTTTTCTCCAAAGATTTTTGATTTGTAAATCTTTGTACAGGACCCATATTTTCATCTTCAATTAATGGGATATCAGCCATTTTATCAATCTCAATGCTCTTCAGAGTGCATTTTACAGATTCTGCTCGGTGCAGTTCTTTATTGTTCATTGTTTCCTAGAAACTGGCCAATTTTCTCTGTTGAGATGCTAGTACGAGGGACAATTTCTGATCCTTGGTGTTTTGCAGGTTTAATCTTGAGAATATGAAAGAGAAGAGAAAAACACTCAGATATGTAAGGGGGAAATGAAAGAAGCAGAGTTAGTTAAATCAGTTGCCTAAAGGGAAAATTCCATTGTAGATCCCCAACCTATTAAATTTGTACAACGTGTCTGCAATTCCTCTTGGTAGATGGGTTTCCAGCCTTTCAAATTGAAAGTCAAATTTTGATTGGAGCCCTTTTTGGTACAACATAAAATTTGATTTTAATTCAAGTCAAAATTTAACAATTAATTCAACCATATATTTTATGAGACTCACAACTTTTCAATCGCACATTTCATCAACTTTTAACAAAATTTACTAAAAATCTGATTTTAATCTACACCAAACAAGGACTAGATTGTATTTGTGTTGTCCTTTTCCACACCCACTTCCCCAAAATTGTCATCCCATGCCCGAGCTAAAGAACCAGGTCAGGGTTATGGATGGAGAAGGACGGGGATGCTAGCGAGTAAGCCAGAGTGACACGAGGATGGCGATTTGATTTTCCTTTTTTGGCACATTTCCTTTTCCTTTTATGTTTATTTTTCATTCAAATTATTTGAAGTTGATCAATTGCAGTCCTCAAAAAGTTTTCAACATATACCATACGTCTCTTTTCCAAGACAACATAGACGAAGAGAATTAAATAGATAGCAATCCATTTAACTTCAAATGGTCAGTGACCTATCTGCCAAGTGAAAATGGTTAGGGACGCACTTCCTACAACACTCGTAATTGGGAAACTCCACTACAATGTCGCTTTTCCCAAATATAGAGTTTTTCAATGTTAAGACACATAATATTCCAATCATAAGCAACCGACACTAAGATGTAACGAATTACGAATGCCTTATTATATCTTTTCATATTATAACAGCCCTTATTTTCAGCCATTCACCTACTTCTGAGTAATAGTTTATTTTTAGTTTTAGAATAAAAGACTTTGTTAAATTCATTGTATGCATTTTTGTTTGTGGAAATGTGTAATGCTAAGTTAGTAGTTTGCACGTTGCATATGAGTTTCTCCCAGTGTTTCTCAGTTGATGAACAACGTGCAAAATACCCTTGAATTTTTTAATATATATATTGAGCTGTCTCTCGTGTTAATTACACTTTATAAGCTAATATTTTAAAGAATTCCTAACTATGATAGTTTCTAGTGAGAATCCAGTGAAGCATTATGTTATGTTTAATTTATTATTATTATTATTATTATTATTATTATTATTATTATTATTAATCTTTGTTCAGTAAAAAAAACTTATTTCGAAATAAAGAATGTGATGTTTTCAGGTAAAATATGTGTTTGAAAATTGATTTATGGAAATGTGTGTTTTGCGACGTTTCATTCTAAGAATTAAAGACGAATTCAGACTATGTGCAAGAAACGAGATCTCTTGAGACAATGTCCCAAAAAGGGGTGTTTGATTATAAAGACTACAAATACACTTGCCTATTTTTATTTTTTTTAAATAGGTTGAGTCGTTCACATTTTATCCTTGTGCAGACCAGAAGCTAACCCTGAAATGAAGCAATACATGAAAGGAGGGGGGCATAGACCCGACCTCCAAGAAAGAAATAATATAGCACAAGAAAATAACGAACGGAAAGAAATAAATGGGGGAAAACATACCCTGTACATAAAAAAAAAAATGAAAAATGAAAAAAGAAAAAAAAAAGTTTAAACTAAAAAAGTTAATAAAAAGTTAAGATAGAAAAATTACATATTCTCTAAAAAGTTAATAAAAAGCTAAGATAGAAATATTACATATTCTCTTTTGAGAGTTGTGTTTGTTCTTTTTACATTGGTTTTGTTTTACCCCTATGTACTTTGATAATTGCTTCTCCATTATTCTCGCGTCATAATCGTCCACTACTTCCATTTTCTCCAATGACTTCCCAAAATGACACTCTTGACTTCCCATGTTCCAGTAACTGTCAATGTTCCAGTAACTACCAATAACAGCTCCATTATTTTAGATTGTGGGATGAATGGAAAATCGTTACTTCAATCATGCATCGCTCTGTGCAACATTCGCCCAATCTTCTAAGCCTTTTACATGTTTGGGCAATTTTGGGCCCCTTCTTGGCTATTCACTCAAACTTCACATTTTGGCCTCCTGTTTTGAGCCTTAGTCTTTGAATTTTATGTTGGGAATAATTTATGCATCATCAATTTACTCCCCAATATGGTTGATTAATGTTTAATCATTAATTTTTTCATATTCAAGACTTCGCATGTTCTTGTAATTTAAAATCCCAAAAAGCACAAAACCCCTTTGAATTATCTTGATTTGGCGGTGCTAGCATGTGACTCTTTTTTCTCCTAATATTTCGCCACATCGTCCACTAATAGAAACCTAACATTTTACTTTTCTTCTTCACTTCCACCGCACTTACACAAAAAAAGCTTCGTTTGTCTTTCATCTTTGTTTTAGAAATCAAGCAACATTCTTTGCCTTTCGATCAAATGGATCCGTAAAAGTCCTCTTTTAGTGATTTCCAAGCTTTGCTTCTTGAATCTTTTGTTGATTCTAGTTGTTTGTTACCACCTGATACATAAAATCACCAATTTTTCCTTGGTCCCATATTTCATAATGCTGAGGTTGTTGAGCATTCTCTTGTTGTCAAGTTGTTCCCTACAGCTTAAAACCTTCCTTTCCTTAATCCATTTCCATTAGTCCCAATTTACAACTTTGGCATACGCACATGGCCCAAATTAGACCATAGTTTCAAAGCTTGGCACAAATGCATGGTTGCTCATGGCCCTACTAAAGAACTTTTCGGGCAAGCTAAGATCTTTATTGTTGGACCTTACTCTTAACATTCCTGTCTTTGACCTCACCTTGTTTTTTATCTGCTATTGCCTTGTTGTTTTTTTTGGGCTTTTGACTGTTGTACTTTTGTCTTCCCTCTTGGTCCCATGTCCATCATGCTCAAGGAAATTAATCCTCTAATCAATATTTCCTCTATGGGCACCACCCTTTCACCTATGATGCTTCTTACCCATTCACCTCCTAATATGGAAAAACATTATTTCGGTTCATACAAGCACTTTAGGAACTTCACAATAATACTGGGGCTAAGCCTACTCATGTTGAACGCGTATCTTTTATCCACTCCTGGCTATGTAAGTAAGTTCATTATATGCGTTACGAATCTTAAACCTGCCTTAGGTTATTTACCCATTTCCAATGAACTTGTTAATGGTAAGCCCTTAAACCTTTGCTCCTTCAACTCTCAACAAAGTAGAGCCTATTTTTCCCATTTGGGCCCAATTTTTGGTTGGGTGAGAATCGTTCCATGATTTAATTATTGGAACAAATGCTAAGGCTGGAGTTAAGGTTTATGCTCCTTATTTTTTGCTCCCCAATTTGGATTTGTCCAAACTTGGCCGATTCCTCCTTTCTACTCAAGAAATTTAAAGGGACGTTTTTACACTATCCCTTTGGCCAATGAAAAGGTAATTGGGAGGCAAGATAAGTCTTTATTAAATGGCTTCTTCCTTGTCCCCTTCGATCCTATTTTTGTATCCATTCCCTTTTTTACCAATTTGGGTCAAACGATATACATAAGTCATTTTTCTATAACATTCATTTCATGGTTCATACTCTGGACTTCAATCCTGCTTCGATGCCTCTCAAAGCGACCCCTTGTTCTACACCTAGTTCTAAAAAGGAGCATTGATAAGTGTATTTTATACTCTTATTTATATGTTTAATTTAGGATAATATGTTGTCGTTTTATAATAGACTCAACTTAATATGTATTTATTTGTTTGTATTTCAGAAATTATCGTAAAATAAAGAGAATGAAGAAAATAATGAGCATTTGGATGACAATTGGAGTTAAATTGAACAAATTGAAAGTTGATGATGTCAACCTGGAAATACAAGAGGAGCTAAAGTCAAACAAATCAAAAGTGCAAGGGCTTAATTGAAGACAATTGAGAATTTGAAGAAAAATTGAAGAGACTAAGAAGTTCGGATATAATTAGAAGATGGAGGACTAGAGTTGCAAATAAAGGATAGGGACTTACTTAAAAGGAATCAAAACTTGGAAATTATGCTGGACCATGTAACCACATGTCCGCGCCCTTCTACACTGTTCAATCGCACCATTAAAATGAAAAAAGGTAGTGTGCAAAAATGATAACTACGTTGCCGCATGACTTTAGCCTACACAGTCATGCAAGTTTTCATCTGAGCTGTAAGTTGGGCTTTTGTGCGCATGTTTCAATAGGTTTCTTCCTCGACAAGGCAAAGGAGCGTGAATTGAAGATTATCAACAAATGATTGATGTTTGGTGCAAGAGATCACAAGTGTATGCTAACGCATCCAGGTAATAAAGTGGAGTTTTTGAGGCCGAGTTATCGTCCCATAGATATTGTAATTAATTATCGAAATTGTGTTAGTTTAAACCTTATTTGACCGGTAAAATATTGATGAATGATCTACACTAAAATAGAAAATTAAACTAAATGAAAACAAAAGAAAAGATTACTTATGTAGATTTTCTGAATTGATATTTGTAAGTGTTCGAACATCCGATTTCACTTTAATTAGTACTTTTAATTCCATTTATCTAGTTTTCTTCCTATTTATGTGCTTGATCGAATTCACATATGCATATGAAATTCCTTTCTCGAGCTTAAATCAACTCTACCTAATTAGTCAACCGTGTCTCTAGACAGCAGGTTATAATAATTATGTGCATGGAACAAAAGAATTCACGTAGCGATCGCAATAATGATAAAAGTATATCTCTATCTTTATCCAATTATCAAGTTTTATTCTTAGATCTAGGTTGCTAGCTCACCTCTCGGATTATGAAAAAACCCTTTAAATCAATGAATTTGTCGCAAATTAATTCATATATTAAACAAAAAATAAAATCAACACATGCAATCATAAACACAAAACTAGAATTATCTAAAATATCTTAAAAGTGTGAATATGGGAGAATCTTTCACTTGACAGATTTGCCCTCACATTTTTTATCTAAACCAAATATAACCTTGCCTATTGCCCAATATATATATATATATATATATATATAGAAAAACGTAGAAACCATACGTCGCGTCGCGTCCCGTCCACTCCCCATTAGAAAACCCTACAAATCAAAGAAAAAAACTTCATGGCCTCTCACTTCCACTTTGAAGGAAACAAAAGAAGAGAGCATCTCCCCATTGGAAAATGTACAAATTAAAGAAAAAATCTCCATGGACTCTCACTTCCACTCTAAAAAAAACAAAAGAAGAGAGCATTAAGCCATACTTTACCACACTAGCACCTTTTGCAGATAAGTTGAGAGCGATGAACCTGATGCAAGTGTAATTAAAGTTTTAATTTGATTTATTGGTTGAAAGAAAACTTGGCCTGAATGCAGACATTAAAAGTGTGACTACAGGAGAATAGGGGAGAAACCCACAGAAATCACATATGTAGGGCAACTTTATCCAGCGGAATGCAAGAAAAGCAGGGAGGCATATGTGAAGCAATGTAGACCCACTTGGATAATTTTCCTCTGATAAGAAATTTTTTCATCCTTGCAGTTTAAATTTTATTAATTAGAAACTGGTTTTTAGTTTCTGGATCTTTTTTTTTTTTTCAGGTAAAACGTTTTGATAGGTAGTACTGTGCAAATTAGAGAGTCCAGAGGTTGTTGGATGATAATGAGTCCAGGAGAGGTCCGTTGTTGCTTCCACAACGTTGTATATTTAAAGCCCTATAATGATTAGCAACATAATTTAGAAGCTACCCGGAATCAATTCCTGTGAAATATCAACTGATGGAAGGAATGGAAGAATATTGGATATTCAAAGCTTCAAAAATAGTGATAGTTACACTTTAGCCTTTATATTTCATCCTCTAGCAATTGCTTTCTAGAATTCTTCCTATATCTTGATTGTGCTTGATAAAAACTAGCTCTTTAATTTGGTGTGGAAATACCGAAATAGATAAAAATCTATTTTGGATTAATTCATAGAAACTTATGGTCGTGTTGGCTTAGGTTGAATTTGGCAGGGATGAAAAGCTCAGCTCCTTCGAGACAATAGGAGTGAATACTTATCAGTTGTCCAGGTGACTCAAAAAACGCAACTCTTGCTTCAAACTTTACAAAACCTCAATTGAGTTATACCTTTGCATATATATATTCATTTTTTTTTTGTGTGTGAACTATTGTTCTAGTTTTAATTTCCCTTCTGATTCAGTAATCAATCAATCTTTTTAAGATTATTGAAAAAAAAAAATTATTTGTAGGTTTCTGAAAACAAGGAAGTTCGATATTGAGAAAGCCAAGCCAATGTGGGCTGATATGATTCAATGGAGGAATGATTTTGGTGCTGAGACAATTATGGAAGTAATAAACCCGATAAGTTTCAAACTCCTTGAAGACCTGGAAAAATTCTTGGTTTTTTTTAGTGATTATTTCCTTTATGGATTTATGTTTTGTTTTCTGGCAGGATTTTGAATTTAAAGAGTTGAATGAAGTGTTGAAGTACTACCTGCAAGGTTATCATGGAGTTGATAAGGAGGGAAGTCCAGCATACATTGAGAGATTGGGAAAGTCGATCCAAATAAACTTATGTAAGTTACGACCTTTAACCGTTATATAAAATACCACTCCATCAAATGTTTATCATTAATGTTGGTCAAGGCTTTAGACTATTGTGGAATATTATGAAGAGCTTCTTAGATCCAAAACCACTACGAAAATTCATGTACGTCAATATTCTGGGGATTCATTGTTAGTGTTAGATGGGGATTCTAAATGCTAATTATGGAGCAAGATTGTTGGTTTCACCAGTCATTTTCCATGTTATGTGAGCTCGTTTTATATTTTTGACTGTTAAGATTTTTTTACCTTTTTCAAGGAGAATTTAGGTTTCTATCCATCTAACATGCCAAGTTATATCATTGCATTATTTGATTATTTAATATTTGGAATTAGTTTTTGGTAAAATAGATTTGCAATTTACACATTTGCAAGACCAATGGCTAGCTCAAGTGGTTGGAGCAAACTTTACTAGGCCATAGGTCCTAAGTTTTGAGTCTCCCCCTTCCCTTTGTTCCCAATTTTAAAAAAGAAATAAAATAAATTAGCACATTTGCACTTAATATCTTGATTTTCTTCCTCTTGGTTGGTAAATTGAACCGATAATTTGCAGTAGACAATAGCCACCACGCAGCAAGCAGGCAAGGAATCCCTATTGAATCTCATCGCAAAGCTCAGGTGACAATCGATTTTAATTTTTAAGTGATATTGCGAAATTTTGCACAAGTGTTACTTTTCAGTTTTTTAATGTGTTTCTAAGATGGTCACTTGTGAGCCACATAATCCCCTTGCGTAAATTGTGATTATTGATTTATGGTGACAATCGGTATGTATTGGACTATATTTTCATATTTTATCACAACTACGTGGTAGTGTATTTCTATATTGATTGATGGATTTTTACCATTCCACTATTATATTCAATTTTGGTTGAACTATTTTTCTTTTAATCGTCTTCAAGATTTAATCTATTTTCGAGATTTCAGTAAAAGTTGTGAGTGTTTTGTTTGCAGTAAGCCGAGTTTTAGGTGTACGAAATACCATTGATTTTAGGTGAACATAAGTTAATTTTAGGATGCTATCCTTTAGTTCTCCTTCAAATGGCTGCATCCACTTATTTAGCGATAATTGAATAAAGATCTTTACACGAAGTGACATTTCTCGAAATTTAGCGAAATTACTAGATAGGGCTTATTAATAATTTAAAATGAATTCAATGGCCACAACCCAACCTTGACATGTCTCAAAAAGTTTCTAAATTATCAATATTGGAAAAAAAAAATGCCTAACAATATGGAATTTATGGAGCGGTGCTTATTTTTTTGCTATTTTTAAATGTTCTAAATTCATTGCAACTTTATATTTCAGTTTATTTAAAACTTTGTGACGTTGTATCCATATTTTCAACTAAAATTTAATTTATATATATTTTTTAAAATTTTAGTTTTGCCATTAACATTCTCAATTGCTTTAGAATAGAGTGTAGCTTAAGATTTAGTACTCATATCATATATCGTTTACATAAGACGTGCAACGCACGTACTTACTACTATAGAATTAAAAGGGTAAAATTAAGCTACATCAAATATCCTAACTATAAAATTAGTCTTCCATCAATAAATAAATAAAAACGTAGTAAAAATATAAACTACGCATATTTATAAAAACGTAGTAAAAATATAAATTATGCATGTAGAGTTTATCAAATTAACAAAGAAAAGGAAACCTTGCGCAAAGTATTTCGCTCCTCGATCATAATCTTCAATTCTCGCTCCTTTGTCTTGATTTTCGCCTCCAAGATGTGAATGATAGAACTACGAATTATGTGTTTTAGAGGCTAAGTCTTCAAAGGCTCTCTTTTTCTTGCATGATAAGTTGTATAAATAGGTGCATGAGAAACCCTAGGTAAACGAGGAAAGAAAACCTAAAAATCTTGTATTGGGCCTGACTTCATGCTGGGCCGGATAAAGGTGCGGTTGCACAGTAGGGATTATGGTGGCTGCACAGGCAACCAAAATACGGTTCTGCCTATTTGACCTCATGTCACATGGGCACCTGACTAAGTAGGCATGGCCGTGTAGGGTAAATCTTCTAGCGAGATTTCCAACTATCAAATGTGTTTAAGTAAGTCCCCGATCTTGATTTGCGCGTGAGTTCTTCATCTTTTAATTGCAACAATCTAATCCCTGAACTTCTAGAATCACTTCAATTTATCTTCAATTAAACCTTCCAACTTCAATTTCCAACGCTTTGCTCTTCTTGGCCTTTTTGGTTGACATCATCCATATCCAATTTAGTTTTGATCATCGTCCAGAAGCTCGTCTTTTCCATTAGTTTCCTCATTCATGTGATTTTGGGATAATTTCTAAAATATCAACAAATAACAAATAATTAAGTAGAATTTATTCTAAAATGACATTATAATATTCTTATGTTAGACATATAGATAAGTGTCTCTATGTTATTTTCGATGAACGCATTATTTTATTGCTTTTGTTGTTTTATAATGATATGTACCTAAATTATATGCTGGGATGAACGATGTAGTCTAGTTTAATTATTTTAATTCAAAACTTCATAGTTTTAATTATTCAATGCATGTATTGATTTTATTTTGTATTTAATGCGTTGGTCACTAATTCATTGATATTGTGGGTGGTTGTTTCTATAATCTGAGAGGTGAGTTAACAATCTAGACCTAGGAATAAAATTCGGAAATTCT
Source organism: Ligustrum vulgare (assembly GCA_963555705.1). Taxonomy (NCBI): domain Eukaryota; kingdom Viridiplantae; phylum Streptophyta; class Magnoliopsida; order Lamiales; family Oleaceae; genus Ligustrum; species Ligustrum vulgare. Next base: position 24,810,224 of record OY743171.1, read on the forward strand.
CTAGAAGATAGAGATATATTTTTATATTACTGCAGTCTTATATGAATTCTTGTGTTCTATGCATCTAGCTAAGGAATAATTATGATCCTCGATAGAGATATATGGTTGACTTAGTTAGGTAGAATTTATTTAAACTCGAGAGAGGAATTTCAATATATATGAGTGAATTTGACTGAATATTGCATTATTAGGAAATAAAACTGAAGTTTGAGTTTATATAATTGGCTAGGTAAAATCGTGAATCCCAACACTTTAAGAAAAAAATTATAATACAAGGCAAAATTTAGTTGTTTAATTCATAGTTTAGTAACTTAGTTTAACATTCAACAAAACTCTTAGGATTGTTCAAATAAGCTCATGTTTGGCCACCTTTAAAAATTTAGCACATTTTCCCCTCTCAACCATACATTTATTAATAAAATAATATTACAAATAAATCCAAAAAAGATTCCATACTTTTTAACCACACATTCTCCTAAAAATCACTATTTATTTCAAATAAACTCTTTTTAAACAACATCAAACAAGGTCAGAGGTTTAGAACTAACAATTTCGATATTAATAATAGTCATCGCGGGAACGATAATTTTGAATCATTTAGTCCACTTTATTAATTTTCATGATACGTATACTTGCGGATGTATTTTACATTTGCAAAATACAGTGAACAAGTTTTTAGCGCTGTTGCCGATGACTATTTTATATTAATATCAATATCAACGAGTTCTTGTTTTAATTTGAATTTGAAGTTTATTTATTTATTTCTAGTTCTCTTTTTAGTTTCTTATTTTTTTTAGTTTATGTTAAGAAGGTCAAAATATTGTGAATTGCTTCCGTTTGATACAGAGATTGAAATAACCTTTCAACGGAGGCGCAACATAAAAGTTGGAAGCAGTTCAACGAACAGGTCCTCAAATGCCAGACAACAGAGTTTCGAATAATCCTATAAATTCGAACAATCTGCCAGGTGGTGTAATTGAACAACCAATGAATTATGGGGGACGTCCGATAAAGAAGTACACATGAATCCCCTTGTGGGTTGTGGGGAACATTGGGACTTGTATGGTATTGCCTATGATTCCTGCTAAAAACTATGAAATCAAAAATTATTTAATCTCATTAATTCTAAACTCGACAGTATTCTATGAGTTACTTTCTGAAGACTCACATGCACATCTTCTGGCTTTCCAACAAATATGGAACATGCAGCGCTTGAACAGGGTTTCAGCCAAGGTAGTAAAAATTAAGTTATTTTCCTTCTCATTTTCCGGTAAAGTAAAGGCTTGGTAATATGCCTTGCCTGGACATTCGATAGCATCATGGGCTATCCTCAGTCAAAAATTTGAGAACAAATTCTTTCCATTGAGTCTAATGTCAAAACTGAGGTGTGAGATCCTATCTTTTAATCAACAATGGAGGGAATCAATTTTTGAAGCATGAGAAAGGTTTAACGAGCTTATTTGATAGTGTCCAATGCATGGGATAGCTGACTGGGTCTTGGTCTAGACATTTTATAACGAGTTGACAAATGATAATAAGAAACATGCAGATTCCGCAACAGGTGGATCACCTATGGATATGACTTATGAAGAGGCATCTGAAATTTTTGATAAAATGACTGAACATTTATCAGTGGTATTTAGGTCGATCTATGCCAAAGTCTGGGGTTGTACATACAGTAAATGACATTACAACATTGGTTGCAAAAATTGACACCTTGACAAAGAAGTTCGACAGCATTGACAATCAGCTAGTACATGAAGTTCAGACAGCTCTGGTATGTGATTTCTATTTTGAAAATCACGTTGTAAATAATTCTCTTGTGGCACCTCAAAGTCAATCAAATCCGGAGCAGGCCAATTATGTGGGAAATAGGCAACAAGGTGGTCCATATTCGCAGAGTAAACAGGCTGAAATAAAAGATTTGTGAAATCAGATAGTGCAGATAGTTGCAATTCAATCAGAAAGGGCATCAGGTAAATTGTCTAGCAATATTGAAACAAATCCAAGGGAAAATGTCAACGCAATAACTACTAGGAGTGGGGTTCAAATGCCTAAAATAACTATGGAGCAATATGAAAATAACATAATACAAAATGTAGTCAAGGAGCCAAAGATTGACAAAGAGATTGGATCAACTTTAGAAATTGAAGAAAATGTTAAAGAAATAGTTCGAGTACATCCTCCAATCAAATCTTATGTCTCACCAATTCCATATCTTTAATGAGTAATAAATCATAAGCTGGAGCAACAATTTGGAAAGTTATTGGAAATTTTCAAGAAATTGCACATCAACAACCCTAGTGTTAACTTAATGTCTCTCTCTGTTTACAGAAAACTTGGTTTGAGAGAGCCTAAACCAACAAATAGCACGCTAGAGTTGGCAAATAAGTCTATACAGTATCCACATTGGATCATTAGGAATGTCATTATAAAGTGGATAAAATTCTCTTCCCAGCAAATTCTATGATCCTGGACATGGAAGAGGACAATCAGGTGCCCCTGAGCTTTGGTAGATATTCCTCGCTACTAAATGAGCCCTGGTTGATATTGAGAAAGGGGAAATCCTCTCCAGGGTGAAAAATGAGAAAGTAACTTTCAGCATCACTCCACGTCAAGATTCAAAAGTTTAACCTTAAAGTCACTACAAAATGGAGGTAGTTGTGCAAGAAAGTTGAAATAACATGAAGAAAGAGGAAAGCCTAATGACGCTCTGATCACAAATCAAGAATTCTTCATGGTGCGAAAAAGGGTTGAGAAGTGCAAGGTTAACAATTGCAAACAATGTAGGATTTCACGTGTATCATTCATGCCTCCTTGATGAAAATATACAAAAGTTCGGATTAAGACTATAAACAGAGAGCTTATTGGGAGGAAACCCAATTTTCTCCCCTTTTATTTATTGTACTTTCGATATTTATTTCAAATTTATACTATAAGTGCATGCATGATTAGTTAAATGTTTAAGTTTTCGTGCATGTTTTGCATCCTAGGATCACTTTGCATGTTGCAGAATTCTGCATGTCTAGGTTGTTTTTGATTTTTTTTTTTTTTTTTGCATTTTCAGGTATATTAGGCATACATTGTCATCCCCAACACACACACACACACACATTTTAGATCATGAGAATACTACTTGGTAGGGCATAGCATGCATCACGAGGTAGTTCGGGGTTAAAAATGGTTTTCAAATTCAAAATATGAAAGATTTTGGAGCCTCTATAATCACAACCACGCGACCGTGTGGAGTTCTTTTGGCGCGACCGCGCGATAGTCATAAGAAATGCGTTGGCTACATTTTTTAACCATGCAGTCACCTATTTTTCAACAGAGGGACCGCACGGGCATTTTGAGACTAGTAAGGGCAGTTTATGACTGTGGTGCGGGTATACTGACATATTTCATCCTAAACACATAAGTCTCACCCCAAATCATACCCACTTTTGAGTTTACACCTTAGCCAAAAATTATACATTGCATGATGTCTATTGAATTGCCATAATCATTCATAAATCATCCAAAGGTAGGATTTTGCACAACCTAAGAGATTATGCTATATTTGTGGGACTTAACATGATATTTTTGAAGTTTGGGTTTTTGAATTGATTGATGTTGGGTTTAGGATAGAACCTGGAGTATGTTAATTGTGAAACTAGGTTGAAAAATCTTGGATTCATTAAAGCTCCCCAATGTTGTGATTTTCCCCCAAAAACACACCATGAACTCCATGTGATCGATTAAATGTTACAACGAGTTTTTCTTTGAGTTTTTACAAATCTTTTTGGATAAACATGTTATATATTATATATTCATCATTCAACCTTGCTTTACATTGATTTAATGCATGAAACTCAAAGTAAACAATATTACATCACCACTGCATGGCCACTGCAGGCATCGCAGCACCATTGCACCAGTTTTTAAGCTTCATGTCACTACTTGGCCAAGTCTTTTCATGACCCTATTGAACTCTGAATGCTCTGAATTTTTAATATGTTGCATAACAAGTTATGTAGTTTCATATGCCTGGAGATGGCTCATGAATTTTTTAGTATTTTGAGGCGATGTCAAGCCGGAACATCAGTGGTCGACCATGTTTCAAAATTCAGACTTGGGCTATATTTCTAGTTCGAAGGTGTTGGAATTGATCTACTTTAGTGTCCAAAGGCTGTTTATGCTTACTAATATTTCTTATCTATCGTTTTTAAGGAAAACACAACTTAAAACACCTCGACCCAAATTCGGAAACGCAAGAAAAGTGTCGAAATCATCCAAGTGACATCAAAGAAGAGTTTCAAGTGATACTATCTCATCTCTAAACTCGGGAAGTACTTGACCCCTCTCTTATGAATTACTTTTCTTTACTATCTATATCTGACATACATTGAAGATAATGTAATTTTCTAGTTTGGGGTGAGAATCTCATTTAGTTGCTTCTATATATGCGTTCATTCAATTATTTTTGGGATATATAATTGAAAAATCTATAAAAATTGAAAAAACTGAAAAATTTCTGTTGATTTGTTTGCTTCCTATGATATAGTTCGGGATGAATTTATGCATTAGGTTAGATTTTGGGACAACATTTTTTAACTTGTGTTTTCATTGAACTACTAATCCATGTTAGTCTTTGTAAAAATTGAGCACATATTCATGTCAAATTATTGCTCATATAAGAATGTATTTAGTACATGTGAGGTATTAGTCTGCAAACAGATCATAGGATGACTTTAAAATCCCTAAGTTTAAATATATAGAAGTCCTGACCTTTACAAAGAAACCAAACTTGTGCAAAAATCAATTTAGGGTGGTAAGATTAGTATAAGTTGGCATGAATGATTGAGGGTTTGAAATTCTTGTTTTATACCTTTAGTTGAAGAGGTTTTTAGTCAACAAGTATAAATCAGCAATGCGGTAAAAAAATAGTCTTATTCTTCTCTTCGTAACCTTGGTGACTTGAGTAACTAAGCTTTTAGGGGTCTTTAAAAACTGATACCCTAAACTCATCTAAGTTGAGAGTTCCCAGTCCAAAGCTCGTTACATTGGTCACTTAGAAAGCTTAAGGGAGAAAGAACTTACACATAAGATGCTAAAATATCTTTAACTTTTTTTTGTATCCTTTGTGACTTGGGTAATCAAGTCTTCAAGGGTTCTCTGAACCTTCTGCCCTAAAGTCATCTGATTTGAGAGTCACTGACCTAAAGCTCGCTACAAAGGTCACATAGAAAGCAAATGAGAAAATTATTGCACCAATACGAGAAAAAGATGAAAGACATAAAAAGTCATCTGTAAATAAAAAAATTGATTGGCATAAGCTATGAGACTGAAACTTTGTAGACTGGGGACATGAAATTAGGAATTGATTGCCATTGACTTCTTTATGCAGATTTATCATGAGAGTTGTAAGGAAAATCAATAGAAATTATTGTTGACCACATGGGATTCGGGTTAGCTTTTGCATAATTAAGCCACGCTATGTTGAGTGTACTTTTATGTGGGCATGAGTTTGATTTTGGTTATTTACACACACACACACACACACACATGGAAAGTCGAGCATCGGATAAGTGGAAATTATTTTTACGTTGTTAAGATTTCTTTTCTAAAAGTGTATTTGTTATTCGAACCTGAGGCATGTGGCTAGAATTTGACAGTTTTAAAATATTTTTTATTTATATTATTTGTGCATTTATATTTTAGTTCTAGTTTGTTCGAGGATGAATATTCATTTTAGCTTGGGGGTATTTGATAAGTGTATTTTACACACTTTTTATATGTAAAAATTAAGATAACATATTGTCTTTTTGTAATAGACTCTACTTAATATGTATTTACTTGTTTGTATTTCAAAAATTATCCTTAAATCAAGAGAATGAAGCAAATGACGAAAATAATGAGCATTTGGTCGACAATTGGAGCTAAATTGGACAAATTGGAAGTTGTTGACGTCAATTGGGAAATACAAGAGGATCTAAAGTCAAAGAAATCAAAAGTGGAAGGGCTTAATTGAAGACAATTGAGAATTGGAAGAGAAATTGAATAGATTTAGAAGTTCGGGGACTCAATTAATCTAATTAAAAGATGGAGGAATAAGGTTGCAAATAAAAGACAAGGACTTACTTAAAAGGAATCAAAAGTTGGAAATTGCATCGGATCGTATAATCACACAACCATGCCCTTCTACACTGAGCAATCACACCATTAAGATGAAAAAAGGCAGTGTACAAAAATGCTAACTGCGCTGTCGCATGATTTTAGCCTGCGCGTCCGTCTGGGCTGTAAGTTGGGCTTTTGTGGACGGGTTTCAACAGATTTCTTCCTTGATTGGCTAGGTTTCTTCCACAACCTATATATACAACTCACAAGGAACGAATTAGGGACCTTCGCGACACCTAAAAACAACCAAAAAATGAGATTTCAACATCAAATTCTTGAGAATTCAAGCAAAGCAAAGGAGCGCAAATTGAAGATTATCAATGAATGATTGATTCTTGGTGCAAGAGTTCCTATTCCTCTATGTTATTTTCAATGAACACATTATTTTATTGCTTTTGTTACTTTATGACGATATGTAACTAAATTATGTGTTGGGATGAAGATGCAGCCCAGTTTAATTATTTTAATTTCAAAATTCATAGTTTTAATTATTCGTTGCATGTATTGATTTTATTGTGTTTAATGCGTGAATTAATTGGCCACAAATTCAGTGAATTAATTGGCCACTAATTCATTGGTATTGTGGGTTGTTTCCATAATCTGAGATGTGGGTTAAAAATCTAGACTTAGGAATAAAATCCAGTAATTCTCTAGAAGATAGAGATCTACTTTTGAATTACTATAGTCTTATATGAATTCTTGTATTCTATGAATCTAGCAAAGGAATAATTATGACCCTCAATAGAGATATATGGTTGACTTTGTTTGGTAGAATTTATTTAAACTCGAGAGAGGAATTTCAATATACATGAGTGAATTCGACAAAATGCATTATTAGGAAATAAAATTGGAGTTTGAATTAATTTAATTGGTTAGGTGAAATTGTGAATCCTAATACTTTCAAAATTGTTTTAGAATACAAAGCAAAACTTAGTTGTTTAATTCATAGTTTAGTAACTTAGTTTAATATTTAACAAAACTCTTTCGATTGTTCAAATAAGGTTTAGAACTAACAATTTCAATACTTAATAGCAGTCTCGTGGAAACAATGATTCGAACTTATTTAGTCCACTTTATTACTTTTCACGATCCGTTTACTTGTGGGTATATTTTGTATTTGTAAAATAGAGTGAACAAGCATCAAGTCTCTCACAGCCAAATCCCCTCTATCTCCAGTTGCCCAAAATAGTTCAGCGGAGGTTTCTATTGTAGCGACTCAGAATTTTTACGCAATTAATAATTATTTTAATATTTAGAAAATTGTGTCGCTACTATTTCACCCATTGTTTTGAAGTTAACGCCGCGACGGATTAGTCTAGCCAAGTCAAGAAATATCGAATTTGTTCGATTTTAAATTAAATGTCCGAATTTCTAAAATTATGTTATTTTAATTATTTATTCAAAGTATTATTTTCAAAATCATTTTGAATTCCAAATTTATTAAAATATCTCAATTTTCCTTATTCAAATTATTTCAAGTCCAAATACGTAATTCAATTTTTATCTCAATATTTATTTATTTTCAAATTTATTTCAGTCCAAAAATATATCAGTTTTAAATACATTTTCAAATCAAAGTTAGTCAAATTTTTAGTTAAATTAATCCTATTTAACTAAACCAAATATTCCCCATGTCTCCCATTAATCATATTTTAACCTAAACCTAAAATCACACCCCCAACGTTCTTCTTTTCTATTACACCCATTCATCATTGTGAGACATAATGATTCACACTCACAATTTCCAGCCGCCTCCCTGCACTCACCTTCCATGTGCATTCCCCTTTACAGCTCCCTCTTCTCTCCCAACCATTCTTTTCAGCACATGCCTTCTTCTTCTTTAAAAAAAAAAAAAAAACTCCACCTACTGCATCTACCACAACCACTATAATTTCCTTCATCATCATCACCCGAGAACACAACCAGCAGACTACCTTAATCAAACCAGAATCATCACCTGCAACTCTGCAATTCACAGCCAAACCACTATCGAGCCACCAAAGCAAAGTTTCAACAAATCAACTGCAGCACCCAATCACCAATGAACCACACTGCACCAACCAGCATCATCATCACCTCCCGCATCCAAACTCCAGCTCAAGTCCGCCCCTACCAACATCACCACCATTAATATCACTGCAGTCAGACCAAACCATCACCGCACCCACAACCGGTCGCAACCACAACCCAAATCAAACCCAAAGAAAAACCCATGAATCAATGAGTTCATTTCTTACCTCAATCACCATTTTTCCGCCGAAAATCGCTCACCTTAAATCGCGATGTTGTCTCGGTTTTTCGCAACCAAAGAACTCGCACTGAACCCTCAATCTTCAACCCCTGCCTTTGACGTCCCTCGCCGCACTTGAAGCCGGTACTGCGCCGGCTTAGCACCGGCAGTGTCCCGCCTTTCCGCCGCCGGTCGTTTCTCTGTCTTCGTTCTCTGTTTTTGTTCGAAGAGTGAGAGAGTGAAAATGGTGAGAGAGAGTGAAATCTGAAAAAGTAAAGATCTGAATATATATTTTATTTTCGAAAATTGCAACTTTAAGCCCAAGTTTTAAAAGTATTCATTTTAGTCCCTCAACTATCAAAAGTATTCATTTTAATCCCTCAACTTTCAAAATATCTATTTTAGTCCCTGAACTATCAAAAGTATTCATTTTAATCCCTCAACTTTCAAAATATCTATTTTAGTCCCTGAACTTTCAAAAGTATTCATTTTAGTCCCTCAACTTTCAAAACATCAATTTTAGTCCTCAAATTATAATTTATCATTTTGAACTATATATTCGATAGACTAAAGTGACTTATTGGCTAAGACGAAGCGTACGGAGAATTTAAAGAAATTGAAGTCATTCCCGCTCAACTTTGCACTCGTCGGATTTGAGGTAGACTCGCACTTATTAATTGATTTAAATTATGATTTCATATGAATGTCATGTGACTTGTGAAAGTCAATTTTTAAGAAAAGCAAGTATGTTTTTATGAAAGGTAAATATACCTTATGTTTTTATGAAGAGTAAGTATGTTTTTATGAAAAGAAAATATACTTTATGTTTTTACGAAAAGTAAGTATACCCTATGCTTCACGAAAATGTTTTTTTGGATCATTGCTATGAAATCAATCTACCAAGATTGTTATGGGTCCCATATGATAAGTTATGATATGTTAAGGGGACCGGAGTTTTAGTAGCGCTACACATAAGAATTCTTGCCACGAAGTTCGGTAACATTCTTGTGTCTCCTATGTTTATGAGGATTTGCCACGAAGTTCGGTAAAATTCCTATGTTTCCATATGTTTATGAGGATTTGCCACCTAAGTTCGGTAAAATTCCTGTCGCATATGTTTATGAGGATTTCGATCCTATCTTATGTTATGATGCAATTGATCCCTATGAATTTCAAAAATTATGCTTGGTATACTTACTACATAAGAATTCTTGCCACCGAAGTTCGGTAAAATTCTTATGTTTATGAGGATTTCAATCCTATCCTATGTTATGATGAAAACTTACTGTGATTTTACTGCATAAGAATTCTTATCACCTAAGTTCGGTAAAATTCTTGTGTCTCCCTATGTTTATGAGGATTTCGATCCTATCTTATGTTATGCTTTCAAAAGAAATTATGCTTGGCATAATTAAAATGTTTTTATAAGTATATGGTTTTCAAAGAGTTGTTTTCAAAGAGCTATTTTCAAAGAGCCTATGATTTGCAAAATATGTCCCGTGCTGTAATGCACAATATGAGTTTTATCAAGAGCCGTTTTATAAAGAAGCTCTATCAATGCCCGTTTTATAAAGAGCCGGGATTTATGTGTTTAATCATCTTATAAATTAAATTAATTTGCGATGAGTCTACTGAGTATTTCCCCCATGAAATACTCACCCTACTTTTTAACAGTTTTGCAGATTTCGGAGACGGTGGCGAGCGATGAATGATGGTGGCAATAATCGTTAAACGGTTGAAAGTTTGACGTTAATGATTTCCGTATTTTCCAAACAATCGAATAATTTAGAGAAGTTCATTTATTTGAGAAATTATGACATTGTCAATTTCTTTACAATATTAATGGTTCGATTTACTATTTCAAATGGTTTCATAAATGTTTTCAATTTTATCGGCCATCACAGTTTATTTAATGTTGCCAAAAATGAATTTCAATTATTTTTTCCGCAAAAATATTATTCGAAAAATTTAGACAGAAAATGACGTAGTGAATCGGGTATACGGAACTCGGGGCGCTACAAGTTGGTATCAGAGCTAGTCTGCGTTTCTGTAGACCTGTAAAATTTTCAAAAAGAATTTTCAAGAAATATTTTCCATTTTAAGATTTTTATTGATGAAGATTGCCACTGCCATCATTCGTTCCACCAACTCCGAGGTAAAGAAGTTTATAATGTTTAAAGTTATTTCAGTATTTCGAATACTCATTTTATTGATTTATGAGAAAGAATGAAGAGTATTTCGGATACTTATGATTTATGAGAAATAAGAATGTATTTCTTCGAAAATAATGATGTTGGTATGCTTTGTCATAACTTATATGCTTTAATGTATGATTATGAGAAATTTTTTTTTAGAAAGAAAACGAGTGTTGAGCATAATGGGAATAATATGATTTAAGAATGATTTTTAATAATTTTTGTCCTCGGGTTAGAAATGATGAACTCTAGATGGACTTTGCATAATTGATTTTAGACATGGTACTAAGTATGAGAAGTCAACAGATTATGAGGTTATGATGAGATGTTGAGAATTAATTAATGAATATTATGTTGAGTAAATGAATTATGCCTCTATGTTGAATAGAAATTTATTATGAAGTTTGGCCTTGTGAATAAATTTTGGAAATATGTTTTATGGTATATATTTATAAGTATGAGTAATCTTTTGAGCCAATTAAGGTATTGAAGGAAGTGATATTGTGATATTGAAAAATATGATTTGAAATTGTTATGTTGAGAAATTATGAATTGAATTATGGGATATTTTTGATGATATTGAAATGTTGGAATCGTTTTCAATATTTTTAGATCGTTGTGATTAAATGTGGAGTTAGTTATTATTATGAGTTATGAAGTATGCTTATGGTTTGGATAAGTCCAAATTACAAGGGAAACTCTGTCCAGAATGTTATCATTTGGAATTAAGAGCATGATATGATAAGCATCCACTAAAGGAATTAAGGTTACACATGCAAGTACATTTATATCACAAACGAGATTTGGTTGATGATAGCAGAGATTTTATTATTTTCTCATAAGGAGAACACACAAGAGTCACACTGGAAAGGAAATACATGAAACACATGAAAGCATAAGAGAAAAACATGGAAAGATCCTCAAAATGAGAGATGTGTTTCCGGAGTAGCCGTATCCTACCACCTCTGATCTTTGGAGGAAATAAAGAAACCTTCAAAGAGGTGTGTCTCGAGAGTGAGAATACTCCGTACTCTACCCCCACCTATTCTAAGATTCACAGAGTTAAGTTTACATTAACCGGACTCCATTTTCGCTTGATTCCCCTTCCTTGTGACCAATCTATCTTAACCCCTGCTGGATCTTGTATTGAGATATATGACTGCAGCTTATCCAGTAGTTCATCAATAGTAGGAGCAGAAATAAGAAGCCTTCTGGAAAATGGAGAGATGAATCCCTGTTCCACAGCATAATCAAGAAAAGTTAACAAACCATCAAAGAAATTGTTAACATTCAGAAGTCCAATAGGCTTAGTATGGAGATCTAGTTGAGCCCACGAGGTAATGTTAAAGATTTCTTCTAAGGTACCAAAACCTCCGGGCAGGGCTATAAAGGCATCAGAACCATATAGCATACAAGTTATGCGTTCATGAATGGATAAGGTTTGAACTTCATGCCCTCGTGTTTTGCCTGCAACATCTACCAAAGGGACAGGTATGACACCGATTACTTTTGATTTCTCTGCAAGAGCAGATTGGGAAACACAACCCATTAGACCACTGCTACCACCCCCATATACAAGAGTGATACCTTTTTCCCCCAGTTTCTTTCCAAGATCTACAGCCGCTTCTAGATAACCGAAGCCTTTCCCTACTTTTGATCCACAAAATACACAAATAGTTTTGATCTGTCGAAGTTTTGGTGCTTCCATCTTTGATAGTAAAGAAGGGAAAACTTACGAAGAAGATGTGATTTTGGGATGCCTGAACTATGAAATATGTTTGGCTATTTAAAGCCGGAAAAATTTACTGTTTTTGATTGATTCTGAAAAAGTAAAGATTTACTTTTGACAAAATCAGCCCACTTTTGAATATTTTTATCGTATCGAGGCTGTCACCTTTCGGCGATTAAATATTTTATTTCTAGCTTTATCAAACCTCGAGAAAAGAAAAATATATTTATTTCCAGCTTTATCAAAACTCGAGAAAGGAAAATATATTTTATTTCCAAAAATGCGTGAAAGAAAGCAGCAAAATATTTTCGAAGATTTACCTTATATCATTGCTGAACTGCCAGAAGCCTCATTCTGTAAAACAGACTGGCAAACAGGATCTTTTGCTATTATATTTTGGAGACTATAACGATTTTTGTCCTCGTTAAACTGAGCGTATAAGGAGAGAAGTTCACGTTGTACATAACCACTTGGGTGCGTCTCAAGAGTCAGTCGAATATCATCCAAAGACTCCTTACTCAGTCCACCCTTTATGAATTCGATTTTATCATCCCGATTAGTAGAAGAATATCCTACTGATTTGCAACGAGTATTACAGTTCCAACGAGCACATTTGTAGCAACCACCCAGTCTTTTTGCTCTTCGTTTCTTTGCAAACGTGCTTTTGCCTAAACCAGGCATGTGTTTAGGAAATGTTGATGGTAATTCACCAGATAGTCGAACCTTTGCTTCTATCAACCAGCGAACATCTTCTGGGATATCATGAGCCATCAGCAACCTCAATCTTTCGAGCCTTATTCTATAGATCTTTCTCAGATCATTCATAGGAAGATTGGAATAATACTTGCGGATGTTAGAAATGATGATATCCATTGTTTGATGATTCAACCTCTTCCCAGTATGAACTATTTAAAAGCATTAAGGATCTGAGTGAATCCGCGTGATGTTGTGTCCAGCAAGAAAGCGCAGGATTAGAATAATGAAAAGAGGAGACAAGAAGTAATGCGTTGTTTATTTTATCGATAAAGGGAGATTTGATGATGGGATTTGAGATATGAAATATTTTCTTGGATTTTGGTAGTGATACTTTTGATATAATAATCAAGGTATAGAAATAATATGGGAATACGTGAAATAGAAATAAGGACTGTATTGAATCAGAATTCATACGTTTATACAAGTGAAAGAAATACTTTGCAGGAAATGTTATGACATTTAAGTAAAGAATCTTAGTTATTTGGAAGATATATACGAATATTTGAGGTCACATGATACGATGATAAGTGACAAGTTACATGAATACTACAAGATATGATGAAATATCACATACGATTGGGAAAATTTCAATTTGATTCAGAAGAATTTATGAGTAGACACATATGTCTATTATTGATAAGAAAGACCATGTCTTAAGAAAACAAAGTGATGCATTTAGTCAAAGTCCAGTGGGTTAAAAATGGTTGGGTTAAATATGGTAGCGATGATGCTACATAAGAGAAAGAAGAAGAGATTCTGATTAAGTATTCAGAAATCATAAGATCAAGTAAGTTTAATTTCGAGGACGAAATTATTTTAAGGAGGTAAGATTGTAGCGACTCAGAATTTTTACGCAATTAATAATTATTTTAATATTTAGAAAATTGTGTCGCTACTATTTCACCCATTGTTTTGAAGTTAACGCCGCGACGGATTAGTCTAGCCAAGTCAAGAAATATCGAATTTGTTCGATTTTAAATTAAATGTCCGAATTTCTAAAATTATGTTATTTTAATTATTTATTCAAAGTATTATTTTCAAAATCATTTTGAATTCCAAATTTATTAAAATATCTCAATTTTCCTTATTCAAATTATTTCAAGTCCAAATACGTAATTCAATTTTTATCTCAATATTTATTTATTTTCAAATTTATTTCAGTCCAAAAATATATCAGTTTTAAATACATTTTCAAATCAAAGTTAGTCAAATTTTTAGTTAAATTAATCCTATTTAACTAAACCAAATATTCCCCATGTCTCCCATTAATCATATTTTAACCTAAACCTAAAATCACACCCCCAACGTTCTTCTTTTCTATTACACCCATTCATCATTGTGAGACATAATGATTCACACTCACAATTTCCAGCCGCCTCCCTGCACTCACCTTCCATGTGCATTCCCCTTTACAGCTCCCTCTTCTCTCCCAACCATTCTTTTCAGCACATGCCTTCTTCTTCTTTAAAAAAAAAAAAAAAAAAAAAAAACTCCACCTACTGCATCTACCACAACCACTATAATTTCCTTCATCATCATCACCCGAGAACACAACCAGCAGACTACCTTAATCAAACCAGAATCATCACCTGCAACTCTGCAATTCACAGCCAAACCACTATCGAGCCACCAAAGCAAAGTTTCAACAAATCAACTGCAGCACCCAATCACCAATGAACCACACTGCACCAACCAGCATCATCATCACCTCCCGCATCCAAACTCCAGCTCAAGTCCGCCCCTACCAACATCACCACCATTAATATCACTGCAGTCAGACCAAACCATCACCGCACCCACAACCGGTCGCAACCACAACCCAAATCAAACCCAAAGAAAAACCCATGAATCAATGAGTTCATTTCTTACCTCAATCACCATTTTTCCGCCGAAAATCGCTCACCTTAAATCGCGATGTTGTCTCGGTTTTTCGTAAACCAAAGAACTCGCACTGAACCCTCAATCTTCAACCCCTGCCTTTGACGCCCCTCGCCGCACTTGGCGCCGGTACTGCGCCGGCTTAGCACCGGCAGTGTCCCGCCTTTCCGCCGCCGGTCGTTTCTCTGTCTTCGTTCTCTGTTTTTGTTCGAAGAGTGAGAGAGTGAAAATGGTGAGAGAGAGTGAAATCTGAAAAAGTAAAGATCTGAATATATATTTTATTTTCGAAAATTGCAACTTTAAGCCCAAGTTTTAAAAGTATTCATTTTAGTCCCTCAACTATCAAAAGTATTCATTTTAATCCCTCAACTTTCAAAATATCTATTTTAGTCCCTGAACTATCAAAAGTATTCATTTTAATCCCTCAACTTTCAAAATATCTATTTTAGTCCCTGAACTTTCAAAAGTATTCATTTTAGTCCCTCAACTTTCAAAACATCAATTTTAGTCCTCAAATTATAATTTATCATTTTGAACTATATATTCGATAGACTAAAGTGACTTATTGGCTAAGACGAAGCGTACGGAGAATTTAAAGAAATTGAAGTCATTCCCGCTCAACTTTGCACTCGTCGGATTTGAGGTAGACTCGCACTTATTAATTGATTTAAATTATGATTTCATATGAATGTCATGTGACTTGTGAAAGTCAATTTTTAAGAAAAGCAAGTATGTTTTTATGAAAGGTAAATATACCTTATGTTTTTATGAAGAGTAAGTATGTTTTTATGAAAAGAAAATATACTTTATGTTTTTACGAAAAGTAAGTATACCCTATGCTTCACGAAAATGTTTTTTTGGATCATTGCTATGAAATCAATCTACCAAGATTGTTATGGGTCCCATATGATAAGTTATGATATGTTAAGGGGACCGGAGTTTTAGTAGCGCTACACATAAGAATTCTTGCCACGAAGTTCGGTAACATTCTTGTGTCTCCTATGTTTATGAGGATTTGCCACGAAGTTCGGTAAAATTCCTATGTTTCCATATGTTTATGAGGATTTGCCACCTAAGTTCGGTAAAATTCCTGTCGCATATGTTTATGAGGATTTCGATCCTATCTTATGTTATGATGCAATTGATCCCTATGAATTTCAAAAATTATGCTTGGTATACTTACTACATAAGAATTCTTGCCACCGAAGTTCGGTAAAATTCTTATGTTTATGAGGATTTCAATCCTATCCTATGTTATGATGAAAACTTACTGTGATTTTACTGCATAAGAATTCTTATCACCTAAGTTCGGTAAAATTCTTGTGTCTCCCTATGTTTATGAGGATTTCGATCCTATCTTATGTTATGCTTTCAAAAGAAATTATGCTTGGCATAATTAAAATGTTTTTATAAGTATATGGTTTTCAAAGAGTTGTTTTCAAAGAGCTATTTTCAAAGAGCCTATGATTTGCAAAATATGTCCCGTGCTGTAATGCACAATATGAGTTTTATCAAGAGCCGTTTTATAAAGAAGCTCTATCAATGCCCGTTTTATAAAGAGCCGGGATTTATGTGTTTAATCATCTTATAAATTAAATTAATTTGCGATGAGTCTACTGAGTATTTCCCCCATGAAATACTCACCCTACTTTTTAACAGTTTTGCAGATTTCGGAGACGGTGGCGAGCGATGAATGATGGTGGCAATAATCGTTAAACGGTTGAAAGTTTGACGTTAATGATTTCCGTATTTTCCAAACAATCGAATAATTTAGAGAAGTTCATTTATTTGAGAAATTATGACATTGTCAATTTCTTTACAATATTAATGGTTCGATTTACTATTTCAAATGGTTTCATAAATGTTTTCAATTTTATCGGCCATCACAGTTTATTTAATGTTGCCAAAAATGAATTTCAATTATTTCTTCCGCAAAAATATTATTCGAAAAATTTAGACAGAAAATGACGTAGTGAATCGGGTATACGGAACTCGGGGCGCTACATCTATAAAGAATGGCTAATCCAAAACCAACGATGACTTAGATGCTGAGGATGCTCTTGCTCTAATCAGAAATGATAGTATTAAATTTCTTATTGCTTTTATAATTATCTTCTGGGTGCATATGCTAGATATACTAACATGTTGCTTGGTTTTAAGAGGACATTTGTCTCTTCTCTTGTTGCTTCACAAATCATCCCCTGATCCTCCAATTGTTCCAACCATTAAGGGGTCCAAAAAGCTCTGGTCTTAAGACATTCCAATAGTTGAACAACACAATCTCAGGATGAAGACTTGGCTCCGGTGGCTAATAATTCTCAAATCCATCATGTTTTTCCAATAGTGCTGGAACCTAAAGGTAGTGCTTGGGAATCATATTGGGCGCAAAGCACCTATATAGTTATTTATGATGCTTAAATTTTTTTTTGGTGGGAAATCTTTGTTCCACTAAGTTTATTTATATCTAAACCAGACATTTGTTCATACTCCCAAGCAAAGCAATCTCTATATTTTGTTAACAAAGAGACTAATTTGTTACTTAGCTCTTTGTTGATCAACTGAATGATAAAGGTTTGCAATCCTCTCCTTCATAGCCAATATTTACCCTTGTTAAGGGATCTTGTGCTTGAGCATAACCTGGCTTTGCAATCCTTATCAATTTACCCCCAAGTTCTTTGTAGAAATTCCTTTCTCCAAGCAATCTACCATGTTGATTTCGCTTTCTAAATTTTGTTCTTGGCCGAATATAGTAATTTTGTCTTTCAATAATGTCAATGCCTTTTCTCCCTTTACGTTTTCTTCAAGTCCTTCATTGTGAGCCATTAATTTGACTAAGGGCCATTATATCGATCAAATTATCTTGTGTTTGACCTTTCATCATATCCTCTAGATCATTTTCCAATTACTGTCTCCTCAAAGGAATCTATATTTGGCCTCATTTAAGTGAACAATTTTGTAATACTCCAAAAAATTTTTATGCTCGTTTAGTTTATTCATTTAATTTTTTTATGATAATTTAACTTTTCAAATTTTCTATGACCAAAATTATTAATGATTGCCAAGTTTGCATTGTTGGTTGATTTAAATTTTTTTTCCAAGATTAGTTAATTAAGTTTTTGGGGATTAATATCAAGTTTTATACCTAATTCCTAGTGATAAGTATTTCATATAATCTTGGCCGAGAGTTATCTTAGGAGTGAAGTAATTTTCTTGCAATGTAAAGGCAAGCATGACATGAGGTGTATAGTTAGGTAACAAGCAAGCATGAGGTGTCAACTAGTTGCAAGTTATCTTAATAGTGAAGAAATTTTTCCTAGCATTGCAAGCATGAGGTGTCTAACTTAAGCATGAGGTGTTTAACTTAAGCATGAGGTGTCTAACTTAAGCAAGAGGTGTCCAATTAAATAAATGACGTAAATGCATGGAGAACATGCAAGAGCTATTGGAGATAAATCTTGCATGTGGATACACCAATAGGAAATAGTTAACCTCTTGTCCTTACTTAGTTCATAGGTCTTCTTTCCTTGGATAATTAAGGGACGTTTTTTTATATGTCTTGACAACCAAAATATTACTTTCAAAGAAAAAAAAACCAACAGAACGAGTTAGTGGAAGAGAGTAAAGAGAAAAGATATAGTAAAAATAGAAGAAGAAGAGCAAATGCTAGCACTTTCAAGTATACTATTCCACCAAAATTTCTCCAAGCTTTAAGGTAAGATACTTTTTATGCTCAAGTGGTAGGATTTCATGGTAATATTTATGCTTAAGCTATGCATGAAAAACCATAATATGAAAGATGTGGACAAGTCCACAAAGTTAGATATCTATTTATGCCTTAGGACAAGTCCGAAGGGCACCGACAAGCCGGAATGTGCAAGTATATGTTTGAATGCTTTCTTTTGTGTAATATTAACATGTTAAATCCGAGCATGATATCTTACTGAGTATTCTTTATACTCATAGTATTTTGTACTAAATTTTCAGATTCATGATCGTTGAGTCGGAGGAAGTGAGTCGCCTACTCGATGATGGACTGAGGACAAATTTATTTTCCATCAGTTTCCTTTTCGTATGTTTTGTTCAAAAAAAATTTTTCCATATGTTTTTCTTGTGGTATTAAATATAAACATGTATAAGACATGATGTAATATGGTAATGAAAGTAAATTTTGTGATCATATCTTTCATGTTATGCTAAGAGAAATTTTTGTAGACCTTTTCCTGCAATGATAAAAGAGGCAGAAACTGGACAGGTTTTTAGGGTCAATTCAGAATACTATTACTAATTCTATAGACACCTATTTGAGACTCCAAAAATACTTCTGTGTTCCTATTTGAGTTTTCTTTATATGAGCTCAAGAATCACTCCATTTGGATTTGTGTGGCCTGAGATATAAATTTTTAAGCGTCGAAAGGTCAATCTGAAGTTTCTGTGCAGGACCTCACTGTTTTAATAAAACGTCTATATCACATGATCTTAATAATTTTCCATATTTTAATATAGGAAACTACTTGAAAATATCTTTCCAATGCCATAGATTTTATAGAAAACAGAGTTGGGATGAATTTTATAAAAATGTTTGAACTGGCTGCCCCAACTAGCCGTGACTGCACCGAGTTCGTTTACGTAAAGAAAAATTTCAGGTTAGCATGTACTTCTGCTGGCCATTAAATTTTATAGAGATATTTTACTACAAGTTGAAAATAAGTTTCCAGTATATATTTCATTTTATTTAATAGTCTTTCTTTCCATGTAACAAAAGAAAAAGTTATTATGTTTAATACGTGACACTCGAAGCTAAGGTTCGGGTCGTCACAGCGTGGTATCGGAGCGGTTATACATTTCTGTAGACTTTTTGTAGATTTAATGAGTCTAGTATGAACTTTATATGTTTTAAATTATTCATACACATTTTAAGAAAGTTACTGTCCATGATCATCGAGCAAGCTAGCAATTGACTTTCAACCGGCGATCAAGGTAAAAATCTTTTTCAAAGTTTATGAGTTTTCTTATGCAATGAACTGTGCTATATCTATTGTTGGATATAGGATTATTTTTGAATTAAGTCATACATGAGATTATGAATTCATTGTGTAATTATATTTATTAGAGCCTAGTAGAGTAACGTAATTAATTTTCTATCCTAGATATGGCAAGAATGATAAGAACCCCCACCAAGACAGAAGCTTGTGGTTTTGCGGAGAAGCGGGATGTGTTAGTGGCATTTTATCATAATTATTGTATGCATCCGCTCCATAGTTTAGAGAAACATCTTGACCTACTAGATTGCATTATTGAAATGTTTTGGAAAATACACCATGGCATAAGGGATAAGGTGAAGATACTACGGTTATATGAAACTGTTCCAGAACCTTGGGGTTCAGTTATAAGTGAGATTGTGCAATGGTCTGATGATGACCTTTCATATGAGGATCTTACATATTTACTTCGAGAAAGTTATGAAATTAGTCGCAATTTACAGCGAAACTTTAAGAAGACTATGACCTTGTCCTTGAATACTAGTCTAGGAGCTACCAATTCTAGGCTAGATAATGGACTGTTGGCTAAGTGCTTTCCTAGAGTTCTCGATGAAAGTCTTCCAGTAGGACCAGTACCAATCCTAGCTAATTCAGAGCAAAGTATGTTAGAGGAAGACTTAGAGGAAGAACCAGAGGTGGACCCAGAGGAAGACCCCGAGGAGGATCCAGAAGAAATAGAAGATTAGACACCATCTTATCTAGCTATCTTTGTTTTTGGAATAGAATAGGATGTAATGCTTACATCTACTTTTGAATGTATAGTATCTTAATATGACTTTTGTTTGTAAAAATATATATATATATATATATATATATATATATATATATATGAAGGAAAGTTGTCTTGGCCTTTCACTTTTTCAAGTGAGTGTTTCATTTTGAAGTATTTCTAACTGGATGAATATTTTCATTCAAAGGAAAGGCCTCTGAAGCGCAACCACGGAAGTGCACCGAATTCCAATATGAACTTAGGCAGCGGAAATGCTAATGCTAGTTCTAGTGGTGGCGAAGTTAATGTAGCAAACTTTGCACAAGAATTGCTTGCCATAATGCGGGAGTTGGGAAAACAACAGCAACAACAGGCACCACCTCTCACAGAGCAACGAACACCAAATCAACAAGTACCAACTGATCAACAAGGGCCCAACCAACGCGCTATTCAACCTCAAATAGTACCCAACCCGAGGGATCGAATTGCAATGATAGAGCAGTTTCGTAAAATGAACCCTCCATCGTTCGAGGGGAGCATGGATCCCTTAGCAGTTGAAGACTGGTTACGAGAACTAGAACGTATCTTTAAGTTTATAAGATGTGAAGATTCTGAAAAAGTAACATTTTCAGTGTTTATGTTAAAGAAGGGGGCCAGTCATTGGTGGGACATGACTACCAGATCGTTAACAACTGCCGAAGAACAGGCTATAACTTGGGTGAGGTTTAAGGAACTGGTAGAAGAAAAATTCTTCCCGACAGCTGTGAAAGATCAAAAGGAGATGGAATTCCTAAGACTCCAGCAGGGAACCATGACCCTTGTGGAATATGAGCGTAAGTTTGAGGAATTATCAAGGTTTGCTCCACATCTAGTGGATACGGAGGAAAAGCGGGCTAGAAGGTTCGAACGTGGGCTTCAACCTTATGTTCGTGATATAGTATCAGTTCTCGAGCTGGGCACTTATCGAGAAGTCTTGAAGCGAGCACAAACCATTTCTTATCAAAGGACTCAAAATACTGGAAATTCCCAGCAAGTCTAAAATTTCGCTGGTAAGAGAAAGTGGAGCTTTGATAGACAAAATAACGGTAGAGGAAAGTGGAATAATGCTCCAAAGAAAGGAAAGGCTGAGACATCAGGAGCTGGTGATGTTAAACGTTGTCTTAAGTGCGATAGACCTCACAAAGGAGAATGCTTATTGGGAAAAAATGTTTGTTTCAAGTGTGGAAAATCAGGACATTTTGCTAAAGAATGCCCCCAGAATCAGGCACAGAAGGCTGGAGATGACAAGAAAGGGAAGGCAAGGGTTTTCTCCTTATCTAGGCAAGAAGCAGAGAGAGACTCTAATGTCCTAGCAGGTATCATCTCTGTTTCCAATATGCCTGCATTTGTACTTATAGATTCTGGAGCTACTCATTCGTTCATTTCTTCTTCATTTGTTGCAAAGTCTAAAGTAGAATGTGAATTCCTTCCGTATACCTTAGAAATCTCTCTTCCATCTGGAAAGATACTTGTTGCTGACCAAATAGCTAGAGATCTTAAGATGGAAATTGATGGTAGAGGTATAGCAGTAGATTTAATTCTGCTAACGATAAAAGACTTTGATGTTATCCTTGGTATGGATTGGTTGTCTAAAAACTATGCAACCATTCGTTGTACCGAAAGAGTGGTTATTTTCCAAAGACCGGGGGAAAAGGAGTTTCGTTTTGTAGGAACTGAGACAAATACTTTGCCTCCTATAGTGTCAACAACTCGGGTTGAAAGGATTTTGAGGAAGGAATTATGTCAGGGATTTCTAATATCGATGTCCAACATTAAACAAGATAAGTTGTCAGTTGAGGACGTTTGAATAGTTCAACACTATAAAGATGTTTTTCCAGAAGATCTTTTAGGTGTACCTCCAGACAGACAAGTAGATTTTACCATCGAATTAGTACCAGGAGCAACACCTATTTCAAAGGCTCCATATCGTATGGAACCGTTGGAACTGCAAGAGTTAAAGGCACAGTTGAAGGAATTTCTTGATAAAGGTTTTATTAGACCAAGTGTATCACCTTGGGGTGCGCCTGTGCTGTTTGTGAAAAAGAAGGATGGAACAATGAGACTGTGTATTGACTATCGAGAATTGAATCGCCTCACTATCAAAAACAAATACCCACTTCGGAGAATAGAAGATTATTTTGACCAACTCAAGGGGGCTACAGTATTTTCAAAGATTGATCTGAGATCAGGATATCATCAATTGAGAATTAAGTCAGATGACATCCCTAAGACAGCTTTTAGGACGCGTTATGGGCAATATGAATTTTTGGTGATGCCTTTTGGATTAACCAATGCCCCAGCAGTATTTATGGATCTAATGAACAGGGTATTCCATGAATACTTAGATCAATTTGTAATAGTTTTTATTGATGACATCTTAATTTATTCAAAGAGTGATGAAGAACATGAGAAACATCTCACGATTGTCTTGGAAACTCTAAGAAAAGAGAAGCTTTATGCCAAATTCAAGAAATATGAATTTTGGTTGGATAAGATAGGTTTTCTGGGGCATGTAATCACAACACAAGGCATTGAAGTAGACCCAACTAAAGTTGAAGCAGTGAATAATTGGACAAGACCAACCAATGTTGGAGAAATACGTAGCTTTTTGGGATTGGCTGGTTACTACAGAAGGTTTATTGAGGGATTTTATAAAATAGCAGGACCATTGACCCAGTTGACTCGTAAAGGGATAAAATTTCAATAGACAGAGAAATGTGAACAGAGCTTCCAGGAGCTGAAACGAAGATTAGTAACTGCTCCAGTATTAACAATACTAGATGGATCAGATGGATTCGTCATATATAGTGACGCTTCAAAACAAGGCATAGGGTGTGTCCTGATGCAGAAAGGAAAGGTGATAGCTTACGCTTCTAGACAATTGAAACAATATGAACAGAACTACCCAACACATGATCTAGAATTAGCTGCAGTAGTTCATGCCCTTAAGATATGGCGTCATTACTTATATGGAAGTAGGTGTGATATATATACTGATCACAAGAGTCTGAAGCACTTTTTCACCCAAAAGGAACTAAATATGAGGCAGAGGAGATGGCTAGAGCTTGTAAAGGATTATGATTGCACTATCCTTTACCATCCTGGTAAAGCTAATGTAGTAGCAGATGCTCTTAGCAGAAAGACAGTTGGACATTTAACAATGTTAATTACTATGCAAGACCAGTTGTTAAAGGATTTCGAAAACTTACATCTAGAAGTAATTACTCCACCAACACAAACTATCACCAGGATATCGGCTCTAATGATTCGACCAACACTTAGAGATCGAATTAGAGTAGCACAGGATGGTGATTCTTTCCTATGAAAGATTAAATCAGAAGTCGGTACTAGTAAGCGAAAGGATTTTAAGTTAAGCCCTGATAAAGCCTTACTCTTTAAGGGAAGGTTGTGTGTACCAAAAGACGAGGGATTGAGGAAATAAATTCTTGAAGAAGCACACTTAACTCCATATACTGCTCATCCAGGAGGTACAAAGATGTATTGAGACCTAAGGAGTATATTGTGGTGGAGAAATATGAAACGGTGCATAGGTCTTTTTGTTAAGAAGTGCATGACTTGTCAACAAGTGAAAGCTGAACATCAAAGGCCGTCAGGATTTTTGGAACCATTAAAAATTCCACAATGGAAATGGGAACATATAACTATGGATTTTGTTATGGGTTTTCCAAAATCAGCTAGGGGAAATAATGCTATGTGGGTTATAGTCGATCGGTTAACAAAGTCAGCTCATTTTCTACCAGTGAAGATGAATGTCAGTGTGGATCAATATGCACGATTATACATCAAAGAGGTCATCCGCTTACATGGTGTCCCATCCTCGATCGTATCTGATAGAGATCCAAGATTTACTTCTAAATTTTGGAAAAGTTTGCAAGGAGCTATAGGAACCAAATTAAGTTTTAGTACGACATTTCATCCTCAAACAGATGGACAATCAGAGAGAACTATACGAACTTTAGAGGATATGCTACGTGCCTGCGTCCTTGATTTAGGAGGCAGTTGGAAAAATTATGTACCATTGGTAGAGTTTGCCTATAATAATAGCTATCAAGCTACTATAAAGATGGCACCTTATGAAGCTCTATATGGTAGAAAATGTAGATCTCCTCTTTATTGGGATGAGGTAGGTGAGCGAAGATTATTGGGACCAGAAATAATTGAGGAAACCAGTCGAGCAGTTGATAAGATAAGAGCTAGAATTAAGGCAGCTCAAGATCGAAAAAAATGTTATCCTGATAAAAGGAGAAAAGATTTAGCATTCAATGTTAGTGATAAGGTTTTTCTAAAGGTGGCACCGATGAAGGGAGTTTATCGCTTTGGAAAGAAGGGAAAACTTCGACCAAGATTTGTGGGTCCTTTCGAAATTTTGCAAAAGGTTGGAAATGCAGCTTATCGAATAGCTCTGCCACCAGATTTGTCAGCAATCCATGATGTATTCCACGTGTCAATGCTTCGACAATATGTGTTAGATCCGAGTCATGTGGTTAGTTATCAACCATTAGATATCCAACAAAACATGACTTATGAAGAAAAACCAGTAGCAATCTTAGATCGCAGAATCCAGCAACTGAGGACAAAAGAAATTCTATTAGTGAGAGTTCAATGGCGAAACCATGATGTCGAAGAATCAACGTGGGAAAGAGATGAGGACATCAAGAACATGTATCCAGAACTTTTCAACCAAGTTTGAGGTAATTTCGAGGACGAAATTTTTTTTTTACGGGAGGAGGGATGTAATACTCTGAAATTTTTCTATGCTCGTTTAATTTATTCATTTAATTTTTTATGATAATTTAACTTTTCAAATTTTCTATGACCAAAATTATTAATGATTTCCAAGTTTGCATTGTTTGTTGATTTAAAAAATCTTCCAAGATTAGTTAATTAAGTTTTTGAGGATTAATATCAAGTTTTATACCTAATTCCTAGTGATAAGTATTTCATATAATCTTGGCCGAGAGTTATCTTAGGAGTGAAGTAATTTTCTTGCAATGTAAAGACAAGCATGACATGAGGCGTATAGTTAGGTAACAAGCAAGCATGAGGTGTCAACTAGTTGCAAGTTATCTTAATAGTGAAGAAATTTTTCCTAGCATTGCAAGCATGAGGTGTCCAATTAAATATATGAGGTAAATGCATGGAGAGCATGCAAGAGCTATTGGAGATAAATCTTGCATGTGGATACACCAATAGGAAATAGTTAACCTCTTGTCCTTACTTAGTTCATAGGTCTTCTTTCCTTGGATTATTAAGGGACGTTTTTTTTATATGTCTTGACAACCAAAATATTACTTTCAAAGAAAAAAAAAACCAACAGCATGAGTTAGTGGAAGAGAGTAAAGAGAAAAGATATAGTAAGAATAGAAGAAGAAGAGCAAAGACTAGCACTTTCAAGTATACTATTCCACCAAAATTTCTCCAAGCTTTAAGGTAAGATACTTTCTATGCTCAAGTGGTAGGATTTCATGGTAATATTTATGCTTAAGCTATGCATGAAAAACCATAATATGAAATATGTGGACAAGTCCACAAAGTTAGATATCTATTTATGCCTTAGGACAAGTCCGAAGGGCACCGGCAAGCCGGAATGTGCAAGTATGTGTTTGAATGCTTTCTTTTGTGTAATATTAACATGTTAAATCCGAGCATGATATCTTACTGAGTATTATTTATACTCATAGTATTTTGTACAAAATTTTAGATTCATTATCGTTGAGTCGGAGGAAGTCAGTCGCCTACTCGATGATGGACTGAGGACAAATTTATTTTGCATCAGTTTCCTTTTCGTATGTTTTGTTCAAAAAACTGTTTTCCATATGTTTTTCTTGTGGTATTAAATATAAACATGTATAAGACATGATGTAATATGGTAATGAAAGTAAATTTTGTGATCATATCTTTCATGTTATGCTAAGAGAAATTTTTGTAGACCTTTTCCTACAATGATAAAAGAGGCAGAAACTGGACAGGTTTTTAGGGTCAATTCAAAATACTATTACTAATTCTATAGACACCTATTTGAGACTCCAAAAATACTGTTGAGTTCCTATTTGAGTTTTCTTTATATGAGCTCATGAATCACTCCATTTGGATTTGTGTGACCTGAGATATAAATTTTTAAGCGTCGAAAGGTCGATCTGAAGTTTCTGTGCAGGACCTCACTGTTTTAATAAAACGTCTATATCACATGATCTTAATAATTTTCCATATTTTAATATAGGAAACTACTTGAAAATATCTTTCCAATGCCATAGATTTTATAGAAAACAGAGTTGGGATGAATTTTATAAAAATGTTTGAACTGGCTGCCCCAACTAGCCGTGACTGCACCGAGTTCGTTTACGTAAAGAAAAATTTCAGGTTAGCATGTACTTCTGCTGGCCATTAAATTTTATAGAGATATTTTACTACAAGTTGAAAATAAGTTTCCAGTATATATTTCATTTTATTTAATAGTCTTTTTTTCCATGTAACAAAAGCAAAAGTTATTATGTTTAATACGTGACACTCGAAGCTAAGGTTCGGGTCGTCACAAGTTTGGTGAGGACGTCCACCGAGTATGGCTCATTCCTCTGTGCTACTATTTATATTTCTTACCCATCTTGAACCACCCTTACTTGTAATCTCATTCGTACATAAATAATTTTATTGAATTAGTCTTTACAGCAAAAGGCAGTTGATCAGCTTTCATGACTTTAGCTTCGCCTTTATCATTCCAAAATACTAAAATTGATGTAGTGATGAGGGAATACACTGACTCCCATGTGTCCAATCTCCCCCCAGCAAAACATCGTAGCTAGTAGGACCATCTATTATGAAGATTGTGGTCATTGTTGTACTCTCCAATGTTATATCCAACGGCATTACCCCTTTGGCTGAAGTAGCTTCTCCATTGAAGCTAGTGAAGATTACATCCATAGGGACTGTCGCAATCGGATTTTGTAAACATTCTTATCATTCTAAAGGGAATCATGTTTATGACTGCCCCATTATCAATGAGCAGTTTGGCTACATGAATTACATACGACTAAATAATGTTGGTTTGGTATGATAGCTCAAAATGAAAAGAAAGGTTTCAAAAGTATAAGAAATACAAAAGATAAAACTACAATGGACTTATCTTTTCATAGTTTCGACGAATTGAGTTATTGTTCACTGAGAACATATCAAACCATATGTCAAACCCGAATCTGAACATTACCCTAATCCTCCATCAATTTCGACAAGAATCAAACTAAAAATCAAAAAGATAGTATAGATTTGAGAAACTTGAATATGATTATTGAGAAACGAAGAAGAAACCATAAAATCTAAAGGGTCCATTACCTGAAACAAAAGGCCAGAATAATGACCAAGTAAATGCACCAATATCCAAATGAAGGATCTTAAGCTACATAAGAATCCATAAGTCATATCCTATGACCACCCATTAGCCACATGTCATTATCGTGTAAAGGCATGCACTGATAAAGTTGCAATTAAGAACATGGTTTTTGATCGATTTGGGAAGCACACACTGTGCATGTGCACCACACTTAAAAATCTCTACCTTGTTACCAAGAATTGGACTCTCATTCAATGTTTATAGACCTGGCTTGGTTATAGAATCGATCGAGGAACCAGGTGAAGGGCCAAAGCGCAGTTGACTCGGGATTTGATGTGATCCAAGGAAGGAGGTCAAAGGAGAATTCGAGTTATCGGCAATAAAACAACGATCTACGTGCAAAAACAGAGGAAGTTTCATGCCGGGTTCCAGCCGAGAAGACGAATGGATCAAGCCAAGTCAAAGAGTCGAAATGCAAAGGTCAAAGATGAAACTCACAGCCATAAGTTACTCACGGCTCAAAATGAAGAATTTTAGAAAATTCATACTTACAGCTATAAGTTTATATGTTACGGCCGTAACAACAGAAATACACTTACGCCCGTAAGTGTCAAGATTACGGCCGTAACCGTCTATCGGTCCAGAATTTCGCTAAT
Source organism: Ligustrum vulgare (assembly GCA_963555705.1). NCBI lineage: Eukaryota > Viridiplantae > Streptophyta > Magnoliopsida > Lamiales > Oleaceae > Ligustrum > Ligustrum vulgare. Next base: position 24,838,956 of record OY743171.1, read on the forward strand.
TTATATTTAATTTCTATTATAATTATTACTTAACTTTGTTTTGGGCCCATTAGTAGCTATGTTAGTTGTTAGGTCGTTTTCATTATATTATTTTGTTTTTCATTATTGAACACAGTTTTTTGATGATTATTGATATTTGAGAGAGAGTTTCTCTTGTTAAAGGTTGAAGAGTCCCTTTATTTCTTAGAACTTATCAAAGATCCAATCTTTGTGACGTTTATTCAACGAACTTATCAAGGAAGTGACATCCGTTGTGACGTTCTCCAATCTTGGTTCTCATTCCACATTGTTTCCTGCGTCATGAATATTGGATCAATGTTTTATCGTCAATCTATTTTTTATTTCCATTGTCTAATTTTTGTTAAATCTGATTTAGATCTGTCCTATATTTTTGTTATTGTTATTCCGTGTTTTTCGTCGCATTTCCCAAGTGAGATCACATCATGATCAATATGGTAATTAAAATAATATCAAAATATGAAAATTTTTAAAACTAACAAAAAAAATAAAAAAAAAAAAAAAAAAAATATCGAATCAGACCCAGTCATAGGTCAATCGGGTCACCCTGCGTTTCCCAGGTCAACCAAATTTTTAACCAGTTCTAACAAAAAATGGTTTAAAGACGACCGGGTCAAGTTTGACAATATTGCTGTAATTAGTGCCAACAAAAGCGTTATCAGCAATTCCATTTCATATTTAATAACTTAATCTTTACCTTTCATAGCATCATTGTAGCAGTCAGGTTTATTTTCAATTTCGTCTTGATAAGTGAGTAATGAAACAAAATCATCATTACCAACCCTAGTAGGAGGTCTAATCTTCCTTCCCTACCTGTCTCTTATGAGTTGATACTCAATAAGAAGCAGAATCGCATAATCAGTGAAGTCTTCAGGATCAAAATCGGGATTCACTTATGTAGCCTCTAAATAGACATCTTAGTTTGACCAATTGTGACACCTCAAATTTTTCATATAATAAACTCGGAGTATTACTAAAAACAATTTATTTCTTTACATTGTTGCAGAAGCGTAAAATAATAAATAATTCTTTTCTTTCAAAGATATAAGGTATTCATAAACTTGCCAAACGTGAAATTGAAAATTTCACCCAATAAATTCATAATACAACTTAATAACATAAACATGATTTCTAATATAATTAAACCGGAATTCAAAACTAATACTTTAATTTATTCAAAATCACTTGGCAGTACAAATCACTATTCCACCACAAATCTAATCGACCTGAACTAGCTTATAAAATTTGTAGTAAGAGTGAGTATTTAAAAATACCATGTAAGATATGTGCCAATTTCAATTCAAAATAACTTTAAATATATTTACCTCGCATAATTTATTTGTTGAAGATGTTTTACACGTGCGAATTTTGAGGACGAAATTCATTATATGGAGTGGAGTTTGTAACACCCCAGACTTTTTTGAAGAATATAATGGTTAGTGTTACGATTTTATCTTTGATGTCTTTTAACAATTTTGAAAAATGGAGGGGCTAAAGTGTTTTATATTTGACGACTTTATAACTTTAATTCTTCAAATCCCATTTACAGTCTGAATCACTATTTTGTCACAATCCAATGAACTCGAACTGGCCTGTAAAATTTGTAGTAAGAGTGAATATTCAAAAATACCCAGTAATATACGTGCCAATTTCAATTCACCATAACATAAATATAAGTACATTCAATACAAAATATTTTCCTCGTTTACAGCAACTAATAGCGATAACAACCAGTTCAAGGATTTACTTAAGAATCCTCACAACAATTTTGAAGGATTTAATTTTCAAGTCGACCCGAAGGCCTCAAGGTATTAAAAATAACAATATATAAATATTCTGAAGAATTAATAATTAAATCACCTGCACATCATGTATCTTGACTTTTATTATATATCAAAATAATTTTGAAAGAAGAAATATCAATGCACGTTCTAAAACTAAACTTCTATGTGGTCGAGTAGTGCTCTCTATCTGCTAACCTCCTTCAATCGTATATTTATTTTCTATGGTGTATCCTCTAATCCCTTACCATATTTATAGACACAAAAATAACCCAAAAATAAAGTCCCAATAGGATTATAAAAGCGTGTATCACAAGAATGTGGATAAATGTCAAATAAGATGAATTTCCAATGATAATCTCAAATCTGATGCAACCTCACTGACACACCGCGGCCCGCTAGAGAAAAAGAAGGAATCTTTTGGTATTAAATCAATGATTTTATAAACATCAATAAAGATAAAAATAAAATAAAGACTTCGTTAATTATTATCTATAAAAAAAATAATAAATAAAAATAAACGTGCAGCTGATATCTTCAAAGAAAATCCAATCAACTAAATTAAATAATATATTAAAGGTAATATCTTCTAATTACAATATCTTGAGCATAACTTATCTGAATTAACAATTGATCGAGTCAAATACTCATAATTAATTACGATGTGCAAAAAGAGTATAATATCGATATACTATTATCTCTCTATCAATAATTAATATATTTGGCCCAAAATAAATTTTCTCATCAAATATAAAACACTTTAGCTCCCCAACTTTTCAAAATTGTTAAAAGACATCAACGATAAAATCATAACACTAACCATTAAATTTTTCAAAAAATTTCGGGGTATTACAAACTCCACTTCGTAAAATGAATTTCATCCTCGAAATTCGCACGTGTAAAACAACTTCAACAAATAAATTATGCGAGGTAAATATACTTATAGATTTCATAACATGAAGCAAGATGATTCGAAATCATGCTAAAAAAATAACTTCATACCTTGCATCAATTGAAGAGTGTTCAATATTGGAGCATCACGTGCCGAGAATATTTCATATTTGTACATGTTTAAAATTTAAAAAATTTCAACTTTATTTTAAAACTCATAAAATTCCAAAGAAGAGGTTGGAATTAAACGTTATTATATCCTGAAAGTCTAAAATGTAGCCTCCGTTCGGCAATTGTTGATTATAATCAACACAAATTTTAACATCATTTTTTAACTATATATCTTTTTCTCTTTTTAATTTTTAACCACACATGTTACCTAAAAAACATAAATAACACCAATTACAAGGTGTTATAATAGTTACCGAACAACCCTTTAATAGTGGAACAATTTAGAGACTCGTATAAAACAAGTTAAATTTTTTTTACACAATTACATTATAATGTATTAATACTTTAATGAAACCTGAATATGTAAAGTAATATATATATATATATTTTAATAGTGTGTTCACCCAAAGAATGCACTGTTTAATTTATTTATTTTTTAATTCATAGAAAAATAATTTTAAAGTCTAGAATCGTTTTTAAAACTGTGTCTCTGATACCATCTGTAACGACCCGAATTTTTTGTAAATAAACCCGAAGTGTTACTAAAAATAAATTCGATTTTCTTGACAATAATGTAGAAGCAAAAAAAAATGATTCTTCACTTTAAAAATAAATTGTATAAAAAAAAACTTGCCCAACATTAAATTGAAATGTTTTTCCAACAATTCATAATAATTTAATTTAATAAATAAATGTGTCTTTAAATTAAATAAAATTGGAGTAGACAAATTTATAATTTTGATTCTTCAAATCCCATTTATAGTTCGCATCACCATTTCATCACAATCCAATCAACCCAACTGGCCTATAAAATTTGTAGTAAGAGTCAGTATTTAAAAATACCCAGTAAAATACGTGTCAATTTCAATTTAACATATCATAAATATAATGAATATTCAATACAAAACATTTTCCTCGTTTACAACAGCTGACAGCAATAATAATTAACTCAAGGATTTACTTAAGAATTCCCACATCGATCCGAAGGATTTAATTTTGAAATCGACCTGAAGGCCTTAAGGTATTAAAAGTAACAATATATAGATATCCTGAAGAATTAAAAATTAAATCATCTGCACATAATGTATCTTGATTTATCTCATGTATCAAAATAATTTTGAAAGAAGAAATATTAATGCACGTTCAAAAACAAAGTTCTAGGTGGTCGAATAGTGCTCTCTATCTGCTAACGTCCTTCTGTCGTATATTTATTTTCTATGGTGTATCCTCTAATCCCTTACCATATTTATAGACAAAAATTACCCAAAAATAAAGTCCCAATAGGATTATAAAAGCATGTATCACAAGTATGTGGATAAATGTGAAATAAGATGAATTTCCAATGATGATCTCAAATGTGATGCAACCTCACTAACACACGGTGGCCCGCTTTAGAAAAAGAAGGAATCTTTTGCTATTAAATAAAGGGTAAATATATTATCACTACAAATTCTACTTAATACATCACATTATATTACAATCACTAATTAAATATATGTTTTATATATAGACCACAATACAAATACAAATATACTCCTTGTGTAAGTATAATAATAATAATAAAAAAAAATCATAAAATTTGTACACTACAATTGTGAGTTTTCCTTCTCCCTCCCGCAGAACCCTACCAGTCACGTTCACCAGATTTGCAAGCAATTTTCTATGGGGTTTTCTGTTTTATCCGATGACACTACCAGATTCTCCATTAAGCATTCATTCATCACTATTCGAAGTTTTTTCTTTAATCCTAATTAGTTTTTTTTTTTTTTTTTTTTTTTTCTGAAAAGGAATCCTAATTAGGTTTTTGATGTTGTTGGAAGTGGAAGCTTTTTTACTGTTTAATTGAATGCCTATGTGTTCTCTTCATCAAATGAAATATTGATTATTCACCGTATCAATTTCTTTTGATTTCTTTCATGCTTTCGAACTCGTAAAACTAAGCTTTGAATGATATTGATAAATAGGAATTATCAACAACTTGTAAATTTTCTTCACCTTAAAATCAAGCTTTGAATGAAGTGGTTTTGCAATTGATTGTCTATCATTAGAAATAATCTATGTACTGTTACTTTATAAAATATTCTTTGGAAGACCCAATTGGTTTCTTGACAATATGGAATTTCGATAACAAAACTGAAGGTTTCATCTGTAAATTTATTGGAAAGCAAAAAATAAAAAATAACAAGAAGAGCAATGATTTAGAATAATAAATATGGAGAACATAATTTGAAAAATTTGTGGTGTACATAAAAATTAATAAAAGAAAATTAAAGGTTATTTATGTAATTTAATTTGTCTATTTCTGTAAATAAATAAAATATTTAAAATTGTGGTGTAGGAAGTATTTTTTGTGGTGGCAATATAGCTACCCTTAAATAAATGTTTTTATCAATATCAATAAAGATAAAAATAGAGTAATACTATTTATATTAAGATTGAGATCAATCTTAACTCAGTCGACAAATATTTATTGGAGAATAAGGAGGTTCTCGTACGCACATTCACAAGCCACATGTTAAGTTTTCAATGGGAAAATGCCAACTTGATAGAGATTTATCTTAACCTTAAGATAAATAGCATTATTTAAAAAGATAATATAATGACTTTGTTAATAATTATCTATAAAAAATTAATAAATAAAAATAAATGTGTAGCTGATATCTTTAAAGAAAATCCAAACAACTAAATTAATTAATAATTAAAAGGTAATATCTTCTAACTACAATATCTTGAGCATAACTTATCTGAATTAACATTTGATCGAGTCAGATACTTCTAATTAATTACGATCTACAAAACGAATATAATATCTATTTGCTAATTATCTCTCTACCAATAATTAATATATTTGGCTCAAAATAAATTTGTTGTCAAATATAAAACACTTCCCTTCAACTTTTCAAAATTGTTAAAAGGCATCAAAAGTAAAATCGTAACACTAATCATTATGTTCTTCAAAAAGGGTGTTATAAACTCCACTCCATAAAATGAGAAATTTGCACATGTAAAACATCTTCAACAAATAAATTATTTGAGGTAAATATACTTATACATTTCATAACATGAAGCTAGATGATTCGAAATCATGCTAAAAAAATAACTTCATACCTTGGATCAATTGAAGAGTGGTTAATATGGGAGCATCACGTGCCAAGACTATTTCACATTTTTACATGTTTAAAATTTACAAAATTTCAACTTTATTTTAAAACTCATAAAATTTGAAAGAGGTTGGAATTAAACGTTACTATATCCTGAAAGTCTAAAACGTAATAATGAAACAATTAAGAGAGTCGTATAAAACAAGTTAAAATTTTTTTACACCATTAAATTAGTATTAATACTTTAATGAAACCTGAATATGTAAAGTAATTTTGTATTTATTATTATTATTATTATTATTATTATTATTATTATTATTATTATTATTATTATTATTATTATTATTATTATTATTATTATTAACAGTGTGTTCAAGCAAACAATGCATACTGTTTAATTTATTTTTTTTAATTTGTAGAAAAATAATTTTTAATGTCTAAAGAATCGCTTTTAAAACTGTGTCTTTGATAGCATCTGTAATGCCCTGAATTTTTAGTAAATAAACTCGAAGCGTTACTAAAAATGAATTCGAATTTCCTAACAATAATGCTGAAGCATAAAAAAATGATTCTTTACTTTAAATTTAAATTGTATGTACAGAAGAATAAAAACTTGACAAACATTAAATTGAAATGTTTTCCCAACAATTAATAATATTTTAATTTAATTATAAGTAAACATATCTTTAAAATTAAATAAAATTGGAGTAGACAACTTTATTACTTTAAATCTTCAAATCCCATGTACAATCCGCATCACTATTTCATCACAATCCAATCAACCCATAAAATTTGTAGTAAGGAGGAGTATTTAAAAATACCCAGTAATATACTTGTCAATTTCAATTCAACATAACATAAATATAAGATACATTCAATACAAAACAATTTCCTCGTTTACAGCAACTGACAGCGATAACAACTAGCTCAAGAATTTACTTAAAAATCTCCACATCGATCCCGAAGGATTTATTTTTGAAATCGACCTGAATGCCTTAAGACATTAAAAGTAACAAATAACAATATATAGATATCCTGAAGAATTAAGAATTAAATCACTTGCACATAATGTATTTTCACTTATCTTATATATCAAAATAATTTTGAAAAAAGAAATATCAATGCACGTTCAAAACCTAAACTTCTAGGTGGTCGAGTAGTGCTCTCTATCTGCTAACCTCCTATCGTACATTTGTTTTTTATGGTGTATCCTCTAATCTCTTATCAATATTTATAGACACAAAAATAACTCAAAAATAAAAACGTGTATCACAAGTATGTGGAAAAATGTGAAATAAGATGAATTTCCAATGATAATCACAAATCTGATGCAACCTCACTAACACACGGCGGCCCGCTAGAGAAAAAGAAGGAATCTTTTGATATTAAATCAATGCTTTTATCAACATCAATAAAGATAAAAATAAAATAAAGACTTTGTTAATAATTATCTATAAAAAGTAATAAATAAAAATAAACGTGTAGCTGATATCTTTAAAGAAAATCCAATCAACTAAATTAATTAATAATTAAAAGGTAATGTCTTCTAATTACGATATCTTGATTAGAGTATAACTTATTTGTATTAATATTTGATCGAGTCAAATACTTCTAATTAATTATGATCTACCAAACGAGTATAATATCGATATACTAATTATTTCTCTATCAATAATTAATATATTTGACCCAAAATAAATTTGTCGTCAAATATAGAACACTTTTGCCCCTCGACTTTTTAAAATTGTTAAAAGACATCAAGAATAAAATTGTAACGCTAACCATTATATTCTTCAAAAAATTTAAGGGTGTTACAGACTCTACTCCATAAAATCAAAATTCGCAAACGTAAAGCACTTCAACAAATAAATTATGCGAGGTAAATATACTTATACATTTCATAACATGAAGCATAACTTCATACCTCGGATCAATTGAAGAGTTTTCAATATGGGAGCATCACATGCCAAGAATATTTCATATTGTTAAATGTTTAAAATTTACCAAATTTCAACTTTATTTTAAAACTCATAAAATTCCAAAGAGGTTGGAATTAAACGTTATTATATCCTGAAAGTCTCTTAACTAATGGAACAATTTAGAGAGTCGTATAAAACAATTAGTTAAAAAAAATTTACACCATCACATTAGTATTAGTACTTTAATGAAACCTGTATATGTAAATTATTATTATTATTATTTTTTTTTAAATAGTGTGTTCACGCAAACAGTGCATACTGTTCATTTTTTTAATTTGTAGAAAAATAATTTTTAAATTTTATGGAATCGCTTTTGAAACTTTGTCTTTGATACCATGTGTAATGTCCTGAATATTTTGTAAATAAACTTGCAATGTTGCTAAAAATAAATTCTATTTTCTTGACAATAATGGTGAAGCATAAAAAAAATGATTCTTTACTTTAAAAATAAATTGTATATAAAAAAAAACTTGGTAAACATTAAATTGAAAAGTTTTCCCAACAATTCATAATAATATAATTTAATAAATAAGCATGTCTTTAGTAGAAAACTTTATTACTTTGATTCTTCAAATCTCATTGGCAGTCTGCATCACTATTTCGTCACAATCCAATCAACTCAAATTAGCCTGTAAAATTTGTAGTAAGGGATAGTATTTAAAAATTTCCAATAAGATACCTGTCAATTTCAATTCAATATAACATAAATGTAATGTACACTCAATACAAAACATTTTCGTCATTTTGAGCAGCTGACAGTAATAACAATTAACTCAACGAATTACTTAAGAATCTCCAAATCGATCCCAAAGGATTTAACCTCGATCTCTAAGGGTTTCATTTTGTAATGGACTCGAAGGCCTTAAGCAATTAAAAGTAACAATTTATAGATATCATGAAGAATTAAGAATTAAACCACTTACACATAATGCACGTTCAAAAACTAAACTTCTAGGTGGTCTAGTAGTGCTCTCTATCTACCAACCTCCTATCATATATTTACTTTCTACGGTGTATCCTCTAATCTCTTATCAGTATTTAGACACAAAAATAACTAAAAAATAGAGTATAAAAGCGTGTACCACAAGTATGTGGATAGATGTGAAATAAGATGAATTTCCAACGATAATATGTCAAATATGATGAAATCTCACTAACACACGGCGGCCCGCTAGAGAAAAAAGAAGGAATCTTTTCATATTAAATCAACGTTTTTATCAACATCTATCGATTAAACTTCCTCTAAAGATAAAAATAAAATAAAGGCTTTGTTAGTAATTATCTATATAAAAAAAATAATGAATAAAAATAAACGTGCAGCTGATATCTTTAAAGTAAATCCAATCAACTAAATTAATTAAAAATTAAAAGATAATATCTTCTAATTTTAATATCTTGAGCATAACTTATCTGAATTAAAATTCGATCGAGTTAAATACTTATAATTAATTACGATCTACAAAGCGGGTATAATATCGATATACTAAGTGACCTTGTAAAAATCTCTGACCTTGACGGGGTAAGATTTGAAGTTGCTTGATCACTGAAAAAGATAGATTTATTCCCCTTTAACCTGCAAAAATTTACGAGTAGGATTCATCTCGTCGCCCATCTAGTGTAAGAATTAATTTTATGGAGAAGTAGAGAGAAATATAAAGGTTGTAATTAGATTGATAATGAATAAATTATTTGATCAAAGAAGTTGTATTTGTAGGGCCAAAAGCCCGTCACCTTCTCTTGACACTAGTACAAAAACGCGAAAAAAAAAAATAGTTTAGGCGTCGGTTCTCAAAGAACCGACGCCTAAACCATTTAATACATCTTTCAAAATTAGCGCGATTTCATTAATCCCGACCGCGCATATCTCTCTCTCACTCTCTCTCAACACTTCAACATCGCGAAGCCATCACCACCGTGCCTCCACCAACACCACGACGCCACCAACACCGCGACACCACCACCAACCCGCCTCCATCTCGTAAGAACTTTACTCTATTTGTGTGTGTGTGTCCGTGTATGTATATATATATGTGTGTGTGTGTCCGTGTATGTATATATATATGTGTATGTGTATATGTATATGTATATATATATATATATATGTATGTATGTATATATAAGTAGATCTATATGTGTTTGTGTGTATATATATGTATATATGTGTGTGTTTATGTATATATATATTTGTATTTATAAAAATGTTAATATATATATATATATGTATATATATATTTGTATGTATAAAAATGTGAATTATTATATATATATGTATATATATATTTGTATGTATAAAAATGTGAATTATTATTATTATATATATATATATATATATATATATATATATATATAAGTTATAATTTTGGTATTGCAAATAGTTAATTGATATAATTTGAATTATTGGAATTATATTGAAATTATGCATGGAATGTTAGGTTATGTAATCATACTTTGAGCATTTTAGGAATTAAGAATTGATTTTGGATTAATTTTGGAGTGGTTGATGATGTTGAAGTTTGATTTATTGTGTTTGAGTAGTGAATATGTGGAGGTTGAACATTTTTGTTGTATTGTGGCATTTTGATTAATCCTCCTACAGGTTGGGTAAGTCCAACTTATAGGGGAGACTCTGCCGAAATTACTGTAGGATTTTATAAATAAAAAATGAAGATAATAGTAATTATAGGTGATTTTCACTATCATAGAATTAACCATACTAAATAAATAACTAAACAAAATATACTAGTAAAATTATGAAGTATTCAACGTAATAAATTATCGTATGCATGTGATTTCAATTATTAATATATAGTTGGTTCAAATATATAACTATCATTACAAATATTCACTCAAAAGTAATATTTTTTTAATTATATCTTCGCATATAGGTTATTAGATATGGATCGAGATTGGATGTACGGCAGGCGTAATACACATGAATATTTGAAAGGAGTTGAAGAGTTTATGAAATGTGCGGACGAACACATGAGAGAGAAATGTGAAGCAATGATTTTGTGTCCTTGTTGTGATTGTAAGAATCTGATAAAGTTTCATAGTTTTGAGCAAGTGAAGAGTCATTTGATTCGTCGTGGGTTTAAAGAAGGTTATAAACGATGAATATGGCATGGTGAGAGTATGCTTCCTAGGACATGCACTAGTGACGATGAAGGTGGACTGCAGGAGAATAATTTAGGCAATATTGATGAGAATGATGTGGAAAATGACAATAATGATATGATAGACGAAATGATGCGTGATATACAAGGGGAATTCATTGAAAAGCCTCATGTGTTCGATAGCTTGTTCAATGATTCTCAGAAGACTTTGTTTCCTGGATGTAGAAAATTCACAAAATTGTCTGCTGTGTTGAAATTGTATAACTTGAAAGCAAATAGTAGGTGGAGTGATAAGAGTTTCACGGCATTACTGGAACTCTTACGAGAGATGCTTCTGGAGGATAACGAGCTTCCTAGTTCAATTTACGAAGCAAAGAAATTGTTGTGTCCAATGGGAATGGAGATCGAGAGGATACATGCATGTCCAAATGATTGTATACTGTATCGAAATGAGTATAAGGACTTGCATCTGTGTCCAAAGTGGGGCATCACGGTATAAGCGAAAGAACATGAATGCTAATTCTGAGGATAAGAAAAGCCCTCCGGCAAAGGTGTTGTGGTACCTACCCGTAGTACCAAGATTTAAACGTTTGTTTGCCAATGCAAAGGATGCGAAGAACATGCGGTGGCATGCTGATGGGAGGAAACAAGATGGAAAACTAAGACACGTGGCCGATTCTCCTCAATGGAGGAACATTAATAGGTTGTTTCCTGATTTTGGGGGTGAAGATAGGAATCTTAGGCTTGGACTATGTACAGATGGAATGAACCCGCACGGTAATATGAGTAGTCGACATAGCACTTGGCCGGTTCTTCTAACGATTTACAATCTTCCTCCTTGGTTATGTATGAAGCGCAAGTATATCATATTGTCTTTGTTAATATCAGGGCCTAAACAACCGGGGAATGACATAGATGTTTATCTTGCCCCACTAATTGAAGATTTAAGACTGATGTGGGATGAAGGTGTATCGGTGTTTGATGCACATAGCCAGATGAATTTCACCTTACGTGCTATGATATTTTGCACCGTAAATGATTTTCCCGCATATGGTAACTTGTCAGGTTATACGAACAAAGGACCTAAAGCATGTCCCGTTTGTGAAGAAGACACGATTGATCTTTGGTTGAAAAACTGTAAGAAAAATGTCTTTATGAGTCATAGAAGATTTCTCCCCGTTGATCACCCTTATCGAAAGAAGAAGAAGGCATTCAATGGAAAAATTGAGGATCGCGCAGCTCGCTTGCCGTTAACAGGAGGTGAGGTATATGAACGAGTTAAAAATATTGATGTTTTGTTTGGAAAACCTTTTAAGCCTCCTCAAAAGAGTCTTTGGAAGAAGAGGTCCATATTCTGGGATCTACCTTATTGGCAACATTTATCAGTAAGGCATTGTCTTGATGTAATGCACGTGGAGAAAAATGTTTGTGATAGCATCATTGGGACATTGCTGAACGTTCAAGGGAAGACGAAAGATGGTATCAAAGTCAGGAAGGACATGGTAGAAATGGGGATACGGGATCAATTAGCACCGCAAGAGTCCGAAAAACGTACTTATTTACCTCCAGCTTGCTATACTTTGTCCAGAAAAGAGAAAACATGTTTTTGTGAGTTCCTTCATGGTATTAAGGTTCCATCTGGATACTCATCAAACATCAAAAGTCTTGTGTCGATGAAGGACTTGAAATTGGTTGGTATGAAGTCTCATGATTGTCATGTGTTAATGCAACACTTGTTACCAGTTGCAATTCGAGGCATACTTCCAAAACATGTCAGACAGGTCATAATAAAACTTTGTTTTTTCTTCAATGCAATTTGCAGTAAAGTTGTTGACCCAGAGGCGTTGGATGATTTGCAGGCCGATATTGTTATCACTCTATGTCAATTTGAAATGTATTTCCCGCCATCATTTTTTGACGTTATGGTGCACTTACTTGTTCACTTGGTAAGAGAAATTAAGATATGTGGTCCGGTGTTCTTGCGGTATATGTATCCATTTGAGAGATACATGGGTATTTTGAAAGGATATGTCAGAAATCGATTTCGACCCGAAGGCAGTATCATTGAAGGTTATGCCGCTGAGGAGGCTATTGAATTTTGTACTGACTACCTTGATGACGTTGAGACTATTGGTGTTCCTAAATCTCGTCACGAGGGAAGACTCGAAGGTAAAGGGACGATTGGATGCAAATCAATTGTCCCTAGTGTTGAATTGCGAGATAAAGCACACCTCCTAGTATTACAACACCTTTCTCAAGTTCATCCGTATTTGGACGAGCACATGTCCATCCTAAGGCAGCAGAATCCTTCTAAAGGTGAAGGGTGGGTAACTAATCAACACAATCGTTTATTTGCAAAATGGTTCAAAGATAGAGTCATGAAAGAGTTGTCACAAACGTCGAATACCATTGTTGAAACGGTAAAGTGGTTAGCGTATGGTCCTAGCGCGATTGTGAGATCTTATGAAGCATATGACATTAATGGGTATACGTTTTACACTAAACGTCAAGATGATAAGAGTGCGGTGCAAAACAGTGGAGTGACACAAGTAGCACTATCAAGAGATTTTTCAAGTGCTAAAGATACAATGCCAATAGATGCCTCGATGTCCTATAATGGTGTCATTGAAGAAATTTGGGAACTTGATTACAGAGAGTTCAAGTTTCCTCTCTTCCAATGTAAATGGGTTGATAATCGACGGGGTGTTCGGGTGGATGAATTAGGTTTCACTTTGGTGGATTTTGGACGGTTGGGTTATCTTGATGAGCCATTCATACTTGCATCACAAGCCAAGCAGGTATTTTATGTTCTTCATCCTGCTGACACTAAGTGGTCAGTGGTCCTTCAAGGCAAGAGACTCATTGTTGGCATTGGTGATGTAGTAGATGAAGAAGATTATGATCACTTTGATGAAACTCCTCCATTTTCTATTGGTATACAAGGGAGTGCAACTTTAGAGGAAGATAACATTGAATCCACTTACATGCGTTGGGATCATGAAGAAGGATTATGGATTGACCGTCGTTCGTGATTATTCATTGTGTGAGTTCATTTATACATTCTCGCATGCATATAACTCTCTTTTGTTCTTTATATATGCTCTATACGTTGTTCATATTAATTGTGTGAGTTCATTTACATATTCTTGAATATAACTTTCTTGTGTTTTTTATATATGCTCTATACGTCGTTAATAATCATTTATTTATATGTGCAGGTACGTAGACAATTTTCCCAATATAATTGCCGAGTCTTCACATTCTTCAGATGAGCATAGTACTGCCCAAAAAAAAAGGACAAGAGGGCCAACTATGTGCAAAAACATGAAGAAAGCGGGCCAACAAGTGAATATAATTGAGTTCGATGACAAACATAGGCCGATCGGACCAGGCACGAAGAACTTCAAACATTTTATCGGATCTTTAGCCCGCATTCATGTTGACATAAACATCAGTGATTGGCACAAAGTCGATTAAGGCCTGAAGGACATGATGTGGGAAGAGATAAAGGTACTATCACTTGATACATGGTAAATAATTGAAAAGTGAATATAATTTCTTTATAACACCACATGTTATCATTGTCTTTCAGAGGGAATTCAACATTCTCGATGACCGTCCAAAAAAAAGTGTTATGCGGGTTGCGGGGATGAGATGGAAAGATTTCAAGACAAGGCTGGTTCATAATTTCATTACACATGACCACCCAAAATATACATCTCCTACCCAGCTTTATGATTTCTTGACCGAAGAGCAATGGGAGTTGTTTAAAAAAGAACGACAGACGGAAACATTTCAGGTATATTTAAATGTACGCATATGTCTTGTTGAGTGAAAACTAAAAACCTGTGATTTATTTCAGGAGAAAAGTAAGAAGGCGAGGGATAGTCAAATGCGGAACGAGCATCCTCATTATTTGGGCTCAGCCGGATATGCGGGGATGAAGCCACATTGGCTAGTAAGTGACCCGCTATCTTCTAGCTCTTCATGTGACATGATTAGCTCCTCAATTGTAAGCGAGGATCCCAGCCTCGATTGGGTTCGAGCTAGATCGAAGAAGAAAGAAGATGGAACGTATTACATCCCCAACGAGAAAATGAGGGGGGTGTTTGATAAAATTGTAAGTATATCTTATCGATTTCTCATATATTTAATTGAAACTTACTTCAATTCTTATATTCAGTTTTCAATTTTTTTAACAGGTAGAAAAAGCTGAGCAAGCCACGCAGGGGACATTTGTGTCGAGTAGACAACATGATATTCTGAGTGAAGCCCTTGGTAAAGAGGATCACTCTGGTAGGGTGAGGGGATATGGCGTGTATGTCACCACGCGGGATGTTTACGGCCGGCCCGATGATTACCTTAGACGATCGTGTGGGGTCGTGTCAGTAGACGACATTAAAGATATCATCAGGAAGGAGATGGAGGATAGCATCACAGAGCGGGTCAGGCATCAAACCATGTCGGAGATGCAAAGTAAATTTGACAGTATGCAGAGCGCGTACCATAGTATGCAGAGTAAATATGATGCCATCCTCCAGCGCTTGGGCCTCAATGTTGATGCCGAGGTGGAGGTAACTGCACAGCCCCGACCACCAACTCGAAGTAGTTGCCACTCTGTGAATCCAGACCCATTTGATGGTATTCAGGTACTTACCCATAAAGTATTTAGTTTTTTTAGTATTGCTTTTTTTTTTAAATGGAAAGGCCTGACATATATGTTGAAAAATAGAAGCCGATTCCCTGTCGTCTCACCGTATTTGTTGATGGTGACAAGCAAATAGTGGCCAGCGGGATGGTTTTTCCGTCCGGACCCGAGACTGTGGTGCATCATCAACCACTCTGGCTTGATCATGTGAAGGTGTCCGTTGACCATGTTATAGATGGTGCAGAAGCGTTCTATCTTCCAGCGCCATCTCAGCACCACACCACGGTGGGGGAAGCTATTGGAAGTTTTTTCCAATGGCCTAAGGAGTTGGTGATTTTTGGAGAGGTAATAAAATCGAGTTATATAAAAGTTTATGTCAATATTAATTTCTTTTAGATTTGTATCAGACGTGTTATAATGACAAAAATTGTCTTATTGCAGGAAGAGGCCCCAAAAAAGATCGTAAAAAATCTAATAAAGGGAAAAGGCCTCAGAGTTTTGAGTTGTCATCTACCCAGCGACCTGCGATAGTCGACGATGAGACTTTACTACGTCTGGGTGATAAATGCAAAATGTTAAACACCCTGGTCCTTCAATTTCCTGTTGGTGATGACTTCTATTAGGTGCCCGTAGATGCCTCCATCTTCAATTGTACGTTCGAGGATGGTATTTTTGTTACAGTCGCAGACATTACCGATCTGCTTAAAATGCAATGGTTGGATACATCTATCCTACAAATATTTGCATTGTAAGACTTCTGATCACAAATTACAACTTCAATTTATATCATTGTTCGATCTCTATTTATTGGTATCATTATTATTAGGTACCTTCATGAGTTATGTCAGGATTACGGTATTGATTCCATTGGATTCATGTCTCCGTCACACATTGCGTCGGTGTCGGTAAGAACAAATGCCAATGGTGTTGTAAATTATATGGACGAGACCATGAGGGCAATGCAAACAAAGAAATTCATTCTAGCACCGTATTCTCAGGAGTAAGACCATTCTCTCTTGTTAATAGTTAATTTTTTTTTTTTTTGTAATTTGAAAAACACATGTTTGAATTTGTATTTACATGTTCATAATACGTAGGAACCACTGGATGTTGCTAGTGATTTCTCCTCAGAAGAGTACGGTGTACTTATTGGATTCAGCTAGTGCATTTAAGCGTGACTTAGATATCAAGCCGCTATTGAATACGTAAGTTATGATAATTTTCATGAAATAATTGTGGAGTTGTGGTGAAATTGATTGTGGAGTTGTGGTTTCACTTTGATGAATATATGTTGTGATTGTTGAGAAGTTGTGATAGATTCTATAGCAACGCGTCTATTTACAGGTTGGATAAGTTCAATTTATAGGGGAGACTCTGCCAAAATTTTTATAGAAATCTTAGTTTTTGTATTTATTTATTTTGTAACTGGTTCGAATAATTTAATTCAATTTTAGGGCTTTCAAACTATACTGGACACAAGGAGGCATTAGGACAAGAGCCAATACAACGTGGCTAAAAATAAAGGTATGAAAACACATATTTAAAATATATTATAAATCTTTGAATTATTTTCATATTCTATTTAGTGTGATTATTAATGTTAGTTTTCATTGTGAAAATTTCAGTGTCCTCAACAGCCCGGAGGTTCTGAGTGTGGCTACTACGTCATGAAAAATATGTATGAGATAGTCACTGAACACTTTCAGCGTCCGTCGTTGGAAAAGGTATAAGTTATTGAACATGATAATTTTTAATTATTCCTTCATATTTTATTACAAAATAACTGATAATTCATTTTGATTATTTGTAGGCATTTAAAGAGTATTACTCAACGGAGGAAATTGCTGAAATTCAAAACTTATGGGCTAAATACTTCGTCGATAGGTGTGTGTAAATCGACGTGTATTCAAACTTCTATTTACTCAATTACATGTGACATTAACAATCTTGTAAATATAATTATTTCTCATTTATTTAACATTATTTTAATTATGTCTATTATATACATATTTGATGATGTGCATGTGGAAAATGTTCAGTCCACGTTTAGTTGATTGCAGGTCATGATCGACCTGCAGTGATCTGGATCATTGCAGGTGACGTCCAGGTCATTGCAGGTGACATCTAGGTCATTGCAGGCCATGACCTGCAGTGGCCTGGGTCATTGCAGGTCATGACCTGCAGTGGCCTGGGTCATTGCAGGCGACGTCCAGGTCATTGCATGTCATGTCTAGGTCATTGTATTTTACTCTATAGAAGAAAAGAAAAAAAAAATAATAATAATTGAAAACGCGTCGGTTTTTAGAAAACCGACGCCTAAAGTTTAAACTTTAGGCGTCGGTTGTAATCACAACCGACGCCTAAAGTTTACTTTAGGCTAAATTTTTATTTTTTATTTTTTTCAATTTTACGCGTCGGTTTCTTAACAACCGACGCGTAAAGATATCATTTTACGCGTCGTTTTACAACCGACGCGTAAAGTCTTTACTTTACGCGTCTACTTCATACACGTCGCCACAAAAACCGACGCCTAATCTCTTAAATAACCGACGCGAAAGACTGTTTCTGTACTAGTGTGATAGGAGAAGGAGTCCTTCATTGCATAAACTTACCTTTTGACGGGATCCCAATAGGGAATCTCAACGAAAATTCAGAATAACTAAAATAAAAATCTAGGAAAGACCTAAATCAGATTAAAACTGAGAAATAATAAATAAATTAGACGATAGGATTCCAACCAAAACCTCACGAACCAAGAAATTGACGATGTGAAGGAAAGAACTGGAATTGTTGAATGTCACAAGGACTGTCTAATTCCTTGATAAGTTCGGGGTGAACGCCACAAAGATTCGATCTTTGATAAGTTCAAAAATAAAGGGACTCCTCAACCTCTAACAAGAGAAAACTCTCTCACTATTTAATTTAATAATCAACCAAAATTGTTTTTACAATGAATGAAATTGATAATATAAAGTAAAATTGACCTAAAACTAGGTTTAGCCGCTAGTGGGCCCAAAAATATGGAAATAATAAAGCAAAACGGAAAATAAACTTAAATTCACGTAATTTTGAAAATTTGACAGTTACGGTCGTGAAGATGAATATTAGGGCCGTAAGTGACTTTCTATTCGTGAGTTATGGCCGTGACAAGCCGTGACGATAATTCTTAAGGTCGTAGATATGGTAGTCTTGAAATTCTTCACTTTCACCCAAGAGTAGCTTACGGTCGTGAGATCCACATTTACGGCCGTAAATGTGTAATTTTTGGGAATCTTCAATTTGAGTCGTGAGTGACTTACGGTCGTGATCTGCATGTATTACGACCGTGATTATAGTTTTGGCTGAACTTCCCCTTTCTAACCCGGCTTGATCCATTCGCCTCCTCGGCTCGACGTCAATATGAAACTTGCTCCGTTTCTCACGTAGATTATTGTTGTATTGCTGCTGGCTCAACTTCTCCTTTTGATGCCTATTTTGGATCGCATCATCCCCCTTTCTTGAAAATGATTCGACCTCGAATCAACTTCTGGTCGACTTTTCAAACACTTCCTGTTTTTGTTGGTTTGCTGATCATGCTTATACCTCGTGCGTTCCTTTAAACTTTTGGGCTGCTCATTTTTGCCAATGAATTTCTTCCCCAGCTTAAGTTCATGGTTTGATTTAGGTACCTACAAAATAGATTTAATAGACTAGGGAGGGAATTGTTAGTTTGGTTAAGTGCAAAGGATGGTGCCTTGTAGCTCAATCGTTGTGCAAATATGCTCATTTTGTGGGTGGACTCTCTTTTCTTTTTTGCACTTATGGTCTCCTTTTTCTAAGGTCGTGGCATCAACTCTCTTGTTCTCAAATTTCACACCCTCTCACAAATGAATATTGATTCTTAAAACCATTGTGCACCACCCTCCTATCATATTGCCATGGTCTTCCCAACAAAATATGGCCAACATGCATAGGCACTACATCGCAAAGGACCTTATCCTTTTAACCCCCAATGCTAAATTTGACCAGTACATGCTGGTTCACCTTGATTTCCCCCTCAATCATTCAACCACTGCAATTTATAAGGGTTCAAATGTTTTAACTTTGACAACCCAACTTCTCAACCAATAGTATAATAACTACATTAGTACAACTACCCCCATCAATCACCATTCCACATACTTTCTTGCCAACTAAGCACCTAGTGTGAAACAGATTGTCCATTTGCTCATCAATTTCACCTAGTTAAACCCGAGAACTAAGAACATGTCTATTGACTAGTGACCCCTTCACCACATAAGTTAGCCCCTCTTCATCGCTACTACTAGCCCCAGCATCCTGTAATCTAGGCATTCCCTTAAACTCATCCTCCGAAATAATATCCCCATTTTCACATAAAATCATAACCCGCTTATTAGGACAATTGGAAGCAATGTGTCCCGAAGCTAAGCATTCAAAATACTTGATATTCCTATCTCTAGTAGGTTGGGGTTCAGCAATATTTTTACCCTTCGCTGTCGGCTCCTCCTTTGCCTTCGGGACAGGATCATCGTTGACTTCCCGTTTTGGATACGAACCAGAAGGTTGCCTTGCTGCTCCCTTCCACTTCAGCTGTCTTTCCACTTTCATGGCCATGTGTACAATATCATCTAGTTTCACATACTGTTGCAGCTTGATGATGTTGGCAATGTCCCTGTTCAACCCGCTAAGAAACCTTGCCATGGCAATGTCCTTCTATGCCCCCGTTCACGCCTATCACCTCACTCCCTTTTCCTACCTAAGCTGGCCATAGACACATCCCCGCTATCACCATCACTATTAATCCTTCCGTCATCACACTAGTACAAAAATATCAAATTAGCATCGTTTTTCAAGGAAAACGACGCCTGTAAAAAAAAGAGGTGGCAAAATTATAAATAAATATTGAATAATGGCGTCGATTGTTAGGAAACAACCGACGCCAATTAACTCGGCCGCTTAAGGGCATCGGTTCTTACATAAGAACAGACGCCTATAAAACTCCTATAGGCGTCGGTTCTTAAAAAAAAAAAAGACGCCTTTTATTAATAGGCGTCGGTTCTTATAAAGAACCGACACCTATACTTAGGTTTTAATTTTGTGCCTCCACCAATTTTTCACTCATTTCCCCGGTTTCATCACCAAAAATTTTCAGCTCTAGCCATTTCACGCAACAATTTTAGTTCAACCGAGGTCATTGTCCTACATTCTCACGCCGCCGCCACCATGCCCCACCACCTCTCCACCCGACGCTCTAGTACCCCACCGCCACCATCCACTTCAGCCTCGCGCCACCAGCCCCCGAAGCCTCCTCCCCCGCACGCCACAGCACCTGCACACTTGCCACCAGCCCCCGGCGCCACTGCCCCTGCTCGCCGCCACAACACCCCACCCACACCACCACCCACCAGAAACCTGCTCCCCACAGCCACAGCCACAGCCACACCCGCGCCACCACCCACCCAAAACTCGCTCCCCACAGCCACACCCTCGCCACCACCCACCCAAAACTCGCGCACCATCCCACTCTAGCCACCACCACCTACCCCACAAGGTCCACTACTAAACGGTAATTTTTCATATTTTAAGTAAAACTATTTTGTTCATTTTGTTAGATTATAATTGAAGTTATCATTTTTATTTATTATGTTGGTTGATTTAAATGATCTTATTAGTTTAGTTTGAATTTCAATTTTAGATTATTGATTTTGTGTTAGTGGATGTATACATTCAATTTTTAAAACTTGGAGTTTTATTGAATTGTAGAATGTTAATTTTATCTGAGTTTTGAATTAGTTACGGATAAGTAATGATTGTGAGGTATTTATAAGTGAATTATTTGAGATGTTTTGTACTTGTTGGACGTTTTGATGAGTTGAGATGATTGTGTTGTGATTATTTGGAGATATGAGCGTATATAGTGAATAATTAAGAGGTTAAAAATGTTTGAGTTTTTAACATGTTGAGGATGAATATTTTAGACTGGATGATAATGTTGAAGTTTGACTGGAGTTTTGTTTGAGTTTTGAATATGTTGAAGTTAAATATTTTAGTTTTATTGTGGCATTTTGATTCCCCCTACAGGTTGGTTAAGTCCAATTTACAGGAGAGATTCTGTCAAAATTTTCGTAAGATTTTATAAATAAAAATGTAAATAATAAGTTAATGATGAGATCCCGGTCGGGGAATCTCGTCGAACAAGCGGAATAACGATATTTAAAACCCTAGGAAAGATCTAAATCAGATATGACACGAAAAATAACAAGAACAAGAATAAATAGACGGAAATTAAAATAAGATTGACGGTAGGACCTAGACCCAACAATCACGACGCAATAAATTGACGATGCGGATTGAAGAATCGAGGTTTTCGAAACGCCACAAGGGATGCCAAATTCCTTGATAAGTTTCTGATTGGAACGCCACAAACATTCAGGGGAAATATTTGATAAGTTCTATAAATTTTTCTTCAAGAACAAGAAAAAGGAATCCTCCTTTTCGAGAGAGAAAATTCTCACATTCATTCAATAATATCAAAGTTATCTGTTTACAATGATAAAGAAAACCTAATTATAGTCCAAAAATGCGTCAAAATAAACCTAGCCGCAAAATCCACGAAATAAAATGCGGCGCCCTTTTACGGCCGTAACATATGTGTTTACGGCCGTAATTGACCCTCGGGTCTAAAACTGTTTTTATCTCTTACGGCCGTGACATGGTTCTTACGGCCGTAAGTCACCTACTGACTAAAATTGCATAACTTCGTTACGGCCGTGCGATAACAAAGTTACGACCGTGAATGTAGCTGTTACGGCCGTGAACACTGGTTTTACGGCCGTGAATGTGCTCTTGGTCGCCAAACCTTAACCCTTTTGATTCGGCTCGATCCCTTTGTCTCCTCGGCTCGCTTCCAACATGAAACTTGTGTCGTTTCTCGCGTAGATCACTGTCGCATTTCCGATAGGTCGACTTCTCCTTTGGTCTCCTACTTCGGATCACATCATCCCCCCTTTCTTGGAAAGGATTCGACCTCGAATCTGTATATGGCCTCTCCTTTATGTGTCTCTTGCTTTCGTTGGCTCGAGAGACCTGTTCCTGTTTTGTTCTATGCATCATACTTCGGGGTTGTTCTGTCCGGCAATTAATTTCCCCTTTGGCCTTAGTTTTGTAATTTGGTTGTAGTACCTGCAAAACAAAATTAGCCAAACTAGGGAGGGATGTGTTAGCAAATGCAAATAAGCTCATTTTTGTGGTGGACTCTCTTTTCTTTTTCTTTGTACTCTCAAGCTCACCTTTTTCTGAGGTCGTGGCCTCAACGCTCTTATTTTTTTTCTCAAACTCGCTCTTTATTTTCAATTGGTCCTCTTGGACCTCTTTAGGTGTTAGCGGAGCAAGAGTGATCCTTTTTCCACCCTTCACGAAAGAATATCTATTTTTGAACCCATCATGCACCACTCTCCTATCATGCTGCCATGGCCTTCCCAATAAAATATGCCCAACATTCATAGGGACCACATCGCACACAACCTCATCTCTATAACCCCCAACGGTGAATTTAATATTAACCTGCTTGTTCACCTTAAGTTCTCCCGACTCGGTTAACCACTGTAATTTATAGGGGTTGGGGTGTTTCACCTTAGGCAAGCCCAACTTCTCCACCAATAATGTACTAACCACATTAGTACAACTTCCTCCATCAATTACCATCCCACAGACCTTTTTCCCCACCAAACACCTAGTGTGGAAAAGATTATCCCACTGTTCATCAATTTCAACCATCTTAGTTCGAGAATTTAGGACACGTCTATTCACAAGGGACCCTTTCACCGCATAAGTTAACCCCTCTTCATCGCTACTACTAGCCACAATATCTACTAACTTAGGCATTCCCTTAAATTCGTCCTCAGAACTAATTTCACCATTATCACGCAAAAGCATTACTTTCTTATTTGGACACTGTGACGCTATATGGCCCATCCCCAAACACTTAAAGCACTTAATATTTCTATCCCTAATAGGTTGAGAATCATAAATATTTTTACCTTTAGTTGTAAGTTCCTCCTTTCCCTTCGGGACGTGCTCATCATTGTGATCCTTCCTCGGTTGTGATGTAGGATAAGTTCCCGGTGATTGTTTAGATTTCCCCTTTCGCCTCAATTGCCTTTCTACCTTCATTGCCATGTGCACCATGTCTTCCAGTTCCACATAATGTTGTAACTCAACGATGTTTGCAATATCCCTGTTCAGCCCACTCAAAAATCTAGCCATTGTAGCTTCCCGATCCTCCACCACGTTGGCCCTAATCATGGCTACCTCCATGTCTCTATGATATTCCTCTACACTCCTAGAACCCTGCGTGAGCCCCTGCAACCTTTGATAAATATCCCTATGATAGTGGCTTGGAACAAACCTCTTCCTCATGATGGTTTTCATCTCACGCCATGTATCCACCGGCCCTTCACCATTCCTCCTCCGATCCTTCACCAACTGATCCCACCAATTAATCGCATAGTCAGTGAACTTAACGACCGCTAACTTCACCTTCTTTCCTTCAGAATAATTGTGGCAATCAAACATCAATTCTACATTCTTCTCCCAATCTAGGTAAGCCTCCGGATCACTCCTCCCATGAAAAGGTGGAATATACATTTTTATTTTACCTAGATTATCATCTACCTCATCCCGATCACCACGATCTCTTCTATTATTCGCCCTTTCATCCCTATCTCCTCTACCCCTTCTCCTCCTTACACTAGCCACAGATGATTGGACACTACTTCCTTCACTCGCAAACTCTTCATCATCAAACCCATATCCAAACCTTTGATTATGTCTCCCCCTATGATCTCTCCGGTCTTCCCTTCTAGCCCTAGGACCCGCATGAGTTTGTTCCCTACGCAACTTGTTAATATTTTCCTCCTGCCTATCCATCCTAGTCATCAACTTCTCAAACTGCTCATGTAAAGTCTCCATCACACCTACAACATTATTATTCACCCTATTCATACCTTCAGGTCGTTTGTTGTGGCTCGTTGATGAAGCTGCTGGCTCCCTTCTGTAAATTCCCTGGTTATCCCCAACTGATGAAGATGATGAATCCCGTCTGCTAGACATTATTAGTCTTCACAGGAATAAGTAGTATATACCTCACAAAAATATATCGCTCGTGTATCACTCAAAATCCCCCTTCCAAGCACTTCAAAACAGTTCAAGAACTCAAGTAAGGGTAGGACACGATAAGACACGAGTAAGAACGGGAGAATTTGGAAATTGAAACAATTTCGGAATATGTCGGGAAATTAATGGATTTTTTTTTTTTAATAATCTGCCAGAGAATTTGACTATGAGTATGGCAGAAAAAAGGGAACTGAATTTGGACAAAAAACGAAGAAGAAAAACACTTTTTAATTTTTTGGGACTGACTCTTATGGATCAAACTGAAAAAAATTATGACGACACGAAGAACGCGAAGAACAAGAAAATCAAGAAATTTCAAGAAACGCAAGAATCTGAAATAGATCCAAGCTCTGATACCAGATGATGAGATCCCGGTCGGGGAATCTCGTCGAACACGCGGAATAACGATATTTAAAACCCTAGGAAAGATCTAAATCAGATCTGACATGAAAAATAACAAGAACAAGAATAAATAGATGGAAATTAAAATAAGATTGACGGTAGGACCTAGACCCAACAATCACGACGCAATAAATTGACGATGCGGATTGAAGAACCGAGGTTTTCGAAACGCCACAAGGGGTGCCAAATTCCTTGATAAGTTTCTGATTGGAACGCCACAAACATTCAGGGGAAATATTTGATAAGTTCTATAAATTGTTCTTCAAGAACAAGAAAAAGGAATCCTCCTTTTTGAGAGAGAAAATTCTTACATTCATTCAATAATATCAAAGTTATCTGTTTACAATGATAAAGAAAACCTAATTATAGTCCAAAAACGCGTCAAAATAAACCTAGCCGCAAAATCCACGAAATAAAATGCGGCGCCCTTTTACGGCCGTAACATATGTGTTTACGGCCGTAATTGACCCTCGGGTCTAAAACAGTTTTTATCTCTTACGGCCGTGACATGGTTCTTACGGCCGTAAGTCACCTACTGACTAAGATTGCATAACTTATTTACGGCCGTGAAAATGATGGTTACGGCCGTGCGATAACAAAGTTACGGTCGTGAATGTAGCTGTTACGGCCGTGAACACTGGTTTTATGGCCGTGAATGTGCTCTTGGTCGCCAAACCTTAACCCTTTTGATTCGGCTCGATCCCTTTGTCTCCTCGGCTCGCTTCCAACATGAAACTTGTGTCGTTTCTCGCGTAGATCACTGTCGCATTTCCGATAGGTCGACTTCTCCTTTGGTCTCCTACTTCGGATCACATCATTTAAGGTGGTTTCATTCGTATTAACACATGGTTAATATCTTGATATATGTGTTTTGAATTAGTTACGGATAAGCAATGATTGTGAGGTATTTACAAGTGAATTATTTGAGATGTCTTGTACTTATTGGATGATTTGGTGAGTTGAGATTATTATGTTGTGTTAATTTGGAGATATGAGCATATATAGTGACTAATTAAGGGGATAAAAATATTTGAGTTTTTAATAAGCTGAGAATGAATATTTTAGACTGGATGATTGTAAGACCGCTTTTCATTTTTACGTGCAATTTTAAATTTCACGTAATATTTATGTAAATGTGGTTATGAATTTTAAATGTGATAATTTTTTTATGTTTATGGTTTGAAGTATTTTGCAGTGGAAGAATTTGGATGCCGTCTCGATTAATGTGCTAATTAAAAGTTTATAAATTTTTATTTTAAATTGTTTACGTACAATTTTATGTGATGTCTTATTGCCATATCAAGCTATTTTCTATGTTATTGTGTTAAATTGAGATTTGGGGGATAGTTTAGTGCCAATTGGAGATTTAATAGTACTTATTGACTTAATTAAACAAAAGAGGAGATTGAGGGACTGAATTGCAAATTTCAAAAGATTTACTTTTAAATCCTAACCTAAAGACTCAAAACTCGCTCCCTCTCCTCTCTTCGACCGCAATGCACCTCACTCACGGCCTCTCTCTCTCTCACACTGCTCTCCCTCTCGGTCTCCTCCTCTGTCGCGACCTCTCCCTCTCGCCTTCGACCGCCGACTGCCACCCCACCGGCCGGTAAGCCTCCTTTTTCCCCTTCCCCTCTCACAAGCACACACACACGAAACCGAGCCCAACCATTTTCTCGGTCACTCACACACCCGTGCACACGGGTTTGCACACACACACACACATACACACATTCATATGTTGAATTTTATGTATAGGTTGATGTATAAATGGAATTTAATGTAAGTATATATGTATTTCTCACATTTTTCAGATTTTGGTTTTTTGTTTGATTTCGAATTTTACCGTTAAATTGGGGATTTAATAATGCTTATGTATGTGTGTATTGATGTATATATGTATGTGTGTGTGTGTGTGTGTGTGTGTGTATATATATATATAGATGTATAAATGGGTATTTTGATTTTGAATATGTATACACTTTATGCATATGTGTGCAAGTGATTTTCAAATTTCGAAAATTGTAGATTTAAAATTTGTTTAATTGAGATTTTTAGTTTAACTTAGAGTTATAAATGTAATTTTCAATTCTGATGAAAAATGTATATATGTGTGTCATTCACGGTAAGTTTTCAGATTTCTTAGTTATGTAGACTAATTTTCAGATTTCAAAATTGTTGGAAAAATATTTGGTTTAAATTTGAGTTAGTTAATTAAGTTTATATTATTCTGGGTAAATTGAGAAATTTGAGAATTTTCATGTATTGATATAAATGGCTTTAGTCATATTAGCTAGTTAATTCTTAGATTTTTAATATATGAATCCAATTGTTAACCAATGGACCAATGGTTAGGTTAATTTTTGATTAAAAGTTATAGCTTCAGTTTTTCGAATTTGATTAGATTTATGAAATTAGTTAATTGCTTTTTTGTAAAGTTTGTAATAGATGGTTATTTTAAGATTTGTGAACTTGTTAGAATTACGATTAAGTAATTTCTAAAGTTATGTAATTTTGAGTTTGAATTTGAATTTAAAAGATGAGAAGGCCTTCTAATGTGCATTGAGATTCATTTCTTGTCTCAAATATGGTTTTATGTGTTTTGGTTATTATGTAAAGTCACGCTTGGGTTAAATTGAAGTTTTAATCTCGGTTAATGTTTGATTAGTATTAAAATGAATAATGAATGTGTTTGTGAACTGAAAGTTATACTTTTTGACGAATGAAAATAATTAGGACTTTTGGTACATTGATGTTACGGGCAACCAAGATGCTTCCACTCACAATTTTGGACGGTAAATACTAAGAACGTCAAGTAAGTAAACTTCCCCTATTTTCATAGAAGTTAAATGTAAATGTGGAATGTGTAAATGACTGTTTGCAACTTACTTGCTTTGATGAATTTCATTTACTTTATGAAAGTATATGTTATTATGAAGAATGTTCAAGCATGCACATTATCATGTCATTGCATCATCAAGCGTGCATTGGCATCGGAATTGGGAAGTCAAATGTTTTTAAATGAAAGAAATGTGCCAAGGTGCAAGTTTGTTCAAAAGATTATGTATCCCAAGTTTTTAAGAAAAAATGGGTGTACTTCTAGTTCATGAAAGATGCGAGTGGGAAATGGGGCGTGGGGGACCGGCGTACCCGAATTAAGTCTCTTTGCGACGGAATGTTCAACCGTTTTACGGTGGAATGTTAAACCGCTTTGCGGTGGAATGAATTGAATGAGCCGCTTTACGGTTGAATGAAGTGAATGAGCCGCTTTGCGGTGGAAATGTGAAAGTTAATCTGGTTCCAAATAAGAATTGCCCACTGTTATCTGATTGACTAGAAGATACACCAAGTGAGCTCACGATGGAAATGAAATGAAAGTTGTGAAATGAAATGAAAGTTTGAAAGTTTTGGAAAGTAAAGTAAATGGGGATACATATATGAAATTTTTAAAGCATTCATGTCATAAGCATGCATTTCATGCATAAAGTTTACTTACTGAGCTTTAGCTCACCCCAATCCCTCCCCAACATTTCAGGTGATGAAAGTTAGGTGATCCGAGGAGAGCACTCGGCAGCTGACTCAGGCTATACCCGCTTCAACCCTTTTAAAATAAAGTTAAATTAGAATTTATTTCAATTTCTCATTATTTATTCTTTAATTCATGTATTATTGAGGTTAAATTACCTCTTATTTCATTTGCTAAAGTTTATTTACTTAGAATTATATTGTTGAGGAGTTTGGGACTTATCGTAATGGTTTAGATGATGTTTGGGATTGAATAAGTTGCGATGTATATTTTAAAAATGGTTTTGATGACCCTCTACAGGTTGGCTATGTCCAATTTACAGAGAAGACTCTGTCAAAATTTTTGTAAAATTTCATAATAGAAAATGAGAATGTTGAGGTTTTAAATGATCTCTTTTCCGCATTTAAGTAAAGAAAAGTTAACACGGCTAGGTTTAAGATTTTGAACTTGGGGTGTTACAATGATAATGTTGAAGTTCTACTGGAGTTTTGTTTGAGTTTTGAATATGTTGAAGTTAAATATTTTAGTTTCATTGTGGCATTTTGATTCTCCCTATAGGTTGGTTAAGCCCAATTTATAGGGGAGATTCTGTCAAAATTTTCGTAAGATTTATAAATAAAAATGTAAATAATAAGTTAAGGTGATTTCATTCGTTTTAACACATGGTGAATATCTTGATATATGTGTTATTAGATATGGATCGGAGTTGGATGTATAGGAGACGTAATACACATGAATATGTGAAAGGAGTTGAAGAAATGTTTTTGTGTCCTTGTTGTGATTGTAAGAATCTGAGAAAGTTCCGTAACTCTGAGCAAGTCAGGAATTATTTGATTCTTCGTGGGTTTAAGGAAGGTTATTGCACGGTGGATATGACACGGTGAAAGTATACTTCCTAGGACGAGTACCGGTGATGATAAGGGTGATCAAGAGGAGAATAATGTGGACAATGATCAAATGATGTGGATAGTGATCGGATAGATGAAATGATGTGTGACATACAAGAGGATTTCATCGAAAAGTCTGATCATATTTTCGATAGCTTGTTTAATGATTGTGAACAACCTTTATTTTCTGGTTGTAAGAAATTCACAAAATTGTCTGCTGTGTTTAAGTTGTATAACTCGAAAGCGAAGAATAGGTGGAGTGATAGGAGTTTCAAGGATTTATTGGAACTTTTACGAGATATGCTTCCGGAGGATAACGAACTTCCTAGTTCAATTTACGAGACAAAGAAAATGTTGTGCCCGATGGGTATGGAGATCGAGAGGATACATGCATGTCCAAATGATTGTGTATTGTATCGAAATGAGTATAAGGACTTCAACCTGTGTCCAAAGTGTGGAGCATTGAGGTATAAACGAAAGAAAGGCAATGTTAATTGGGAGGATAAGAAAGGCTCTCCAGCAAAGGTGTTATGGTACCTACCTGTATTACTAAGAATTAAACGCTTATTTGCCAATGCAAAGGATGCGAAGAACATGCAGTGGCATGCTGATGGGAGGAAAGAAGATGGAAAGCTAAGACACCTGGCTGATTCTCCTCAATGGAGGACCATTAATAGGATATTTCCCGAATTTGGTGGAGAAGATAGGAATCTTAGGCTTGGACTATGTACAAATGGGATGAATCCGCACGGTAACATGAGTAATCGACAAAGCACTTGGCCGGTTCTCTTGGTGAATTACAATCTTCCTCCTTGGTTATGTATGAAGCGCAAGTACATCATGTTGTCGTTGCTAATATCAGGGCTTAAACAACTGGGAAATGACATAGATATTTACCTAGCGCCACTAATTGAAGATTTAAAACTATTGTGGAATGAAGGTGTGTTAGCATTTGATGCACATAGTCAAATGAATTTCACGTTACGTGCTATGATATTTTGCACCATAAATAATTTTCCAGCTTATGGTAACTTGTCGGGGTATACTAATAAAGGAGCTAAAGCATGTCCCCTTTGTGAAGAAGATATGGTTGGTCTTTGGTTGAAAAACTGTAAGAAAAATGTGTTTATGAGTCATCGAATATTTCTCCTTGTTCACCACCCTTATTGAAAGAAGAAAAATCTCTTCAATGGAAAAGTCGAGACTCGAGTTTCTCGCTTACCGTTAACAGGAAATGAGGTCTATGAATGAGTTAAAAATATTGATGTTATGTTTGGAAAATCCTTTAAACCTTCTCAGAAGAGTCTTTGGAAGAAGAGATCCATATTTTGGGATCTACCCTACTGGGAACACTTACAGGTAAGGCATTGTCTTGATGTAATGCATGTGGAGAAAAATGTATGTGATAGTGTCATCGGGACATTATTGAACATTCAAGGAAAGAGAAAAAATGGTATCTAAGTCAGAAAAGACATGGTAGAAATGGGGATATGGAATAAGTTAGCACTGCAAGAGTTCGAAAAACGTACCTATTTACCCCCAACTTGTTACACTTTGTCTAGAAAGGAGAAAACAAGTTTTTGTGAGTGCCTAAATTCTGTTAAGGTTCCATCTGGATACTGATCGAACATCAGAAGTCTTGTGCCTATGAAGGACTTGAAATTGGTTGGTATGAAGTCTCATGACTGTCATGTCTTAATGCAACACTTGTTACCAACTTCAGTTCGTGGCACACTCCCAAAACATGTTAGAAAAGTCATTATAAAACTTTGCTTTTTTTTTTTTTAATGCAATTTGCAGTAAAGTTGTTGATCCAGATGCGCTGGACAATTTGCAGGCCAATATTGTTATCACTCTATGTCAATTTGAAACGTATTTTCCTCCATCATTTTTTTGACATTATGGTGCACTTACTTGTTCACTTGGTGAGAGAAATTAGATTTTTTGTCCGGTGTTCTTGAGATATATGTATCCATTTGAGAGATATATGGGTATATTAAAAGGATATGTGAGAAATCGATTTCGACCTGAAGGCAGTATCGTTGAAGGTAATGCTGCCGAGGAGGTTATTGAATTTTGTACTGATTACCTAGATGATATTGATGTTATTGGTATTCATAAATCTCGTCATGAGGGAAGACTAAAAGGTAAATGTACGATTGGATGCAAAACAATTGTACCTAGTGTTGAATTGCGAGACAAAGCACATCTCCTTGTCTTGCAACACCTTACTGAGGTCCATACATATTTGGACGAGCACATGTCCATTTTAAGGCACACGAGGGAAGACTAAAAGGTAAATGTACGATTGGGTGACTAATGAACATAATCGCTCATTTGCAGAATGGTTCAAAGATAAAGTGTTGCAAGAATTATCACAAATGTCGAATAGAATTTCTGAAATTGTAAAGTGGTTAGCGTACGGCCCTGGCATGCTTGTGAGGTCTTATGAAGCATATGACATTAATGGGTATACATTTTATACAAAACATCAAGATGATAAGAGCACGACGCAAAATAGTGGAGTGACTCAAGTAATGTCAAGAGATTTTTCCGTAATGTCTTATTATGGAGTAATTGAAGATATTTGGGAACTTGATTACAGGGAGTTCAAGTTTCCTCTATTTCGATGTAAATGGGTTTATAATAGACGGGGTGTTCGGGTGGATGAATTAGGCTACACTTTGGTGGATTTTGGTCGGTTGGGTTATTTTGATGAGCCATTCATACTGGCATCACAAGCGAAACAGATATTTTAAGTTCTTGACCCGACAAATACTAAGTGGTCAGTTGTCCTTCAGGGCAAAAGACATATTGTTGGCATTGTGATGTGGTGGATGAAGAAGATTATGATCATTTCGACGAAACTCCTCCATTTTCTATTGGTATACAACCAGATGCAATTATAAGGGAAGATAATCTTGAAATAAATTACATGCGTGAGGATTATGAAGAAGGATTGTGGATTGACCGTCGTTCGTGAGGCAATATATTTGTGTAAGATAGTTTACTTTCTTACTTAGAACTTTTAAATATTGTTCATATATGCTCTATTCATTGTTACTATTTGCTTCCTAATTTGTTTATATATTTTTGTTTTGTTATATACGCAGATACGTGCAAGTCCCGTGAAAGTCATGGCTGATTCTTCCAGTTCATCTGATGATCATTGTATCAATAAAAAAAAAAGACTAGAGGACCAACTAGTTGTAAAAACATGAAGAGGAAGGGGATGAAGTAAGTGTGATTGAATTTGATGAACACAATAGGCCAATCGGACCCCATAAAAAGAACTTCAATTCTTATATAGGGTCTTTGATCCGTATTCATGTGGATATAAATATTAGTGATTGGCATAAAGTCCCTAAAGGCCTTAAAGACATGATTTGGGAAGATATAAAGGCATTACATCACTTCATACATAGTAACTTAATAATTCATTATATATTTTTTTGTTATGGGTATAAATATCGTATATTATTGTTGTATTTCAGAAAGAATTCAGCATACCCGACGACTAAAGGAAACAAATTATTTTAAGAGTTGCTGGGTCCCGATGGAAAGATTTCAAGAGTAAGTTGATGCATAAGTTCATTAACAATAAGCACCCAAGATACGCATCACCTACTATGCTATATAATTACCTGACCGAAGAAAAATGGGAGCAATTCAGGAAAGAACGTGAGACTGAGATTTTCAAGGTATATGACATTATAACTCCTACTCTCCTGTGCGATGGTTCTTAATTATTTTTTATTATTGAGTTGAAAACTAATGAATGTGATGCTTTATCTTTCAAGGAAAAAAGCAAGAAGGCCAGGGAAAGCCAGTTGCACAACGAGCATCCACATTTTTTGGGCTCCGCTGGTTATGCCGGGATGAGGCCACAGTGGCTTTTATCAGACCCACTACTGTCTTCTGCATCTTCGTGTGCGTCAATTAGCTCGTCCATGTTAAGTGACGATCATAGCTTAGATTTGATTCGAGCTAGATCAAAGAAGAAAGAAGACGGATCTTATTACATCCCCAACGAGAAAACGAGGGGGTGTACGAAAAAATTGTAAGTATAGCCTATCAGGTTTTCATAATATGATTAAATTTCGCTTAAGTACTAATATTTAGTTTTCATTTTTTTTTTTTGAGAACAGATTGAAAAATCTGAGGAAGCAACTCAAGGGACATTTGTCCCAAGGAGACACTACGACATCTTATCAGAAGCCCTTGGTAAGGAGGATCATCCTGGTCGGGTTAGGGGATATGGTGTATACTTCACGATGAGGGATGTATATGGCATACCTGATTCGGCCAGCAGACGGTCGAGAGGGGTTGTGTAGGTAGATGATATTAAAGATATTATCATGAAGGATTTGGAGGTTGGTATCACCGAACGTGTCAGGAAAGAGTATGCAGCAGAGGTACAGAGTAAGATTGACAGTATGCAGCAGAAATACGAAGCTATCCTTCAGTGCATGGCTTAAATGTTGATGCTGAAGTGGACATAACTCCACAACCCCGACCACCAACTCGCAATAGTTGCTACCCAGTTAATCCAGATGCATTTGATGGCCTTCAGGTATTTACTCTTAAAATATTTTCTTTTTCAATATTTTTGATTATATTTCAATTTTAAGGGCTATAACATTGAATATTATTAAACCACAGAAATCGATTCCTTGTCGTCTCGCCATAAGTTGTAATGGTGAGCATCAAATAGTGGCTAGAGGAATGGTTTTTCCATCCGGACCTGAGACTATTGTGCACCATCAACAACTCTTGACCGATCATGTTAAAGTGTCGGTTGATGATGTTATACAAGGTCCCGAAGCGTCACTTCTTCCAGTACCATCTCCATACTACACCGTGGTGGGGAAGCTATTGGAGGTTTCTGTCAATGACCTAAAGATTGGTGATTTTTGGAGAGGTAATAATTTTTATATTTATAAAAAGCTTCTTTCGAGTTTTAATTACTTTTAAAATTATATTAGAAATGTTATGATGACAAAAAACATGTAGTTACAGGAAGAGTTGACAAAACAGGCCAAAAATTTGAAAAAAATAAAAAATCTCAGAGTTTTGATATGTTATCTATCAGACGATCACCACTCATTGATGATTCAACGTTATAACGTCTGGGTAATGATTGTAAGATGTTACTCTCTGGTCCTTACACTTCCTGTTGGTACAGACTACATCCAAGTGCCTCTAGACGTGACTGTGTTTCATCACACAGAAGGTGAAAGTTTTATGTTACGATTGACGAAATCACCGACTTGCTCTCAATGAAATGGTTGAATGTATCTATCTTGCAAGTATTCATAATGTAAGATTGTTGAACACGCATTTATGTCTTTCATTTAAATTTTTGTTTTTGTTTTTCATTCATTGGTTGTTATTTTTAGGTTCCTTCATGGGTTGTGTGAGCAATTTGGTGTTCAGTCAATTGGATTTATGCGTCCATCACAGATTGCGTCAATCAGAGTTAAAACACATGTAGAAAGTGTTGTAAGTTACATGGCTGAAACAATGAACATGCTGAGATCCAAGCAATTCATTTTAGCGCCGTACTATCAGGAGTAAGACCATTATTATTATTTATGTATTTATTTATTTATTTAAAGAATAATTACACGTTTATAATACGTAGGAATCATTAGATGTTGCTTGCAATATGTTTTGAAGCCAATATTGTGTACTTCATAGATTCAGCACAATCATGTAGGCGTAACAAAGAAATCAAGTTGTCATTGAATGTGTAAGTAGTTATTACACTGTTCAAACTTTTGTGTTTAGTGCATTATAGATAAGTTGGGTTACTTTCATGGAATGATCGTAGACAATTTGAGGTGAAATTGATGTATTTGTGTTGTGATTATGATAATTTTTAGGATAATTTTCAATAATATATAGGTCTCTATACAGGTTGGATACGTTCAATTTATAGGGGAGTCTTTGGCAAAATTTATGTAAGAATTTTGAGTTTTATTATTATTTTTATAACTTATATATATTTATTGAAACTTTAGGGCATTTCAAGCTTTTTGGTCATTAGGAGGCAAGAGGGCAACATCCAATGTAAATTGGAAAAAGATCTCGGTATGAAAACTAGAATTTTATAAATTGCTACAAATTCTCATATTAGTTTAATATTCACTTTCATTCAATTACTAATAATAGTTTTAATTTTAAATATTCAAATTTCAAGATGAGTGTGGTTATTATGTTATGAGAAACATGTTCCAGATAGTCACAGCCTATTCTCAACTTACTTCTCTACACGAGGTATAAGTTATTGAAGATAATTGTTTAATTATGATTTATATGTAATTAACATAATAATTATTAATTCTTATTAATTATTTTTAGGCATTTCAAGAATTTTACTGAACAGAGGAAATTGACGAGGTTCGAAATTTATGTGCCAAATACTTCGTCGAAGAGTGTATGTAAACTTGGCCCATTTTATGTTAACATGTACAAATTTTTTAACAATATTGTGAATAAAAGATTAATTAATTCGAAATTCTATTTATTGAGTTATTAAGTTTTGTTCCAGATTCCTCGATTATATATTTGTTAAAGATAATTTTTTGATGTGTATGTGATTGTTATAGTTTATATAGGTATAATGGAAATATAAATAAATAAATAAATAAAAAATAATAGTAAAAGGCGTCGGTTGTTGTTGAAAACCGAAGCCTTAAGTAACTTAAAAGGCATCAGTTGTTACTTAACAATCGACGCCTTTAGTTAAGATTAGGCGTCGGTTTACAACCGAAGCCTTAAGTATGCACTTTTAGCGTCGCTACTAAAGGCGTCTCCTGTACAACCGACGCCTTTGACTCTTACTGTACTAGTGTCAAAATCATATCCAACCCGATGATTACCACCTATGCCCGTCTCTTCCCCCCTCTGATCCCTATGAGTTCGCTCCCTACACAATTGATTAATAGTTTCCTCCTACCTATCCGTTCTAGTCATCAACTTCTCAAAGTGCTCATTTAAAGTAGCAATTACACCTACATCATTCTCACCCACCTTATTTTTACCTTTGGGTCGTTTGTTGTGGCTCATTGTGGAAGCTGCTGGCTTCCTCCTTTCCATTGCCTTGTTGTCACCAACAGATGAAGAAGATGATCCTCGATCGCCAGACATTGT
The DNA here is from genome assembly GCA_963555705.1 of Ligustrum vulgare. Lineage (NCBI taxonomy): Eukaryota > Viridiplantae > Streptophyta > Magnoliopsida > Lamiales > Oleaceae > Ligustrum > Ligustrum vulgare. The sequence goes on from OY743171.1 coordinate 24,875,802, forward strand.
CAGGGATCAAAGACACAAATGGAATAACCTCACGTGTTTAATTTAACTCATGTATATAGCTCAATTCCCTTTCCAATATCACCCAATAAATAATCAAGGAACAATAAGTTAGAGATTTACGGAAGACACGAAGAAAGAAAATTGAGATTGAGAATTACTAGGAATTTTGTTTAATTTTCCATCAATTTTGGATTTTTTTTTTAATTTGCCATAAAATGCGACTTCGAGTATGGCAGAAAAAAGGGAATTAGATTTGGACAAAAATTGAACTAGAAAAATACTTTTGAATTTTTTGGAAGATTTTTAATGGATCAAAGTAAGGACAACATATTCTGCTATATTATTTTTCATGTTTGGCCACCAATAGTTCACTTTCAAATCCTTATGCATTTTAGTAGCTCTCGAATGTACAGAATATGGTGTTGTGTGTTCTTCAGATAGAATATCACCTCGAATATTCTCTACATCAGGTACCACTATCCGTCCTCTAAACCGTAAAATACTGTTGTCTGCTATCTGAAAGTCTGCAAATTTTGTAGAACAATAGTTATCTATTTGTTATCCTTGATGAATTCTATTTATCAAAGCTGGCTGAATTGTTAAGGCTGCAAGTTTAGTCTCCAAAGATCCTTGTAATATCATCTCAATTTCCATTTTCTGTAAGTCCATCAATTCAAATTTCTGAGTGACAACCATAGATGCAATGTTTGGCACTAGTTTTCTACTCAATGCATCAACTACCACATTAGCCTTACCAGGATGATAGGTAATAATACAATCATAATCCTTTACCAACTCTAGCCACCTTCGCTACCTCATATTCAATTCCTTCTATGTAGATAAATATTTTAAAGTTTTGTGATCAGTGTAAATCTCACACCGTTCCACATATAGGTAATGTCTCCATATTTTAAGTGCAAATACAACTGCAGCGAGTTCCAAGTCATGTGTAAGATAGTTCTTTTCATACTCCTTATGTTTCCTAGATGCATATGCAATAACGTTGCCATTTTGCAACAATATACATCCCAAACCATTTTTAGAAGCGTCACTATAAACAATAAAACCATCCAGTACCAGACGGAATTGAAAGGATAGGAGCTGATGTCAATCTTTTCTTCAATTCTTGAAAACTTTGCTCACAAACATTTGTCTAGTCAAATTTCGTACTTGTTCTAGTTAGATTTGTTAAAGAAGAAGCTATCTTCAAGAATCCTTCCACAAATCTACGATAATACCCACCCATTAAACTTCAAACTTTTGATGGGTTCGTTGGTCGTGGCCAACTATGAATAGCCTCTACTTTACTTGGATCAACTGTTATTCCCTTACTTGTTATTACATGCCCCAAAAATACGACTTTATCTAACCAAAATTCACACTTCTTAAACTTAGTGTATACCTATTTATCCTTCAAAATTTGAAGTATTATCCTTAAATGCTCGACATGTTCTTCTCTAGTACAAGAATAAATAAGGATATCATCAATAAATACAATGATAAACTTATCAAGGAAATTCTTAAATACCCTATTCATCAAATCCATAAAAGCCGTTGGAGCATTTGTCAACCCAAATGGCATAATCAAAAAACTCATAATGACCATATCTCATACTAAATGCCGTCTTAGGAATGTCCTCTTCCTTTATCTTTAGTTGATGGTACCCTGATTGCAAATCAATCTTCGAAAATATAGCCACACCCTAAAGTTTATCAAATAAGTCATCAATTCTGGGTAGTGGATATTTATTCTTAATTGTTACTTTGTTCAATTCTCGATAATCTATACATAATCTCGTTGTACAATCCTTTTTTCAAACAAACAACACTGGTGCACCCCATGATGAAAAGCTAGGTCTAATAAAACCTTTATCCAACAAATCTTGTAATTGTACCTTCAACTCTTTCAATTCGGTTGGAGCCATTCTATATGGAGCCTTAGATATTGGAGATGTCCCTAGAATTAAGTAAAACATAAACTCTATTTCACGACTTGGTGGTAATCCCAGGTAGATCATCAGGAAATACTTCTGGAATTTTTTTTGCCACTAGTATATCTCTAAGATTCAGATTATTTTGTACTCCTGCCATTATAGCAGTAACCAAATACCCTACCCACCCACTGTTCAATAGTCTTTGTGCCATCAGTGCTGATATGATAGGAAATCCAAAGCCCTCTCTAATCCCAATAAATGTAAATGATTCATCTCCTAAAGGTTGGAAGGTCACTGACTTCTTATTACAATCAACATAAAGTTCCCTATTTTCGATCAGGATCATACAAGCTCTCAAAATCATATTAGTTTGTTGTACATCTCCAGATGGAACAATCACAGTATAACTGATCTTTTGTATAACAGGTATCCTACCCAACTTCCTTACATACTCAGTAGATACAAATGAATGTGTAGCTCCGGAATCAAATAGAACAATTGCTAGAATGCTATAGAGAGAAAGTTTACCTGTTACCACTGATGGGTTTGTCTCAGCATCTTCTTTAGTAAGAGCAAATACTCTAGCTTGTACTTTCTTTTGTTATGTAGGATTAGGATTGTTTGGGAATGCTTTAGCAAGATGTCCGACCCTTCCACAAACATAACATGTCCTAGTCTCTATAGGACACGCTCCAGTGTGTTGTTCACCACATCTAGGGCAAGATGGTTGTGATATTGAGCTTTTGTCTTGATCTATCTTCAAACGTTTACTCTAGTTCCATTGATGTTGTCCTTTCCTTTGTTGAAATTTTTGTTTCTGATTCTGACCCTGGAATGTTCTTCTTCTATCATCTCTAAGCCAATGCTGTCCTTGTCCCTATCTAAATTGTCGTCTAGCCTCCTGAGCACGACTAAGTCTTTGTTCAGCTTGTTCTGCAACCAATGCCCTCTCAACTATTTATGAATATGATACCCCTTGGATTCCTTCCATGTTTACATCTCTATATATCTCTGGCCTTAATCCCTCGAGGAATCTTTCAACTTTTAGTGCATCAATACTAACCACGTGTGTAGCAAATCTTGATAATTGTTCAAACTTATGAATATATTCTCCCACTGTCGTACTCCCTTTTCGTAACTGTATGAACTCATTCATCTTTGTGGTTTTAACTAACACTGTAAAATATTTGTTACGAAACAACTCTTTAAATCTATCCCAAGTCATAGCATTTATATCTTCTATGCTTCTCATGGTATCCCACCAATGTCCAGCACTTCCTCGTAACATGAAGGATGCACAAGTAACTTTTTCCACTTCAGAAACTCTACTGTATCTAAACATGTTCTCTAAAGTTCTCAACCAATCTTCTGCTGTTGTTGGGTCTAAAGCATCTTCAAATATTGGTGGGTTTAACTTTCTGAATCTTTCTCCAACTGTCTCATTTTGTTTCGCTCTTTGTGGTTGTTGTACAAATTTAGCCCTTTGTTGTTCTCTCATCTCCATTTGTTGCAATAATTGTTGAATCTGTTGTGATTGGCAATCAACCAACTAAGTAAGTCTATTAATTATAACATCACGATTATTATCTAGGATAGATGCCTCTTGTCTGGGAGTTTTGCCTCCACCACTACTTTCACCTCTAGTTCTCACCATAGCTGTTATAGTTGTATATAAAAATTTGGCCAACGTGATTCATGAAACATTAAAGGGTAATCAATAAAATAAAACTTAATTGCATAGTTGTGCTCTTTCATATTCCGAGATCACGTACATGGACAGTCTACAGAATCACAAAGCCATGCTCTGATACCACTCTCTGTCACACCCCTTTTTAATAGATAGATTTGTATAAAAGCTAAAAACAAATTACTCGATTTAAATATGCTATCAATTTTTTTTTTAAAATATGGCGTAAGCATTCTCACAATATAACAAAAGTATATCGAGATAAAAGACAATATAAACTCACTGAAAGCATTTTACATTGAGGTTACAAAAGTATAAACAACCCCACTTTATAAGTCATATGTACTTGCATTACAAGATTCCAAAATACAGTACAAAAGTTTTTAGAACAAAATAGTAGCCCACAAAATAACCCTACAGGTCCTCATCCATGTACATTGACCTTCGAAATCCTGTAAAAGCTTCACAGCCAGCAAGATCACCTATGAACTTGCATGCTCACCTACAATGCAAGAACTACATGAGCTAATGCCCAATAAGTAAAAATCATACATGCCACGATTATGAATACACAATCGTGCAATTCCCATCAATAACATAAAGTTATAAATGCATCATATTCAAATATTGACCAAGATGTGCTCAAAACATTTTGATTGAAATCATTTCTTTTCACTGGGCCCTTGAGAAATCTACTTTGCACCGGAAATAGCTCTGTACAATATCAAATCAATATTAATAACCCAATGACCAATATGACATCGACACAGTCTAGTGGACCAGCCTTCTGTGACCACTAGAGGTACATCTCCTATCGGCCTCTATGATCACCGAAGAAGTATCTCACACACGGTGTCAATAATCATAATATAACAAAGGCAAAGTCAAGTGGTCCACCCTCCCATTACCCACCAAGGATTCCCCCTATTTCTCCTTGTGTTCACCAAGAGGTCTCACTTATTTTCCAACAAATATCACAACATGCCTCGCATGCCTCGGTGCCCTAGTAGTGGTCAATAAAATATTTTGCAATATGATTCACTTCTCAAATCATGTCATGCATGCTAGATATCAAACTTTATGGTATGTCGTGCATGCACGTGCCAAATAATCATGCATAAAATACATTATAAAAATGATGTCTAGAGCACATTCAATCATCGTGTTCAACATAAGATATAAAACTTTCCAACAATTACAATGTTCTTTCATTGTAGTTGTAAATGGATTTCTTCACTTACCTTTCGCCACTATGTGTGTGTTCTCTATGGTGTAATTCGAGTCCTTTCCACTAAAAGGCGTTAAACAACCTGTATTGTTGCCTAATATCAAACACGGTTCTTAAGTTCACAAGCCTAATACACACATTCCTTCACTAGGACTACTAATGTCAAGACAATCTATATAACACCAAGACTTCAAGTTGTAGCCCCAAACTTCCCCCTATTTCCAAGTTCAATTTAGGTAAAACACATTTATTTGGATCAATAATGTCCTAACACTCATTCAAATCAACTTCCCTAGCTTTAGAGGTGAATGGTAAACATGCAAGGGTGAAACTATGCAAAATCTGAAAATGGACAGATTCTGATTTTAAATTTCAGCTGCAGCGCAGGTTAATTCATTCCAATTTTCACACCCTTAATCATATCCATTCATTCCGAAATTCTTACCATACATTTATGAAATGTATATGAAGGTAATCAAGTTCCAAAATCACACAAATTTTTGGACTTAAAGCCTCAAAAATAATTCATTTCACAGTACATCAAACTAAGAATTTCACGAAGGCTGTTTTGAGTTCCACTATAATTGTCATGCTTCAAGTCAGGTTCTACCATGAAAAACTCATTTCAACACCTTTAAACTCATATATAAAAACATTCAAATGGATAAATATAGTATTCCTCAAGATATAACTCAAACCCAATTGCAAAATCATCAAAGGTGATCAATTCCCAGTTTCTGCCTATAAGGCGTTTCTCACTTTCTTTCAATACGTAACTATTCTCTTGTCATCATAAATTCACCAAAACATACCAACATAAATTAAATCAATTTCAGAGATTAAATAAGTCATAAAACACTCAAAATAAATTGATTAAAACCTCAAAACTGAGACGCTTACTTGTGTAGGACTACAATGCCCAGATTCTGTCTTTCTTACTTCTATTCAGCTTTCTAGTGTTCTCTCTCACTTGGGAGCATTTGAGGACATCTTAAGGGAGTTTTTTTGTGTCGTAAATGGTAGGGATAAGGTTTAAAGGAGCTGGAGCCGTGATAAATTCCTTAGGGGTTAAGTAATAAGCTACCAAAGCACAAGTAGACATAAGCAAGCATGAGGTGGTAAATTCCTATTTAATTCAGATTTTTTCCCAACCTCCTTAAGTCCATATAATGTGACCTTAACATATTTCAAGAGTTTAACATGTAACTTAATAACCATATGATCCCAATTTTAATGATAAAGTAATTTCCTCAACCGTTGATTCGAATCCGTTCCCGATTGACACCCGATCCTTGACCGATTTCTATAATTCCCACTTAAAAGTGTAAGATCTCACTGATCATAAGTACGATGCTTTCCAAATTATTGTTGAGTCACAATCCATTATCCACCACTTGATCAACCTAATTTTCCACCATAGCTCAACATGAGATTGATTACCTAAGTCAAGAATTTTGATGGATAATACCTTAAAACCTCACTAATTGAATGTATCATTTCAACATAAAGCACAATGAATTATCTATGTAATTGAAGTTCAAGGTATTACACCTTGGAGCTCTTGATTTAATCCTTCTGGATTCTGCTTTGTCATCTGGAAATTTTCCCAACGTCAAGTACTCAATGATCGGCTCCATCCAATAGGGCTCATGCTCCTAGATATCTATAACATCGGGTTGTTGTGTGATACTGGGCTCATGAAGTGTTCGTACAAACACAGTTCTTTCCAAGTTATCCAGGTTGGAAAGAGTGAGTCTTGACAGGGCATGACATGATTGGAAGACCTTGGTATTTTATTTATGCTGCAAGATTTGAACTTCCTTTGCAGGTCTAGAATCACCATTCTGTATGATAACATCTTTTCGTCTTTTGTTTCGAAATTTCCATTAACTTGTTCTTCTACCAACTGAGAATCACTCATGACCTTGACATTCTCGACCCCGAGATGTTGCGTGGCCTAAAGCTTGACGATGACAGCTTCATATTCAGCATCATTATTAGTAGCTGGGAAGTTGAATCTAATTGCACACTGAATTTTCATTGGGCCATCATCTTTTCTTAATATGATTTCGGCACCCGAGCCCACGAAAATCAATGCTCCATCTACTTGTAAAGTCCAACCATCATCTTTCCTATCATGACCTTCTGGCCCCTATGTCTTGGGGCGAGTTCGACGACAAAATATGCCAAGACCTGTGCCTTTATGGAAGGTTTTGAATTCAATGACATATTCCCCGAGTTTGATTGACCACTTGAGGAGGTGAACATAGACATACGTCCTTTGGAAGATCTACATCAACGGCTGGTTTGTGAGGACTGTTATGGCATGAGCTTTGAAGTAAGGCCTCAATTTTCTGGCTGCCGTGACTAGTGCAAGTACAAGCTGTTTTTCCAATTTATATCGAGTCTCTACACCTAATATCATCTTTCTGACATAGTAGATAGGTATTTGAACCTTCCCTTCCTCCTTGACCAAAATGGCTCTGATTGCATGATCTAAAAATGCTATATAGAAGAACACCATCTCCCAGTTTCGATTTAACCAGTATTGGGGGCATTCCCAAATATTCTTTGAGTCTTCTGAAGGAAGTCTTGCACTCTTCATCCCATTTGAACTCCTTACTCCCTCTGAGAGATTTGAAGAAAGGAAAGCATTTATCTGCTACTCTAGACATGAAGCGGCCTAATGCTACCACTCTCCCTGTAAGTTTCTATACTTCCCCGATACTTTTGGAAGGCTCCATCGTCAGGATAGCCATGATTTTATCCGAATTGACCTCAATGCCTCATTGGGCAATCATGAATCTCAAGAATTTGTCCAAGCTTACCCCAAAACGGTACTTTGTAGGATTTAACTTCATCTGATGATGTCGGAGTGTGGAGAATATAACTTCTTGATCTTCCTAAGCCATTTTGATTTGGCCGTAGCCGGAGAATGCATCAAGGAAGCCGTATAATTTGGATCTTGATGTTGAATAGACCAATCTATCGATATGGGGAAGGGGATAATTGCCCTTTGGGCATGCCTTGTTTAGATCTTTGAAATCAATGTAAACTCGCCATTTGCCTTCTTAACAAGGCTATATTGGCTAACCACTCTGGATATTTTACTTCTCTAGTGAATCCTGCTTTGAGAAGTTTATCGACTTCTTCTTTACTAATCTGCCTTCTTTCGATAGCGAATTGCCTCCTTCATTGCTTCACAAGCTTCTTATCAGGATGAACATTAAGCCTGTGTACAACAAGTGAGGGTCCTATCCTGGGCATGTCCTCAGTTCTCCAAGCGAAGATATTAAGATTTTTCTTCAAACACTGTACTAGCTCTTCTTTTGTTGTTTTTGGAAGTTCCTTCCCAATGGTTAAGGTTTTCCATTTAGAGACCAGGACTTCCTCCAATTCTTCTACCAGTAATATATGTTCTTCCATCCGAAGTTCAATCGACATTAGCTCTGTCTTCTCCTTTCCAATGCAACTAATATAATAGCTTCTGGTTATTGCTTGATTACCCTGTACTATTACAATGCTTGCAAGAGTGGGGAACTTCACTCCTAAGTGATATATTGACACAATTGCTCTGATGTTGATCAAGAATTGTCCTCCCAAAATGGAGTTTTAAGACATCATAGTTTTCACAATTTGAAATAGTAGCATCCTCATAACTTTTCTATCTTCCAATCCCAGAGAAGTGGGTAGATCTATCAAACCTTTTGTTTTATCGTTCCTCCACCAAAACCTGTCGATGAAGTAATGATATTCTGAAGCTGATCCTTTAGAAGCCTAATCCTGTCAAAAGCTTCCAAAGAAAGAACATTGGCTGCACGTCTATTGTCTACGAGTACTCCTTACAACAAAATTGGCAATCATGGCACTGATCACGACTACATCATCATGAGGGTATGAAATTTCTTCCATGTCAGAGTTGTTGAAGCTTATGCTGCCAGGAGTTCATGGTCATGACCAGCCAACCCAATCTCTTGAGTTCCCAATGCCCAAACATAGTTCTTCCTAGCATTATTTGAATCATCCTCTGAAGCTATACCTCTAAAAATAAAGTTTATTGTGCTAACAAGTCTATTTTTCTCCTCCTTTTTTCTTGATCTTGAAGACTCTCATCTACTTTATTCATGTAACACCCTAGGAAGCCCCTTTTGATGAGGGATTCTATTTCCAGTTGGAGAATTCTGCATTCATCTATGGTATGACCCGGGGTCTTATGTAAATCGCAGTATTTATTGCGATTTCGTTCATCGATTTTGTCCCTGATGGGTCTTGGCTAACGAATGCCTTCCCGACCATTGATTTTCATGAGAATGTGAGACCGAGGTGAATTCAATGGAATGGAATGTTGATGCTCGTATGTGATCCCCCTTGTGGTAATTCGAGAAGAGTTCCGTCCATCTTCTTGTGTTGACCTTTTGTTTCCTTACCTGTCGGGTTCTGGAGATTGTACTGTTGTTGATCCATGAATTTGATCCTGTGGCTTTACTGACAATAAGGTTGCTTACATGTTTATGTATTTTTTTGTTCTTTTAAGGAGTTTAGTTACGTTTGTAGGCGGACTTTTAGACAAGGACATTCTGAATTCTTGACCCCTTATGGCTAGCATTAGAGCTGAAGTTGGCAATGTGATGTGAAGATTGGGAATCTAAATCCTCTCACCATTAAAGCTAGTCATGAATTCTCATAATGTCTTACTGGGCCTTTGTCTCAATTGCATGAGGGAAGCGGCTATCTTCTTTATCCTTTTACTGCTTGTAAAGAAGGCTATGAACTTCTTAGTAAGGTCGGTAAAGGAAGAAATTGACACTGATGGTATTGTGGAAAACCAATCCCGAGCTGTATTGGTCAAGGTTTACAGAAAGGCCTTGCATAATATCTAGTCCGAAGCATTCTGCATGTCCATGACTTCGGTGTAGGTATTCAGGTGGTTGTTGGATCTGTCGTTCCATCATATTCCTTTATCCGTGGATACTTGAATCTTTCTAGCAAGGGAAATGTCGTTATTTCAGGAGTGAAAGGGGTTCTTCTCATGAAAGAGGCCCGAGCTCATATTGGTTAACCTAGGTTGGATTTTCATTAGAAACACAATATTCCCAATTGCTACTTTGATTTAAAAAATAAGACAATTATAGATCAAATCATTCAATCTAGCATGTATCAACACAACAAAATATAAGATAAGTTCATGATCAAATAAAAATACAACATCCCCTTCGAACTAGGTAGAGAGCTTAGCCGAGCATAGTCATGGAGAAACCCAGAATTTTTACTCTTGGTTTAACCTTCTTGTTGAATCCGTTCTTGTTCCAAAGCTCCAAGAAAACTCTCGTAAACCCTATATTTTTCAGCCCCTTTTTGTATTGATTTTCCTCTATTTATACCTCCAAAGTCGTGCCCTAGAGATCCCAATAGAATATACCAAAGATAGACTCCTAAACCAGTTAGGAAATTATTCTGCTGGAAATTTACTGTTGTAACTTTATCAGTTACAGCCGTAAATAGTTTTCTGGAAATTTTGAGACTTTGAAAGTTACGGACATAAATGAGCTTCTGCCGATTTCATATTTGAGCTTGACAAAGACTTATGGCCGTAACTTATTTGCATTCTTCGTCCCCAATTTTTGTTTTTCAGCACTTTTGGTCCTTTTTCCTTTCTTTCCATTCCTTGTGATCCAACACAACACAATACATAAAAATGCATTAGAAGATACTTTAATAGAATTAAACCAACAACAAATTGTGACAATAGGTGAACTAAATAAGTGCTAGTAAAGCACTTATCAAATACCCCCCCACACTTAAACCATTGTTTGTCCCCACATCTCTTTGACATGGACAATTAAGCCTCATAATTGGAGTGTGTAAGTGTGTGCAGGAGATGCATTTTCCAATATCCTCTAAACAGAGAAGAAATTCAATGTCCCAGCCCAATTCATTAACCAATGTGGTTTGTATCCTCCTACCTCTCGTGAGTTCTCTTTTAACATTTATCGATGAGTTACTACAAGAGTGTTAGTTTTGCCTAACTCTAGAAAAAGCCACCAGATTAGTGCGAGCTATCTACGGTGAGAATTTTGTCAACATAACGTCCCTAGCCCCAAACCAAAAACATAGAATATAGACCAAGCAATTCAAAGCACCCATAAGTATATGTAATGGGAGTCAACACCCTCACCAGATGTTTCCTCTCTTTGCACAATAGTGTTTAAGGGTAAGAATTTCACTCGACTCACTGCATGGAAAATTCATTACCACAGATTGCTCAAATGTCAAAATTTGAGCCAACAACACACAAATGCAAATTAAAGGCCTTATTGGGTTGTAAGGAGGCTTTGGGTTTAGGTAGGATAAAGGAAACATATAGGCCAAGTCGAGAAGGAATTTCACAAGCTGAATCAATTCAACACAAACATTTCTTCCTTCACTTTCGATATAGACTTTGTGGTTTCCCTCTATCCAACTGATTCAACACTTGATTTTGATTTTGCGTAAGTTGAGGATTTATCTTCCTCAACTAGCAAAATTTTTTCGGTCCGGTAAGTTGAATACTTGATTAAACTTTTTTTTTTGTATTTTCAAAAACAGACTGCAATTTTTCTCTTTTGGTTAAATTTCCATACAATCCTCAATCAACACAAGATAGAATTGCAACTTTCGAAACTTAGTCCACCACACAATACTCAATCCACACAAGCTTGTGAATCCCTTCTCTACAGGTTTAAAATAGAGACAATAAATGAAAGAAAATGTATTTATAGTTTGTAGCGTGACATCAAAATTTCAATGAAAGGCTAATGATAAAAGGGGCTTCTATTGGTAAATTTATTATGGCAGGCCGGTTTAGAGAGTCAAATTTGGTTTAACCTAATTAGAGGTGGCAATGGGCCGAGCCGAGCCGGCTCGGCCCATGGCTCGCAATGCTCAGATCGTCAAACTGACGAGCCGAGCAACGAGATTAGGCTCGGTTCGTTTAACCCTGGCCGAGCTCAGCTCATTTAGCTCGTTTTTTTTTATTTATTATATATAAATAAATAAATATAAAACCTATCTTACCGTTTTTTTTTTTTAAAAAAAAACCCCTCTTTTCTTACCGTCTTAAGTTTATTTATTTAGTCGACAATCTTCGATAGCTAAAATATTTGAAATCTTGAATACTAATAAGTATAAATATAAGTATAATATTAATAAGTAATAAGTTATGTATTAAATAAATTATTAATAACTTAATAAGTAAAAAAAAAAACAATGTTTTTTTTAGTTTTCAACGTAAAAAAACAACGTTTAATTTTTTTTTTTTTTACACTAGCCGGCGAGCCGCTCGGCTCGCCGACTCGTTGAGCTCGTTGGCACGTGGTTCAACTACACTGTTTGGCTCGCCCACGAGCTCGTCCGTTTGACGAGCCGAGCCGCCCTCGGCTCGTGTTTTCGCGTGTCGGCTCGGCCCGTTTGCCACCTCTAAACCTAATGTCTTTACTCTATTTTTCACTTGAGTCAAGAGCTACAATAGCATGTACACGAAAGCAAATCCAAGAATAAACCAACCATGCAGGATACACATCAAAGAAATAAGAGCTTAATATAAAAAGTAAAAGCAGCTCATAGGCTCAAAAGCTTACAAATTACAGTTTATATGTGTTGCTCCCATCCAATTATGAAGTATAGGCCATTGCTCAATCTTAGTTCCGAATTCAAAATCTATTGGCTAAGGATAGTGTACTACGAAATCAAAACCACCTGATAACCTCTGCTAGAATTAAGTTACTTAGGGCATTATAGAGAGGATCATATCTTATTCAAACTGGATTGACTAGGGTGTAAAAATTATCATTAATTCCTAATTTTCAAAACTATTCAGAAATTATTGGAAAAAATCATCTCCATGTGTTCATTCCTTATCCAATTATGCAATTTAGAATTTTGATTGTTTAAAAGTTATCAAAAGTGAGGTTGCTTCCTAATAAACCAAAATTTAGATCTTGATGAAAACTACAGAATATAGACAAACTGAGAACTAAATAAAAAGAATAATACTAGATCACAGGAAAAGGAAAAATAACCAAAAAAAGCATCCATCCCCCCTCCCCCTACACTTGAATGCCACAATGTCCTTAATGTGGAAATAAACAATACAAAACAAAAGAGGAGGGAAGAAAAACTCCCCTAGAGGTCTATGGGAGGGGTGGCCATCAGGGGGCCTCCTTAGTTGGTGGATCTCTTCACGAATCTCTCGAGTCTCCTCTCAAGGTGCTCTTTGTTCCTCTAACATCAACCGCTAATTATCGTGCATAGCAGACATCTGAACTTGGAAAACCTGCATCATGTCCATCATTTGTTGGTCAAAGGGTGTGTACGTCGGAACTGGGGGTGCCTCCTCCTCAGCGGAGGCCTCTTTAGAGCCCGATCATCCCCATAATTTCTAGAGCTCTCATCCCCTCGGGCCCTCTTGGCATCAATATGTCGACAAGCATTATCCAAACTTGCCTTCGTGAGGTGATTGCTATGCCCTAGAGTGTCATCGCCCATGGAGATAGGGAATCTCTGAGCTCTGTCGCATATAGCAACGATGAGGCATGGAAATGGCATACCCTTTCTTGAGGCATTGGATTGGCGTATGTGCAGATTGTGTTATAAATGGGTTACCCCAAATCAATTTTTATCCCCTACATATGGTATAGTATTATGGAGATACCAGATAGAGACAGTGGTGAGGTTGGTAGATGGAAATAGACTTCCCGATCCCCATTGGTGAAGGTACCATGCGTCTGTCTGTAAATCCCGGTTCTTGTACTAGGGAAGGACTACATCCAGTGTGTTGTACAGATGGGGCTTTTAGATCCCATTGAAGTACCTCTAAACCTAGGAAAAATTCTACAGCTGTCAATGTTAGGGGTATGGCTCCCGTGCTATCAATTTCCAAATAGGTCTCTATTTCGATTTTGTAGAATTTAAATCGTTTCCCCGCAACCCTTGTATGGTGATAATCTTGAGATTCCTCATCACAAAACTCCCCATTGAACTGTGTATATAATTTGTGTACGAGTGGAGGATTGCCATCGGGAAGATCACTTGCATATTTCACCCATTTGAATACAACAAAACGGGCCTAGAAGGGGCAAGGTGCAATGGTGATTTCGAAATTTCCCATGCCTTGAAAATCCTCTGGGTAAAATAACCACTCTTTGATGCATTTTTTCAATTGGATTCTCTCTCGACGGGGTGCAAATGAAGCTTCTCTTGCCACTTGCTTTCCTTCTTCTTTGATGGAGGAATGAATGGTTTTGCACGTAGAAAGTATTAGATCAACAGATAGAGAAAAAGTCTCATCAATAACACAAGGGAGATTTAGAGAAAAATTCAATTTTTCAAGGATGCATGGATCTATGTTATGGTCCCAATGTGGTCACAATTGCATAGGAATGAGATTCAAAGTGGCAATGCAAGGGAAAGAAACACTCCAATATCATTTAGGCATTTTATCGAACATGTGGTATGCGAGTTAGTGTTGGTGCCTCTTTTTGTGATTTGGAAGCACTGAAATATACCCATAAAAAATGAAATCATCAACATTATTCCATAACAACAAAGCATGAGGAAAGTTCGAGAAAATCAAAGATTACATGCACCATGGGTGAAGCAAGTGGAAATCAAGGGTTGAGGAGTGCAGACCTTTTGAATTTTGTGAAGAAGTGGATGAATGAGTAGTACAAAACCCTAGGATTCTTACTTGATTCACAAAATTGAGGGATAAATGATTGAATATGGGGAAGAATTGGGGCGAAAGAGGTTCTAGGGTTTGGGAAATTTGAGAGAGAGATAGGGAGTTGTGATTTTAAAACTTCGGGACACTTACAGCGGTAAATGAATTTATTTACAGCCATAAGTTTCACGCTGATCTCAAAAAATTCCCAGGTTAGTTACGGTCGTGAGATAGGTAAATACTCTCACAGTCGTAACTCAAGTGTAGTGAAAAATTGATGAAAGTGGAGTTATGACCGTGAACTACATGGTTGCGGCCTTAACGTAACTTGTGACAGGAATTCATCGTCAATGAGTTATGGCCGTGAATGACACAGTTATGGCCATAAATGAACACCCATTTCTTTTTAAAATTTAAAATAAATTAATAGAAATAAAATGGAATAATAACAAAACAAAAAGAGAGTACAGAAACTCCCATCTCGGGTTGCCTCCCGAGTAGCCTCCATTTTTACTATTGTTGGCTCGAATGAGTCATGGCATGAATACTCCTCCTTTCTGTTCTCCAATGAGTCATGGCATGAATACTCCTCCCGAGCAGCGCCCGTTTTTTACTATCGTTGGCCCTAATTACGGCTAGGCTAGGTTTTAGGTGTTTTGACTATATTATGTTTTGTTTTTCATTATTGAGAGGTTAGATAACTTTGATATTGAATTAATTGAGATTTCCTATAGCGACTGAGAATTTTTTTTAAATAATAAAATTGTTTTTCTCGAAAAACGTGTCGCTAAGTTTTAACCAAAATTTTATTTTTAAAGTGAAAGCGTGTTCATCTAGCCATTGTAAAACAAATATAAATCTATTCCAAATCGAGTCCAATCTCGAATATTGTAATGGAGTAGACATTTTGTAAGGTTGAGAAATTGGGGACATATAATTGATTGTTTGGGTTATGTGATATAATGATGAATATCATAAGGTCATTTGACTATAAAAAGGTATGATAAATAACTATAAGGTATAATACGTTTGCTCTTATGGTGAGAACTGAATGTGATGATGTATTGAGATTATGAAATAAGTTAACCTTCCATGAATAAGTTACGATGTATTTCGTTCTAAATGGACTTCAAAAGAATGATGGTCTTAGTCGTGGAAAATAAATCAGGATTTCCTCGTGTTTTGAATGGTTCACTGGTGTATATTAAGTTTTTATTTTAATATTATATATGATACTAGAATATCATGAGAGAAAATTGTTGGATGAAATTGATGAAAGAAATTTTATCAGGTCCTAAATTTATACCAGTATTGCAATGCATTTGATCGGAGAAAGGTTTATGATGGATCATACCTTGAAATTTTGGAGATTGTTATTGATGGTATCTTGGTTTGAAAATAACAAATGAACTTTTATGCATTTGTCTTGTTGGATAGGAATTGTGAGGAAAATAGGGATAAAACTTCACAGTGATTACTTATTATGGAGTAATGTGTTGCTAAAAGAAAGAGTGACAAATGGTAGAATTTAAGATTTATTGAGTTTATGAGATTGGAATATAATCTTAGTGAGTATACTGATGTATAAAGGTTCATGTGATAAATATGATAATTATTATATTGTGATCTTAGGGAGATTGATATGATTAAATATTGAGGTCATATGATACAATGATAAGTGGCATGTTACATGATTACTACAAGATATGGTGAGTAGATGGTTAGTGGATATTATGGTTGTCCCGGGAAAGAATTGGGTGAATATATTGAGTTAATTTATCTTATCTTGATCATTTATTGAATTATGGTGAAATATTATCTACGATTGGGAATCTTTGTTTTTAGTCATAAGATATATGAATTTATTTAAAATTTTGGGGATGTAGTTTTGATTAATTATTGTCGGTTGTACTTTAGATGTGAGCAAAGTATTTTACTATGATAACGGAAAACATGAGATGATCATTAGTGTGACTTTTACTTGTGATGGGATTGTATCTTTGGGTTAAGTAAACTTGATGAGGAATCCTATATGATTCATAGAAGTCTTATTCATTGGTAATAGACTTAATCAGGGTATAGTTCAAAGCGCGACATAAATTGAAGTTCTGGAGAAAAGGGAAAATTGTATCTTGAACTTCAGATTGGGAAGTTAATGAGGTTTCTTAGGTTTGAGAATATCATATCTGATCCTTATGATGCTACTTTAAATTAGTACCGTAGCCCTTAATTAGGATGAGTATGTGATACCAAATACTTGATTCACGATTTATAAGTATGGATTAAAGGATTTAAGTTTAAATTCTCCAATGTTTAAAGGAAATTTCAGTCAAGTTTAGAAATGATTATGTTTGTAAATCTTTCCAGAAATATTCTTCCAAGTTTGGGTTTATACTCAATATTTTGGAATTGATACCTCGTTTCTATATTTTGGATCATAAGGTTTTATTCTAGATCAATCTTCTTAATTTTAACTTTTCAGCATTGGAACAATTAATATTTATTTTGTAGTTTCGATATTAGTCTAGATCCTATGGAAAGTTGGAAAATAGAAGGTCAATGAATGAGTTAATAAGTTGGATAATGTCGGATGATTGGTCGAGTTCTACACAATAGCTATCAAGCGTCAATTTACATGGCTTCGTATGAGGCACATATTTATGACAGAGAGGTTGTTCGACTTCATGGAGTGCCATCGTCCATTGTTTCCGATAGAGATCTAAGGCTCACCTCGAGATTTTGGAAGAGCTTACAGACACTATGGGTACTAAGTTGAATTTTATGCATACCATCCCCAGACAGACGGACGGTCTGAATGCACTATTCAGACATTAGAAGATCTGCTTAGGGCTTGTATTCTAGACCTAAGTGGTAACTAGGAGACACATATTCCATTAGTGGAGTTTGCCTACAATAACAGTTTTCAAGTTACTATTGGCATGACACTATATGAGGCACTTTATGGAAGAAATTGTCGATCACCAGTCTTTGGGATGAGGTAAATGAAAACTAGGTCCAGAATTGATTGAGAGGACATTTGAGGTTATCGAGAAGATCAGATTATGGATTAAAGCGGCCAAGGATAGACAGAAGTAGTGTTCTAAAAAGCGTAAATTGTGACGAAGCGGCGAGGTAGAGCATCAAACTTAAAAGCACATCTAGGCGTGAAAAAAAAAACGCGACAATGCTCGAGCGAAGTGTAGGTAAAGCGTGATAAAGCAGTGAGGCCAAGCTTCAAGCCTAAGTGCGCATAAGCGTAAATGTAAGCGAGCTTTTTAGAACAACGGTTAGAAGAGTTATGCCGATCAGGGGAGGAAAGACTCGGAATTTCAGATAGGAGAAAAATTATTTTTTAAAGTAGCCCCGATGAAGGGTACTTTCCGTTTCGGCAAGAGAGGGAAGTTAAGACCTCATTTTAACGGACCATTCTAAATATTAGAGAAAGTGGCTAACGTGGCTTTTCGTTTGGCTTTGCCACTCTAGCTCTCGGCCGTACACAATGTTTTCACGTTCCTTTATTGAGGAAATATATCCACGACACAAGTCATATGGTAAATTTTCAGACTATTTGGATCCAGAGGGATTTGTCTTATGACGAGGCACTTTTGTGCAATTGTTAATAGAAAAGTCCATGTCTTAAGAAATAAAGAAATTGCACTAGTCAAAGTCCAGTGGGGGTAGACATGGTAGCGAGGAGGCCACCTGGGAAAAAGCGGATGAGATTTTGGCTAAGTATCCAGTTAATATAAATCAAGTAAGTTTAAATTTTGAGGACGAAATTATTTTAAGGGGTTAAGGTTGTAGCGACCGAGAATATTTTTAAATAATAAAATTGTGTTTTCTCGAAAAATGTGTCGCTAAGTTTTAACCCCAATTTTATTTTTAAAGTAAAAGCATGTTCATCTACTTATTGTAAAAACAAATATAAATCTATTCCAATTCGATTCCAATCTTGAATATTTTAAATTATCAAATTCGTTATTACTTTTAATCCAAATCCAAATTGTTATAATTTTGAGTCCAATTTATTTAATTCCAATACTTTATTAGAGAAAAGTACATAACTACAACACTTTAAGTTTCATTTTCTAAAACTAACAAACTTAACATTTTTTTTTAAAAAAAAAAATCATGTGTTTAATAATTAAAAATAAATATAGAATTATATATAATATAAACATAATTATCTATTATGTATTATATTAAAACTAATATAATATTAAATCAAAAACTCAAAATTTGACGTCACAACCTCCCGCACCACTGCCCCTACCCAACCACAATGCCACCCACCCAGCCCACCAACCCAACCCTACCCTACCCTTCCCCAAAAATAGTTTTTTTTCTATCGATGTTTTCCTATCATTCCCCATCCCATCCCACTCCACCCCCACTCGACCCTACCCTACCTCATTGCAAAGTGACAAATTGATCTCACCCCAGCCACAGCCCCTGACCACACGCACACCCCGCCCGCCCACCCAGCCCTATCCTACCCTACCCACCCCAAAAATAAGTTTTTTTCTCGATAT
The DNA here is from genome assembly GCA_963555705.1 of Ligustrum vulgare. Classification (NCBI taxonomy): domain Eukaryota; kingdom Viridiplantae; phylum Streptophyta; class Magnoliopsida; order Lamiales; family Oleaceae; genus Ligustrum; species Ligustrum vulgare. The sequence continues at coordinate 24,894,880 of OY743171.1, forward strand.
TTTCCTACACTTTCCATCACACCCCACCCCAACCCCACTTGACAATACCTTACCTCATCGGAAAGTGACAAATTGATCTTACCCCAGACACAAACCTTGACAGTACCCCGACCCGCCCACCCACCCAGCCTACCCCCACCCTACAGCAAAAATAAATTTTTTCCTTCTACTTTTCCACCTACCACAACACCACCCAACCCAACCACCCCACCCCACCCCACACCAAAAATGATTTTTTTTCCTTATACTTTTCCACATCCCTACCAACCCAACCCCACCCTGCCCCACAAAATAAGGTTTTTTTATCACTCGATGTTTTCCCACCCTACCCCGCCATCCACCACCCATCCCACCACCCATCCCACTAAAAATGATTTTTTCCTTCCATTTTTTCACACCCCCCTCGACCCTATCTGTCACCCACCCAAACAATCAACCCCACCCCACCCCACCCTACCCAAAAATGATTTTTTCTTCTAATTTTCAATACCCCACCCAGACCCGACCTTGCACACACCCCACCCCCCACCATACCCATCCCATCCCATCCCATTCCTACCCACCCCCCAAAAATAATTTTTTTCTTCAATTTTTCACACCCCTACCACCTCGCTCCCGACCTTATCCCGCCACCCAACCAACAAACTGACCTCACCTAAAAATGATTTTTTTTTCTGCTTTTCCATACCCCGTCCAGACCCTACACCCGTTACCCACCAACCCCACCACTACCCATCCCACCCCAAAAAATGATTTTTTTCTACTTTTCCACACCCTGTCCGGATCCTACACCGTTCATCCACCAATCCCACCCCTACCCACCCCACATAAAAATGATTTTTCTTCTAATTTTTCACACCCGCCACCCACCCAACAAAATGACCCTAACGAAAAATGGTTTTTTCTTCTACTTTTCCATGTACGAGTTGCACTTGGAAGTTTAAGTTAACATGTAAAACTCATAATTATACTTGGTTATTGTGTCTTAGACCGGGTCTAGAAAAACTTACACCATGGGTACAAATTATTAAGTCGAAGAGCATCAAAATGGTGTCATTCTTAAAGTAATGGATACCATTTTTTGAAGATGGACTCTATGAAAGAGCCCAGAGAGCTTTTTATTAGAGCATCTTTTATTGAGGTATCAGTTGTGAACTTACAAATTCCTAACTTTGTTTTGGTCATTTTTTATATTTAATCCTGTATGGTTATCGTTTATGTTATAATTTTGCATATTTTTAAGGAAGACGTCTTTGATTTGCTGGATCCAAACATACCATATCTGTCCAGAAGTGATGTGCTAGTTGTGAAGTCTACTTGTCAGGCGATAGCTCTGATTTGAATTCTAAAAGAATTTAGGAATCTGATTAATAACTCTAGCTCTGTTACTGTTTCCATGATTATTTTTCCAGGCATTGGCTGATCCATACTTTCATGCTATTTTTCTTCATTTGATTTATGCCCTAGTTCATGTGCGCCCTACTCCATCTATTACCTTGAAGAAAAATCCCCAAATCGTGATTATTAGGTTGAAGTTGCATCTAGCCAATTCCAGTGTTGCCTTAGCGTGCTCTACAATTTTTGGTAATGTATCCATTTTTTTTTTTTTTTTTTGTGCTTTCTGAAATTTATGGAATTCTTCTTGCGAATTCATTGTTGTGGGATTTATGATGATCCAATCCATTTTGTTTATCTTATTCAATCATTTGTATTTTCATCAATTTTTGCAAAGGGGTTGCCCCTGCCGGAGAATTGCCTAAAACTCCCTTTCTCCTTGGAAATTTGTTTTCCATTACAGAGTGATAATGGGCTCTTTTTCTTCTTTATTTCCCTTTTCATTACACCCATCTTTGTAAATTTCAGCTTTAAAGGAAATTCATTGGCATTTTTTTTTATTTCCCAGTTTCGTGAATTGTTACATAGTATTTTGAGTTCATAATTGACAACCCAATTGGACAGAAAACGAGGGTGTTGGAATAGCTACATAGAGCATGAAATAATATGCCACATGAAAAACTCATATGTTTATCCAATACTCATGTGGCTAGTTCTAGTACTCATGCATATTTTAAGTGAAGCTACAGAGGCTAGATTAACTTTAATGTTTGGGAATGGATATGTAATTAAGATAACAATATTTTGAAGGCTGGACAAACTTATTAGAAAAACTGAGAATACAATAATTAAAGTCCATTCATGCTTTGTTTGTGTGCTTTCTAATTTTTGATTTTTGAAGTTGCGTGTCAGGGATTTACCCGTAGTTAATGCCAGAAGTTCGCAACCTTCTTTGTTTCCACCCTCCCTTACTATTTGATTATATTAAAGGTTAAAGAGTCGGTTACCTCGCAATTTATGTCATATGTTTGCATTTCTTTTATGCAGAACTTTTGATGAACTTCGTAAAGTTTTCCAAGAAGCTGAATTCACTTGCTGAGTAAAACTTAATCAAAGGTACAATTGCTCAATACGAACTTCATTGTATCAGAACAAGAACTCGTGTATAGGACGTGACATTGAGAATTTTAATCTATTTTGTTGGTTTTTCGTTATGCATTGGATATCTCGTCACTTAATTAATTTTGATCCTTTTAGAAATCTAGATTGAAGTCTTACAACTAGCCTAGTTAGCTTGCAAAATGGAATGTAGTTAAATTATATCAATTTTGTAGACGGCAGGGGACACCCAATTTTTTAATTGAATTCTGGCTCTATGTTTTGTCTATCTCTTGTTGTTTAAAGTTGTTGTTTGCACAATTATCTGAGCACAATAATCGCAAAACCCAGGAGGAAGGAGGGGGCATTATTGAAGAATGAGAATTTGTAAAAGATAGAAGTTGAGTCATAGTTAAACCAAAATTAAAATAATATATAGCCACTACAAATCTCAATGTGCAATCAGTCAACCAAGTACCATTACTCCATTAGCACCCTCTCCTAGGTATCTTAATAAAATCTGCCCTTTTCTTTTCTCTTCTACAATGCAAATTTGTCTTCATAACTCGGATAAGGCTACAGGAATCACTGACCAATCCTATTCTTCCAATTTCTTTGCCCTATCAAAATCCAGATTTTTGAGACTTCTCAGGAATATAAATTTATTATGTATATAATGTAAGACCCAACTTCAAGAAATCTGATTTTAGGGAAAATATTGAAATCTAAATTATTATAGCACTTTTTTTCATTAAACTGAGGTTTTTTTTTATTAGGAATTTGCTATTCTTAGTGTGTACTTGTAACGAGTTGTTACTAGTTTTTCTTTCTGTAATTTTAGATGCATTTAAATGACTTGAAAAACTATGTTAGAGTTTGTTGTTGAATTTGTGATGTTGAGGAGTTAGGGATTGATGTTGGAAGTTGTTTGAGGTGTTGGTTTGATTTTTAGATTATTATGTTGGTTATGATGTTTTTTACCAAGTTGACTAAGTCCAATTTATAGGGGAAGTTCTGTCGAAATTTCTATAGAATTTTTTACAATAGAAGGGAAGGAAAGAGAAGTTAACACGTCTAAGTTTAGGTTTTACACTTTGGGTGAAAGCTCATTTTCCTTGGTGGTAGATCTAGCATCTAGCTGACATCTGTCATCAATGCACTTTACGTCTCTGGTCTAGTAAATTTATTGATGACAAGTCATATCAATTTCTATGAAATCACATTTGAAAGATATAAATGTATTTTGCTTTTAACTATATTTTTTTATTTTTTCTACCATTTATTAAGTAAAGTATGACATTCACTTATAACTTTGCTCAAATTTGTTATAGATGTAATTTTGAAGATGGACCGAATTTTGCGATCTAAAGGTGAGGTTATATTGCGGGATGAAGTTGATATTCCCGTAGTAAAATATTTCTTTTGTCAAATGATGATATTCTTTTGCGAATTTGTTAAACATTATCAACACTTTTTTTCGTGAATTTGTTATTTTGTATTGTGAATTTATTAGACATTATCAATACTTTATTTTTTATGGATTTGAAAATTCATAATGTATTTACTTTTGTTTTTTATTTAAAGCACCATTTTAATGAAGTAATTACAAAAATTTGGGTTTTATAAATAATTTGTTCAATAATATTTTAAATATATATATATATATATATATATATATATATATATATATATATATATATATATATATATAGCAACGTTCAAAAAACGTTGCACAAGGGTCTACGGCAACACTTAATAAATGTTGCAAAAAGTTGGGTTAAAAGTTTTTGCAACACTTTAAAAATGTTGCAAAAGAATTTACGGCAACACTTAATAAATGTTGCAAAAGGGTCTACGGAAACACTTAATAAACGTTGCAAAATGGTCTACCGCAACACTTAATAAACGTTGGAAAAGGTTTATTACAACGTTTATTTCAATCTTTTGCAACGTTCAAAAAACGTTGCAAAAAGTTTTTTCTCTACGGCAACACTGTGATTTGCAACACTTGTCAAACGTTGCAAAAACCTTTTGGCAACATTTTTTGAGTGTTGCAAAAGGCTATTTTTGTTGTAGTGTGGGTAACGTGGCTTTTCGTTTGGATTTGCCACCCTAGCTCTCGGCCGTACACAATTTTTTTCACGTTCCTTTATTGAGGAAATATATCCACGACACAAGTCATATGGTAAATTTTTAGACTATTTGGATCCAGAGGGATTTGTCTTATGACGAGACACTTATGTGTAATTGTTAATAGAAAAATTCATGTCTTAAGAAATAAAGAAATTGCACTAGTCAAAGTCTAGTGGGGGTAGACATGGTAGCGAGGAGGCCACCCGGGAAAAAGCGGATGAGATTTTGGCTAAGTATCCAGTTAATATAAATCAAGTAAGTTTAAATTTCGAGAACGAAATTATTTTAAGGGGTTAAGGTTGTAGCGACCGAGAATATTTTTAAATAATAAAATTGTGTTTTCTCGAAAAATGTGTCGCTAAGTTTTAACCCCAATTTTATTTTTCAAGTAAAAGCATGTTCATCTACTTATTGTAAAAACAAATATAAATCTATTACAAATCGATTCCAATCTTGAATATTTTAAATTATCAAATTCGTTATTACTTTTAATCCAAATCCAAATTGTTATAATTTTGAGTCCAATTTATTTAATTCCAATACTTTACTAGAGAAAAGTACATAACTACAACACTTTAAGTTTCATTTTCTAAATCTAACAAACTTAACATTTTTTTTAAAAAAAAAATCATGTGTTTAATAATTAAAAATAAATATAGAATTATATATAATATAAACATAATTATTTATTATTTATTATATTAAAATTAATATAATATTAAATCAAAAACTCAAAATTTGACATCACAACCTCCCGCACCCCTGCCCCTACCCAACCACAATGCCACCCACCCACCCACCCACCCACCCAGCCCACCAACCTAACCCTACCCTACCATTCCCCAAAATAGTTTTTTTCTATCGATGTTTTCTTATCCTTCCCCATCCAATCCCACTCCACCCCCACTCGACCCTACCCCACCTCATCGCAAAGTGACAAATTGATCTCACCCCAGCCACAGCCCCTGACCACACCCGCACCCCGCCCGCCCACCCAGCCCAAAAATTAGTTTTTTTCTCGATATTTTCCTACACTTCCCCATCACGCCCCACCCCAACCCCACTCGACAATATCTTACCTCATCGAAAAGTGACAAATTGATCTTACCCCAGACATAAACCTTGACAGCACCCCGACCCGCCCACCCACCCATCCTACCCCCACCCTACAACAAAAATAATTTTTTTCCTTCTACTTTTCCACCTACCACAACACCACCCAACCCAACCACCCCACCCCACCCCACACCAAAAATGATTTTTTTTCCTTCTACTTTTCCACATCCCTCCCAACCCCACCTTGCCCCACAAAATAAGGTTTTTTTTATCACTCGATGTTTTCCCACCCTACCCCGCCACCCACCCAAACCCTATCCCACCATCCATCCCACTAAAAATGATTTTTTCCTTCCATTTTTTCACACCCCCCTCGACCCTAACTGCCACCCACCCAAACAATCAACCCCACCCCACCCTACCCAAAAATGATTTTTTCTTCTAGCTTTCAATACCTCACCCAGACCCGACCTTGCACCCACCCCACCCCCCACCATACCCATCCCATTCCTACCCACCCCCCAAAAATAATTTTTCTTCAATTTTCCACACCCCTACCACCTCGCTCCCGACCTTATCCCGCCACCCAACCAACAAACTGACATCACCTAAAAATGATTTTTTTCTGCTTTTCCATACCCCGTCCCAACCCTACACCCGTTACCCACCAACCCCACCACTACCCATCCCACCCCAAAAAATGATTTTTTCTACTTTTCCACACCCTGTCCGGATCCTACACCGTTCATCCACCAATCTCACCCCTACCCACCCCACCTAAAAATGATTTTTCTTCTAATTTTTCACACCCGCCACCCACCCAACAAAATGACCCTAACGAAAAATGGTTTTTTTTTCTACTTTTCCACACCCCACCTAGACCCTACCCCCAGCACCTACCCCACCCTACCCAACCCACCCCACCCCACCCCACCTAGACCTACCCCGACCCCACCCAAAAATGATTTTGTCTTCTAGTTTTCCACACCCCACCCACCTCGCTACCGCCCCAGCCCTTACCCGCCACCCACCTAACCAACCGACCACATCCCACCACCCTGCCTCATCCCCACCCTATATCATCCGATAGTCACAATTGATCACACAAGTCATGTTTCAGTCACAAAATCACAATTACAAATTAAATCGCAAATTTCATCGCAACCCCACACCGTCCCACATGCAAAGTCACAATTGGTAACACAATCAAAATTTGGTCACAATTAAACATTTAGCTGCAAAATTGACCCCAACCAACCCACATGTCAAGTCACAGTTGGTCACACAAAGTCACAATTTGATCGCAATTACAATTAAGTTACAAAATCCCACCCCACCTGTAGCGACCAAGAATTTTTACGCGATTAATAATTATTTTAATAGAAAATCGTGTCGCTACTATTAAGTTAACGCCGCGACGTATTCGTATAGCCAAGTCAAGAAATAATCGAGATCGTTCGATTTTAAATTAAATTCCGAATTTCTAAAAATATCTCCATTCTCTTGATTTAAAGTATATTAAGTCCAAGTACTTAATTCAATGTTATCCCAATATTTATTTATACAAAAATTATTTTTATTATTGAAATTAAGAAAATATATGCAAGCATGAGAGGTTCCATTATATATAATAATTATGAGAATCTTAATTTAATAAATATGGAAAAGTATATGAATGAATTATATACTCCATTATATGTAATCATGAAGAGCATAATATTTGTATAAATATGGAAAAGTATATGAATGAATTATATACTCCATTATATGTAATCATGAAGAGCATAATATTTGTATAAATATGGAAAAGTATATGAATGAATTATAGACTCCATTATATGTAATCATGAAGAGCATAATATTTGTATAAATATGGAAAAGTATATGAATGGTTGATAAGATTCCATTATATGTAATCATGAAGAGCATAATATTTGTATAAATATGGAAAAGTATATGAATGGTTGATAAGACTCCATTATATGTAATCATGAAGAGCATAATATTTGTATAAATATGGAAAAGTATATGAATGGTTGATAAGACTCCATTATATGTAATCATGAAGAGCATAATATTTGTATAAATATGGAAAAGTATATGAATGGTGCTTTACTTTAAGAAAATGATGTGTTAAAATTAATAGAATTGAACGATTATGTTTACAATATGCCAACTTTATACATCTATTTAAACCCATCTCTTTTACACACAACTCTACACATATACACTTATTTCCAATCTCTTGACAAAATCCACAAGTAAGAGAAATTCAAGGTGGTCAAGAAAGTTTTGGTCCATTTACTACTACACTTCATTTTAATCTTTTAAAAGGTAAGTATATCTTATGTTTTTATGAAAAGTAAGTATGTTTTTATAAAAGGTAAATACATCTTATGTTTTTATGAAAAGTAAGTATGTTTTTATGACAAGTAAGTATACCTTATGTTTTTATGAAAAGTAAGTATGTTTTTATGACAAGTAAGTATATCTTATGTTTTTATGAAAAGTAAGTATGTTTTTATGAAAGGTAAATACACCTTATGTTTTTATGAAAAGTAAGTATGTTTTTATGACAAGTAAGTATATCTTATGTTTTTATGAAAAGTAAGTATGTTTTTATGAAAGGTAAATACACCTTATGTTTTTATGAAAAGTAAGTATGTTTTTATGACAAGTAAGTATATCTTATGTTTTTACGAAAATGTTTGGATCATTGCTATGAAATCAATCTCACAAGATTGTTATGGGTTCCATATGATATGTTTATGATTATGCTAAGGGGACCGGAGTTTAGTAGCGCTACACATAAGAATTCTTGCCATTTAAGTTCGGTAAAATTCTTGTGTCTCCCTATGTTTATGAGTATTTCGATCTTATCCTATGTTATGATGAAAATGATCCATATGCTTTCAAAAGAAAATTTATGCTTGGTATACTTACTGGGATTTTATAAATCTCACTCCACGATATTTACCATTTTCAGATAATTGAAGGTTCGAGGCGGTCAACATGGAAGTGGCAAAAGTGGTTAAGATTGATGAGATAATTATGTTGAACTTTATGTAAGAAAATTATGTTCTATTTTTATTCACAAATAAAATTATGGGATTCTAATTATTCTTTTGAATAATTTTACATTACTATTTAAGTCTCGATAATATGATATGAGTCACTTTTAGTGGCACTCGAATGGTCGAGAATTCGGGTCGTCACAGTTGGTATCAGAGCTAAGAGTTTTAAAAACGATTCTGTAGATTTTTGAAATTTAAAAAAAAAAAAAAAAAAAAAAAAAAAAAAAAAACACACTATTCACGTGAACAGTAAAACGACGTGCTATTCATGATGAACAGTGAACGAAATCACTATTCATTTAAAAAAAAAAAAAAAAAAAAATTTGAATTTTCACATGTCAAGTATGGTTATGATTTTGAAAAGTATGATGAAATTTGATGTGCGAATTTCAAGGACAAAAATTCATTTTAAGCAAGGGAGTTTGTAATGTCCTGAAAATTTTATGGAATATAATTAGTTAGTGATATGATGTTTATATTGATGTCTTTGATAAATTTCTAGAAGTTCGGGGACTAAAGGAAAATAAGATTTGACGATAAATTTTTATTTGGGTTAATTAGGCCCAATCTTATGTAAAGATGCGAAATGATTAATAATAATTTTTTTTTTAAAAAATATTTTAACTCATCACTCTACTATGTCACTCTCCACGTATTGACTCCTCGAACCAGGTATGTTATATGCTTTGCAAGTCATTTACGATTTTATTAAGACATGTTAAGTATGAAATATTCATATGTTATGAATCTTTAAGTGAAATATACATGTTGAGTATGATATGAATTGATAGAAGCCTAAATTTTAATTTATTCATTTTAATGTAGAATCATGAGACATTGAGGATATTGATATGAATTTTGGTTCATATTAAGCTTAGTAAGATTGACTCAATTAGAAATTAAGTTGGGTTGTAACTTTGGCCCAAAATATATGGAATAATATATTAAACAAACAAAATTGATAATGAATTGTACAATAATTTATCCCTTTATCACTACCTTTGTGTAAAAACAAGGGAAAAACTGTGGATGGTTATTAGTACTTCCTCTTCAAGTTTCAATTTTCGGTTCAATAATTTATCCCTTTATCACTACCTTTGCTTAAAAGCAAGGAAAAACTGTGGATGATTATTGGTACCACTCTTCAAGTTTCAATTTTGAAAAAAAAAAAAATATGATTTACCAATGATTTTCAAAATAATCTTTGTCGTCAAGTTTAGAAATGATGAGCCCTAAATGGACTTTGCATAATTGATTTTAGACATGGCACTAAGTATGAGAAGTCAACAGAAAGGACTAGATAATATTTTCGAATTATTCATCGTTTAGATTAAACGAGAAATAGAAAGTCAGTTTTATGAAGTTATGATGAGATGTTGAGATTATAAGTGATATGATTTTATTGAGATTTTTATGAGAAGAATTATGAAGTTGGAGATTTAAAGTTTAGGCTCTTAATTATTGAGAAATAAGGACTTGATATGGTGATATTAGAAATTATGATTTGAAATTTCTATGTTGAGGAATTATGAATTGATTTTCTGGAATATTTATGATGATATTGAAGTTTGATGAAATTGTGATCAAATGTACAATTAGTTATTATTGTGAGTTATGAAGTATGCTTACGATTTGGATAAGTCCAAATTTCAAAGGAAAACTCTGCCTAGAATTTTATCGTTTGGAGTTAAGAGCATAGTATGGTATGCAATCACTAAGAGAATTGAAGTTAAACATACAAGTTCATTTACATCACAAACGAGATTTAGTAGATGATAACAGAGATATTATTATTTTCTCATAAGGAGAACACACAAGAGTCACCCTAGAAAGGAAATACATGAAAACACGCAAAAGCAAAAGAAAGCAACATGGGAAATTCCTCAAATTGAGAGATGTGTTTCCGGAGTAGCCGTATCCTACCACCTCTGACCTTTTGAGGAAATAAAGAAACCTTCAAAAAGGTGTGTTTCGAGAGTAAGAATACTCCGTAATCTACCACCTGGAACCTTTGAGGTACACACAAGATTTAAACATTAAGGAAAATCCTAGGAAATTAGAGGGGTGTCTCGAGAGTAAGAATACTCCGTACTCTACCCCCACCTATTCTAAGATTCATAAAGTTAAGTTTACATTAACCGGACTCCATTTTCGCTTGATTCCCCTTCCTTGCGACCAATCTATCTTAACCCCTGCTGGATCTTGTATTGAGATATATGACTGCAGCTTATCCAGTAGTTCATCAATAGTAGGAGCAGAAATAAGGAGCCTTCTGGAAAATGGAGAGATGAATCCCTGTTCCACAGCATAATCAAGAAAGGTTAACAAGCCATCAAAGAAATTGTTAACATTCAGAAGCCCAATAGGCTTAGTATGGAGATCTAGTTGAGCCCACGAGGTAATGTTAAAGATTTCTTCTAAGGTACCAAAACCTCCGGGCAGGGCTATAAAGGCATCAGAACCATATAGCATACAAGTTATGCGTTCATGGATGGATAAGGTTTGAACTTCATGCCCTCGTGTTTTTCCTGCAACATCTACCAAAGGGACAGGTATGACACCGATTACTTTTGATTTCTCTACAAGAGCAGATTGGGAAACACAACCCATTAAACCACTGCTACCACCCCCATACACAAGAGTGATACCTTTTTCCCCCAGTTTCTTTCCAAGATCTACGGCCGCTTCTAGATAACTGAAGCCTTTCCCCACTTTTGATCCACAAAATACACAAATAGTTTTGATCTGTCGAAGTTTTGGTGCTTCCATCTTTGATAGTATAGAAGAGAAAACTTACGAAGAAGATGTGATTTTGGGATGCCTGAACTATGAAATATGTTTGGCTATTTAAAGCCGGAAAAACTTACTGTTTTTGATTGATTCTGAAAAAGTAAAGATTTACTTTTGACAAAATCGGCCAACTTTTGACTGTTTTACCAAAGATATCACCTTTCGGTGATTTATTTCCAGCTTTATCAAACCTCGAGAAAGGAAAAAATATTTATTTCCAGCTTTATCAAAACTCGAGAAAGGAAAATATATTTTATTTCCAAAACGCGTGAAAGAAAACAGCAAAATATTTTAAATGTGTATCAAGAGATTTACCTTATATCATTGATGAACTGCCAGAAGCCTCATTTTGTAAAACAGACTGGAAAACAGGATCTTTTGCTATTATATTTTGGAGACTATAACGATTTTTGTCCTCGTTAAACTGAGCGTATAAGGACAGAAGTTCACGTTGCACATAACCACTTGGGTGCGTCTCAAGAGTCAGTCGAATATCATCCAAAGGCTCCTTACTCAGTCCACCCTTTATGAATTTGATTTTATCATCCCGATTAGTAGAAGAATATCCTACTGTTTTGCAACGAGTATCACAGTTCCAACGAGCACATTTGTAGCAACCATTCAGCCTTTTTGCTTTTCGTTTCTTTGCGAAGGTGCTTTTGCCTAAACCAGGCATGTGCTTTGGAAATGTCATAGGTAATTCACCAGATAGTCGAACCTTTGCTTCGATCAACCAGCGAACATCTTCTGAAACACCATGAGCCATCAGCAACCTCAATCTTTCGAGTCTTATTCGATAAATTTTCCTCAGATCATTCATTGGAAGACTGGAATAATACTTGCGAATGTTTGTAAGAATGATATCCATGTTTTGATGGATCTAACCTCTTCCCAGCATGAACTATTTAAAAGCATTAAGGATCGGAGGAAATCCGCGTGATATTGATTCCAGCAAGAAAGCGCGGAATAGAATAATGGAAAAGAGGGAACAAGAGTTATGCGCCGTTTACTTTCTTGATAAAAGGAAGATTTGATGATGACGGGATTTGAGATATGGAATATTTTCTTGGATTTTGGGTACTGATATTTTGATATAATAATCAAGGTATAGAAATAATACGGGGATACGTGAAAGTGAAATAAGGACTGTATTGAATCAGGATTAATAAGTTTGTGCAAGTGAAAGGAATACCTTACGGGAAATGTTATGATATTTGAGTTAAGAATTTTAATTATTTGGGAGATATTTGTTTATTGAATTTTGCAGAAATTTTGGGTTACAAATATTGGAAAGATAAACTGATGATTATGTTGATATGTGAATAACATGTTTGGGTATATTACATAGAAAATATTCAGGTAATCGTTTTAATTATTTTGGGATATTTGGTGATAAGAAGAAATGACAAATTATTATGGTATGATATGTTAGTAAAGATTTATTGAAATTTTAGAGATATTAATACGAATATTTGAGGTTACATGATACGATGATAAGTGACAGGTTACATGAGTACTACAAGATATGATGAAATATCACATACGATTGAGAATTTTCATTTTGAGTCAGAAGAATTTATGAGTAGACATATGTCTATTATTGATAGAAAAGTTCATGTCTTAAGAAAACAAATTGATGCATTTAGTCAAAGTCCAGTGGGTTAAATATGGTTGGGTTAAATATGGTAGCGATGATGCTACATAAGAAGAAGAAGAAGAGATTCTGATTAAGTGTTCAGAAATCATAAGATCAAGTAAGTTTAATTTCGAGGACGAAATTATTTTAAGGGGGTAAGTTTGTAGCGACCAAGAATTTTTACGCGATTAATAATTATTTTAATAGAAAATCGTGTCGCTACTATTAAGTTAACGCCGCGACGTATTCGTATAGCCAAGTCAAGAAATAATCGAGATCGTTCGATTTTAAATTAAATTCCGAATTTCTAAAAATATCTCCATTCTCTTGATTTAAAGTATATTAAGTCCAAGTACTTAATTCAATGTTATCCCAATATTTATTTATACAAAAATTATTTTTATTATTGAAATTAAGAAAATATATGCAAGCATGAGAGGTTCCATTATATATAATAATTATGAGAATCTTAATTTAATAAATATGGAAAAGTATATGAATGAATTATATACTCCATTATATGTAATCATGAAGAGCATAATATTTGTATAAATATGGAAAAGTATATGAATGAATTATATACTCCATTATATGTAATCATGAAGAGCATAATATTTGTATAAATATGGAAAAGTATATGAATGAATTATAGACTCCATTATATGTAATCATGAAGAGCATAATATTTGTATAAATATGGAAAAGTATATGAATGGTTGATAAGATTCCATTATATGTAATCATGAAGAGCATAATATTCGTATAAATATGGAAAAGTATATGAATGGTTGATAAGACTCCATTATATGTAATCATGAAGAGCATAATATTTGTATAAATATGGAAAAGTATATGAATGGTTGATAAGACTCCATTATATGTAATCATGAAGAGCATAATATTTGTATAAATATGGAAAAGTATATGAATGGTGCTTTACTTTAAGAAAATGATGTGTTAAAATTAATAGAATTGAATGATTATGTTTACAATATGCCAACTTTATACATCTATTTAAACCCATCTCTTTTACACACAACTCTACACATATACACTTATTTCCAATCTCTTGACAAAATCCACAAGTAAGAGAAATTCAAGGTGGTCAAGAAAGTTTTGGTCCATTTACTACTACACTTCATTTTAATCTTTTAAAAGGTAAGTATATCTTATGTTTTTATGAAAAGTAAGTATGTTTTTATAAAAGGTAAATACATCTTATGTTTTTATGAAAAGTAAGTATGTTTTTATGACAAGTAAGTATACCTTATGTTTTTATGAAAAGTAAGTATGTTTTTATGACAAGTAAGTATATCTTATGTTTTTATGAAAAGTAAGTATGTTTTTATGAAAGGTAAATACACCTTATGTTTTTATGAAAAGTAAGTATGTTTTTATGACAAGTAAGTATATCTTATGTTTTTATGAAAAGTAAGTATGTTTTTATGAAAGGTAAATACACCTTATGTTTTTATGAAAAGTAAGTATGTTTTTATGACAAGTATATCTTATGTTTTTACGAAAATGTTTGGATCATTGCTATGAAATCAATCTCACAAGATTGTTATGGGTTCCATATGATATGTTTATGATTATGCTAAGGGGACCGGAGTTTAGTAGCGCTACACATAAGAATTCTTGCCATTTAAGTTCGGTAAAATTCTTGTGTCTCCCTATGTTTATGAGTATTTCGATCTTATCCTATGTTATGATGAAAATGATCCATATGCTTTCAAAAGAAAATTTATGCTTGGTATACTTACTGGGATTTTATAAATCTCACTCCACGATATTTACCATTTTCAGATAATTGAAGGTTCGAGGCGGTCAACATGGAAGTGGCAAAAGTGGTTAAGATTGATGAGATAATTATGTTGAACTTTATGTAAGAAAATTATGTTCTATTTTTATTCACAAATAAAATTATGGGATTCTAATTATTCTTTTGAATAATTTTACATTACTATTTAAGTCTCGATAATATGATATGAGTCACTTTTAGTGGCACTCGAATGGTCGAGAATTCGGGTCGTCACACCACCTCCAAAGTAACAGTTGGTTACACAAGGTCATAGTTCGATTGCAGAAAGTCGTAGTTAGGTTCACATGAGGTCATAATTAGGTCATACGAGATCAGTTAGGTTACACAAAGTCACAATTACAAATTTAGTTGCAAAATTCACACCACCCACCCGCAAGTCACGAATTGTCACTCAAAGTTACAGTTTGGTAACACAACAAGGTCACGGTCCGGTTACACAAGGTCACAGTGTAGTAACATATAGTCACATTTCGATCATAAACTCACAATTCAATCACAGGAGTCACAATTCGCCACAAAAGGTCACAGTTAGGTCACATAAACTCACAATTCAATCACAGGAGTCACAATTCGCCACAAAAGGTCACAGTTCGATAACACAAGGTCATATTTGACAAAAATGTAAGTCACATCAAGTCCTCATCCAATAGTCACAAAAAGTTATAGTTGGTTGCAATTATCTAATAATTGGTCACATTTTGTGCTCGTCACAAATCACAATTAGGCAATATTTTTGTCACATTTACCCAATAATTGGTGACATCCCTTACTCATCATGAGTTGTACAAAGTTACAATTAGCCAATATTTTAGTTACATTTACCTAATAATTAGTCACAATCATTTATAATCAATCACAATATATCACCCTACCAACAAATCCCCAACTTACCCTACCCTATGCTACCCCACCCCACCCCCACCTCACCCACCCCCAAAATTCCTCAACCGATATTTCCAGCCATAAAGAGAAATCTTATCCAAATCCACACATCGCTGCCAACCCCGTCACTGCAGCCTCCACAACGACGATGGTGCCGCTGTACTGTAAGGATTTTGCAGCACTAGGATGAATTTGCACTTACCAACCAAAATCCACCACACAACACCACAATCATTTCATCGGCGCTGCCATCGGAGCTGCAAGCAACACCACCACGAGTCCACGAAAACCTTGAGCTACCTGCACCAACCTCACCATCATATCACCACCTCACAACACCTCACAACTGTACTTACACTGCAAACATACCACAAATCGCACCACCGCACAACTGTAGATCACACCACCTGTAGCGGCGACTGGAACATGCAGTAGAGCCAGGGGCGAGATCTCTGCTACGTCGGTGACCTAGTGGGTAGAGAGGTGATAAGTGCATTTTATGCACTTATTTACGTGCTTAAATTAGGATTTTATATAATTATTTGCGAATAATGGTTACTAATTTCTCTATCATTTGTACCTATTTCAGTTTTATTTCGAAATCAAGAGAATGGAGCAATTAGAGGAAAGAATGAGCAAAAGGGGAGGAAATTGAACCAAAATTGAGCAAAGCAAGAGTGCTGGACGCAGAACATGGCTAAAGAAGGAGAATCGTGGAAGAAAAGATGAAATCAAAGATTTTCAAAAGTATAAGGATCAAATTGTTCAAATCAGAAGATGGGGACTTGAGGAGAAATAAAGGATGAGGACCAAGTTGCAGAATTTAAAAGATAAAAATTGCATCTGAAAATTTAACCGTGCGGCCGCACGGTTAAATAAGGCATGCGGCCGCACGAAGTGAAAAACAGGCGACTGAAAGTTGGCTTTTCGAGGCTGCGACCGCACACATTTGAACCATGCGGCCGCACGGTAGCATCGACTGGGCCACTGGTGGGCTTTTCACGCGAATTCTGATTTAATCCACCCTTTTTCGCCTAGGTCAGAGGGGAAGCATATATAAAGAAGAGAATACAAGAAATTTGGAAGAGGATTCTTGACCTAAGACACCAAGAAGCATAGCAAAGTTTTGGAGAGCGGAATTGTGAAGATTCATCCTAATTTTCTTGAGATTTTCATATTATAGGTGATGAAGTTCTTTCACAATTGTGATTTGCAATCAACCATGTATTTAGGATAATTTTCCATTGTGCTAGGATTATGATGAAGTCTTAGAGAATTATTTCATGCTTTGGTTTACTTAATCTTATGACAATTGGTATTTTGAGTTATTGATTCGTAATTATTTTCATCTATAATTTTGATGCATGAATTATATGATGTATGTGGTGAATTTTTATGATCGAAAGAGTGGAATTTCACTAGACTTGAATCAATAGCCATAGGGTTCGATAGGGATAGAAATATACCACTATGCCCTATGTGATCTTTTCATGTTTTGCTTGTTTAATGCTTTCCTAAGTATTAGCATTCATCATAGAAATATAGGTGGATTGTAATTAGGAAAAGGCTTAATTCTTGTTCGAAAGAGAGTTTTAGGCATTATAGAACCATTGATCGTCAATAATATACCTTGTCTTGGGTTATTTGAATCAAAGTGTGAAATATCAATACTAAGATGGATTCTAAATCCTAGCACTTCATTCACATACATTTGTTAAACAACTCTTGAAAATTCCATTTATTTATTTATTTGATCATTAATTTTAGATTTCTCTGGTAATTTGGTCTACTCATTTAGAATCTCTTATAAATCACTGAAAATTCATTCGTTTCGGTTAAGGTTAATAATTTAAGAAAATATATCTAACCAATCCTTGTGGGAACGACATTCGAACTTAAATCCATTGTATTACTTGTTCGATACCGTACACTTGCGGTAAGAGTCAAAATAAGTCGATCAAGTTTTTGGCGCCGTTGCCGGGGATTGTAGTCTAGATTGATTCTTAGGTTATTTTCACTAATTCGAACTTTTAGATTTATTTAAATTTTCCTTCTTTACCAGTTCATACATTCTTTTTCATTTGTTTCTCGTAGATTTGTGTATGCGAAGTTCGAGGCACGGAGAACTTCTAGAAGTTGACCCAGAAATCGAGCGCACTTTTCATCACAAGCTAAGAGAGGCAAAATTAGCAGAAAAACAACAAAAACAACAAGATATGGCAAACAACTTGGGGAATCAAGAGTTGCAAGTGGAAGATGAAGGGAGCATGCTAGTTGGGGACTTTATTACTCCGCAGATAATCCAAAATCAGTCAAGTATTGTCTACCCTCCATTTGGTCAGCCAAACTTCCAGTTAAAAACAAATGTTATCCATTTATTTCAAAATGGACATCAATTTTATGGAAGAGCCGACGAGAATCCGCACACCCACGTATCGAGGTTTTTAGAGCTTTTCCAGCACTTCAAGTTTCAAGGGATATCAGATGATGCCATCAGACTTCGTCTTTTTCCACATACTCTGAGAGATAGAGCTTTGGAATGGTTAGATTCTCGACCTACAGCTAGCATAACAACATGGAATGATCTGGCTCAAAAGTTCTGTACAAAGTTCTTCCCGCCAATCAAAATTGCAATGCTCAAGCACGACATATCAGTATTTCAACAGCAGGATGCTGAGTCATTTGATGAGACATGGAACAGATTTAAAAACATGCTCAGGAAGTGTTCTCATCACGGGATTTCGAGGGGAGTGCAAGTACAGTATTTCTACGCAGGTTTGCTACCTTAATTCAAAAGTCTAGTAGACTCATCATCTAATGGGTCACTTTCTACTAAGACTATTGATGAAGCATTGGAGCTGTTTGAAAGAATTGCTAACACAAATGCAATGTGGGCCTCGGACCGAGTAATCCAAAAGAGACCTGCTGGAGTGTATGAAGTGGATAATTATACAGTCCTATCTGCAAAAATCGACTCTTTAGTAAATAAGGTGGAAAGCATAGCAATGGCTGGAAATCCAATGAAGAATACCAGAACACTTTGCGAAGAATGTGGTGCAGACCATAACACTTTAGATTGTCCTATCTTAGTTCAGCTACCAGAGCAAATTGATTTTGTTCAAGGAGGTGGTCGTCCACAAAATAATCCCTATTCAAATACGTACAATCCAGGGTGGCGAAATCATCCTAATTTTGGATGGAGGGATAATCAAAATACAGGAAGACCACAACAACCTATGTACCAGCAAGAGGAGAAGAAGTCTTCAATTGAGGATCTACTTGGGAAATTTATCGAGAAAACAGAGCAGTATATGGGAAAAAATGATCAGTTTATGAGAAGGACAGAGACTACACTTCAAAATCAACATGCAGCCATAAAGAACTTCGAAACACAGGTGGGGCAGATGGCGATAGCTATTTCAGGGAGGCAGCAAGGTACTCTACCTAGTAACACAGAAATAAATCCTAGAGAGCATGTGAAAGCCATTACTACCAGGAGTGGGGCCCAACTACCAGAGATTGGTGTTAAACAATCAGCTACTAACCAGGATACGGGGGTAGAACAAGGAATAGAGCATAATCGAGCATCGAAAAATACGTCTGAAACAAAGGATGGGGAAAGTAAGGTGAAATCACCAATTAAGCCTTACAAGACTCCAATTCCTTTTCCACAGAGGTTAAGAAACCAAAAGATGGACAAACAGTTCGAGAAATTTCAAAACATCTTCAAAAAGATCCATATCAACATCCCCTTCGCAGATGCTTTTGCGCAAATGCCAAGTTATGCAAAATTCATGAAGGACATCCTAACACACAAAAGAAAGCTGGAGGAACATGAGACGGTGATGCTTTCAGAAGGGTGCAACGCTAGGTTGCAAAGTAAACTTCCACCGAAATTAAACGATTCAGGGAGTTTTACTATACCTTGTAAAATTGGAAATTGTCATTTTGATAATGCTTTATGTGATTTAGGAGCAAGTATTAACTTGATGCCATTCTCTGTTTGCAGGAAACTAGGTCTGGGGGAACCAAAACCAACAACTGTGACTTTGCAGCTGGCAGACCGATCAATCACATATCCACGAGGAATAATTGAAGACATTCTGGTAAAGGTGGAGAAATTTATTTTTCCAGCCGATTTTGTTGTGTTGGATATGGAAGAAGACAAGAATGTGCCATTGATACTGGGGAGACCATTCTTGCGGACTGGGGGTGCGATCATTGACGTGGGAAAAGGACAGCTCAAGTTGCAGTTCGACAATGAGGAAGTCACATTCGATGTCTATAAAGCAATGAAGTACCCTACCCCATCAAGTTCATGTTATCGAGTCGATATTATAGATGAAGCAGTACAGGAAGCAGTAAGGGAAGTATTTAGCTGGAAGAATCCTTCTGACTCTTTTGAAGAAATCATCATGAATTCAAGCTCCACAAATTCTCTATCAAAAGAAGAGCTTGAAGCGTGCAAGGAATTTTTGGCTAACCCTCCATATAGACGCAGAACACATTTTGAGGAATTGGGGATAAGTTCTACAAAGCCACTTCCATCTATTCAGCAGCCTCCAAAGTTAGAAATCAAGCAGTTACCACCTCACCTTCGTTATGCATACTTGGGGGAGTCGTCTATTTTACCTGTCATAGTGGCGAGCTCTATTACAGAAGTCGAGGAAGTGAAACTACTTGGAGTTTTGCGGGATCACAAAAGGGCTATTGGGTGGACCATTGCTGACATAAGAGGCATTAGTCCATCAATTTGCATGCACAAAATACTGATGTAAGACAAATTTAAACCAACGGTGGATGGGCAAAGGAGGCTGAACCCAAACATGAAAGAGGTGGTTAGAGCAGAAGTGATGAAACTGTTGGATGCAGGAATCATTTATCCCATATCAGATAGCGGTTGGGTCAGCCCAGTTCAAGTTGTACCAAAGAAAGGGGGAATCACAGTAGTGCCAAATGAAAAGAACGAACTAATCCCCACGAGAACAGTTACTGGATGGAGAGTTTGCATAGATTATCGCAAACTCAACAATGCAACAAGAAAGGATCACTTTCCCCTTCCGTTTATTGATCAGATGTTGGAAAGATTAGCAGGCCATTCACATTACTGCTTTCTGGATGGATATTCAGGGTATAATCAGATTGTCATCGCGCCCGAAGATCAGGAGAAGACAACATTTAAATGCCCCTATGGTACTTTCGCTTATCGTCGAATGCCATTCGGTTTATGTAACGCTCCAGCCACGTTTCAGCGATGCATGATGGCTATCTTCTCTGATATGGTAGAAAAATTCATTGAAGTATTCATGGATGACTTTTCAGTTTTTGGATCCTCATTTGACGAGTGTTTGGAACATTTAAAACTGGTTCTACAAAGATGTGAAGAAACGAATCTGGTGCTAAACTGGGAGAAGTGCCACTTCATGGTGAAAGAAGGAATAGTTCTAGGGCACAGGATTTCCGAAAAGGGCATTGAGGTAGACAAAGTAAAAATTCAAGTGATCGAGAAGCTACCACCTCCTACGTCAGTAAAAGGGGTTCGGAGTTTTCTTGGCCATGCAGGATTCTACAGGCATTTTATTAAAGACTTCTCGAAAATCACAAAACCTTTGTGTAACTTATTGATGAAAGAGGTGCCATTTATATTCTCTGAAGAATGTTTAGTAGCCTTCAATGCTTTGAAGGAGAGGTTGATATCTGCGCCGGTGATCGTCGCACCTGATTGGGAATTACCATTTGAATTGATGTGCGATGCAAGTGACTATGCAGTAGGAGCAGTTCTGGGGCAACGAAGAGGAAAAGTATTTCACGTGATTCACTATGCTAGCCGAACGCTCAATGATGCACAGCTTAATTACGCCACTACTGAGAAGGAGCTACTTGCTGTTGTCTTTAAATTTGATAAATTTCGCTCTTATCTGGTGGGGTCAAAGGTGACAGTCTACACAGACCACTCTGCACTAAAATATCTGTTGAGTAAAAAGGATGCAAAACCCAGATTTATCAGATGGATATTGCTGTTGCAAGAATTTGATTTGGAAATCAAGGATAAAAAGGGATGCGAGAATGTAGTAGCAGATCATCTGTCTCGCCTTGAACAAGAAAAAGAGCCAATTTTGGCAGACATTAGCGAAGTTTTCCCAGATGAGCAGTTGTTTGGTGTGGAGGAGGCTCCGTGGTATGCAGACATTGTGAACTATCTGGCAAAAACTATCATTCCACCTGGATACTCGAGTCATCAGAAGAAGAAATTCTTTTCTGACTTGAAATATTATTTGTGGGAAGATCCTATTCTTTATAAAAGATGTCCGGATCAGATTATTAGGAGGTGTGTGCCAGAAGATGAAATGGTGAAAATATTGGAGCAATGTCATTCTTTCGCTTATGGTGGTCACTTTGGAGCTTCAAAAGCGGCTGCAAAAGTTCTACAGTCAGGATTCTATTGGCCAACCATATTCAAGGATGCCTATGTACTGGTGAAAAATTGTGATAGGTGTCAAAGGACCGGAAACATATCTAGGAGAAATGAAATGCCTCTAAACAGTGTTCTAGAAGTGAAAATTTTTTATGTTTGGGGAATAGATTTCATGGGTCCATTCATCCCTTCTTACTCAAATCACTATATTCTTGTAGCAGTGGATTATGTATCTAAATGGGTTGAAGCTGTTGCGTTACCTACCAATGATGGCCGCGTGGTGATGGATTTTCTAAAGAAAGTCATTTTTGCAAGGTATGGCACTCCACGAGCTATAATCAGTGATGGAGGTAAACATTTCTGTAACAAGTAGTTCGAACAGCTGGTGGTCAAATATGGAGTAAAGCACAGGGTTGCCACTCCATACCACCCCCAAACGAGCGGACAGGTGGAGGTCTCCAATAGGGAACTTAAGAGGATCCTTGAAGTCACAGTGAATTCAACAAGGAAGGACTGGTCCAAGAAGCTTGACGATGCACTGTGGGCTTACAGGACAGCTTTCAAAACACCCATTGGAATGTCCCCCTATCGCCTCGTATTTGGGAAGGCATGCCACTTACCTGTTGAACTTGAGCACAAGGCTTTTTGGGCTATGAAGAAGTTGAATTTTGATTTACAAGCAGCGGGGGAGAAAAGATTGCTGCAATTAAATGAAATGGATGAATTCAGGTTGGAAGCATATGAGAGTTCAAAATTGTATAAGGAACGCACCAAAAAGTGGCACGACAAGCATATTCAACGAAAGGATTTTGAGGTTGGTCAACAGGTTCTCCTATACAATTCTCGCCTGAAATTGTTTCCGGGAAAGCTGAGATCAAGGTGGTCTGGTCCATACTCGGTTACCAAGGTCTATCCATTCGGGGCAGTTGAAATCACTCATGAGGAGAATGGCACATTTAGAGTGAACGGACAATGCTTGAAGCCTTATTGGGGTGGTGACTTCTCTAAAGAAAAGGCCACCACTACTCTTGCCTCACTGGAGTAAATCCCGAGAAAGTCGAGCTTAAGACTATAAATGAAGCGCTTTATGGGAGGCAACCCATATTTCTTCCTTTTTATTTACATTTGCTTTCTTTTGTATCATTTTATTTTACTTTATACTATTTTAGCTCTTTTTAGGTGAATGACTTCAATTGAGCATTTTCATACTTTTGCTTTGCTATTTGACACTTCATAATCCTACGTTTTGCATATATGGAGAGTTAGGTGGATTATTAGCTACATGATGCTCTTACCAATCATCCCCACAGTCACCCACCTATAGCATGTTATCGATTCTCATAATTCATGTTCATGCATAATAGAATGTGTTGGAGTCGAGCACGTGTCAAAAACAGAACTGAAAATTTTTTTCATCTGTCCAACCGTGCGACCGCACGGAATTTAAAACCGTGCGGCCGCACGGTTGACATCTGGGCGCCGAATTGGTTTTAAAAACAGAACAGCAGCCTCACTCTTCACACAAACCCGACATTGCCTCTCTTCAGGAATCTCCCAGCTTAAGATTTTTTGACAAAATCTTCTTGTTTACACTACATTGGGTATAATCAAGCAATCTCTAACATCTTCAAATCACGAATTCAAGGTTAGTTCACTACATTTTTGCATTTTGCCCTATATTTCGAAAATTACCATTGTGTTGAAAAATCGATCTTAATGGTTGATTGAGTATGGGATTAGGTAGATAATGGCTTAATTGTTAATGGGCATTGTAGTTAGAAAAATTTGGGAGTGATACATATATGTATTGTTATGATTCTCACTACACTCTGTCAACGCACTCAAAGTGCTCGATGAAATGCCACAGTGATGATTCGTGCCTCAATTGCAAATTTCACCTGAGCCATTATCTTCCCTGCATGCTTGGGGTTAATTTCATGTAACAATTTCATGTTTTGATTCATGGG
Source organism: Ligustrum vulgare (assembly GCA_963555705.1). Taxonomy (NCBI): domain Eukaryota; kingdom Viridiplantae; phylum Streptophyta; class Magnoliopsida; order Lamiales; family Oleaceae; genus Ligustrum; species Ligustrum vulgare. Next base: position 24,919,088 of record OY743171.1, read on the forward strand.
AATGCATAAAATGCTTAGTTTTCATTTTTGCCTTCACTGCACCTCCACTGCAACCACTGCAGGCTCACTGCAGGCTCACTGCTGCTTCGCTGCAGCCTCACTGCATGCTATCGTCCCTCAGGTTCTTAACTCAAATGACCTCCGTTTGACTTGAAATTTGAGTATGTTGTAGATGAGATCATGAACTTTCATATGCCCGAAGATGTCCTGGAAATTTTTTTATTTTTCGAGGTGATATCCGAGGTCCAAAAGCACCACTCACCCATGTTTTCTTCGTTCCCTTTGTTGCATTTTCATAAGTTTGGATGTGTTTCTCATTGTTTTTACATTTCATACCTACTATATTGAGTCTAATGTTTCCTATTTATCATTTGTAGGTACAATGCCGCCACGAAAGGCCCAAGTTCCACCTAACAAGGGGAAAGGAAAAGCGGGGTCATCAAAACGGCCGAGGAGACACCCATCGAGCTCGGACTCCGACTCTGAGGAGTTCGATACAGGATCTATGCATAGATTTAGGGGGGCCGAAGAGCAGAAGTTGTTTGAGGAAAATCTTAAGAAAAAAAGATTTTTGGGGGAAAGGGAGGTGATACTCACCGATTTCCCACATTCTGAATTGATGCATCTCATCGAGTGTGCGGGGTGGCACAAGCTAGCGTCCACACCACATAGAGTCTACCCACTGCTGGTAAAGGAATTTTTTGCTAATTTTAATCCTTCTGTTGATACCGAGGGGGCAGAATATAGGGGCCGGACTTGGGTGCGTGGTAAATGGATCAACTTTTCTCCTGCGGTGATTGAGAGGGTGCTAGAATTGACTAGGGATGGGATAGAACCAGTGCCAGGGGATATCGACATCGACATAATCACTGGTTTCCTATATGGCTGAGGGGATGCGGTGCTAGAGAGGCCAGAGCGATTTGTGCACAGAGAGCTTACTAACTCCTTGAAAATCCTGCATATCTTTGTGTGTCATAACATCGATCCCACATCGCACCGCACTACCTTCAACGTTGAGAGGGCCAGACTGCTACACCACTTGGCCAGGGGGCGTAAGTTAGACTTGGGGCAGCACATATTTGACTTTATCATTACTCTTGCGTCCCAGCTGGACACTACTCGGGGTATTTTATTCCCCAGCCTTATCAGCGCTATCTGTCTGGCCGAAGGCGTAGAGTTACTCCCTCATGAGGAGCCTGATCCCTTAGAAGCCACTATTAGCCGGAAGACCATGGAAAATGTAAGGGGACCCAGAGCACCTCCAGCTCCTGCAGATATGCCGGGACCAGTTATGGGAGAGCCAGCACAGCCAGCCCCACTTGCACCTCCTGCAGATGACAGGCTCCTGCGACAGATCATGACTGAGCTTACACTGATGGAGCAGAGGCAGGCTGCTAGACACACAGCTGTCATGGGGGTACTTACTCGCCAGGATGGGAGGCTTGACATGCTGGAAACTCAGATGCAAGGTTTGGTTCGAGCCAATCTTCCTACTGAGTTGAGGCTGGCTCGATGCACCTGGGAGGAGGTCTGCCGATAGTAGACACATATCAGGACCCGCCTGACCTCCATGGAGCACAGACTCGAGAGCCTGAACCCACCTGATCCATCTGAAGGGCCCTCACATCAGTAGCAGCCTACATACATCAGGGAAGTGTCTGATCGTTTTAATTGTACTTTGCCTCCTTTTTTTTTCTTTCTTTTTGTTTACATTGAGGGCAATGTACTATTTTGTTTGGGGGTGGTGTATTCGGTTTACCTCGTAACGTTAGTATTGATCTGTATAACTGCTCCAATATCTATTACAACTCTATTTTGCTGAATTTATTAGAATTTCTCTATTTTGCTGAATCATTTAGAAATTGCTCATATTTTCTCTCGATAAAAAAAAAAAAAAAATTGGTTTGCTGATTTGTTTGCTGTCTATGATGTAGTTCGGTTTATTTGCTTATTTTAGTTGAAACTTGGGACAGCATGAAAACCTACATTTTTCTATTTTACTTAATTCATGCTAAACTTTGTTAAACTTGAGCACATAGCCGAAGTCAAATAATTGCTTGTGTAGGGGATGCTTGACACATGTGGGGTGAATTTGTGCACTCTGGACATAGGATTGACAGAAAAATCACAAACCTTAAGAAATTTAGATCCCGACCTAAAATGTAGAACCAAACTGTTCAAATAACAGTTTGGGGGTGAAAGGGTTAGTAAGGGTAGGCAGGGTAGATCGAGAATCTGAAACGTAAACTTTTGTGTCTTTAGTGTAAGGGATTTTGATCAACAGGTATAAACCATAAAGACCAGCATAAAAACAGAAAAATGCTGAAGGTCTTATTTCGCTCTCTAAATTCCTTTTTGACTCGAGCAAGTAAGTCTGAGGGGTTCTTTGAACCTGGTACCCTAAAGCCAACTGGTTTGGGAGTTGCCGATCTGAAAGCTCGCTAAAGGGGTCAACTAGAAAGCAAGTACGGAGAGTGGACTTACACATAAGACATTATAACATCTTTAACTTTTATGTTTAAGCCTTTATGACTCGGGCAAGTAAGTATGAGGGGTTCTTTGAACCTGGTACCCTAAAGCCAACTAGTTTGGGAGCTGCCGATCTGAAAGCCTGCTACAGGGGTCATATAGAAAGCCAGTATGAAAAGTATTGCACAAAGATGGTAAAAGACAAGGACATTAAAAGAAAAAGTTGTCCAAGTAAAGGAAAATAAACTAAAATGGTATAAGCTTTGTTGATTGAAGTCCCGAACACCTTATAAATTATTCTCGGTCTGTCATACCAACTTTTCTAATCCTAACTGCCCTGTGTGGAAAAATGCAATGTATACATGCTTAGAAACCACATCAATAGGAAAGACCTCGGGACATGAGAGAAAAGCAGTAAGGTTGTGATCATCCATGAGAGTGCAAGGAAAATCAAAAGAAAATATTGTTGACCACATGGGATTTGGGTTTATCTATGCATAACTAGTCACACAATGTTAGGTATAACCTTACATGGGTTTGCAGTTGTCTTCTGGCTATTCACACACACACATGGAAAAGTTGAGCATGGAATAAGTAACAAATATTTTAACGTGTTGTTTTACTTCTCTTTATGGAATGTGTATTTTGAGCCGAACCTGAGAAATAAAAGCAAGCAAGTCAAATAATACGTTAAAGTTGTTCTCTTGAAGTTATGTTTCAGTTTATTTGTTCGAGGACGAACTATGATTCTAGTTTGGGGGTGTTTGATAAGTGCATTTTATGCACTTATTTACGTGCTTAAATTAGGATTTTATATAATTATTTGCGAATAATGGTTACTAATTTCTCTATCATTTGTACCTATTTCAGTTTTATTTCGAAATCAAGAGAATGGAGCAATTAGAGGAAAGAATGAGCAAAAGGGGAGGAAATTGAACCAAAATTGAGCAAAGCAAGAGTGCTGGACGCAGAACATGGCTAAAGAAGGAGAATCGTGGAAGAAAAGATGAAATCAAAGATTTTCAAAAGTATAAGGATCAAATTGTTCAAATCAGAAGATGGGGACTTGAGGAGAAATAAAGGATGAGGACCAAGTTGCAGAATTTGAAAGATAAAAATTGCATCTGAAAATTTAACCGTGCGGCCGCACGGTTAAATAAGGCATGCGGCCGCACGAAGTGAAAAACAGGCGACTGAAAGTTGGCTTTTCGAGGCTGCGACCGCACACATTTGAACCATGCGGCCGCACGGTAGCATCGACTGGGCCACTGGTGGGCTTTTCACGTGAATTCTGATTTAATCCACCCTTTTTCGCCTAGGTCAGAGGGGAGGCATATATAAAGAAGAGAATACACGAAATTTGGAAGAGGATTCTTGACCTAAGACACCAAGAAGCATAGCAAAGTTTTGGAGAGCGGAATTGTGAAGATTCATCCTAATTTTCTTGAGATTTTCATATTATAGGTGATGAAGTTCTTTCATAATTGTGATTTGTTATCAACCATGTATTTAGGCTAATTTTCCATTGTGCTAGGATTATGATGAAGTCTTAGAAAATTATTTCATGCTTTGGTTTACTTAATCTTATGACAATTGGTATTTTGAGTTATTGATTCGTAATTATTTTCATCTATAATTTTGATGCATGAATTATATGATGTATGTGGTGAATTTTTATGATCGAAAGAGTGGAATTTCACTAGACTTGAATCAATAGCCATAGGGTGTGACGACCCGAATTCTCGACCATTCGAGTTCCACTAAAAGTGACTCATATCATATTATCGAGACTTAAATAGTAATGTAAAATTATTCAAAAGAATAATTAGAATCCCATAATTTTATTTGTGAATAAAAATAGAACATAATTTTCTTACATAAAGTTCAACATAATTATCTCATCAATCTTAACCACTTTTGCCACTTCCATGTTGACCGCCTCGAACCTTCAATTATCTGAAAATGGTAAATATCGTGGAGTGAGATTTATAAAATCCCAGTAAGTATACCAAGCATAAATTTTCTTTTGAAAGCATATGGATCATTTTCATCATAACATAGGATAGGATCGAAATACTCATAAACATAGGTAGACACAAGAATTTTACCGAACTTAAATGGCAAGAATTCTTATGTGTAGCGCTACTAAACTCCGGTCCCCTTAGCATAATCATAAACATATCATATGGAACCCATAACAATCTTGTGAGATTGATTTCGTAGCAATGATCCAAACATTTTCATAAAAACATAAGATATACTTACTTGTCATAAAAACATACTTACTTTTCATAAAAACATAAGGTGTATTTACCTTTCATAAAAACATACTTACTTTTCATAAAAACATAAGATATACTTACTTGTCATAAAAACATACTTACTTTTCATAAAAACATAAGATATACTTACTTGTCATAAAAACATACTTACTTTTCATAAAAACATAAGGTGTATTTACCTTTCATAAAAACATACTTACTTTTCATAAAAACATAAGATATACTTACTTGTCATAAAAACATACTTACTTTTCATAAAAACATAAGATATACTTACTTGTCATAAAAACATACTTACTTTTCATAAAAACATAAGGTGTATTTACCTTTCATAAAAACATACTTACTTTTCATAAAAACATAAGATATACTTACTTGTCATAAAAACATAAGGTGTATTTACCTTTCATAAAAACATACTTACTTTTCATAAAAACATAAGATATACTTACCTTTTAAAAGATTAAAATGAAGTGTAGTAGTAAATGGACCAAAACTTTCTTGACCACCTTGAATTTCTCTTACTTGTGGATTTTGTCAAGAGATTGGAAATAAGTGTATATGTGTAGAGTTGTGTGTAAAAGAGATGGGTTTAAATAGATGTATAAAGTTGGCATATTGTAAACATAATCATTCAATTCTATTAATTTTAACACATCATTTTCTTAAAATAAAGCACCATTCATATACTTTTCCATATTTATACAAATAATATGCTCTTCATGATTATATATAATGGAGTATATAATTCATTCATATACTTTTCCATATTTATACAATTATTATGCTCTTCATGATTACATATAATGGAGTCTTATCAATCATTCATATACTTTTCCATATTTATACAAATATTATGCTCTTCATGATTATATATAATGGAGTATATAATTCATTCATATACTTTTCCATATTTATACAAATATTATGCTCTTCATGATTATATATAATGGAGTATATAATTCATTCATATACTTTTCCATATTTATACAAATATTATGCTCTTCATGATTACATATAATGGAGTATATAATTCATTCATATACTTTTCCATATTTATACAAATATTATGCTCTTCATGATTACATATAATGGAGTATATCAACCATTCCTATACTTTTCCATATTATTAAATTAAGATTCTCATAATTATTATATATAATGGAACCTCTCATGCTTACATATATTTTCTTAATTTCAATAATAAAAATAATTTTTTGTATAAATAAATATTGGGATAACATTGAATTAAGTACTTGGACTTAATATACTTTAAATCAAGAGAATGGAGATATTTTTAGAATTTCGGAATTTAATTTAAAATCGAACGATCTCGATTATTTCTTGACTTGGCTATACGAATACGTCGCGGCGTTAACTTAATAAAAATGGGTGAAATAGTAGCGACACGATTTTCTATTAAAATAATTATTAATCGCGTAAAAATTCTTGGTCGCTACAAACTTACCCCCTTAAAATAATTTCGTCCTCGAAATTAAACTTACTTGATCTTATGATTTCTGAACACTTAATCAGAATCTCTTCTCTTCTTCTCTTAGGTAGTATCATTGCTACTATATTTAACCCACTGGACTTTGACTAAATGCATATCTTTGTTTTTCTTAAAAACATGGACTTTTCTATCAATAATAGACATATGTGTCTACTCATAAATTCTGACTCAAAAGGAAAATTCCCAATCGTATGTGATATTTCATCATGTCTTGTAGTACTCATGTAACCTGTCACTTATCATCGTATCATGTGACCTCAAATATTCGTATTAATATCTCTAAAATTTCAATAAATCTTTACTAACATATCATACCATAATAATTAGTCATTTCTTCTTATCACCAAATATCCCAAAGTAAATAAAATGGTTACCTGAATATTCCCTATGTAATATATCCAAACATATTATTCATCAATCAACATAATATCATCAGCTTATCTTTTCCCATATTTGTAACCAAAACGTTCTGCAAAATTCAAATAAATAATTAGCTCCCAAATAACTAAAATTCTTCACTTAATTGTCACAACATTTCCCGCAAGGTATTTCTTTCACTTGTACATACTTATGAATTCTGATTCGATACGGTCCTTATTTCACTTTCACGTATTCCCGTATCATCACACCATACCTTAATTACTTATTATTATACCAAAAATATCAGTACCAAATCCAAGAAAATATTCTGTATCTCAAATCCCGTCATCATCAAATCTTCCTTTTATCAAGAAAGTAAACGGCGCATAAACCCTTGTTCCCTCTTTTCCATTATTCTATTCCGCGCTTTCTTGCTGGAATCAATATCACGCGGATTCCCTCCGATCCTTAATGCTTTTAAATAGTTCATGCTGGGAAGAGGTTAGATCCATCAAAAACATGGATATCATTCTTACAAACATTCGCAAGTATTATTCCAGTCTTCCAATGAATGATCTGAGGAAAATTTATCGAATAAGACTCGAAAGATTGAGGTTGCTGATGGCTTTATAGCCCTGCCCGGAGGTTTTGGTACCTTAGAAGAAATCTTTAACATTACCTCGTGGGCTCAACTAGGTCTCCATACTAAGCCTATTGGGCTTCTGAATGTTAACAATTTCTTTGATGGTTTGTTAACCTTTCTTGATTATGCTGTGGAACAGGGATTCATCTCTCCATTTTCCAGAAGGCTCCTTATTTCTGCTCCTACTATTGATGAACTACTGGATAAGCTGCAGTCATATATCTCAATACAAGATCCAGCAGGGGTTAAGATAGATTGGTCGCAAGGAAGGGGAATCAAGCGAAAATGAAGTCCGGTTAATGTAAACTTAACTTTATGAATCTTAGAATAGGTGGGGGTAGAGTACGGAGTATTCTTACTCTCGAGACACCCCTCTAATTTCCTAGGATTTCCTTAATGTTTAAATCTTGTGTGTACCTCAAAGGTTCCAGGTGGTAGATTACGGAGTATTCTTACTCTCGAAACACACCTCTTTGAAGGTTTCTTTATTTCCTCAAAAGGTCAGAGGTGGTAGGATACGGCTACTCCGGAAACACATCTCTCAATTTGAGGAATTTCCCATGTTGCTTTCTTTTGCTTTTGCGTGTTTCATGTATTTCTTTTCCAGTGTGACTCTTTGTATGTTCTCCTTATGAGAAAATAATAAAATCTCTGCTATCATCTACTAAATCTCGTTTGTGATGTAAATGAACTTGCATGTCTAACCTTAATTCCTTTAGTGGATGCTTATCATATCATGCTCTTAATTCCAAATGATAAAATTTTGGACAAAGTCTCCCTTGTAATTTGGACTTATCCCAAACCATAAGCATACTTCATAACTCACAATAATAAATAACTCCACATTTGATCACAACGATCTAAAAATATTGAAAACGATTCCAACACTTCAATATATCAAAAAAAATATCCCATAATTCAATTCATAATTCTTCAACATAACAATTTCAAATCATATTTTTCAATATCACAATATCACTTCCTTCCATACCTTAATTGGCTCAAAAGATTACTCATACTTATATTTATAAGTCATAAATCATATTCCCAATAACCAAATCTTTAAATCTCTAACTTCATAATGCTTCTCATAAAAGTCTCATTAAAACCACTTATAATCTTAACATCTCATAAAACTTCATAAAATTGGCTCGCTATTTCTCATTAAATCTAAATGATAGATAATCTGAACATATTTCTAATCATTTCTGTTGACTTCTCATACTTAGTGTCATGTCTAAAATCAATTATGCAAAGTCCATTTAAGGTTCATCATTTCTAAACTCAAGGACAACAATTATTTTGAAAATCATTCTTAAGTCATATTATTCCCATTATGCTCAACACCCGTTCTCTTTCTTTCTTTCCGAATTTTTTTTCAGAATTGAAACTTGAAGAGTGGTACCAATAATCATCCACAGTTTTTCCTTGCTTTTAAGCAAAGGTAGTGATAAAGGGATAAATTATTGAACCGAAAATTGAAACTTGAAGAGGAAGTACTAATAACCATCCACAGTTTTTCCCTTGTTTTTACACAAAGGTAGTGATAAAGGGATAAATTATTGTACGAATTCATTATTAATTTTGTTTGTTTAATATATTATTCCATATATTTTGGGCAAAAGTTACAACCCAACTTAATTTCTAATTGAGTCAATCTTACTAAGCTTAATATGAACCAAAATTCATATCAATATCCTCTATGTCTCATGATTCTACATAAAAAGGAATAAATTAAAATTCAGGCTTCTATCAATTCATATCATACTCAACATGTATATTTCACTTAAAGATTCATAACATATGAAGATTTCATACTTAACATGTCTTAATAAAATCGTAAATGACTTGCAAAGCATATAACATACCTGGTTCGAGGAGTCAATACGTGGAGAGTGACATAGTAGAGTGATGAGTTAAAATATTTCATATAATCTTATTTTCCTTTAATCAACAATAATTTAATGTGGTTGTATCCAAATCAACATTTTCTTGAATCATAATTCCTAATTAATCACAGTCTTCAAAACAAATCCAATATCGATATAGTAATTATCTCCCCATCAATAATTAATAACTTAACCCAAATAAAATTTATCGTCAAATCTTATTTTTCCTTTAGTCCCCGAACTTCTAGAAATTTATCAAAGACATCAATATAAACATCATATCACTAACTAATTATATTCCATAAAATTTTCAGGACATTACAAACTCCCTTGCTTAAAATGAATTTTGTCCTTGAAATTCGCACATCAAATTTCATCATGCTTTTCAAAATCATAACCATACTTGACATGTGAAAATTCAACTTTTTTTTTTTTTTTTTTATAATGAATAGTGATTTCGTTCACTGTTCATCATGAATAGCACGTCGTTTTACTGTTCACGTGAATAGTGATTTTTTTTATTTTTTTTTTTAAAGAAATAAAATTTCAAAAATCTACAGAATCGTTTTTAAAACTCTTTGCTCTGATACCAACTGTGACGACCCGAATTCTCGACCATTCGAGTGCCACTAAAAGTGACTCATATCATATTATCGAGACTTAAATAGTAATGTAAAATTATTCAAAAGAATAATTAGAATCCCATAATTTTATTTGTGAATAAAAATAGAACATAATTTTCTTACATAAAGTTCAACATAATTATCTCATCAATCTTAACCACTTTTGCCACTTCCATGTTGACCGCCTCGAACCTTCAATTATCTGAAAATGGTAAATATCGTGGAGTGAGATTTATAAAATCCCAGTAAGTATACCAAGCATAAATTTTCTTTTGAAAGCATATGGATCATTTTCATCATAACATAGGATAGGATCGAAATACTCATAAACATAGGGAGACACAAGAATTTTACCGAACTTAAATGGCAAGAATTCTTATGTGTAGCGCTACTAAACTCCGGTCCCCTTAGCATAATCATAAACATATCATATGGAACCCATAACAATCTTGTGAGATTGATTTCATAGCAATGATCCAAACATTTTCATAAAAACATAAGATATACTTACTTGTCATAAAAACATACTTACTTTTCATAAAAACATAAGGTGTATTTACCTTTCATAAAAACATACTTACTTTTCATAAAAACATAAGATATACTTATTTGTCATAAAAACTTACTTACTTTTCATAAAAACATAAGATATACTTACTTGTCATAAAAACATACTTACTTTTCATAAAAACATAAGGTGTATTTACCTTTCATAAAAACATACTTACTTTTCATAAAAACATAAGATATACTTACTTGTCATAAAAACATACTTACTTTTCATAAAAACATAAGATATACTTACTTGTCATAAAAACATACTTACTTTTCATAAAAACATAAGGTGTATTTACCTTTCATAAAAACATACTTACTTTTCATAAAAACATAAGATATACTTACTTGTCATAAAAACATAAGGTGTATTTACCTTTCATAAAAACATACTTACTTTTCATAAAAACATAAGATATACTTACCTTTTAAAAGATTAAAATGAAGTGTAGTAGTAAATGGACCAAAACTTTCTTGACCACCTTGAATTTCTCTTACTTGTGGATTTTGTCAAGAGATTGGAAATAAGTGTATATGTGTAGAGTTGTGTATAAAAGAGATGGGTTTAAATAGATGTATAAAGGTGGCATATTGTAAACATAATCATTCAATTCTATTAATTTTAACACATCATTTTCTTAAAATAAAGCACCATTCATATACTTTTCCATATTTATACAAATAATATGCTCTTCATGATTATATATAATGGAGTATATAATTCATTCATATACTTTTCCATATTTATACAATTATTATGCTCTTCATGATTACATATAATGGAGTCTTATCAATCATTCATATACTTTTCCATATTTATACAAATATTATGCTCTTCATGATTATATATAATGGAGTATATAATTCATTCATATACTTTTCCATATTTATACAAATATTATGCTCTTCATGATTATATATAATGGAGTATATAATTCATTCATATACTTTTCCATATTTATACAAATATTATGCTCTTCATGATTACATATAATGGAGTATATAATTCATTCATATACTTTTCCATATTTATACAAATATTATGCTCTTCATGATTACATATAATGGAGTATATCAACCATTCCTATACTTTTCCATATTATTAAATTAAGATTCTCATAATTATTATATATAATGGAACCTCTCATGCTTACATATATTTTCTTAATTTCAATAATAAAAATAATTTTTTGTATAAATAAATATTGGGATAACATTGAATTAAGTACTTGGACTTAATATACTTTAAATCAAGAGAATGGAGATATTTTTAGAATTTCGGAATTTAATTTAAAATCGAACGATCTCGATTATTTCTTGACTTGGCTATACGAATACGTCGCGGCGTTAACTTAATAAAAATGGGTGAAATAGTAGCGACACGATTTTCTATTAAAATAATTATTAATCGCGTAAAAATTCTTGGTCGCTACATAGGGTTCGATAGGGATAGAAATATACCACTATGCCCTATGTGATCTTTTCATGTTTTGCTTGTTTAATGCTTTCCTAAGTATTAGCATTCATCATAGAAATATAGGTGGATTGTAATTAGGAAAAGGCTTAATTCTTGTTCGAAAGAGAGTTTTAGGCATTACAGAACCATTGATCGTCAATAATATACCTTGTCTTGGGTTATTTGAATCAAAGTGTGAAATATCAATACTAAGATGGATTCTAAATCCTAGCACTTCATTCACATACATTTGTTAAACAACTCTTGAAAATTCCATTTATTTATTTATTTGGTCATTAATTTTAGATTTCTCTGGTAATTTGGTCTACTCATTTAGAATCTCTTATAAATCACTGAAAATTCATTCGTTTCGGTTAAGGTTAATAATTTAAGAAAATATATCTAACCAATCCTTGTGGGAACGACATTCGGACTTAAATCCATTGTATTACTTGTTCGATACCGTACACTTGTGGTAAGAGTCAAAATAAGTCGATCAAGAGGGTTCGTCGCCGACGCTGGTCTGAGAGAAGTCACTGTCGCAGGTCTGTGAGCAAGAGAGAGAGAGAGAAAGAGAGAGCCTCTTGTTTGGACCAGTATGGTGTTTCGTGAAGTGAAGACTTCAGCTGTATTTGATTTTAATTTTAATAAAACACTTAATTATTAATTATTAATTTCAATTAACACCTGATCTTTAAACAAGTAAACTTCATCACCTTATTTTTAAAAAGTGATCTTTAAGCCTATGAGTTTCTTTAATTTTCCCATTTTTTTATTTGGGTCCAAAATTATGTTGTCCAAATTTTGATTGTTTCAGCCCAATTAGAAAATTCTTGCAGCCCAAACTCACTTAAAATCCCAGAAAATTGTGCCCTAAAAAATTTACTGTTCCGATCACTCTCCCCTCACAACAACTCACGCAGCCAGCATATGGGTAATTCTTCTTCCCAGACAGGTATCACCTACTTGCAACTGTAAATTTCATTGTGCAGCTCTACCGAAACCACACAACATCACCACCACAGCCATGGCTTGCAACCCTTTCATCATCATCTCAATCTGACCTCCATAATCGATTGTTTCTACAATTTGAAAATTCAGATTTTTGCAATCCCAAACACCAAACCATAATCCCACAATCTGCAAACACATTCGCACACACTCAACTAGTTGCAAAGCCACCACCGACTGCCCAGTCGGACCATGAACCAAAACTTCACCATCATCACCAAACGCACACCATCTCACTGGACATTTCACCACAGATTGCCATTGCCCACTCCAAAAGTTTCCTCTGCCACTCGAACAGCGAACAACATCACCACCCAACCACCATATGCACTAACACGAAACCACCACCAAACCACGCCCAAAAGTTATTCTAATTCTCTCCTTATTTGAATGACAAATGATTGAAGTTATGATAATTCTAAAGATTAAACTAAAAGAACAATACACAAGAAAATGTGTGTTTAAATCAATTGATGTAAAGTTAGGATTTCACGTAGTCAACACCTTTCATCTCACCACTCTGTAATCTATCTAGCTCACTTATGCACATGAAATTCCCCTCTCGAGTTTAAATCGACTCTACCTAATTAGTCAACCATGTTAATGAATAGCTGGTTATAATGATTAGGTGCATGAAATACAAAAACTCAATCAAGACCGCAATAACAACAAACGTTCATCTCTATCGCTAATTCGATTACCATGTTTTGTTCCTAAATATAGATCATCAGCTCACCTCTCAGATTATGAAAATGATCCAATTAATTAATGAATTAGTGGCCAGTTAATTTACGCATTGAACAAAAAATAAAACCATACACATGTAATGAAAGTGTAAAACTTGAGTAATGAAATTAAATGCGTAAAACTACCCAACATTGTTTGATCACAACAGATAGTTTAGTTACTCATAATATAAGAAATCAAAACGCAGTAAATAACTAAACTAACCATCAATGAGTAATTTGAAGAAAAGTAGAAGAACTCTTGCTCAAATAATTGTCTTCTACAAGGTTATCTCTAAACCTGCTCGCCTTTGCCTCCACTTAAGCCTCCAAAATCTCCAAGCCTTGATGGTGAATTGTACCTCTCAAGTATGTGTGCCAAAGTTGTCTATATCCCTCCCCTCTCCTTTCTTTTTTTTCACGAATACAGTAGATTACTTAGATAAAAAACATGCATTGGGCCTGAAACTTTTCTCGGCCGGACAACTGCGGGGCTGCGCATTTGTACTCCTCCTGGCCGCACAGTTAATGATAAAATGATTCTGTAAATTTTACTTTTTACGCTGCCACTTGCTAGGGTATGTGTGGCCGCGTGGTTCAATTGCGCAGCGCCCATCTTCATTTTCCAACATGTGTAAGTTGGTCCCTGTTTTATAATTACCCGGTGGTTCCTCATCTTTCTGATTGTGACAATATGGGTACTATACTTTTGAATGTCATAAATTCTTGATTCCATCTTCACTTATTTGCAATTAGATCATCCAATTTCACTTTCTTGAACATGCAACCTTGATGTATGTCCCGAGAGTCCCCTTTTCCCTCAAATTAATGCTTTTCCGCTCAAATGTTCATCTCAATGCTTTTAATTTCCACAGTTTGTCCACGTTCCTCAATTTTGAATCCTTTTCTGAAATAGAAACAAATCAAGAGCAATTACGTAGAATTTCTTCAAGAATGACCAAAAATTATTCTTATTTGGATGCATAAAAAAGTGTATAAAATACACTTATCAAATACCCCCAAATTTGAGCTTTTGTTCGTTCTCGAACTATTCAAAATAGAAAGTATGAAGTAGAAATTCAGGATTTCAACAATTATGGTCTTGTCAACATGTTTAACATATGCCTCAACAACTTAGATCATAATATACCCGAGCATCCACTCTCCACAACATAATTTAAATTATTTCTAGTGCTCCATGTTAGATTTTCAAGTGGGTGTGTGAATGGCCAATGTCAAACGCATACTTGTGATAGAGCATACCCAAAAAAATGTTTCTAATAATGCACAAGCAAATCCATGTCCCATGTAGTCATCCTAACATGCTAATATTTATCTCCTTACAATGCTCATGGATGATCTCTTCTCATTGCTTTTCTCTCAAATCTCATGTTTTCCCTATTGTGGTCACCTAGTATTAAAACAATGCATTTTTCCACACAAGCGAGCAAGGATCAAGATTATGCATGCACAATGAATCAACAGTTAGCGATCCTCAACTCTACCCTTTCAATTTCCACGGCTTTAGTCAGTCAGGCTTATACCATACACTTTTTTTTTTCTTTTTGTTCACGGAAGACATTTTTTTTGAAATTGTCCCTATATTTTACCATCTTTGTGCAGTATTTTTCTCATTTGCCTCCTATGTGACCCTTGTAGTGAGCATTAGGTCTGTGACTCCCAAGTCAGACGACTTTAGGGCACTAGGTTTGAAAGGCCCCTTAGACTTAATTGTCGAGTCACAAAGGTGATAGAGAAAAATTAAAGATGTATCATTGTCTTAGGTGTAAGTCCACTCTCCATATTTACTTTCTACTTGACCTCTATAGTGAACTTTAGGTCGGTGACTCCCAAGCCAGATGACTTTAAGGCACCAGGTTCAAAGAACTCCTTAAACTTAATTACTCGAGTCATAAAGGTTTTTGAAGAGTACAATAAGACCTTCAATATTTTTCTGTTTTTATGCTAGTTATGGCTTATACCCGATGACCAAACCATTTCAACCAATAGTGCAAAACCAAGAACCAACATACCCTCAATCCATCAACACATGCACAATCTAACCTTCCACCCCCAAACTACTTTTAGAGAAATTTGGTTCTAATTCAGGGTCGGGATTCCAAGGATCTAGGTTTTTAGGTTAATGAAGTATTTTCTTAGTTTTGGTTGCATAAATTAGCCTCACATGTATTACATACATTCCAACACCAGTAATAATCTAACGCAAGCCATATGCTAAAAAAGATGAGATTCTAACATGAATACCAGATGTGCAAAATCATGTTTCTATGTTGTGGATTGTTTTAACTGGGTACATCATTGATCCCAACTGTTTCCTAGACAATAACAAACCAATTTTTTTTTGTTTTTGTTTTTTAACACGTGGGACTAGGTAAGCTGAATTCAACCCTTTGAATAGATTGCAAAGAATTCAAAAAGACAATCCAATAGCCCATTATGCACCCAATACCCCCAAAGTTGACATATCCATTGTCCTCAATGGAGTTGATAAAGTACATGCCAAAAGAAGAAGTAACCAAAGGAAATAACAAAAAGAAAACAACAAAAAGTGGAGAGGCAAAAAGACAAGTAAAATAATACTCCTCATGTAAGCTCACCTACAGATCTGATGGTCTAGGTCCACCTGCGTCGTGTCTTTGCCTCTCCAGTGCTGCTATCTAATCTTCCATAGAAGCTAGGCAGGTGTTGATTTGCATCAGTTCTATGTGGATCTTCGTCAATGTGCAGCATGCTGAGCACAGTTCCTCCCCAATTTGTGCCTGCATAAATGCATTGCTCTGCCTATCTAACAAATTGATCTGCCGCTGCTGGGCCATCTGTGTCTCTCAAAGCAGTGAGAGGCGACCATGAGCTATAATTTTCGCTAGCATCTACCTCATAATTATGTCATCCCATGGCTGGTGTGGAGCTAGTGCTACTAGAGGTGTTGGACCGGCCTCCACCTGTGTGGGTGGCTGGGCTAGAGGTGCTGGAGCTTGTGGCTGAACTGGTGGAACCTGGGGTATCCTGCCCCCTCTGCTTCGATCCCAAGTCCTCCTGTTGATTGTTCCCTATGGACCTAAGGAATCCTCATGTGGCATAAGATCGACCCCTTTTCATAGGCATATGGAAGAAATAAGGCTGGGGAAAATGACCTGTCACAGACTGTCCATCTGGGATGCCAGTGTCACTATGAAATCAAATATATGCTGCCCTAGATCTATCTTGCATCCCCTAGCCAAAAGGTGTAAGAGTCGAGCCCTTTCTTCATTAAAGTATGTCATGTGAGATGTGGGATCAATATTATGGCTAATGAAATTATGGAGGATCTTGATACTTTTAGTCATTTTGTTGTGCGTGAATTTGCTCGATTTCTCCAAAATAACGTCATGACCATCGTAAGTCACCTCCTTGACATCAATTTCAATTGGGATCCTCTCCAAACCATCCCTATTCAACCCAAAAACTCTCTCAATGATAGTAGGTGAGAATCGAATCCAATGTCCCTGGACCCATGCCTTGTGAAAGTGATCCGAACCATCCGTGTTATGGCCTTGTTGAAGTTCACAAAAATTCTTTCACCAATGTGGGGTAAGCTAGTTGAGGCTTGCCTGCCACTTTCTTCCATCTAGAACTCTCAATTGAAATGACTAGCTCAGTGTCCGGGAAATCACCATGAACTACTTCCCTCTCGAATAAAATCTGTTCTCCTTTCAGAATGACATCGAACCTCCTCTTTTCTTCAGCACCCATAAATCTTTCCAAGTTGTTTAAATCATCCAAGTCTAATTCATCATCTGAAACAATTGCTTTCCTCTTCCGAGTCGAAGGCCCTGCCTTCTTTTTCCCTTTTCCAGAGGTAGTTGCTTTGGGAGGCATGATCTTTTCCTAAAAAAATAAAGAATTATCAATAAATGGAGAAGAAGTGTTGTAAGAAAAAAAGTCATTCAAATTTCTAACAATTCTTCAATGAGTTTGGGAAGTTAAGTGAGGAGAAAATGTGTGTGACTACATGTTGCACTCTCGATATCACTATGAAAAGTTCAAGTCTCACCAAGCCATATTTGGGTATACAAAAGTTTGCAATGTGTTCTACAACATATTCAAATTTCAAAGAAAATGGAGGTTTCATGAGCATAGAAATAGATAGGCAAAGAGGTGACACGAGGCTGCTATGACCTTGCAGTGGCCTTGCGATGACCTTGTCGTGGTGCTCACATGAAAATTGTGTGTTCAGCCCTTTGGAAATGGCTTAAATCATGCAAAAATTACACACAATCGAAACTTATCATGTAGAGAATATGTGAGCTCGAGTGAATTACTAAAATTAAGCACAATGATCCATTGGAGCATTTCATTAAACACATTATGGGCATAGGAAAAATCTAGGAAAATCACAACATTCTCAACATGCTTCAACCAAAAATTTCACCTATCAATTCACAATCATAATCAAGCCAGAGATTACCTAAGCCCATCCTACGTTCATCACAAAATCAACATCACAATTTCAAAAAAATTTCCAAAATTTTCGAAAATTAAGGTGGCGTTCTGTTTGTATTTTATTTTGTATTTTCATTTTCGAAAATGTTTTGTGTTTTGTGTTTTCATTTTTGTTTTCAAATTTGCTGAAAACGCGTTTGGTTTGTCATTTCTGAAAACTGTTTTTGAAAATGAAAAGCTGGAAAACGCGTTGTGTTTGAAATTTTGCAGAACACTATTTAAACTATTTTTAATTAATTTGCTTGCAGAATACTACTAACTCCAACTCAAATTTCCTTTCATAATACACTAAAAATATGGTTACATGCAACACACTAATGTGAGCATTAAGAGTCTATATTAACACAGCTTGGTCAGGTTCGGGACTTGAGAAAGCTCTACTTCTATTAAAATCCAGAAAATGCAAGTTATTTCAAAACCAGCAGAGTCCATTTATCATTGCATTTTTTGAAATATAATAACATGAATTCTCATTTAATTTTTTTTTGTAATGTTGATATTGAATTCAATAAAACTTTATTTAAACTAAATTCCAAGTTAGGATAATTCTTAAAAAAAAAAAAAAAAATTCTTTATTTAGGCTTAGTTCCAAGCTAGGATAATTCTAAAAAAAATAATAAAAAAATAAAAAAAATAAAAACTTTATATTAAGCTTAGTTCTAAGTTAAGATAATTCTATAAAAAAAAAAATTTCCCAAAACGCGTTTTCCTCGTTTTGGACATTTTTTGTCGAAATACATACAAAACGCCCAAAACGATGTTTCGGGCGTTTTCCGTTTTGTGTACAATTTTTTTTTTTTTTTTGTTTACCAAAATGCGTTTTCGAAAATAAAAACAGAAAACGACCTCAAAACAGCAAAGAGAACAGGGGCTAAGGGTTTCCATGAAGAACATACCTTAAATTGATGATGGAGAGATGACAATTACTTGCTATTGTTGAGATGAGAAGTAAAGTGCAGGTTAGAAGTGAGATTTGGGTGTGGGCGATCGAGGGGGAAGAGAGAACTTTGGTCGAGTTTGTTTTAAAATGAGGGAGCACGTTCAGGTTTTAAAAAACTGATTTCAGCCCCCGATAACAAATTTTTTGAATTTCATTTTGCAATTTCGACCACTTCCCTTATCTCAAAATGAGTAATTTTTAACCCATGAACTTGACTTACCATTTATTACACATGAATGGGTGTGATGAACTCTTTTAACACCCACATTCACTTCACCACAACGTACTCACATGATGTAATTTCTAGTGCAACATATTAGACTATATGTGCCTAGATTCCCAAACAATAGTCTCTCCAATAGAATGCAACATGATCAAGTTGTAATAGTGTCATTAAAGTCCAATACCCAAGATGGTAACTCAAAAATGATAGTATGATCATAAAAAAATGATAGTATGACAAAAATATCAAAAAGAATGCAACAATGCCTAATCTACATGCAAAGCAAGAAAATGCTCTAAATAACCAAATAAAAGGATACCAAAAAGGATGCAATGGTTAGGTTACTCACAACAAGTGCTAGGTTTATAGTCTTAAGCTAGGCTTTTTGTTGTGATCATTCTGGCACTGCAATATTGATGATTGATTTATATTTAGGAAAATCAAATTCGAAATAGTGCTTTATTCTTTGTCCATTGACCTTGAAGTGACCTTTCTTTGGATGATGAAGCTCAAAAGTACCATAGGGAAATGATTTTTCAATAGCGAACACAAGAGACAATGTCTAGAACAGTGGACAGAATGCTACGTGTGTTAATGATGGGGAAATACTCACATTAATGGCAAAAATGGTTTAAACAATGGTACTTTTGCCACAAATCAAGAGCTAAATTTTAAGCCTCAAGTGATTTCGCTAGTAAACCAACCTATAGATGCCCCTTATGATCCTAATGTTCTGTTGAGAAATCAAATCACAGAGATAGTACAAGATCAAATAGCTTTTGGGATGCGACCTTTCTTTAGGCCGACCTATAGGAAGTCATATCCTGATTGGGTACAAAGTGCCAGAGTTTTTATTATTTACCAGCCTAGGAGAACTATCTACTCTAGAACATAAAGGGGATTCACATTGCAATTTGGTGAAGTAACTGATTATCACAAAAATAAGATTATTTCCTAGTTCATTAACATGGGTAGCTTTCTCATGGTTCATTAATTTGCCAGTAAATTTATTCAGTCATGGCAACATTTAGAATAATTATTCCACACCCAGACTTATAAAATTGTATTTGAGGTTACTTTGGCCGATTTGGCAAATTTACATCAAATGCCAAATGAATGGACAGAAGTTTTCCATCAAAGGTTTAAAATAGTTAGGAGTAAATATTTTGTACCTTTGCCAGAGAAAGAATTTGTTAAAGTTGCTCAAAGTTGTTTAAGCTTTGATTCAAAGAAGAAATTTTAGGATGGGGAATTTCCTGACCTTTTTTAATTAAGTGTTAATATGATTAGGTATAAATGTTTAGTAAGAGAAGAAGAGCAAATGAAAATTCTAGCAAAGGACTTATTATAGATACCCAAATTTCGACGTTCACACCATTGATGAATATTATGATCAGAACGAAATATGTTTGGTCGAATTGATTACGGGAGATGCATATGCTTGTCCTTTAATGGCCAAATCAGGAACATCGGTCCCGAATGAGCCTATGAGAGGTAAAAACAAAAAGGCTAGGATATTCTCGTTTGATGGGACCAAAGTTGATATCATATTTGATAAATTATATAAAAGCAAATAAAATTGAGCGACAAGCACAAATTTTCAAACTCTGAACAAATTAAGGGTAAAAAGTATTGTAAATGGCACAATGCATGGTCTTTTATGAAAAAAAAATGTTTAGTTTTTCGTCATGTATTACAGGATGCCATCAAATCAGGGTGAATCATTTTTGAAGCTAAGAAGAAGATGGAAATGGATGAAAATCCTTTTCCACGGCCACTTGATATTAATATGGTAACGACTGGTTTTAAAAGTGGGTTGCCAAAGTTTAAATTGTTAGTAGATGATGGAGATGAAGATTTTGAGCCACATCCTAGTGTCTCTGAACGTCTCAAAGGAAATGAATTTAGAAGAGATAAAGGGATCGTGTGTACTAGATGTAAAAATGAAGTAAATGAAAAAGTGGAAAAGACAGGAGATGGGATCAACATCATCGTCCTTGTATTGTTCCAAATTTCCAGCCTGTTGGAGGACGAAGAATACCATTCTATGAGAAACCACCTTTTGAGAGGCAGTTAAGACCAATGTACAAAGGTAGAACATTCAGGCCACAAACTCGTGAATCAAATGTATGACATTCATTCCAGTATAATGTTGGAAGGTTTGTGCCTTTTAATGAAATGACCAGAATGCAACAAAGGCGTTATCAATGGAATTATGGGAAAATGATGAGGCAACAGTAGGGGACAGTACATCCTAAAATAACTAATTTACTTAAAGTGGCTAGCAAAAATGTTCTCAAGGACAAGAAAGAGGATAGTATGGGTGAATAAATGGAAGTTTAACTGGAAAATTCTTTTGGGAAATCCAAATCTGAACGTAGTAAGAAGGATGAAGATGAGGAGGATCCGGGGCTATTTATTACCGTTCAGTTTGGTACTTTACCTCCAATTATTACTAATAATTACATGTTAGCCAATGAGTTCAAAAGTAAAGAAAATGGAGAGGAAGAAAGGAAAGGTAACGAGGAGGAAGCATGCATGTTGGAATATGGAGGAGGAATTAGTCAAACATCTCAAGAGGTGTGTGATGAAGAAGAAGATAATTGTATGATTGGCGTTGAAAAAGAAATTGACTTGGAAGTAGAAAGAAGAAGAAGGGGAGTTTCATATAATAATCTACTGAAATAATTGTATGAAGAAGGTGTCCGTGTTTTTGATTTATTGGGCGAACCATCTGGATGTTCCTTTAGTTATTAAGTATTATATGGGACGCCTAAGAGAAAAGTAAGAGTACCTTGCTCTGAGAAGTATGGATCACCTCCAAGGATACTGCATCCCCCTATAGGCTGGATAACTAAAGAAGAAGCTTAAGAGGAAAGTAAGAAGGAAGTTAAAAAAGTAAGTAGGAAGTTCAGAAAGTAACAAGAAGTTGATTCAATAGAAGATAAGCAAGAAGTTGAAATAGATGTGTCTGAAAATGTTATCTTTAAGAGACCTACTATGAAGTTAACTAAACATCTAGGGCGATTGTATGTGAATGTTTTAGTCAATGGCATTCCGGTGGCTAAAGTACTCATTGACAATGGAGTGGCCATAAATACTATCCCATCCAGAATGATGAGAAATTTTGCAAAGACAGATAGCGATACGATCCCAATAGAAGTCCTTCTCACGAGTTTCAATGGAGGAGCAACTTCAGCCAAAGGAGTGATACCACTAGACATAACGGTGGGAAATACTACTAGGACTACAGTCTTCTTTGTGATATGGTCCTACTAGTTACCATGTGTTATTAGGAAGAAATAGGATTCATGGGATTCGTTGTATACCTTCATCACTCCATCAATGTCTGGTCTTCTGGAATGATAAAGGTGAAGCAGAGGTGGTGTAAGCAGATCATAGATCCTTTGTCATAGAAGTAAACTCAGTAGAAAGATTCATGTATGAAGGAAATCATGGACCTGTCAGAGTAGTTCAAAATGGAGAAGAAACTTAAATAGTTGAATAGAGCGAAGAACTATTTTCGATAGATGCACTTACTGAAATGTTCAATCAAATGAGGCCTAACATAGTGGCCCTTGAAGAGCCACTAATTGGTAAAAGAAAAATCAAGGAACTCTAATGAATTGTCAGCAGCAAAGGAATCTGGACAATATTCAGGCATTCAAAGCCAAATTGAAGGCTTTCAATAAAGAATGTAAAGAGAAAATAGAAGAAGAAGTAGCATTGAAGACATTAAAAAAATTAGCAGTGTTCGAGTTAGAACAGAATATTGGCCAAGAAATTAATAAGGTGGATTGTTTAGAAGAAGTGATGTCCACAAAGAATATGGATGAAGAAGTGACAAGGATTGTAAAACCTGGGGATGCTGATGCACAAGATTCTTTGATAAATGTGAACATATGTGATGAAGGAGAAGATCGCTCGACATAAGTGACAAATTAATTGCTTTGTTAAAAGAATACAAAGATTGTTTTATTTGGAAATATGAGCACATTCCTGGTTTAGATAAAAGTTTGGTAGAATAAAGATTACAAACTAAATCAAATTTTAAACCTCATAAACAACCTCCTAGGTATTTTTCCCCTAATGTATTACCTGAAGTAAAAGAATAAATAAAACGATTGTTAAAGGAAGGTTTATTAGGATAGCCATATATGTTGAGTGCTTATCTAATATCGTGCCTATGTTAAAAAATCATGGTAGTATTAAGGTGTGCATAGATTTTAGAAATTAACATTTAGCAATGCCTAAAGATAAATATCCAATGCCAACAGTGGATTCTTTAGATGATTCAACTGCTGGACATGTAATGTATTCTTTTATGGATGGGTATTTAGGATATAATCAAATTATATTTAGCTGAAGAAGATATACATCAAAATTCATTTAGGTGCCTTGGTGTTTTAGGGTGTTTTGAATGGGTACTAATACCTTTTGACATGAAAAATGCAGGGGCTACTTATCAAAGGGAAATAAACTTGATTTTTCATTATATAACAGGCGGATTTGTTGAAGTATATGTGGATGATATAGTGGTCAAATCACCTAAATAAGAAGACTATTTTCAACAATTAAAACGCTCATTTCAGCGAATGAGGCAATACAAGTTAAAATGGAACCCTTAGGAGTGTACATTTGGTGTTATGCAGGAAATTTCCTTGGTTTTTTAGTGCACAAAAGAGGAATTGAACTTGATAAAAATAAAGCAAAGGTCATTCTAGAAGCCAAACCACCTAGTAATAAAAAGTAATTGCAAAAGTTTCTAGGTCAAGTGAACTTTTAAGACGTTTTATCTCTGATTGTGCAGGACAAACAAAATCTTTTTTGCCTCTTTTAAAGCTGAAAAATGAGGACGAATTTTTCTGGAATGAAAAACATCAAAAGGCTTTTGATAGCCTGAAGACATATTTATCAAGTCCACCAGTGCTAATCTCACCCATCCAAGGACGACCAATGAAGGTATACATATCAATTGAACAAGAATCATTAGTTGGAATGGTCGCTCAAGAAGACCAATTTGGTGAAGAAAAGGCGATTTATTATCTTAGCAGACAGCTAACAAAATATGAATGTAACTGTTCTGCTATTGAAAAATTATGTCTTGCTTTATATTTCACATGTACAAAACTAAGGACGTATTTGCTGCCTATAATTGTTTATCTAGTTTCTAAAATAAACTTAGTTAAGTACATGTTTTCTCGCCCCATTTTACATCAAAGGATTGGTCTTTTGACTTTAACACTATTTGAATTTGAAATACAATATATATTCCAAAAGGCTGTTAAAAATCAAGCATTGATTAACTTTTTGGCCTATCATCCATGCTTCGATGTACCTAAAGAAATTGAGTTAGAAGTTGACTCATTCGAAATAAAACCTTGGGTTTTGTACTTTGATGGATCAAAAACTGTTGGAGGTGCAAGAGTAGGAGTAGGGGTAGTGTTAATAAATCCATTGGGGGTTTATTATAAATTTACTTTTACTTTCAATAAAATATGTGCCAATAATCATGCCGAGTATGAAGCATTGATTATAGGGTTAGAATGGATAACAGAGTTGGGAACAAAGTATGTAATTATGAGGGGCAATTCGCAATTGGTGATTTATCAATTGACTGGTGATTTTAAATTCCAAAGTAATTCTATCACAAGAATTGTTGGAAGAATTTGATCAAGTGGAACTTCAATATGTTAATAGAATGTATAATGACTTAGCAAACGACTTAGCCTAAATGGCTTTGGGCTACTCAAAGGTGCTAAATTTGGATTCTACTTGTGATATTGCCTATAGTACAACGGTGGGAAAGAAGAATTGATGTTCACTACATACAAAATGAAGACAAAGTAGATTAGAGAGAAGAAATAAAAAGGTTTTTAAAAGAACCTGATAAGAAGAATGATAAGAAAATGAAGCTACTCTCATTGAACTATGTACTAGTAGATGAGGAGTTGTGCAAGAAACATTTAGACATTGTGCTACTAAAATGCATAGTTTTGCAAGAGGCTAAAATAATAATGGCTGAAGTACATGAAGGAATATGTGGAGCTCATCAAGCTAGCAAAAAAATGAGATGCTTAATTATTAGGAGTGGATATTTTTGGTCCAAGATGGGTGAATTGTGCATTCAATATGCCAAAAGTTATTGAGCATCCCAAAAACATGGTCCAATCCAAAGAGTGCCAGTAAGAGAAACGACACCCATTATTAAGTCTCGGCCATTTAAAAGTTGGGTGATAAATCTAATAGGGAAAATCTATCCCCCCATCGTCCAAGCAACACACGTTTATAATAATTGCAACAGACTTTTCACCAAATGGGTGGAAGTGATACATTTAAAGGAGATTTCTCAGAAAAATATCATATAATTCATTCGTGATCACATTATTTATAGATTTGGGATACCGCAAACTTTATTGATGGATCACGGAACTCCTTTAAATGGATATCAAGTGAAGGGATTCTTGAGTGAATTTGGAGTTAAGGTGGTAAACTCTATGCCTTATTACACCCAATCTAATGGGAAGACAGAATCTTCTAATAATATTTTGAAGAATATCATATGAAAAATGAGAAATGAAAATTCTCAAAACTAGCATGAGTGTTTAAATAAAGCTTTATGGGCTTACAAAACATCTCCACGCTCAAGTATCAAAGTAACGCCTTTTCAACTTACTTCTGGACAAGAGATAGTGTTGCCCATGGAGATTAATGTGCAATCAATTAGAGTAGGCTCATAAAGTAACTTAAATGATGATGAATTTATAGAATCGTTAGCCCAAAGTTTTTTAGAATTGGACGAGCTAAACTTTGACGTCCTAGACAGGTTGCAGGTTCAAAAAACAAAAATTGCTAAGTACTATAATAAAAAGGTTATAGCCACGTTTTTTTAGCTTGGGCGGTTTACTTTGGAATACAATACTTCCTTTCGATAGCAAGGATCCAAAGTACAGGAAATGGTAGCCTAATTGGGAGGGGCCATACACAGTGAAAAATGTGTGGCCTAATGGAGCCTATCATTTAGAAGATTTAGATAGTACAAGGCACGTGAGGTTTATTAATGCTAAATACTTAAAGAAGTACATTCCTTCAGTTTGGGATTTTGAACTATTAGGAATTTAATATTCACAGCTATTATGCAGGTGAATGAAATACTCATTTCATTAATAAAATTGGCTGCCGTTACATTGATAGAAATTGGTTGCCCTTAAAAAATGGAATAAATCAATCAAAACAAATGAAGGACTAGACGTCGTACAACAAAGGTTAAGACGATTAACGTCTTAATCATAATCTGCCCCAGTAGAATGCATATGCTCCCAAAGCTTTTCTCATTCATCGCGTTGGTTAGTTCAGGAAGTGAATAGTTTAGCCATAAGTTCCTCATGAACCTCT
Source organism: Ligustrum vulgare (assembly GCA_963555705.1). Lineage (NCBI taxonomy): Eukaryota > Viridiplantae > Streptophyta > Magnoliopsida > Lamiales > Oleaceae > Ligustrum > Ligustrum vulgare. Next base: position 24,945,675 of record OY743171.1, read on the forward strand.
AGACTAGAATAATGCTCAAGTAAGAATTTAGTGCATTCAACTTCTTGGGAAGCATTATATTTCTTGGCGACCAACCTAGCCTTGCAGTCTTCCGTTTTTGCCAAAATTTCCTTCATCTCAGCAGCCAAGCTCATCATCAAAGGGTCTTCAACCATGGCATCAGAACAAATTTCGTTTAGGATGCTCTTGGCTTTCTTAACTTAATGATGTAAAGACTCTTTTTCATTCGAAGTGTGTACATATTGAGTCTTCTTGTTCTTCAAATCCATATTTTTGGCCAACATAAAGCTTGTCTCGTAATGGATACTCTTCAAAGTCAGTTTAATATCAACTGGGAGTTTGAGCGAAGGAAGCTCAAGTGCTCGAGCTATTTTTTCACTGAGACGCTCAAGTGTATCACGCTGGTTGGCAACACTAGCAATAGCTATATCCATGTCCTTGAAAGAAGTATACTTAAGTACTAACTGCTTGAGAATGTTAATGTTTTCCACAAAAAAATGCAACAGATGTAGCAGAAGGATGATTTTCTGAAGAAGAACGAGATTACTTCCTGCCTTAACTTATTCCCAAGAACTGAACAAATCCTAAATGGAGCGTAAAACTTCGTCAACATCTTGTGAAGAAAAAATGCAATTACTTAGCATTTTCATTACAGTAAGCATAGCGAATGTGAAGAATAAAATAAAGGTTACCTCATTAGTAACTTTGGAAGAAGAAATATGAGGTATATTACAGGATGAGTCAACCACTTGAGAAGATTTCCCCTTATCTGGACGAGTCGGTTCTTTCACAACGGGAAAATCTACTAGTGTCTCTACAAAGAACAAGTAAGGGTGAGGATAACATTGATGTTACAATAAGGAAGAAAGCATAAACGTATGTATTACTTCTGCTTCCACTCGTGGAGGATCAACACCCTCAAAAGGTGTAAGTTCTCGAAGTGGCTGGATGATTAGAGACTCTTCGCCTTTGAGCTCCTCTTTAGGAAAAGTACCCTCATTGGATGTTATAGATAAAGGAGGAATTGAGGGAATAAGTGGAGCAAGAGCCGATAAACGAGGAGTCTTTGAAGGAGAGATGGTACTCTTTAGAAAAAATTCAGGTAAAACATTAGAATACCAGGATTTTTCATATAGATCTTATCAGAGGAGTAAAAAAAAATTATTTATTCAAAATACCTTTCTCCTAACGATGAGAGGAGCAACATCATCATCAGATTGGTGGGTCTCAAGTTGGCCATTTACTGCTTGAAATATCTTTGGTAACCCAGTCTGAACAGGTGGAGAACTGGTGAGGAGAAGCCACTATAGGGCATTTAGTACGAGTAGGCAAAGATTTTAAAGGGGAAGTAGGACGTCTAGCAGATATAGACAGGACAAGAATAGGAGAAGAAATGGAGGAAATGGAGGCGTTAAAAGTTCCTGGCTTCTCAAGCAAGTGAAAAGTGTGGTTGACATAGGTAGAAAACAACCTACGTTTTACAAATGGCCAAAATTACTCGAAAATAGAATGAATAGTAGAGGTAGGATTAAAAGGGCCAAAGAAAAACCATTGGTCAAAAGAGCATTGTGAGCATCAATGGCATGTGCCTCTACTTTATAATGGTATTAAAACGCTTTTTCAGACTTTTGGAATAGCATGGAGGAATAGGACAACTTTGGCCAAAATCAAGTTGACGGATAAAGAATTGGGGAGCATAAATTTCAACCCCTACTTTAGTGTTTGTTCCAGTCAAAATATAATGGAACAACTCTCACCCTACCAAATATTGAGCCCAGCTAAAAAGTACTCACATCATTTAAAGTGGGAGGAGGTTGCATATAGATTGGGACTTGATGGGTTAAGAAAGTAAAAAAAGGTGAGAATTGAATTCAAATTATAAAAGAAGATAAAACATCCCTATTCGAGATATCAACAGGACTTAGTTGGTTGATAACTAGCCTATAACAACTAACTTACTGAGGAGGAGTTGATGGTACACCAAACTGTGGAAAATATGCCCTCAACCACAATTGAGCTAGGTAGAGAGGCCCACTACCATTTGAAGATGCATTTGTCCTCAATTGGGATTGAAGGTAAGTCATACCTTTATAAAAGCAGCCAAAAACAATGAACAGAGGTTTAAAGACCTACTATGTGCTAGTTCATGTTCAATGGGTAAAACAGCCATAGAACGTTTGAGACTAGGCACACAAAGGACATACTTACAAAGCTAGACCTGAAGAAAGGCCACATGCTCTACATGGGTAGGCTCAACACTAGGAATTTTGTAAAGTTCTTACATCCCCGAATAGGAGTCAGTGAATTTCTTATCAAACTTGGGGGCAGCAGAAGAGAGCAAATGGTAGGAAAGATAGTGTCGCCTAAAGGTGGACAGTTGACTAAATCACCAACATCCCTTAGAGTGACGGACATTGAGCCAAGTGGGACAATGAAGGTATTGTATTTAAAGGATTAAAAACTTAAGGTAGTTGGATAAATCATAGAATCATAAATTGGGGGACAGGTAGCAATTTCTAAAGAATCAGAAGTTCTACCATGATAAAAAATTGCTTTAGTGGGCTGTCTTTCATCATACATGCATGCCAAAGACCGAAAGTTGTGTTAGCTTTAGGCTAAGTACAAATACCTTTCTCGCAAATTTGCTTTAATAGGAAAGGGTTCAAGAAGGGAGGTTCTTGAGTACAAGGAAATAGTTGGGCCACACCTGCTCGACCAACAGAGTCCAAATCATTAAACGCTGGACCTAGATAAAATTTATGAAGTTTAGGCTTATTCGATAAGAGGCAAGCTGGGTCTATATAGGGTTTTGCCAGAAGTTTTTGGAGATCTTTTAAGCTAATAGAGTTGTCTGAAAGGCTCTTTGAAGTCGCACTTTATCATAAACTATAAGTTTTTTTCAAAGATTTTGGGGTATGAGTGTTTGAGTAATGAAACAAGAAGGTGAACAGTGTCCTTTATAGAGGAATGAAGACGTGGCGAAGCGATGGAAGTAGAACATGGATATGAGGGTGCGATGTGGTGGTTTGCTTTTTGGGTTAGATAGAGTTAAATGATATTGTGACGTGGTTATGTGCCTTTTGGGATGTAGAAGGGCACTGCCAAGCAAAACAATTGATTAGTATTTTTCACCTTTTTGGACTTCTAACGTTGCGGGAAAAGTATAAAAGATGAATATGGCACAAGATTAATAAATGATATTAATCTGGCCATATTGGGGGATAATTGTTGACATACAAAAGTAACGCCTAATATGAGAGTCTAGATAATAAGTCCCAAATGAGCCCATGTACAGGCTCAAAACATATTTATTGAGAGAAGGTCCAGCATCGCTCAAGCCTGGAATACACCCAATGTCTAGGCGAATGAAGAAACCCATCCTCATTGAAAGCAACAATTATTAAACAATTAATGGGCAATCTTATCACATCTCATTATCCAAAAAATTTCGGTTGCAAGCGGTTGAGTAATGGAAGTAATGACAGTAGTTAATTCCACAGTTTTTTGACAGGTCATCCATTATGGAGAAAGTGGGCGGTTACTGGGCGACGAGCGATTTTTGAACCAAATTGAAGGAATCCGTGAATGGAGCGTAAAAGGAAAAAGAGAATGTAGTAAAAACAAGAATCCGATCAATCACTCTCAAACAGAGAATTATATAATTTTATTTCTTTTTAATTTTCTTTTTAAGTTTCATCTACTTTGCAACTCAGTGTGCTTGAGCCCCTTGGAGGCATTTCGTTTTTATTGTAATCTTCATAAATAAAATACCTCTTGTTGGGACTTTATCTCAAAAGGTTGTTGTTCCTTACACATCGTCTGAATCCTTTAATTGTTAGAGAATCCCTTTAATTGTTAGAGATAGTTCATTTTCTGCGTGAAACAATTACAAACACTTTAATTCAAGAAACTTTGTTCAAATTCACTAATTAATTATTTTGCATTTCAATTAGTTTGAATTAATCAGAAGACGAACTTTGAGCCTTCCAGACTTACTGGAGTTTAACTAACTTCTAAGGCACATCTTCTCATCAAGTTTCTGAACTTGAAATTAGATTGAAACTTCTTACTTAAACCTATTTCATTTCCATATTCAAATAAATAGCCTGAAGCAGCCAACACCAGACCCACCCTTTAATTCTCAAGCAATTCCCAAAGTCATCATTACTAAAGAGAAGAAGGCTTCATACATTTCTTAAATATAGATATTTTTCTTACTTTTAACTTTTTGGTCCAATATAAATTACATTTCATACCAGACGGTATAAATCTTGTGAAGTCTTCAGATAAATTGTTAAATATTCGCACAACACATTCGATAAAAGATTGGTGCATGCCTCTTCAACAGTCTACGAAGGGTGGAAGGAAAGCAAAACACAAAAATTATACAATGAAGTAATATAAGAAAATGTCAATGGATCCAACAAATTGCAACATGTATAGACATGGCTATATATCCCAGGATTTTTATTATCTCGGCAAATTGGAGGAAATGAAGTATAGATACACGTTTATCTGGATGAGCCAACTCTAGGATAAACTAATTTGAAGAATGACTAAGGAGTTGGTGAGGTGTTATAATAGGGGGAGGGGAGGGAGGGATGGTTGGATGATTAATTGGGGGATTGGAGCAGTTGAGTTTAATGCAAGGAAAAGAAAGATGTAGGACCCAACAAACCCCCTTTAGTCAACAAAAAAGAGGGAAAAAATGTTGGAATCGGTATAAAAGAAGTTCCCCATTCAGGGAACATAACACTCCTCTGAAGAAATTGGTACTTGACAGTTGTGATTATGAATTGCATGAACCTAAAAATTGTCCGTGAGAATCTCACGAAAAATCAATATGGAAGAAGAAATTAGGATTTGGTAAACTTATTTATAAACAAGTTTATAAACACACATTTTCCCAATTCTTTTTTTAACCGTGTAAATTTTTCAAACCTACTTTAAATCTAGTAGTGACTGAATTCTTAATTATCTTTCATACCATTTGGAAAACTAGTTTGTAAATAAGTTTATAAACTAAATATTTTCCCAAATCACTTTTTAACCCCACACATTTTTTAAAATCACTTTTCAACTACAAATTTTACCTCAAAATGTTAACATTCTTTGTTTATAGACAAATAAATTTTATCAAAGAGGCATTTAGTCAACATGATTTTCTAAACACTACTTGACATAGCAGAACAAAAATTAAAATACAAAACCCCAAAAGACAAGAATGTTAACATTTGTTAGTAACTTTTCTACAAAGGATTTGGATATTTGCACAAACGATTCATTCAAAACTCAAAAAATATTCTTCCCTTCAATTATCTATTTTACAAGACTCAAAGAACAAAATAAGGTTAGTATTACTAATAGCATAACTCAAGACCTTAATCATCTTTTGAATACAGAGTCCAAAATATGCAATGTGTAGCATAAAACAATAGAAATTCAATTAGGACATTTTATTAAGTTCAAAATTAGCAAAAGAAAAGTAAAACAATTCTTTCAGGCCCGTGGAAACTTAGGTGACGTTCTGTTTGCATTTTATTTTGTATTTTCATTTTCGAAAATGTTTTGTGTTTCTTGTTTTTATTTTTGTTTTTAAATTTGCTGAAAACGCGTTTGGTTTGTCATTTCTCAAAACTGTTTTTGAAAATGAAAAGCTGAAAAACATGTTCTGTTTGAAATTTTGCAGAATACTACTTAAACTATTTTTAATTAATTTGCTTGCAGAAAAACTGGCTCAAACTCAAATTTTCTTTCACAATACACTGAAAACATGGTTACATGCAACACACTAATGTAAGCATTAAGAGTCTATATTAATACAGCTTGGTCAGGTTCAGGATTTGAGGAAGCTCTAGTTCTATTAAAATCCAGAAAATACAAGTTCTTTCAAAATCACCAGTGTCATTTATCAAGGCATTTTTTAAAATATAACAACAAGAATTCTCACTTAATTTTTTTTTTTGTAATGTTGATATTGAATTCAATAAAACTTTATTTAAGCTTAGTTCCAAGTTAGGATAATTCTCCAAAAAAAAAAACTTTATTTAAGCTTAATTCCAAGTTAGGATAATTCTAAAAAAATTATAATAAAAATTAATAAATAAATAAAAAATTTATATTAAATTTAGTTCCAAGTTAGGATAATTCTTAAAAAAATAAATAAATAAATTCCAAAACGCGTTTTCTGCATTTTGAACATTTTTTATTGAAATACACACAAAACGCCCAAAACCACACAAAAGTTTTGCGTTTTGTGTACAAATTTTTTTTGTTTTCCAAAATGCATTTTCGAAAATGGTAAAGAGAACGCGTTTTTAGTGTTTTCAAAAATAAAAACAGAAAACAACCTCAAAACAGCAAAAAGAACAGGGCCTTAGCTTTGTAGAATCTGCGTCTTTGTTGCAGATCAAAGATCTAGTAGTCGGAATCTGAAAAAAAAATAAATAAATAAATAAGGTTATCATGCACGACCAAAACTCACATCCAATAGCTTAGATGAAAAGAAAACTCAATAGGAGAAGAATTGTTAACTGATTCGAGGATACTTACAATATAAAGTAAATTCAAAGATGAAATTGCAGAAAATGGAGAGAAATGAAGGGAAGGGATTCGGAGAAGAAGAGAGGTAACAAAAATCTATTGAAAATGGAAATGAAAATATTTTCTAGTTAAATTTCATCTTCAAGTGTTTGATTGACAAATTTTCCATGGAAATTATTTTCCATCCAAGACCAAAAAGTGAGAATTTTCCTTGAAATCCTTGAATTTATTTTCTTTGGGTGAAGGTGAAAAAATATTTTCCATGGAAAATGATTTTCATTTTCCTTTTCCACCCTCCAATCAAACATAATGCTCATTCTCTCTCCTATCCCCTGATTTAAGGGCAGAAAAATGTGTTTTTTGTTACAACTTATTACAATGAAAATGCGAGTTGATATAACGATGCCGTTTCTCATTCACTCGTTTCTCTCGCCTAATTTGAAAGTTGGCTTATTCTTCCCTTCTTTCTCGAGTAGAATGGACTTTTAGCTTCTTCTTCTCCTGACATCCCCCCTCTTTAACTGAACCTTGTCCCCAAGGTTCGGAATGAGGATAATGCTCTTGTACCTCATGAAACACCCTATAAATCCCGTTTTTATCAGCAAAAATTTTCAACATTGCTCTACCCTTGGCCAAATTTTCTTTAAGTTATTGATACATCACACATCTTTCTTACAGTATGTTTTCCACTGTTGTCACATTGGATTGCTCATATGGCCCCTGAGCTGTGATACGGACATCATATGTTATTGGGCCATTGTTCTTGACAATTTATTTATGGGTTAATTGCGAAGGTTACTATCTTTATGTAACAAAACTTTTTTTTACTATCCAAAACAAAAAATCTGAAAAATACATACTTCGTCCAACCTGCTGCAGTGCTGCTACATCCACTGCCTTCATCATCAGTAGGTCACCACCATCACCGCCATACGCCACCGAACCACCACCTAAAATTAGGGCCAAACAACGCCAGTAAGCTACCACCATCACCACCATACACCACCGAACCACCACCTGAAACCATCGAACCGCCACCACCTAAAACTAATCTTCCCACTCCAAACGCATCCACACTCCAGCCTACGATCTCCCAACCCAGACCACTGCTAGATCAAGCTGCTGCATCCTTCGATATTCTGATTCTCAAATCTGTTCGGCCTGCCCATTGAGGTGAGACGCCACCAGGCCATCAAGCTCCAAAGTATCATAAAAAATGATACTTGATGTAAATAGTGTTGTTCAGTAAAAAAAAATGAAGTATTTTTCATTGATGTAATTGAAACTTAGAGGCAGTTAATGAAGAAGTTGATGATTGTTGCCCACTTTCTCACCTTCTCTCTCTCTCCACCACCGATCATTACTGAGCTGCCGATCGACCCATGAAGGCAAGATCGCACATTGATTGCGAGTCTCTACGTTGGTTTTTGCAATTGGGTCTCAGTTTGAAGATTGGCATCGATGTGTTAATAATGTATAAAGTGAGTTAGTTTGGGCCTCATTTAGTTTGTGTATGTTTATAATTGGGTCTCATTGTGTTATTCACTATTGTATACACCAAGATCTATTGGGCCTTTTGATTGTTAGTTTGAACTTTATATTATTGTAATATTGCTTGATTTGGAAGTGACCATCCATGGTCAGTCAAATACATGTTCCTTTGTGTTTAATGGAAAAAAGATACACCTCAAACCTTTACCCCAAAGCCTTTCGAGTAGCAACAGGCCAAGAAACTTGGTGAGTGGAAAGGATTACATGTGATTAGCCCTACAAAATTTGAGCATACACTGGTGGAAGATTTTGTTGTATTATTGTGGTTATATGGAATTCCCGTCATATTCCCCTACAGTGACCTCTATTGAGGCCCTATCAATACTTCAAGAATTTCAAGATGTATTTCCTGCTGACCTCCCTAATCTATTTCCTCCTTTATAGGATATTCAACATGTTGTAAATCTTGTTTCAAGGTCTTCTCTCCCGAAATTGCCTTACTATATGATGAATCCTATTGAGCATGCTAAGCTCCAGATGCAAGTGGGTGAATTCCTTCACAAAGGACTCATCTACGAGAGTATAAGTCCTTGTGCGGTTCCCTCCCTTTTGACACCTGAGAAAGATGGTTCTTAGAGGATGTGTATTGGTAGTTACACCACCAATAAGATCACTGTCAAGTATCATTTTCCAATCCCTCGACTTGATGATATGTTGGGTATGATGGTCAGTGCTCTAGTATTTTCCAAAATAGATTTAAAGAGTGGGTATCATCAAATTGGGATCCGCCCAGGTAACGAGTGGAAAACTGCTTTTAAAATGAAGGGTCTGTATGAGTGGTTGGTCATGCCTTTTAGACTAAACAATGCTCCAAGTACCTTTATAAGGGTGATGACTGTTGTGTGAGATTATTGCAAGTGCACGGTATCTTTAACAAGTAGTAAAGTCGACTTTTGAGTTCGGATTATCGATCCTACGAGGACTATTTATTTGCTATTGATTTACTTTGATTCTAAATAATTCCTAGACTAAAACCAAAATTAACTAAATAAATAAAATTTCAAAGGAATCCAAAAATGAAAAATAATTGAAGTTTAATGAAATTGAATTCAATAAAACGTTATTTAAGCTTAGTTCCAAGTTAGGATAATTCTAAAAAAAAAAAAAAAAAAAAAAAAAAAATATTTATTTAGGCTTAGTTCCAAGCTAGCATAATTCTTTAAATAAAAAAAATAAAAAAAAATCCCAAAACGCGTTTTCCGCGTTTTGAACATTTTTTGTTGAAATACACACAAAACGCCCAAAACGAGGTTTTGGACGTTTTGCGTTTTATGTACAAATTTTTTTTTCCCAAAATGCATTTTCGAAAATGGTAAAGAGAACGCGTTTTTAGTGTTTTCGAAAATAAAAAACAGAAAACGACATCAAAAAAGCGAAGAGAACAGGGCCTAGCTTTTCTTTTATCACTATTAACAATATCACACATAAAAGCAAGGAGATCAAATGAAAAAGAAAAAAAGTAGTAAAGTGGACTTTTGTGTTCGAATTGTCGATCACATAAGGACTATTTATTTGCTATTGATTTACTTTGATTCTAAATAATTCCTAGACTAAAACCAAAATAACTAAATAAATAAAATTGCTAAGGATTTCAAAAATAACAAATAATTGAAGCTTAATGAAATAAACTACGCCAATAAAATAAAAATAGGAATTTAAAACTAAAACTAACTAACAAAATCATGACATAAATTTATGGGTAACAATTAAATGAATATCGGGACTAATGATTTTGAAGTATTGTTCTAGCTTAATTTCTCATCACAAGTTGTTTTCAAAAATTGTATTTGGCCGAATTCACGCATGTATCTAATTTACCTCTCTCAAGTTCATATTAGGCCTATTTAACAAAGTCGACCATGTATCTCTACGAAAGGTTAGAGTTCTCCTCAGCTAAATGCATTAAATTTCTTTGGAATTCAAAAGTGACCACAAGTAACCACAAATTCATATCTCTATATTTTTGTTGGAATTTTCAGATTTTATTACGTGATCTAATGTTAGCTCAACCCTCAGATTATGAAAACAATCATTAAATCATGAATTGGTGATCAAGCAACTCAAACATTAAAAGCAATAATAAAATCAACACATGAACATAAAAACATCAACTTGAGAATTAAAATTAAACTAAAAACATTAAATCTACATCGTCAATCCTTATTTAAAATTTAACTAATCATGTTCTTGGAAGAGAAAGCAATAAAAAATGTAAACAAAACCCGAAGTCTAAAGAGTTGAAGAATTAGCATCCCCTCTTTGTTTAGTTTCTAGCAGTAGAGCACCCTCAATGTTAAATCTAGCCGAGTCTCTACCAATTAATTCCCCAAAAAAATTGCTCCCAACCCCACTTCAGCCGACCAGCACACACCTTTCTTTTTGTGTATACATTGTCTTTCTTCCTGCCGCGCACAGTAATGTTTCAGCCGCAACTCCCTATTTTTATTCCGGCTGCACACACCCTAATCTGCCCAAGAATGCTCTCTCCAGTCTTCCAATTCCTCCAAATAACCTGCTGCTGCCCTTTTTAACTCACTGCCACCTATTTATCCTCTAAAAAGACAACCTAAGTAAATAGTCTCCCAGCCTTCTACTTCCATTTGGGCCCAAAGAGTTAGGGACCGTTCTCTTTGTACTTCGATTTTGAATTTTGAATTTTGAGTTTTGGATTTTGGTTGTTTGTTTTGAGATTACTGAAAACACGTTCTTTTTGTGATTTTGAAAAATTGTTTTCTAAAATAGAAAAACTGAAAAATGTGTTTACTTTGTAATTTTCTAATATAATTATTTTTTAATATTTTATATGTAAAAAATGATTGATTTACTGAATTACATTAATTTTAATGTCAATAAATCAGTTAGTTCTCTATGTCAATAAATTCATCATTAATATTGTTTCAGCTAAACAAAAATCCAACTTCATACCAACAAAATTTTAATATGGATCTATATATCGTATGAAAATAATATAAGAACTTCAAGTGAAGGAAGTGTCTCACATTTACAAAAAAAAAAAAAAAAAATTACAAAAAAAATAATAATAATAATATCTTAACATGGATCTATATATAATGGTAAAATAATATAAGAAATTCAAGTGAAGGAAGTATTTCACATTTACAAAAATAAGAATAAAAAAATTTACACAAAAAAATAAAAATAAAAATAAAAATCACAACATGTATCTATATATAATGGCAAAATAATTTAAAAATTTCAAGTGAAGGTAGTGTCTCACATTTAAAAAAAAAAAAATTACAAAAAAAAGAGCGCGTTTGGTCCAAAATGTACGTTTCAGACTTTTTAACACAAAATATCCAAAACGCAATAAACTTGTTTTGAGTTTCTTTTGTATTTTTTGTATTTTTTTTGTGTTTTAGAACACGCATTTTTTAAAATGAGCAAAGTCTACACGTTTTCGATATTTTCAAAAATCAAAAACTCAATACGGGCTGAAAACAGTAAAGAGAACATGGTCTTATATTTCAGGGATAATTACACAAAATACTATCTTAAGGTAACAAAATTGATATTTACTACAAAAAAAATGATAAATACGGACTTGGACGATTGGGCCTCTGGTTGAAAAGCCTGGGGCCCATTCTTAACCACAAAACAAACAGTGCACAGGCAAGCTCTCTCACAATTTCATTCTCATTCACACCGTAAAAAGATCTTAGGGTTTACTCCTTCCCTTTCACCGTTCAAGTCTCATACTGTAAATTCGTCAATCTTCTATACGCAAACTCCATTCTCCTTTTTACCTACCAAAACCTAAAATGGTAGTTACTCGTAGTACTAAAGCTAATTCGAAACATTCTATTTTGGATTCGACTAAATTGACAATGTTGTTACTGATGAAGTGGATGAAGAAGTCTAAAGTAGGTATTGAAGGTGAAAAAGAAGAAGAAGAACGCTAGAGAGGCAGGTTTTTTTCAGTATATTTTTTTGTAAATAGAAATATTTTTCACTTATTTTTTTCACTTTTTTCAGCTTTTACTACTTGTTTGCTATGGAACCTTCTTCAATGAGTATTTTGATTAAACTGTTTATATAAATATGTGCATATATTGGGTGTCAAAAAATTCCCATGTTGCAAGATGATATTCGACTTGTTTCCATTCCGCTTTTACTTTTTATTTTCTTCATTTACCTAGATGTATTATTAAGGGAAAACAGTTCGGACTACTATTGAAGTTGATGAATAATGACTTGATATATACCAATATGATAGAATCTATTACAAAATCTCTCTCATTCATCAACTAATTAGAAGAGGAAGAAGCAGGAAGTAGCTGAATTACGCAAAAACCGAAAGCAGCTTGTAAATGATGAGGTGGATGAGGATCTGCCTGTACAAGATGATGAGGATCATGATGAGTTGGATGATAAAGCAGAATTGCATGTTCCAAATGTAAGTATAATTATGCCCCATCTTGACATTTATTGAGTACGATATTGATTTCAATAAATTTAAGATAGTGGTGAACATATTACTTATATAAGTATAAAAGTATCATATTACATTACCTTTTAATGTTTGTTATTTTTATTTTTCTGTGATCTACTTTCCTATATATGTATTTGTTCCTATCTTGGTGTGCCTTTTGTTCTCCATAGAGTATATATATCACGAGTCTTTTGTATGCTTGTTTAATGTGTTTTTGTGACATTTTCTTGAGTATGTACTGATTTCAATAAATTTAAGATAGCAGCGAACATATTACTTTTATAAGTATCGTACAAGTTTTAAAAGTTTCATATTATGTTACCTTTTAATGTTTGTTTTTCTGTGATCTACTTTCCTGTGTATGTATGTGTTCCTATCTTGGTGTGTCTTTTGTTTTCCATATAGTATGAAGTATCATTAGATTTCCCTTCCACTTCGATTAGTCACATAGTTAAAAATCCAAACAAACAAGAAAAGTGAAATGGAAAAAAAAAAGAGTTAAGTTCTAAACTCCTTGTGATTTTTTGGAAGACAAAGAAAAATAAGTTTGATAAAGATGAGGTCCGTATAAAAGATCTAATATCACTATGTTTAGGGTTTGTTATTTCTTCGATGGGACCTTCAAAAAATTTGAGAAATAGGATAGTATACATATCACGAGTCTTTTGTATAGGTATTTCATACATTTTCTTATGAATTCTATAATATTAATGTTGATTCTTTTATTATTTTGCAAGATAGAGAATATTTGTTGCGTATTGATAAGTGGTTGAATGGAAAACCAATTGTCAAATTTGAAGTTTCTATTGTAGAGAACATCAAGGACAAGCTCTTACCTTCTCAGTTGCAGATGTTCAAGAGGACTTGCTTTGGTGCATATCTTGAACTTAATGAAATGTGCCTACAACTCCAACCGATCCATTGTATGCTATTGAGTGATGTTTTTGTTAAAGAGGCAAAAAAAATCAGATGTGGTTCAAAGTTGGTCAAAAGTTGTTCGATTTTCAGATGAGGAATTTTTTTTAGTGACTGGTCTTAAAGTAATCAGTGATGATGATTGGTCCAACTTCAACACAACTTAGTGTAGGCTGAAAGAAGGATATTTCTCGAATTACAAAAGAGTGACATCAAAAGAGGTTGAACATGTCTTCAAGCATCTTCCTATGAATGTAAATGATGAAGATGCTGTTAAGATTGCAATTGTGCATCTAGTGACATCTTTTTTTTGTATAGAGAAAGTTATGAGAAATTGGTAGAAAAATCTATTTTCAATAAAGTTGATGCTAATTTGGGGGAAAAATTTCCACGGGAAAATATGTTTTTAAGAAACATTAATGGGTCTTAGTGGTGCTCTTCATGACAAAAAACCTACAATTGATCCTAAATCAAAAATCGCATCATATGCATATAGACTGAATGGTTTTCCATTAGCCTTTCAAATATGGGCGTACAAAAGTTTCCCAGATTTAGATGGACGTGTATGCAAGAGGGTAAATACATTGTACCCCTGAATTCTGAGATGGAAATTTGAGAAGCGTATGATGTCTTCTCAATTTGAGAATGCAGTTTTTTATGGTCCCTTTATAAGTGTTTTTTCTTAATTGGTTTTATTTAATTTCTTATATGTCAATAATTCATCATTCGTTTGTATTTCCTTTTTTCAGATTGAAGTCAACATTATTGCACCAACAAATGAAGAAAAACAATAGCCATATGCATTTTGATTATTCACTAAATATCCAATAGACATACCTCCATGTCTACCATCTTCGTCACATCATACTATATTGTCATGTGAAGAGAAAGAAAAAGAGGCATATTACATTTTTTCTTCTCCTTAATAAATATGCTATATTTTATCATATCTAATATAGATCTTTCTTTTGACATTGTAGGGAAGTGTCCTTTCTGAAGAAATTGAGAAACATCTTTTAGATACCAATTTAAAACAGGAACAGATTTCTGCTCAACAAATTGATTTGAAAAATGATTTTCTTTGTCAAATGGACAGTTTAAAGGAGGATTTTCATGGGACGTTATCAAAGTTTATTGATGACTCCGATTGTAAGAATGATGCGAGGAATAAGAATGATGTACCTGAAGGAGTTGTCAGCAAAGAGGATACACCGTACAATTAAAGTTAAAACAGTGAGAACGATGGAGATTTGAAGAATGTGAGTGATGAGATTCCAATCAAAGAGGATAAACTGTTGGATGAAAATGATGGCTGTGAAGGAGTGGGACTTCTTACTGTTTTGAAAGAGGATGAAAATAAAGAATCAGAGTCAATCAATGATGACATGCCTTCCTTTAAACTACTAGAAGATTCACAGCCTGAGCCACAAGCCAGGAAAAAAAGTGAACTTGCTACTGAAATTCTAGATGGGAAATATGAAGATTCCAGAATCACTGATTCTTGTTTAACTCCACCTAAAGTCGTTGAGGATGTAAATTTTCTAAATTTATTGGTTCAAATTATACATTATGCAAAAAAATTATTCATTGGCTTTTGTTTTCTTTTTTAAGGGGAATGAACCCATCAATGTGGAGAATAACAGTCAATTGACTCAATTGAGAAGTAGATTTATTTCGCACGGCTCCACATCTGCACCTGCCAAAGTTGGCAAGGGTTCCTATGCATTCAAGGGCGAAATATCATCACTTCCTGTTGATGCTTTTGCTAAATTTTTAGCATGGTACGAAGAAAGTTTTAAAGATAAGAATTTGTAAGTTTTATGATGTTGATGTTATTAGTATTCTCTAAAGGTTCATATTGTGGTACTTTTTGTCATATTTGTAAAAACTTCTAAGTGTTTTGATGTTGCTATGTTTGATATTTTCTAAAGTGATAATACTCTGATTGCATTAGTTATTAATATTTTGAAATGTTCCATACTATGATACTTTTGGTCTTAATTACCTCATAGATTAAAAAATGTAAGTTTTCTGATACTGTTATTGCTTTTCTGTAAAGTTACATACTAAGATACTTTTGCTCATAGTTGTCTTAGAGAGAGAAACTTTTAAGTTTTCTAATATTTTTGTGTTTGAAGTTTTATAAAGTATAATAATAATCTTTTTAGTTACATTTTTAACCTTTTTCTTTGGATGGTAAGTCAAATTACACCTTAAACTTTTGATTATTTATTACCGACAACAACAATCCTTTTCTTTCAATTGGAAGGATCGGTCCAACTTTAGCAGCACAACAATTAATATTTTACAGGATTATGCTTAGATGACGAACTAGAAAGAAATTGCGTGGTAGTTTAGCTCATCAAGAGCCTCTTCGATAGGGTATATAGTAGTTTAAGTTCAGCAAGAAATCTTAGCAATCGAGTTTATATGATGATCATTGTTTCAGCAGAGAATATGATGGCTTGAGCTCAATGTTTCATATCTTGTACAAGTTCGTTCGAATAAGTGATATCTTGATGATATAACAAGCAAGCAATGTAATAAGATATAGTACCAACATGTTAATTTTTGAAGAATTTGACAATGGAGTATAAGTGATTTTACTTGTGGATAAAAAGTGCAAGTACCAATAAATCTGTCAGATTCTTCTATACTTTTGAGTTTGAAATAAAAAGTTTATTTGAGTCAGATAAAAAAGATAGGTATTCTGCAGAATGATGATCAACAAAGATTTGCTATAGCATAATTGATAATACTTTAGCACATGATAATCTCTAACAATGGTTAACTAAAGATGCACGTAAGTCAATTAAGAAGGCTTGATAAGGTCATCTTTTCATCTTTTTTTGGCAAATATGATAGTGGATAGTTGGGATAAAGGTAGATGGGGCTGAGTTTAGTTGCCTATATATTAAAAAACTCAGTTGAACATTCCATTTCCTTTTTTAACTTGGAAATTTCACTATGTTGCTTGAGATCCTTTTTCCAGTTTAGATGTTTGTTTTATGGTTTGATGTCTTGGTGAAATTGTTTGAAACTCTTGTCAGTTAGAGGCACTTGTCTTTGCTCCCCAGAATGACATTGCAGATGTTGATGTGTTTGATAATTTCTAATGTATCATACTATGATTGCATTAGTTATTAATATTTTGAAAAGTTCCATACTATGATCCTTTTGGTCTTAATTGCCTCCTAGATTAAAAAATGTAAGTTTTCTCATACTGTTAATACTTTTCTTAGGGATAACTTGCAAGTTTTTTTATTGTTTTAGTTATTAATATTTTGTAAAGTGTCATGCTATGATATTTATTATTACTTTTCTTTAAAGTTACATACTATGTTACTTTTGGTCATAGTTGTCTTAGGGATAGAAACTTTTAAGTTTTTTGCTATTGTAGTGTTTGAAATTTTACAAAATATCATATTATGCTACTTTAGTCATAATTGTCTTAGAGATAATAACTTGCAAGTTTTTTTTTTGTAAAGTATCATACTATGATACTTTTGGTGAAAGTTATTTATTTATTTATTTAAGTTTCAGATCATGATACATATTTAATGTTATAGGGTTTTCAAATTTGTGAGGCCAAAATTGGAAATTCATCCTTCCCATGACTTTGGAATTTTGACTATAACCAAGAAAATCTGGTGATACTATTTGTATTCAAAAGACAGTCAACTTTGTAGTGAACAAAAATTTTAAGTTTAACGATGAGTTTTTATGTTAAGAATTCAAAAGTATTTTAATGAGCTTGTGACATCGCTACGACACTTCCCAATGTTTTAAATTAATTGTTGGTCACGATATGATGTTACATGTACTTTCCTAGCAATTATTTCGTTTGTTTGTGAGAAATATTTTATCGTGTTGCATATTCGAATTTGTACTTATATTAAAATGTCGAACTTATCAGTTGAGCATGAAATATTTTTCAAAGCAAATTCAAGTGTTTTAAATTAATGTTTTCTTGTTTTGAAATATTGATAATTTTAATTGGGTCAAATATTTAAGATATTTTAAAGGTTGATAAAAGTATATCAATATTGGTGTCATTTTGTAGTTTACATTAAGCCCCCGTTTGGTTTTCATTAAATTTTTCTCATTTTTCTACAGTATTCAATCTCAACCATCTATCAAAAGTCAAGCCCACAATTTTTGACTTTTCAATCAAATATCAACAATCATTTCTCCTAAAAATTACTATTCATTTAAAAAAAAACTCATTTTAATCAATACCAAACACACTCTAAATAGTGTAAGTCGGAATCGAGAAAAAATTATTTTAGTCGAGATCGACTCATGTTATTTTAGTTTAAAGAAAATGAAAACTTATATATTATTATAGAGTTTTTTTCTAGTGCCAACCGTTGGCACTTGTTATTGTGACAACGATTGGCACTTGATCATTTTCATATTATTATATTATTATTTAATTGTACATAGCCTTATATACATAGGTACACACACATCAGTGGACGTGGTCACACTATTTCGAAAATCTGGTATACGTATTTGGATGCAGTTAGCTGATATACGTCCACTCTTCCATGATTTTAGCCAATTATCCCACTTTTCCTCCATTTCTCTACACACATTTTTACTTGCCGTTGCTGCAAGGTATAATTTATATGTATATTTTAATTCTATCATCCTCTGTTATAGTCAAAACGAAGTCTCAGCTTTTGATACAAACTTTCATTCGATCTCTTCGACAACAAGTTAAAATTCTTCATTCTATTGCGACACTACGCTATACTTTTTGGCATTTTAAATACATTGGCAAGCTATAAATTTTGGTGATTCTATATTTCAAGTTCACGTGCAAATTCAGCTCAACAATTTCTGAAAAGTTTAAGGTAATATCCTCTCCCGTACACAAGTGGTTATGCTTTTGAATTAAATAGTATGCTAGCATGAAATTTGTGTCAATGTCTTATGTTTGATGAAATGTATAGCTTATTATGTGCTATTCTATTTATTAGCATGCTATGAAATTATTTATGATGGGATTATGATTGATGATTGAAGGTAATCATCTAATATCTTGTGATTGAAGGTAATCACAGTAAATTTTATTAACTGGCCATATTAAAATGTTTCCCAAAGATGAAAGTTGATATTAACATATATTCAAATGTTGGTATATTTTTAATCTCATTAGCGTGTGTACATACTACTGAGTATTTCTTCAATAGTACAAAAAAACATTAAAAAAAGGGGAATACACGTCGGTTTTTCAAAAAATCGACGTGTAAAAAAGGATCATGGCCTTGGAGGATGCAATGGGTCGATTTTAGGAGCTCCACCCCAAATTTGATGATAGCTAGCTGAAGGCAGAGCTGGAAAAACTCAAGAAAGATCAGGCCCAAGCTTTGTCCGAACTGGCTAAAGGGAAAGCTCCTCCGGCTGAATAGTGATAAGGAAAACTTGTAATTTTCAGTCTCGCTTTCCTTCACGTCGTCTGTAATGGCCTTCAGGGTCAAACTTTTGTTTCTTTTGTTTTGGAATGAATTACATTACTGAACAGCGTATTTGTTCGTTATACTAACTCTAAATAACTTTAAAAAAATTAACTGAATTAATGGGAATTAAAAAATGTTAACGTATCACCGACCTGACACAGCCAAGCCTTATTGGTCCTAAAATTGGGACTTGAGGACTTTGAAAAACAACTTTATCTCCAACATGACACAGTCAATTTGTATTGGTCCCTAAATTGGGACTGAGAATTTTTTAAAAAAACTTTCTCTCCAACCCGACACATTGAGGTCATATTGGTCCCTAAACAGGGGCCTAGGATTTAAAAAAATGTTAAAGGGATAAACACTTCTGTACGACCTGAAGCAGTAAGGTCGGAATATGCGCGCATGTATTATTTTGAGTTGAACACTTTTTTTACAACCTGATGCACTTAGATCGGATTCTGCACGTTTGCATGGTTGTGAGGTAAATGATTTCGATGACTTGATGCAATTAAGTCGGATTTGTGCACGTATGCATGATATTAAGATTGTCATTTTTGCATTGAACTTTTCATTCTTGGGTCCTAGGGAATCCTCGGACTCCATTATAACAATTTAAATTGGTGCGTAACTAAGGTCCTAAGGACCTCATGAATTCCATTATGACAGACCTGATTGTTGCATAATTAAGGTCTTTCGTTATGACAGACCTAATTGTTGCATAATTAAGCTCCTAAGGAATTCGTAAATTTCTTTATGACAGACCTAATTGATGCGTAATCTTGTTTTGTCTAGAACACCTATTTTTGTTAAAAATGTTTAATTATAATATTTCTCATGACACGTTGGACATTACATATGTTTGGAACTACGAATAATATTTCTTCAGATGTTCTGCATTTCAGGATGTGCTAACACCTTTCCTTCTAGAGTTTCCAGTTCATATGCTTCGTTGGGTAGAGTTTTGGAGATCCTATATGGACCTTCCCACGAGGGAGCAAGCGATCCTGATTGAGTGTCTTTAGTGGAGAGGAGCACTTTTCTGAGTACCAAGAATCTTGCATGGAATTTCTGCCCTCTAACCTTAGTATTGTAATATAATTCCTTTCTTTGTAGGATGCATTTCTGAGGTCTGAATCGAGCCTTTTCTTCAATTAAATCCAAGTTTGATTGGAGATTTTTGTGTTCATGACTTCTACATAATGTTCTATTCTACTTGAGGAGATACCAATTTCCACAGGGATCACAACTTCAGATCCAAAAGCAAGGGAAAAAGGGGTTTCTCCCATTGCTGTCCTACAAGTTGTTATGTAAGACATAATACTACTGGTAGTTCATCGGCCCAGGTGCCCTTTAGCTCATCGAATTTAGTCTTCAATGTGTGTTTGATTATTTTGTTGACTACTTCAACTTGTCCATTTGCTTGTGGATGGCATGGGGTGAAATAGTGTTTCTTGATTTTTAGTTCTTCACAAAATGACTTGAATATGGCATTGTCAAATTTTGTCCCATTGTCAGTGACTATGGAGTGAGGAATGCCAAAACGTCAAATGATGGACTTCCAGTTGAAGTCTGTGCTCTTCTGTTCCATGATTTTTGCTAAGGGCTCCACTTCAACCCATTTTGTGAAGTAGTCAACAGCCACTATTGCATACTTGGTTGATCCTTTCCTTGTTGGGAGTTGTCCAATTAGATCAATTCCCCATTTTGAAAAGGGCCAAGGTGCCATGATAGAAGTGAGGTCTTCTGGTGGTGACTTGATCATAGGAGCAAATCTTTGACATTTGTCACATTTTCTTACGAACTCTAAGGCGTCTTTTTTTAGTAATGGCCAAAAATATCCTTGTCACAAGATCTTGAATGCAAGAGATTGGCCTCCGGCGTGATTGTCACATATGCCCTCATGTACCTCCCTCATAACATATAAGGTCATCTAATAAAGGAGGGAAAAGCCTCTTTTATATAGAACATCGTCGATCAAAGTGTATCTCATAGATCTGATTTTCAACTTATGAGCTTCATCTGGACTCAGGGGCACCACTCCATCCTTCAAGTGTTGGATGATTTCATCCATCCAGCTCTTCTTTATGTCTATTACCATGGTTGACATTTCTAATTCAGTAAGGGTTGAAGTCTTCACAATTCCAATGGATATACTATCTAAGGTGTCAGTCCCTTCGCTTGTGGCTAGTCTAGGGAGAGCATCGGCTTGACCATTCTGAGTTCTTGGTATCTGCTTTATCTCTACCTATGTGAATTTCTCCAACTCCTTTTTCGCTACCTGGTGATAAGATATCATTTTCTCCTCTTTTTTGTTGTAGGTGCCTTGAATTTGGTTTACTACCAGCTGGGAGTCACTATGCTCAATCACTTTTGATATGCCCATGTATCTTGCCATTTTAAGACCTGTAATGAGGGCTTCATACTCAGTCTCGTTGTTGGTTGCTAGAAATCCAAAGTGAGGGACTGGCAATGTAACACCTTCTAAGGGCTGATAAGGATAATTTCAGCTCCTGCACAAGCTTCCGTGGATGATCCATCCACATATAGGTCTCAAACTTCATCTTGGGCAGGTCTTTCAGCACCAACATGATCGCAAAATTCGGCTATAAAGTTTGCAAGTGCTTGGCCTTTGATGGCGGTTCTGGTTTATAAGTGAGATCAAATTGCCCCAATTCTACTGCCCATTTCATCAATCTTCATGATGCATTGGGCTTCTGTAAGGTCCGGCGTAGTGGGTAGTTGGTGAGTACTTCCAATGTATGTTCTAAAAAGTATGGTCTCAGTTTTCTCGAACTCATGAATACTGTATAAGTGAGTTTTTCCATCGGAGTGTACCGCAATTCTGCATCTTTTAATGCCTGACTGACATAGTATATAGGGTGCTAAACATTTTCTTCCTTCAAGTTAAGACTGAGATGACAGACCTTGCTGACACAGCCAAATACAATTCCAGGGTTTCCCCTGGCACTGAATTTGAGAGCAATGATGGGGAGGCGAGTTGTTCATTCAAATTTCCAAAAGGTTTTTGACACTTTTCAGTCCAACGAAAAAAATTTCCCAGCTTGTGGTCCTCGAAGAAAGGTCTGCATTTATCTGTTGATTTTGAAACAAATTGGTTCAGGGCTGCTATTCTTCCAGTTAAACTCTGGATCTCCCTTATGTTGGTTGGAGCTTTCATGTCAATTAAAGCCTTGATTTTCTCCTGGTTGGCCTCTATTCCTCTCTAATGTACCATGTATCCCAAGAACTTTCCAGACCTCGCACCAAAGGAACATTTCTGTGAGTTTAAATTCATTCTGTATTGTCTGAGAATGGTAAACATTTTTGCCAGGTGTTGGACGTGATCTGGTGAGTTGATGCTTTTTACCAACATATCATCCACGTATACCTCCATGGTCTTACCTATTTATTCTGCAAACATTTTATTGACAAGTCTCTGGTAAGTTAAGCCTATGTTTTCAACCTGAATGGCATCATCTTATAGCAGTATAGCCCCCTATCTGTTATGAATGAGGTATGCTCTTCGTCTGGATCATACATTGGAATCAAGTTGTAGCCTAAATATGTGTCCATGAAGCTCAACAACTCATGCCCTGCTGTGGCATATACCATCTGATCTATGTGTGGAAGTGGGAAGCTATCTTTTGTACAGGCTTATTCCAGTCTGTGAAATCTATACACAAACTCCATGTTTTGTTACTCTTGTGTACAAGGACTGGATTGGCGATCCACTTCGAATATAGTATGAACCCATTCCCTAGAAACTTCACAATTTCGTTCGCCAAGGACTCATACCTTTCCCCATTTAGAGGGCGATGCTTCTGTTTCTTAGGCTTTGCTCCATGTTCTATGTTGAGCTTATGACAAGCCAGATATGCGGGTATCACTTCCTTGCCTACTGAGTTCATACAAAGACATCACTATTCTCTTTCAGGAAGCCTATCAATTATGATCTTACCAGTTCTTTGAGATCTTTCCCTATTTTCAACTGGAGTTCCTATCTCTCGTCCTCAAGGCTGATTGCTACAAGGTCTTCCAATGGGCCAGTGCGGAGCTCATTCTGGTCCAAGCGAGGATCCAAGGTCTGAATTTCTTCGATTAGGTCTTCCTCCCCAGCTTCTACGACCTGGTGTACTCTTATTGGGCAGAAGCCCAAGTTACACTCCCTTACCATCCTTTGGTCTCCTCTCACGACACCCACTCCGTGTGGTATGGGAAATTTCATCATATAATGATAGATAGAGGTGGCAGCCTTTAGCTCATGTAAGATAGGTCTTCTCAGTATGGCATTATGATTCGATGGTATATGGCATTTTGATCAACTTACTCATGATTCAATTTTTAAAAAGGAGTATGTTAGGAAACTTTTTCTTATAGGTACTAAGAGGAATATTGACTTAGCAACTCAAATTTGGGATTATATTATTAGACGTGTTTCAGGTAGTGGTCATCGTCCAAGAAATACCTATTTTTTTTGTTTTCCCCTGGATTATTTCACAGTATCTGATGGATCAGGGTGTCTAAAGTTTGGAGGATGATTTGGTCATCACTCCCAAATAGCTAAACAGGGTAAAGTGCAAGAAAACACTTGAAACACAGACCTCTAATCGGAAACAGACTCTGGGTGACGTAGTTAGCTTTGGGAAGCAAGATTCATTTTCCTATGATAGCAAAATTGGACAACTGGACCAAAGAACTTACTCAAAAGATGTGACCCCAAAATCTGGTGGTGAAAAGAGGAAGGTAGAGCCCAAAAAGCCTACTAGACCTAAGAATAAGAGGAAGAACTAAGATTAATCTCAGTAACGGAGCCTCTCTCCAGATGCCCCTACTTGTTTTTGATATTCTTAATACTTTTTCTCTGAATTTTTCCAATTTTTTTTTTGGTGGTCTGTAACCGAATAATGCCTAAGGTTGTCTTTCGTGCCATTTTGGCAGGTTACAAGACAAGGCTTCCCCTATTTCTTCCAAAAAGGGGTGAGTAGTAGTTTTTAAATTTAAAGTTTTGTCATCTTTCTGACCAATGAAATAACTCTTAGAATGCTCCTTTATGTGCTTATTATTCTACTCTCTTTACATGCATGACTTGCTGTGAGCTTATTATGATGCATAACTTGAGGGGGGGGGGGGAATTTGATAGAGGGAGCTTTATTGTTGCTTGTTACTTCTACCTATGTTTGTAAAAAGATGATTAGGTTTTGGAAAAATAGAAAAATCCAAAGGGGGAGATCGTTAACTTGTTTTTTTGTTGGCATTTTCAATTTTTCTACATGTTTGTAATTTAGTTAATTTAATTTAATTACTAAACATTTTTTTTAGTAATTTATTAAGTTTAATTAAATTACTTGATAAATTCTTGGACTTTATATTGTATTTATCTCCCATATTTCTTGGAGTGATTATCTCGTGTAGTTGATAATGATTGGACATAAATTTTGTCACTTATCTTTTACGATAAGTATTAAGGGTTATGATAATATTTTACTTGGCCTAAATCTCTGTCTTATCACTTATCATTCATGATAAGAATTCAAGATTGAGATAATGTTCTATTAGCCAAACATCATAGCCCTTATCTCTTAGTGTCCAAGTTTTTTATATCACTTGGTTGGTAAGTGATTCACTTATGGTAAGATTCTTTTAATTCATAATTATCTTTAACTATCTTACCTTATCTCTATTAACTTGTAATTAACTTTCATTTATTGTAGGGAAAAGATATTTTGTACAACTAGGATTCTGGTGGACAAGAAATTTGGTTGTGCTTAAATAGAGAAAGACTGGGACGTTTATCTTTAAGTCTTGAAGCCAAAAAATTAAATTGTGTATAGAACATACACGACTTCTTTATATTTGAGACTTCTCCATTTCCATGAACCTCCAAAAATTATAAATTTGATTCATTCATGCAAAAACCAATCTTCAAATTACAAATCTAAAGGTTATCTGGGAGGAGTATCAATCACTAAAGAAAGAAAAGACCTTCAGGCAAAGATCAAAAGCAAGGTTTGGATCAAGATCGAGGGGGAATTTGAAATTACTATAGTACTGTTGCAGTGTCAAGGAGAGCTACTGAGGAGTTATTGGATGAAAGCTCATATTACATGCCATTGAAGAACCACTGAGTGGTTCATTTAATTCATGGGTGTTTGATAAGTTTATGTGTAAATTAGTCTTGTAGCTTTGATTGAACTGTGTAATATCTTTTCTTATTGGTGATTATTTTTTGTCCGCAGGGTGCGGGCACGTGATTTTCTTTGATAGAGTTTTTCCCACGTTAAACTCAATTATTGCGTTCAAATCACTTTATAATTCTACATCACTTAACTATTATATTCATGATTTATAATCCAGATGAATCTGTGATAACAAAATTTATCTGGATTTGTGCTAAACAAAACTTCAAATCTTCTGTTAATACTCTATTGTCCAGATAAATATGTTACAATTAGTTTCGTCTTATTTATAACAAAATTAGACAACTTTAAATTTTCAACTAAGTTATACTTTCATGATATCATCAAGTGGTATAGTCTTCCTAATACCATTGTCTCAGATAGGGATGTTCATTTCACTAGCCATTTTTGGAGAACCCTATGGTGTATGGTTGACACTAAATTGAAGTTTTTTACTGTAAACCAGCCAAAAACTGATGGTCAAACTAAAGTTGTCAACCGCAATCTTGGTAATCTATTAAGGTGTCTGGTCTAGAAAAATATTAGGAGCTCGGATTTAATCCTCCCCACAACCCAAATTGCTTATAATAGTTTTGTGATTCGATGTATAGGTATAAGTCCTTTTGAAGCTTTTCACGGTTACAAACCCAGAATGTCGTTAGACCTTATTCCCATGTCTCCACATGCTAGTGTGTCTGTGTCAACCGGGCTTTTTTACACCATCTTCGTGACTTACATATTGAGATGAATAAACAACTTGAAGCTAGTAATGCATCATATAAATTTGGAGTTAATTTTCATAAACGACAAGTTGAATTTAATATTTGGTTGCCCGTAATCTATACAAGATTTCTAAATGCCATCCTTCTTCTTAACTAACAACACATGAACCAAATGGTCTATTACTGGGTTATATGATTCCACTACCAAGCATTTCATGCACCATCTTGTATATATCATTTTTCTGGATAAAAAGGCATATTTACAGTTTAATTTTTAATGGTTGTACTCCACTTTGTCGTAAACTCAACACAAGAAAAACTACCTTTTCCAACATTCAAAAATTGTTTCTAGAAGGCTTTTGCAACTTTTTTGAGTGTTGCAAATTTCGGTGTTGCCGTAGAGCAAAAACTTACGGCAGCGTTTTTTGAGTGTTTCCATAAACTTTTTGTAGCATTTTTTTAGTGTTGCCGAAGATCTTTTGCAACATTCTTTGAGTGTTGCTGTAGACATTTAGCTATGTTCTTTGAGTGTTGTTGTAGACCCTTTTTGTAATTTTTTTGAGTGTTGTCGTAAATCATTTTGCAACGTTTGAGTGTTGTCGTATACCCCTTTGCAGCTTTTTTGCAACGTCTTTTAAACGTTGTTGTATGCAATTTATGTTTTTTTAAAAATTATTGAATATTTATTTATAAAACCTATATTTCCTCATTAATTTATTAAAACTATAATTTGTACAAACAATAAAAGTAATTCATTGAAATAGTAATTTACAAATTCTCAAATGGATACAAAATAAATATCGTTTAATATTTAATAAATTCACAAAAGAACCACATAACACATATAAAATAACTCTACAGATGTTATTCTTAAGAACAAATTTTCCACAACTAACCAAATAACTCTCCCAGAACTTGACACAGTACCATCCTTAATCATTGCAGATTGCAATGTTTGGTATAAGGGAACAAGAGCGCACTGTCCCACAATTTTAAGAATTGTGAAACTACCAAGGATCAGCCCTTTCAGAAAATCCCCTTTCCTTCATGTAGTCTTGAAGATTATTAACAATTGTCTCATTTGGATTTTTCGCGACTCCATTGAACTTTTTAAATCCTATCACGTGTATTATTACTAGTTAAGCAGGTCCTTCAGACCCAATCTATCCACAAATCAAACAATCTAACAAAGTAAAATCACAAAATATACCAAATCTATTTAAATAGCTGCACAAGAAAATGGAAAAATGAATGGTCAAATAAACATAAGTTTTCTCTGTAGCATTCACAGAACAACCGACATAAAAAATAGGAATTAAAGCACCCATATATCTACATTAGAAATCTGCCATCAATTATGCCTATGCAATTATAACATCTATCTATAATATTTATTGTGGTAATTTATTCCATAATTAAAGAATAATATATGAATGAAAGATTATGCCAAAAAAAATTATATACTTGGATGAAATTGAAGAACGATAAAAGAAAACCCATTATCTCTCAAACCTTGATCAAGTTAAATTAAAATCAAATTTTTGATTACCTTAAAAAAGCTATTTATGAAATATACTAAACAATTCAAGAATCCTAGATTAAGAGTCGAACATACCATGACTAAACACTAAAGCTAAAACCCAGTTGAAATTCAACAGCAGTGATCAAAATAGAAACAAGTAATCAAAGATCGCATGGATCAAAAAATAGGACCAAGAAAATTAAGCCCCTGTTTGCTACAAATTAAAATTAAAATTTTAATCTAGGTTAGTCAACAATCAACCTCAACCATATATTTCATGACACCTACAACTTTTTAACCACACATCTCATCAAATTTTATCAAAATCTACTAAAAATATGATTTTAGTCTTCACCAAACAGGGGCTATGTTTTGAATATAGTATATTCTTTGAAAAAAATGAAACTTTTTGAAAACAATAACCAAGATATTTGACTGCTCCCATGTTTAGAAAAGCAAGAGAACTAAAATGTAACACAGCACTGACACAATAACATTATTTTTCAGTAAGCAACATAATGTAGGAACTCTATGATTGTGAATAAACCTTTATAATACTTGACCCCATTAATACACTAAATGAAGGAACACTTTCACAAATAGATAGAAACAAAAATTTTGTGCTCGTCAAAACAATGTTAACCATCTTATCTAAATGTTTAAATATGATCAAAACGTATTTATTTAAATCAAAAGACTAAAAAGTGTACAATTTTCATAATTGAGTAACATAGCTAATCAAATTTTTTTCCCCTATAACTAGTACACGTTAATCATCAAAAAGTTTTAAGGCTGAATGAAGGTACAAACTAACAAACATGAAAATGGAAACCTAATTAACATCCAGTTATAAAAGGGACTTTTACATTTGAAGCTAAAGAGTTGTACAGTTTTCAGAAGAAGCCAGTTCGTCTACTACCCCGAATTTTGTATGTCTTCTCCTTCTCCCATTACCACCCCTTGCTACCTCTAATTTTTCCACACCTTCCCTCCACCACATAGGTCCTCTAAATCTTGTGTTCACCGCTTCCATTGCTACCTTGGAAGGTGAATAAATAGGTGATGGTTTTTAGTTTTAGATATGATAGATAATTTGGCTTTTGATTAAATGAATTATGGGGCTTTATGTAGGATAATTTTTAGGAATAGAAGTAGTGGAAAAATTTAATGGAACAAGGTAGTTGGAGGAAAATGATAATTTTATTAGAAGGAAGTTTTACAAAGTAGTGGAGAATGTGATACAAGACTTGCTTTCTTACTACTTAAAAAATGAACACAACACCACCTATTTATAGTAGGCAGAGATCAATCTGGATTTCTCTAGTTTTATTATTTTACTAAGTAGACTAGAGAATACTAGGATTATCTACAATGTTTACGTGTCTCCCATTAATACCTAGTGAATTCTAGAGAAGGAAGATTCTAGAAATGTGCATCAATTTTATCTCTAGTGAAATCTAGAGATAGAAGAGTATAGAAAATTTTCACCAATTTTAACACTCCTCCTTGGTGCATATTTCGCTAACTCCAATCATATCTCGTACTGCTTCAAACTTTTCTCATGGTAGCGCTTTCATGAATATGTCTGCTAATTGTTCTTCAGTATTCCAGTATTTGAGTTCTATCTCCTTATTTGCTTCAACTTATCTGATGAAGTGATACTTGATACCAATGTGCTTAGTTCTGCTATGAAATACTGGATTCTTGTTCATTGCGTTGTAGACTTGCTATCGCAGTAGATTTCTATAGCTTCATCTTGCTGTTCTCCCATGTCTCCAAAAATGTGCTTCAGCCATATAGCTTGACTTGTTGTCATTGCTACTGCTATATACTCTGCTTCAACTGATGATTGTGCAACTATTGCCAGCTTCTTTGATGCCCAAGAAAATATTCCTGAACCAAGTGTGAATGCATAACCTGATGTGCTTTTCATATCGTCCACTGATCCAGCCCAATCACTTCGGTATACTCGGAGGTATCTTAGTATCCGCTTTGCTGCTCCATAGTGAACTTGGCTTGGATTCTACATGAATCTTGAAAGTAGTCTAGTTGCATACATAATATCTAGCTTTGTAGCTGTGAGATAGAGTAAGCTTCTAATTAGGCTTTGAAACTGTGAGTTTTCTGCTTTTAGAGTACCATCTTCTTTCTTGAGTGATCTGTTGCTATCCAGAGGAGTTGTAATAGTCTTGCAACCTTCCATTTTGAACTTCTATATGAGATTAGTAGTATATTTCTTTTGAGCAATGAAGATCCCATCTTCAGATTGAGTTATTTCGATCCCAAGAAAGTATTGCATTAGTCCCAAATCAGTCATTTTGAACATTTTCTTCATGTCTTCCTTGAATTTCTCTACCATATTTTTATCATTTCCTTTGCAGATGAAATCATCAACATATAAAGAGATAATAAGTTATCTGTTTGTACCTTGATTTTTGATATATAGAGTTGGTTCACTTTGGCACCTCCTGAATACTTGCTCAGTTAAGTAGTTGTGTCTTCTATTGTACCATACTCGAGGAGCTTGCTTTAATCCGTATAATGCCTTCTTCATTTTGATAAATTTATGTTCCTTAGCTTGTACGACGTACCCTTGCGGTTTCTCAACATATATTTCCTCTTCAGGATAGCCATTAAGAAATGCTGATTTAATGTGTAGTTGGTAAATCTTCCATTTTTCTATGCAGCTAGTGCAATCAATGCCCTTATAGTATCATGACGTGCAACTGGAGCAAATGTCTCATTGTAGTCGATGCAAAATTGTTGTGCATATCCTTTGGAAACTAATCTAGCTTTGTGCTTTTGAATTGACCTATCAGCATTGAGTTTTGTCTTGTAGACCCACTTGACTCCAATAGCTTCTTTGTCTTGAGGAAGATCTATAAGCTCCCAAGTGTCATTTTTCTCAATCATTCTTATTTCTTCATCTATAGCTCTTCTCCATTCTGGTTGTCTTGAGGCTACTTCGAAGCTTTCAGGTTCCACAATCATCAAATTGTATGTTTGATATATTTCTGATAATCTTCATGTCTTCCTTGGGGATGTTTCTGGTAAGTCAACTATTCCTTCTATAGTTGCCCGTCGTGGTGACTCTGGTTGGTTGTCCTCAGTGTTACCTTCTTGTGGTTGTGTTTGGGTACTGACAACATTTCTTTCAACTTGGTCAGTCTCTCTGTTGTAGACTACGTCTTCATCAAACTTTACATCCCGACTGATAATCAGCTTCTTTGTTCTCAAGTTGTAGACTCGATAGCCTTTTGATTAAGTGTTATATCCTAGGAAGATTCCCTTCTCCGTCTTTTCATCGAGCTTACCTCTTTTTTCTTGTGGAATATGTGTGTAGCAAATGCAGTCAAAAAATCTTAGATGCTTTGCTGATGGTTTTCGCCCGCTCCATGCTTCTACTGGTGTCTTGTCTTGCACTGCTTTGGTTGGACATCTATTTAGTAGATAGACTGCTATGCTTATTGCTTCTGTCCAGAAAGTTTTTGGTAGACCTTTCTCCATTAGCATAGCTCTTACTGTCTCCATTACCGTTATGTTCTTTCTTTCTGACACTCCATTTTGTTTTGGTGCGTATCCTACTGTAAGTTGATGCTCCATTCCTTCATCGTCATAGAACTTGTTAAATGCATTAGATGTATATTCTTTGCCTCTATCGCTTCTGATAATCTTAATATTGTAACCACTTTGCTTTTCAACATAGCTTTTGAACTTTTTGAAAATCTGAAAAACTTGGGATTTTCCGCAAAAAAAATATATATCCATGTGAAGGAGTACGCATCAGACCCCAGACATCAGTATGAACTAGCTCCAATGGATTTTTAGCTCTCCAAGATTTTCCTGACTGAAATGGTTGACGGTGCTGTTTGCCGAGCAAACATCCTTCGCAAGCCTCGTTAATCTCTTTTACGACTGGTAGATCTCTCATCATATTCTTTTGTTGCAAGATCTTCAATCCATGAAAGTAAAAGTGTCCAAACCTTTTGTGCCATAGCCAGGAATCATCCATGTGTGCTGTCATTGCAGCATTGTTCTCATATCTCCATTGAATTGGAAAGCATCGATTCTCCTACTTTTTTATTTTTGCAACTAATAGAGATTTGTCTTTCTTGTCAAAAACTTTACAAGAATCTCCTTCAAAGTGCAAGGGGTATCCCTTCTCCATCACTTGACCCACGCTGAGTAGGTTTTGATCTATTTCAGGAACTAAGAGAACTTCATTAATGTATTCTTGCCCTTTTTTTGTGTCAACGGAAATAGTGCCTTTACCTGTTGTTTCCATAAACTCTCCATTTCCAATTTTTATTTTGTCTTAATTTTATCAAAACTATAGAAAATACTTTCATCTTTCATCATATGATTACTGCAGCCACTGTCTAGATACCACGTATCTAGTTTATCTTCAAAGAGAATTCCTTCTGCATCTTTTTCTTCAGAAAAATGGGCCCGATGATCTTGTTTAAAAGGAAAATATCTTTCTTCAAGTCCAAGTTTTTTACAGTTACGACACTGTTTTCTTTTTAAACCAACAATCTTTCTCCAAATTGTTGTCATTATTATTTATTTCTTTTCTTTGAGATTCTTTATTTCTATAATTTATTTAAATATACTCTCACCTTTTTAAAATTTCTAAGACCTTATATTAACCTTTGATTGAAAAGCATTATCAATTTCAATTTCATAACGTTTTTCTAATCTCTTTTCATGAGCTTTTGGTGAACCCATTAATTCTGCAGGTGTAAATTCATCTATATTTTTAGACTCCTCAATATTTGCAATAATTGGATCATATTTTTCTGTGCAACTAATTAAACTTTTCCAACAATTTTCTTTTCAGGAATTTCATCTCCATAAGTTCTTAACTGATTTACAACTTCGTTAACTCTTGAATAATAATCTTTTGCAGTTTCAGAATCTTTCATTTTTAGATTTTCAAAATTTTGTCTTAAACTTTGAAGTCGGCTAGTACGAACCTTGTCACTGTCGTAAAACTCCTCCTACAATTTATCCCATGCTTCTTTTGCAGTTTTGGATCCCATGATTCTCGAAAAAAATTCATGTGTGAGATTCATCTGTAGAGATAGTAATGCTAGAGAATCCTTTTGTTGATTCTCTTTGAGTTCCTTCTTTTGTGCAGCATTTAGTGTGGAAATTTCTTCTGGGTCGGTATACACATTGCTAATGACATCCCATAAATTTTGTGCACAAAAGTAAGTCTTCATTTTAATGGACCAAAAATCATAGTTGTCTCCATTGAACGTAAGAACAGGAATTGATGAACGGAAAGCATCTTCCATCATATAAGCTTACGCCAACAATAATCGAAAGGAGCTCTGATACCACTGATGGTTTTTAGTTTTAGATATGAGAGATAATTTGGCTTTCGATTAAATGAATTATGGGGCTTTATGTAGGACAATTTATAGGAATAGACGTAGTGGGAAAATTTAATGGAACAAGGTAGTTGAAGGAGGAAAATGATAATTTTATTAGAAGGAAGTTTTACAAAGTAGTGGAGAATGTGATACAAGACTTGTTTTCTTACTACTTACAAATGAACACAACACCACCTATTTATAGTAGGTGGAGATTAATCTAGATTTCTCTAGTTTTTATTATTTTACTTAGTCTAGAAAAGTTTAGGATTATCTACAATGTTTACTTGTCTCCCATTAATACCTAGTGAATTCTAGAGATGGAAGATTCTAGAAATGTGTATCAATTTTATCTCTAGTGAAATCTAGAGATAGAAGAGTCTAGAAATTTGCACCAATTTTAACAATAGGGAAGGGGCAAGGCAGCAGGGATGCAGGTCTGTTAGAAAGTGGATATCTTTCTCCTTAACTATTGTAAGAAGGTTCTTCTGAAAAAAGTTCCTTTACATATTAGCTTGACCTACGATTCAAGTTTAATCCCTTTGGCTTTTAGTATCCGTTTTCACACTTAAATGACAAGGCTTTCGGGGTAGACTTATATTTGATTGAGTGTATGCTTTTGGACATAAATCATGCATTTGATTGCTTCAAATTTTAAACATCTCAATTTATTATTGAATGTCTATCATGACTCATAACTGAGTTGAATTGCCCTCATGTAAAAGGAAAGTTACACACAAAATAAAGGTAAGAAATCAAGTCTAATAAAAATTATAATATCAATTCATTTCAATATGCACCAAAATTAATCCCAAAAGCTTCTAATGTCAGGATGATGCTTGAATAGCTTAAAATCAAGTGGGACATAACTGAACAATAAGAGCAGTTCCATATGGAGCATCGCATAATAAATCATTAGGAGCCTGGAATATTGAGGAAGTTCAATACACACAAACAATATATATGTGTTTGTGTGTGCGCGCGCGCGCGTGTGTGTTGTGTGTGGTTTGGGACCGTGTTGTGTGATGGAGGGGAAGATGAGGAGAAGGGATGTTTACCGAAGGAGGAGGAGGTGGTGGTGACCATTGGTGGGGGTGGCGACGGTAGTGGGGAAAGAGGTGGTGGTGCGATGGCTTGGAGAATCCGAGAGGGAGAGACAGTAGGTTTTGGGGAGAGGAAGAGGGAGTGAGGTGTGAGTGAGGGAGAAAATGGGGAGGTTAGGATTTAAAAATGGAATTTACAAATTAGGGCCTTCAATTTAGGTAATGTGAAATTTCGCCCCAAAATGTACCATTTTGCAATGTTTATTAAACGTTGCAAAATGGTACTTTTTTGCAACACTCACTTGAATGTTACAAAAGTGTATTTTTTGCGATACTCGCTTGAACCTTTTGCAACATTTTTTAAACGTAAAAGTTGCAACCAACGTTGCAAAAGAGTCCTTTTTGCAACATTCACTTACTGAATATTGCTAAATCTCAATTATTAGCGTCAATCGCAACATTCACTCATCAAAATGTTGTGATAGGTCCTTTTAGGAACATTCAACTACCAAATGTTGCATTTTAATTTTAATTTGTTCTTCAGTAATTGCATACATATGTGCCCAAAACCCATATTGTTGTCTACCAAACAACTGCCTAAGGTCCTTTCGTTATAACATTACAGGCTCATTCATGGCCTTGTTATCACTTACAACCACTGTCTCACCCTTTTGTTGAAAGATAATTTGTTAGGTATTGAAATCAATTAGGCTGGAAAGAATTAGCTTAGTAAGTCCACACCCAACACAATATCACTCCCTCAAAATTAGTGGGTTCTCATATTGAATTGGAACTCCAAATCCTGCATCTTTCGTATGAGAGAGAGGGTTATAGACTACCTTGCTGTGTAACTGTTTATCTCCTGTCACTATTACCATAAAGGTTTTAGAGGAGTCAATTGGGAAATTTAGTTCTTTGATCAACTCTTCATTAATGAAACTGTTAGTACTTCCACTATCTATGAGTATAGACACCTTCCTTCTCTTGATAAGAACTGGAATCCCAAAAAAATTATGCTTATTGTTTCCAGCCAAAGCATGGGTAGTTTGTTGAGGTAGGGGAGATATTCTCTATGGCTTTTGGGGCTTGGAGTGTCTAGGGATAAGGAGTGGTGGAGAATAGTTTAGGCTTTTGGGCTTTTATCATAGCTAGGATGGTTGCTTCCTGTAAGGCTGAAATTTCAAAAGCTTTGGCAAGGGTATGGGGTTTCATCATCTTTACCATATGTTTGATTTCAGATTTTAGGCCACTGGTGAAAATTGAGATATAATATGATTCAGGTAAATGCGGTAGGAATAGCATAATTTGTGATTTAAGATCCTCAAAATTTTCTTGATACTCAGTGATTGATCAAAATTGTTTTATCTTACTGAAAACTTCAATCACCTCTTGCCTAGTGGTTTAAGAGAATCTTCAACATAGTTCATCCGAGAAAAAGGCCCAACTAGCCTAAGGATGGCTTGCAATGAAGACATGAAACTAATTTCTGTCATCCCTTTCAAATACGTCTCAAGTAAGGGAAATATATTTTGGGATCTTAGAATTTAGCTTATAGCTTGATCTGAGGAATTCCCTAGTCCAGAGACTTCAATATACCACTGTCATTCAGAGCAGGGGATAGTGAACATTGGATCTGTTTCTTATTAAATGTACTCATCTTGGTCATCATAGCTACAAGTGTTTCATATTTATTATTAATCTTAATCATCAAACCTCCAACATATTTGGTCTCCATTTAAGAGTTTAACAGCTAGATTCGTCCTTTGATAAATTGTGCTTAAGTCACTCATCTCTTTATCTATCTTCTTAATATGTTCTTCATGGGTTTTGCTGCGAGTTTCCATTCCACTTAGTTCTCATACTACTCTAATATCACTTTTTATGATTGGAACCCAATCAAAATAAAAACTCAAATTTAATTCCTTAAATTGAAAGGAAACTCAATGGGAATTTAACACCCAGCTGAATTTTTAATCAATTCTAGGAACACTTGCAAGGTAAAGTAAATTTGTCACACCCCTTTTTAACAGACAATTTTGTATAAAAGTTGAAAACTAATTACTCGATCTAAATAAGCAATCAAGTTTTTTTTATATTTAAAATATGGCGTAAGCATTCTCACAATATAACAATAGTATATCGAGAGAAAAGAAGACTATATAGACTTACTGAAAACATTTTACATTGAGGTTACAAAAGTATAAACAACTCCACTTTATAAGTCATATATACATGCAATATAAGATTCCAAAATACAGTACAAAAGACTTTAGAACCAGAAAATATCCCACAAAATAACCCTGCAGATCGTCATCCATGTACATCGATCCTAGAAATCCTGTAAGAGCTTCACAGCCAGTAAGGTCATCTATAAAGTTCCATGCTCACCTGCAAAGCAAGAACTACATGAGCTAATGCCCCATAAGTAAAAATCATGCATGCCATGAATATGAATCCACAATCGTGCAATTTCGTTCAAAAACATAAGGTTATAAATGTACCATATTCAAATATTAACCAGAATGAGCTCAAAACATTTTGATTGAAATCATTTCTTTTCACTGGGCCCTTGACCAATCTACTTTGCACCGGAAAGAGCTCTGCACAATATCAAATCAATATCAATAATCCAATGGCCAATATGTCAATGACACATTTGAGTGGACCAGCCTCTTATGACCACTAGAGGTACATCTCCTATCGGCCTCTATGATCACCCAAGAAGTATCCCACACACGGTATCAATAATCATAATATAACAAAGGTAAAGTCAAGTGGTCCACCCTCCCGTAACCCACCAAGGACTCCCCTTATCTCTCCTTGTGTTCACCAAGAGGTCTCACTTACTTGCCAACAAATATCAAAGCATGCCTCACATGCCTCAGTACCCTAGTAATGGTCAATAAAACATTTTGCAATATGATTCACTTCTCAAATCATGTCGTGCATGCTAGATAACAAACTTTATGGTATGCTATGTATGCACATGCCAATGCTCATGCATAAAATACATGATAAAAATGATGTCTAGAACACATTCAATTATCCTTTTCAACATAAGATATAATACTTTCCAACAATCACTATGCTCTTGCATTGTAGTTGTAAATGGATTTTTACTTACCTTTCGCCTCTGTGTGTGTGTTCTCTATGGTGTAAGTCAAGTCCTTTCCACTTAAAGGCGTCAAACAACCTGTATTTTTACTTAGTATCAAACACGGCTCTTAAGTTCACAAGCTTAATACACACATTCCTTCACTTGGACCATTAATGTCAAGACAATCTAGATAACACTAGGACTTCAAGTAGTAGCCCCAAACATCCTCCTATTTCCAAGTTCAATGCAGGTAAAACACATTTATTTGGATCGATAATGCCCTAACACTCATTCAAATCAACTTCCCAAGCTTTAGAGGTGAATGGTAAACATGCAAGGGTGAAACTATGCAAAATCTGAAAAATGGACAGATTCCGATTTAAAATTTCAGCTGCGGCGCAGGTTGATTCATTCCTATTTTCACACCTTTAATGATATCCATTCATTCCAAAAATCTTAACATACATTTATGACATGTATAAGAAGGTAATCACGTCCCAAAATCAGACAAATTTCAGGACTTAAAGCCTCAAAAACAATTCATTTCACAGTACATCAAACTAAGAATTTCACAAAGGCTTTTTTAGTTCACTCTAATTATCAAGGTTCAAGTCAGGTTATACCCCCAAAACTCATTTAAAAACCTTTAAACTCATATATAAACACATTCAAATCGATTAATATGTTATTCCTCAAGATATAATTCAAAACCAATGGCTAAATCATCAAAGATCATCAATTCCAGATTCTGCCTTTATGGTTGTACTCACTTTCTTTCAATAACTAACCATTCTCTTGTCATCATAAATTCACCAAAACATACCAACATTACTTAAATCAATTTAAGAGATTAAATAGGTCATAAAACAGCCAAAAGAAATGGATTAAAATCTCAAAACCGTGATATTTACTAGTGAAGGATTTCAATGCCAAGATTCTGTCCTTACTTCTATTCAGCTTTTTAGTGTTCTCTTTCACTTGGGAGCATTTGAGGACGTCTTTAGGGAGTTTTTTTGTGTCTTAACTGGAAGAGACAAGGTTTAAAGGTTCTGGAGTCATGATAAATTCCTTAGGGGTTAAGTAATAAACTATCAAAGCACAAGTGGACATAAGCAAGCATGAGGTGGCAGCTCCTTTTTAATTCAGATTTTGTACCAACCTCCTTAAGTCCAAATCACGTGTCCTTAACATATTTCAACAGTTTTAACATGTAATTTAATAACCATAGGATCCTAATTTTGATGATAAAGTAATTTCCTCGACCGTTGATTCAAATCCGTTTCCGATTGACACCCGATCCTCTACCGATTTCTATAATTCCCACTTCAGTACTTATCACTTCACTTGAGCCTAATAATATAACATTGTGATCATACCATCTTATACCTAATCTCTAAATTGTGTTAACTACTTATCTAGGTCTAGGATAGCCATAATCAATCTGAAATAAAAGTGTAAAATCTCACCGATCATAAGTACGATGCTTTCCAAATTATTGTTGAGTCACAATCCAATATCCACCACTTGATTGACCTAATTATTTTATACCATATCCCAACATAAAATCAAGCACCTAAGTTGGGAAGTTCGAAGAATAAAACTTTAAAACCTCAATAATTGAATGTATCATTTCAATAGAAAGCACAATGAATTATCAATGTAAATGCAAATGGCAATATCAACAATATGTGATGCATGAATGATATTGGCCATGTTTTAGTTTGAAGTTTGGGGTATTACAAAATTCAAAGATGAAATTGGAGAAAATGAAGAGAAATGAAGGGAAAGGAGTCAGAGAAGAAGAGAGGTAACAGAAATCTGTTGGAAAGCACTTCACACTCATTCTATCTCAATTCTTTTTATTTAAAGGTAGAAAAATGTGTTTCTCTTTATAACTTACTATAGTGAAAACATGAGCTGATTAAACACCGATGCTTTGAACAAATAGTAGTTCGTGTAAACCTAGATATTAGAAGTCATACAATTCCCTTCTAACATAATTGATTCACACTTTTGTGTCCATTTTGACCTTTGACACCTCCTCATTCATGAATATTTTTAGAAAATTTATCTCACATGTTTCTCGTAAATGCAGCCCTTTCTCACCCATATAGTCGAACTACATAGAGTATTCTGCTATACTCCTTTTGAACTAATTATGATATGGGTGGCTATATTGCCACCACAAAATTTATTTGTTACACCACAAATTTAAGTACTTTTTTATTTAAAGAATTGGACATAAATGAAATGACATAAATATCCACTTAACCTTCCTATCTAATTCTTAAATACAACACCTCCTGCTTCCATTATCTTCCTCATATTCACAATTTTCGATTATTTTCCATTATCTTCCTTCTCTTCCTTTTTTTTTTTTTTCCTTTTCCTTTAAAGAATTTCCCTCCTTTGTGGGGATTCACTAAACATGAAAACTGGTACATTGCTACCCTTCTCCACCGCTATTTTGGTGACATTTCTTCTCGTGTTTTTTCCCTTTCATTTCCAAAATTTCCCTTTTCCATTAAAGAATTTCTCTGTTCTTCTCCGTGGGCTTTTGGTGACATTTTTTTTAGAAAGTAATTCATAGGGAAAACTGGAGAAGTGAAGGCAGCGGAAGCTAGAGCCTTAAATCAAATCAGGATGCTGTCTAAGGAAACTAATTTCAAGAATGGAATTCGAGTCATTAAGCAGAAAGGTTCGAAAGTCTAAAAAGACAGCAGCAACGAAAGTTTCGTCATCTCAAATCATGAAAGGTTGAGTTTCATCCAACAAATTAGACAGTATCAAACCAAGAAGAATCTAAGTTGATCTCTCATGAATGTCGAGCAGTAGCAGTGTAGCACCAGTGGAGAAGAGATGAAAATGTTGATTGGGATGTGATTATGTGCTGTATTGTACTCATTTTCCCTTCTTTAAATTTTAAATCATTCATGGATATAATTTTAAATTAGTAGTGGTGTATATATAAAAAATGTGTTTTAAGTGGTGTGTATTTATAATGTGGTGTGATAATTAAAATGTGTAGTGGTAATATATTTACCCTTATGATATAGAGATCATTAAAAATGTAATTTAACCTGGTTTTGTGGTAGTTGGGAATTGCCATATCACAGGAATGGGTAGGAGTAATAAAATTCCTCATATGTTTAAAGTTTTCCACAGTTCAGTTGTTCCATTGAACCGATATCTTGTAAATATCAACAAGGTTAGTTTGCCACCATGGAAACTCTAGGTACTTTATCAATTTTAACCTCATTATTGTCGATGAACTTTCGACTTAAGCTCTTGAAAAATCTTTAGTTAGCGGATCCATATAATATCATTTGATTTCACAAAATCTTGACATAATATCATTTGAGGGAAATTGTCTAACGACATTGTAAATATGATATGTATATGTCGAGATTTATCTTATACATGTTATTTGTGCCCTTCCGATTTCCAATATACTATTGTAATGGATACATATAGGAGACAAAGGCTTTACCTGCCGTGAATATCTTCTACAAAGTTTCATAGCCATTCAGCTCTTCCCAAACTTTATTTAATGCAATGATTCCCGATTATATAATTGATATTCATGTCTTTTTTTTTTTTAAACAAAAAAGATTTTCAAGATACTACAGTACCTTTAAGTGTGAAGACATGTCCACTCGTGGACCGAGTCTTTATTATTCATATCCAAATTGTATCACAATATCCTTCAAATACTATTGGATGTCTCGAATAATGGAATCCATAGTTTTTGGTTTATTTTGAATACTCTAAAACTTTAAAAGTTGTCTCACAATGCTCAGTGCTCAGAATATTTGTATATAAGTTTTGCCTATTAGTAGAGTAAGATATTATGTTGATTATAGTTCATGAAATCTTACAATATTACGATAATACTCAAACTGAGACTTATCACTGATGTTTGAAAAAGATGCGTATTAGCATTAGTATGTGTCTTCGTAGGATTAATGTCATATTTCTTAAACTTAACAAGAATCTTGTGAGTATATTATGATTGAGATAATAATATGAGACCGTCCAAGGTTCTAGAGATTTTAATTCCTGATACAACATTGACAACACCAAGATCCTTCATTCAAATTCACTCGACAACATCATTTTAGTAATTTGAATTTTGATATCATTATTCTCTATAATCAGCAAGTCATCTATGTATAAACAGGCCATGACATATTAATTTTTAATGCTCTTGACATACACACATTAATTTTGAATCATTTGGCACCATAAATGTGTCAAATTTTTAAGGTCAATTCTTAGGAGCATACCTTAATCCATAAAGCAATTTAACAACTCGACACATTTTTTTGTCCACAGGAAACAAATCCTTCGGATTGCTCCTTATAATTTTTTTATTTAATTCAACATTCAAAAAGTTGTTTCAACATATGTCCACCTGAAATATAATCGTAAGTGCACGATATCGTATCAAGTAATAAAGTGGAGTAAATGTCCAGATTATCGACACACGGTGAACGATTTTAAGAACTAAAATACTCAATTATTTGTTTTATTAGAATAATCGAATTATTTGAAATAAAAATTAATACTAGATTAAGCTAAAATAACTAATCAAAAGGATCACAAGAGATTTCTAATTGAAAATAACCAAATATGAAAGAATAGTTAATTTTCGTAATTAACCTACTTATACTCAATCCATATTTTGAAATTAATATCATGCTGTCAGTATAAATATCAAATTTAAATTATTAATCTTTGTCTTTGTCAAGAGCAAGTTAACCTATCTCTCAATACTAAATTATCATCTCTCGATTAACAATTTAATAAGAAAGATGTAAAATCATTTAGGACAACTACGTGAACTTATATTGTAATTTCTAAATTAACAGCTAATTTATGAAAAGATATATTGAGTGTTCTACAAGCAATCTCTCAACTAACATGCAACTAGTATCATGAAATTAACTCTCGTTAACCAATTCACGAAAATAAGTTAAATTGCTAATCTTACACAATTAATATTAAAATAATATAAATAATATATTAAGATGTAAAATGGAGTTAAATAGTTACATCGTTCTTCCTAAAAAATAATTACCGGAAATACATGATTAAAAAATCAAAACAAATAGAAATTG
Organism: Ligustrum vulgare; assembly: GCA_963555705.1. Taxonomy (NCBI): domain Eukaryota; kingdom Viridiplantae; phylum Streptophyta; class Magnoliopsida; order Lamiales; family Oleaceae; genus Ligustrum; species Ligustrum vulgare. Next base: position 24,987,660 of record OY743171.1, read on the forward strand.
ACATCGACATCACTTAGTAAATTCTAAGAATATGAGGTATGAGGTTTAGGATGAATTGCTCCAATATTTAATCTTCAACTCTAGGAGCCCAAATTCTTCTCTTTTTGATCTTCAATGATTTCTTGGATATCTTCTTGACTTTTCGATTGGTTCTCTCAATCTTTACGCATAGTTATTATAGATAATGTCCCCCTTCCTTTCTAAATAAATATGTGTATTTATTGGTCTAGAAAAAGCCTAAAATAGTATCAAAATCACGTTCCAAAAGAAGAGCAAATAAATTTTTAAATAGCGAAGAATCAGGAATTTCTACTTCCCGTTTATTCCTTGCGATCGCACGATTTTATGTCTTGCGATCGCATGGTTTTATGTTTTGCAATCGCAAGGCACAAATATTTTACTCACTACCCATTTATCAATAAGCCTTACAATTGTGAGTATTTTAACCTATGTGATCACGTAGTGTAGTTTCCTTGCCTTGTTTTCTAATTGGTCCTCTTGTATTTGCATGCATAGTCCTTCAAATTCTTTGTTTATTCAATTGAGTCCATAGATTTACACTTTTTTTTCCATAATTTTCTTCTAAAATTGAATCAAAGGTCCTTTATCTGTTGAAATATTTACAAGTTGGTCCTCATTGCACATTTGTGTTCAGTTTTGGTCATATTTCTCCTATAAAGCTCCAAATCTGGATTTTACCTACAATAACCAGAACTAACACATAATAAATAAAAATTTACCGAAAATGTCCATGTTTGAAAGCCTAGATAAGTGTAAATTCACACTTATACCACACTCAAAATTGTACTCTTGTTCATCCTCGAGCAAGATTAAGTGATCACAAACACACAAACAAATGGATAACCCAAAATAAACTAAAAATAACTCGACTATCAACACTTTACATGTTAGATAGTTTGCCACTTTGCCTCACTTTTTTGTTCATAAGTCATGAGAAATTTAAAAATAATGCTACAACAAACAACTTTCTAACTTTATCCATGTTTGGCGTCCGTGTGTGCCTAATCAATCTGAATCAACGTATGGCTTTAACTTGGCGAGTATCTGACCCTAAATAGTCAAATTTAGCTTTCACGTTCATGAGATGCCTTCCTCCAAACTTGATATTTTCTCTCTAACCCGGGAAAATAATTCTATTGTTGCTCTTAATCACTCATTATTTTCCCACTCAAGTTTTGTTAGATCTAACCAATGAAAGCAATTATCTATATTTGTGATGATTCTCCTTTTAATAGTGTCTCAACCTTAAAGCATCTACTAGGCAAGTGAAACTCACTAATTATCTAAATTCCAAAAGTTATACGCACAAAGCATAATCTTGCTTGTTTTGCTTTTATATCATCAACTTTTTTTTTTTTTAATATCTTTAATGCAAGACCTCTCTCCCTAAGCTTTCTAAATTACCCATTTAGCGTGCTTTAGGTCGATGCTCCGAAGTCTAAGTAAATAATAGGTCAACGAGTTTTGAGGTATCCCTACAGGCTTAGTAACTCAAGTCAACTGTACAAGATATTTGTAATATCCTGTTATGTAAGAATTAATATATTAGGATTAGATCAATAGCACTTTGTCTTAACGATCGCACAACGAATGGAACTCCAAATCAATTTTCTTACTCCTTAATAATTTTGAATATTTTGACGTTGTAAAATATATTAGCAAGGATCATTCTTCCACGGAGATCTTGATAGTTTAGATTAATCGATTTGTTGAAATGGGGGTTTGATTTTATTGTTTACAATAACACAAATTAAATAAATTTCAAAACTGTAAAAATAATGAAAATAATAAAGTTCTACAAAGAATGGTGTTCTAAAAAGCATGAAGCATGATGAAGCGTGGAGCCTAAGATTCAAGCTTTACAAGCTTAAGGGAGGATTAGATGTTAAAAACCGTTAAAAAGCATTTTTCAATTCCTACATACTAGATTTAAACTCTACACATGTTTTAATGGGTTAAAAAAATCAAAAGCTTTATGGCGCTCAGGCACCCCTTTTAGATAAAAAATTTTCGAAACGCTTTTTTTTGTGCTTTTCAAAAGCGCCGCATAGGGATCTCGAGTCGTGCATAGTGCACGCATTTTGCAAACACTTTAGAACACTGATAAAGAATGTAAATAGTACGATTGAGGAGTTAGTATCCACATCTAGACATTATGTGACGCCCCGGGTTCTAATCACCCGACTCGTCACGTCATCGTCTCGTCTAATTTTAAAATAATATTAAGCGAAAGAAAATAAAATATTTAATTGGCAAGATTTATTTAAATAAATTCAAAAATTGACAAACTTTAAATATTCACCAATTTACGGAAATAATATTTGCTAAAACATTTCCAAATAAAGCAAACTGTTCAAAATCTCAACATTTCTCAAAATGTGATTATTCAATTGAAATAATAATGAAATCTAATTATTCAAATATTAATGCCACATCCTGCCCATCATACGCCTCCACCTCCGACATCTGTAATTGTTGTGAAAGAGGGGTGAGCATTTCAATGAAATACTCAGTAGACTCATCGCCGATTAATAAATTTACATAGAAATTGAACACATAAACATGCAATCATATATTGACAATTTTATCATAATAATAGGCTTTCGTAACATAGGGTGTGGGTAGTCTCGTCTCATGCAATAAATGCACATAAGTTATGTCAAAGCATAACAAAATCATAATCTCGTCTGGTCTCATGCATTTAAAAATGCATATAATTTATGGCATGCTCATAACATCAAATATTTCATAAGAAATATAAATTCTTGTCTCGTCTTATGCATATAATGCACATAAGTCACATGAAGCATATAACGTGCAATTAAAATGTAAACAAATTAATGGGGACGAGTCTACCTCAATTCTCTACGAGTGTGGTTGAGCGGGAAAATATATTTCAGTTCTCTAGATCTCTGTACGTCTCGTCTAGCCAAAATAAAATAAAATTTAAATTAGTTTCTAGAAATTCGAAGTTTGAATTAAAATTAAAGTTTTGACTTAAAATGAATGATCTTAAAATCTGGGGACTGATATAAATGTTTAAAAAGGATCAATGGACCAAAATAGAAACGTTGGGGCTGAAATCAAAGGAGTTTAAATCTGCAGGGGCTAAAATGATAGCTTTTAAAAAATTTAGGCTGTTCTCTAAACACTTAAAACATTTTTAGGGATTGAAAAAATTAAAATGAAGAATCTGAGGACTAAAGAGCAAATTTTGAAAACAAGGTTATATATATATATATACACTCCTTTCTCTCTCTATGTTAACAGAGAGAGAGACGGAGAGTGAGGGGAGGGCGGACGCCCTCCTCTCTGATCTACTGCCGGTGCAGAGCAACGGCAGTGGGGAACCCGGGTGAGCAAGAAAAATGGAGTTTTGGCTGATTTTTGGGTGCGATTTTTGAGGAAAATCGAGGCTCCGCTCGTGTTTTCTCCGGCGAAAACTTACGATTGAGGTATGTAATAGGCTTCTGAGGTTGTGGGTTTGTATATTTGTGCCTTTAATTTGAGTTTTGGGGAGTTAGGGGAGACGGCTGTGGTGGCGGTCGAGGTGTGGATCGTGGATGCTGGGAAAATTGATATTTGGTTTTTGATTTGGATTTCTATTTGGCCGGTTCTGTGGTTTCGTGGTGGTAGTGCCGCAGGCTATGTGTTGCGGCTCGTTAGCGTTTGGCGGTGGTGGTAGTTGCAGGCAGTGGTGGATTGAGATGTTGATGGGCTGTGTTTTGCAGTTTGGGTAGTAGCAAGGTTCGGTTGGAACTTGTGAAGGGGCAGTACTTGTGGTTGTCGATTCTGGGTTGCTTACTGAAATTAGCATTGGAAAAATTGTGGTTAGCTTGTCGTGGCTGTAGTGGTGCTTGGTCTGGTCGATGGTGATGATGCTGAAATGAAGATGGAAATTTTATGAAGATTATACCTAAATCATGTATCTTGGCCGTGGGTAGTTCTGATCGTGAAAGGGGAGTAAAATAGCTGGGGGTTAGTCTTTGAATTGGTTTCGAACTTGAATCGCAGAAAGATTTTCGTGATAGGATTGGTTGATTAAGAGTTGGATAGGATCATGATTTGTAGAGATAATGATGAATTTAAAATTTGAAGTGTAATTATAATGATAAACTCAAATTGGAAATAAAATTATCTGGTGATTTAATTTGAATAAATAATTAGAAAAAATGAAATTAGATTTTAAAAATAGATTTTGCATTTATTGGACGTAAAATCAAATTGGACTGAAATTTATTATTTTCGGCTCAAAATTTATAACTTGGCTAAACGACGTACGTGAATTTTAATTAACGGGTTAAATTATAGCGACACGATTTTTAGTAAATAAAATACTTATTTTAAAAATAAATTTCGAAATTTCGTGGTCGCTACAACCTTACCTCCTTAAAATAATTTCGTCCTCGAAATTAAACTCACTTGATCTATGATGTTTGGATACTTGGCTAAAATATCATCTTCTCTTTCCCAAGTAGCCTCATCCTCCTTGTGTCTACCCTACTGGACTTTGACTAAGGAAATTTCTTTGTTTCTTAAGACATGGACTTTTCTTTCTACAATGCACATGGGCGCCTCCTCATAAGACAAATCTTTCTGAACTGAAATTGACTGAAAATTCACCACATGACTAGGATCATAAACATATTTTCTTAATAGGGAAACATGAAAAACATTGTGAACCGCTGCAAGCTCGAGTGGCAAAGCCAAACGATATGCCACGTTCCCTACTTGCTCTAATATCTCAAACGGTCGAGGTCTTAACTTCCCCTTTTTCCAAAGCGAAAAGTACCTTTCATTGGGATTACCTTCAAAAACACTTTCTCTCCCACCTGAAATACCAAGTCTTTCCTTCTCTGATCTGCATAACTCTTCTGTCTGTCTTGTGCGGTCTTAATTTGCAGTCTAATCTTCTCAATAGCCTCAACTGTTCTTTCAATTAATTCTTGTCCCAACAATTTCTTCTCACCTACTTCATCCCAATAAAGTGGCGATCGACATCGTCACCCATACAGTGCTTCATATGGTGCCATACCAATAGTAGCCTGAAAACTATTATTGTAGGCAAATTCCACCAATGATAGGTGATTCTCCCAACTACCACTCAAGTCTAGTACGAAAGCTCTAAGCATATCCTCCAGTGTCTGAATAGTACGCTCAGACTGACCGTCTGTCTGCGAATGGTACGCAGTACTAAAATTTAATTTAGTACCCATTGCAATATGCAAACTCTTCCAAAATCTAGAAGTAAACCTCGGATCTCTATCTGAGATAATGGAAGCTGGTACCCCCATGAAGTCGAACAATCTCTCTTACATACAACTGAGCTAAATGATCCATACTAAGAGTCATTCTGACCGGAAGGAAATGAGCTGACTTTGTAAGCCGGTCCACAATAACCCAAATAGCATCATTTCCTCTAACTGATTTTGGTAATCCAGTAACGAAATCCATGGAAATTTTTTCCCATTTCCATTCTAGTATGTCCAAAGGATTCAACAATCCTGACGGTCTCTGATGTTCAGCCTTAACCTGCTGACAGGTCATGCATCGAGATATAAACCTCGCAATACAACCCTTCATATTTCTCCACCAAAAATTATTGCGTAAATCGCGATACATTTTTGTCCCACCAGGGTGGCCTGCGTAAGGTGCTGAATGAGCTTCAGTTAAAATCTCCTTCCTGATCTGTTCATCCTTCGGCACACAAATACGCCCTCTGAACATAAGTGCATTACCAAAGGAAATCTCAAAACCTATCCTCCTGCTAGTCCCAACTTCAGATCTGATTTTCTCCAAAAATTTATCACCTCCCTGAGCTGTCACAATCTGATCCCTCAGATCTGGTTTAACAGTCAGATTTGTCAATCTGCCAGATCCTCGAATTGATAGGGCTCGCACTTCAATTTTCAAATCCTGAAAGTCTCGAATCAACTGGTCTTGCGTTGTCCCCAAAACTGACAACTGACCAGTGTTCTTCCTACTCAAAGCATCTGCAACCTTATTTGCTTTACCCGGATGGTAAAGAATAGTGCAGCCACAATCTTTCACGAGCTCTAGCCATCGACGCTGCCTCATATTTAATTCCTTCTGAGTAAATAAATACTTGAGACTATTGTGATTGGAGTAAATCTCACATTTACTCCCATACAAATAGTGTCTCCAAATCTTTAAAGCATGCACTACAGCTGCAAGCTCTAGATCATGCGTCGGGTAATTCTTTTCATATGGCTTCAACTGTCTTGAAGCATATGCTATTACTTTTCCATTCTGCATTAATACACAACCCAACCCATGCTTGGATGCATCACTGTAAATAACATAACCATCCGACCGATCCGGTATAGTCAATACTGGTGCTGATACAAGTCTGTTCTTCAGTTCTTGGAAACTTTGTTCGCACTGACTTGTCCAATGGAACTTAATTCCCTTCCTAGTTAACTGTGTCATAGGACCTGCTATTTTAGAAAAACCTTCTATAAATCGCCGATAGTATCCGGCTAACCCAAGAAAACTTCTCACATCTCCAACATTGGCAGGTGTTGGCCAATTCTTTACAGCTTCAACTTTAGACGGATCAACTTCAATACCATTTACTGTAACAACATGACCTAGGAAGGCTACCCTCTCAAGCCAAAATTCACATTTCTTGAATTTGGCGTACAACTTTTCTGCTCTCAATGTTTCCAATACTATCCTCAAGTGCTTTTCATGCTGTTCAGAATCCCTTGAGTAAATCAGTATGTCATCGATAAAAACGATAACAAATTTATCAAGATACTGATGAAAGACTCTATTCATCAAATCCATAAACACTGCGGGTGCATTCGTGAGATCAAATGGCATTACTATGTACTCATAATGCCCATATCGCGTCCTAAACGCGGTTTTTGGTACATCAGCTGGTTTAATCTTTAACTGATGATAGCCAGATCTCAAATCGATCTTCGAGAATATAGCTGTACCTTTCAACTGATCAAATAAGTCTTCGATTCTGGGAAGGGGATACTTATTCTTTATTGTCAATTTGTTTAGCTCTCTATAATCAATACACATCCTCATGCTTCCATCCTTCTTCTTCACAAACAACACAGGTGCTCCCCATGGAGATACACTCGGTCTGATAAAACCCTTTTTCTAACAATTCCTCTAGCTGAACCTTCAATTCCTGCAACTCCTTCGGTGCCATACGATATGGAGCTTTAGATACCGGGGCAGCTCCTGGTACCAAATCAATGGTGAATTCCACTTGTCTATCAGGCGGGGTACCTGGTAGATCATCTGGAAAAACATCACCATATTCACATACTACTGGCACCGACTCCAAAGTAATCTCCTCTGATGGTTTGTCATGAAGACTAACCAAATAGCCCTGACAATTGCCCTTGGCTAATAACTTCTCGGCTTGCAAAGCTGATACAAGACGGGGAAGAGCCTTAATCTTCGTCCCATAAAATATAAATACTTCTTCACCACCTTTGCGAAAAATAACCTCCTTCTCATGGCACATAATTGCAGCACGGTTGGTGCTGAGCCAATCCATACCTAGAATAATATCGAAGTCTTTCATTCGAATAATATTCAGATCTGCTTCCAATACTTGACAATCAAAATCAATTTGCATTGCTTTGACTATCTTATCGGTATCGATAGTTCCTCCTGATGGTAAACTAACCTCAAGTATACTACCAGTTTCTTCTCCTATTAAGTTCAACCTTTCTAAGCATGTATCAGATATAAAGGAGTGTGTGGCTCCCGAGTCTATCAGAACATATACGGGAATACTGATGCGTGTCGCAATGCACCAAAATAATAAATAATTCCTTACTTGCTAAATATTAATTAATAATGTAGTAGCGAGAGTAAGGGTCGATCCCACGAGGAACAGAAACTAATTTTAGTTGTTCGATCAATTAGAATGGAATGGGGGGGGGGGGGGTTTTGTTGTTTGAATTGTTTGAATGAAAACTACCCATAAAATAAATAATTAAATATGACTAGAGAATTAATATGAGACGAAATCTTGTTCTCGGGTTCGGTTGTGCCCTAAATTAATGTTATACTTTTCCTTGTAACGTGTTTCTATCCCTAATTCAATTATCAATCATAAATAATCAACAAGCTCTGATTATCTAAATTCTTCCTTATGTGTATTGATTCAAAATAAGCTCTTTGAACCAATTCTAGCCATGGACAATCCTAAACAAGCTCTTAGGATTTAATGCACGACTAGTATGAAAATTTAGAAGAATAGATTGAATTGGATCGTTAATTACACAAGCTCGAATTAATCAATCCAAGTTGAATTATTACTAAACCTGCACGAGATTTATTTTCTACTAAAGTAAAGATTCAATGACAATTACGGATCAAGAATCTAAACATAGCATATTCATGAATCCAAAGATCAATAATCCAATTGGCCAAATTAAACTATTAATCAAATAAACTCAATTGAACATTCAAAACATAATAATCTAACAATTGAAATAAAGGAATAAATTCACGCTACTAATTTGTAGGAAAAGAAAATAACATAATTAAATTGACACAACTTCCCCTTTGAACAAGATATGAAATTTAGCCTAGCATGGTTGTGGTAGATTCTTCAAGTTGCTTCATGAATTCCATCGTTATTGATATTCTTGCGCCTGAAAATCTCCCAAGAATGCTCTATATTTTTCTCTCAATTTTTCTCAATGTCCAGCCTCTTTCAAAATAATAATAGTCTCTTTTTCTTGTCATGAAATTCCCTTTTTATAGCCTCAATTTCGTGCCCTAACTTTGGGATCAAGAAATCCCAAAATTATGGAAAGAATTAAATATGGAAATTTTTGACTTGAATAGTTACGGCCGTGAATTTACTTTTACGGCCGTAACACGGTTTCTGCTTATTTTTCACCCTTTGAAGGTTACGGCCGTAAATCCTCCTTTACGGCCGTAAACATGTTTCTGCTTATTTTCTTCTTGATTCATCATACTTTTACGGCCGTGACTTTATTTCCTTATGGCCGTAAACCTATTTTCACCTAAGTCCCCAAACTTCAGTTTTGAGTGCATTTTGGTCCTTTTTTCTTCTTTTCTCTTCTTTTATGATCCTATACAATATAAAACATAAAATGCATTAATAATACTTAGATAGAATCACATTATGGCATATTCAAGGATATAAGTGTATAAAATAAACGTTAATATAACACTTATCAAATACCAGAAACAGATAATATACCTGTTATCATATAAGCTTGCTTCAAAATAGGAAAGATATACAATGCAGGACAATAATTAGGACATGCATAGGAATACTGAAATAATTAGTATACCTGCGATCACGTCCGAGTCCTCCGCTGCATCCATGGCAAATACTCTCGCTTTTCCTTTCCTATTTTGATCTGGGTTCCTCTTCTGATTAGAACCTTGTGCTGGAGGAGCACGACAATCCCATGCAAAATGGCCCGGCTGGCCACATTTATAGCAGACTCCCTTACCATAAAGGCACTCTCCCTTGTGCAATTTCTGACACTTAGGGAAGGGTGGAGTATTATTAGTCACCTGTCCTCCTGGGGGTCCTGAATTCTGTCTCTTATTAAATGATTGATTTCGATTTTGGCTGCGATTCGGCCCTTGCCACTTTCTTTTCCCTTGATATCTCTGTTCATGATGATTTCCTTGGTTTCCAATCTTTACTCCCGCATAGGCTACTGCTTGAGCTTTCTTTACCACTTCTCTATAGGTCGACAGCTAGTGCGAACCGACTATCTGTCTAATCTCCGAGCGTAGACCCCTCTCAAACCTGCGTGCCTTCTTAGCCTCCGTCTCCACCAGATGTGGAGCATAGCATGAAGATTCCTCGAACTTCCTTTCATAATCAGTTATACCCATATCGCCTTGAACCAGGTGTAAAAATTCAGACTCTATGTGGTCTCTGAGGGCCGGTGGAAAGAATTTATCCCTAATCTCAGTCTTGAACTCCTCCGAGGTTAAAGCTTCCTGCTGTTCTAGAGTCCTGGTTCGGGATGCTGATTCCCACCAGAATCCAGCCCTACCAATTAGCATAAATTCTGCACAAACAACTTTCCGGTCCTCTAGTCAAGAGATGTGTTTGAAGATTTTCTCAATCGTTTGCAGCCATTCTTCCACGGCTAAAGGGTCGTTACCACCGTCAAATGTAGGGGGGCAGTACCTTCAGAATTGCTCAATTATTGGAACTGAGGAACCAGTAGGGGCCTGTCTCAAGTCCTGAACTGCCTGAAGTAGATCCCTAATGATATTGGCCTGGTTTGGGGGATCCTGGCTTGGAGCAGTCTGACCTTGGTTGGTCTGGTTCGGTGCATCTCTGATTAGGCACCGAGACATTTTCCTTTATTGAGTAAAACAAATAGGTTTATTATTTCTCGATAGGAAAAATACAGACAACCAATCATCTCATACAATCAATCTTAATAACAATGTCAAACATAGCTCGTGACATAAAAATAAATGAATCTCTTTATTAATAAATGAAATTCCTCAATGAGGATACATTATTATTTCAGGAATGGGAAAAAAAATGCCAAAACAACTATCACTAGTCCTATCCCACTAAATATGACTGTTAACAGGGGTAGTCCCGAGCGTGCTAGGTGTATAATCTGGGGCACCGGGTGTGACACTCGGTGAACCTAGGGAGTAATCTGGTGACTCTGAAACATAACCTTGTAACCCAGGCGTATAATCGTAGATGCCTGACTCAGCATCAGATATTTCATTTAGCCGATCTCTATTATCGGTTCGGGGTATCATTACTTGTACTGGTGCTGGTGCAGGTTCTGGGGTTCGGAAAAGATCCCAAAGCATTATAAACTCATCACATACTGTTTTAAAGTTCGCGTTTTCTCCCCGGGTCCTTTTTATATCCTCATAGAACTCATTTTCCAACTTACGCTCATCCTCCGGGAAAGTTGACAAAAAGTTACCAATAGTCTGTTTATCAATTATCTTAAAGCCATGCTCTATTGCGTCCTCACGTGCGATCCGATAGTATTTTACATGCTCATCTATCTTCTTGTGATGTCCCCTCTTGAATGATAGGTATTTTGAGGCCCATCCATCTAACTTTCTTTGTTGTTGTCTTGTGAATGGTGCCATATCTAAAACAATTATACAAAGTCCAGTTATGGTTCTTTATTCTCTAAGTTCGAGGACAAAATTATTATAAAACAATTCTTTAATCAATTACTAGTTATTCCCATTATGCTCAACACTCGTTCTTTCTTCTTTCTTTCTATTTCGGATACAAGTCTTTCTCTTTCTTCTAAGTCTCATAAATCATTTAATACATGTATCCGAAAATAAAATAACATAAACTCATGAACTTCTTTACCTCGGAGTTGGCGGATCGAATGATGGCAGTTGGAAATTAATAATGTGACTAAATTTTAAAACTTTTCTCTTTTTGAAAAATTTTACCAGTTTACAGAAACGCAGACTGCCTCTGATACCACGCTGTGACGCCCTGGGTTCTAATCACCCGACTCGTCACGTCATCGTCTCGTCTAATTTTAAAATAATATTAAGCGGAAGAAAATAAAATATTTAATTGGCAAGATTTATTTAAATAAATTCAAAAATTGACAAACTTTAAATATTCACCAATTTACGGAAATAATATTTGCTAAAACATTTCCAAATAAAGCAAACTGTTCAAAATCTCAACATTTCTCAAAATGTGATTATTCAATTGAAATAATAATGAAATCTAATTATTCAAATATTAATGCCACATCCTGCCCATCATACGCCTCCACCTCCGACATCTGCAATTGTTGTTAAAGAGGGGTGAGCATTTCAATGAAATACTCAGTAGACTCATCGCCGATTAATAAATTTACATAGAAATTGAACACATAAACATGCAATCATATAGTGACAACTTCATCATAATAATAGGCTTTCGTAACATAGGGTGTGGGTAGTCTCGTCTCATGCAATAAATGCACATAAGTTATGTCAAAGCATAACAAAATCATAATCTCGTCTCGTCTCATGCATTTAAAAATGCATATAATTTATGGCATGCTCATAACATCAAATATTTCATAAGAAATATAAATTCTTGTCTCGTCTTATGCATATAAAGCACATAAGTCACATGAAGCATATAACGTGCAATTAAAATGTAAACAAATTAATGGGGACGAGTCTACCTCAATTCTCTACGAGTGTGGTTGAGCGGGAAAATATATTTCAGTTCTCTAGATCTCTGTACATCTCGTCTAGCCAAAATAAAATAAAATTTAAATTAGTTTCTAGAAATTCGAAGTTTGAATTAAAATTAAAGTTTTGACTTAAAATGAATGATTTTAAAATCTGGGGACTGATATAAATGTTTAAAAAGGATCAATGGACCAAAATAGAAACGTTGGGGCTGAAATCAAAGGAATTAAATCTGCAGGGGCTAAAATGATAGCTTTTAAAAAATTTAGGCTGTTCTCTAAACACTTAAAACATTTTTAGGGATTGAAACAATTAAAATGAAGAATCTGAGGACTAAAGAGCAAATTTTGAAAACAAGGTTATATATATAAAATATATATATATACATACACTCCTTTCTCTCTCTATGTTAACAGAGAGATAGACGGAGAGTGAGGGGAGGGCGGACGCCCTCCTCTCTGATCGATCGACGGCTGCAATGCCGCCGATAATACCGCCGGTGCAGAGTAACGGCAGTGGGGAACCCGGGTGAGCAAGAAAAATGGAGTTTTGGCTGATTTTTGGGTGCGATTTTTGAGGAAAACCGAGGCTCCCCTCGTGTGTTCTCCGGCGAAAACTTATGATTGAGGTATGTAATAGGCTTCTGAGGTTGTGGGTTTTTATATTTGTGCTTTTAATTTGAGTTTTGGGGAGTTAGGGGAGACGGCTGTGGTGGCGGTCGAGGTGTGGATCGTGGATGCTGGGAAAATTGATATTTGGTTTTTGATTTGGGTTGCTATTTGGCCGGTTCTGTGGTTTCGTTGTGGTAGTTCCGCAGGCTAAGTGTTGCGGCTCGTTAGCGTTTGGTGGTCGTGGTAGTTGCAGGAAGTGGTAGATTGAGATGTTGATGGGCTGTGTTTTGCAGTTTGGGTAGTAGCAAGGTTCGGTTGGAGCTTGTGAAGGGGCAGTACTTGTGGTTGTCGATTCTGGGTTGCTTACTGAAATTAGCATTGGAAAAATTGTGGTTACCTTGTCGTGGCTGCAGTGGTGCTTGGTCTGGTCGATGGTGATGATGCTGAAATGAAGATGGAAATTTTATGAAGATTATACCTGAATCATGTATCTTGGCCGTGGGTTGTTCTGATCGTGAAAGGGGAGTAAAATAGCTGGGGGTTAGTCTTTGAATTGGTTTCGAATTTGAATCGCAGAAAGATTTTCGTGATAGGATTGTTTGATTAAGAGTTGGATAGGATCATGATTTGTAGAGATAATGATGAATTTAAAATTTGAAGTGTAATTATAATGATAAACTCAAATTGGAAATAAAATTATCTGGTGATTTAAATTGAAATAAATAATTAAAAAAAATGAAATTAGATTTTAAAAATAGATTTTGCATTTATTGGACGTAAAATCAAATTGGACTGAAATTTATTATTTTCGGCTCAAAATTTATAACTTGGCTAAACGACGTACGTGAATTTTAATTAACGGGTTAAATTATAGCGACACGATTTTTAGTAAATAAAATACTTATTTTAAAAATAAATTCCGAAATTTCATGGTCGCTACACATTAGGTCATAATAAATAAATGCATTTCAATTATATAGATCAATTGTAGAAACCCTCAAAAAGCATACAAGCTCGACTCATTTGGATCTTTCTTACTTAGTTGTTAGATAGAACAAGCTCTCTATCAAATCTCTTTCCAATTAAAAATCTAGAATAAGCTCTCTAAATTTAATTAATTAAAAGATTAAACTCTTATGATAGATTATTCTAGGCAATAAACTCATAAGCTCGGTTTGTTTGCCTAGGTCACATTCCATATGCAATATAGAGATTCTTCTTGTTCAAATCACATTTGCATTTGTTGCAAATTATCTTGGTAACTTGGCGATTATGGATTAAGCGCCAAAATATAATATTAATCACTCTAACTATATTACTAGTAGGCCTCCAAAGCAATAGAGAAAGAAAAATATGTCATGAAATCAATGGAATGCAAACACAATAAAAATATATAATGAAATGAACTTAGTTTTTCATAAATCAAAAACCCATGTCTACATGCTTCAACTTCTTCCTCAATGAAAGGTTAATTAAGCAACTCATTCTATACAATATCAATATCAAGTTTAAGAAATATAAGCATGAGAAAGTACAAAGGAAAGAGTAAAGAAAGCTTAGTGATGGGAATTGTTGATAAATTCCTCCAGGAAACTTCCTTTGAATTCTTCTATTCAATTCCCCACAAAACTTAATTTCTTCTCCTTGTTGTAGTGTATAAGAAGTGTATGTAAGAGGTGTGTTCTCCCATATTTTTCCTTGCTATTTATAGAGTGAAATGTAGCATCTCATTTGTGATAAGATAATGTCCACTTGCAAGAACTATTCTCTTCCACCAAGAATTGTTCCGATCTACTAGGGGTGAACACGGTTTGATTTTGGCAGTTTGTAGCAAAATTTCAAACCAAACCATTTGAAACGGTTTGAATTTTTCCAAACCAAACCAAACAATTTCATTTCCTAAACCAATTCAAACCAAACCATTTTTTGCGATTTGGTGCGGTTTGAAACTGCTGTTTGCAATAAAATAAATTAGTAGATCCCAAATCAAGTCACATTCTTGTATGACAATGCAAGAATGAATGAATGAATGAGTAATCTACCAATAGCAAATATCAAAGATTTTATAATCGATACACAACATTGAGTGAATGATCAACACCACCTTTGTTGTCGATAACTAAGAAATACTTCCGACCATTGCGTAGATTACGTCAAAATGTGTTCTTTGATTTTTTTGGAGATGCGACTCACATTGGCAAGGGGATTACTTCCCCAGGTTGCAACTACAAATGATATTTACCTGTTCAAAACCATTCATATAAATAAAAGACAACACAATGTTACTGGAAGAGTATTTTTTCTATTCATTATGCTTATATATGTGTCATTATAAATTCTCTTCTAATTTTTTTATAAAGTTCTTCAATGGAAACTGCGTACCACATTTTCTGTAGTATTCGATAGTTCTAGTTGGGAATGAGATTGGACTGCTTATAGGAGGGATCAAATAGGTATAGATTAGCGCATAGCTTTATTCCCGAAAAAAATCTCACAATTTTTGCAATTCACAGAGGCTAGAAATCTTTCAAGAACACGTCCAAATTTTAATAAAAGTTAATTTTTTTCTACTGGAAATAGATATCAAAGCAACATTCAAAATGAATTAAATGTTTCAATAACAATCTGAATTTGATAATTTATTCCTGCACTTATTTTTTATAATTTGTTTAAAACTTGGTAGGTTGCGGTTTCAACAATTGGAACCTAAACCAAATCGTTTATAACGGTTTGGAATTTTTGCAAACCAAACCAAACCAAACCATTTGTTGTGGTTTGATTTGATTTAGCGGGTTGACGGTTTATTTGTTCACCCTACCATCTACCTTTGATCTTATCTTCTCTTTTCCACCAATTTCTTCATTTAATTCCAGCTTTTGTCTCCCACGTGGTTTGTATTTAGTCTCATTAGAAATAAGATAATGTCCACTTGCAAGAATTATTCTCTTCCACCATTGATCATCCACTATTTTCTACATTTATTTTCAACTTTTGTCTCCATTAATTTGTGTCAAGTTGCATTGAGTGTTGTTCCCACTAGTCTTTGTTTTACATTTGTGCACAATGGATTTCCAAAACATTGAAATAATGTTGAGAATCGGATTTTGAACAATCTTCCTTGGACGGCGCAAAATTTTTTCCTTCCAACCAATAGTCAGTAATTTCATCGTATCTTCCTCATCCAAAGTCTAATCGACTTGATTCAAAATTATGTGGAAAGCTAACTCAAGTGGCTAGAATTCTTTCGTTTTCGTCTATTTGCATCTATTTCTTCCAAATTAGCTTCCAAACTTCTCCAATTGAATCTTTAGCATCATCCGAGAGTAGACAAGTGGTTCGAGACATATTTCTAAAATTTTGCACTTAAGTCCCCAAACTTTGAGTTTTCTGATTTTAGCTCAATGTTATGCTCATTTCCTTTGATTTCTTCATTTCACATCGAGTTTTACCTAGCAAATAAAATGCAATAAAATTAAGTTATAATTCATCAAAATCAATAACAAATACTCTAGTTTAACGATCAAGATAAGTGTATGAAATTAATACACTTATCAAATACCCCCAAAGTTGAAAACTTTTATGTCCTCAGACAAAATATAACTTAACTCAAATAAAATTTAGAGCAACCTTTGGTTAGAAAGCTTTTCGTATGTCTCAAGATTGGAATTGTTGAGTCAAAACTACAAAAAACTTCAAAATTATAGTGTTAATATCATTTCATACCTATTCAATGCAAAACTGATGTGTGTATGTGCTTCAAGATTTATGCAAAACACCGTGAAGTCACAAATTGATTCAATTCCCAACCCCTAATGGTCAAATATTTCCTTTCTTCTCTGGAAATATACACACCTCGAAACTTATATTTTTTTTTACGCGAGGTGCAATTCTAAGGTTGAAATAATAAACAAATCCTCCCCCTCTCTAGTTTTTATTTGCTTAATAAATTGTAACTCAACACGTCAACAAATAAGGATTCTCCAAAATTTTGATTGCTTCAACCTCAAAGAATCAATTGGGCTATTGGACATCAAAGGCCTAATTCTCTCCAATGGGATTTAATCAAGGCATTAGTGTGTCTTCTGTTTCATGCACCTGCTTTTTTCGCTTTTTTAATAAATTAAAAGATAAAAATGATCATACAGGAGAACGATGATGTCTCCTATAATTTTCGAACCATAATACTTTTATTTTTCCATGATCAGTGCTATGTCCCTCATTTGTTCTAAAAATACACCTTCAAAAGAATTCACCTAACTTGCATCCCATTAGCCTAGACAATCCATACAAATAACTCACACACGGAATCCTCTTCTATCTTGATGTCTCCTTACAACTGTACAGCCTCCCCAAACTTTCCTACAATTGGCTCAAGAATGTATAAATTTTTTTGAATGTTTTGGTTTAGCATCTAAGGTCTATTATTTTCAAATGATATCAAGTTTCACCTAAATAAGCATAAATTAGCCGAACCCACAATTTGAAGCTTAACACTTGATTCCAATCTATACAATATTGTAGGCAAGGTCATCTAATCCACTCAAACACACAAAAGTAATTAATTTTTTTTTTTAAAAAAAATAAATTAGAGAATGTGTGTAACTCTCCTATTTCTAATAACTCGAAATGCCACTTCTCCTTTAAATCTAATTTTATTATGCGAAAAATAATTGAATTCTAAACATCATATTTATGTGGAAATTTTCAACAGTAAATAAATTAAATTTGATAAATTCATAAAAAACATTTAAATCTTGATTTTCAAAGAAAGTAACAACAAAATAATTAAATTGACGATATTCATAAAACTTTAAATCTCATATTTAAAATAACGACAAATAAATAAATTCACAATATTCATGAATCGTGGCTTTAAAAATATAGCTTCATTATTATTTGCCACCACTGCAAAAGCTGTTAAAAATAGAATGAGCATTTCGAAAGAAATCCTCAGTAGGTTTAGTGCAAATTAAATAAACTGTACGGTAAATAACACATATAATCATGTAATTTAAGTCATAAATTCTCATTCTCATGCAATAAGCAAGTGGATCTCATAAATCATAAATTTTCATGCCCGAAGACATGTGAATCTGGACTCGAAGGCAACTGGTTTATGCCCGAAGACATGTGGATCTAGGCTCGAAGGAAAATGGTCAATGCCCGAAGACGTGGATCTAGGTCCGAAGGCAACTAGTTCTCATAAATTACGTAATCACATGCATAAATTTACAATACGGGTTTATTTAATTTTGCGCAATTAAAATAAAGAGTTTTTGAAGTAATGAACCTACCTTAAAATATTTCTCAATTTGCTTAAAAATGATTCTAGCTTTCTTGAAAATCCCGCGCCTCGTCTAGCCCTAAAATAAATAATTTCTATTAGAAACTTGAAATTAAAGTTTTGTAAATAAAAGTAAATTCGAGGGTTGAATTGAAATAATTTAAAAGTGTAAAACTTGGACTAAAATGGTAAAGTGTAAAGATTTGGGACTTTGTGCAAATAATTGAAATTAGGGACTGCATTGATAAACCCGAAAAGTTCCTGACCAAATTATATTTTAGTCAAAACTCAGGGTCATATTATACTCAATTGAAGACTTGGGGACTAATTTGCAAAATTAATTGATATTAGGAACTGAATTGACCGACTCAAAAAGTTTCTGACCAAATTAGATTTCAGCAGAAACTTCGGGTAAAAATAGGCTCAATTGAAAACTTGGGACTAAAGATAAATATTTTAAAACTAAAGGACTGAAATAACTTAATTAAAAAAAAATAGGGGCTGAAATAATTACTTTTAAACTAACAGGGACTAAAAATAAATAACTTTTAAAACTTAGTGTCGGATTAAATGATTTTTTTAAAACTAAAGTGATGACTTAAAGACAATTTAAAACTTCAGAGGCTAATATAATAACCTTTGAAACTTGGGGGTAAAAATATAACATTTTAAACACTTTAAGGACTGAATTAAAAGACTTTTAAAAAAACTGAGGACTAAAATGTAAATCTCAAAAAAGTCAAAACATTAACATCAAAGTAACTCTCCCTCTCCATTTTCGTTAACAGAGAGAGACACGATAGAGGAGAGGCGGAAGGGGAGGGCCAAACGGCCCATCTCCTCTGTGAGCTTCCGGCGATGGTGCCGCCGGAACATGGCGGCGGTGGGTGTGGTGCGAGTGTGAGAAAAGAAGGAGAAGGTATATTGGGCGATTTTGGAGCGATTTGGGGCTGAAACCGAGGCTCGATTTCGAGCTTGGGTTGATACTCTCCGACGATATTCCAGTCCATACGAGGCAACGGTTGAAGGTAAGGTATTTGGTGGGTTTATTCTTGGGTTTTGCTTGGTGTTTGGGTGTTGATTGTGGGAGTTCTCGAGGTTGGATAGTGGAGGGTAGTCACAGTTCGATGGTGGCTGGGTGGTGGCTGCAGGTTTTGGATTGTTTTCGTGGTGTATTGGCTGGGTCCTTGTGGTGGTTGTGCGTGTGATGGAGATGATTGCAGATTGTGCAGTGGAGTTTGGTTGTTTTGGTGGTGAAAAACGAACTGAGCTGTGAAAGTGGTGATGGTGATTCGAGCAGTGAAGGGGTCTCGAGCTCGGGTTGTGTGGTTATGTTTGCTGTTGAATTGATGTTGGTGATATGTGGTGTGGCTGCTGGCTTTTGAATTTTTCTTGTGTCCTTCAACTCATTATTTGAATCGAAGACGACTTTAGGCTCACGAATGTGTTACGAAAGATTGTGGATGGCTGAAATCAGTAAGGAAAGTGCAGTTGGGATCTGAAATTGTGCTTGGTTTGATCTTTATATTATGTTTACGGTTTGAAGATTGTGGGTGGATTGATGTTTTGGCAGTGAACTCACAGTTTGGAAAGTGGTTGAAGTTGATATGATACAGATTGGAGGAGACGGTGAAGAAGTTTGAGAGAGAGAGAGAGAGAGAGAGGAAAACATACCTAGAAGTCTCGTGATGTTTGGTGTGTCGAGGGCAATGGGATGAGGGATCTATTTAATAGTTGATTTAGGTGTTTAAACATGGTAGTTTAGGTTGAATCTTGGTTTATGGAAAACTTGTAAGAATTTTGGAAAGGAGTATCGATTGTGTAAGGAAAAAAAATTGGGGAGAAAGAAACTGTTGAATTGGTTTGGCCAAGAAATGACTTATGGGTAAATTACACTAAATCATACTTTTAGATTTAAAATTTTTGAAATCAGGTAAGTGTAAACTATTTAATAAAACCAGTCGTTAATTTATTGCCCCAAACAGAATCCTAACTTATTCTCCATTTTTGCTTGCCATTCTTATTTTTTCGAGCAAAGTCAAGTAATAGATTTCACAACACAAATAGCACTAAATTCCAATAATCAAAAGCCTTTGTTGAAGATCTAATTGCCAGCGGTCGAGAAGCTTGAGTGGATCGATGTATCCGAGTCAACTCGGAAGAAGTCAGCTTTGGAGGAGAAAGCAATTGTTGAGAAGAAATTTTATATGCTTCTGAAGAGGAGAAAGTAATTGTTGAGAAGATATTTTATATGCTTTTGAAGAGGAGAAAGCAATTGCTGAGAAGAAATTTTATATGCTGCATCCATCTCCTAGAACATCAACACCAAGAGATTCTCAGCCAAAGCTTCTGCCACTCCTTCCGATGACTTCTCCCCGGATTCGAGTTCTTCTCCTTGAAGTCATCGTCATATTCTTAATCTGTGATGCAACTGAAACTAGTCCTTAGGTCAATAAATTTGTGTTAATTTGATCTTTTCTTCAAGCAGTAAAAACGAAAAAGCTTGCTTCTATTTTCTTTGTTTCTCGCTTCACGTTTACATCAAAGGTTAGATTTATTTAAAAAAAAATAAAAAATTCACAGTTTTTTCACAAGAAAAAAAGGATAAGATGTTTTGATACTGCAACAAGAAACATGAAAACTTCGTTCATGATTCAAGTTTGTGTTCCTTTTCAATTTTTATTTCAGTGGAGGAGAATAAATGCACTAAAAAACTGGGAAAAACCAATTATTGTGTTAGTATCAGTGTTCGGTTCGAATCCCGCAAGTGCACGAGATCGTTGACAAGTAATAATTGTGATGAGTTGAGAGTATCGTTCCCACGAGGAATAATGTTTAGTCCTAATTACTAGTTTATCGTCGACTCAATTAATGAAAACAATTAAAATAAAAAGATGATTTTATTTGTCTATCTATTCTAAAAAATTGCAATAAATAAAACTTAAATAAAAACAAATGTTTGGGAGTAAAATATGAATGGAGAGCATGTATTGGAATCCGAATTCACTTGTTATCACCTATCTCAATTCAACAATTCGTAGTTTAAATCATTCATGCGTTTCTTGACAATCGATAATTCACATACAATTAATTTTCTTTTTCAAGACAAATTAAATATATCCCAAACATGAAACGAATCTATTCCTAGTCCGAATACGAATGTTTAGAACGCATTAAATCACACAATTATCAATTAGATTGCACATGTCATAGTGTTATTCCTAACATCTAGTGTTCATGTGTTGATCATGCAATGTTCCAACTTATTGTGACTTTTCCAAGACTACAACAAGTAACGATATATTTAACTGGTGGCCACTCAATCAAATAATAATAACAATAAAGCATGCAAGATAAATCAAGACAACACAAGAAATTATTAAACTACTAGTTATCGAATCAAAATAAATTAATAAAAAGTTTCATCTTCATCCAATATATAAAAGAGATTAGCCTAGCATAATTGATGAATAATCGACAAGAGAATTGATAGACATCACCTGGTTGAATACACGATAAATTGGAATTCTACAGATTTCTCTTATAACCTCCAGCCGTTCACCTTCTGTCCAACCAAAAAAATTCCAGCTGACTTTAAATTCCAGCCTTCACTCCAATGTATCTCCACCAAGGTTTCCGACTTCTCAATGTGAAATCTGTATATTCTCCCCTTTTTCACCAATTTATCTTCCACCGAAACTCCTCCCAGCCAACTAATCTGACAACCCCCAATACTGTCTCCTAAATTGGCTCCTTCCTCCAATTAATTAATCCCCAAAGTCAGCTCCTAATAATCTCTCCACTCAAAACCCAAAGTCACCATATGTATATATGTATATCTTCTGCCGAGTCGTCCACTTCTCCTAATTACTCCACCAGGAAGATTCTTTTTCCTAAATATGACAGCCCACTAATTGTATATGTTCTCCTCCCTTTTTTCAATCACCAGTCGAGCACCTTCCTTACTAAGTAAAAAATTCTGCCGCTCTAATTTGCTCCCTCAATTCCGTCAGCTCTCCTCTCCCCCCGGCCGTGTGTATATATATATATATATCAATTAATTCAAGGCCCAATTGTATTAAGTAGGGTTATGTTTAAAGACTCAATTTCTCAAATAAATCAAATTGGTCCTTGTGTTTTTAATTGTGCAATACATGTCTCCATTTATGTCACTTCGAGTTCTTCAATTTTTGGAAGTTGCACATGAGTCCCACTTTGTCCCTTTTTTGTACGGCTTTAGTCCATTTTTATCCGTTTTGCCTCCAAACGAGTCCAAATTTGGGTTTTTCCTAAAACAAACAAAATAAATACATAATTAGCAATATTATATCCTAAAACACTCGTAATTGTCTAAATTTAAAGTCAAGATAAGTACAAAAACCGTACTTATCAATCAGCATATATGCTCTTTAAACTAATTACAAATTGAAATAAAGTTTTAATTGTAATTAATTACAAAATTAAAATAAAGTTACAATTGTATATCCGATGGTGATCCGACGACGACAATTGTAGCGGTAACTAATTACAATTACATTAATGTAATTAATTACAAATTACGAATTACACTAATGATTTACTAATTCATAAGTTACAATTGTAATTAAGTACAAAATTGAAATAAGTTACAATTGTATTTTCGACGGTGGTTGTGGTGGTGATCGATTACAAATTAGGTGGTGGTAATTAATTGCAATTGTAGTTAAAATTACACTTGTAACTAATTACAACTTGAAATAAAGTTACAATTGTGATTAATAACAGTACATTATTCAGATTAAAAAAAAATCTGACTTTAAAAATTATTTTGATACTTGTGTAATTAGTTACAAATCACCTGATTATAAAAATTTCCAAAGGTCCAAGGTTCGAAACCCCCTGGGGACGCGTCCACCTCGCGTGGAACAAATCCACACCACGCGGTGGACAATCCGGGTGTTGGCCGAGCCGTAAGTAGCCATGAGTCTGGTGGCGTCAACAGTGATCTTAACCCATGACTTATTGGGTTTTGAATGGGCTTGAATGATTTGTAAAAATATTTGGACTTAGGGAGTTGGATTGGATTAAAACATTTAAAATTGTGACTTAATATAATTAAAACTTGGACTTTTGAAAATAGATTGTGATATTGAAATATTTTTGATAAAAATTAGGATTTGACTAAGATTTTAAATAAATTTAATTTCACTTAATTGGTTAGACGAACTCACGTTTAAATATAAATAAATGAATGGGCAAAGTCGAAGAGACACATTTTTAAAATAAAAATATTTATTAGAATAAATCACGAAAATTCTCGGTCGCTACAATGTGTCTCAAGAGTCAAAACTGATCCTAAGAAAATTAGCATATTGATAAGTGTATTTTAAGCACTTATTTATATGTCTAAATTAGAATAATATATTGTCGTTTTAGAATAAAAGTTACCTAATTGTTTGTTACTTGTCTACGTTGCAGAAAATATCCTAAAATCAAATGGATGAAGGAATTGAATCAAATAAAGGTCAAATGGATGACAATTGGAGCTTAAATTGTGCATGAAGGCAATTGGAACAAGAGAGAAGTTAGTTGAAAGAAACGAAGTTTGGGGACCAAATTGATGCAATTGGAAGTTGAAGGATTGAAGTACAATAAAATAATGGGGACCTACTTAAAAAACATTTGAAGATTGAAATTGCAGCTCTAGAGTGAAATTGCATGGCCGCATTATTTTAGCCAGCGCGGTAGTGCCGCTTTCTGGCTGAGCCGTAACTCTGGTCTTTTTCAATAGGGTTTCTTCCTTGTTGCCTAAGTTTCTTCTACAACTATATATAAAACTTCTCATTCACGAAATCAGGGTCTTTGTCAAACCCTTTGCACAACCTCTAAGCATCATAATTCATAGTTCTATCATTAAAACCTTGGAGGCGAAAATCAAAACAAAGGCGGGGAATTGAAGATTATCAACGGGGAGTGGATTCTTGGTGCAAGACTTCCTTCCTTTTGTTAATTTGATAAACTCTAATGCATTGTAATTTATATTTCTGGGTTTTTATTTATTTATTGATAAACAACTAATCTTTTAGTCGGGACAAACGATGTGACTTAGTTTTATGCTTTTAATTCTACAATTCAAGTTTGCGTATAAGTTACATGTGTTGATTTATTTATTATGTTTATTGCTTGAATTATTTGATCAATAATTCATAGTTTTTATGGTTTATTTTCATAATCCAAGAGGTGAATTAATAGACTAGACCATGGTAATAAATTCGACAATTTCAACAAAATGATAGAGATATGAATTTGTGATTGCATGTGTAACGCCCCGAGCTCTAAATACTCGGAACGCCACTACTTTCTTTCATACTCATTTTTTTTAAAATAATAAATTTAGCGAAAAAATAACTAGATATTTAAACTTAGCGTGAAAATATTATAAAAATCCTCCCACCAAGATAAGTTCAATTTTTTTTTTTTTTTTAAAAAAAAAACAATCGATAAAATAAAAATTCATATGAATGTTAAATTTTAAAGTTAAATAAAACATTTATTTATTTCCTTGCCACTTGTGTCCATCACTCGCCACCGCTCCCGAAATGTGCAAAAATTGTTAATAACGGGATGAGTATTTCAAAGAAATACTCAGTAAACTCATTACAAACTAATTCATTTATTCTATAAATTGCACATAAACATGTAATCATGCTAAACATATCTTTTGCATAACATCATAAATATAACACATAAGTGCGGAAAAGTAGCCTCGTCTTGTCTTCTTTCAACATGCAAATGTGCATGAGAGTTATAGCGCTTATAACATTTCTTCTTTTCTTACACAAGCCAATTTCGGGAGAGTCTTGGCCCATCTTACCCTTATGGATAATTACATGATCATATCATCACTTTTCTCAAAACATCAAATATGATTTACATAATTTCAGATTCACATGCAAATCATAGATAACTAAATTATTAGGTATGAGTCTACCTCAAAAGCTAATGAATTCAAGTCGAGCAAGGGAAACTTCAATTCTCTAACTTTCCGTTCGCGTTGTCTAGCCAAAAAAATAAATTTAAATTAGAAGTTTGAAATAAATTTGAGTGTTTTTACACAAAATAAAATATTGGGGACTAACTCGGATATTTTAAATAAAATTGAAATTTAAAGAACTGACACTTAAATAAAATTTTCAGAAATAAGAATGAGGCTGAAACGAAAAGTTTTAAAAAAACTATAGGGCTAAAGATTTACACTTAAAAAAAAGAAAAAAGAAAAAAGATTGAACTAAAACATTTTTGAAAGGTGAGGGACTTGGGGGTAATTTTGGAAAATAAATTTTGATTTGAGTCGAAGAGAATTGTTACCTAAATTCTGCAGGTGATCGTGGGGGAAGGAAAATGTGAGTTGAGAAGGTGATTTATAGGCAATTTCTGGGAAGCTGAAGGAGTTAGAAACTGAATGTTCTTGATTGTGATGGTAAATGAGAGGTTGCAATGTTCATGAATATGGAATTGATGAGGGTAAATGAGAGGTTGCAATGTTCATGAATATGGAATTGATGAGAGTAAATGAGAGGTTGAAATGTTCATGAATATGAAATTGATGAGGGCAAATGAGAGGTTGCAATGTTCATGAATATGGAATTGATGAGGGTAAATGAGAGATTGCAATGTTAATGAATATGGAAATTGTTCATAAGATAGATTCTTCTGAATCGCAATGGATTGAAAGTTCACCACGTGGGTAAGGTCATGCACATACTTCCTTAATAGGGAAACGTGAAAAACATTATGTACAGCCGCAAGTCCTGGCGGCAGAGCCAAAAGATAAGCTACGTTTCCAACTTGTTCCAAGATTTCGAATGGTCCAATTAATCGAGGTTTTAATTTTCCTCTTTTACCAAAATGAAAAGTCCCCTTCATCGGAGCCACTTTCAAAAATACTTTTTCTCCAACTTGAAATTCTAAGTCTTTCCTTCTCTTATCAGCATAGCTCTTTTGTCTATCTTGAGCAGCTTTGACTAAGCAGCTTTAATCCTTAGTCTTATCTTCTCAACAACTGCTACTGTCTTTTCAATCAATTCTGGACCCAATATCTTTCTTTCACCAACCTCATCCCAATACACTGGTGATCGGAATTTTCGTCCATACAGTGCTTCATATGGTGCCATGCCAATGGTAGCTTGAAAACTGTTTTTGTAGGCAAACTCTACCAATGGCAAGTGAGTCTCCCAATTACCGCTTAGGTCTAAGACACAAGCTCTAATCATATCTTCCAAAATTTAAATAGTGCGCTCAGACTGTCCGTCAGTCTGGGGATGATAGGCCGTACTAAAATTTAATTTAGTACCCATAGCCGTTTGTAAGCTCTTCCAAAATCTCGAAGTAAATCTCGGATCTCTATCTGAAACTATGGATACTGGAACTCCATGAAGTCGAACAATTTCTCTGACATATATTTGTGACAATTGGTCTACACTGAGAGTCATTCGAACTGGAAGAAAGTGAGCTGACTTTGTAAGTCGGTCCACAATAACCCATTTTGCATCATGTCCTCTCGATGATCTCGGTAATCCTGTTACAAAGTCCATGGTGATTCTCTCCCACTTCCATTCTGGTATATCCAAGGGATTTAACAATCCTGATGGTCTCTGATGTTCAGCCTTAACTTGTTGATAGACCATGCATCGCGAGACGAACTTTGCAATGCTACCTTTCATATTCCTCCACCAGAATGTTTCTCGTAAATCACGATACATCTTTGTCCCTCCTGGATGAGCTGCATATGGCGTTGAATGGGCTTCCTTCATGATTTCATTTCTAATGTGATCGTCTTTCGGCACACAGAGACGACCCTTGAACATAAGTGCTTTATCAGGTGCAATCTCGAAACCCATTCTCTTATCCGTTCCAACTTCGAATCTAATCTTTTCCAAGAATTTATCACCCTTCTGAGCTGTCACAATTCCCTCTCTTAAATCTGGCTTAACAGTCAAGTTTACCAATTTACTAGAACCTTGGATTGACGGGGCTTGCACTTCAATCCTCATATTTTGAAAATCTTGAATTAATTGATCTTGCATTGTTCCCGAAGCTGATAACTGTCCAACGTCCTTTCTGCTTAACGCATCTGCAACCTTATTGGCTTTACCAGGATGGTAAAGAATAGTGCAGTATTAATCCTTAACCAACTCAAGCCATCGGCGTTGCCTCATATTCAACTCCTTATGAGTGAAGAAATATTTGAGGCTCTTGTGATTGGTGTAAATCTCGCATTTACTCCCATATAGATAGTGTCGCCAAATCTTCAAGGCATGCACTACTGCTACTAGCTCGAGATCATGGGTCGGATAATTTTGTTCATAGGGCTTTAATTGCCTTGAAGCATAGGTAAACTACCTTACCCTTTTGCATTAGAACACATCCCAATCCATGTTTTGAGGCATCGCTATAAATAACAAAATCGTCAGTTCCATCGGGTACCGTCAATACTGGTGCTGAAACCAGTCTATTCTTTAGTTCTTGGAAACTTCGGTCACACTGCTCAGTTCATTGAAATTTGACACCTTTCCGCATTAACTGAGTCATGGGCCCCGCTATTTTAGAGAAACCTTCTATGAATCGTTGATAATATCCCGCCAATCCTAGAAAACTTCTTACATCACTAGCATTTTTCGGCCTAGCCCAATTAGTCACTGTCTCGACCTTAGATGGATCAACTTCAATGCCTTTGACAGTGACAATGTGACCCAGAAAACCTATCCTTTCTAGCCAAAATTCACGCATCTTGAATTTGGCATACAACTTGTAGCATACTCCCTTGCCCAAGAGACACTCTCCCTTGTGCATCTTTGAACACTTAGGACAAGGTGACATATTGCTAGTTGCTTGACCCTTAGCAGGTCCTAAGGTCGTCTTCTTGTTGGGGACATAGCTCCTGTTTTGGTTCTAATTCGGACCATTCCACTTCCTCTTACCTTGGAACCTTGCATTTTTCTGACTTCCTTCATTGCCAAACCTTATTCCAGTGTAAGCTACCGCTTGAGCATTCTTCACGACTTCTCTATAAGCGGGAAATTCATGTGCACTCACGATTTTTCGGACCTCCGAACATAAACCTCTCTCAAACCGACGGGCTTTTTTGGCCTCAGTCTCCACCAGATGTGGAGAATATCGTGACAACTCCTCAAAATTTCTCTCATATTCAGTTATGTCCATATCTCCTTGTTCCAGGTGCAAGAACTCCGTCTCCTTATGGTCCCAGAGGGCTTGGGGGAAGAACTTATCCTTGTAAGACATGTGTATACTAAGTGCTGTGTGAATAAGCGTAAAAGACAAACGTAAAAAAAAATTCTTATGTTATTTTGGTCGTAAAAGCCACACGCCTCCGCCAGGCATGAACTTTGTTAAGAACGAAGGACTCCGGTGAATTTATACCGCGACATTAACAGAAGTTCATACAAAGTTGTAAATGTAGGTGTTACAGAGTTTTAAGGTAAAATCGCTCGAAGGTCGATCAAGATCAGATCTAATTAGCAAACATAGGTACATTGACTGTGTCGGATCTGGGGTTATAGCAATTGATTAAACTTGAATAGAATTATTGCTGCGAAGAGATGACAAATTCGATTCGCTCATGAATGACCACATCGGATTTGAGGGACTAGCACGCCCAAAATATGGAAAATGAGGGTCCATTGGACTTCCACCCATGACCAAAGTTTTAGATATCGCCTTGGACTAATGGCCGAGGAGGAAAAGCACAGGAGCCCCTCCGGCCGAACTAGGTTGTGTCTGTCCGAGGTGCTTCAAATCAAGTGCATTTTACATCATACAAGACATTTACAATTACAAAGGCATCCGCACTTGGAAGCGTTTATGCGTAAACAGTTCGAAATGTTACGTTTACGGGAAAAATATGAATAAGTCATTACAAATTGAACGAATGTTACATTTACAAATATCCGGTGCCGGAGCACTTACAAAAAAAAAAAAAAAAAAAAAAAAAAAAAAAAAGAGGAGAAAAAAGAAGAGAGAAAAAGAAAACAAAAGACCCAACGACAAGATAAATACAAAAGGGGGTTATTGGGGAGGGACATCTTCCGAAAAGCCCTTGTCAGATGCATCCAGGGGATCCGCAGGAGCATCTTGAGGCTCAGGGTACCAGGCTTCAATGGAGGACAGGTCCAAAGCCGGATAAGCTTCCTTCACGTCCCCCAAAGCCATCCTGGCCCCTAAGTTCCCAAAGACCCTCTGAATCGCCTCGTACTCTGGGGTCTCTTCAAAAGTGTCCTTGAAGTTCTGGACAGCCTCAGACATTCGGGTACTTAAAACATTCTCCACCCGTGTCATGACGGTCTACTCTAGAACCTCAGTAATCCTGGCTTGCATATGTTTTTCCAAAGAGGCGAGATCCTCCTCCGCCTTTGCCTTGGCCTCCCACTCCCTCCCCAATTCTTCATTCTCTGCTGCCGCCTCGGCTTCCAGCCTGGACTTGGCTGCGTTAGCGACGGTCAGAGCTTCAGAGGCGATGGATTGTGCACGGTTAGAATCATCCAGTTTCTTGTACAATGTTGCCACGTCAGACTCAGAGGCCAGGAGGTCGTGTTTCAACTTATCATTATCCTCTTGGAGCCGCTTGGCATTGGTCCTCTCCTCGGAGGAAGACTTCCGGACTATGGCCAGCTGGGTCTTCAAATCATTTATCTCCTTTAGCATGTTGTCCGCATGCCGGAGAGCAGTTTCAGCATTTGTCTTGTCCCGCTGCGCCTCATCTACGGACGATTCCACCTCGTCAATAAGGGCCAGTGCCCTGGCATTCATGGCCTTGGCGGCGAGCAGCTTTCGGGACGGACTGGCACTAGAGGAGAAGGCGGACTAACCCTTCGTCCAAAATTGCTCGGTTATAAAGGCGGCCCGGGATGGAGGAGAACTGGGAGAATAAAATAGCGAAGGGCTGAAAGTGACATCCCTAGGGAGAATTCTGGTTTTGATGTGCTTGAGCTCCTTTGCCCCCTCCGGTGTCACTTCATAGGCCAAGCCTGGAATGGGCACAGAAGGCTCATCCTCCAGGTCTTCAATCATGGGAGGCGGAGGTGCAGAGGTGGATTCCTTGCCCTTACCTCTTCTGAGTCTCTTCAGGGGGGCGGGCTCCTCCTCAGGGGCATGTTCAAATATGTCCTCTGACAAAGGAGGCGGCACTGAGGCATCCTTAGCCTCCCTGTCTCTCTTGGATCCGTCCCTGTCAGTCCTTTTTCCTTTCCCCTTTGGAAGGACTCCCTTAGGGTCGGACTCCTTTTCTGTGTTAGGCTTCTGAGGGCCCACAGGCAGTAGAGTAGGTGATGGTATTAGGGCTGGAAGAGGGCCCTGAAGTTGGGCCGTAGATGCCTCGGAGACCTCCTTTGCCACCATAACTTGCAGGTTGGCCAAAACCGCCTTCTGTTTCCTTTCAACTTCACTGCCATGGCGAAGTGCAGGGGGAATCTTCTTAGCCATGAGACCCTTCAAAGAAATCTTTGGAAAATCCTTAGAACCTAGCAAGAAAAAGAGGGAAATGAGGTTACGAACAGAAAAAGCATGAGATATAAAAGCAGTAACAAAGCAAACTCACCCATGGCTCGCATAAGACCGTGTTTGACAAATAGTTTGTTTTGTTGAATAACCCCTTGAAAGGTGCCCTTGTAAGCGAACAGATGCCTAACGGCCGCTAAATACGGGTCAGGGAGTAGGCGAACAAAAGTATCCCCTGTCACAAATCGGAAACATGTTAAAAACCAGCAAAGGAAGGTGAATGGAAAATAATAACAAGTGACACATGACACTTAAGGACACTAAAGCAAACGCAGGACTCACTAGGAAGGGAAAGAGTTCAGGGAACATAAATTTTCGGACAAGGTTCCACAGGAGAACTCTGCCACTCCCCAGCCACTCAGAACCATTGATTCTCCAGTTCTTTATAGAGGTAGGTTGGCCAGTAATAACAGGAGGTTATGAGCCTCGAGGAGATAGATAATACCAGTCCTTCACATCGGCCCTCACATCCCTCTCCCTTCTCACTGACTTCTTCAGAGTGTACAAAGTATGAGTAATGTATAGTGAGATGGGATGGTCGGGGTTGACCTCTTGCCACGCTAGCCAAGTGCCCACGGCCTGTGTCCAGAAATTAGGTGCTAACTGGTAGGGGCACAAGTTGTAGCTCCTAAGCAGGGCCCTGAAGAAAGGATGCAGAGGTAACCTCATACCGCAGGACAGGGCATCGTAACATATGGTTGCTTGGCCTGAGGGAGGGCTGCATGGTCGGCAAGAGGGCGTAGGATGCACTAAACGGACCCCTTCTGACATCTTGAACTTCGCCGAGGCCCCAGCCAAGTCAACTCCTGCTCTCCCACAAATCTGGGTTTGGGTCGGGGTCCACGTGATATCCTGATATTTTGTTCACCAGGTCCACCCAACCTTAGACCCGGGCTATCTCCTCCCCTGAGAGCCCCAACTCCTCCCTGTGCGCCCTGAAAGGGGCCCTGGTGCCCAAATCAAGATCCTGTGGGCCAGAAGAAGAACCTGTTGCTCCCTCTCTCCCCATGTCTCTATCACGTTTGCTTCGGAGTTCTCTTAGCGCGGATTCCTCTTCGGACGACAGATGGGTCATGTAATTCTGGTTTCTCTCTTCTTCGCTGTCAGAATCACTCAAATAAATTATACCGCTAGTTTTCCTATTCCTCCTCCTAATCTGCTCCCTAAAGAAGCGGGAACTAAAAACCAATAAAGAGATGAGGCAGAAACCTCTGACAGGAACCGCCATCGCTAACATTTCTTATGAACCCGTTCCCCCAACTCTTTCCATTTTTTTCTTTTTATTTTAAAGGAGAGTCAGACTCAACAAAAGAAAAACAAAGTGCAAAAACAAAATTCTCAAACCCACAATGAGAAACTAAAAATAAGAAAATCTTGCATAAACAGGGATCAAGAGATTTACCTTCAAAAGACGAATGCTTGACACCGTGCACTTAGAGTGAAGAACTCGCCAAGAAAAACTCTGGAACGTTAAGGGCGAGTGCTGGGTAGAAAACCCTTGAAGAAAAAAACACGAAACTCGCAAGGAAGAGAAAAACTGCGCAAGCTTTTGCGAAAGTATTGCTGCAAAGATTCTGAGAAAATGGAAAAAGGGAAAACAATGAAATGACGGGGGACTTATAGAGACCCCAATGGCCTGGATTTCTTGGTTTTTGTGAGCCGTATGATTAACTTGATTAACCCATGCTTCTTGGGAAATGGAATAATCAAAACGCCAGCCGTCAAATGGAGGGGCAAAACCGTTCAGCTACCACAGTGAGCGCCACGCGCTGCATAAC
Organism: Ligustrum vulgare; assembly: GCA_963555705.1. Taxonomy (NCBI): domain Eukaryota; kingdom Viridiplantae; phylum Streptophyta; class Magnoliopsida; order Lamiales; family Oleaceae; genus Ligustrum; species Ligustrum vulgare. The sequence goes on from OY743171.1 coordinate 25,020,101, forward strand.
GCTGCTCCCATCACCTTTTATATATTTCTTGGGAACTCAAGACAATAGCTCCCTTTTTTCATTAAATACGCCGCCTAAGATACGCGCTGGTGCGTCCTAAACCCTCACTCAGGAGAGAAGCCGAAGCAGGAGGTCGACTTCACGCCAAATCCAAACCTTCAATAAGGAAGATCATCCTAGGCACTAGGTCTGCAACATCATACAAAAGCCACCATAACAAAGCTAGTACCTCGGGCGTACAACAAATCCTACACGTCCATGAATGATCGCTTCGGATTTGATGGACTAGTGTTGAATCCAAGCCGAAAGAAAGGTACAGTAATCCACCAACAAGGGCCCAATAGAGGCCCAATGGACCTTGACCCACGAATAAAGGCCTAAAAACTGCCGATTTCATTCTCATATATCGATTATTAAAAAAAAAAATCAGTGGCCTTGTTACGGCCGTAAGGTACTCAAGTACGGTCGTAACACAATTCCAGTAAATTTATTCAGAGGCCAGCTTACGACCGTGAGACTTGACTTTACGGCCGTAGTGGATGCTTGCAATTTGTTCCAGATTAGGACTTACGTCCGTCAGTGAGATATTCATGGTCGTAATTCCAGAAATTTCAAATTTAAAAACTGCTTCATTCACGTACCCCTGCTCCTACCCCTTTTGAGTTGCAGATGATGGAATCAATGCAGGCCTTCCAAACTCAGCTAAATGCCATGCAGGAAGATCAACAACTCATGCTGGAAGAGCAGAGGGCCCTTCGGGAGGAGATTCGACAATTGTAGAGATCCCGTGACGATGAACCACCACATTAGTCCTAGGGAGTTTCTTTTCTTTTCCCCCTTTATTGTTTTACTTTTCAATGAGGACATTGTATTGTCTAAGTGTGGGGGGGAATTGAATTGACTATGAGGTTAATGTCTTTATTTTCTTTCTGTAATCGAATCATTAAAATTCATTTTGAGTCAGCATCTTTTTTAGCTTTGTTCTCTACTTGTGTCACATATCTATGCACTTAGGAACTTTGATAGGAAGCAGCCCCACTTTTGGTGCAATTTTTTGAAAAATCATTGCATAATTGGATATAAATTGAGCACATAGAGATCATCTCGTCCAAAGCTTCACAAATAGGTTGAAAATGAAAAGTAAAATTGTCAAATATCTACAACCTAGTCAACCCAACCCACAATAGACAGATTATTCCTTCATATATAACCCTGAACGTCCCAATTATTATACTTTTGTGAGTAGTGATGGTTTGAATACTTTTAACCGTTACCCTCGACAAATGGACTTAGATTTGGAATGAAGATCAAGTAATGACCTATAACTCATAATTGGATGGGAGAAACACATGAAAACCATAATTTGTGAGCTTTTGAACCTAAGAGCTGTTTTTAATATTTATGAGCTCGTGATTCTTTGATGTGTGTCCTGCATGGTTGGGTTATGCTTGGATGTGATTTCTTGTGCATACCGTTGCAGCTTCTTAACTTAAGTGCAAACTATAGCAAAGGCAATAGGTTAAGCCAAATTTGACTTGCTAAAAGAGCCTACCTTGCTACATGGACCAATAGTAGCCCTTTGAGCCTTAGCCTTTCTTTTTTTTTTTATGCCACGCTACAAGCCACGAATACCCTTTCTTTCGCATTATCTTTGTTTTGAACCCATAGAGAAGGGATTCGCAAGCTTTTGTTGATTGGGGATTGTGCTATGGTCTAAGTCTAAGAAGTTGAAATAGTTATCTTGTGTTGGGCGATGGTTGTGTAATGGACGGAATTCAGGGGATTGTAATTCTATCTTGTGTCACTTGGTGACTGCGAAATGACTGGAATAATAGAGAAAAAGTTGCAGTCTATATTAAAAAAATATATATATCGAAAGAGAAGAAAAAAAAAAGGAAGTTTAGTCAAGGAAATTATTAGTTGAGGAAGTCAAGCACTCAACTTGTGAAAAAAAAAAGAGAGAGAGAAAAGAAAAGAAGAGATTCAAGTGTGAATAAAGGTTGGATAGCGGGAAACAATAAAGATCATATTAAGGGTGAAGGAAGTAATGTTATTTTGAATTAGCTTGCAAAATTCCTTCTCGACTCAGCCTAAATATATCCTTTTATCCTACCTGACCTGAAGCCCCGTTACAACCAAATAAAGACCTTTACTTTGCACTTGTGTTATTGTTGGCTCCGGTTATGACATTTGAGCAATCTGTGGTAATAGATTCTCCATGCAGTGAGCTGAATGAAAAACTCTCACCCTTATACACTTTGTGCGAAGAGAGAAATATCTAGTGAGGGTGTTAACTCCCATTACATAAGCTTATGAGTGGTTTGAATTGCTTGGTCTATATTCTGTACTTTCAAGTTGGCCAAAAAAAAACTAACACCCATGTAGTAAATCATTGATAGAGGTTAAGAGAGAACTCACGAGAGGTGGGAGGATACAAGCCACATTGGGAAATGAATTGGGCCGGGGGTATTGATTTTCATTTCTGTTTAGAGGATATTGGATGATGCATCTCTAGCACACACTAACACAATCCGATAATGCAATGGAACATTTTTGCTAAAGAAAAGTGGGTTGCAACCTCAAGTCTCTAAAGTGTAATCTATTGTTTGAATCCTATTCTTTTCTTTGCAAATCTTTGTTCGAGGACGAACAATGGTTCAAGTGTAGGGGATTTGATAAGTGTGATATTTACTTTTATTTTATGCACTTATATCCTTGAATATGCCATAATGTGATTCTATCTAAGTATTATTAATAAATTTTATGTTTTATATTGTATAGTATCATAAAAGAAGAGAAAAGAAGAAAAAAGGACCAAAATGCACTCAAAACTGAAGTTTGGGGACTTAGGTGCAAATACAGTTACGGCCGTAAGGTAACAAAGTCATGGCCGTAAAATTGTTAAACGAATTATGAGAAATCAACAGAATGTGAGTTACGGCCGTAAAGGAGAAGTTACGACCGTAACCTTCTAAAAGAAAAAAATTGCAGAAACATAGGTACAGCCGTAAATCAGAAGTCACGGCCGTAACTTCAAATTTTGAGAAATATGCAGAAACTCATTTACAGCCGTAAAAGAAATATTACGGTCGTAACTCTCCTGTCAAAAATTTCCATATTTTAATTCTTTCCATAATTTTGGGATTTCTGGAGCCCAAAGCTAGGGTACGAAATTAAGGCTATAAAAAGGGAATTTCATGACAAGAAAAGAAAAAAATAATTGTTGGAAGAAAGAGCGGCTTGCTTGGAGCGTGGAAGAGAAATAAATCCGGAGAAGAAGATGAATAAGATGCAAAATTCTGGGCTTTTCACCATGGCTATGCTCGGCTAAGCTTCCATACCTAGTTCTAAGGGGAAGTTGTATTTCATATCAATTTGTTTATTGGTTTTCCAAACTAGTAACATAGTTCTAAATTCTTTACTTTGATTTGTTGGATTCTTATGCGTTTTTAATTCAATCAATGCAATTCCTTATTTGATTAAGGCCTTATCAATTAATTTATTGTATTGAGATTTGCTATTTTGAATGATTGGATCCGTAATTGTCTTGTTGTTCAAATCATAGTAGCAAGTGGAAATTTAATAACTTTCATAGAGAATTCCAACTTAGGTTAATTGTCACGAGCTTGTGTGATTGATAATCTAATTCACCCTAATTCTTCTCAACCATTATATAGTTGTTGTCTTAAATCTAAAGAGCTTGTTTTAGGTTATTCAATGGCTAATGTTTGATTAGAGAGCTTATTCTAATTAAATGCAACTAAGGGAGAATAGGAATAGTTAGAGCTTATTAACTATTTACGGGTGATAAATCAAAGAAGAAATTGAACTCGCGTTACTTGGAAAGTGATAATATTGTGATAGAATACAACTGAACCTGAGAACTAGGACTCGTCAACATTTGATATTTATTCCAATCATTTTAATTGCTTTATTTTATTAGTTAAATCATTTACAAACAACTCAAAATTTCCACATTTCACAATTTTAACTTCAAATCTAACTCATCCGAGTCCATTTTTGTTTGCTGCTTTCTGCTAATGACCAATCAATCTGAGCTCGTCAAACAGTTTGGCAACCTCCCTCTGCTCAAGATCGCGTTCTTGGATTGTTGCAGAGAGAACTACTTCCACCATCCCAACCTTTTCCTCAGCAATATTAACCTTAGAAGCCCCATATTGTACAGAAAGGAGCTAGCCGGCGATTTCATCCCGCTTCTTTCCTTGAAGCATGGTACCCGATCGACTGAATTTGACTCTTACCGCAAGTGTACGGTATCGAACAAGTAATAAAATGGATTTGAGTCCGAATGTCGTTCCCACAAGGATTGGTTAGATTTATTTTCTTAAATTATCAACCTTAACCGAAACGAATGAATTTTCAGTGATTTATAAGAGATTCTAAATGAGTAGACCAAGTTACCAAAGAAATCTAAAATTAATAATCAAATAAATAAGCAAATGGAATTTTCAAGATTTGTTTAACAAATGTATGTAAATGAAGTGCTAGGATTTAGAATCCATCTTAGTATTGATATTTCACACTTTGATTCAAATAACCCAAGACAAGGTATATTATTGATGATCAATGTTTCTATAATGCCTAAAACTCTCTTTCGAACAAGAATTAAGCCTTTTCCTAATTACGATCCACCTATATTTCTATGATGAATGCTAATATTTAGGAAAGCATTAAACAAGCAAAACATGAAAAGATCACATAGGGCATAGTGGTATATTTCTATCCCTGTCGAACCCTATGGCTATTGATTCAAGTCTAGTGAAATTCCACTCTTTCGATCATAAAATTCCACCACATACATCATATAATTCATGCATCAAAATTATAGATGAAAATAAATACGAATCAATAACTCAGAATACCAATTGTCATAAGATTAAGTAAACCAAAGCATGAAATAATTGTCTAAGACTTCATCATAATCCTAGCACAATGGAAAATTAGCCTAGATACATAGTTAATAGCAAATCACAAATATAAAAGAACTTCATCACCTATAATATGAAATTCCCAAGAAAATGTGGATAAATCTTCACAACTCCGCTCTTCAAAGCTTTGATGTGCTTCTTGGTGTATTAGGCTAAGAATGACTCCCAAATTTCGTGTGTCATGTTCTATATATATGTCCCCCCTCTGACCTAGGCGAAAAGGGGTGAATTAAATCAGAATTCACATGAAAAGCCCATCAGTGGCCCAGCCGGAAAGCTGCGCGATTGCGTGGTACAAACCATAGTGATCGCGTGGCTGATGTTAAAACTCTCGGGTTAAGAATTTGCCTCATCTCGCGATCGCTTGGTATGTGATCAGCGATCGCGACTTCGCGATTTTCTCTGCTGTACAAGTTAGTCCCTGACTTTTAATTTCACCTTCAGTCCTCAGCTTTCAGTTGTTGCAATTTAGTCCTCAAACTTTATCTTCTTCTCGGCTTGACCATTTAAGCTCTTAATTCAATCAATTGGGTCCTCCAGCCTCTGATTTAGTCACTTTGGCACCAAGCATGTTTCCCGGTTGACGTCACCAACTCCTCACTTGTCCGATTTAGCTCCAATTAACATCCAATCGTGTCATTTTTCCGTTCATTACTTCATTCTTCTTCAATTGGGACATTTTCTGTAAAGTAAACAAATAAACATAAATTAAATAGCAAATATTCCCCAACGACAATAATTAATCCTAATTTAGACATACAAATAAGTGTACAAAATACGCTTATCAAATACCCCAAACTAGAATTATTGTTCGTCCTCGAACAATGTAAACTAAACTACAAAAATCAAAGAAATAAGAGAACCAATATTTTTGTTGTGTCAACATGTTTACCATATGCCTCTACAGTCCAAACCAATTTAAGCTTCAGCAAGCGTCATGAACAACAATGCAAAATAATTTCTAGTTATATCTGCCAGATTTTTAAGTGTGTGTGAATAGCCAATGTCAAATGCATACTTATGCAAAAGATATACTCAACACTGTGTGGCTCATTATGCATAATCCAGCCCGAATCCCATGTGGTCAATTTATGATTTCTAATAAAATTCCTTTCAACGCTCATGGATGATCACCACTTTCTGCTTTTTCTCTCGCATCCCAGGTTTTTATCTATGTGGGTTCTAAAAATATTCTTAGCTTTTTCCACACAAGGTAGTCAGAATCAGAAATGTGTGTGTATAACAAATCAAAAGCAAGTGGGCCCCAATTCTACAACATCAACCACCACAACTCAGTCAACAAAGCTTATACCATGCAATAATATATATATATATATATATATATATATATATATATATATATATATATATATATATTTTCTTTTATGATGGACGACCTTTTCTTTTAATTGTCCCTGTCTTTTACCATCTTTGTGCAGAACTTTTCATACAGGCTTTCTATATGACCCTTGTAGCGGGCTTTCAGATCGGCAACTCCCAAACCAGACGGCTTTAGGGCACCAGGTTCAAAGAACCCCTCAGACGTACTTGCCCGAGTCATAAAGGCTTAAACAGAAAAGTTAAAGATGTTATAATGTCTTATGTGTAAGTCCACTCTCCGTACTTGCTTTCTAATTGACCCCTGTAGCGAGTTTTAGGTCGATGACTCCCAAGCCAGTTGGCTTTAGGGCACCAGGTTTGAAAGACCCCTCGGACTTACTTACTCGAGTCAAAAAGGCATTTGAAGAGCGGAATAAGACCTTCAGCATTTTTCTGTTTTTATGCTGGAAATGGTTTATACCCGTTGACCAAACTGTAATGACTAAAGTGCAAAACCAAGAACCACAGACCTCCAACTCGTCAATACATACAAATTCCAACCCTTTTACCCCCAAACTTGCCTTTTAGCATGATTGGTTCTAATTTAGGGATGGGATGTCTAACGATCTAAGTTCAGGGATTTTTAAGACATTCCTAAGTTCAAATTGCACAAATTTGCCCCACATGTATTAAACAAAATCCCTAACACAAGCAATTATTCAACACTGGCTATGTGCGCAATAAATATGAATCTAGCAAAATATAACTAGTTCAAAATAAGTTCATGATTTCATGTTGTCCAATTTTCAAGCCTAAGTACAAATCGATTCACACTATATCCTAGGCAATAAACATGTCAACAAAATTTTCAATTTTTTTTTTTTTTTTTAGCCCCTAAAGAATCGAATGACTATAAAATGAATCAAGAGTGCAATGAATTTCCACCCCCAAACTTGAAATGAACATTGTCCTCAATGTTTGTCAAAAAGAATCAACAAAAGAAAACAAGACAAAGAAAAGAGAACGAGAACTTCCCAAGTTTAGAGGATGTATTGCTTTAAAGCTTCCTGTTGCACTGTATTGGATGAATCGACCATTTTCTTGCTGTTCTCTATTTGGTGTGAGGTGTCCTGATTGATGTTTACCTTGCAAATAAGAGATAAGTAACATTAGAAGTCATAAACATCAATAAGAAAAATGGAAGAGCAGTGCCACACCCCCAAACTAAGGTTAAAGCAAAATTTTTAATTTTCAACACTGGTAGACCACACATATTTAAGCCCTGATATAGCCTAGAAAAACACAAAATTTTCCGAGCCATATTTTGATATGTTAAAGTTCACAGCATGGTCTTCAACATATTAAAAATTCAGGTCTTTTGGAGCTCAATAGGGTCACGTAAAACTATGGCAAAGTTGGTGACGTGAACTGATTTTCTGGTGCAATGGCCTGCAGTGGCCTGCAATGAGGCTGCCATGGTGCTAGAGTTCAAACATGCACATTTGTGCAATGCAATGCGGCAAAATGTGAAATTCTAGCACAAATACAGTGAGAAACATGTAACCAAGATATGTGCTCGAGTGGATATTTCAAATTTCAACAAAAATCTCGTTGAGCAAATTCATCGAACACATTGAAGACATAGGAAAGATTATGGAGAAATCATAACAATTAGCAAATGGAGACTTCCAAAAGCAATAACCCATCATCTCAACACACAACCAATCCACAATCTAACCTAACCCATACTCCTTTCGACCACAATCACGAAATATGCAAAAATAGGGTGAAAACGGACAAAAGAGGAAAATCCCTAAATCCTAAGAATTCGTACCTTAATTTTGTAAGTAGGGATGTTTAAAATCTTGATGATGCACGAGATTGTTGGTGGTGATTTCACGATTCTAGGATCGACGAACTGGTGGCGAGAGAAAAAGAGGTGGCACCCGGCAGCGGAAATAAGAACCAAATGAGGGCTGCCAGGTTTAAAATGGAAACTTCGCGCCCAGTTCACCCACGCGATCGCGTGGTAATCCTAAAAGCGATCGCGTGGTTATCGCAAAAAGAATCTGCTGAAAACTTGGACCATAATCGCGATCACCTCCACGGCTGAGTAGCGATCGCGACTGGTCCTTTTTTTTTTTTTTTTTTTCATTTTCATTTTCAAAATCATATGTAGTCCCCTAATCACTTCATGATCTATACAATGATTTTTCAACCATTAATTTCATGATCATGAATCATGAGAATGGATAACATGCTTTAGGTGGGTGATTGTGTGAATGATTAGTACGAACATTATGTAGCTAAAATTCTACCTAACATTCCAAAAATGCAAAATGTAGGATTATGAAATGTCAAATAGAAATGTAAAAGTATGAAAATGCACCAAGTAAAGTTATTCACCTAAAAAGAGCTAAAATGGCATACAGTAGAATAAAATGACACAAAAGAAAGCAAATGTAAATACAAAGGAAGAAATATGGGTTGCCTCCCATAAAGCGCTTCATTTATAGTCTTAAGCTCGACTTTCTCGGGATTTACTCCAGTGAGGCGAGAGAAGTCGTGGTCTTTTCTTTAGAGTAGTCGCCACCCCAATAAGGCTTCAAGCGTTGTCCGTTCACTCTAAATGTGCCATTCTCCTCATGAGTGATTTCAACTGCCCCGAATGGATAAACCTTGGTAACTGAGTATGGACCCGACCACCTTGATCTCAGCTTGCCCGGAAACAATTTCAGGCGAGAATTGTATAGGAGAACCTGTTGACCCACCTCAAAATCCTTTCGTTGAATATGCTTGTCGTGCCACTTTTTGGTGCGTTCCTTATACAATTTTGAACTCTCATATGCTTCCAACCTGAATTCATCCATTTCATTTAATTGCAACAATCTTTTCTCCCCCGCCGCTTGTAAATCAAAATTCAACTTCTTCATAGCCCAAAAGGCCTTGTGCTCAAGCTCGACGGGTAAGTGGCATGCCTTCCCAAATACGAGGCGATAGGGGGACATTCCAATGGGTGTTTTGAAAGCTGTCCTATAAGCCCACAATGCATCGTCAAGCTTTTTGGACCAGTCCTTCCTTGTTGAATTCACTGTGACTTCAAGGATCCTCTTAAGTTCCCTGTTGGAGACCTCCACCTGTCCGCTTGTTTGGGGGTGGTATGGAGTGGCAACCCTGTGCTCTACTCCATATTTGACCAGCAGCTGTTCGAACTGCTTGTTACAGAAATGTTTACCTCCATCACTGATTATAGCTCGTGGAGTGCCATACCTTGCAAAAATGACGTTCTTTAGAAAATCCATCACCACGCGGCCATCATTGGTAGGTAACGCAACAGCTTCAACCCATTTAGACACATAATCCACTGCTACAAGAATATAGTGATTTGAGTGGGAAGGGATGAATGGACCCATGAAATCTATTCCCCAAACATCAAAAATTTCCACTTCTAGAACACTGTTTAGAGGCATTTCATTTCTCCTAGATATGTTTCCGGTCCTTTGACACCTATCACAATTTTTCACCAGTACGTAGGCATCCTTGAATATGGTAGGCCAATAGAATCCTGACTGTAGAACTTTTGCAGCCGTTTTAGAAGCTCCAAAGTGACCACCATACGCGAAAAAATGACATTGCTCCAATATTTTCACCGTTTCATCTTCTGGCACACACCTCCTAATAATCTGATCTGGGCACCTTTTATAAAGAATAGGATCTTCCCACAAATAATATTTCAAGTCAGAAAAGAATTTCTTCTTCTGATGACTCGAGTATCCAGGTGGAATGATGGTTTTTGCTAGATAGTTCACAATGTCTGCATACCACGGAGCCTCCTCTACACCAAACAACTGCTCATCTGGAAATACTTCACTAATGTCTGCCAAAATTGGCTCCTTTTTTTGTTCAAGACGAGACAGATGATCTGCTACTACATTCTCGCATCCCTTTTTATCCTTGATTTCCAGATCAAATTCTTGCAACAGCAATATCTATCTGATCAATCTGGGTTTTGCATCCTTTTTACTCAACAGATATTTTAGTGCAGAGTGGTCTGTGTAGACTGTCACCTTTGACCCCACCAGATAAGAGCGAAATTTATCAAATGCAAAGACAACAGCAAGTAGCTCCTTCTCAGTAGTGGCATAATTAAGCTGTGCATCATTGAGCGTCCGGCTAGCATAGTGAATCACGTGAAATACTTTTCCTCTTCGTTGCCCCAGAACTGCTCCTACTGCATAGTCACTTGCATCGCACATTAATTCAAATGGTAATTCCCAATCAGGTGCGATGATCACCGGCGCAGATATCAACCTCTCCTTCAAAGCATTGAAGGCTACTAAACATTCTTCAGAGAATATAAATGGCACCTCTTTCATCAATAAGTTACACAAAGGTTTTGTGATTTTCGAGAAGTCTTTAATAAAACGCCTGTAGAATCCTGCATGGCCAAGAAAACTCCGAACCCCTTTTACTGACGTAGGAGGTGGTAGCTTCTCGATCACTTGAATTTTTACTTTGTCTACCTCAATGCCCTTTTCGGAAATCCTGTGCCCTAGAACTATTCCTTCTTTCACCATGAAGTGGCACTTCTCCCAGTTTAGCACCAGATTCGTTTCTTCACATCTTTGTAGAACCAGTTTTAAATGTTCCAAACACTCGTCAAATGAGGATCCAAAAACTGAAAAGTCATCCATGAATACTTCAATGAATTTTTCTACCATATCAGAGAAGATAGCCATAATGCATCGCTGAAACGTGGCTGGAGCGTTACATAAACCGAATGGCATTCGGCGATAAGCGAAAGTACCATAGGGGCATGTAAATGTTGTCTTCTCCTGATCTTCGGGCGCGATGGCAATCTGATTATACCCTGAATATCCATCCAGAAAACAGTAATGTGAATGGCCTGCTAATCTTTCCAACATCTGATCAATAAACGGAAGGGGAAAGTGATCCTTCCTCGTTGCATTGTTGAGTTTGCGATAATCTATGCAAACTCTCCATCCAGTAACTGTTCTTGTGGGGATTAGTTCGTTCTTTTCATTTGGCACTACTGTGATTCCCCCTTTCTTTGGCACAACTTGAACTGGGCTGACCCAACCACTATCTGATATGGGATAAATGATTCCTGCATCCAACAGTTTCATCACTTCTGCTCTAACTACCTCTTTCATGTTTGGGTTCAGCCTCCTTTTCCCATCCACCGTTGGTTTAAATTTGTCTTCCATCAGTATTTTGTGCATGCAAATTGCTGGACTAATACCTCTTATGTCAGCAATGGTCCATCCAATAGCCCTTTTGTGATCCCGCAACACTCCAAGTAGTTTCTCTTCTTCGACTTCTGTAATAGAGCTCGCCACTATGACAGGTAAAGTAGACGACTCCCCCAAGTATGCATAACAAAGGTGAGGTGGTAACTGCTTGGTTTCTAACTTTGGAGGCTGCTGAATAGATGGGAGTGGCTTTGTGGAACTTATCCCCAATTCCTCAAAATATGTTCTGCGTCTATATGGAGGGTTAGCCAAAAATTCCTTACACGCTTCAAGCTCTTCTTTTGATAGAGAATTTATGGAGCTTGAATTCATGATGGTTTCTTCAAGGGAGTCAGAAGGATTTTTCCAGCTAAATACTTCCCTTACTGCTTCCTGTACTGCTTCATCTAAAACATCGACTCGGTAACATGAACTTGATGGGGTAGGATACTTCATTGCTTTATAGACATCGAATGTTATTTCCTCATTGTCGAACTGTAATTTGAGCTGTCCTTTTCCCACGTCAATGATCGCACCCCCACTCCGCAAGAATGGTCTCCCCAGTATCAATGGCACATTCTTGTCTTCTTCCATATCCAACACAACAAAATCGGCTGGAAAAATAAATTTCTCCACCTTTACCAGAATGTCTTCAATTATTCCTCGTGGATATGTGATTGATCGGTCTGCCAGCTGTAAAGTCACAGTTGTTGGTTTTGGTTCCCCCAGACCTAGTTTCCTGCAAACAGAGAATGGCATCAAGTTAATACTTGCTCCTAAATCACATAAAGCATTATCAAAATGACAATTTCCAATTTTACAAGGTATAGTAAAACTCCCTGAATCGTTTAATTTCGGTGGAAGTTTATTTTGCAACCTAGCGCTGCACCCTTCTGAAAGCATCACTGTCTCATGTTCCTCCAGCTTTCTTTTGTGTGTTAGGATGTCCTTCATGAATTTTGCATAACTTGGCATTTGCGCAAGTGCATCAGCGAAGGGAATGTTGATATGGATCTTTTTGAAGATGTTTTGAAATTTCTCGAACTGTTTGTCCATCTTCTGATTTCTTAACCTCTGTGGAAAAGGAATTGGAGTCTCGTAAGGCTTAATTTGTGATTTCACCTTACTTGACCCATCCTTTGTTTCAGACGTATTTTCCGATGCTCGATCATGCTCTATTTCTTGTTCTACCCCCTTATCCTGGTTAGTAGCTGATTGTTTAACACCAATCTCTGGTAGTTGGGCCCCACTCCTGGTAGTAATGGCTTTCACATGTTCTCTAGGATTTATTTCTGTGTTACTAGGTAGAGTACCTTGCTGCCTCCCTGAAATAGCTATCGCCATCTGCCCCACCTGTGTTTCCAAGTTCTTTATGGCTGCATGTTGATTTTGAAGTGTAGTCTCTGTCCTTCTCATAAACTGATCATTTTTTCCCATATACTGCTCTGTTTTCTCGATAAATTTTCCGAGTAGATCCTCAATTGAAGACTTCTTCTCCTCTTGCTGGTACATAGGTTGTTGTGGTCTTCCTGTATTTTGATTGTCCCTCCATCCAAAATTAGGATGATTTCGCCACCCTGGATTGTACGTATTTGAATAGGGATTATTTTGTGGACGACCACCTCCTTGAACAAAATCAATTTGCTCTGGTAGCTGAACTAAGATAGGACAATCTGAAGTGTTATGGTCTGCACCACATTCTTCGCAAAGTGTTCTGGCATTCTTCATTGGATTTTCAGCCATTGCTATGCTTTCCACCTTATTTACCAAAGAGTCAATTTTTGCAGATAGAGCTGTATAATTATCCACTTCATACACTCCAGAAGGTCTCTTTTGGATTACTCGGTCTGAGGCCCACATTGCATTTGTGTTAGCAATTCTTTCAAACAGCTCCAATGCTTCATCAATAGTCTTAGTAGAAAGTGACCCATTAGATGATGAGTCTACTAGACTTTTGAATTGAGGTAGCAAACCTGCGTAGAAATACTGTACTTGCACTCCCCTCGAAATCCCGTGATGAGGACACTTCCTGAGCATGTTTTTAAATCTGTTCCATGTCTCATCAAATGACTCTGCATCCTGTTGTTGAAATACTGATATGTCGTGCTTGAGCTTTGCAATTTCGATTGGCGGGAAGAACTTTGTACAGAACTTCTGATCCAGATCATTCCATGTTGTTATGCTAGCTGTAGGTCGAGAGTCTAACCATTCTAGAGCTCTATCTCTCAGAGTATGTGGAAAAAGACGAAGTCTGATGGCATCATCTGATATCCCCTGAAACTTGAAGTGTTGGCAAAGCTCTAAGAACCTCGATACATGGGTGTGCGGATTCTCGTCGGCTCTTCCATAAAATTGATGTCCATTTTGAAATAAATGGATAACATTTGTTTTTAACTGGAAGTTTGGCTGACCAAATGGAGGGTAGACAATACTTGACTGATTTTGAATTATCTGCGGAGTCATAAAGTCTCCAACTAGCATGTTCCCTTCATCTTCCACTTGCAATTCTTGATTTCCCAAGTTGTTTGCCATATCTTGTTGTTTTTGTTGTTTTTCTGCTAATTTTGCCTCTCTTAGCTTGCGATGAAAAGTGCGTTCGATTTCCGGGTCAACTTCTAGAAGATCTCCGTGTCTCGAACTTCGCATACACAAATCTGCGAGAAACAAATGAAAAAGAATGTATGAACTGAAATAAAGAAGGAAAATTTAAATAAATCTAAAAGTTCGAATTAGTGAAAATAACCTAAGAATAAATCTAGACTACAATCCCCGGCAACGGCGCCAAAAACGTGATCGAATAAATTTGACTCTTACCGCAAGTGTACGGTATCGAACAAGTAATAAAATGGATTTGAGTCCGAATGTCGTTCCCACAAGGATTGGTTAGATTTATTTTCTTAAATTATCAACCTTAACCGAAACGAATGAATTTTAAGTGATTTATAAGAGATTCTAAATGAGTAGACCAAGTTACCAAAGAAATCTAAAATTAATAATAAAATAAATAAGCAAATGGAATTTTCAAGATTTGTTTAACAAATGTATGTAAATGAAGTGCTAGGATTTAGAATCCATCTTAGTATTGATATTTCACACTTTGATTCAAATAACCCAAGACAAGGTATATTATTGATGATCAATGTTTCTATAATGCCTAAAACTCTCTTTCGAACAAGAATTAAGCCTTTTCCTAATTACGATCCACCTATATTTCTATGATGAATGCTAATATTTAGGAAAGCATTAAACAAGCAAAACATGAAAAGATCACATAGGGCATAGTGGTATATTTCTATCCCTATCGAACCCTATGGCTATTGATTCAAGTCTAGTGAAATTCCACTCTTTCGATCATAAAATTCCACCACATACATCATATAATTCATGCATCAAAATTATAGATGAAAATAAATACGAATCAATAACTCAGAATACCAATTGTCATAAGATTAAGTAAACCAAAGCATGAAATAATTGTCTAAGACTTCATCATAATCCTAGCACAATGGAAAATTAGCCTAGATACATAGTTAATAGCAAATCACAAATATAAAAGAACTTCATCACCTATAATATGAAATTCCCAAGAAAATGTGGATAAATCTTCACAACTCCGCTCTTCAAAGCTTTGATGTGCTTCTTGGTGTATTAGGTTAAGAATGACTCCCAAATTTCGTGTGTCATGTTCTATATATATGTCCCCCCTCTGACCTAGGCGAAAAGGGGTGAATTAAATCAGAATTCGCGTGAAAAGCCCATCAGTGGCCCAGCCGAAAAGCTGCGCGATCGCGTGGCTGATGTTAAAACTCTCGGGTTAAGAATTTGCCTCATCTCGCGATCGCTTGGTATGTGATCAGCGATCGCGACTTCGCGATTTTCTCGGCTGTACAAGTTAGTCCCTGACTTTTAATTTCACCTTCAGTCCTCAGCTTTCAGTTGTTGCAATTTAGTCCTCAAACTTTATCTTCTTCTCGGCTTGACCATTTAAGCTCTTAATTCAATCAATTGGGTCCTCCAGCCTCTGATTTAGTCACTTTGGCACCAAGCATGTTTCCCGGTTGACGTCACCAACTCCTCACTTGTCCGATTTAGCTCCAATTAACATCCAATCGTGTCATTTTTCCGTTCATTACTTCATTCTTCTTCAATTGGGACATTTTCTGTAAAGTAAACAAATAAACATAAATTAAATAGCAAATATTCCCAAACGACAATAATTAATCCTAATTTAGACATACAAATAAGTGTATAAAATACGCTTATCAGTACCTTTCCCAATGCTAAGCATCTACAAAACAAGCAAAGAAGTTAGATATATTTCAAACTAAAAGTCTAAATTCACAAAAGATGAAGGTATTGAATTTTTACACGCAAGGCCGCACTCATAAATTGTTTGACCCCACTTTCAAGGCCGACTTCTGATTTATACTTCTCCATCATGCTGGGGTAGAGGCCACTTACCATCAAATACTTCCAACTATCCATCCAATTGAATATTATTTGGAAGTTCAAAGTTTACAATATATAGGAAGTTCAATTAGAAAGTATAATTATATATAGGCAAACTTTGATTTAATTCTACAAACAACCAAGAATGCCAAGAACATCAACAAAATCGAATTTCAACTGAGATGACTGTAGGCTTACAACCTCCAATTAGGAAAAGCAAAACCACCATTTTATCCCTCTTGACAAACCCTACCACTAAATGCAAAAACCCCACAAAAGTTATCCCCAAAATCAGTGGCGGATCCAGAAACTTTATTCAGCTTAGGCGAACATCAATAAACAAAATTCCAACTAGGGTGGACTTCAGTAAAAATAACTATATTTTTTGAGTCGCGGTCAAAAAAATGCAAAAAAATCTAACTAATTTTTTTTCCACTGAATCTAGTATGGACAGCAGACCTACCTCGGCATGAGATAGATCTCTGCCCCTACCAAATCAAGCTTGATCAAGGCAAGATTATGAAGATCAATTTTTAGTAAAAAATGATGAACTACACTTATTTCAAAAATAAGTCAACCGAGAGTGTTTATTTTGAAAGAATAGTTCATGTTGTCCTTTAAAAAGAAATTTTGTTGCCTTTTAAAACCAAGAACTAACTTTCTTTTTAATAAACTAAAATGACCCCCATTTTTCATCTATACAAAAATCCCCATGCATATAAAAACGGTTTTAACAATTTAATGCAACAACTAACAAATATTAGTGTCCAATCGGTTTTATGGTTGTAAGTCCTTTATTTATTTTTTTCCCCAATTACTTTTTGTAATCTCCAAAATGTCACACGAGTATGTATTAAACAAGATAGCATTGTTCCATTTATGAGTAAACAAGATAGGTTATCCTTTGATAAAACAATCAGCATTGTTCCATTTAAGAGTAATTTCCAAATGATATTATGTCTATGCGTAAATTTGAGACTTACTGTTATACACGACATTTTGTATGATATGATTTGTAGCTATCATCTCTATCAAATGATGTAACATGCACAAATGTCACCAATTTCAAAATCCTATGAAAACGTATGAAGTCATCATGCTTCATTCTAACTTTATTGAAAGCACTAATTTCTTTCAATTCTTAAGTTGTATAAAGGATTTTCACAAAATAAACTACACCATCAATAGTAAAATATATTTACTAGTAGATTTTTAATCCTTGCATTGGATATCCAATTTTCAACATCATCCGCGTATTAATTTTAACAAGGCATTCATTGCAGTGTAGTTTATCATTTCAAATATTTTCGAATATCATAATATTCTAATTTGAAGAAAGCAACGACATCCCCCACAAATCTTGGGTTGCATTCGAAGTTTAATTGAGAATGTTATACAAACAATCATCATACCCCCACAATACTGGGTTAGGCTAGAACTTATCATCATCTCTTTTAAAGTTCTATCATGTTTTTATTTATATTTATCCACTCACTTCTAGTCAACACATAAATGGCTAGAAACATCAATGAAAGCTCATGTACTTTCATATTTAAGACGGTCAATAATAACCACTTTCTGTTTAAGGTCCATGACATTTAGTATATCATTCTTGTATTCTTTTGTATAAAAGGGCTTTCAACCTTTCCACCTTTTCACAAAAGGTAATTTTAAGAATGTGACTTGTAGGCCTTTTTATCCCCCATAAAGATTTGGATAGATCCAAGTTTATGTTAAGAATGAATTGTTCGACCCCACAATACCTAGGTCAAACTAATTTTAATATTCATTAACACTATTCACATTCTTCATTTTATAGAGGCAAACCTCATAATGAATAAATACACTTGTTGTGCAATCATAAGAAATATGATAATATAATATAATATTATCTTTTAATTTGCACAAGTACCACCTCACAATTTATCAAATTAAGTGAGGTTTTCCATGAAATAGACCATTGTCCTTATGAAATTATCATTTAAGATGAACAATAATTATACCAACAAATAGTAACTTAATCTTCAACAAGATAAGCGAGTATATAATTAGGATACAACAAAATTATATCAATGTACACAGCATAAGCAATAAAACTTATTACTTTCTACTAATAGAGGTTCATCGAATTCTTCAAATTAAAATTTAATATCGATCCATGCACTAAAACAAAATATAGCATGCACAACCATAAGAGAAATTCGTCTTAAGATTGTTGGATAAAATTAGTGCATAATTATATTATTTTAATGAAAAAAAAAATACATTCATACAAAGGCGATTAAATAACGACTTACACTTGCAAAATATCAAATATATTTGACTTACCGAAATCATAATATGCACATATAATTTCGACTTGCTAACATGGAGAAATTAGGAGATAAAATGAAGCGAGGTATGCTAATACAAATCTCTTTAAAACGAATTTCTCCCTCTGCACTGGTGCTAACTGTATCAAATGGACGTTCATCTCCCAAGATACAACGCTTCTTCCAAAATTAATATAGCACATTATTAATTTTTTCAGGCGAACCAATGCTTGACTGTACTCTTCAAGAACAGAATTGACATCGAATAATAAATATCGAATACGAAACTCAAAATAATCTGGAAATTATTTTGACAAAATTTGGAGAAAGAAAGAACTAGAAATCAATTATATTGAATTGATTTGGAGTGAATTAAATGGAATTAGGAGGGTCCAATTTATAGATTTTAATGTGTCTTTTCGAATGGTCATATCTTTTGGTACAAAATCATGTCAACCATTAGATCGCACCATTTCATTATTGATGTTGTAGATTGCATCTTATAAAAAGTCATGACTCTTTATTATGCACCTTTTGCATTTTGAAGAGTCGCACCCAATCAACACACCTATTGGAGACTTATTCCATTTCACACATTTAATCATTAATTAACCCTAAATTCCAACAACTAGCACTAGAACGAAAACAGCCTTTTGCAAAAGTTCAAAAAATATTGTGTTACGATTTATAGACTCAAAATCGTCACAAAGTAACCACAACGAGATCTAAAAATAAAAAAAAAATAAAAAAAAAAAACTTTGAAGAACTTTATTAATCATAGAAGAAAAATACAGAATCATAAGGATTTTATACAGATAGAAGAGAAAACCTCAAAAATACTCAAAACTCGTACAAATCACAAAGAAATTCTAAACTTACAGATCAAAACTATAAAAATACTACACGGAATAATCTTTGATTGTTCACACAAAATCAGAGAACAAATATTACACAGAAAATTGCACGAGACATGAGATTTCTCTCTACAAACTTAATATCACGAAGCAGATGAATGAGAGAGAGAGAGAGAGAGACAGAGACAGAGAGAGAGAGAGAGAGAGAGAGAGTTGAGAGGCGTATTCTGGAAGAATGGAATGAGAAGAGCCACAGATGCATCCTTATCACATAATGGATAGATGAGATTCAGCTAATATGATCCAACGGTTGTAATATAAAGGGTGGTGTATCAGTTGGGCCGGGGATCCGGGTTCTTGCATGGGCCGAAAGTTGGGTTGCCAGAATTGGGTATTATTTATTAAGAATTGGGCTTCGGCTTTGGATTTCTAATTTGTCCTGGCTTCTGATTTTTTTGGCTGGTCCAATTGGTTCAACAATCTCCACCTCAATTGGATCAGCTACACATGCAAAATGTACATAACAGTATCAAAATTCTAATAAATTCAGAAACTTCAAAGCATCTTTAAATTTACTTATTGGAATTATTTTTGTTCCAGCATCTGCTAGATTTAGGTTGGTTGGAATTTTTACAAGTTTGACAATTCCCTTTGTAGCGACCAAGAATTTTTACGCGATTAATAATTATTTTAATAGAAAATCGTGTCGCTACTATTTCACCCATTTTTATTAAGTTAACGCCACGACGTATTCGTATAGCCAAGTCAAGAAATAATCGAGATCGTTCGATTTTAAATTAAATTCCGAATTTCTAAAAATATCTCCATTCTCTTGATTTAAAGTATATTAAGTCTAAGTACTTAATTCAATGTTATCCCAATATTTATTTGTACAAAAATTACTTTTATTATTTAAATTAAGAAAATATATGCAAGCATGAGAGGTTCCATTATATATAATAATTATGAGAATCTTAATTTAATAAATATGGAAAAGTATATAAATGGTTGATAGATTCCATTATATGTAATCATGAAGAGCATAATATTTGTATAAATATGGAAAAGTATATGAATGAATTATATACTCCATTATATATAATCATGAAGAGCATAATATTTGTATAAATATGGAAAAGTATATGAATGATTGATAAGACTCCATTATATGTAATCATGAAGAGCATAATATTTGTATAAATATGAAAAAGTATATGAATGAATTATATACTCCATTATATATAATCATGAAGAGCATAATATTTGTATAAATATGGAAAAGTATATGAATGATTGATAAGACTCCATTATATGTAATCATGAAGAGTATAATATTTGTATAAATATGGAAAAGTATATGAATGATTTATATACTCCATTATATATAATCATGAAGAGCATATTATTTGTATAAATATGGAAAAGTATATGAATGGTGCTTTACTTTAAGAAAAGGATGTGTTAAAATTAATAGAATTGAATGATTATGTTTACAATATGCCAACTTTATACATCTATTTAAACCCATCTCTTTTACACACAACTCTACACATATACACTTATTTCCAATCTCTTGACAAAATCCACAAGTAAGAGAAATTCAAGGTGGTCAAGAAAGTTTTGGTCCATTTACTACTACACTTCATTTTAATCTTTTAAAAGGTAAGTATATCTTATGTTTTTATGAAAAGTAAGTATGTTTTTATGAAAGGTAAATACACCTTATGTTTTTATGAAAAGTAAGTATGTTTTTATGACAAGTAAGTATATCTTATGTTTTTATGAAAAGTAAGTATGTTTTTATGAAAGGTAAATACACCTTATGTTTTTATGAAAAGTAAGTATGTTTTTATGACAAGTAAGTATATCTTATGTTTTTATGAAAAGTAAGTATGTTTTTATGAAAGGTAAATACACCTTATGTTTTTATGAAAAGTAAGTATGTTTTTATGACAAGTAAGTATATCTTATGTTTTTATGAAAAGTAAGTATGTTTTTATGAAAGGTAAATACACCTTATGTTTTTATGAAAAGTAAGTATGTTTTTATGACAAGTAAGTATACCTTATGTTTTTATGAAAAGTAAGTATGTTTTTATGACAAGTAAGTATATCTTATGTTTTTATGAAAATGTTTGGATCATTGCTATGAAATCAATCTCACAAGATTGTTATGGGTTCCATATGATATGTTTATGATTATACTAAGGGGACCGGAGTTTAGTAGCGCTACACATAAGAATTCTTGCCATTTAAGTTCGGTAAAATTCTTGTGTCTCCCTATGTTTATGAATATTTCAATCCTATCCTATGTTATGATGAAAATGATCCAGATGCTTTCAAAAGAAAATTTATGCTTGGTATACTTACTGGGATTTTATAAATCTCACTACACGATATTTACCATTTTCAGATAATTGAAGGTTCGAGGCGGTCAACATGGAAGTGGCAAAAGTGGTTAAGATTGATGAGATAATTATGTTGAACTTTATGTAAGAAAATTATGTTCTATTTTTATTCACAAATAAAATTATGGGATTCTAATTATTCTTTTGAATAATTTTACATTACTATTTAAGTCTCGATAATATGATATGAGTCACTTTTTGTGGCACTCGAATGGTCGAGAATTCGGGTCGTCACACCCTTTTCAGTAATATCTCTAATAAAATGGAACTTTAGATCTACATGTTTTGATCTATTATGAAAAACAGGATTTTTGCAAAGATGTAAAGCACTAAGACTGTCAGTAAAAATCTTAGTTTCAGAATTGTCAATGCAACCAATTTCAGACAGTAAATTTTTAACCAAATGCATTCTTTCACTGGATCGGTGGCAGCTATATATTTTGTCTGAGTTGAAGATAAAGCAACAAGTTTTTGTAGCTGAGATTTCCAGCTAATACAAGAATAATTTAAGGTAAAGAAATATGCAGATGTTGATTTCCTATTATCAATATTCCCAGTAAAATCAGAATTATCAAAACCTTTTAACTTGAAATCAGCTTTAGTTTTAGGTAAAGCTAAACTAAGTCCTGCAGATCCTTTAAGATATTTCAATAAAGATTTCAAGGCTTCCCAGTGTAACTCACCAGGATTTCTCATAAATCTACTAAATCAGTTTTACTTTTCCTTTCAAATGCTTTTGGCTGGTGCATAAAAATAGTTTCATCTAATGAACCATAGAGAAAAGCATTTTTAACATCAATTTGTTCTAGTTCTAATTCAAATTGAGCAACTAAAGCAAATAGAATTCTGATTGAAGTAAATTTAACAACAGGAGAAAAATTTCATTATAATCAATCCCTTCTTTTTGAGAAAAACCTTTTGCAACAAGCCTTGCTTTGTACCTGGGTTTCACATTTTTGGACTCACTTTCTTTTATTTTATAAATCCGTTTGCAATCAATAATCCTTTAATTAAAAAGCTTATCAACTAAAATCCAAGTACCATTTTTAATCAGAGAATCCATTTCTTCTTGCATTGCTGCAAGCCAAAGATCAGAATCATCTGAAGAAATATCTTCTTCAAATGATTCTGGTTCATTCTGTAAAGGTTCTGAATATGTAAATGCAAAAACAAAATCAGGATCTTCAAACCTACGAGGAGGTCTGATCTCTCTCCTAGATCTATCCTTAGCAAGTTGATAAGTGTCAAGACTAGGTTCAGTTTCTCTTTCAAGAATGATTTCAGTATATGGAACTGAACTGGTAGACTCTGGTTCAGGATTGTTATTGCCAGAATGTAAGGGTTGCTCCGCCTGAAACTGAGTATCAGGCAGATCATTATAATCATTCAAATGGTCTGCACTTAGTTCAAAAGTAAGAAAGTCCTTTTCACTAAGAGGATCGTCCAATATTTCATGTTTACAAGGGAAAAAAATTTCATTAAAAACAACAAATCTACTAATAATAATTCTATAACCTCCCTGTTCTTTTACCTAAAGCGTATAACCCTTAACCCCTTCTCCATAACCCAGAAATACACATTTTAAAGATCTGGAGTTAAGTTTGGTTTCAGTTTGGTGTGAGTGGGCTGCACAGCCAAAAAAATTTAATTTTGAGAAATCATGAAGAGAGTTATTCCAACTCTAATTAGGAATTTTAAAACCAAGAGCACTGCTGGGAGAAATATTAATCAAATGTGAAGCAGTTTTAACTACCTCAACCCAGAAAATTTTGGGCAAGTTTGAACCAAGTAATAGGCATCTGGTTCTTTCTAAAACAATCCTATTCATTATTTCAACAACTCCCTTTTGCTGTGGACTGTATGCTACAGTCCTATGTCTAAGCATACCTAAATTACTACAAAAAGAATCAAAGTCTTGGTTCCAGAACTCAAGGCCATTGCCAGTCATGATTATTTTGACCTTTCTGCCCTTTAAATTTCGGACTGAATTTATCCAATTTTTAAACACCCACACAATAGCATCTTTAGATTTTAACAAGTGAACCCTGGTTTTTCTAGAATAATCATCAACAATAAGTAGAAAATATTTAAAACCTGAAACAAAATTGACTGGGCAGGACCCCACAAATTTGCATTCCAATATTCTAATATATTATTAGACTTATGTATGGCTTTACTAAAAGAATTTCTCTTTGTTTTCCCAAAACACATTTTTCACAAAAGTCAAGTTTATGTACAACATCCTTTCCAAAAACACCCTTTTTCTCAAGCAATTTAAGACCTTTTTCACCTAAGTGTCCTAGTCTTTTATGCCACAAAACAGTTTTATCATTTTCAGAAACTGCATTGAAAGAATTGACACGCAAAAGATGTGTTTTCAGAACATAAATTCCATTTGTTTTGGGAGTACTGCACAGTAAATAATTACCTTTAAAAATACTAAGGTAACCTTTATACAGTCTAATTTCATAAAGTTCAAAATCTAGAACACCAAGAGAAATCAAATTTCTTTTCAAATCAGGTACATATCTGGTATGATTCAGAACAAGTGTCTTGTTATTTTCAAGTTTCAACATGACTTTACCAGTGCCTTTAATATTACAGGTTAAATTGTTTCCAAGTTACACAGAACCAACACAATCACTACTGAAGTTAGCAAATAAGTCCTTTTCAGACACATATGAAAAGTACAACCAGAATCAAGTATGCATTCACGCTTGTTATCAAATTCAGTAGTAACATACACAACACCATTAATATTTTGAGTCACATCCCCCGTTTGATTGTTCTTGCCTGTTTCATTTTGTTTCTTAAAACAATCTTTCACATTGTGTCCGGTTTGTCACAATAATAACATAGCCTAGGAGGTTTGTCAAAATTATCTTGACCTACAAAATTGTCTTGGCTCCTGAAATTATTTTGGTTTCTGTAATTGCCCTGATTTCTAAAATTATTCTGACCTCTAAAGGAGTTAACTTTGGGCTTATAAAAGTTGTCTTTCTTTTGGAAATTGCCCCTAACAGGTTTTTATTTGTGTTGTTCCAATTCCAGTTGTTGTTAGGAGTATTCCAACTTTTGTTCAAATTGTTTACAGGCTTATTATCCCTAAAAGAATTCCTTTTCTTTGAGGTTCCTATAACACTATGGGCTTCCTTTTGATTGTTTTTAAATTCCATTTCTTTATTTTTAAAGGATGTGTGAACTATTTCAGTAGTCAGTTTCTACCCACCATACTCTAATACATTTCTTAGATCCTTAAATTTATCACCTATAGCATATAAGAGGCATACAAAATTTTGTTCCTCAGTCAATTTTTCATCACACTTCATTAGGCTGTGTGTGTTCCTAGTGAACCTATTCATATTACCATCAACATCTTTGGAGGGATCAAATTTAAAAGAAAAATATTGTTTCCAAAGAAAGCATTTATCAGGTAATGAAACAGTGTCATATACTTCTTCCAATTTATCCCAGAGTGCCATAGCAGTTTTAGTCTTGCCTATTTGTCTAATGACATTATCAGAAAAGTAAAGAAAAATAGTACTCTAGGCAGTTTCATCCATTTCAACATCTACTTTTATAGTAGCCATTGAAGAAAAGACCAAAAGGATTTATAAAGGTGTTTTTGAAAAGAATTCAAGCCTTATTATTTCAAAAGGTTATCAGACAGATTGAGATAGAGGAAGAATAAAAAAAGGTCACATAATATCACAAGTAATCAGAGGTATATCACAAAGTCAGAAAATTATAATGTCACAGTATAAAGCTAATCAGTAAAAGCACAAAGGATTTATAACTGAAAAGAAAGTGATCTTCCAGTATATCCCTCAACCTATTTTGGGTCAGCCCAAAAATACCTTAGATTCCTGGATTTTTAAGAAATCCTGGACAAAGGAAATTAAAGGGGTCCAGAAATAGGCTTCAAGAATGGAGAGATTTTGAATAGAACAATTTTTTTTAAAAAAACAATGATAGTTTAAAGGTAAAGAATATTAAGATATCACATTGTTGCGAGATAAATGGTTACTGCAGTTCACTAAGAAATATTGCCACAAAGATTATACCCCCACCGAGTTTTAGAATCAAAGTGCTTTATGCAGAATCTATGAAGTTTTTATCACCAAGTCTTAGTACCACAAAGTTCAGTCACCACGAGTATGTCAGATCCCCTTTAAGAATACTCAGTATATTATATGAAAATATACTGATTTCTAAGGATCTTATAAATTTGACTCGGAGGTCAAAAGATCCAGAAACAACAAGCAACCCTTGTATAGAAAATTAGGGTTTCAAGAAAAAATATCACAAAGTAAAGATACCGCGAAATTTACAGTAAAGATTTTTGAAAAATCCTTCAGATCTGAAAAATCTCACAAAGATTTTTAGAATTTAAAACGTTTATACTACTGGTTTATAAAAACTTCAAAGAAATCACAAAGAAAATAAACCCTAGAACACGTTCTGAGAAAACCACACAGAATCTTCCAGTAAAAACCAGATCCAACCACACAGACTGTGGATCTATATGATCTGAGTCGTAAAATAGTGAAAATCACAGTAACCCTAAGGCTCTGATACCATTTATAGGCTCAGAATCGTCACAAAGTAACCACAAAGAGATTTAAACAAAAAAAAACTTTGAAAAACTTTATTAATCATGAAAGAATAATACAGAATCATAAGGGTTTTATACAGATCGAAGAGAAAACCTCAAAAATACTTAAAAATCGTACAAATCACAAAGTAATTCAAAACTTACAGATCAAAACTGTAAAAATACCACGCAGAATAACCTCTGATTATTCACACAAAATCAGAAAACAAATATTACACAGAAAATTGCACAAGAGATGAGATTTCTCTCTACAGACTCAATATCACGAAGCAAATGAGAGAGAGAGAGAGAGAGAGTTGAGAGGCGTATTCTGGAAGAATGGAATGAGAAGAGCCATAGATGCGTCCTTATCACATAATGGACGAATGAGATTTAGCTAATGTGATCCAACGGTTGTAATACAAAGGGTGGTGTATCAATTGGGCCAGGGATCCGGGTTCTTGCATGGGCCGGAAGTTGGGTTGCCAGAATTGGGTATTATTTATTAAGTATTGGGCTTCAGCTTTGGATTTCTAATTTGGCCTGGCTTCTGATTTTGGGCTGGCCCAATTGGTTCAACATATTGCGAAAAGGCTTTTACAGCATTTGCCTCAGCATCATCTGCATCCTTAGCAGGCGGCTGAACTTGGTCCTCCTCCACATAATCATTCTCAAATGCATCTGGTGGGACCGGATAAATCTTCACCTTGAGGCTTCGATGGATCCTAATTAACCAGGCCTATTCCTCTTGTTACCACCAGATTTCGAATCTGAGTTAAGAGCACCATTCGAATCTCCTTGCGGAATTGATTTGGGAAAGAATTTGAAAGATGAGAATATAAATCAACAACCCTTCTGATGTTGCCGTTGAGCTCTCTGATTAGACCCACATTTCTGCCCAGATTGTCTGGGATTTTGGATTCATGGTTCTGATTAATCTTATTGATCAGAAGCCTGTTCAGATCTAGTATATCCTGGACCTCAAAAAAATTCTTCTCAAATGTCTGCACCGTTTTTCCATCTAGATGCATGCAGCCTGCACCAATGGCATCCCCCTCCATTTCTGCTTCAGATTCGAAACAACATAATGATCATAAATAAGAAGAGATTGGTTATTTTTTATTTTTTATTCGATCTAATGCAAGGACCCAAAAGTGAAATTATAACACATTCTCATAAGCCTCACCAAAAATTTTGTTTATCCTCCTACTCAAGCTTACCTGTAATTCCAAAACCATACTATTCCATTTCACATAAGTAATTTCTTGGTTACTCAGATTACCAAACATCCACTTCTGAGACAAGTTTCTCAAACTAATACTTTTTTATGTGTCCAACATTACCTGCAAAAATTTTACCCTTAAGAGATTTTTATGACGGTTACACCGAATACCAAAAAGCATAATATCTTCTTCCTATAACCAACCTGCTTATAATTCTAGGGGTGACATTATATATCCAACATTAGTCTAATCCTCCAAATGTTTGATTCTATAATATAAAATACAGTGACTAAACTTTCCTCTTCATTCAATTTTACTATCTTTAATTTAATGCTTCAAATCGTGCTTTCATCTCAAAGATTCATTAGAATAAAATCCATTCTATATATGGAAAGTATCATTCATTTACCTATTCAGAATAATTTTCTAAATGACTGTACAAAGTTTTTTGTAAGAACATGACAATTTTTAGCTCTGTGCAATTTTTTTCAATCGGTAACTTTCTAGATAGTCGTGGCTGAGGTAAACATCTTCACCGTGTACATCAATGGTAACATATAACTGTTAAGACTTAAGAGAACATTTTTTAGTTAGGTCACATTTCATATTGAGATAAAAAACCATAAACATGAGATCAGTTTAAGAGGGTTCTAAGTGCTTTTCTGGGATACCTTAATCACATTAGAATTTAAAGGTGAAAGCCAAACATTAATTTTAACAGCACAAGGCCCAGTGAACTTCATTACGCCAGAAGAGCAAGTCAAAAGCTAGATCACAAACATTGCAAACTATAGGCAAGCTACCCAAAACTCAAAAATTCCAACACCAAATCCAAGTAATAACACATTATTTAACAATTGCTTGGAAAATTTTTTACCATTGACTGATCAAGCTCTTTATCATCGCAGTGATTTCCATGTTGAAGAGCAAAGTATTTGGCCCCTGTTTTTTTAAATCTAAATTTAATTTATTCAACACTCAATCTCAACCATCTATCTTAGCCAAGCCTATCATTTTTTACTTTTCAAACATTTTTTAACCATACATTCTCCCAAAAATACTATTCAAAACCACATTATTTCCAAAAAAATGGGGGACAAAGTTGAACAGGAATTGGATTTCAAGAGATACAGGGAAGGGTTCAGTTCATCTAATTCAGAAAAGGTACTTGCAGTTAGCTTACAAAGTACTGAAGTAGTAACGCCATGACTGTTTTTCATATTAGCAAGGCCAGGACAATTTTCTTTTCTTCACTTTTTATCCCTCTAATTTCTTATCATAAATGTATTTAATGGAATTTATCTTTGCTTAGATTAATATTGTTAATGATTGTAATTATTTTCATTTGTTTATATATTGAAAGCATTACATGTCAAGTCAAGCCCTCCAACTAGTTAGATGAATAAATAAATTGAAGATTACAACTAATAGTTAACATTAAAAATAGTTTGATAAATACATAATACATTTGTATACTACTACTAGCAAATATCTATATGAAATTTGCACGTCAGACATAATCCAAACAACCATAATCTGGTGATTTTTTAATACTAAACTATGTCAATTATCATGTTACAAGTCATAATCAATTGGTATCTTTTGACTCGAATTTTTGCAGGAAAATGATATATACACACACAAATACATGCAAACGAACTATACTCAATCACTAGGCAATTATGTGTTGGAGTTATGTTAATGGATTCATATGCGCGAACTTATACGTTGATGTAATTCGACTTGTTTGTACTAACTAAATATTACTATTTCTATTACAATATTATTATGGACCCCATAGTTAAATCCTGTACAAGGTCCTCAATTCTCATTAAGAGGTTGAAGTTGAACCAATGACTTATATATGCAAGTTGGGGCTACCCTGTCCCCATGGGCAGCACAGAACTCTCTATGAGGGATCGGACGAGTTTAGAGATGTACTATTCTTCTCTAAAAGCAACAACACTAACTACAAGAAAGTCACGAGAATAAGACGAAACTTAGAGACGACAGCAAAAGTCATCTCAAACACTAATTCTTTTGAGACGATAAAAATTGTCGTTTCAATAGGTCCAGGATTTAGACAAACAAACATAGGCGTCTCTAATACCATGGGCCTATTGAGACGAAAGAAAATGTCGTCTCAATAGTCCAAAGCGTTAGAGGCGACAATTATTGTCGTCTCTATTACATTGGGTTGTTGCGACAACTGGAAATGTTGTATTTGTAGGTTGGACCCTCAAAGACGACAAAATGTCGTCTCAATTGACCTTTGAAATAGAGAAGGCATTGTCGTCTCTTTTGATCTGGCCATAAGGCGTTAAAATTTCCGTCCATGAAATTAGAGACGACATAGTTGTCGCAAATTTCCTAGAATTTTGAGACGACATAGTCGTTTCTATTGATCCGGCTGTAAGGCGGGAAAATTTCCCGTCATGATCTTAGAGACGACATTGTGTCGTCGCAAATTTCTGAGGATTTCTCTACTTATGCGGATGTAAGGCGAGAAAATTTCCCGCCTAGACATCGGAGAAGACATCGTGTGCTCTGTCTACATCTTGGCACTCCGTCTAACTTGATAAGTCAACATTTATCTTTATTTTATAATTACTTTTACAACTAAATAAAAGAATGTAATAGATAAATATGTACATACGCATTCTCTCTCTGTATATTACTATTTTATATTTAAAAAAAATATCACATAATCAATAACATCTAAATGTAGACGAAACCATTGGAGATGAAGTTTTATACTTCTCCGCCGTCAATTTCATCAACGCTTCAGCTCCAATCCATGAAGTGAATTGGAGATGCTCTTATTGGACAATTTGACATTGATTAGAGAGCTACAAGTTGTATTATTAAATAAATTTTCCCGCAATACCTTCATTATTAGCACGTAAATGTCAATGTCGTCTCCCAAAATATTCTTCGGGTGTGGACTATGTTTTAACGTAGTTCTACACTTAGGAGAATCTAACACGACCCATCCCAAAATCACCCTAATGGACTCGAGACAATAAGTGCGCCAATGTTGGAAGCTAGCTAGACTCACTACCAAGGCTGACTGTAAAATACTACCAATCATCTGTTAAATAATGAAAAATCATTTTATTTCAAACAAATGTGGGCCCAAGTTGATATTTAAATGCTCAATTTTGAATGAAATGATAACCTACACATGTCTTACTAACGTGGCTCCAAAATCAACAGCCTCTTCACGCTTCCAAAACTTAGTTGTTACATATTAAGAAAAATGGTGGAAACATATATGAGTTAATAGCTCAATGAGTGGAGAAATTCAAAAATAATCATACTTTCTCATTTATGCATTTTTATCGAAAATCAAGTTTACATCTCTTCACGATTCACATAATAACATAATATCTTCTCACATCACATTATCAGTATTCTACTCTCGGCACAATTTGTAATCTCTAGGTATGGCCATACCCTAACATGTCTCACCAAAATGAACTCACTGAATATAATCTGCAATCTGGTCCGCCACACGGGCTAGTCTCAAAGGCATCTGAGCATCAATTCTAGAACACGGCTAAGACCCCTCAGTAAACAATATCATATATGTTTTGACCCCCTCAGGGTAATATCATACCCGATCAAGACCCCTCAATGTAGTATAGAATATGGTCAAAGCTCCTCAGTGAACTAGAAGAAGTATATAATCATGGGTACTTTTTGGTGGATTTCAATGTTACATTTCTTTTCAGAAATAATCATTTCACAATCTTTGTAATTCCACAAATCTTATATTCTCATAATATATCACAATAATCACATAATTGGATATATAATGAATTTGAAACAATTTTTACAATTAAACAAAATAATTGCTAGGCAAATGCACTTGACATCATGTCGTGACCTACAATTAACTTAAAACATCGGGAAGTGTCGTTGCGACGTCACAAGCTCATTAAAATGCTTTTGAACTTAACATAAAAATGCTTCGTTAAACTTAAAATTTCTAGTCACTACACAAGAAAACCGAAGGATAAGTATAAATCACAAACCCATTTCCAATGTTTCACTTTCTTTCACCTCAATCTTTTTATAAACATTCACATGCTACACTCTTGTCTAATAACCCAAATAATATCAATAACCCCTAAAATTTTGAATTTAAACAAAATCTATGTAAACCTTAAAAGTAATTTAACATCATATTCTACTCACCTTTTGAAGTTAAGAAGGAATTACATAGAAGAGAACTCGAGATTCAACGGCCAACTCTTGTTTCTTCCATTTTTTTTTCTTCTTTCCCTCTTATTTTCTTTCTTTCCATTTCCTTGTCCGTACAATAACTATTTAAACTGAGCGAAGCAATTAGTAAGTGTTGTAGAAGACTACATATTTCGATATGGTTTTTTATTGTTTATTTTTTCAATGATGTCTTTATATTTTCATGTGTAAATTTTGACAACACCTCCCCTAAGTTCTCCTAAGTGCGCGATCTATGTTTGCACACAGTCCAAACCCGGAGAACATATGGAGATGTCGAAATTTACATGGGAAAATATATGCATCAATAGAAAAATGAACAAAACTCTTTATTTCGCAGATCAATGACAAACTCTCAAAAAATGGGATAATTCGAAGATCAATTTGTAAACTTTAAGTTTCCAACAATGTATGCAATTTTCGATTTACAAACTAATCTTCAAACGATTTTCTAAGTTTATGCAAAGGCACTGCAGCATATCCAATAAAATTTATATAATAACCTATATATACAAAACAATAAAATTATCTAAAAAATTAACAAGATCATGTTTAAATGACTTACCAAAGGTCCAAAAAATGTCTTGGTTCGATTTTCTACCTTTAATTCGATTACGTGAGTACAAATTGATAATAATTTAACGCATTATTTGTATTGTTCAATGAAGTTATCACGGGAAATAAAATTTTATGGGACAATATTCTAATACTAAATTAAAAAGTGGAAACATTAAATTAATATTAATTGAATAACCAATTTCGATTTAGTCATCTTGGATAAATTAACGTCTTTTTAAATAAGAATTAAAATAAATGCAAAATAAGTTTCAATAAATGAACTAAGGATATTATCGAGAAAAAGAAAAGAATGTGAGGATAAAATGAGAAATCAAAATATTTCCACTCATCCACACTTTTAAAATGTAGTACGTAAAACGTACATTGCACATGATATTGCAACATCGTTGTGACGTTATTATTATTATTATTGTTGTTGTTGTTGTTATTAAAAAATATATATATATAGTTTGGACAAATTGGATGAAAAATTTTCAAATTTACCCTATACACTATTGATCATTCACAACACACAATATACCAAATTAGTTAGTGCCCAATTTCTGTTATCAAACTCAATTTTCTCGTAAATTTAATTAATTGAATTATTAAACTACAAAAACATTTAAATAATTTTTTCATTGTAGATATATAATTAATGACAAAATTTCATCTTTGTTAAAATATAATGGACACTCTTGACATTTAACGAACATTTTTTTACCACAAATTTCATTAATTCTTATCAAAATATAATAAAAATGATATTATCAATTTTTTCATGGAAAAATGTGAAAGGTCATTCTATGCATGTAGGGGTTCAAGACCACCATCATGTAATATAAGATATAACAGTTATAAAATTAAATAACAATAACATTAATAATAATGTTATTTAAAGAGAATAAATTGAATGCTAAGATCTTGAGCGTCGGTTCATCTTGAACCGACGCGAGAAACCTTGGTTTCTCGCGTCTGTTTTTCTTGAACCGATGCGCAAAGTCGGCCGGTCCGACTTTACGCGTCGGTTCTTAGGACAAACCGACACGTATTCTTTATTTATTTCCCGGGATAATTTCATATATCTTCACTCTCGCGCTTCTCTCTCTCTCTCTCTCTCTCTCTCTCTCTCTCTCTCTTTCACTTTCACGCCTCTCTCTCTCTCTCTCTTTCCTTTTAGGTTTTTCTTCGAATATGTAAAAGGTGTTGAAGAGTTTATGAAATATGCGGATGAAAACAAGAGAAAGAAAGGTGAAACAATGATTTTGTGTCCTTGTTACGATTGTAAGAATTTGAGAAAGTTTCGTAGTTTTGATCAAGTGAAGAGTCATTTGATTCGCCGTGGATTTAAGGAAGGTTATACACGATGGATATGGCATGGTGAGAGTATGCTTCCCAGGACGAGCACTGGTGACGATGTTGGTGATCAGTAGGAGAATAATTCAAGCAATATTTGTGAGAATGATTTGGAAAATGACGAGAATGATATGATAGACGAAATGATGCGTGATATACAAGGGGAATACATTGAAAAGCCTCATGTATTAGATAACTTGTTCAACGATTCTGAGAAGACTTTGTTTTCTGGTTGTAATAAATTCACTAAATTGTCTGCTGTACTAAAATTGTATAACTTGAAAGCAAGCAATAGGTGGAGTGATAAGAGTTTCACGGCATTATTGGGACTGTTATGAGAGATGCTTCCAGAAGATAACGAACTTCCTAGTTCAATCTACGAGGCAAATAAATTTTTGTGCCCAATGGGTATGGAGATTGAGAGGATACATGCA
Source organism: Ligustrum vulgare (assembly GCA_963555705.1). Classification (NCBI taxonomy): domain Eukaryota; kingdom Viridiplantae; phylum Streptophyta; class Magnoliopsida; order Lamiales; family Oleaceae; genus Ligustrum; species Ligustrum vulgare. The sequence continues at coordinate 25,054,054 of OY743171.1, forward strand.
TGTCCAAATAATTGTATACTGTATCGAAATGATTACAAGGACTTGCGTCTATGTCCAAAGTGATGCAAACCACGTAGCAATTGTAGCTACGCAACCCACAAATTATTGGAATCGACCCAAGAACGCCAAAGAATCACGATTTAGAGATTGATTCAAATTAATTGAACCAAGCAACCAACACAATCAATTGATATGTTGACCTCTTGATCACAATGAAAATAATTCTCACCCAAGATTTGAACAAACAAGAATTAAACTCGCAAGTTCGAATTTTATTCAATAATGAATAAAGTATGAAAGCAAATTGCCTCTCAATAATAATATCAAAGTTGTGTTATGAATAATGAAAATTACATCCCTATAAATAGGGTCAAATACTAGGTTAAGAATTCTAATTAAACAAGGAAACAACTACCTAAAATTATGGAAATAAAATAAACTAAAATTTCACACGTTTATAATGTTACGACCGTGACTAATTTTCTTACGGCCGTAACCTTGCTTCTGATTCAATCTTACGGCCGTAAGTCCAAAAACGTACAATTCCAATTTTAAGCAGCAACTCCTTTACAGCCGTGATATTAATCTTTACGGCCGTGATACTCAACCTTTACGGCCGTGATTGTTTATGTCTCGCAAAATCAATTTCAGCAGAAAGTTGGTTACGGCCGTGAGGATTTGTATGTTACGGCCATAACATTGAAATTTCACCACTTTCTTCGACGCAATGAATAAGGTTGATCCACTCATCATTTTGGCTCGACCCCAACATGGAACTTATTTCTTTTGATGACACGAACATTGTTTTGGCCATTGTTTCTTGAACTAACTTGTCCATTGCTTCCTTGGCCCTCTTGGTTTGCAATCGAGTCATCGATCCTCCTTTGATCTTCAACGGATCTTTGTGCGGGCTTGTATCCGTGGTCTGGATCACATCATTCCCTCCCTCTTCGAAAGGATTCGACCTCGAATTTGTACCTGCATCAAACGGAGATAGGTCAGAAACATTAAATGAAGCCGAAACATTATACTCACCAGGAAGATCGAGTTTATAGGCATTGTTGTTGATCCTTTCAATCACTTGGAATGGACCATCCCCTCGCGGTTGTAACTTTGACTTGCGTTGTTCTGGAAACCGCTCCTTTCTCAAATGTACCCAAACCCAATCACCGGGTTCAAAAATGATGCCCTTTCTTCCTTTGTTAGCCTGCGAAGCATAATGTTCATTTTTCTTTTCAATCGCCAACCTTACCTTGTCGTGGAGTACTTTAACCATCTCAGCCTTTTTCTTGCCATCTAAACTACTACGTTCATTCACAGGTAAAGGGATTAAATCCAACGGTGTTAGTGGATTAAAACCATAAACAATTTCAAATGGTGAACAAGAAGTAGTAGAATGTATAGCCCTATTATATGCAAATTCAATAAATGGTAAACACTCTTCCCAATTTTTCAGATTTTTATTGATTATCGTTCGCAACAATTGAATCATTGTCCTGTTTACTACCTCGGTTTGTCCATCGGTCTGTGGGTGACAAGTTGTAGAAAAAAGTAGTTTTGTTCCTAATTTGTTCCACAAGACTCTCCAAAAATGACTAAGGAATTTAACATCCCTATCCGAGACAATACTTTTAGGCACCCCATGTAAGCGCACGACTTCCCTAAAGAAAATTTCAGCTATGTTTGTAGCATCGTCAGTTTTGTGGCATGGTATGAAATGTGCCATTTTACTAAAGCGATCTACTACCACAAAAATCGAATCTCGACCCTTCTTAGTCCTAAGCAATCCTAAAACAAAATCCATAGAGATATCGACCCAAGGTTCACTAGGGACGGGTAAAGGCATATATAATCCATGGGGTTTAATCCTAGATTTAGCCTTTTTACAAGTAATGCATCTATTACAAACCCGAACCACATCAATTTTCATTTTAGGCCAATAGAAATGTTCACTTAGGATTTCAATGGTCTTTTTAACCCCAAAATGACCCATTAAGCCTCCACTATGGGCCTCTCTCACAAGTAACTCTCTCATTGTACACCTAGGAACACACAATTTATTTTCTCGAAATAAATAGTCATCATGCTTAAAGAACCTATCCACAGCCCCCTTACCACATGATTCATAAATATTAGAAAAATCCAGGTCATTAGCATACATGTCCTTAATGTATTCAAATCCAAGCAATTTAGAGTTTAAAGAATTTAAAAGAACATACCTTCGAGACAATGCATCTGCCACCACATTTTCCTTACCTTGTTTGTACCGGATGACATAGGGAAATGTTTCGATGAACTCTACCCACCTTGCATGTCTCTTACTCAGCTTAGCTTGTCCCCTCAAATGCTTCAAGGATTCATGATCAGTGTGTATCACGAACTCTCGTGGCCACAAGTAATGTTGCCATGTTTCCAAAGCGCGCACAAGTGAGTATAACTCCTTGTCGTATGTGGGATAATTAAGTGCAGCCCCTTTTAGTTTTTCATTAAAATAGGCGATTGGCCTTTGATCCTGCATTAAAACAGCTCCAATGCCTAGCCTTGAGGCATCACATTCGATCTCAAAAGCCTTGTCAAAGTTAGGAAGTGATAAAACCGGTGCTTCACATAACATATTTTTGATAGTATCAAATGCATGCTCCTGTTCTACACCCCATTTAAACCCTACACTCTTTTTGACAATTTCTGTGAGTGGTGCGGCAATCGTGCTAAAATTTTTAACAAAGCGCCTATAAAAACTAGCCAAGCCATGAAAACTCCTAATCTCAATTATGCTTTTAGGTGTTGGCCACTCTTTAATAGCTTTGATTTTCTATTCATCTACTTCTATCCCTTTAGCACTAACCACATAACCAAGAAACACAACTTTTTCCATGGAAAAATCACACTTTTTAAAGTTAGCAAAAAGTTGCTCTTGTCTTAAAACCACAAGCACACACCTAACATGCTCCACATGCTCATTCAAAGTTTTACTGTATATCAAGATATCATAGAAGTAAACTACAACGAATTTACCTATAAATGCACGTAAAACATGATTCATTAAACGCATAAATGTTCTAGGTGCATTAGTAAGTCCAAAAGGCATTACTAACCATTCATACAGGCCATACTTAGTTTTAAATGCAGTTTTCCACTCATCTCCTTCTTTCATTCGAATTTGATGATAACCACTCTTAAGGTCAATTTTACTAAATATGCTAGAGCCATACAATTCATCCAACATATCATCTAACCTAGGAATAGGATGACGATACTTTACCGTTATGTTGTTGATGGCTCTACAATCAACAAACATTCTCCACGTCCCGTCCTTCTTCGGCACAAGTAACACGGGTACGGCACATGGACTCATGCTTTCCCTTATGTACCCCTTACTCATTAATTCCTCCACTTGCTTTCGAAGCTCCTTTGTCTCCTCGGGATTACTCCTATAAGCTGGACAGTTTGGAATGACTGCTCCAGGTATAAAATCAATTTGATGTTCAATACCTCGAATGGGTGGTAACCCACTAGGTATGTCATCTGGAAACACATCCTCGAATTCCTGCAATAAAGAAATAGCCAAACTAGGGAGGGATTTGTTAGTTTCATCAAATGCAAGGAATGATTCCTTGTATAGCAAAAGAACCATTGGCCGTTCTTCCATGAATGTCTTTTTTATTTCACTCCTTTTTGCGTAGAAACTCATTTTTCTTTCTTTTCTGGCACTCTTCGCTCCCTCTCCTTTTTCTGAGGTATGTACCCCAGCACTCCTTTTTTCTCTCGCCTCTCCTTTTTCTGGAGTCGTGGCTCCAACTCTCTTTTCCTCTCCTTTTTCTGAGGTCGTGGCCTCAACTCTCTTTCTCTCATTTTCCTTTACTCTTTTTTCTTCATCATTTTTCAATTTTATTTGATCTTCATACACTTGTGACGGTGTCAATGGTGCAAGCGTAATGGTCTTTCCCCCTTTGGTAAAGCTATACCTATTTTTATACCCATCATGCGTTACCTTCCTATCATATTGCCAAGGCCTACCCAACAAAATGTGCCCGGCATGCATAGGTACCACATCACACATAACTTCATCCACATAGCTACCAATAGAAAAATTCACCAACACCCTCCTATTCACCTTAATTTCTCCACTATCATTTAACCATTGAAGCCTATAAGGTTTAGGATGTTTTAATAGAGGTAATCCTAATTTTTCAACAAGTATAGTACTAGCGATGTTAGTGCAACTACCACCATCAATAATCATACTACATACCTTGTCATTAACGCGGCATCGTGTATGGAATATGTTCTCCCGTTGTTGTTCCAAATCATCCGTGTGGATTTGAGCACTAAGGGCTCGCCTTGCCACTAACAACTCGCCATGCTCCCCGGTCAACACATCCTCATCATCACATACTTCCTCCAATGCTGGCATATCGCTATAATCCTCTTCCTCACTATCACTCTCCATAGTTCCATCCTTTCGTAAAAGTACCACTCGCCTATTAGGACATTGAGATGCCACATGTCCTCTCCCCAAGCATTTGAAGCATTGAATGTCTCTGCTCCTAGATGGTTGCGGCTCCTCTTTAGGTACGAATTTACTAACTTGTTCCTCCTTCCCTTTTGGTGCCTCAAACTTTCCTTTTGATGCTTCAAATTTCCCCTTAGAAACAGCCCCATCTCCTTTACTTTCCCACTTCGGCTTCCAAGAAGAATTAGAACCCGATTGATACCTTGCTGTTCCCTTTTTCTTCAATTGCTTCTCAACCTTTATAGCCATGTGCAACATATCCTCCATCTCCAAGTAATGTTGTAGTTCAACCACATTAGCTATATCCTTATTCAACCCATTCAAAAATCGAGCCATCGTAGCCTCCCTATCCTCTTCTACATTAGCTCTAATCATCAACATCTCCATCTCCTTATGATAATCCTCCACACTCTTTGATCCTTGGTATAGGCTTTGTAATTTTTGATGCAGCTCCCGATGGTAATGACTAGGAATGAACCTCTTTCTCATGATAGCTTTTAATTCATCCCAAGCACTAACGGGTCTCTCACGATTCCTTCTCCTAGAAGTCACCAATTGATCCCACCAAGTAATAGCGTAATCGGAGAATTCAAGTACAGCTACCTTAACCTTTTTCTCTTCCGAATAAGTGTAGCAATTGAAAATTAATTCCATCTTCTTTTCCCATTCTAGGTATGCTTCCGGATCACTCCTACCCTTGAATGACGGAATTGTCATTTTGATGTTGCTCATACTACCATCCATTCTATCGCCACCAAGATCTCTATCCCTTCTTCCATGCCTAACTACTCTATCAACAATTGCCCCATCGTCAAAATCACTACCTTCTTCATTCTCATCAACCCCCTCTACTCTACGACCTTGCCCACCTTGCCTACGGGCATTAGGCACTTCCCGAGGTTGCTCAAGCCTTTCTAACCTACCTAACACATCCCCAAACAACCGCTCAAACCGTTGTACTATCTCTTCCGTCATGTTGGCTCGATCGTTGTTTTTTGTAGTAGAAGATTGTTCAGACATCCTAAAACTAAATATTATATGCCTCACGTGTATTTCGCTCGTGTATCACTCAAATTTGGCTTTTACCCTCTATTGATCTCACCTCTCTGCCTTTTTCCACTCAATAGCTTTCACCCCAATTGCTTCAAAGAACGAATCCGAACTCAAACAAGTTTAAACCCGATTGCTTCAAATCGAATATGAGTGAGAAGTAATGAATTTGTTAGAAAACTCAAAGAAGACCTTTAGAGAATTGAATTTGACTCTATAAGGGACTTGACACTTTTTATGGAAACTAAAGATCGCTTCAAGAAAGTATTTCTTGAAATCAAATATCAACTATTTTTCTGGAACTGGAATTTTCGTTTTTTTTTTTATATATATATATTCTCGAAAATTTAACTACGAGAAAGACGCAAGAAACAAAATTTAATTTGGATAACAAACGAAGGAAATAACGACTATTGAATTTTTTGTGACACTTTTCTGGATTAAAGGCTCAAAGCTGGAAGAACACGAAGAACAAGAATAAGAAACTCAAGAAAACAAAAACAAAGATATAACCTTGATTTTTGGAGCCTAAGCTCTGATACCAGATGATGCAAACCACGTAGCAATTGTAGCTACGCAACCCACAAATTATTGGAATCGACCCAAGAACGCCAAAGAATCACGATTTAGAGATTGATTCAAATTAATTGAACCAAGCAACCAACACAATCAATTGATATGTTGACCTCTTGATCACAATGAAAATAAATCTCACCCAAGATTTGAACAAACAAGAATTAAACTCGCAAGTTCGAATTTTATTCAATAAAGAATAAAGTATGAAAGCAAATTGCCTCTCAATAATAATATCAAAGTCGTGTTATGAATAATGAAAATTACATCCCTATAAATAAGGTCAAATACTAGGTTAAGAATTCTAATTAAACAAGGAAACAACTACCTAAAATTATGGAAATAAAATAACCTAAAATTTCACGCGTTTATAATGTTACGGCCGTGACTAATTTTCTTACGGCCGTAACCTTGCTTCTGATTCAATCTTACGGCCGTGACATATGACTTACGGCCGTAAGTCCAAAAACGTACAATTCCAATTTTAAGCAGCAACTCCTTTACGGCCGTGATATTAATCTTTACGGCCGTGATACTCAATCTTTACGGCCGTGATTGTTTATGTCTCGCAAAATCAATTTCAGCAGAAAGTTGGTTACGGCCGTGAGGATTTGTATGTTACGGCCGTAACATTGAAATTTCACCACTTTCTTCGACGCAATGAATAAGGTTGATCCACTCATCGTTTTGGCTCGGCCCCAACATGAAACTTATTTCTTTTGATGACACGAACATTGTTTTGGCCATTGTTTCTTGAACTAACTTGTCCATTGCTTCCTTGGCCCTCTTGGTTTGCAATCGAGTCATCGGTCCTCCTTTGATCTTCAACGGATCTTTGTACGGGCTTGTATCCGTGGTCTGGATCACATCACAAAGTGTGGGGCATCATGATATAAGCGAAAGAAAGTGAATGATAATTGTGGTGATAAGAAAAGCCCTCCGACAAAGGTGTTATGGTATTTACCTGTAATACCAAGATTTAAACATTTGTTTTCCAATGCAAAGGATGCAAAGAACTTTCGGTGGCATGCCGACGGGAGAAAAGAAGATGGAAAACTAAGACACGTGGCTGATTCTTCTCAATGGAGGAATATTTACAGGTTATTTTCCGACTTTGGGGGCGAAGATAGAAATCTTAGGCTGGGACTATATACAGATGGGATGAACCCACATGGTAAAATGAGTAGTCGACATAGCACTTGGCCGGTTCTTTTGACGATTTACAATCTTCCTCCTTGGTTATGTATGAAGCGCAAGTATATCATGTTATCTTTGTTAATATCAGGGCTCAAACAACCGGGGAATGACATAGATGTTTATCTAGTCCCACTAATTGAAGATTTAAAACTGTTGTGGGATGAAGGAGTGTCTGTGTTTGATGCATATACTCAGAGGAATTTCACCTTACGTGCTATGATATTTTGCACCGTAAATGATTTTCCAGCTTATGGTAACTTGTCGGGTTATACTAACAAAGGACCTAAAGCATGTCCCGTTTGTGAAGAAGACATGATTGATCTTTGGCTGAAAAACTGCAAGAAAAATGTCTTTATGAGTCATAGAAGATTTCTCCCTACTGACCACCCTTATCATAAGAAGAAAAAGCCATTCAATGGAAAAATCGAGGCTCGAACGGCTCGCTTACCATTAACAGGAGGTGAGGTATATGAAAGAGTTAAAAATTTTGATGTTTCGTTTGGAAAAACTTTTAAGCCTCCTCAGAAGAGTCTTTGGAAGAAAATGTCCATATTCTGGGATCTACCTTATTGGCAACACTTATCTGTAAAGCATTGTCTTGATGTAATGCACGTGGAGAAAAATGTTTGTGATAGCATCATTGGGACATTGTTGAATATTCCAAGAAAGACGAAAGATGGTATTAAAGTCGGGAAGGACATGGTAGAAATGGGGATAAGAGATCAATTAGCACCGCAAGAGTCAGGAAAACATATTTATTTACCCCCAGCTTGCTATACTTTGTCGAGAAAAGAGAAAACAAGTTTTTGTGAGTGCCTGCATGCTATTAAGGTTCCATCTGGGTACTCATCAAACATTAAAAGTCTTGTGTCGATGAATGACTTAAAATTGGTTGGTATGAAGTCTCATGATTGGCATGTCTTAATGCAACAATTGTTACCAGTTACAATTCTAGGCATTCTCCCAAAACATGTTAGACAAGTCATTATAAAACTTTGTTTTTTCTTCAATGCAATTTGCAGCAAAGTTGTTGACCCGGAGGCGTTAGATGATTTGCAGGCCGATATTGTTATCACTCTATGTCAATTTGAAATGTATTTTCCGCCATCATTTTTTGACGTTATGACGCACTTACTTGTTCACTTGGTGAGAGAAATTAAGATTTGTGGTCCAGTATTCTTGAGGTATATGTATCCATTTGAGAGATACATGGGTATATTAAAAGGATCTGTGAGAATTGATTTTGACCTGAAGGCAGTATCATTGAAGGTTATGCTGCTGAGGAGGCTATTGAATTTTGTACTGATTACTTGGATGACGTTGAGACTATTGGTGTTCCTAAATCTCGGCATGATGGAAGACTTGAAGGTAAAGGTACTATTGGAAGCAAGTCAATCGTCCCCAATGTTGAATTGCGAGATAAAGCACACCTCCTTATATTACAACACCTTCCTGAAGTTCATCCATATTTGGACGAGCATATGTCCATCATAAGGCAGCAGAATCCTTCAAAAGTTGAAAGGTGGGTAACTAATGAACATAATCGTTCATTTACAAAATGGTTCAAAGATAAAGTCATGAAAGAATTGTCACAAACTCCGAATATCATTGTTGAAACGGTAAAGTGGTTAGCTTACGGTCCTAACACGATTGTGAGGTCATATGAAGCATATGACATTAATGGGTATACGTTTTACACTAAACGTCAAGATGATAAGAGTGCGGTGCAAAACAGTAGAGTGACACAAGTAGCACTATCAAGAGATTTTTCAAATACTAAAGATACCATGCCAGTAGATGCCTCGATGTCCTATTATGGTATCATTGAAAATATTTGGAAACTTGATTATAGGGGGTTCAAGTTTCCTCTCTTCCAATGTAAATGGGTTGATAACCGACGGGGTGTTCGGGTGGATGAATTAGGATTCACTATGGTGGATTTCGAACGGTTGGGTTATCTAGACGAGCCATTCATACTTGCATCACAAGCCAAACAGGTATTTTATGTTCTTGATCCTGTCGATACTAAGTGGTCAGTCGTCCTTCAAGGCAAGAGACGCATTGTTGGGATTTGTGATGTAGTAGATGAAGAAGATTATGATCACTTTGATGAAACCCCTCCATTTTCTATCGGTATACAAGGGAGTGCAACTTTAGAGGAAGATAACATTGAATCAAATTATATGCGTTGGGATCATAAAGAAGGATTATGGATTGACCGTTGTTCCTGATTATTAATTGTGTGAGTTTATTTACACAGTCTTTGCTTATAACTTTCTTTTGTTTTTCATATATGCTCTATACATTCTTAATAATTTCATTTGTGATTTTGATAACAATAATTTGATATATATATATATATATATATTACGTTGTTATATGTGCAGGTATGTTCACAGTGATCTCAATATAATGGCCGAGTCTTCATCATCTTTAGATGATCATCGTACTACCAGCAAAAAAAGGACTAGAGGGCCAACAATGTGCAAAAACATGAAGAAGGCCGGGGAAGTGAATGTCATCGAGTTCGATGAAAAACATAGGCCAATCGGACCAGGCAAGGGGAACTTCAAAAATTATGTCGGGTGTTTGGCCCCTATTCATATTGACATAAACATCAGTGATTGGCACAAGGTTGATCCCGGCCTTAAGGACATGATGTGGGAAGAAATAAAGGTACTATCACTTCATACATGGTTAATTGATAACGTTTCGTAATTATTTTCTATAACATCGCATATTATATTCGTCTTTCAGAGGGAGTTCAACATCCCCGATGATGCAGCCAAAAAAAGGGTGTTGAAAGTTGTGGAGATGCAATGGAAAGATTTCAAGACTCGGCTGGTTCATGATTATATTACACATGACCACCAAAAATATACATCTCCTACGCAGCTTTACGATTTTATAACTGAAGAGCAATGGGACTCGTTCAAGAAAGAACTCCAGACTGAGAAATTTAAGGTATATATATTTAAATGTATGCATGTGATTTATTGAGTTGAAAATTAAATACTTTATATGACATTTTTCAGCAAAAAATTAAGAAGGCCAGCGATGCTCAATTGCGAAACGAGCATCCACATTATATGCGCTCAGCTGGTTATTCGGGGATGAAGCCACAGTGGCTAGTCAGTGACCCACTGCCTTCTAGTTCTTCATGCGACATGATTATCTCGTCAATTGTAAGTGAGGATCGAAGTTTATATTGGATTCGAGCTAGATCTAAGAAGAAAGAAGATGGAAGTTATTACATCCCCAACAAGAAAACGAGGGGGGTGTTTGACAAAATTGTAAGTATATCATGATTATTTTTTCATAATTTAAATTCAAATTTACTTAAATATACTTATATTTATGTTTCATTTTTCAATTAATAGGTTGAAAAAGCTGAGCAGTCCACGCAGGGGACATTTGTGGCAAGTAGACATCATGATACTTTAAGTGAAGCCCTTGGAAAGCAGGATCACCCTGGTAGGATGAGGGTGTATGGCGTCTATGTGACCACGAGGAATGTTTACGGAAGGCCTGATGATTACATTAGACGTTCGTGTGGGGTCGTCTCAGTAGACGATATTAAGGAGATGATCAGGTCAGAGATGGATGATAGTATTGCCGAGCGGGTCAGGTATCAGACCATGTCGGAGATGCAGAGTAAATCTGATACTATGCAGAGGGAGTACCATAGTATGCAGACTAAATACGAAGCTATCCTCCAGCGCCTGGGCTTAAATGTTGAGGCCGAGGTGGACGTAACTCCACAGCCCCGACCACCAACTCGCAGTAGTTGCCACTCCGTGGATCCAGATCCATTTCATGGACTTCAGGTATTTAATGTTAAGTTATTTAGAATTTTTTAACATTATTTATGTTATTTCAACTGGAAGTTGCTAACATATATGTTCAATGATGTTGTACAATAGAAGCCGACTCCTTGTCGTCTCGCCATAAGTCTTAATGGTGAGAAACAAATAGTAGCGAGCGGGATGGTTTATCCATCCGGACCCGACACGGTGGTGCATCATCAACCTCTTTGTCCTGATCATGCTAAGGTGTCCATTGACCACATTCTTGATGGTGCAGAAGCGTTTTGTATTCCAGTGTCATCTCAATACCCCACCACAGTGGGGGAAGCTATTGGAAGCTTCTTGCAATGGCCCAAGGAGTTGGTGATTTTTGGAGAGGTCCAAACATTTAGTTATATAAAAGTTTCTGTCAATATTAATTTCTTTTAAATTTGTATAACAACTGAAGATGATAAAAATTATCTTGTTGCAAGAAGAGGCACCACAACAGGCAAAAAAATTGAACGAAGGAAAAACACCCCAGAGTTTCGAAATGTCGTCCACACAGCGACCTGCGATTGTTGACGATGAGACATTGCAACGTCTGGGTGATGATTATAAAATGTTACACACTCTGGTCATTCAATTGCCTATTGGTGATGACTTCTACCAGGTGCCTGTTGATGCCGTCGTGTTCAATTTTACATTCGAGGATGGTTTTTATGTTATAGTCGGAGACATCACTGACTTGCTTACGATGCAATGGTTGGATACATCTATCTTACAAGTGTTTTAAAAGTAAGACTTCTGAACAAAAATTATAACTTCAATTTAAATCATTATTTTATTTCTATTTATTGGTATTATTATTTTTTAGGTACCTCTATAAGTTGTGTCAGGAATACGGTATTGAATCGATTGGATTCATGTCTCCGACACACATTGCATCGGTTTCAGTAAGAACAAATACAAATGGTGTTATAAATTACTTGGCCAGCACCATGAAGGCAATGAAAACTAAGAAATTCATTCTAGCACCGTATTTTTCAGGAGTAAGACCATTGATATTCTCTAATTTTTAACCTAATTTGAATGATATGATATTTAAAGTTGTATTTACATGTTCATAATTCGTAGGAATCACTGGATGTTGCTAGTTATTTCTCCTGAGAAGAATACGGTGTACTTCTTAGATCAGCTGCTGCATCTAAGCGTGACTTGGATATCAAGCTGATATTGAACACGTAAGTTAGGAAACTTTTCATGAAATAATTGTGGAGTTGTGGTGAAATCTATTGTGGAGTTGTGGTGAAATTGATGCATTTATGTTGTGATTGTTGAAAAGTTGATAGTTTTAAATAGCAGGGTCCCCATACAGGTTGGATAAGTTCAATTTATAGGGGAGACTCTGTCAAAATTTCTTTAGGAAATTTGAATCATATTATTATTTTGTAGCTTGTTGATATAATTTATTGAAATTTTAGGGCTTTCAAAATGTATTGGACAATTGGAGGCATGAGGACAAAATCCAATACAGCGTGGAAAAACGTAAAAGTACGAAAATACGGATTTAAACTTTATTAAAAATCTTTGAATTATTTATATATTTTATTTAGTTTGATTACTAATATTGTTTGTTTTCAATGTGAATATTTCAGTGTCCTCAACAACCTGGAGGGTCTGAGTGTGGCTACTACGTTATGAGAAATATGTATGAGATAATCACAGAACACTTTCAACTTACTAAATTAGAAAGGTACAAGTCATTGAAAATGAGAATTTTAATAATGACTTTATATTTTATGAAAAAATAACTAATAATTCATTTTGATTGTTTGTAGGCATTTAAAGAATATTATTGCAGGTCACGTCCAGGTCACGACATGCAGTAGCCTGGGTCATTGCAGGCCACGTCTAGGTTACTGCAGGCCACTACCTGCAGTGACCTGAGTCATTGCAGGCCACGTCCAGGTCACTGCAGGCCACGACCTGCAGTGGCCTGGGTCATTGCAGGCCACGTCCAGGTCACTGCAAGTCACGACCTGCAGTGGCATGGTCATTGCAGGTCATATAATGGAAAAAAAAACAAAAAAAAAATAAATATTTGGGCGTCGGTTCTAAACTAACTTTGGGCGTCAGTTCTAAATTAGAACCAACGCCCAAAGTTAATTTTTTTTTTTTTTTACTTTAGGCGTCGGTTCTAAATTAGAACCGACGCCTAAAGTTGAGACTTTACGCGTCTGCGTCATAGGTGTCGCTGCTACAACCGACGCGTATTCCAGTTTCTGTACTAGTGAGAATCATACTATTGACCATAAATATAAAAAATTAAGGGTAAAATGAGAAAATTTAAGTTTATCTCACATCTACACTTTCAATAGATAGAAGAAGTAGATAGCAGATTATTCAAAAACTCATTTTCAATCACATTCTATCAATAAAATAATATTACTCATTAACTCATAAAAGATTTCCTACTTTTTAATCACACATTCTTATAAAAATGACTATTCAAATTTTATTATATTTTTATATTTAAAATAAACTCTTTAAAATCTGGCTCGAATAAGTGGCTACATTTACAAGATAAAATTTTAACTTTTTATACATGAACACATCAAAAGTCCATGATCGATGATAATTGATTAGGCAATATTTGGATATGTGAATTACAATTTATTGGGGGTGACATTGCTTTTTAAATCATTTTTTAATGGTCAAAAATAATGGTGGAACGTGGCAAATTATTCCTCTGTTTAATGTACACTATTTGGTAAAAAATTATTTTGAATAATGATTAATATGATATTATGTGGTTGAAAATAAAAGAAAAACTTTGAGTTTATGTGTAAAATATTTTATTATTAAAATATGTGGTTAAAACTGAGTAGTATAGAAAAATAGACTTTTAATGGGATTTATATTTGCTTAGATTAATATTGTTAATGATTGTAATTATTTTCATTTGTTTATATATTGAAAGCATTACATGTCGGGTCAAGCCCTCCAACTAGCACTACAACAATACAGCCTTCTGCAAACGTTCAAAAAATATTGCTGATCGGTACAATTTTAAGTGGTTATGATGGGCTAAAGGTTTGAAACTTCACACGCCAGCCCATCTTCGGCCTGTATGCCCGGACTCCTTAAAGTCGGGGAGTCCAGGTTCTTCAATGCAGGATCTTCTCTGCCGAGCTTTGGGTCGACAGGCCGGTATTGCCTAACCTTCCTAATATTTATTTCCCTTAAGATATTAAGGTCAGTCTATCCCGGCCACATGAATACCAGGAGCCCGGTGCAAACGATGTTTTACTTATTCTTCGTCTTTGGGCCTCATCTTTGGGCCACCCTTTTGGATCACCCAAAGAAGAACCATAACCAATAAGGAAACCTCCTAAAAAGTGGGGAATCAATTCTAGTGATGATAGAACTCTACTTAAAAGGTAAGTTCATAACAAAAGGACTCCTTCTTCCATTAAACAAGGTTATTGGACTTTTCAGGCCCAACCTGACCCGAACACTCCAAGCACGATTCCCAAGGAAGATTGCAGGCCAGTTAATCTCGTAGCTGACAACTTCCCGGGAATCGGGGATGCCCATCCCATGACTGAGGGATTTGCCAACTTGACACAGCAAGAGTTCTCAAGAATCATTCAGGAAGGAATTGCTGATGGAATAAGGCAAAATACACAAGGTCGGACCTCATTCATAAGAAGAACCCCTTTTACTCTTGAAATAACATCATTTTCCTTACTAGAAAGATTTAAATATCCTCGAATAAAGGAATATGATGGAACAACAGACCCTAACAACCACTTGAACACCTACACTGATGTCATGGACATGCAGAATGCTCCCGATCAGATTTTGTGTAAGGCCTTCCCACAAACCTTAACAAATTCAGCCCGAGACTGGTTTTCTACAATACCCCCAGGGTCTATCTCTTCCTTCACTGATCTTATTGAGAAATTCACGGATTTCTTTGCAAATAGCAAAAGGATCAAGAAAACCGCCGCTTCCCTCATTAAGTTAAGGCAACGACAGAATGAAACACTGCGGGAGTTCATGACTCGCTTTAATGCTGAAAGAATTCAGATTCCAGATCTTCACATCTCATCGGCCATTTCAGCCCTGACCTTGGCTATTCGAGGTCCGGATTTCAGAATGTCCTTGTCCAAAAATCCACCCGCGAATGTGACAGAACTTCTCAGAAGAGCCAAGAAATACATAAATATGGAGGAAATGCTATTGTCAATTAGGGCACAGGATCAAGTGCATGGGACAGTAGTACAGTCCTATGGCCTACAATGCTATCTTGGGAAGACCATTCCTAAACAGCTTGAAATCTATAGTATCAACATATCATCTGGCAATCAAGTACCCAACTTCCGTAGGCATAGGAACAGTACAGGGAAATTAGTGAGTGGCTAAAGTTGTTATATCAGCTTTACTGGGAAGAATAAACGGATATGATGGAAATTGAACTTCCTATGGATGAACGCATGTCACCAGTAGAAGAGCTAGAAGTCCAGATTTCAGAAGGGAAGAGTTTCACGATTGGGAAAAAACTCCCCAAATTAATGAAGGAATAGCTATCACAGTGTTTAAGGAGAAATATTGACATATTCGCATGGAATGCTGAAGACATGCCCGGGATTAAACCTGCACTTGTTGAACGCAGGCTTAACTTCATGCCCGACAAGAAGCCCGTAAAACAGCGAATAAGACAGTTTGCCACAGAAATGAGGCAGATAATAAAAGAAGAAGTGGATAAGCTTTTCAAAGCAGGATTCATCAAAGAAGTTAAGTATCCGGAATGGATAGCTAACATGGTCCTAGTGAAGAAGTTGAATGGAAAGTGGCGAGTTTGTATAGATTTCACAAATTTGAACAAAGCATGTCCAAAAGACAGTTATCCTCTTCCCAAGATAGACAAATTAGTGGATTCCACATCAGGTTACGAGCTTTACAGCTTCCTCGATGCATGCTCGGGATATCATCAGATTCGGATGGCACAGGAAGATCAGGAAAAAACTTCATTTATGGCAGATGAAGGAATATATTGCTATAAGGGCATGCCCTTTGGACTGAAGAATGCCGAAGGTACTTATCAAAGATTGGTAAACATGGTCTTCTCTAAACACATCGGACTGAAAATTGAAGTGTATGTTGATGATATGGTTGTAAAGAGCTCGAGAAAGAAAGACCACATTGCTGCCTTGGAAGACATATTTTGTACGCTTATAGAACATCGGATGAAACTGAATCCCGCCAAGTGTACCTTCGGAGTAAGCTCGGGAAAGTTTTTGGGATTCATGATCACTCAGAGAGGCATTGAAAGTAAATCCAGATAAGATTATAGCCCTTACATCAATGGAACCTCCCAGGAATATCAGGGAAGTACAAAGCTTACAAGAAGAGTGGCAGCATTGGGCCGTTTTATGTCAAGGGCAGCAGATAAATGTTTTCCCTTCTTCAAGACTCTTAGAGGAAACAAAGACTTCAGGTGGGATAAAGAGTGCGAGATCTCCTTCAGGAAGTTAAAAGAATATTTAGGTACTCCCCCAATATTGGTAAAGCCACATCCAGAGGATAGCCTGTTCTTGTATCTGGCAGTATCAGATCATGCTGTGAGCGTCGTCTTGGTTAAAGAGGAAGGGAAGCCCCAAAAACCAGTGTATTACGTCATCAAGATGATGTTAGACGCAGAAACTCGATACACACTAGCAGAACAACTTGCACTTGCCTTGGTTATAGCAGTGATAAGTGTATTTTATACGCTTATCTGTATGTCTAAATTAGAAGAAATTATTGTCGTTTTAGGACATATGCTATTTAATTTATTTTTATTTGTTTACTTTGTAGAAAATATCCCAAAAGGCGAAGAATGAAGAAATTAATGGAAAAATGACACAATTGGATGTTAATTGGAGCTAAATTGAGCAGATGAGGAGTGACAACATCAACCGAAAAACCTACATGGTGCCAAAGAGAAGAAATCAAAGGTTGGAGGAACGAATTGAAGGATTTGAGAGCTTAAATGGGTAAATCGAGAAGAAGATAAAGTTTGGGAACTAAATTGTAACAATTGGAAGTTGAGGATTGCAGGTACAATTAAAAGTCAGGGACCAACTTACACATCCGAAAAAAATGGAAGTCGCAATCCCTGGATGCATACCATGCAATCGCGAGAAGTTGCGAAATCTTAACCCGAGAGTTTTAATGTATTCCACGCGATCGCGTGCTTATCCGGCTGGGCCGACTGTGGGCTTTTTCTCGCAATTTTCAACAGAATTCTCTCTTTCTTGACCTAAGTTTCTCCAAAACCTATATATTCAACACATAAGGCACGAAAATCAGACATTTTCCTCTCCATAGAACGAGCCACAATAGAGAATTCAACATCAAATTCTTGGAGAATCAAGCATCGCAAAGGGGCGTGAATTGAAGATAATTGAAGAATCAAAACTTGGTGCAAGATTTCCATTCTTTATATTATTTTTAATGAATGTTAATCTTTATTGTTATAGTTCTTTATCAATGATGTGTTACTAAATTTTATGTTGGGATGAACGATGTAGCCTAGTTTAATTATTTTAAATCCAAATTTTGTTGTTTTAATGATTTTGTTGCATGCATTGATTTATTATTATTTTTAATGCTTGAATTGCTTGATCACCAATTCATGATGTATTGAATTATTTTCATAATCCGAGAGGTGAGTTAATAATTTAGAACGTGGTAATAAATCCGGTAATTGAACGAGAGATAGAGATATACTCTTGTTATTATTGTGGTCGTGTGTGAATTCTTGTGTTTATTGCATCTAGATAAGGAATATTCAGACCCGCTGTAGAGACACATTGTTGACTTATTTAGGTAGAATTGATTTAAACTCGAGAGAGGAATTTCAATTTAAATTAGTGAATTCGACCGAATGCATAATTAGGAAATAAAGCTGGAATTGGAGTTAATATAATTGGTTAGGTGAAATCGGGATTCCCAACTACTTTACAATCATATTTAAAACACAAAAGCAATTTCTCAATTTTATTTCTTTAATTTGATTCTTTAGTTGTAGTTAACAATCTCAAACAAATTCGTCCGTTCAAATAGAGTTAGGAATTAACACATTTCGGTACTTAATAGCAGTCCTCGTGGGAACGATAATCTGGACTCCAATGTCCACTATATTACTTCTCATGACCCATATACTTGCTTGGCTATTTCGTATCGCGAGATATCGGTGAACAAGCAGCCAGAAAGTTAAGACCTTACTTTCAAGCCCATGCTATAACTGTCCTCACAAACCAGCCCTTGAAACAAATCTTGCAGAAATCGAATGCATCTGGTCGTCTACTCAAATGGTTAATCGAGCTTTGGGAGTATGGCATCGAGTTCAAACCTTGACCTTCTATCAAAGCACAGGTCTTGACTGACTTCGTCGTCGAACTAGCCCCAAGACCTCGGGGGCCAACAGGTCATGACAGGGAAGAGGCCACATGGAAGTGGATGGAGCATCGAATGCCACAGGCTTAGGGGCCGGAATCATACTAAATAAAGATGATGGCACAATGGAAATTTAGTGTGCAATAAGGTTTGATTTCCCAACAACTAATAATGACGCAGAATATGAAGTTGTTATCGCCGAATTTCAAGTAGCTCAACATCTAGGGGTCGAGCAAGTGAAAGTCTGAAGTGATTCACAGTTAGTGGTAGAGCAGGTTAACGGAACTTTTGAAGTAAAAGATGAAAAAATGTCGTCTTACAGAATGATGGTTTTGGACTTGCTAAGGAAGTCCAAGTCTTGCTGCATAGACAAAATTTCAAGGTCCGCCAATCACAAAGCAGATGCTTTGTCAAGATTAATTTTTTCCGATCTTGACCACTTAGAGAGAACCATATTCGTACGAACTCTTCATGACCCCAGTATTACACATCAGCCCGATGTTAAGGATATTTCAGATCACGAACCCAGTTGGATGGATCCGATCGTTGAGTATTTAACGTCGAGAAGTTTCCAGATGACAAGGCAGAGGTAAGAAGAGTCAAAGCAAGGGCCTTGAGGTATACCTTGTTGTAGAATACCTTGTTCCGTCAAAGTCTTACACTTCCTTACCTGCAATTCCGAACTCCAAAAGAGGCAGCCCTTGCTATGGCTGAGGTTTATGAAGGAATTTGTGGACGACACCAGGGTGTAAGAGCTTTGGTTATGAAGTTAATACGATACGGATACTATTGGCCAACCATGAAGAAGGACACACTTAGCTACGTGAAAACTTGCGATAAATGCCAAAGGTTTACGGCCCGATTACATCAACCCGCTAAAGAACTATCTTCAATTATGTGTCCATACCCCTTCGCTCAATGGGGAATTGACATTCTTGACCCATTCCCCATAGCTCGTGGTCAGGTCAAGTTCTTAGCAGTTGCTGTGGAATACTTCAAAAAATGGGTAGAGGAAGAACCACTTGTAGTAATCACAGAACAAAAGTTGGAGGCATTTGTATGGAAGTCAATTATTTGCCGTTTTGGTCTTCCCAAGATATTAATCACTAATAATGGACGTAAGTTCTAGTGCCAAGCCTTCAGACAGTTCTGCAAGAACCTGGGAAAAGAACAGGGGTTAACTTCCGTCTCGCACAGGTAAAGTTATTGATTAGCTGAAGTTACGAACAAGCTCATCTTACAAGACTTAAGGACATGCCTTGACAGTGCCAAAGGTGATTGGCCAGATCTCCTCATAGAAATACTTTGGACCAACCGAACAACATTCAAGACTGCAACAGGGGAGACCCCATTCATGCTTACCTTTGGGATGGAAGCTGCTGTCCCGGTAGAAGTAACAATTCCGAGCTTCCGTACAATGGCTACGGGATTACCCGACCCGATTTAGGGACAGAGAGAAAGTTTGGATCTTCTGGAAGAAGTCAGGGAAAATGCATCATTGAGAATAGCAGCTTATCAGGAGGCCATGACCAAGAAGTTCAATATCCGAGTGAAGAAGAGAGAATTCAGAATGGGAGATCTTGTCCTTCGTCGAAGCGAGGCTGCCGGTCATCAACCGAGGAAACTTGGACCTATTTGGGAAGGACCGTACGAAGTCATCCGAAAGGTAGGAAAGGGCTCATATAACCTCCGCACAATGGATTCAAGACCTCTTCCTCGGCCATGAAATGTCAAAAATTTAAAGCCATACTACAAGTAGTCATGTTTCCTTTAAAGGTCAAAGTCATCTAGTTGTAGAAGAGTTGGGTCTACGCACCCATTTTATCTTTTTATTTCCGAACTTGTACGTCCATCAATGATTTTCAAGGTCGGGCATGTGAGCCCATTGTTCTTTCTGTCATCGCCAGGGACGGTTACTCTTTTTTCGTATCCAGATTTTGTCCCACAGGGTTTTTCTGTGTAAGGTTTTAACGAGGCCCATCGTTTAGTCCCTCTAATAAAAGTACTTCTTCTGAAGAATGAGCACCACAGGACCAGATCTTGAAATAACTCACAAGGTCATTCACATGACTTTACAAGTTATTTTCCAACAAATAATTTACAATATCTCATGGTAAGACTTTACAAATTCTTCTTCCATGAATAATTTACAAGGTCTCATGGCAAGACGTTACAAATTATTTCCCAACAAATAATTTACAATGTCTCATGGTAAGACTTTACAAATTATTCTTCCACGAATAATTTACAAGGTCTCATGGAAAGACGTTACAAATTATTTCCCAAAAAATAATTTATAATGTCTCATGGCAAAGCTTTACAAATTATTCTTCTACGAATAATTTATAAGGTCTCATGGCAAGGCGTTACAAATTATTTCCCCTCAAATAATTTACAATGTCTCTTGGAAAGACGTTACAAATTGTTCCTCCTACGTTTATAAAAACTCAACCCCATGAATATAAAACAGGTCGGTGTTACCCGACCTTATTCAAACATTATCTCAATTTTTCTATGTCAAAAGCTCGACCTATTTTGTATCGAAAAGGTCGAGCTATCCCGACTTTAGTTATCAAACATCATCAATTCAATGTTGGTGGTACAAAGAATTAAACCTTGTTCCTACGATCAAAAGTCGTTAGCGCTCGACAAGATTATTTGAAATTGAACAGGGTCGGCTCGCATGTTTGGAACAATCAATAATGTGTCAATAAAATGCAAGTAAAAGACCCGAGCTTTTGAAAAAATATATTTAATTCAACAAAAGCTTGTTACAAGAAGTTCTCGAGGCATACCTCGGGCTATACATCAAAAAGCACCTAAAATCCCTAAAAAAGGAAAAGAAAGTTTTTACTATTGGGGGTCATGGTCATTGGTTTCCCCAGCCTCATCATCTGAAACGGCCTCCGCTTCATCTTCCTCCAAGAGAGGAGTGAGGTCGAGATCTTTAGTTCCCAAAGGAAATTGGGAAAGCGGGCTTGTGTCGAGATCGGGTGCGTGAAGTTTGATCCAAGCCCGGGCTTGTTTCATGCCCTGGGAGTATGACTCCAGGGCATAATTGCCCAGGGTTAAATCATACTCTTCTGACTTCTTGTAGGCCTCAACCGCTTCCACTTCGCTGCCTCAATTTCTTCTCGGACCCTACGAAGATCATCAACAAGCTTGGCATTTTCTAATCGAGCGAGGTCCCGATCTTGGGTCATTAGTGCCAAATCAGATTAGACCCTTGCCAATTTTTCTTCAGCATTGTTGGCTCGGGTGGCCTCGTACTGTACAGAGTGTACGAGTTGACTCGACGTCTCTCCTCGTTTAACACCCTATTTAATAAGACCCCGGCCAATGCTGATCAGCTGCAGGTCGAGACAAAAACTTAGCCATCTTTTTCAAAGATAACAAAAAGATCAATGCTCGGGATAGAAGGATGGGATGTACCTTCTTGGCTGCATTCAGGAAGTGGTCTATTCCACTTTTGATGGCCACTTCCTCTGTGTACTTCTCCAAAAGGTCGGGATGAAGGCCTTCCTCTAGCTTCTCCCTAAGATCAGCCAAAGTGGGGCCTTCAGGCACCACTTCCGGTGCTGGAGATACATGCAGGGGTTGATCACGGGGAGCAGGACGGCGCGTGTCTCGACCACTCTCCCTCTGAGGAGGGACGTTTGCACCCCTCCTAGAGGTCTCTCCTACCCCGGATGAATCTTTACGGATCCTTTTCTGATAACGGTGCCGCACGACGCCATCATCCTTTCTTTTTTGGGCAGCGTTCCATGCCCTCTCCTCGGCCGCTTTTCTAAGCTTGTCCCTGTCAAAAGCCATCACTGCAAAATAATAAGAAGAAGGAGATGAGTAGTGGAACAAGTGCTAGAGGTTTTAAAAATTTTAAAAGAATAATAATTATTACTTAACTTACAAGGCCGAGAACTACAGGGCTGTAGGTCAAGACCGGCCTGTCCCAAAATCTCATTGGTTGTCAAGTTAGAGGCCTCTTCAGCCAAAAGGCCAAAATCGCACACCTTAATGGCATAGTAAGAAAGTGACCATCTCCTCCTCACTTTTATGCCCCATCCTATTGAAGCTATCTACATCTGGTTTCCTAAAGGTCGAAAAAAAAATGTTTTCCCCGACTCGGGGCTTTACAAAGAAAAACCTTTCCTTCCAATATTTTATGGAGGAAGGAACCCAAGGGACTTCAAAATGTCCCTTCCCACTTAAATACATGAAGCATTTGCACAGAGGCATGTACTTCAAATCCAAAAGACACTTGCATAAATCGACGGTGGGTTCAATTCCTAGACTCCTACATAAAACTAAGAAATATACCAGGATTCTCCACCCATTGGGTGCGAGTTGGCCCGGGACTATACTAGAAATAAGAAGAAAATCAATGAAAAAGTGGTGCAATGGAAGCCTAAGCCCGGCCACGAGGGATTCGTGAAACACTACCATCTCCCTCTCCCGGCAATGGTAAGAAACGTCATCTGCTTCCGGAGTCCGGGCTATGTATCCCTCGGACAGCTCGAACTTCCTCATATCAGCCTCAACCATATGCTCCTTCATCCTACTGTTAAAGGTCAGGAGTTCAAGGTCGGTCTCACTCGACCCTCTACCTAGGTCAGCATCATCCTCAACCTCTTCCTCACCACCCGACTCCTCATCCTGGGAAGGTGGGGGCTGGTAGAAACTTATTGGATCGACCTCTAAGGGTTCATCTAGGTTCCCTACTTCCCCAAGGTCGGTTATGTTCACTTGTCTGGCCATTTTTTCTAATAAAAAGTTACAGAATTAAAAAGGTCAAGAGTGGTCGAGCTTACCTAAAGGAAATGATGTTTGAAAGTGAGATCGTGCTAGACGCTCGAGGAGTTCTCTGGTTTCTCAAAAAATCGGAAAGTAAAAAGAATGAGAGGATAGGGACCACATATATATAGGCAAAAATAGGCAGGAAAATTTTTGAATCTCCGCCTCTCACTTTCGACACGTGGCGGCAATCTGTTTACACACTATTAATTACAACACATTAATCAAAAGATAATAGTTGGCAAAACGCATCATTAATAAATATAACAGCTGTCAAAAGATGCATGCATTCAAAGATTTACTATGGATCTCTGATGCATGGGGGCCAATGATCGGTACAATTTCAAGTGGTTATGATGGGCTAAAGGTTTAAAACTTCACAAGCCAGCCCATCTTGGTCATAAGGCCAGCCGTATGCCCGGACTCCTTAAAGTCGGGGAGTCTAGGTTCTTCAATGCAGGATCTTCCCAGCCCAAGCTTTGGGTCGACAGGCCTGTATTGCCCGACCTTCTTAATATTTATTTCCCTTAAGATATTAAGGTCGGTCTATCCCGGTCACGTGAAGACCAGGAGCCCGGTGCAAACGATGTTTGGACTCCTTCTTCCATTAAACAAGGTTAATGGACTTTTCAGCCCTATAAATACAGTTCCTTTGATCACATATTATTCATTCATTATTCTTTACGTATTCCAGTTAAATATTCTCTCTCTACTTTTCTCCATAATACTAATTCTCACACCGAGGGGGCGACAGGGAGAATCTTCCCCGCCTTTTTTGCAGGTCATCCAAGGAGAATTCATTCATCTTTTCTAACAATCAAGTATCATCAGATCCTGCCACGTCAAGGTTAGGATTTTCTACAGCATCAATTGCCAAAAGGCTTTTAATTTGCAGCATTTGCCTTGGCATCATCTGCATCCTAAGCAGGCGGCTGAACTTGGTCCTCCTCCAAATAATCATTCCCAAATGCATCTGGTGGGACCTCATAAATCTTCACCTTGAGGCTTCGATGGATCCTAATTAACCAGACCTATTCCTCTTGTTACCACCAGCTTTCAAATCTGAGTTAAGAGCACCATTCGAAACTCCTTGTGGAATCAATTTTGTGAAAGAATTTGAAAGATGAGAATATAAATCAACAACCCTTCTGATGTTTTAGACCCACATTTCTGCCCAGATTGTCTGGGGTCTTGGATTTGTGGTTCTAATTAATCTAATTGATCAGAAGCCTGTTCTGATCTAGTATATCCTAGACCTCAACAAAATTCTCCTCAAATGTGCACCATTTTGCCATCAAGATGCCTGCAGCCTGCACCAATGGCACCCCCCTCCATTTCTACTTCAGATTCAAAACAACATAATGATGATAAACAAGAAGAGATTGGTTATTTTTTATTTTTTATTCGATGTAATGCAAGGACCCAGAAGTGAAATTATAACACATTCTCATAAGCCTTACCAAAATTTTTGTTTGTGCTCCTACTCAAGCTTACCTCCAATTCCAAAAGCATACTATTCCATTTCACGGAAGTAATTTCTTGGTTAATCAGATTACCAAATATCCACTTCTGAGACAAGCTTCTCAAATTAATACATTTTTATGTGTCCAACATTACATGCAAAAATTTTTATGATGGTTACATCGAATACCAAAAGCATAATATTTTCTTCCTATAACCAACCTGCCTATATTTCTAAGGGTGACATTATATATCCAACATTAATTAGTCCAAGCCTCCAAATGTTTGATTCTATAATATAAAATACAGTAACTAAACTTGCCTCTTCATTCAATTTTACTCTTTAATGCTCCAAATCATGCTTTCATCTTAAAGATTCATTAGAATAAAATCCACTCTATATATGGAAAGTATCATTCATTTACCTATTCAGAATAATTTTCTAAATGACTGTACAAAGTTTTTTGTATGAAAATAACAATTTATAGCTCTGTGCAATTTTTTTCAATCAGTAACTTTCCAGTTACTCGTGGCTGAGGTGAACATCTTCACCGTGTACATCAATGGTAACACTTTAACTGTTAAGACTTACGAGAACATTACATGGTTAGCTCACATTTCATATTGAGATAAAAATCTATAGACATGAGATCAGTTTAAGAGGGTTATAAGTGCTTTTCTGGGATACCTTAATCACATTAAAATTTAAAGGTGAAAGCCAAACATTAATTTTAACAGCACAATGGCCCAGTGAACTTCATTACGCCAGAAGAGCAAGTCAAGAGCTAGATTACAAACACTGCAAACTATAGGTGAGCTACCCAAAACTCAAAAATATAGGGTCATGTGTTGATAAAATACCAACACCAAATCCATGTAATAACACAGTGTCTAACAGTTGCTTGGAAAGAAATTTACCATTGACTGATCAAGCTCTTTATCATCGAAGTGATTTCCATGTTGAAGCGCAAAGTATTTGGCCACCATTTTTTAAAATCTAAATTTATCTAACACTCAATCTCAACCATCTATCTTAGTCAATCATATCATTTTTTACTTTTCAAACATTTTTTAACCACACATTCTCCAAAAAATACCATTCAAAACCCCGTTATTTTCAAAAAAATGGGGCACAAACTTGAACAGGAATTGGATTTCAAGAGATACAGGGAAGGGTTCAATTCATCTAATTCAGAAAAGGTACTTGCAGTTAGCTTACGAAGTACTGAAGTAGTAACGCCATGACTGTTTTTCATATTAGCAAGGCCAGGACAATTTTCTTTTCTTCACTTTTTATCCCTCTAATTTCTTATCATAAATGTATTTAATGGAATTTATCTTTGCTTAGATTAATATTGTTAATGATTGTAATTATTTTCATTTGTTTATATATTGAAAGCATTACATGTCAAGTCAAGCCCTCCAACTAGTTAGATGAGTAAATAAATTGAAGATTACAACTAATAGTTAACATTAAAAATAGTTTGATAAATACATAATACATTTGTATACTACTACCAGCAAATATCTATATGAATTTTGCACGTCAGACATAATCCAAACAACCATAATCTGGTGTCTTTTTAATACTAAACTATGTTAATTATCATGTTACAAGTCATAATCAATTGGTCTCTTTTGACTCGAATTTTCGCAGGAAAATGATGTGTACACACACAAATACATGCTAACGAACTAAACTCAATCACTAGGCAATTATGTGCTGGAATTATGTTAATGGATTCATATGCGCGAACTTATACGTTGATGTAATTCGACTTGTTTGTACTAACTAAATATTACTATTTCTATTACAATATTACTATGAACCCCACAGTCAAATTCTGTACAAGGTCCTCAATTCTCATTAAGAGGGTGAAGTTGAACCAAGTACCAATATATGCAAGTTGGGGCTACCCGTCCCCATGGGCAGCACAGAACTCTCTATGAGGGATCAGAGGAGTTTAGAGCCCTTAATTATAACAAAACTAGATTCATCATATGAAAGGAGCTAGAAAAAAAATGTACTATTCTTCTCTAAAGGCAACAACACTCAACTACAAGAAAGTCACGAGAATAAAACGAAACTTAGAGACGACAGCAAAAGTCGTGTCAAACACTAATTCTTTTGAGACGATAAAAATTGTGGTTTCTATAGGTACTCCAGGATTTAGAGACGACAAAATTTAGAGATGACAAACATAGGCGTCTCTACTACCCTGGGCCTATTGAGATGAAAGAAAATGTCATCTCAATAGTCCAAAGCGTTAGAGGCGACATTTATTGTCGTCTCTATTACATCGGGTTGTTGCGAAAACTGGAAATGTTGTATTTATAGGTTGGACCTTCAAAGACGACAAAATGTCATCTCAATTGAGCTTTGAAATAGAGAAGGTATTGTCGTATCTTTTGATCCGGCCATAAGGCGTTAAAATTTCCATCCATGAAATTAGAGACGACATAGTTGTGGCAAATTTACAAGAATTTAGAGATGACATAGTCGTCTCTATTGATCTGACTGTAAGGCGGGAAAATTTCCCGCCATGATCTTAGAGACGACATTGTGTCATCGAAAATTTTCTAGGATTTCTCTATTTATCCGGATGTAAGGCGAGAAAATTTCCCGCCTTGACATCGGAGACGACATGTGTTGTCTCTAACAAACTGTATTCATTAATAACATAACAATCATGTTTTTCCCCATTTTCATGTCTACATTACAAAAATTTTCCCCTTTCTATTTTTTCTCAACTAAAATACTAATAGTTGATACTCTCTATCTAAAAAAAATTATGTGATTTTGGTAAGATATTTGCACCAAAATTTCTATATTTTATAAAGTTTTTAAATAATTCATTAATAATATGTTGTTATCTTTCTTTATGCTAGTTTTCGGCATTCTAGGTTTTTTACCGAGGTTGGAGATGTTGTTTGAAAGAGCTGGAAAGTGAAAATTTTAAGATTTGGTAAGTTATTTTTATCTAATTATAATTTCTTATTAAGTATTATATTTTATGTTTTTTAACACTTTATTGATACTTGCATTGAGCTTAGAATACCGTTTGAAGATTACTTTGTTAAGCACACATGTCCTAATTTAGGACTGTTTGATGTTTATAAACTAATCTTTGAATTGTCTCATTAGAGCATCTCCAATGCACTTCATCAATTGGAAAAAAAGATTTGACACATCAACAAATTGATAAAATGAGTTAAAAATGTCTCCCCAATGCACAATGTTAAGCTGACGTGGCTGAAAAAATTGACAATGTCGAGTGCTTTGTCTACATCTTGATAGTCCGTCTAACCTGATAAGTTAGCATTTATCTTTATTTTATAATTACTTTAACAGCTAAATAAAAGAATGGTATAGATAAATATGTACATATGTATTCTCTCTCTGTATATTATTATTTTATATTTAAAAAAAATGTCACATAATCAACAACATTTAAATGTAGACGAAACCATTGGAGATGAAGTTTTATACTTCTCCGTCAATTTATCCACGTTCTCTAGATGTCCATCAATTTCATTATCCACGAAGTGAATTAGAGATGCTCTTATTGGACAATTTGACATTGATTAGTGAGCTACAACTTATATTATTAAATAAATTTTCCCGCAACACCTTCATTATTACCGCGTAAATGTCAGTGTTGTCTCCTAAAATATTATTTGGGTGTGGGCTATGTTTTAATGTAGTTCTACACTTAGGAGAATCTGACACGACCCGTCCCGAAATCACCATAATGGACTCGAGACAATAAGTGCGCTGATGTTGGAAGTCAACTAGATGCTAGACCCACTACCAAGCCTGACTGTAAAATACTACCAATGATCTGCTAAATAATGAAAAATCATTTTATTTCAAACAAATGTGGGCCCAAGTTGATATTTAAATGCTCAATTTTGAATGAAATGATAACCTACACATGTCTTACTGACGTGGCTCCAAAATCAACAGGCTCTTCACACTTCCAAAACTCAGTTGTTACCTATTAAGGAAAATTGTAGAAAAATATATGATTTGATAGCTCAGTGAGTAGAGAAATTCGATAAGAATCATACTTTCTCAATTATACACTTTGATCGAAAATCAAGTTTACATATCTTGACGATTCACATAATAATATCATATCTTCTCACATCACATTATCAATAGTATACTCTCAACACAATCTGTAATCTCTAGGTATGGTCATACCCTAACAAATCTCACCAAAATGTACTACAAGAAAAAGGAGCAAAAAAGACGAAAAATTAGAGACGACACGAAAAGTCGTCTCTATTGGTCGATCAACAGAGACGACACTGTTGGTCGACCAATAGAGACGACTTTTTAAGTTGTCTCTATTAGTTGTCAACCAACAGAGACGACATTGAAATGTCGTCTCTATTGATCACCAATAGAGACGACATTATGGAGTCGTCTCTGTTGGTTGCAAATTAATAGAGACAACTTAAAAAGTCGTCTCTATTGGTCGACCAACAGAGATGACTTTTTTTGTCGTCTCTATTGATCGATCAATAGAGACGACTATTCTGTTTTTTTAAATTTTTTATTCTTATTTTTTAAAATTTCGCTATTTTTTTTGTTGACCTTTTTAATTATTTACATTTATATAATTAATATTAAAGTTAATTTGTTAAGAAAATATTATTAAGTTAACTAATATATATTATTTAAAACAAAATTTAACACAAGAATTTAATTGTCTTAGTGGTTGGGACATCACCACCCAACACTTAGGTCCCGAGTTCGAATCATTGTCATACACAATTATCATATAAATTAAAGAAAATTACGGGGTCGACAGTTCGGATCGAGATTTGGATCGGGTTAAAAAGGGATTGAATCGGGTCAAAATAAATAAATAAAAAATTAATTAAATATTTTCACAAATAGAGACGACATTTAAAAAATTAATTAAATATTTTCACAAATAGAGACGACAATGCCGTCTCTAAAAGTCGTCTCAATTGCCCCGGAGGAAACAGAGACGACGGAGTCGTCTCTAATTATCTTCAGCCACGCACCTACAGAAACGACTCATTGAGACGACTTTGTCGTCTCTAATAACCAATAGAGACGACTTTAGATCATTTAGAGATGACTTTTGTCGTCTCTGTTGGGCCGAATTCTTGTAACCCACTGAATATAATATGTAATCTAGTCCACCTCACGGGCTAGTCTCAAAGACATCTGAGAATCAATTCTAGAACACGGCTAAGACCCCTCAATAAACTATATCATATACAGTCAGACCCCTCGAGGTAATATCATACCTGGTCAAGACCCTTCAGTGCAGTATAGAACATGGTCAAAGTCCCTCAGTGAACTAGAAGAAGTATATAATCATGGGTACTTTTTGGTGGATTTCAATATTACATTTCTTTTCACAAATAATCATTTCACAATCTTTGTAATTCCAAAAATCTTATATTCTCATAATATGTCACAATAATCACATAATTTGACATACAAATTACATAATCATATTTAACGTAATTATATAAGCAATTTATCAATATTAAAATAATTAAGTTTTTTCCCTCACAAGTCTACTATATTGGATGATGATTAATTAAGTTGGTAGGCTGCCTTGATATCCATGTCATAACTTCTTTTCAACTTCTAATGATTACACAATCCAACTAATTAAACTCAATTAGTCATCGCATGCCTGCTTATCATACTTACCGACTTCCATATGTACACAGAACAATTATGTCATCAATTAAACTAGTTTCTTCCACTGTGAAATCTCTTCAAGTTGTTTTAAATTTTGAGAAATCCAACCTCAAGTCCTTAATTCAATTATTTGATATCATTTTTGATATAAGTTGTAACGCCCCGAATTTCTTTTAACCCGACGCGTTATCAAACATAATCTCGCTCACGTTAAAATTTTGAAAACAAAAACTTTAGGAAAAATGCTTTAGATTTAAATAATAACTACATTTTTTAAAAATTTAAAGATACATTTCAAGTGGACTTAGAAAAATGAGAAATAAATAATTTGAAGAGGTTATAGAAAAATTCAGCAACTTATGCCATTTTTCTCGAGTAACGCTGTGTGTTTGTAAAAATTATTTAACATGTAAAACGATGTCGAAAAATTATGAAACTTTTTTAAAACGTCAAGAATTCATATAAATACAACATAAAAAAATTTGGGGTTTTGATGACAACGTTTAAAGTACGAAATTATTTTTTTAAACATCCTAATCACTGTTTCCGAAACTGCCCCGTCGCAGTTTACAAAAAAAAAAAAAATCATAATAAACTCTACAGGACTCCAAATGACCTATTTTCAATTCCGTATGATGGAAAACACATAAAGGGTTATTTTCCATTTTGAAACATTCAGAAATTATAAATATATAACTTAGTGTGAATTTTCAAAGTGCAACTAAAATCTGAAATTTTCAAGGCAGCAATCAAAATATACATTTTTCTCCAAAAGTAACCATTCATCAATCAAGAAGTACATTCATTCAAGAAATTTTTGAGTCTTAAAAATGTATTGCAACAATAACAATAATAAGTCCAAACACAAATGCATAAAAACTTAAATTTCATTCACTACCGCCCGTCATTAAACCATGTCCACTAGTCATTCAATCTGCAAAGTTTTTAAATATGAGCATTTCGAAGAAGTACTCAGTAGTATATACACACGCTAATGAAAGTAAAATATACCAACATTTGATTATATGTCAACATCAACTTTCATTTATGGGAAACATTTTAACATGACCCGTTAATAAAATTTACTGTGATTACCTTCAATCATCAATCATAATCTCATCATAAATAAATTCATAGAATGCCAAAAATAAATTACCACATGAAAATCTTTGCATTTCATCAAATATAACACATTGACACAAATTTAATGCTAGCATAATATTTAATTCAAAAGCTTAACAACTTGTGTACGAAAGGGAATACTACCTTAAATTTTCAGAAATTGTTGAATTGAAACACACGTGAAAATCCTTGTCAAGATCAAAATGCAAACTTAAATAACAGTGTCTAAATTAGAAGAGAAACATATTCTGCCTGCTATTTTTGAAAATAAAACAGAATGAAGGTAGAAAAATAGTGTACACCTTATGCTATGCTATTGAAATTGGATAATTGAATTCCTTTAAATGAATAAGTTAAAAGTGGAAGAGAGATTAATGGGTTAATGGGAGAGAATCATGATAACGTTCAAGTGATGAGGCACATTTTTAAAATTCAAGTGTAAGTTAAAACAATTGTGAGCATGAACGGAAAATATTTTTAGGAAATTGATATGTATTTGACTGACACGTGAGCAAAAATTACATACATGTAACTATATTTTTCAAATCTGGTTACATACAATACAATATTATAATAATAAAATAATATATAAGTTTTCACATTTCTTTAAATTACAATAACTTTGGTCGATTTCCACCAAAATAATTTTTTCTCGACTCAGGCTTAAATTATTTAATGTAAGATACAACATGACACCAATGTTGGTATATTTTTTATCAACCTTCAAAAATATCTTAAATATTTGACCCGATATAAAATTATCAATTTTTCAAAAAGAAAGACACTAATTAAAGCATTTGAATTTGCTTTGAAAAATATTTCAAATTAACTAATAAGTTCGACACTTTCAAATAAGTATGAATTTGAAACATATAATGTGATAAAACATATTTTACAATTAAACAAAATAATTGCTAAGCAATTGCACGTAACATCATGTCTCGATCAATAATTAACTTAAAACATTGAGAAGTGTCGTTGCGACGTCACAAGCTCATTAAAATGCTTTTGAGCTTAACATAAAAATTCTTCATTAAACTTAAAATTTCTTGTCGCTACATAAGAAAATCGAAGGATAAGTATAAATCACAAACTCATTTCCAAAGTTTCACTTTCTTTCACCTCAATATTTCAATAAACATTCACATGCTATATTCTTGTCTAATAACCCAAATAATATCAATAACCCCTAAAATTTTGAATTTAAACAAAATCTATGCAAACCTTAAAAATAATTTAACATCATATTCTACTCACCTCTTGAAGTTAAGAAGGAATTACACAGAAGAGAACTTGAGATTCAACGGCCAACTCTTGTTTCTTCCATTTTTTCTTCTTCTTTCCCTCTTATTTTCTTTCTTTCCATTTCCTTCTCGATTTCCTTGTATTCTTCACGTATTCAGCCTGTGTCGACTTTTGTGCTCCAGCCTTTCTCTTTATTTCTACCCCCAAAGTAAAATGGATAAAAGTATCACTAATCCTCTTGTTTTATTAGATAGATAAGATGTAGAGAAATCGAGTGTAAACCAAACCAAAAACTGAGAAATATTATTGATTTACAAACACCTTTACAAGAATTGTATAAAAGTTTGAATAAAATTCAAGAAATTTACAGAGAACCCTAAATACCAAAATATGTAAATCGCGTACAAATATTCAACAAAAAACTCTCAAAACAGAAACAAATTGTGTTTACAAGAACACAAGGGCACCTCTTAACAATTTCAGAAGAAAACTACAAAATTCTACTGAAAAACAAAGTGTAAGAAAGTGAAATCGCCATAATCAGAAGAGGCGAAGAGAGAGAGAGTTCAAGAGAGTTCAGAAAGAGAGAATGAATGGGTTCCAATCAGAGTAATGAATCTGGACACCTTTGGCTCTTCATATAGCGTATCAATCAAGATTGATCCAACGGCCTGAACTGTTCCATGTGGAAGTGATCAACGGTTGTAACAAGATCAGTTAGAAAGGATAAAAGCGTGATTCTGGAAGCACGGTTTTGCACAGGATAATGACATTAAAATGGGCTCAGTTTTGGACATATTCAGAAAGCCCAAGTCCTGACTACTGGGCAAGGTTGATGGGCTGATCAAAAAATGACCAATTGCTCTACAAATCTTCCCCTCAATTGGTTCAGACTGCAGCTATGTCATTCCAGCTCCTTTGATCAGTCCTGAAGTCCTTCAGTATCTACAAGCTATACTCCCAAACACTTAATTCCCTGCAAAATGCAGTAAAGCAGTATCAAACTCCAAAATGTTAAGAAAATTCAGAGCATCCTTAAACTTAGTGATAGGTATGATTTTAGTTCCAGCATCTGCTGGATTTAACTGAGTAGGAATCTTAATCATTTTCACAAAACCTTTTTCAATGATGTCCCTTATGAAATGAAATTTGACATCTATATGTTTGGACCTATTATGAAACACAGGATTTTTAGAAAGATATAAAGCACTCTGGCTATCAGTACAAATTTCAATTTCAGGTTTGTTCAAACAACCAATTTCAGAAAGTAAACCCCTCAGCCACATGCATTCTTTAACTGCATCTGCGGTTGAGATATACTCTGCTTCAGTTGAGGAAAGTGCAACTAATTTCTGAAGTTGTGCTTTCCAACTGATGCAGGCAGAATTAAGAGTGAAAAAATAGGCAGATGTAGACTTTCTGTTGTCAATATTGCCAGCAAAGTCAGAGTCTACAAATTATTTAAGTTCAAAAGCAGTTTTGGATTTTGAAAACATAAGACTCAAATTCAAGGTTCCTTTCAAATATGTCAATAAAGATTTAAGAGCTTCCCAATGGGGTTCTCCTGGATTACTCATAAATCTACTTAAAACACTGACAGAGAAAGCTATGTCTGGTCTGGTTGAGACCATTAAGTACATAACAGATCCTACAGCATTTGAATAAGGAACATTTTTCATTCTATAAAACTCTTCTGCAGTTTTAGGACATTGATCACTAGAAAGCTTAAAATGAGCAGGCAGAGGAAGTGAAACAGATTTAGAATCAAATAAAGAAATTTTTTTCAAAATCTTTTCAATGTAATTCTTTTGATTCAGAAAAATTTTCCCTGCAGATTTATTTCTAAAAACATCAATTCCAAGAATTTTCCTAGCTGGTCCTAGGTCTTTCATTTCAAATTTTGTTTTCAGATTCTGTTTAAGACTAGAAATAGCCTGCAGATCCTTACCAGCTATGAGCATATCATCCACATACAGAAGAAGATACATAGGATCAGAGAAATCATTTTTAAAGTAAAAACAGGAGTCATATGAGCTTTTCTGAAATTTTAGGCTTTGAATGAAATTATCAAATCTTTTGTACCATTGTCTAGGTGCTTGTTTCAGACCATAAAGGGATTTCTGAAGCAAACACACCAGATCAGTTTTAGATTTCTGTTCAAAACCTTTTGGTTGAGACATATAAATGGTTTCATCAAGCATACCATACAAAAAAACAGTTTTTACATCCATTTGCTCAAGTTCCAAATCATTTTGAGCAACTAATGCAAACAAGATTCTAATTGAAGTATATTTCACAACAGGAGAAAATATTTCAGTATAGTCTATGCCTTCTTTTTGTGAAAACCTTTTAGCAACTAACCTAGCCTTATATCTAGGTTTGCCCCCTTCAGAATCCCCATCTTTTATTTTATATATCCATTTACAATCAACCAGTTTCTTGTTAGGGGGTCTTTCTACCAAGGTCCACGTCTTATTTTTAATTAGGGAATTCATTTCCTCTTGCATGGCAGCAATCCACAAATTTTTCTCTTTTGATCCCATAGCTTCTTCAAATGAAGCAGGTTCAAGATCCAAAGAAGTAGTCAGAACAGAAGCAGAATAAGATTCATAATCATCAAATCTAACAGGGGGTCTTATTTCTCTTCTAGTCCTATCTCTGGCCAGTTGATAATTGTCTAAAACAAGTTCATCATGTTCAGACTGTGTGGGAGAAGCGGGTGCAGGTGATGCAGGCACATTATTATGCAAATGTTGGGGCTGCTCAGGCTGAAAGTAAGAACCATCAAAGCTTACTTCAGTTATCAAAAAATCATTTTCACAAAGTGGATTTTCATTCTTTTCAAACTTGTAAGGAAAAATCTTTTCATTAAAAATAACAGACCTGCTTAAAATAACTTTGAATTCACCTTGTTCTTTGACCCAAAGTCTATAACCTTTAACCCCTTCCCCATAACCAACAAATACACATTTTAAAGATCTTGGTTCAAGTTTGGACTGAACCTGATGAGCATAGGCAGAACAGCCAAAAACCTTTAAAATAGAGTAATCTGGAACTGCATCATTCCAGATTTGATCTGGAATGCTGTAGTTCACAGCACTGGAAGGACACAAATTGATAAGAAAACATGCAGTTTTAACTGCTTCCCCCCAAAATATTTTTGGCAAATTTGATTGGATTAACATGCACCTTGTTCTTTCTAACAAGGTCCTGTTCATCCTCTCTGCAACCCCATTTTGTTGTGGACTGTATGAAACAGTCCTATGTCTAAGTATGCCTTGATTTTTACAAAACTCATCAAATTCAAAATTACAGAACTCCAAACCATTGTCAGTTCTGATCACTTTAACCCTTTTGTTTTTCAAATTTTCAACCAAGGTAATGAAGTTTTTAAAAATAGTAACAGTTTGGTCTTTGGTTTTCAACAAATAAACCCAAGACTTTCTGGAATAGTCATCAACAATCAACAAGAAGTATCTAAAACCAGAAACTGTGTTAACAGGGGCAGGACCCCAAAGATCTGCATGCAAGTATTCAAGAATTACCTTGGATTTATGAACAACTTTACCAAATGAAGAAGTTTGTTGTTTTCCCAAAACACATTCTTCACAAAAACTAAGTTTTTGAAAAATATTCTTTCCAAAAAATCCATTTTTCTCTAACCTTTTAAGTCCTTTTTCTCCTACATGGCCTAATCTTTTATGCCACAAATCAGACAGATTGACATCAACAGTTTCAATAGTCAGAGAAGTAGGAAGAGAATATTTCACAGACAAAATATAAATGCCATTGGTCTTAACTGTGCTCAAACACAACAAATTATTTTTCAAAATATTTATGTATCCACTGCTGAGTCTTATTTCATAACCCTCATCATCTAAAATACCTAAAGATATTAGGTTTCTTCTTAAATCAGGGACATATCTAGTCTGATTCAAGGTCAAATTGTTATTATCAGCTAGTTTTAAGGTCACAGTACCTATTCCTTTTATGTCACAGGATACATCATTTCCTAGTTTCACAGAACCAGAAGTATGCACAGAGAAGGTATCAAATAAATCCCTATAAGGGCACATATGGAAAGTACAACCTGAGTCTAAGATCTATTCATCTTTCAAATTTGAAGTGGTTGTGACATAAACTTCTCCACTATTGTTTTGGATATCTGCAGGTTCCTGATGTTTATTTCTAGCATCATCTCTTATCTTCTTAAAGCACTTCTCAACTAAGTGACCTATTTTTCCACAATAAAAACATTTTCTAGTTTCATCAGGCTTCCTATCAATTTTATTATCATACCTTTTAGTTTCAAACCTGTTTTGATTAAAACTTTTATGATCATACTTCTTATCCCTAGGTTTGTTAGGTATGAAGTTTCTATTTTGATATTCTTTAGCCTGTCTAGGATTGTTTTTATTTTGGGTCCAGGGTTTTAAATTTCCTCTAAATGAGTTTCTACCCCTATATGAAGTGGACTCAACATTATAGGCCTCTTTGTGCTCAGACCTAGATTCCAATTCCTTATTCTTAAGAGATGTGTATATTATTTCAACAGATAATTTTTGCCCTCCATACTCTAAAGCATTTCTAATGTCCTTATATTTATCTCCCATGCCATTTAGCAAACACACAACCTTTTGGTCTTCAGTGGTTTTTTCTCCTGCATTTAGAAGATCCTGAGTTATCCTATTAAATCT
The DNA here is from genome assembly GCA_963555705.1 of Ligustrum vulgare. Taxonomy (NCBI): domain Eukaryota; kingdom Viridiplantae; phylum Streptophyta; class Magnoliopsida; order Lamiales; family Oleaceae; genus Ligustrum; species Ligustrum vulgare. The sequence continues at coordinate 25,091,632 of OY743171.1, forward strand.
GTCTATGTTTTCTTCAGCACCTAAGGTAGGATCAAACTTAAAGCTAAAAAATTGTTTCCATAGAAAACATTTGTTTGGTAATGAAACAGTAAGGAAAAGTTCTTCAAGTTTATCCCAAGGTCTGCAGCAGTTTTAGTATCCCCTACTTTCCTAATCACAGTATAAGAAAGGTGAAGGAACAGGGTACTCCAGGCTAATTCATCTAATTCAGTTCTTCTTTCCTCAGTCATAGTTTCAAGATAGGTTTCATCAATGGCTCTAGCACATTTTAATTGAAGTAGTAGGGCTTTAATTTTCTGTCTCCATAAACTAAAGTCCCCCTTCCCACTCCATATTTCTACTTCTACCTTAGCAGTGTTCATGATTAAGGCAATTATGGGAATCAACAAATATACAACAACGAGCAGGAATAATACAAAGTAGGCAATATTATGCAACCAAGTAAAAACGGGATTTTACAAATTTCAATTTGTGCAGAATACAACACAAGGCACAAGATTAGTACTGCAGTTATCAAATTATACAGTAGTAACTGAAACTAAGTGCAAGAATCAGAGATTATAACTTTCTTTCCCTCAACCCAACTTGGGTAGGCCAAGAACTCCCTCAGATTCCCGGATTCTCAAAAGGAATCCTGGACAAAGGTGAGTAAAAGGGTCCAAGAGGGCTTCAACGGAGGGAAAAAGAAAAGAAAAAACAAAGTAATTAAGAAAACCCTAAGGAATTTCAAGATATCACCTGTTCAAAATTTCCTTTTGAAATTTCCAAGCAAAATCAGATCTGACTTCAGATCTTTCAGGATCAATAACCAAGATGCCAAGTTACCACAAGATCCGTAGCCAAATATACAGATCCACACAAAGAACTCAAAGGTTTCAGAAATCAACCCTGAGTCTTAGGATCTATGGTTTTTACACAAAATTTTTGAAGTTTCAAAAGAAAAAGAAAGATCCCTGAAACCCAAACGAAAAAACCCCTAAAAAATTTTCCCAAATCAGAAAACCCTAAGGCTCTGATACCACTGTAGAGAAATCGAGTGTAAACCAAACCAAAAACTGAGAAATATTATTGATTTACAAACACCTTTACAAGAATTGTATAAAAGTTTGAATAAAATTCAAGAAATTTACAGAGAACCCTAAATACCAAAATATGTAAATCGCGTACAAATATTCAACAAAAAACTCTCAAAACAGAAACAAATTGTGTTTACAAGAACACAAGGGCACCTCTTAACAATTTCAGAAGAAAACTACAAAATTCTACTGAAAAACAAAGTGTAAGAAAGTGAAATCGCCACAATCAGAAGAGGCGAAGAGAGAGAGAGAGTTCAAGAGAGTTCAGAAAGAGAGAATGAATGGGTTCCAATCAGAGTAATGAATCTGGACACCTTTGGCTCTTCATATAGCGTATCAATCAAGATTGATCCAACGGCCTGAACTGCTCCATGTGGAAGTGATCAACGGTTGTAACAAGATCAGTTAGAAAGGATAAAAGCGTGATTCTGGAAGCACGGTTTTGCACCGGATAATGACATTAAAATGGGCTCAGTTTTGGACATATTCAGAAAGCCCAAGTCCTAACTACTAGGCAAGGTTGATGGGCTGATCAAAAAATGACCAATTGCTCTACATAAGATAAGAAATGCATAATTACAATTGAGGCCTCAATCTTCATATAAGATAACATTAAGTCCAAAACTTCAATTAATTGCAAACTAAATCTGTAAATTTCATTTTCGATCATCTCAACAATCAAACTTTTGTAATTACAAATTAAGCCTCAATAAAATCATTTATTCAACTTAAGTCCTTATTCGATTTGACTTCCTTGATTTTTGACTAGCACAAAAAAAAGGTTATCACAAATAATGGGGAGATACTGAAGAAATGTACGTGTGACGTAGAGGCAGTAATAGGAAGAATTGACACAACTCGTGATTCGCGAATCAATGTCTAATGGTTAGAGCACATACTTTGAATTAGTATTGGAGCGATAAGGAGTTAGCACATGTTTATTTCACTCGAACATTTAAGTTATATGTGTTCTTTTTTTCTTTTTTTTTTTGGCAGCACAAAGGAAGTGGAATAGATATGGACAAGAATTGGTTAAAACTGAACAGAATGCGGGGGCAAGTCTACCAAATTTGCAAACGGAGTTGCAGCATTAATGAGAATGGTCAGGCCATTAGCAAATGACAATGGATGATTTCTTGCCCATACAATAACTATTTAAACAGAGCGAAGCAATTATTTTAAGAATTAAAATAGATGTAACATAAGTTTCAATAAATGAATTAAGGATATTATCGAGGAAAAGAATGTGAGGATAAAATAAGAAATCAAAATATTTCTACTCATCCACACTTTTAAAATATAGTACGTAAAACGTGGGTTGCATGTGATATTGCAACATCGTTATGACGTTATTATTATTATTATTATTATTATTATTATTATTATTATTATTGTTGTTGTTGTTGTTGTTAAAATATATATAGTTTGGATAAATTGGATGAAAAATTTTCAAATTTACCCTATACACTATTGATCATTCAAAACACACAATATACCAAATTAGTTAGTGCCCAATTTCTGTTATTAAACTCAATTTGCTCGTAAATTTAATTAATTGAATTATTAAACTGCAAACACATTTTAATAATTTTTTTCAGTGAAGATATATAATTAATGGCAAAATTTCATCATTGTTAAAATATAATGGACGCTCTTCACGTTTAACGTACATTTTTCAACCACAAATTTCATCAATTTTTATCAAAATATACTAAAAATGATATTATCATTTTTTTCATGAAAAATGTGAAAGGACATTCTATGCATTTAGGGGTTCAAGACGACCATCATGTAATATAAGATATGACAATTATAAAATTAAACAACAATAACATTAATAATAATGATATTTAAAGAGAATAAATTGAATGGTAAGGATCATACTATTGACCATAAATATAAAAAATTATGGGTAAATTGGGAAAATAAAAGTTTATCTCACATCTACACTTTCAATAGATAGTAGATAGCAACTTATTCAAAAACTCATTTTCAATCACATTCTACCAATAAATAATATTACTCATAAAAGATTCCCTTCTTTTTTATGATACAAATAAACTCTTAAAAATCTGGCTCAAACAGGGGGCTACATTTACAAGATAAAATTTTAACTTTTTATAGACTAACACTGTAACACATCAAAAGTCCATGATCGATGATAATTGATTAGGCAATGTTTGGACATGTGAATTACAATTTATTCGGTTAACATTGCTTTGTTAAATCATTTTTTATTGGTCAAAAATAATTGTGGAACGTGGCAAATTATTCCTCTGTTTAATGTACACTATTTGGTAAAAAATTATTTTTAATAATGATTGATATGATATTATGTGTTTTAAAATCAACAATAAATAAATAAATTTATGTATAAAATATTTTATTATTAAAATATGTGGTTAAAATCGAATAGTATTGAAAAATAAACTTTTTTAAATCGATCATAATTCAACTTTTCAAAGACACAATTATTAAACACGCAAGTGTAGTCAGACTGGGACACAAATTCTTTTTAATTTGAATTGAATAATAATAAAAATGTCAATAAACGTCGTAGGTGATCATCGTGCATTTTTTTACCTATATATCCATTTCACTTCTTTCTTGTTTTCCTCACCCATTTGTAACAGATCTATATGACTATACATTCAGAAAGAAAAGCTGAACAAAATCATGGTTGACGCGGTGATTAGCACGGTAGTGAAACGATTGACTCAATTCATTGCGGAGAGGGTGCGAGACGAAGTAAATCTGGTGCTCAACTCCCAAAAGGAAGCTAAAAATCTGACTTCTATGTTGCAGACGATTCAGACACTGCTGGAGGATGCAGAGAAGAGAAGAGTTGCAGATCCTCGTGCTAAAGAATGGTTGAAGAAGATCGAGGAAGCGGCGTATGAGATGGATGATGCGTTGGATGAATGGGAGATGAAGAACATTGAATTGGAAATGGAAGGATCCCAGCAGGATGATGTTTCTGAAATATTCTGGGAGAAGGTAAGTTCATTTATCCACTCACTTTGTTTATGCTTCCAACATTCCATTGAGCGTCGTCCTATTGCCCTAAAAATAAAAGAACTAAATGGAAGACTAGAGTCGATCGCCAAGGAGAATGAAGAAAAATTCAAATTTTTTCCAAATTTGTCCAAAGAGAAGGATCCAGATCATGATTCTCCAGCATACAAGCCACCAAAAACTTCCTCCCTCGTTGACGTGTCCAAAGTAAAGGGTCGAGATGACGTCAGCAACATTTTAGTAAGCCAGTTGTTGTCAGAGGGTAGCGAACAAGGGAATGACAATGTCCAGATCATCGCTCTTGTGGGACAGGGGGGATTGGGGAAGACGACTGTAGCCCAGCTAGTGTTTAACGATTCTCAAGTGGAAAAACATTTTCCATCAAAAACATGGGTATGTGTGTCAGATCCTTTTAATGGAATCAAGATTGCTAAAGAAATCCTGAGATCCTTAAATGAGAAGTTCGAACCTGACGATGCCTTTGAAACGTTAGTACAACTTATCAAAAGCTCTGTTGCGTGGAAAAGATTCCTTCTCGTCCTAGATGACATATGGACAGAGGACAATAAGAACTTGACAGACCTGAAATTGCTTCTCAGCACTTGTGCCCATGGGAGTAGAATCTTGGTGACAACGAGGAAGGATAGGGTGGCAAAAATGATGGAAGCTCAAATCCAACCATTGGACCGACTCTCTGACCCTGAATGTTGGTCTGTGATGAGTCAGGAAGCTTTTCTCGGAGGGGAAAAGGAAAATCGCGAGACACTAGAAAGCATCGGTCGGGAAATAGCGAAAAAGTGTGATGGCTTGCCGCTTGCTGCAATTACTTTGGGAAGTCTGTTGTATGAAAAAGATACCGTGGAAGAATGGAAGGCTGTCTTAGATGATGAGGTATGGAATTTGGATATTGCCCGACACAAAATTTTTCCTCCTATCCACTTGAGCTACAAAGAATTGGACCTCCCACTCAAGCGTTGCTTTTCATATTGTGCTATTTTTCCGAAAGATTCAAAGATGGATGCAGATGAATTGATAAGAATGTGGATGGCACATGGTTTTCTCTTAGGTGGAAATGTAGAGAAGATGGAACAAAAAGGACGGGATTACTTGAAAAAATTAGTTGCCCTCTCCTTTTTCCAGGAAAACAAAGATGACATTTCTCCGCCTGTAGTATCATACAAAATGCATGATATTATACACGATTTTGCCCAATATGTCACAGAAGGTGAGTGCTTCAGTTTAGAAATTGTTGATGGTAAAGTCGTAGCAGGGAAAAAGGATTATCCAAATGCTCGCCATCTAGCTTGCATAAGTAACAGCAAGGTCTCCTCAAAGCCAGTTTTAAATTGCAATTTTGAAAAGCTTCGGAGTTTTGCTTCTGACGATTACGATTGCCTTCCTCCAGCTGGACTTGGCACTTTGAAATGTGTTAGGATGTTGATTTTCAACTATTGTCGATTGCAAGAGCTTCCGCCAGAGATCGGAAATTTAATTCACCTAAGATATCTTGACTTGACTGGCAATTATTTAATAGAAGAACTCCCCATATCACTATGCCATTTGTATAAACTTCAAACGTTGATTCTTTTGGGATTGTACAACCTTCGTAAGCTTCCAGAAGAAATCTATAGACTGAAAGAATTGAGACATCTCCTTGTTGATGATTATGAGTTACCTGGCAATTTTTTCCCTCAAGGATTCGAGAAATTAACTGGTCTTGGAACATTAAATGTTTTCAGAACTGAAAGAGGAGGGAGCAAGTTGGGATACTTGAAAGATTTGAACCAACTTGAAGGACGTCTACATATCATTATTGATGATGGAGATGATGATGATGATGATGCCGATGTTATTGAAGCTCGGAATGCAGAATTGAAAAATAAGAGTGGCCTTAGAAGTCTACGGTTGGATTTAAGGGGAGAAGTGAGAATGGATGTATTGGAGGCTCTTGAACCACCTCCAAATCTGTCTTGTCTAGAACTAGAACTTGATGGATTTGATGTTGAGTTTCCCCGCTGGAATATCACGACGTCCCTCAACAATCTGAAAACTCTTTTAATATCTGGCTTTTCATCTTTACCTCCGTTGGGAAATCTGCAGTTCCTTGAGTATATTCACGTTCAGGATAATAATTTGAAATACTTGGGCCGCGAATTCTTTGGAATAACTGATGGAAGAGCATTTCCGAAGCTGAAGGTGTTAAAGTTTTTGGAATGTAAGGATTGGACAGAGTGGGAAGACATAAGAGAGGAAGAAGAAAATGGTGTCTCCATAACGCCTTGTCTAAAGAGATTGCAAATTGTATTCTGCAACAAACTGAATTCTCTTCCCCACTGCCTCTTCCGCAGCCGCCAAACTAAACTAGAATATTTTCATATTACCGGTTCCGATCTTTTAATCGATCAATACAAATCTGGGGAATTAGGAGAAGATGAATTCGGGAGTCCAACTTTTGCTGATTCTGAGCAATACGAATTTGAAAAATGAGGAGAAGATGAATCTGTGAGTCCAACTTTTTTTGAGAAGTATTAGTAATGAGCGCAATGTATCAAAATTCAAGTTCCAGCTGTGTCAATGTAACGTTTCCATTAGATCTACTATTCTAATAAATACTCTCTCAATCTCTTTTATAATAATAATAATAATAATATCACACACAAGTTTCTATTTCTTTTCTAGCACAAACAAACAAAAGTTGTTCAAGCTAAATTTCATCATTTTCATTGGACTCGTGAATCAGACAAGTTTCTCCAATACAATTGGCGACGGGCTTAAATATAAAAGTGTTCGAAAAACCTTATCAATTTTCGAACTTGAAGTAATATTGATAATGACAATTAGTGTATGGTTGGATTGCTTCCATCATAATTTAAGAATCAAGTCTTACTGCATTCCTTGTGATGGTGGAAACGGTTTTGCCAAGGAAGTGCAAAGGTGAGGGTGATCTCTCAAAAATTTTAAAAAAAAAAAAAAAAAAAATTAAAGATATGGACAAATTGCTTAGATCTTTTAATTGTGCCGTAATATGAATAAAAAGTACCAACTTAAATTAATCAACATCAAGAGTATGTGACCTTCTATGGATGTTACCGCATTCCTTGTGATGGTGGAGACGGTTTTGGCAAGGAAGTGCTAAGGTGAGGGTGATCTTTCAAAAATAAAAAAATTAAAAAAATTAAAGAAATGGACAAATTGCTTAGATCTTTTAAAAGGTATGGGTGATCTGCTCCAATTATCCAACTATAAATATTTATTACCTATCAATATATGTAGGCTATAGAATTCCATACAATATACATGTCTCAATTTTTCTTTTAAAAAAATTGAAAAATTAAATAAATTATATAGATTCACAAGCATTACGCATGTGAAGTACATGATTACGCGTACATGACACTTGTCAAATGGACGACTAATTACATTGCGTAAAAACGCAACATAATACATTATCCTATCTCTCATATTTTCCTCATTAATTTTCTTAAGTTCTTATTTTTCTTTAAAAAAAACGACAAATTAAATAATTTATATAGATCCACAAGCATTACACATGTGAAGTACATGATTATTACGCGTACATGTCACTTGTCAAATGAACGACCAAATGCATTGCGTAAACGAAACATAATACATTATCTTATCTAATGTTATTCTTATTAGTTTTCTCAATTTCTTCTTAAGTAGCACATGTTTTAGAATTTCATATTACCCATTAGAAACAAAATACATACAAATCAATATTTCTAGACAAAACATCTAGACCAATAATTAATCAAATGTCTTAATTGTAAAACTAATTATACACAAGACAGTTATCTTATAATAATGGTAAATTGTACATATGATATTTGGGCATGCCTTGCTCACATTTCCTATTCGATCATTATCACTAGTGTTTCACCTATGCGATGCACGACATTATGTCGAAACATATAATTGCGACTTCAATATTTTCTAAAAAAATTGATTATACGTCAAACATGTGTATGATGAAATAAATATGAATATAATAAAATGAAAATGTAGTTTTGAAAAAAGAAAATGATAATTTAAGCAATAATCAATTAATACACTGTATTTAAATGAAAAAGAATAACTCGAAAAATTGAAGATCATTTAAAATTTTATTTTAGTTTATTCATTGTATATAAGAGTATAAATTATAGTATTTAAACAATAATAGGAATATAATAAAATAATACTGTAGTTTTGAAAAAAGAAATGATAATTTAAGCAATAATCAACTAATAAATAGTATTTAAATGAAAAATAATAACTCGGGAAATTGAAGATCATTTAAAATTTTATTTTAGTTCATTCGTTGTATAAAAAAGTATAAATTATAAAACGTAAAAAATTAATAAATCTAGATAAATATAATAGTGGTTCGATTATAATCAAAATACAAACTTAAATAGTTAAACATGCATTAACCAAATTATTAACCATGTTGTAGTCAAACATATATTAATTAACCAAATAGAAAATTGTTTGCAACAAAGTTGTTGGAATTTTTGACTTAAAACCAAACAAGCTCTTAAGAAATGTTATCTCGTCAAAAAAAAAAAAAAAAAAACCCTTTTTTAGAAACCCAAGTTCCGAATAACTTGTAAAAATAGTTTAACAAATTTAAGTTATTTAACGCAACAAGTAACAAAAATATGGTTTCAATCGATTTTATGGTTGTAAGCTTTTATTTATTTTTGTCCTGATTACTTTTAGTAATATCTGAAATACCACACAAGTTTATATTAAAAGAGATAACATTTCTTAAGAATTTGTTTGGTTTTAAGTCAAAAATCCCAACAATTTTGTTGCAAACAATTTTTTATTTGGTTAATTAATATATGTTTAACTACAACATGGTTAACAATTTGGGGATAACTTTTGGGGGTTTTTACATAGAGTGGTAGGGTTTGTCGAGAGGGATAAGATTGTATTTTTGGTCTTCCAATTGGAGGTTGTAGGCGTGCATCTCAATTGGAATTCAGATTCATTATGTCCTTCCCATTCTTGGTGGTTTGTTGAATTGAAACAAAGTTATTCAAGGTATTTTGATCCTACAAGTAGTATCAGAGCTAGAAAGGATATCTGCTGAATGCACAACCAAGTGGATGAACGAGACTCCCGGAACAACTACAGACGAATCGAGATGATGAACCCCAAGATGAAGAATTCTTGTGATTTCTCACGAGATGGTAGATCCATTAATGTACTGCAGTTGTGGTGGATTATTTCGTTGAATGGTGATCTCCCTGGGCATGAGGAGATGTGACGGGATTTATCTTGAGGGATGGCCAAATGGGTTGGATGTACTCGTGGGCCTTGTTTAAGGGAGGGATTTTTGGGTATACAAAAAAGTCTCACATCGGTTGTGAGGAAAGAAACAAACCACCATATAACTCAAGTGGGTTGCTCCACAATTACCACTTGGTGTTGGGTGGGAACTTCACTTGGACCTACGGGTTTGGGCTTGGGCTTGTGCAAATGATATCCATGGACCCTACAAAAATTGCATTAATTATTTCATTTTAAAAAATTAATAAATGTAAAAATAAAAAAAAAATTTAATAAATCTAGGTAAATATAGTAGGGGATCGGATGCATAGTATAAACAACATGTAATATAATTCAGATACAAAAGTCATACACAAACATAATTCGTTAAAAATTGAAATGTCAAGATAAAAATTATACAAAGTAAAAAAATGGTCAAATAGAATATAAAAATATCAAATATAATATTTAAGTGAAAAAGTTGTTAGTTAATAAGATAAAGATTTTAACCAATTACATAGCTCTTGTTTGGTGTAGAGTTTTGTAGTTTTTTAAAAAATGTGTGGTTTAAAAGTTTTGAAAAGTTAAAAGTTGTAGGCTTGACTAAGAATTGATGATTGGGATTGAATATTTATAATAGTTGTTTTTCAAATAATGGGACTCATGCATTAAAAAAAAAAAAAAATTAATGGGACTCAAACAAAGGCATAATAAGTTTATAAATACTTTTTGTTTGTATTTATTTATATAAAAAGGGGGAAATAAATTTAAAAATACATCCAAAATTTGTTGCAATAACAAATTACATTAACTATTTAATTTTAAAAAATAATAAATAATAAAAAACCTAAAAAATTAATAAATCCAGGTAGATATATTATTGGTCCAAAAATAATCAAAATACAGACTTAAATAGTCAAAGAAACATTAACCAAATAAATATTAACGAAATTGTTAACTATATTGTAGTCAAGCATACATTAATTAACCAAATAAATACTAACCATATTGCGATGTATGAAAGTTACTATCCGTAATATCGATTACGATAATTATTCATAAAACTTAATGATTATACATAATCAATACACTTATAAAAGGCATAAAAATATTCTATTATAATAATTATTAAAATTTAGAAAATAACATAACTAATTCAAATTATTAAAAAAATCTTTGAATAATAAATATCAATTATGTATTTAAATAATAAATGACTTTTAGTTTTAATAATTTTTATGAGTTATTATTAATTTAAATTAAATTACAAATTTAGTAATTTTTTAATGATATATATCATGGTTGATGTAATATTATAGATACAACTACAGACGAATCGAGATGATGAACCCCAAGATGAAGAATTCTTGTGATTTCTCACGAGATGGTAGATCCATTAATGTACTGCAGTTGTGGTGGATTATTTCGTTGAATGGTGATCTCCCTGGGCATGAGGAGATGTGACGGGATTTATCTTGAGGGATGGCCAAATGGGTTGGATGTACTCGTGGGCCTTGTTTAAGGGAGGGATTTTTGGGTATACAAAAAAGTCTCACATCGGTTGTGAGGAAAGAAACAAACCACCATATAACTCAAGTGGGTTGCTCCACAATTACCACTTGGTGTTGGGTGGGAACTTCACTTGGACCTACGGGTTTGGGCTTGGGCTTGTGCAAATGATATCCATGGACCCTACAAAAATTGCATTAATTATTTCATTTTAAAAAATTAATAAATGTAAAAATAAAAAAAAAATTAATAAATCTAGGTAAATATAGTAGGGGATCGGATGCATAGTATAAACAACATGTAATATAATTCAGATACAAAAGTCATACACAAACATAATTCGTTAAAAATTGAAATGTCAAGATAAAAATTATACAAAGTAAAAAAATGGTCAAATAGAATATAAAAATATCAAATATAATATTTAAGTGAAAAAGTTGTTAGTTAATAAGATAAAGATTTTAACCAATTACATAGCTCTTGTTTGGTGTAGAGTTTTGTAGTTTTTTAAAAAATGTGTGGTTTAAAAGTTTTGAAAAGTTAAAAGTTGTAGGCTTGACTAAGAATTGATGATTGGGATTGAATATTTATAATAGTTGTTTTTCAAATAATGGGACTCATGCATTAAAAAAAAAAAAAATTAATGGGACTCAAACAAAGGCATAATAAGTTTATAAATACTTTTTGTTTGTATTTATTTATATAAAAAGGGGGAAATAAATTTAAAAATACATCCAAAATTTGTTGCAATAACAAATTACATTAACTATTTAATTTTAAAAAATAATAAATAATAAAAAACCTAAAAAATTAATAAATCCAGGTAGATATATTATTGGTCCAAAAATAATCAAAATACAGACTTAAATAGTCAAAGAAACATTAACCAAATAAATATTAACGAAATTGTTAACTATATTGTAGTCAAGCATACATTAATTAACCAAATAAATACTAACCATATTGCGATGTATGAAAGTTACTATCCGTAATATCGATTACGATAATTATTCATAAAACTTAATGATTATACATAATCAATACACTTATAAAAGGCATAAAAATATTCTATTATAATAATTATTAAAATTTAGAAAATAACATAACTAATTCAAATTATTAAAAAAATCTTTGAATAATAAATATCAATTATGTATTTAAATAATAAATGACTTTTAGTTTTAATAATTTTTATGAGTTATTATTAATTTAAATTAAATTACAAATTTAGTAATTTTTTAATGATATATATCATGGTTGATGTAATATTATAGATACAAATATAGATGCATGTGAAGCTATCAATATATTTATCATAATTTCTGCATTTGCATCTCATATTTAACCTTTTTTCTAATTTTTATTCAAAAACATCAATTACCATGATTATAAACGTGTTAATAATCTTAACCCAGCAAATATTTGTATTTAACCCACAAATTATACTTTTATTTACAAAATCAAGTAGTTAAAAAAAAAAGTATACCAAAATTCTTATACCATATAATTTTTACACAGTTATTAAAATTAAAAATGATTAAAAAGAATATTAATTATTCTTGACCATAATATTATTAATTAAAGAGAATCAAAATATCAACTCTTAAATATTAGCCTAAGTTCAGTAACTTTGTTTATAAAAAATTTTAAAAATAACATAACTAATCTAAATTATTTTTAAAAAAAATAAAGAAAGAAACATGAAATGATAAATGTCAATTTATATATTTAAAAGTGAATGAATGTTGATTTCAATAATTTTTATAAGTTATTATTAACTTCGTTGAAATTCAAATTTTGTAATTTTTTAACATTCACAAAACTAATTTATCAATATCCGAGTAATACTATTAGTGTTGGTACGAAGTATCTTAATATATATATATATATATATATAAACAAATACACTACGATAAAATATGTCAAACACTTTAAAAAATTAAAAATTGCTCAAATTTAAATTAAATGATGCAAAATTTCAAACTTAATTATGTAGAATAAATAAAAAATGTTGTCCAAATATTGTTGACTACCATGAATAGAATTAATTTCCCTCAAAATATTATAATTTACATAACATAAGTAACTGGAGCAAATTAAATATGTGTTGTCCTATATTCAAATGAATGTAACAAGCAAATTAAGCAATTTGAAATGTTAATTTTAATTAAATTTTTATATTGCATATACAATTAATTTTGTATACAAAAAAATCATCTATGTATCTCATTTATAAAAGCGAGTGTTTAACTCAAAAGACATAACATTTATCTCTTACCTGTATCAAATTCAGTTTTTCTGAACATTCATTCTAAATTATACATTCTTTAAAAAATCATTTTTCACAATTTTCAATACTACTTTTTAAAATTAAGAATGATATATATATATATATATATATATATATATATATATATATATATATTCTTCATCCCAAAAAGATAGTCTTATAGTTATTTTCACGAGGATTAAGAAGTTGTAGTTAATATAGTTAGAATATTAAATTTTACTCCCTCCGTCCCATTTATATAGGCTTATTTGACTTTTCACACAGATTAAGAAAACATATTTAATTTTATTGAAAATGTAATTTTTGTAAAGAAAATTTTCAACTTACCCTTATTAATATCACAACTATTATTATTGAAAGTAATAAATAGTGGTATATTAGTAAACAAACAAAATAAATACTTCACAATAAAGAAACAAGCCTATATAATTGAGATAAGAGAAAGGAAATGATGCCTATATAAATGGGACGGAGAGAGTATCAATGATTTCCATTTATATCATTTATCCTTTATTTATTGTTTTAAGTGGACTAACTTCGCTTCCCACCAAAAATTTGAAAATGAAATAACTAAATAATTGGTGTGTATTGTAACAAGATATATTAAATAAGGATATATGTAGAAATGAAAAATTTAATACATGCTCAACATGAAAACAAGACTATCTTTTTTGGATAGACAAAAATAGTATACATAACTATCTTTTTTGGACGAAGGAAGTAGATTTTCATGCTATTATCTTCGTGAATCTTAAATGTCAAATTTTATCGAGTAGATAGACATTTATCGTAGTATTATACTTTCAATTATAATCAAGAAAATTATCAATATCGTGATTGATATAATATAATCTTATTTATTATAAGATGGTAACACAATTATGAAAAGAATCGAAGTCATAAAAAAATCTTAAAAAGCAAGATTAATGTGTGTCATCATGCATGATAACTTAATATAACATACTTTTATTCAGTTCGTCTCATAAATAATAATTAATGGTCCAATTTATACATATATAATAATAGAATAACCATCATCAATTTAAGCACATATTTTCCCGGCCATTTTCACTTATCATTTTAGAAAATTTCTTGTTTTTATGAATTTATTTTAATGCATAAATTAGGAAAGTTCAATTAATGCATGTAATAAATGATTTATGGATTTGAACAAAAAAAATATCTATAAAAAGTCATATTATAGATTTTTTTTTTTCTTTTGATAATTATTGCATTATTTTGAAGTCGAAAAATATGTAATATAGAGTCAAATCTAAAATCTCAATGAAAAGTTTAATACAAGTAATAAATAAGAGCAAACTCTAAAAATATCATTTGTAAAATAGTCTTAAATACTAAATGTAAAAATTTTACTTATACTTTTTACTTTTTCCAACATCCAGTCTTTTTAATTTATCCCATTTAAGTCCTAAAATGATACTTATTATTTCTTACCTAAATTCAATTTGACCTAATTGATAAATTTTGAATATTTTTCTTATCAAATTGATAGAAATAAAAGATATTTGATCTTTCTAAATAAACTCAATTAAATCATTTAATTTTCTACAACTTTAGGTTCCGATAAACTCATTGGTTCAATTTGTAAAATAGAAGGTGATAGCAAAATCATTCTATTTAAAAATATAATATGGTCAACATATTTATTTAACATGCACAAAGCAGTATGTGCAATTGTGAAAAATGAATTTAAAAAAAAATGTGTGGTTGAGAATGAACATTGAAACAAATTATTTTTGAAAAAATCAATTATATACAAATAAGTGACAAAGTCTTATATTTTGTGGGTTAAACCTCCATTTATAAATTAAGATGTATAAGTGATTTGTTGCATACAAAGTTAATTATATTTGTAATATTCATTCAATAAAATTTAATTAAATTTATATTTCATATTATTTATTTGTTATATTCATTTAAATATAGGACTGCGCAAAAATTTGTCAAGTGTAAGTTTAACAAATTGCAACATTTAATTTAGGTTTGAGCAATTTTTTTTTTTTTTTAAATGTTAGGTAAATTTTGGTAGTAATATATTTGCTTTTTTAGATTTAATGAAATGAAATATTTGTTTAATATATTTAAATATCAATTATTGCATTACGATAGTTAGTACAAATTCTTATAGTGTTATACGGTGAATCGATACATTAATTCTGTAAATGCCTATTAGCCTCTTTATTTCATTTTAGGATTTAAAAATTATAAACATTTCAACTTTTAAAAATCAAATAAACATAAGCTCGAGTTCAGTTATCAAATCAAGATTGTAAAGTACAAAATAAGTCACAGTTCCATATCTTAATTCGTCTAAATAGATTAAGAAAATTAGAGAATGGACACTTAGCTGTTAAATGAAATATGCAAGTCAGAATTTCATATTTTACTTTTCTGAGTATTTTTCATTATATATGAATGCATAATTTATATCGGACATTATATTTTTACAACTTATATTCAATAAATAATTTTCAATTATATCTTTCGTGCATCGTACGGGTGCAAATACTAATTTCAAGATAATATTAATGAGGTCAATAAGTAGTAGTAGGGATAACAATAACAAATTTTTACCAAAAATGGGATGGGTTCCCATTGAAGTGTTGATGCAAGTCCTTGTGGAAAAAGTAATTCTAGGGATACATATTATTTGTGAACAGTTTTAAAGGACATTATGATGTGACACGTATTCATTGATTGATGATAAATTAAGTGGTGGGATAGTTATTTTCATTAATCAATGAATATATGTCACATCATAATATTTCCTAAAAATGTCCATAAATAATGTCTGCCTAAAATTATTGTTGTGGAAATCATGTGAAAATTCGCATAATTAATTAAAGAACGTTTTAAAAGCTCCAAACTCAGGTTGGTAGACTATAACATGATGACTCGAGCCTCACGAATCAAGAATCTAAGGTATATTAAATACATTAGATTCGTTGAGATGCGAATGTAAGAACCAATATGGAAGAGGCTAATGCCCCTCCCATCCCACCCTCCAAAAAAACTCTTCCCCTATTTGCGTAAATGAGAGAGAGTAAGAGAAAGTTTGTTATGTTTTAATTTCATTTTTTAAGTTTTGCCCTTTATTTCCCAACTTTTCAAAGTAGTTATTTTTGTCCTCCTGATTTTAAAAGTGTGTTATTTCCAACCATAAAGTTTTAAAACATTATATCTCGGCCTTGCAGTTTCTGAAAATTTCTTACTCAATCTCAAGGTTCATTATTTTAGTGAAGCATCCCCTAACTTCTTACAATTGCACTATTTAGTCCTTAAAACTTTCAAAAATCTTATTATTAAACAAATTATTATTTAATATTCAATAGTTCAAGAATCTAATTTTAATTTTTTAAATTTATTTTATAAGACTAGACGAGGCGTGAAAGAATTAGAAGTTTTATCCGTTTACTCAAAACTCGAGAAATAAGGTAGACTCTACTTATTTTTTCAAAAATGCGCATAAATGATTATTTGGATTATAAATTTAGTATGTATGATTGTGTTCATGAGAATTACTTGCTTGTTGAAGCATGAAACAGAATTACTTACTTATTTAAGCATGAGACTATGTTACGAGAACTTACTTGCTTAAATTCATGAAACTTGAACTTGTATTAATTACTTGTTTATGAGACTACTGATGATTATTTACACACCTAAGACTTGAATATCATGATTATGTGTTTTAATTTATAATATGAAATGATTATTTTGCGCGAGTCAACTGATTATTTCATTGAAATACTCACGTCTTCCTAAACAATTTTTGCAGATGATGGAGTGGGCGACGAAGCGTACGATAGTAGCTATTAACGAGTCTTTAAAAATGTTTTATTTGAAATTACAAACTCATTTATTTTGTCAAGTTTATTTCATATCTAAATTGTTTACAGTTTGAGTCAATTTTATAAAACTATACGTATTGAGATTTCAGTTATTTTTCGCTCAATTATCATTTTGAAAGTTAGTTTAAGATGATAAAGTGACGTTCCGAGTATTTAGAACTCGAGGCATTATAATACAGTCAATTTTGTCTATTTATGGTCACTAAAGATCGAAAATAGACCTAGAGTTAATTTGGCAAGACCTGTAGTCAATTTTTGGAGAATAGATCACATTTGACACAAAAGTCTTTTCGGGTCTATTTGTCTCAATCGATGACAAATTGGGGTATAACGATAACCAAATGATCTAAGACGTTGATAAATAGTTCTCAATTTCCTTAAGTCATCAAATGGGTGCATCCAAGATTGTTTGAGTCGTGAGAAAGTCAAATAGACTCACATTGACCCTACAGTCTATTTGATTAGCTTGACCTTGAATTGACCCGTTTTCTCTTTTGAGACGTGTCGAGTGGGTAATAATAAGTTATTTTGTACTAAACCTTGATTATTTGTAGATTAGATACTCCTCAGAATAGTCATGGAGGTAAAATGAGTTGAATTACAGTAATCCGTACTTACACAAGTGTAAAGTCAAATTTGGATATGCCTCGAAGATCTCATGTTCCATATTGTGAATTCTAACGATCAACCAAATGATCGAAAACGTCAATAAATAGTTTCCATATGGTTTAAGTCATCCAATGGATGCATTCGAGAGTTTTGGGGAGTGAAAAGGTCAAATATACACATATTGACCCTACAATCTATTTGACTAGCTTGGCTTCGAAATGGTCCGTTTTCTCTTTTGAGTTATGTTGAGAAAGTAATAATAAGGAATTTCATGCTAAAAATTGATTATTTATAGATTAGATTATATACTTCTCTGAATAGTCTTAGGGTAAAATGAATTGAATTGTCTTTAACCCCTACTTACACAAGTGTAAAGTTGAATTTGGATATACCTGGAAGACCTCAAGTTCCAAACTGCGGGGTCTAATGATCAATCAAATGATCTAAGATGTCGATTAATAGTTCTCAAATGGTTTAAGTCATCCAACGGGTTCATTCGAGAGTTTTTAGGTAGTGAAAAGGTTAAATAGACCCATATTGACCATGCGGACTATTTGACTAGCTTGACCTCAAAATGGCCCGTTTTCTCTTTCGAGACGTACTAAGTGAGTAATAATAGAGTATTTCATACTAAACATTAATTAGTTATAGATCTAATACTCCTCCGAATAGTTTTGAAGGCAAAATGAGTTAAATTGTCTTAACCCCAACTTATAAAAGTGTAAAGTCAAATTCGGATATACCTCGAAGATCTCAAGTCCTTCATTGTGTGGTGTATGAAATCCAAGATAAAATTATACCATAATGTCAATTTGAACAAAATGGATCATACTCGAGAAACGGTCAAATTCTACATTCATATGTGATCATAACAAACAAAATTTTATATAGAAAACTACATTTACGGGGGTCAATTTGAAAAATAGACTCACGTCACAAAAATAGACCATGAGTTAATTTTTTCAAAGATGGAAATAGATCATGATGTGAATCATAGTGGGCTTGATGGGAAAAATTCAAATATTCAAGCTAAACAAGAAATCACAAAGTGTCAGTGAAGCTCACGACCGTAACCAGTGAAGTTTACGGCCATAAATCAACTACGGGTCAAAACGAAGAGTTCCAGGATTTTCATATTTACGACCGTAAGTATGAGTGTCACGGCCGTAACTCTTAAACAGGAACCAACTTACGACCGTGACACAATAATTATGACCATAACTATGTCACGGGTCAGAAATTCGTGGATTTTGTTTCCTTTTTCAATTTTAATTATGTTAGGTCAATTAGAACTCTATTTTTAGCCCATTAACGACTACCCTAGTTGTTAGGTCATTTTTCATTATTTATATGTTATTTTCTTCATTGTAAAAGAAACTTTTGGTTTTAATAAATAGTATATTGATTGACTCAATAATTTATAGGTAAATTCCTATATTTTCCTAGAACTTATCAAAGATCGATTTTTTGTGACGTTCAATCAAACTTATCAAATATCTGTGAGAATAAATATTCGTGTGAATATTTGTGGCGTTCAAAATCAGAAACTTATTAAGGAAACAGTACAATTCCTTGTGGCGTTTCAAAGGTCTTGGTTCTCTCTTGCACATCATCGATCCTCACATCGTGAAGTTTGGGTCAAGATTCCACCTTCCACAAACAAACCTGGGTTCGGAACTTTCCGGCGTTAATTCCACGCTTCGTTTCACGTCAAATCATAATGTCAATTTGAACAAAATAGATCATACTCGAGAAATGGTCAATTCATGCATTTATATATGGTCATAACAAAAACAATATTTTATAGAAAATTACATTTACGGAGGTCAACTTGACAAATAGACCACGCCACAGAAAATAGACATATGCCACAAAAAATAGATCGTTGGTCTATTCGGGCTAAACCCAGTTCAAATTTATTTTGATTTTTAGGTTTATAAAATGGTAAATTAGAATTTTTACATGTAAAGAGTATTAAGGACATTTTATATCTTACCAATATAAATTAAGTCTTTTTGTATATGAAAAGTAAAAATAGGCCTTAAAAAAGATGCCCACTCCATAGGTCTTTACGAAAAATTCCCCATAAAACAAATGTAATCTGCTCCATAGAAGCAGAATGGGTGAAAAGAGCTCCAGACTAGGAAAGAACTTCATAAGAAAGATGGGCTAATTTCGAGTCTGGCTCCTCCTCTCCCTCCGATAGCAATTGATCAAGCCATTCAACCTCAAGTCATTGAGGAGATTGCAGAAACTTCCCATCCAACACTGATAGAGAATTTGAGGACAGACCCATGGTTCATCGTACCTTCCCTAAATAGCTCTCCCGCTTGAAAAACCTGCAAGTTCTTGAAGTTTACAACAATAATACCAATTGAAGTGTATTTACTCATTAATCTTCGCCATTTACATCTTGGAGGAAATTTCCTCACGAGTCAGATCCTGCCAGAGTATGATACATTCCCCAAGCTTGAATACCTCACAGTTTTCGGCAACGAGCTCACCAGAGAAATCCCCAAAGAGCTCAAGGACCTAACACGTCTTAAGGAGCTCTATATTGGGTACTACAACACATTTTCTGGTGGTTTATCTAAAGAAATCGAAAATTTATCCCAATTAGTAAGATTTGATGCCGCCAACTATGCACTTTCTAACACGATTCCAGTAGAAATCGAGAGATTACAGAATCTGGACACACAATTCCTACAAGTTAATGTTCTTTTTGCCCCATAACTCCGAGATTGGGGATTTGAAGAGCTTGAAATCAATAGATTTGTAGATCTTCTGCGTTCCTGTTTGAAGTATGGGGTAAGGTTTAGGTGTGGGTATGGTTCCATATAGTTTTTGTTCCTAGGGAATCAAACCGAACCAAGAACCAATGGTTCTTTTTTGGTTCTTGTTGCAAGAGAAGAATAGAAACGAAACCAAACCGTGCGGTTCTTTTGGTTCTGGTTTTGGTTCCGATTCCTAAACTAAAATTTTTAAACTTAAGTGAATAAGCCATGGTAGATTCCGGGTGTTAAGAGTCGTAAGACGGTAAGGTCATTAACCTTGATCAAAATGCGAATACAATAATCAAAATCTTTGACATCAAAATATTAACTCCCTTCTGACAGTAACATATCTCTTCATCCGCGTGCATGTACTCCTCTAAAAATTCTTCAATTTCTGCTCGTAATGCTCCACCTTTTCAAGGAACAGTCGCACAAGTCCAACAAATCCTTGAAAATAAGATAACAATTAATTGTAAGATGAAGATTAAAGATTAATTGTTTGTTGATTCTTAAAGAACTAACTACTGAAGACTTGACAGCTGAAGATTTAAAGCTGAACGAAAGGATTATTGAAAGAAAAATGTTTTTTAATCTATAATTTTTTGTTTATTACTTGTTTTGCTTGTAATTATTGTAATGTTGAATGAGTTAATAGTTGTTGGATAATTGATATTGACTAATGGACCGGATAACATACAATGAAAAGTACATAGTTACAACACTTTAAGTTTCATTTTCTAAAACTAACAAACTTAACATTTTTTTTCAAAAATCGAGTGTTTAATAATTAAAAATAAATATAGTAATATATATAATATAAACATAATTATCTATTATATATTATATTAAAACTAATATAATACTAAATCAAAAACTCAAATTTTGACGTCACAACCTTCCTCACCCCGCCCATGCCCCGCCCACAACACCACCCCACCCTACCCACCTAACTCCACCCCACCCTACCCCAAAAATGATTTTTATTTTTTTCTGTCGATATTTTCCTACCATTCCCCATCCCACCAGACCCAACCCCAACCCCACTCGACCCTATACCTCCTCATCGCAAATTGACAAATTGATCTCGCCACAGCCACAGCCCCGACCCCACCCCGTCCACCCACCCCCGACCCCCCCAAAATTAATTTTTTATTAATCTTTTTTTTTTCGTCTTTATGTTTTCCTAAACCTCCCCATCCCACCCCAACCCCACTCAACCCTACTCCACCTCATCGCAAGTGACAAATTGATCTCATCCCAACCACAGACCTTGATAACACCCCGTCCGTCGCCCCACACACCCATCCTACCCCACCCCACCCAAAAATTGATTTTTTTTTTCCTTTTACTTTTCCACACTCCCACCAACCCCACCCCACCCAATCCCATCCCTCAAAAATAAGGTTTTTTTTTACCTCTTGATATTTTCTCACCCGACCCCGCCACCCACCCCACCCAAAAATGATTCAAAATTCGGTCATAATTAAAAATTTAGTTGCAAAATTGACCCTATCCACCCCTCATGTCAAGTCACAGCTGGTCACACAAAGTCACATTACAAATTAAGTTACAAAACCCCACCCTACTTCCAAAGTCACAGTTGATCACACGAAGTGACAATTGGTCACACAAGGTCACGATTTGATCACACAAAAGTCCCCAGTTGGTTATAGTTCAGTCACACTCAGTCTTTGTTAGGTCACATGAGTCAAAGTCTGGTCACATTCCAGCCACAGATCAATTACATGAAGTCACATATAGTCACAGTTTGGTCACACAAGGTCACAGTTTGCTCACGTAAAGTCATAGTTACTTAATATATTTTCACTGGTAGTTAATATTTTGTCACAATTACATAATATTTTTTCATGTAGTCTACAAGATTGAGATGTGAAATCCGCAAATTGAAACAATACTTTGGTGACAACTAGCGGATTCGATTATTTTCACTAAGAACTTCAGAATTTTCAATTTCTTTACTACAATGAGTTCTGTAAGTGCTACTCATCAGCAATTCATCAGCAATTAACAAATCGAACAAACCGCCCAATGATTCCAATAGACTAAACGAGCTAGCCCCACCCCACCCCACCCCACAAAGTGACAATTGATCACACAAAATCACAAATCACAATTACAAATTTAACCGAAAAATTAACCCACTCCACCCCACCCTCACTCTCACTCCACCCAACTTCAATCCACATGCAAAGTCAGATTTGATCACACAAAGTCACAATTTGATCACAATTACAAATTTAGTTACAAAATTTACCCCACCTCACCTGACATACAAATTCATAACTGGTCAGATAAAGTCAACATTGGGTCACATTTACAAATTTAGTTGCAACACCCACTCCTCCCCACCTCACCTGAAAGTCACAATTGGTCACAGTTTGGTCATACAGAGTCGTAATTAGGTCACACAATATCACATCCCACACCAAAAATGATTTTTTGCTCCATGTTTTCCCCCACCCACTCCACCCCACCCATACCCAAAATGAAGTTTTTTTTCTATGTTTTCCCACCCCACCCCACCTCACACAATTCGCAAAGTCACAATTAGTCACTCAAAGTTATATTTCAGTCACAATCAGAAATTTCACTGTAACCCCAGCCCAGCCCATCCAACTCTACCCCACATGGAAAGTCACATTTGGTCACACAATTTGGTCAAAATTACAAATTTAATTGCAAAACCCAACCACCCACCCCAACCTTAAAGTCACAATTACACAAAGTCAAAGTTGGTCACACAAGGTCACAGTTCGATCACTCAAAGGCGCAGTTAGGTCAAATGAGGTCATAGGTCACAATTATAAATTTAGCTTCAAAATTCACCCCACATGCAAAGTCATAGTTGGTCACACAAAGTCACAATTCAGTCACAATTACAAATTTAGTTACAAAATTCACCCCACATGCAAAGTCACGACTAGTCACACAAAGTCATAGCTGCTCACACGATGTCATAATTAAAAATTTAGTTGCAAAACCCCACTCACCCACCCATCCACCCCTAAAGTCACAGTTGATCACACAAGGTCACAATTACGAATTTAGTTGCAAAATCCCACCCACCCCACCTCCAAGGTCACAATTGGTCACACATTGTCACAGTTGGTGCTCACATAAGGTCACAGTTCAGTAACACAAAGTCGCAGTTGGGTCAAACGAAGCCACAGGTAGGTCACAGTTTGGTCACATAAAGTCCTAGTTTGGTCAAAGTTCATTCTCACAAAGTCACAACTCGATCACACATAATCATATTTGACACAATTGTAAGTCACATCATGCCCTCGTCCAATAGTCACACAAAGTCACAATTGATCACAATCTCTAATATAATTGGTCACAATCATCAATAATTGATCACATATTATTTGTTCATTGTCACAACTTACCTGTTCTTAATCACAATTAGTCAATATTTCTTATCACAATTATCCAATAATTGATCGCAATTATCTATAATTGATTACATATTATTTATTTATTGGTTACAACTTACTCGTTTTCTTGATCGCATCTCGCATCTATCAAGTCGCACGAAGTTACAATTAATCAATATTTTGATCACATTTAGTTAATAATTGATCACATTCCATACTTGTCGCAAGTCGTACAAAGTCACAATTAAGCAATATTTTGATCACAATTACCTAATAATTGGTCACATACTATTTAGTATTCAAGTCATCAACCCTCCACCCTATCTCAACCCCAACCCCACGCCCACGCCCACCACCACCACCACCACCAATCCCACACCGCACCACACCACCCCCTCCACCTAAATTTTACCATCCTGCAATGGTGCTACCATAGCACAACCACCATCGGTTATTTAGCGAATCACCAGCACCACCACACCCCAACACGACCACCATTAACCACCGCCTTATCCTACCACCGTAAACACAGACAAAGCTACCCCGCACACAGTCGCAACCATGGACACCCTACCACCACTGCTCCACATAGGCAAAACTTTCAAAATCTCGCACTACAATCGGCACCCAACTGCACCGATCGCACCACCGCCTGTACCCAACACACTAATACCCAATGCAGGTCCACCGCCTGCACTAGCACCACCACCAGAGATGGAGATGTCGTTGCTTGAGGCTACCAGCGATGAGTTCATAGCTACTACATCCCTAAGGCATCTCGCCGGTTGTTGAACGTGCGCAATGAGATGGTAGAGAGGGAGAGCTTGTTGGTTACTGGGTCATGTGTGATAGATGAGTCTGGAAAAGTTTAAACCTAATAGATCTGAGGCTGCAGCCGTAAGATCGCCGCTGCTACACTGAAACTTCAATTTTAGATTTCGGTAAAATCGAACTTCAATCCAACGACGACCATGGATCTGAGTTCGCGATGAGGAACTTCTTCGATTTACGGAAGCAACGGGCCACTGCTTCCATTGAGCAACGAGATGTCGGAGGGAGAGGATGTCCGACAGGCTCGGGGTGATGGGGGACAGAAACTCCGGCATGGTGTTGGCCGGATAACAAATCAGCTAGAATCTCATGTGAGTCAAATTGCAGGACTTCTGTCTACGTACCTGATCTTGGATCTGATGGGGTATTTGCGACAAACCTCATCAGTCGAATTTGCAGATTTTCCAGACAGCTGAGAAGCCAATGGTTCATTGAAGTGCTCAGAGTAGCCATTCTGCAATTGTCGATGCCTGGTAATGCTTGTTGACATAATATTAGAAGATATATTCTCAATGTTTCCATCTGTGGCGTCCAAGGAACCTTTATCCAAAGCAGGTCCACAAGACTTCAGGGATAGATCAAATAACTCAGTAGTAATGTGTAAATTGCTGGCAAATCACCCTTATCCTTGTACATAGGTTGGCCATGTAGCTGCCTGTTTATGGGTGAAGTAACAGGAAGTGTAGATGTGGAAAATCTCTCAGAAGCAGTATTTATTCTATCAATTGTGAATTCATTTTTTACAGGTTCTACATTATTCAGTTTGCTATTTTGTTGAGTTGTGCTACTTTCTTCACAGGTATCAAACTTCTTTCCAGTATCACTATGCAAAGTAGAAACCTGACTTGGGCTTGCAACTGAGGTAGAAAATGTCACTGGAACATTGCACCCATCAAGTTTCTGCTTAAGTGTTCCAGTGGAACATGGTATACTTGTGGACGTGGGACTATTGGAAGCGCGAATTCCCCTAGTCGAACCAATTGAAAGATGAGAAACTGTGTTGAATATAAGTTATAGAGATATATCAGCAGATGACGTACCACAAGGCTCCAGCAGGAAGAGAAGCGGATCCACTATTGGGGGCGGAAGCTCTAACATTGCTCACTGAATACTGCTAACCAAGTAAGAAACCACGTTATTATGGAAACATCTGTGTATTTCAGCAGTGATCAGTGATCACCATTCAAATCAGAATAGCCATGAAAACAATGCAAATTAAGTGCTTGTTTGGCCAAGCTTTAAAGTGCTTATAAGCAATGGATCCCTAGAAATGTGTGAAAGACTACATAAAAGTTGTTGGTCCAGAGAACGTGTTTATAAATAGAGTTTCACTGGCTTATAAACAACATGTAATAATCTCAACTTATTAGTATCAAAATTATTTATTAAATGCATTATTTACGTAATAGAGATGTTTTAATGACAAACTTACACTTATATATCCAAGAACTGATTTGGAGAGTCTTCTCAAAGTTGACAGTAGCATATTCATGGGAAATAACAGAAAGGTGAACAAGATGCTCAGGAAAGAGAGAGAAGAAATCTTACATTAGTACAAGTAGCAGTTTTACTTGAAGGCTTTCCTGAAGAAGCAGAGATGTTATTGAAGTACTCATCTACTGGTGGTGGTAACATACTCCTTTGCAATCATTAAGTTAATTCGCTATTCGACAAATGGTCACAGGACACAACAAAAAGTTCCAACCAAGAGCTAGAATATATTGAATGACCAACATAGGAATATCTGATCATCAAAAGTTCCAAAATAAGCCTAAACCTGAGGAAAAGAAATCAGGTGGGGCCAAAGACGCCATAAAACTGATGTACTGTAAAAGCATCTTCTGCAAATAGATGTGTGTATAAATAAAAAATTGTACTACTTCAGTCTTTAAAAGGAAAATAGCCTCAGAACTTCAAATCTCAGTTTACATAATAATGTCAACACTCATGTCACTTGAGACACGTGCCAGTTCCACAAACCAAATATTATGATCACAAAGGATTAATTCCATGAGAAAACACTTCACCATGTCAATTATTTAAATTACCAAAAAAAAATCAACTATTTTAATATAAATTAAATAAAAAACTAAAGATCCAATATGACTCTCAATTACAAAAACTAAGGCCCCGTTTTCTTTATCGTTTTCCAGTCGTTTTCCGTTTTTTGTCTTTGAAAATGCGGAAAACGCGTTCTTTTACTCTGTCTTAAGGAAAAAAATATTCGAAAACATTTTCCAAAATTAATAAAGAAAGTGAAAAACGTGGAAATGTTGTTTTCCACGTTTTCCATGCAATAATCAGCAAAGGTGAAAAAGCGGATTTTCTGTCCAAATTTTTTTTTAAAAAAATTATAAAATAAAATAAAACTAAAACCTAACAAAGGAACCGCAGCCTTCATTCCTTTTCATCACTTAAGCCTCACCTGTCACCATCTCTCTGCGTCCCTCACTCGAAGACGACCGGCCACCACCACCGCCCGCCACCAGCACTTCCCCGGTAAGTAAATATTTTCCTATTTTTTTCTTCAATGGATAAGGAAATAGCCACCAAACAAAAGAAAAAATGTTTATATCATCTCACCCCATTATTACTACCACACAAAACGGATTTAATATCATGTTTATTCAATTTCTCTGTAGGAAATCTGTGATGTTGAATAATTTCTGTCAGATCCCCAAATTCAGCTACTGTTTCGTTTATTTTTCATCAATTTTTTTCCTCTGATTTTGAATCAGTTTTGTCAATGTAGATATAAGGCATTATTGAGGAAAAAATAATAATTATGCTATGTTCAGCTATTGTGTTCGTTTTTTTTTTTTTTTTTTTGCTGATTTTGAATCAATTTTGTCAATGTAGCTATAAGAAATGTTTTGGAGGTTGTACTATTAGTTAATTAATTCTTGAGGAAAAAATACTATGTTTCAGCGTTTTTTTTTTTTTTTCCGTCAAATTTTTTTTTTAATCATTTTTGTCAATGTAGCTGTAAGAAATGTTGTGGTGGTTGTACTATTAGTTAATTAATTCTTGAGGAAAAAATACTACATTTCAGAAAGATAAGAAGGACTCAATTCTTGATTATGGATTAATAGACATCAGAAGAATTAGTCATGCCCGGCACCAAAGCGTGCAAGCTGCCCTGCCAAATTATAATGTATTAACTTCATGATTTACAATTCAAAACTAAATTTGCTACACTAAAAACTAAAATTAAGCTGTTAGTAGATGTAAACAAGCCATCTAGTGAAATGAATTCCGAAGGAACAAGAAATGATAATATGATCAATGTGACCTTCATCACAATCTTGGCAGACCACCATCCAGAGTGCCAACATTCTCTAAGATCATCTAGCTTTGAAGTACCGGCTGTTGAAAGACACATTGCAAAATAGAATGTCTATATAATGTCAATTAGGCTGTGTTAGGTATGAATTGATTTATTTATGTTTTTGAGGTGAAATGGTTGGTTGAGAAATGAACAGAAAATGTATGTGGTTAAATTGATCACTTCTTTCATATGAATTTTAACATAATTTTGAGGCTCTAGGATTTTGGTGTTCACCCATATACGAGTACGTTCTCTACTGAAGTTATAGAGTGGGTTAGATGTTAATGTCCTGAAAAGTCTAGTTGTGGCAAGTACTTGAAGGCTGGAAGTCACATTTGAGTTTTTGTGAAACAATGAATATAGTATGAATCAATAGAAAGTTTCAACTGAAGTTAAACCTTCTTTATAGACAATATGGGAGGTCAAAGAAATGCTAGGGAATCAACTATGACGTCGACTAATCAAAAAGAAACTGTCTTTATCCAAATATGCTACGATTATGTGAAAGCATGAAAATTACAGTGTTCAACATTTAAGAAGGAGGGTTGGGGCAAGATTAGTGAAGACTTGAAACGCGTCATAAGAGGAATGTGACATTGCTCAGTTAAAGGGTAAATGGAACCGTCTGCGGAGCCTTCATCAGTCATTTTCTGAACTTATTAAGTATACAAGCGTCACATGGGATTCAAATACATGCACAGTAATTGCTCCTAAAGAAGTTTGGCAAGCATTTTTTGCGGTAAATTTTGCTTCACATAATTCTTTGTTTATCATTTAACTTTATTGTTTATCAATTTACGTTACTTGTTTTTTAATATGTATGTATTATTCCATGTGTTTGTTGTTCATTAATACAGAAAAATGCAAAGATTTACAAGAAATTTAAGACAGATGTATGACCACATTATGAGATGCTTGGAGAACTTTTTGGTGGAACCACGATGATTGGAGGATTAGGCACCCCCTCGACTCAGCCTCCCTCTTCGTCTGATGAGGAACGACAGATGGAGGACGATTTTCTAACAAAGGGCATTCATGTACAAGTGCACAATGTCAAAGAATCAAAAATTGAAAAGCCTACCAGTCGTCGCAAAACACCTAAGATCAGTAAATCAGAGAAGATAGAGGAGGATCTGACGCGTTGGGAGTCTACGATGAGTAAAAGAGATGATGAAAGTGAACTTCGAAAAGCTTACCTAAAAGAGAAGCTTGCAAGATTACAAGGGAAATAATCTCTTGGTACCGGTGACAGTGAAGCAACTAGCCAAGACCCTTTTTCGCAAGAAAAGTGCATGATCATATTAAACAGCATGGAAGAATTGATTGATGAGAAATTCTCTAAAGCTATGACAGCACTCAGAGATCAAGCGATGTTTGTTTTAGCGATGTGTTGTTTTATGTTTTATTGTACTATGAATTTCATGACATTGCGTTGATTCTTTGTATTATCAGTACGCTGTGATGGGTTGTGGATTTGGCAATGTTATTATAAATGAACTTGTTGTGTTGTGGTATTTTTAGATTTTATTGGAGGTATTAATAACGTTGCAATTTAGCAGGTTGGATTTAATCTAAGTGCAACGCAAGTGTGCAGGAAATGTCTTGTTCAGGGCAAATTTCGTCCGATGAATCAAGTGAAGAAGATATGTTTCTCATAGAGGAAGAGCTTGATTCATCCGTAGACATGATAGGATTGCAGATTGTACAATTTAAATCTGAAGGGATTTGCAGGACACCACGAAGAACTTCAGTACTTACTTCCGGCTCAAATGGATTTCCAATTCTATATGGAGGTATGTTACATTATATTTTTTAATGTTCGAGTACAATTCTTTTCACATATAAGTTTAGACCATATTAATTTATGCGCAGATGAATTTTATTTGGTTGATGCTGGATATCCAAATATACCTAGATTTCTTAGCCCGTATCGAGGAAGTTGATATCATTTACGCGATTACGTAGGAGGAGGAAGGCTGCGTGGAAAAGAAGAGTTGTTCAATTATAAACATTCCTCATGCCGCAATGTGATTGAGCGATGCATTGGAGTCATAAAGACCAGATTTCATATTTTGAAGTTTATCAGTAATTTTTCACTTATTAGGCAAAGACATATCCCTGCTGCGTGTTGCACAATACATAACTTCATTCTTCGAGAGCACGTACTAGACAAGTTGTTTACAGAATTTTCTCAAGAAAATATGATTTTTGGATGATGAACCCAAATCATGTGAAGCACGTGAACCCATTCAGTACAGAATTTTCTCAAGAAAATATGATTTTTGGATGATGAACCCAAATCATGTGAAGCACGTGAACCCATTCAGTTTGGTTCCAACCAGACGGCTCAAATGGCACAAGTGCGAGAACAAATTGCTACCTAAATGTGGAACGATTACTCTATAAGGGCACCATGACTTTTTGAACTTTTTGGCAACAACAAATTGTGTAACTAGAGCTAATCCATTTATTTTTGTTGTTCCAAACTCAAATATGACATCTCTATTTCATTTATATTATGTGTGTAGTATATGTATGAATATTGTGTGTGTGTGTGTGTGTGTGTGTGTGTGTGTATTTATTTATTCACAAGAAATATAATTATAATTATACAAAGTGTGTGTTTGATATTATTTAAAAATATTTTTTTTGAAATGAATAGTAATTTTTAGAAGAATGGATGTTCAGATTTGATTAAAAAGTCAAATATTGTGGATTTCACTTTTAATGAGAATCAAACAATAGCAAAATAGTTTTCTGCAAAACACTCAAACAAAACGTATTTTCCAACTTTTCATTTTCGAAAACAATTTTCAGAAATAACAAACCAAACACGTTTTCAGCAATTTTGAAAACATTCACAGAAAACGGAAAAAATAAAATATTTTCGAAAATAAAAATAGAAAACAGAAATATAAAGAGAACTTACCCTAAAATTTACTAGGTTAGTTTCCACCAACTCCACTATTTTGATATAACTTAAATTAAATAAAAACTTAAACCATCCAGAATGTCTCGATTACATAAACTAAAGTTTACTAGATCGCTTTGCAAAAAGATTTTGATAATTATAAAGGCTAGCTACCTAATTAAAATTTGCAGGTCATTATTTTTGAAGCAAGCACCAAAAACATTTAACAGCTGTTTTCCAAGTATACAGGACATGCATCGCAAATAAGAAGCATTTCCTAGTTTCATCACCAATGATCAGGATGAAAACAGTCAAATAACACTAACAGAAGTACCAGCCAATAGGGTGATCAGCTTGTGCAAGAAATTTTGTTTGTTAATTAGAAAACTTTTATTGAGTACGTAGAAAATATATATAGCATTGAACAAATCAACCAAATAAAAGATGGTACCAGAAAATGTTAGCTGTCTTGAGAAAAAATCATAAAAATTCAAATAAGTAGTAGAAGGTGAGGAAGTGAGACACGCCTGTTCCACTTAACTAGCAAGCAACTCAAGATTATGATAGCCGTGAATTGTGATTGTTCAGATACCAAACAGATGAGGTCACATCCAATCTACTAAGATAACAAGAACTCTACGATACATGAACCCTCACACAAGTCGCAAAATAAATTTGGTAGGAGATTTGCATGTTATCTTGAGTATGCCGATAATATTTCATCCTTAGCAAAACTATCTTCTTGCGAACCAATTTCATGCAAATATATACAATCTGGGTTGCTGCAGGGCTGGACAAAAATGTAATTCTAATTTAGGGTATACTACAAACAAATGAACAGCTACATCTACAGCTACAGATTAATAATCGAGTATATGGATAATATGAAAGGCCCAATAACCAGTAAGCAATTCTTTGGCCACAATTTTGTTAGAAATCATTCAGAAACCATGCATACCACATTTCTCAGCCACGCATGACAGTACACTAGTACAAAATTATCAAAAAAAAAAAAAACAAATTAGCGTCGTTTTCCAGCCTGTAAAAAATGCGGTGGAAAAATTTTAAATAAATGTTTATTAAAGGAGTCGGTTGTTAGGAAACAACCGAAGCCAAAGAACCTACCCAAGTATGGGCGTCGGTTCTTACATAAGAACCGACGCCTACAAATTAAGTATAGGCGTCGGTTCTTAAAAATAACCAGCGCTTTTTCATAATAGGCGTTGGTTCTTATATAGAACCGACGCCTATACTTGCGCTTTATTTTCCCGGTTTCACCAAAATTTCAGTCATTTCCCCGGTTTTACCAAAATTTTTAGCCATTGCCCGCACCATTTTCAGTTCAACTGAGGTCACTGTTCATACGAGATCCCCAAGTCGCCTCTGAGCGTCAGCTCGGTGGGGAAGAATGATTTTTAACCACTGGGCTTTCCTCCCCTACCATCAAATCATACATTATTCAAGCTATTTGGCGGATTTTGGAAGATTTCTCACGAATTTCAACTCCTAGGTCTGCCCTAGTGCGCAATTTTGGCTGTTCGAGTTCTTGCTGGAATTTCTCCTTCTTTTCAGCATTTTCTTGCTCCTTGTTCACTGGGCTCTTCTACCCTAGCTTGGAATTGTGGTTTGATGGGTTCTTTTCAGCACTTTGAACGAATTTCGAGAAACCCCATCAACTGGGTTCGGTTTTCTCGCAGGCTACAGCTTGGTGTGGTACTATTCAGCATTATTGTGGTGATTTCTTTCCCAAAAACTACTGGGCTTTCGTCTCCTCAGCTGGAAACGTCTACCCCCTGGTCGAGTGAGTAGGTTGCAGCACTGCAATAGCTTCTTTTCTGCAACTTCACTGTTCATAGGAGCTCCTTCTTCAGTTTTCAGAATTGTTTTCAGCAAGTGGTGAAGCTTTGGTTATCTCTTCACCCTCCTTGCTGGAATTTTTCTTCAGATAAGGTTAGTGTGGCTTACTTGTGGCCTTGTCGTCCTACTTTCAGCAGCCTTGCCAGAAATTATTAATGTATTGCTTGTTGTGTTGTGATTGGTGGAGTTGGGTTGGTTTGATTGGTGTTGGTTGTTGTTGGTGATTGTGTTTGGGAGGTGTTCTCTCCCATAATGGGGAGGAAGAGAACTAAACAGACATTCAACCCTCTGCCTCTGATGAAGGATTCTGCGCAGACATCTACTGGGCATGATAATGCGGTTATTGAATAGGGTACTGGTCCTAGCAGTGGTTTCCAAGGTGATAATGCGGATTAAAAAATTGTTTTCCACATGCAGCATTAAAAATCATGAATGTTTTTGGGTGATGTGTTGATTGCCCTGAAGAAAGATGCATTTACATGTAAAAATACAAAACATATTAAACGTACTTATATTTTTCCACATGAAGAGCCTTCAGGATATGTTTTTAGGGTGTTTTTGGCATTGTAGATTTAGACTATTCATTTGCTTAATATTGTGTTAATTTTTCTGATGTTTCTAGGATTTAGAGATCACGTTTACTGGATTCATAACTTTTCTGATGCAGAAATAACTGGACGCTTTTGGCACCCTCATTTCTTTCCCCTTTTAAATGAGTTTTGAAGGAGTCTTACACTGTGCAACTTTCTCTGATAGAAACTAAATGTTTCGGCAATGGCATTTGGACTTTTATATAAAACTGCTTTAAATTGGTGTATTAGAGATGGTATTAGTTGGCAAATTTACATATGCGATAACTTTCTTTGCTCTAGGTTTTGATTCTCAAAAATTGTTATTGATCAAATTACGGTAGCATTTATCTTTCTGGTATTATTTTTATTCAATTTTTGTGGGAAGGGGTTTAATAATGCATTGCGTGGATTTCAATCTGGAGAATATCAAATTTGCTACTGAACATTAGGAGGTTATCCAAAATGTTAATTGCAAAGGAGCTGGACAGTGGCCATTGTGTTATCAGATGGATGAAGTGAAAGAGTATATATATAAGGAACATGAACTGTAAAATTGAGCTGGAAAAGAAATTCACCAACACAGCAGCCTCTTGGTTAGCTAAGGAGGGAGTTAACACTGATACTATCATTTGGTATAATAATAAGGATCTTCCTAAACAATTGCAGCAGATTGTAATTATGGAAAAAAGACAAATACCCTACATCATTGATCCAGATTGAAATTGGTTGGAACTTTAGATTCACGCCTAGATCATCAGAAGCTTTCTTGACTTGTATAGGGAGTAAGTACTCCTGATTTATAGCTTTTTTGCATTGGAGTGATTCTCCTTTCATTGCATGCATCTGTTGGGATTCTATTGTTTTTTGTATTTGGCATCACATTTGGAGGCTAGGTACATGCCCTCCTCCATTAGGTGTATCATTTTATTTTTGTTAATAAAAGGGTAGGGGAAGCCAAACCCCCCCCCCCCACAAGAGAGAAAGGAGGAGGATTAAAACCCACTCCATTACTCTTGAGGGCCTTTTTTTAAAAAAAAAAAAAAAAATTAATAGTAAAAGGCGTCGGTTGTTCTTGAAAATTAACGCCTTTATGTCACTTAAGGCGTCGGTTGTTGAATAACAACCGACGCCTTAAGTGTATACTTAAAGGCGTCGGTTTTCAAGAACAACCGACGCCTTAAGTATACACTTTTAGCGTCGCTACTATAGGCGTCTCCTGTACAACCGACGCCTTTTCCGCTTTACAACCGACACCTTTGACTGTTATTGTACTAGTGGTATTTAGTTGTGCCAAAGCAAGCCTTGCAACAATGAATTTCAAACAACTATCCAGTACATCAAAAAAGAGATCATAATAATACACAAAAGTTACCACTCACTTCAAAGAGCTACCCTCCAAAACAAATCCATGTACTGACTGGATACACCGAACTACTTCCTCTTCGCTCGAATAAGTAATATACCTAGGCCAAACAAACAATTGGAAACAAATAAATGGCAAGCCTACCTAATAAATGCAAAATAATTAATGATAGATCAAAGACCTATTGCAAAATACTTGACACAGGAATGATGAGAAAAGATGTGTCCTCGATGTAATTCTAATCCCCGATGTTCAAAAGTAAGCTCTCCATAAAAACATCAAAAATGTTCGTTGTCGTTGTTCAATAAGTAAACTAAACGAGTTAAAGTTCCCATTTTAACTTGTATATGCTAAATAATAGTATACACAATGTGTCAATTCCATTGCAACTCAAGATTTGACAATCGTATATCTTGACTCATCCAGCATGGAAGCTCCAAGACCAGCGAAAGCTGATCCAACTTGCAAATAAATTTTGGAAATTTAAGCACAATTTGAAGATATAAAAGTCCTTGGAAAAGAATAAATACTAAAAAAAGAAAGCTCTCTCCTTTGAGGCTCCAAGATAAAGATCAAATTCTTTTCTTACGAAAAACACAAACATTTATATTGAACTAAGGCATTGTAACATTATGAGCACAATGACTCGCATATAGGAACTTACACGCTGCACGTACTATTTGCAAAATGTTGAATAGCACCAGCAGCTGTCCGTGATATAGATACCTTCAGCACCTTTCCATATTGGCCAAAATATTCTTTACCTTGAAGAAGCTGCTTCAAGGAAATAGTATAATAAAGACAACAAGAAGAGATAGGAAGGGAAGACCAAAGAGAAGGGACACATACATCCTCATCTGCTAGATTAAGTGCAACCCCACAATGTATACAAGATTCCTTTGGATCACTTGTACACTGCTAAGTTGCTTCTGCCCTTCAGATGTTTTGTTCTTTCCCTTTTGTGATTTTAGCTTTTTCTCTAAATTCATTTCTGAAACCAACCTGTTACAATGATCAACAAGTTCATGATATTAACTGAAAAAACAATACTATATAGTTGGTCAATATGAACAAGCTGTTATAGAGAATTTAAGTTAACAACCCATCGCTGATTATTAATTACCTTTCACACTTTTCTCCCATTCTAACAATCTTTTCCTTGTTATAAGGAGTGCGACATGCTGGACACCGCCCTTCCATCCCATCTTTCTCCGCCATATCCATAATGTGATGCCAGCACCAAATACAAATCTAGAAAAATGCGGAAACAACGTGTATTTCCAGATAAGCACCAAAGAAAAAAATAAATAAACAAATGAAACTGTTAGTAGTTTAGTCACGAAATAGCAAATTAAAATGGGCAGTAAATTTATGGTAAATTTTAAAAATCATTAACCATCTGATACTTCATCATTGGAGATTGAATATTTGTTAGTGAATTGGCTTGTTTTAGGCATAAAAGTTCAATTGTCATCTAGCATCAATACAGGGAGGAGATGTCAAGTATGAGTACATTTTTTTCCCTTCACGCCTCAGGCTGTAACGTAAATTGGCAGTTTTTACCCTGAGCAAATCCTCTCACCAACCCCCACCACCCAACTCCAAAAGAAAAAAACAAATCAAGAGATGAATGTCTACATTGAATACGATACTAATGAAGAGGTAGATAATTTTTCCTAGTTGATGTGAGACGCATGCAAAACCTTGTCAGTCATAGATTCCAAACAAAAATTTTGGTGACCCTCAAGTGCAATTCAGATCAAAAGTCACCTTATGTTACTTCTAACTCCATCTAAGCAAGAATATCTGAATTTTGATTAATATTCCACAAACCCAATATCAATCAACAAGAATCTTTTCAATAATGTTTAAGAAGAGACTAATCCCTAATTAGTTAATTAGATCTATTATCAAGATATAAATCCATCTTTATATCTCAATATTTCATCTAAATCTTCACACAAATCATCCCGGTCTATTACGCTAAGCTTGTGCTAACAATAAAGCCAATCTACATTGATGAGTTCGAGAAAGTTAAACCTCGATGCACGTATAAGTGGAACCCATGATGAAATCCGATGCCAAAGAGGTTCAAAATTCCAAGCTAAACAAAGTGGTTAAGTCAAAAGAGGAGTCAAGAATCAAGTTAAAGATAAAAAATCACGAGGCTGGAATTTACCCCCACGTGGCCGCGCAGGAGGAAGACCACACGGCAGCGTGCGCCATTTGAGTGTACCTTTGGCAAAATGTTTAGGTTACTGTTCACACATAAACTGTGCGGCCTCGCGACCTTAAACTACGCGGCCACTCGGCTATACTGGAGGCGGGTTTCGCGAGTTTTCAAATTTAAATCCAACCCATTTTCTTTTCTTTCTTGTACTTTAAACAGTCATTTTGGAACACTAGAAATTAGCTTGGACATTTGAGCCCTCATTGAGAGCATTTGGGAAGGTAAAATCCTTTTCCTTATCTTGTAACTCTTCTTGAAATTTCTTCAACTTTAACTTGAATATATTATTCTTGTATTTGTTGTTGATTTTCACCACCTTGAAATTTGTTTAATCTTTATCTATTGGACTATGTTTGTTAAGCTTGAATTTTGGGTTAGATTTAACTTGGGTTAATGTGTTTATTTACCATTTCAGCTTTCTTGGGTTGATTCTAAATTGTTATGAGAATTTTTTGTTTTAATTTCTTGTTCTTGTTGTTGTACAAAAAAAAAAAAAAAAAAAAATTGGGGAAAAATTGTTGTTCTTGATCAATTGTTGAATTCATACACATTGGGTCTCTTGTTTGTTGTCATATTTGAGTTGTTGGGGTTATTAAATCTATCCACATTATATACATTCAAGGTTATTTGGAGTTGTCTACAAAGTGTTTGATAAATTACCTCAAAGAAAAATACTCTATTAATGCTTTGTTGTTCAACACCCATATCTTGTTAATTACTTGTG
This sequence comes from Ligustrum vulgare, assembly GCA_963555705.1. NCBI lineage: Eukaryota > Viridiplantae > Streptophyta > Magnoliopsida > Lamiales > Oleaceae > Ligustrum > Ligustrum vulgare. The sequence goes on from OY743171.1 coordinate 25,129,268, forward strand.
GTCGCTCATTCCCATTGTTGAAGTTATATTCTTGACATCTTATCCCACACATCACTTATTTATTTGGGTATAACAAGAACATAAATTCCTCTTGCTTGATTGTGATATGCCCATATGTATTCCTTGATTCTCACATGTTGGGTATGATCATTGTTATCTTATTTGAAAATTGTTGAGGTTTACATTAATCAAACACTTGAAATTCTACACTATCCAAAGCTTGCACACAAGGTGTTTTGATGTGATCCGGACCAGGCATCGAAGGGAGAAGTCGAGCCATCGAAAATATAATAGTGATCTGCGCGCAAAACGGAGCAAATTCCGTGTTGGGGTCGAGTCGAGAAGAGGGACGGATCGAGCCGAATCGAGTAAAAGAAATTATTTATGCAGAAAAGGCATTACGGCCGTAATGGAGATTATTCACGGCCGTAACACATATAATCACGGCCGTAAATCATGTTATCACGGCCGTAATCGATTGTGGAAGAAAAAGGCAGAATTTCAGCAGAAAAGGTCTCACGGCCGTAATGTCCAGTCTTACGGCCGTAACATTCATACAGGGACATTTTCACGGCCGTAAGAAATTCCTCACGGCCGTAACTAATATCACAATTTGATCAGAAAGGCCTTTACGGCCATAAGAAGGTTTGTCACGGCCGTAAGAGACGCAGCGCCAGATTTTCCGGAATTGTCAATTAATTTATTTCCTTTTATTATTTTAGGTTGTTTTCCTATTTTAGAATTTTAGCATAATTAGAATTCTATTTTGAGTAATTAGATGCTAGGTTTTCTTGCTTATTTATACGCTTTTCATCATTGTAAACATTAGACAAGTTTGAGTTGATTAATAAAATTTGTGAGAGGATTCTCCAAAATTGAGAGGTTGAGTTTATTCCCTTTTCTTGAACTTATCAAATATCCGATCTTTGTGGCGTTCTTCCAGAAAACTTATCAAATATTCGCAAGAGTATTTGTGGCGTTTCCAAATTCGATACTTATCAAGGAAATTGACAAGTCCTTGTGGCGTTCACCAATCTTGGTTCTTCAATCCGAATCGTCATAAATTGCGTCGTGATTGTCGGGTCAAGGCTTTACCGTCGTTCTATCCTTATTTTTCGTTGTTTGTCTTGTGTCGATCTGATTTAGATCTTTTCCGGGGTTTTAATTATCGTTATTCCGCGTGTTCGACGAGATTCCCCGACTGGGATCGCGTCATCTGGTATCAGAGCTTGGATCTATTTCAGATTCTTGCGTTCTTGATTTTTTTTTTTTTTTTTCGAGTTCTTCGCGTTCTTCGTGTCAGTCATAAATTTTTCCAGTTTGATCCATAAAAGTCAGTCCCAAAAATTCAAAAGTGTTTTTCTTCTTCGTTTTTCATCCAAATTCAGTTCCATTTTTTCTGCCATACTCGTAGTCCAATTCTTTGGCAGATTATAAAAAAAATAAAAAAAATAAAAAAATCCGAAAATTCCCAAAATATATCCCAAATATTCCAAATTTCCTTGTTTGTGTCAAAAAAAAATGTCTGATAGAGAGGTTTCTACATCTTCATCTTCTATTGGAGACAGAAAACAGCACAGGGGAGTGAACAGAAGGAATGAACAGGGTAACAATGATATGGCAGCAATGAGGGCGCAGTTTGAGAGGCTTATGGCACAGATGGAAAATCGGGGTGCCGAGCGGGATCAATCTCATGATGGTTCTCGGGTTAGGAGAAATAATAGGCGTGAGGTTGGTATGGATGATGAAGGCATGGGTAGTGAAAGTGGAAGTATATCGTTGGGAAGCATGCGAAGGAGGGATAGAGGAGATAGGCAAGAAAGAAGGCGTGATAGGGAGCGTCGGGATGCTAGGAGGCATCGTGGGGGTAGAGGTGATGTTGATGACGACCTTGGGAAAATTAAAGTGAAAATACCATCGTTCCAGGGTAGGAGTGATCCGGAGGCATACTTGGATTGGGAGACAAAGGTCGAACGACTTTTTGATTGTAATAATTATTCGGAGAAGAAGAAGGTGAAATTAGCCGTGATTGAATTCACCGATTACGCAAATATTTGGTGGGATCAATTAGTGACGGGTAGGAGGAGGAACATTGAGGAGCCGGTGGAGACTTGGCGTGAATTAAAAACTATAATGAGGAAGCGGCTTGTGCCAACTCATTATTATAAGGATATTTACCATAGGCTGCAGGGTATGACTCAGGGATCGAGGAGTGTAGAGGATTATCACAAGGATATGGAGGTAGCGATGATTAGGGCTAATGTGGTGGAGGATCGGGAAGCTACGATGGCTAGGTTTTTAAGTGGGCTAAATAGAGATATAGCCAATGTCATTGAGCTGCAACATTACGTGGAGTTAGAGGACATGGTGCACATGGCCATGAAGGTGGAAAGACAGCTAAAGAGAAAAGGGGCAGTGAGACACTCACCCTCTTATCCTACATCACAACCTAAGCAGGAATCCAACGATGAACATAACCCGAAAGGGAAGGAGGAGCCTACAACGAAAGGTAAAAATATTTCTGATTCTCAAACTACTCGGGATAGAAATGTTAAATGCTTTAAGTGCTTGGGTAGGGGTCATATAGCATCCCAGTGTCCAAATAAGAAACTAATGATCTTACGTGATAACGGTGAAATTAGTTCCGAGGATGAATTTAAGGGAATGCCTAAGTTAGTGGATGTTGGGACTAGTAGTAGTGATGAGGAAGGATTGACCTATCCTGAAAAGGAATCATTTGTTAATCGGCGTGTCCTTAGCGCTAGGGCTAGGGTGGATGAAATTGGTGAGCAAAGGGATAATCTTTTTCATACTAGGTGCTTGGTGGGCAAAAAGGCTTGTGGTATGGTGATCGACGGGGGAAGTTGTACTAATGTGGTTAGTACAATGTTGGTTGATAAATTGGGCTTAAGCGTGATGAAACATCCAAACCCTTATAAATTGCAATGGCTGATCGAGTCGGGGGAAATTAAGGTAAATAAGCAGGCTAGGGTCAATTTTGCCATCGGGGGTTATAAGGATGAGGTGGTCTGTGACGTGGTACCTATGCATGTTGGTCATATATTGTTGGGGCGACCCTGGCAAAATGATAGGAGGGTAGTGCATGATGGGTTTAAGAATCAGTATTCATTTGTGAAGGGTGGGAAGAAATTTACACTTGTGCCGTTATCTCCAAAGGAAGCTCAAAGTGATCAATTGAAAATCAAAAGTGAGTTTGAAAAAATAAATAAGAGCGTTGAGGCCACGACCTCAGAAAAAGGAGAGGGTGTGAAAGTTGAAAACAAGAGAGATGAGGCCACGACCTCAGAAAAAGGAGAGAATGAGTGCAAAAAGAAAAGAGAGTCCACCCCCAAATTGAGTTTATTTGCACATAGGTTGGTGTACAAGGATCCACGCCTTGCACTTGACCGAGCTAACAATTCCCTCCCCAGTTCTTTAAAATCTGTTTTGCAGGGACATAAATCAAGCCATGGATTTAAGACGGGGCAGAAATTTATTGGCCAGAATAAGCGGCCCAAGAGTCTAAAGGACTGCACGAAGCTTAAAAATGATCATCGAGCCCAGGATAGTAGGAGGAACTTGAAAGGCCGACCAAAAACGGATTCGAGGTCGAATCCTTTTCAAGAGAGGGAGTATGATGTGATCCGGACCAGGCATCGAAGGGCGAAGTCGAGCCATCGACAATATAATAGTGATCTGCGTGCAAAACGGAGCAAATTCCGTGTTGGGGTCGAGCCGAGAAGAGGGACGGATCGAGCCGAATCGAGTAAAAGAAATTATTTATGCAGAAAAGGCATTACGGCCGTAATGGAGATTATTCACGGCCGTAACACATATAATCACGGCCGTAAATCATGTTATCACGGCCGTAATCGATTGTGGAAGAAAAAGGCAGAATTTCAGTAGAAAAGGTCTCACGGCCGTAATGTCCAGTCTTACGGCCGTAACATTCATACAGGGACATTTTCACGGCCGTAAGAAATTCCTCACGGCCGTAACTAATATCACAATTTGATCAGAAAGGCCTTTACGGCCGTAAGAAGGTTTGTCACGGCCGTAAGAGACGCAGCGCCAGATTTTCCGGAATTGTCAACTAATTTATTTCCTTTTATTATTTTAGGTTGTTTTCCTATTTTAGAATTTTAGCATAATTAGAATTCTATTTTGAGTAATTAGATGCTAGGTTTTCTTGCTTATTTATACACTTTTCATCATTGTAAACATTAGACAAGTTTGAGTTGATTAATAAAATTTGTGAGAGGATTCTCCAAAATTGAGAGGTTGAGTTTATTCCCTTTTCTTGAACTTATCAAAGATCCGATCTTTGTGGCGTTCTTCCAGAAAACTTATCAAATATTCGCAAGATTATTTGTGGCGTTTCCAAATTCGATACTTATCAAGGAAATTGACAAGTCCTTGTGGCGTTCACCAATCTTGGTTCTTCAATCCACATCGTCATAAATTGCGTCGTGATTGTCGGGTCAAGGCTTTACCGTCGTTCTATCCTTATTTTTCGTTGTTTGTCTTGTGTCGATCTGATTTAGATCTTTTCCGGGGTTTTAATTATCGTTATTCCGCGTGTTCGACGAGATTCCCCGACTGGGATCGCGTCATGTTTGATGAAATATCACAAAGAAAACTCCATTGACATAAGCTATCTTTCTCAACACCAAACTTTTCACTTGTGTTTTATCAATTCCATTGTGAACTTGTACTCCTAAAGCATTGTCCCATAAGTCTATTTCACCTCTTGTGTTATAGCAAGTAAAGAAATTCCATTTGCTATTGTATCTACTTGTTCTAAATTCTTTCTTGCTTGTTTATGGGTTTTAACTTTGCAAGAATTAATTTTCTCGATTTATTTGATTACATTCCTTGAAGAACTTGAGAAAAGAAAACTTTGAGTAGAAAAAAACAAAAGTGATAAGTTCATTATCGGGTAAAAGCCTAATTGAGTGAAATACGAGCGAAAATATTACTTTTGAGGATACTACCACACTTGCACAATGAAGTGACCAAGAAATTTCAAATTTTAAAATTAGTATTATTAAACTTTTCGTTACAACTCTCCAATTTTAAAAGATCATTATTTAAAATTATCGCACTCGTCTAGTCATTTACAAATGAAATTAAATTTATTTTAAATTCGAGTCCAATTCCAAATTTCTTAAAAATATCAATTTCTTATTTAATTATTTTTAAGTCCAAATACAAAATTCAATTTTATCCCAAAAAATTTATTTATTCTCAAATTTATTTTTCAGTCCAAAATTTATCATTTTTAATAAATTTCTCAATTCAGATTAATTTAATATTTTAATATAACCTAATAGTCCATTAGACCTAATTTTCCCACAAGCAATTATTATATTCTTCACCTAAATTTCTCCACTATGTTTCCCACTAATTCATTTCTCTTCTCTTTTCTCTTTTCCCATCACTTTATCAATTTAAGTCTATCTTTCCCCAACTTCACTCATGGAAAAATTAACGAACCTCACCACAAACCACCACCTCAATCCCACAATACTCGCTCAATCTGCAGAAATTCAACAACAATTTTTCCAACTAAAAACAACACACACAAACTGTAACCACTATCTCACCAACGCGGCAGCACCTCACAACCATCATCACCACCTCAGTCACCGGAATTGAACCCAACAACATCACAATTGAACCATCACGAAATCCACCACCGCCAAACAACCACAGTCACATTTCACCGTCCACCACTACACTGCTGCCAAGACTCCAAAGTCATGGCCATCACCAAATCCCAACCAGTTCTGACCACCTCTCACCGCCTCAGCCCAGCTTCAATCTACACCCAAATCAACCCAAAACCAATAATAAAAAATTACCCAAAATATAACCTATATCATCATCATCACCGACCAACAGCCATCAACCGAACGGGTCTCTGCCCAACTCCAATTCAATATCAAATTTCACCAAATCAAAAGTCAAACCCAAGAAATAGAAGGAGCTGGAACTTACCTCAACCGTGACCCATTTCTAGTCATATTTTCACCGGCAAAATTTACCCTTTGAGCCTTAATAGATCTTCGAATTCGCACCCCAAAAACCTATCAAAACCCAAACTACAATCTCACCCACACTCCCAACCGCTCCGCCGTCACTCAACGGCGGTATCACCACCGGTTGCAGCCGGCGAGGTGAACTTCGCTTCCCCGCTGCTGTGCGCTTGATCGGAGTGATAGAGGGATCGATATATATATGATATAATTGATATAAAATATATGTATATATTTTGTTATGTTTTGATAGATTTACACTTTAGTCCCCAATTTTCAAAAGTGATTATTTTAGCCCTAAGTATCAAAACCAGTTAAAACAGTCCCTTAAGTTTCAAAACATTATTTCAACACCTATATTTTGAAAGTAAGTTATTCTAGTCCTCTTTATTGTAAATATTAAAATTTCAATCCCAAAAGTTTTAGCACTTTACCAAATCAGTCCCAAGGTTTCAGTTATTTATATTTCAACCCCTGTAGATTTAAAATATTTCTAATCAGCCCTAAATTTCAAAAATTATCATTTAAGCCCCATATTTTAAAGTCTCTTAATTTTGTCCATATTGATTTAAAATGATATATATATTTATAAACCCCAAGTTTTAAAATGATCATTTCAATCCCTAAAGTTCAAAATCATTTAAATCAGTTTTAAAACCATTTATTTCAACCATAAAGTTTTAATATGTTTTAATTTTAGTCCTAGTTTAATAAATTATTTATTTTAAATCCCTACTATTGTTGAAACACCCTATTTTATTCTTTAAGTTTCTGAAAAATTCTATTTCAGTCCAAAACAGTTCCAATTCAACTTTGATATCAAATTAGTCACTCAATTTTCAAAATCATCTAATTCAATGATTACAATTTTAAAGTATTAAATTGGACTTACTATTCTAAGATATGCTAGACGAGGTTGCGGGAAAAGTTTACAGCTCGATAGTTTCATGTCCGTTCAATTTCCTGAAAATTTCAAAACTTTGAGGTGGGGTTTACATTAAAGCAGTTGTGGTTATTTTATTCATGTTAATTCTTGATATGTAATTTAATTGTGATATTATGCTTCCATGATTTTAAAAGGTAGATGGGACTGTAAATAGGCCCGAGATCGAAAGTGGATCCTTGGGAAGTCCCACAGTGCACAAATTTAATTAGCGCTAATTCGATGTTGTCAGGGACCGTAAATAGGTCCGGGATTGTAAGTGGATCCTTGGGAATGCCCACAGTACACAAGCTATAGAAAATGATTTTTTAAGTATGATTTTCATAATTGGATTTGCATGTTTGGAATTAACTTGGATTTATTGTTGTATCTCCACTGAGTATAATTCATTATACTCACCCCACTATTTCCAACTTTCCAGGTTAAGGAGCTCGGTGATGCATGGCAATGAGTGGGGCGATCTTTGAATAAAATGATTTCTTTTGTCAAATTAATTTCGAATCTTGTTATTTTGAAAGTTTGACGATTTGTCTATTATGTTTAGTATTGAAACTTAAATTATTTTAACCAATTAAGCTTCCGCATTTTATATCAAGTTTATTTTGAAAAATACTATGCATTTTGTTTCAATTTTTAATATTGTGTTTATAACGTTATGAAAGAAAAATAATATTTACGCATTTTTTACGTTTATTTAAAGTATTTATATTTATATAAAAGGGATTTCGACTTTAGTAGCGTTCCGAGTTAACAGAATTTGGGACGTTACACACAACATGTCCAAATTCAATACTCAAAATGGGCAAATTTCCAATGCTCAAACTCAAGGCTTGAAGGAGATGTTGCAAAATCTTTCAATCACCATTGCTAGACAAATGGAGAAGATTGGGGGAAGGTTGGAAAGGTTAAGAGCAAGTGGGGAAGAACCAAGGAAAAATAGAAGAACATTGAAGGATCAGTTTGGGGATGTTTTGATTAATGATGGGATGGTGAACAAAATGGGAGCAAAGGTAGGAAAAAGGAGAATGGTTGGATGGTAGGAGTGATGGAGTTGATGAAAATATTGATAGTGTAAAAATGAAAATTTCATCATTCCATAAGAGGAGTGGTAGTGAGGAGAGAGGTGGAGATGTTTGTTAATCCACCAACATCCATGTCCAATGTTAGTGAGATGGAGAGGCATGAAAGACATTTTTCAAACTAGGTGCCTTATGAATGATAAAGCATGTGGCCTCATTATAGATGAGGAGAGTTGCACTAATTTGGTAAATTCTAGTAGGGTGGAGAAATTGGGGTTATCGGTAATGATGCATCATAATCCTTATATATTGCAAAGGTTAGGTGACTATGGAGAAATGAGAGTGAAAAAATGAGAGTGAGTGAACAAGTTCTTCTTACCTTCAACATCGGAACCTATAGTGACCAAGTGTTATGTGATGTAGTTCTCATGTATACTACTTACATAATTTTTGGGAGACCTTGACAAAGTGAAAAGAATGTGAAACATGATACAAAAACGACCCGATATAGTTTCCAATTGAGTAGAAAAAAGGTTGTGCTCCTACCCTTGAGTTTGGAGGAAGTGCATAAAAATCAAATGAAGCTCAAAAAGGAGTTGGAGGAAGGAAGAGAAAAGATGAAAGAAAAAGAACATTTGATTGAGAAAATTGATGAAAACAGAAGTGTGAAATAAAATGAGAGCATGAGAGTTGGGGTCACGACCCTAGAAAAAAGAGAGGAAATAAGGGTTGGAGCCACGACTCCATAAAAAGGAGAGGTGAGAAAAAAACCGAGGATTAAGGTTTCTATCTCAGAAAAGAAGAGAGAGTGAAGAGATCCACAAAAGAAATTGAGAGAAAATATCACACAAAAATATTCTTTGCTCTTAAATACTCTAACAATTCCCCACTTAGTTTGGTTGCTTCTTTGTTGCAGGAAATTGTGAAGCCGACTTATCAAAGCAATAAGGAACTCCAAACGCATGCCGATTGGAAGAAGTTCATGAAAACCTTTTCTTACTACTACAAGTACAACCAAGGTAAATCAAGTGCGGTAACCGATGCAATATCTAGAAGTTAGGCTCTTAACACTTCTTTGAATGCAAGGTTATCGTGTTTTGAATATATTAGAGGGTTGTATGATATTGATGTAGATTTGACAAATGTATCTTTGATTTGTGCATATAGTAGATTTCATGGGCATAATGAACTCCTATTTTGTGAAAACAAGCATGATGTGTCTATTTACCCTACAAAGGAATGGCTAGTTAGGGGAGTCCATGGGGGAGGTCTAACTGAACATTTTGATGTAAAAGTGATTTTTTTTCTAACCTCCCTAAGTGCCAAATCCTCTTGTTTTGACTATGTTAAGGACATGCATACTAATAACCCGAAATTGTTAACATTTATGAATCATGTGGCAAGCGAGATTTTGATAAACCTGAGCACTCGAAGAGTCTCGCGAGTCCGTTGAACCGCCATCTACTTCAGAGATCCCTACTGAAAACTGATTCCATAAGCATGATGATTATTTATTTTGGGAAATTAGATTATTTGTTCCTACATGTCTTATGTGGGAGTTACGAATTAGAGAAGCACATAGTGGGTGCTTGATGGGACTTGTTGGAATTATAAAGGGGCCGTAGTGATATTAAGTGATCATTTTTATTGGCCTAAAATGGAAGTTGATGTTGCACATGTTTATATTGGTAGCAGACACATCACTTGCACAAGGGCTAAATCTAAGTTTTTACACTAAGAATTCTACACATCATTGTCCATGTAGAGTAAACCTTGGGCTAATCATTCTATGAATCTTATATTAGGTTTATTTAGATCAAAGAAAGAAAATGATGCTATTTTTGTAAATGTTGGTCGGAATATTAAAATGTCACATTTGATTGCATGTCATGAAACCAACTATCAATATAGCAAATCTTTTTTTGTAAGAAGTAGTTCATTTGCATGAAAGTGACCTAACAAGTTGGGGAAAATGTTTACCTTTTGTTAAATTTGCTTTCGATAATATTGTTCATTTATTAGCAAATTTTCTCCGCTTGAAATTGCTTATGACTTTAACCTATTAATTCTGTTGAATTTAATTCATTTGTTTATTGATAAAAGAGTTAGTTTCGGTGGAAATAAACTTGCAATGAAGATCGAGCTTCCATCTGGGGAGCATGGTGAACAATGTATTTCTAACACAAACCAAGGTCAAACGCGAGTCGCATTTGATCCTGTGATTGTATATGGTTCCTTTTGAGGAAAGAATGGGTTCCCAATCAAAGAAAAACCAAATTGTTACTTGCTGGTGTCGGTCCATTTCGAGCTCTTAGCAATGCTTACAAATTGATCTTACCCGGTGAGTATAAAATTTCAGTTACATTTATTGTGTCTAATTTTTCCCTTTTTGTTGTAGGTACCAATTCGAGGTTGAATCCTTCTCGAGATGGAGGTTATGATGAGAGTCAAGAAAGTCCAACTTCATTGCACAAACCCTTGATTCACATTACAAGGTCTAAGGTCAAGGAACCGCACGACAATGCATTCAAGCAAGATTCGAGGTCGATTCCTTTTCAAGAGGGAGGGGATGATGAGTCAAACCTTGATGTACATGCTGGTGGGACCCATGATGAAATTCGATGCCAAATAGGTTCAAGATTCCAGGCTAAACAAAGTAGTTAACTCGAAAGAGGAGCCAAGAATCAAGTTGGAGATCAAAAATTACGAGGCTGGAATTTACCCCACACGGCCGCGCCGAAGGAAGACCACGCGGCCGCGCGCGCCATTTGAGCGTACCTTTGACAGAATGTTTGGGTTACTGTTCATGCATGAACTGTGCGGCCTCGCGACCTTAAACCACGAGGCCGAGCAGCTATATTGGAGGCGGGTTTCACGAGTTTTCAAATTTAAATCCGACCCATTTTCTTTTCTTATTTCTTTTACTTTAAATAGTCGTTTTGGAACCCTAGAAATTAGCTTGGACATTTGATGCCTCTTTGAGAGCATTTGGGAAGGTAAAATCCTTTTCCTTATCTTGTAATTCTTCTTGGAATTTCTTCAACTTTAACTTAAGTATATTATTCTTGTATTTGTTGTTGATTTCCACCACCTTGAAATTTGTTTAATCTTTATCCATTGGGATAGATTTGTTAACCTTGAATTTTGGGTTAGATTTAATTTGGGTTAAGGTGTTTATTTACCATTTCAGCTTTCTTGGGTTGATTCTAAATTGTTGTGGGAATTTTTGGTTTAAAAACCAAAGGAGTTCGCATCATACACGCTCTTTAAAAGCAGTGTTGGCATGGAGGTCCACTAGTAGTAAAGCATGATTTGATTGTGGGTGCCAAGTTATTTGTGTTTCCAGGTAAGCAAAGTAATAGGCAGTGATTCCTTCAAGGGCGTCATGATGATCACTTACATGCATGCAACATTCACGGTATTTGTGGCGTGGGTCTTGCAATATGAGGGCATTGGCTGACATGTTCCATCCTTATTCTACTTAATTTCAATGTTAATATTTCATAGACAATCCATCAAACAGTGAATAGAGAAGACTGTTTCCCCATCAAAACACACTGCCAACAACAAAAAGATCATAGCACTGAGCATTCTCTTCTATTTTCTTTTCATTGATCAGTAGGAGATCAAGAAAATGCTAATTTGATTAACCTGGATAATACTAAAATTTCAACGTCCGATAAGTCCATTTCTGCCGGCCAAATCTAATAAGGTAGGTAACAATTCCAAGAAAACAATAATATAATGGTCAATGAGCTATGTCTTCTATTTTTCTATTATTCGATCAGTAAGAGTTGTTGAAAATGTTAATTTGATTTGAAACTGGTTAATACATTAATTCCAATGACTGATAAGTCCATATCTGTAGCCTGTAGGCTATATCTCATAAGGTAGTAATTAGGCATTTTAATGGGTTTACCACTTGCTAATTCATCATTGGCATGGAATGAATTCCAAAAAAAAATGATTTCCCCACCAGTTAACCTTCTAACTCCACGTGGCATTGCTACATGTTATCGAAAAACTTTGTGGAATACAACTACTATATAAACTTCCGGTCAGGGTTGCATGGATACTCGACACAAACATGACACGTTGAGGACACACAAATTAATTTTTTAAAATTTTTTTAATATTATTATTTTACTCTAACATACAAACAAAATATTATATATTTGTTGCATCAAAATGAGCATATAAAACAAAAACAAACTTTTGTCAGATTTATCCTTTTTTAAAATTGTCCTGGTTTCTTCCCTTCCTTTTTCATTTTGATGCACAGAATGTAACTCCGACACATGTCGAAGAGTGTCCAACGAGTGTCAAAAATTGACACGCTAGTGTCGGTGCAACCTAGCTTCCAGCAACTTAGAAACAACAAATGCCAGGAAAGAGAAATAGTTGTAAACCTCATATCCACACTTGCAAGGTTTCAGCTGCTAATCAGTCAAATCCATCTCCTCGGCGCAGAGAGGACAAGTTTTTTCGTCGTTACTCATGTTTGGCTTCAAAAACATAAATATCATTTAGTTAGATAATAAAGACTACTAAATAAATATTTGTAAATCTCCACTATAAACCAAAATGGAAAGTAAACTGAATTTAATATTTAATTTACACATGATGGTAATAAGCAGTTTTTCCACATCCACGGATAATTAGATCAATGCGCCAAAATTGTAGATTTAAGGAAAAACAGAAAATAAATACTAAAGGAATTGAATAAGAAAATCAGGCTCCAGGCAAATAAAAAAAACAATAATGCTACGTTCCCCATCCGTTTCACAATCTGCATGACAATGTTAATGTATAATTACCGAACTACCCCTCGATCTAATGAAAACAAGAAAACCGCATCTTACTTCTGATACACCCACAGTCCACAGATTACATTTCAAAAAAAATTCAGAAAATCCTCTCATCTCCAAGCTGATTTCAACACTCCATATCATCCGCCCGTCTCTGAATAATCTGTCTACAAAAGAAGTGGAAATGCTTAGATCTGAATAAGTCGATTGTCTGCCCCAAATTAGTACCTGAAGTTGTATTTTTGCAGATTTTTCGACCCCATTTTCTCGATTTGATTTCTCATGGAAATTTAAAGTGTTATTGCAGGAATTTGAGCTCGGAGGTTGAACTTGTTCATTTTGTAGTCCTACGAAGGCTGTTAACTCGAAGTTTGTGGAACCCACCATGAAGGAACCCGTCGAAGTATTGAATTTTCCGACGAGTGAGGACGAAGGTCGACCGAAGTAGTGGTAATCGTCATCAAAAATTTCGTCCGACATCGACTGGTAAGAACCCCTGCATTTCTAAACAATTTGAGTGATAAACGGTCCTAATTTTTGAAACCCTGACTTCATATTCTTTGATTATGTTGGCTATGATTCACGTGAAGAAGTTTTAGTTTAATTAAATTTTTTTATTATTATTTTTTTTTTGCAATGTTAGTTGGTTGTGTAATGTATATTGTAATTCCTATTATTCATTATTGTAAGCCACATTTTTTTTTATTTGAAGGCTTTAATTTGATTGGCTTTTGTATGTTCCAAATGCATTAATTTGAATCACATGTACACTTTTGAGGCACTTGGAATGCATTCAGACAAAAAATGCATTTTGCATAATATGGGATGATTTTGGATAAGAGTTTAGGTACGTTTCTTTTTTTTTTTAAATTTTTTGCACTGGCACAGAAGTAATTTCTTGTTTATTTTTTGGAAAATTTTGTGAGTTCACCGAAAAAAGAAGTATTAGCATTTCACATAATTATAGAACTGAGATACATATTTTTTTCTTAAGAACATTGCTATAGAGTGTAAATTTTATCATACTTGACATTTTTAGTTGAGTTGATAGGAACAAATGACGAAGGGAAAGAATTATGGAATCTGTCATGGTTGTCGAGAAGCGGGACATTGGTTGGATGAATGTCCGACAAAGATTGTAGCGACCAAGAATTTTTACGCGATTAATAATTATTTTAATAGAAAATCGTGTCGCTACTATTTCACCCATTTTTATTAAGTTAACGCCACGACGTATTCGTATAGCCAAGTCAAGAAATAATCGAGATCGTTCGATTTTAAATTAAATTCCGAATTTCTAAAAATATCTCCATTCTCTTGATTTAAAGTATATTAAGTCCAAGTACTTAATTCAATGTTATCCCAATATTTATTTATACAAAAATTATTTTTATTATTGAAATTAAGAAAATATATGCAAGCATGAGAGGTTCCATTATATATAATAATTATGAGAATCTTAATTTAATAAATATGGAAAAGTATATGAATGAATTATATACTCCATTATATGTAATCATGAAGAGCATAATATTTGTATAAATATGGAAAAGTATATGAATGAATTATATACTCCATTATATGTAATCATGAAGAGCATAATATTTGTATAAATATGGAAAAGTATATGAATGGTTGATAAGATTCCATTATATGTAATCATGAAGAGCATAATATTTGTATAAATATGGAAAAGTATATGAATGGTTGATAAGACTCCATTATATGTAATCATGAAGAGCATAATATTTGTATAAATATGGAAAAGTATATGAATGGTGCTTTACTTTAAGAAAAGGATGTGTTAAAATTAATAGAATTGAATGATTATGTTTACAATATGCCAACTTTATACATCTATTTAAACCCATCTCTTTTACACACAACTCTACACATTTACACTTATTTCCAATCTCTTGACAAAATCCACAAGTAAGAGAAATTCAAGGTGGTCAAGAAAGTTTTGGTCCATTTACTACTACACTTCATATTAATCTTTTAAAAGGTAAGTATATCTTATGTTTTTATGAAAATTAAGTATGTTGTTATGAAATGTAAATATACTTTAAGTTTTTATGAAAAGTAAGTATGTTTTTATGAAAGGTATTACCTTATGTTTTTATGAAAAGTAAGTATGTTTTTATGAAAGGTAAATACACCTTATGTTTTTATGAAAAGTAAGTAAGTTTTTATGACAAGTAAGTATACCTTATGTTTTTATGAAAAGTAAGTATGTTTTTATGACAAGTAAGTATATCTTATGTTTTTATGACAAGTAAGTATATCTTATGTTTTTATGAAAATTAAGTATGTTGTTATGAAATGTAAATATACTTTAAGTTTTTATGAAAAGTAAGTATGTTTTTATGAAAGGTATTACCTTATGTTTTTATGAAAAGTAAGTATGTTTTTATGAAAGGTAAATACACCTTATGTTTTTATGAAAAGTAAGTATATCTTATGTTTTTATGAAAATGTTTGGATCATTGCTATGAAATCAATCTCACAAGATTGTTATGGGTTCCATATGATATGTTTATGATTATGCTAAGGGGACCGGAGTTTAGTAGCGCTACACATAAGAATTCTTGCCATTTAAGTTCGGTAAAATTCTTGTGTCTCCCTATGTTTATGAGTATTTCGATCCTATCCTATGTTATGATGAAAATGATCCATATGCATTCAAAAGAAAATTTATGCTTGGTATACTTACTGAGATTTTATAAATCTCACTCCACGATATTTACCATTTTCAGATAATTGAAGGTTCGAGGCGGTCAACATGGAAGTGGCAAAAGTGGTTAAGATTGATGAGATAATTATGTTGAACTTTATGAAAGAAAATTATGTTCTATTTTTATTCACAAATAAAATTATGGGATTCTAATTATTCTTTTGAATAATTTTACATTTCTATTTAAGTCTCGATAATATGATATGAGTCACTTTTAGTGGCACTCGAATGGTCGAGAATTCGGGTCGTCACAGTTGGTATCAGAGCCAAGAGTTTTAAAAACGATTCTGTAGATTTTTGAAATTTTATTTCTTAAAAAAAAAAAAAAAAAACACTATTCACGTGAACAGTAAAACGACGTGCTATTCATGATGAACAGTGAACGAAATCACTATTCAATTAAAAAAAAAAATTGAATTTTCACATGTCAAGTATGGTTATGATTTTGAAAAGTATGATGAAATTTGATGTGCGAATTTCAAGGACAAAATTCATTTTAAGCAAGGGAGTTTGTAATGTTCTGAAAATTTTATGGAATATAATTAGTTAGTGATATGATTTTTATATTGATGTCTTTGATAAATTTCTAGAAGTTCGGGGACTAAAGGAAAATAAGATTTGACGATAAAATTTTATTTGGGTTAATTAGGCCCAATCTTATGTAAAGATGCGAAATGATTAATAATAATTTTTTTTTAAATATTTTAACTCATCACTCTACTATGTCACTCTCCACGTATTGACTCCTCGAACCAGGTATGTTATATGCTTTGCAAGTCATTTACGATTTTATTAAGACATGTTAAGTATGAAATCTTCATATGTTATGAATCTTTATGTGTTACACATAATATACATGTCAAGTATGATATAAATTGATAGAAGACTCAATTTTTTTATTCTTTTCAATGTAGAATCATGAGACAGAGAGGATATTTATATGAATTTTGGTGCATATTAAGCTTAGTAAGATTGACTCAATTAGAAATTAAGTTGGGTTGTAACTTTTGCCCAAAATATATGGAATAATATATTAAACAAACAAAATTAATAATGAATTTGTACAATAATTTATCCCTTTATCACTACCTTTGTGTAAAAACAAGGGAAAAACTGTGGATGGTTATTAGTACTTCCTCTTCAAGTTTCAATTTTCGGTTCAATAATTTATCCCTTTATCACTACCTTTGCTTAAAAGCAAGGAAAAACTGTGGATGATTATTGGTACCACTCTTCAAGTTTCAATTCTGAAAAAAATTCGGAAAGAAAGAAAGAGAACGGGTGTTGAGCATAATGGGAATAATATGACTTAAGAATGATTTTCAAAATAATTGTTGTCCTCGAGTTTAGAAATGATAAACCTTAAATGGACTTTGCATAATTGATTTTAGACATGGCATTAAGTATGAGAAGTCAACAGAAATGATTAGAAATATGTTCAGATTATCTATCATTTAGATTTAATGAGAAATAGCGAGCCAATTTTATGAATTTTTATGAGATGTTAAGATTATAAGTGATATGATTTTAATGAGACTTTTATGAGAAGCATTATGAAGTTAGAGATTTAAAGATTTGGTTATTGGGAATTAAGTAATGGATATTATGTTGAGTAAGTGAATTATGCATCTATATTGAATAGAAATTTATTATGAACTTTGGCCTTGTGATTAAATTTTGGGAATATGATTTATGACTTATAAATATAAGTATGAGTAATCTTTTGAGCCAATTAAGGTATTGAAGGAAGTGATATTGTGATATTGACGACTATGATTTGAAATTTCTATGTTGAGGAATTATGAATTGATTTTCTGGAATATTTTTTTATGATATTGAAGTTTGATGAAATTGTGGTCAATTTTTAGATCGTTGTGATCAAATGTGGAATTATTTATTATTGTGAGTTATGAAGTATGCTTACGGTTTGAATAAGTCCAAATTTCAAAGGAAACTCTGCTTAGAATTTTATCGTTTGGAATTAAGAGCATAGTATGGTATGCAATCACTAAGAGAATTGAGGTTAGACATGCAAATTCATTTACATCACAAACGAGATTTAGTAGATGATAACAGAGATATTTATTATTTTCTCGTAAGGAGAACACACAAGAGTCACATTGGAAAGAAATACATGAAACACGCAAAAAGCAAAAGAAAGCAACATGGGAAATTCCTCAAATTGAGAGATGTGTTTCCGGAGTAGCCGTATCCTACCACCTCTGACCTTTTGAGGAAATAAAGAAACCTTCAAAGTGGTGTGTTTCGAGAGTAAGAATACTCCGTAATCTACCACCTGGAACCTTTGAGGTACACACAAGATTTAAACATTAAGGAAAATCCTAGGAAATTAGAGGGGTGTCTCGAGAGTAAGAATACTCCGTACTCTACCCCCACCTATTCTAAGATTCATAAAGTTAAGTTTACATTAACCGGACTCCATTTTCGCTTGATTCCCCTTCCTTGCGACCAATCTATCTTAACCCCTGCTGGATCTTGTATTGAGATATATGACTGCAGCTTATCCAGTAGTTCATCAATAGTAGGAGCAGAAATAAGAAGCCTTCTGGAAAATGGAGAGATGAATCCCTGTTCCACAGCATAATCAAGAAAGGTTAACAAACCATCAAAGAAATTGTTAACATTCAGAAGCCCAATAGGCTTAGTATGGAGATCTAGTTGAGCCCACGAGGTAATGTTAAAGATTTCTTCTAAGGTACCAAAACCTCCGGGCAGGGCTATAAAGGCATCAGAACCATATAGCATACAAGTTATGCGTTCATGGATGGATAAGGTTTGAACTTCATGCCCTCGTGTTTTTCCTGCAACATCTACCAAAGGGACAGGTATGACACCGATTACTTTTGATTTCTCTGCAAGAGCAGATTGGGAAACACAACCCATTAGACCACTGCTACCACCCCCATACACAAGAGTGATACCTTTTTCCCCCAGTTTCTTTCCAAGATCTACGGCCGCTTCTAGATAACTGAAGCCTTTCCCCACTTTTGATCCACAAAATACACAAATAGTTTTAATCTGTCGAAGTTTTGGTGCTTCCATCTTTGATAGTATAGAAGAGAAAACTTACGAAGAAGATGTGATTTTGGGATGCCTGAACTATGAAATATGTTTGGCTATTTAAAGCCGGAAAAACTTACTGTTTTTCATTGATTCTGAAAAAGTAAAGATTTACTTTTGACAAAATCGGCCAACTTTTGACTGTTTTACCAAAGATATCACCTTTCGGTGATTTATTTCCAGCTTTATCAAACCTCGAGAAAGGAAAATATATTTATTTCCAGCTTTATCAAAACTCGAGAAAGGAAAATATATTTTATTTCCAAAACGCGTGAAAGAAAACAGCAAAATATTTTAAATGTGTATCAAGAGATTTACCTTATATCATTGATGAACTGCCAGAAGCCTCATTTTGTAAAACAGACTGGCAAACAGGATCTTTTGCTATTATATTTTGGAGACTATAACGATTTTTGTCCCCGTTAAACTGAGCGTATAAGGAGAAAAGTTCACGTTGCACATAACCACTTGGGTGCGTCTCAAGAGTCAGTCGAATATCATCCAAAGACTCCTTACTCAGTCCACCCTTTATGAATTTGATTTTATCATCCCGATTAGTAGAAGAATATCCTACTGTTTTGCAACGAGTATCACAGTTCCAACGAGCACATTTGTAGCAACCATTCAGCCTTTTTGCTCTTCGTTTCTTTGCGAAGGTGCTTTTGCCTAAACCAGGCATGTGCTTTGGAAATGTCATAGGTAATTCACCAGATAGTCGAACCTTTGCTTCGATCAACCAGCGAACATCTTCTGAAACACCATGAGCCATCAGCAACCTCAATCTTTCGAGTCTTATTCGATAAATTTTCCTCAGATCATTCATTGGAAGACTGGAATAATACTTGCGAATGTTTGTAAGAATGGTATCCATGTTTTGATGGATCTAACCTCTTCCCAGCATGAACTATTTAAAAGCATTAAGGATCGGAGGAAATCCGCGTGATATTGATTCCAGCAAGAAAGCGCGGAATAGAATAATGGAAAAGAGGGAACAAGAGTTATGCGCCGTTTACTTTCTTGATAAAAGGAAGATTTGATGATGACGGGATTTGAGATATGGAATATTTTCTTGGATTTTGGGTACTGATATTTTGATATAATAATCAAGGTATAGAAATAATACGGGGATACGTGAAAGTGAAATAAGGACTGTATTGAATCAGGATTAATAAGTTTGTGCAAGTGAAAGGAATACCTTACGGGAAATGTTATGATATTTGAGTTAAGAATTTTAATTATTTGGGAGATATTTGTTTATTGAATTTTGCAGAAATTTTGGGTTACAAATATTGGAAAGATAAACTGATGATTATGTTGATATGTGAATAACATGTTTGGGTATATTACATAGAGAATATTCAGGTAATCGTTTTAATTATTTTGGGATATTTGGTGATAAGAAGAAATGACAAATTATTATGGTATGATATGTTAGTAAAGATTTTAGAGATATTAATACGAATATTTGAGGTTACATGATACGATGATAAGTGACAGGTTACATGAGTACTACAAGATATGATGAAATATCACATACGATTGGGAATTTTCATTTTGATTCAGAAGAATTTATGAGTAGACATATGTCTATTATTGATAGAAAAGTTCATGTCTTAAGAAAACAAATTGATGCATTTAGTCAAAGTCCAGTGGGTTAAATATGGTTGGGTTAAATATGGTAGCGATGATGCTACATAAGAAGAAGAAGAAGAGATTCTGATTAAGTGTTCAGAAATCATAAGATCAAGTAAGTTTAATTTCGAGGACGAAATTATTTTAAGGGGTAAGTTTGTAGCGACCAAGAATTTTTACGCGATTAATAATTATTTTAATAGAAAATCGTGTCGCTACTATTTCACCCATTTTTATTAAGTTAACGCCACGACGTATTCGTATAGCCAAGTCAAGAAATAATCGAGATCGTTCGATTTTAAATTAAATTCCGAATTTCTAAAAATATCTCCATTCTCTTGATTTAAAGTATATTAAGTCCAAGTACTTAATTCAATGTTATCCCAATATTTATTTATACAAAAATTATTTTTATTATTGAAATTAAGAAAATATATGCAAGCATGAGAGGTTCCATTATATATAATAATTATGAGAATCTTAATTTAATAAATATGGAAAAGTATATGAATGAATTATATACTCCATTATATGTAATCATGAAGAGCATAATATTTGTATAAATATGGAAAAGTATATGAATGAATTATATACTCCATTATATGTAATCATGAAGAGCATAATATTTGTATAAATATGGAAAAGTATATGAATGGTTGATAAGATTCCATTATATGTAATCATGAAGAGCATAATATTTGTATAAATATGGAAAAGTATATGAATGGTTGATAAGACTCCATTATATGTAATCATGAAGAGCATAATATTTGTATAAATATGGAAAAGTATATGAATGGTGCTTTACTTTAAGAAAAGGATGTGTTAAAATTAATAGAATTGAATGATTATGTTTACAATATGCCAACTTTATACATCTATTTAAACCCATCTCTTTTACACACAACTCTACACATTTACACTTATTTCCAATCTCTTGACAAAATCCACAAGTAAGAGAAATTCAAGGTGGTCAAGAAAGTTTTGGTCCATTTACTACTACACTTCATATTAATCTTTTAAAAGGTAAGTATATCTTATGTTTTTATGAAAATTAAGTATGTTGTTATGAAATGTAAATATACTTTAAGTTTTTATGAAAAGTAAGTATGTTTTTATGAAAGGTATTACCTTATGTTTTTATGAAAAGTAAGTATGTTTTTATGAAAGGTAAATACACCTTATGTTTTTATGAAAAGTAAGTAAGTTTTTATGACAAGTAAGTATACCTTATGTTTTTATGAAAAGTAAGTATGTTTTTATGACAAGTAAGTATATCTTATGTTTTTATGACAAGTAAGTATATCTTATGTTTTTATGAAAATTAAGTATGTTGTTATGAAATGTAAATATACTTTAAGTTTTTATGAAAAGTAAGTATGTTTTTATGAAAGGTATTACCTTATGTTTTTATGAAAAGTAAGTATGTTTTTATGAAAGGTAAATACACCTTATGTTTTTATGAAAAGTAAGTATATCTTATGTTTTTATGAAAATGTTTGGATCATTGCTATGAAATCAATCTCACAAGATTGTTATGGGTTCCATATGATATGTTTATGATTATGCTAAGGGGACCGGAGTTTAGTAGCGCTACACATAAGAATTCTTGCCATTTAAGTTCGGTAAAATTCTTGTGTCTCCCTATGTTTATGAGTATTTCGATCCTATCCTATGTTATGATGAAAATGATCCATATGCATTCAAAAGAAAATTTATGCTTGGTATACTTACTGAGATTTTATAAATCTCACTCCACGATATTTACCATTTTCAGATAATTGAAGGTTCGAGGCGGTCAACATGGAAGTGGCAAAAGTGGTTAAGATTGATGAGATAATTATGTTGAACTTTATGAAAGAAAATTATGTTCTATTTTTATTCACAAATAAAATTATGGGATTCTAATTATTCTTTTGAATAATTTTACATTTCTATTTAAGTCTCGATAATATGATATGAGTCACTTTTAGTGGCACTCGAATGGTCGAGAATTCGGGTCGTCACAAAGATGCTATGCCCTCGTTGCGGAGAGGGATTCCTCATTTTGCTTGAGGTTGAAAAAAAGACTTCTAGATACTTGGGGAAGTTGTTCTACTCTTGCACTCAACCCGGTTGTCGATAATTTGTTTGGTATGATGAGGTTTCAAGCAGCCCCAGCCGAGTGAAGAACTTGCCTAAAGAAGAAACAGATCATTTGTCTCATCTACTGAAGACGTGTGCACGTATATCAGACGAAGACAAAATCTAAGTGAGTGTCGTGACCTTTCACCCGAGTAAACGAAGCTCGACTGATCGAGGCAAGGAGATGGTGCAAGAATGAGCCAAATTATGTTAGGAATGTTTGTAACCTAACATTCTGTAATGTGTTGCCACTGGAAGTATTTTTCATCTTATTATAGCTATTAATGTTTTGTCTAGTGTAACCAAAGTCCAGCCAAAACAATGTAGTGTTTTGAAATTGTGGTAGAAGTTCCCTTTCCCTATATTGTGATTGTGACTGTAGTATTAAACATTTATGTAAATCGACTATTAGATTACACCTTGTCCAGCATCATTGTTTGTAACGACCCGAGTCCCACTTAACGGGCTGTCCCGGCCGTTAGATGACGGTGTACTGTCCTCAGTGTATCAACACGAGTCTTTTCAGCATGTTTTGTCCTCACTCGCACGCTCCCCGAGAAAACTTCCCAGGAGGTCACCCATCCCAGAATTGCTCCAAGTCAAGCACGCTTAACTTTGGAGTTTCTAACGATGGACTTCCGGAAAAGAAGGTGCACCTTGTTGGTATGAGTAGTACCTATCAATTCTCTTAAGCTTTCTTTTCCTGGGGTGTTACAATCACCCCCCGTTAGACTCGCGACGTCCTCGTCGCGCTTAATCCATCCGAGGATCTGTTGCCAGACGTTGGGATTCTAGAGGTGGCTCCCGCCCTATGACGTAGCACTTAGTTCCCGATTTCTGGCTGGCGAACCTGTCTCTGATACCATTTGTAACGACCCGGGTCCCACTTAACGGGCTGTCCCGGCCGTTAGATGACGGTGTACTGTCCTCAGTGTATCAACACGAGTCTTTTCAGCATGCTTTGTCCTCACTCGCACGCTCCCCGAGAAAACTTCCCAGGAGGTCACCCATCCCAGAATTGCTCCAAGCCAAGCACGCTTAACTTTGGAGTTTCTAACGATGGACTTTCGGAAAAGAAGGTGCACCTTGTTGGTATGAGTAGTACCTATCAATTCTCTTAAGCTTTCTTTTCCTGGGGTGTTACAATGTTGTTCTAGCTAAAAGATTTCTGCACTGGTTCCATACAAGTCTGTTTCTGTCTTTTTGTAGTGATATTAATTTTATGGAAAAAAAAAAATTTGTTTGGCAGGATATCGAATTTATGAGTTCTATTAAATCACAGCTTAATTCATGTTCTGATAATTAATTTTGAACAAGATTCATTAAGTATAAACATCTTAATGACATCATGCTAATATAGATAAAGGCACCAACAGGAACCAATGAACTAAATTATTGAAAACTGAAACCCTGTGCCAAACTGGCTTTAAAACTCCGAATAAATATATATCCACACACATAAATGTTCTACCCCAACACAACATGGAGCAAAAGGCTATATCCTTGAAATAATTCAAACAGATATAAGCAACATTCATGAGAACCCTCACCCAAAAAAAAAAAAAGAAAGAAGAAAGAAGCAATCGGTTTGTAAATGAGGAATTCAAAAAAACCCATAAATAAAGATTTATACATGATCAAATTCACATGCAAAATCACCAAATGTAGCAATTTGAGTAAAGCCCTGAATTCCCATATCATCAATAAAAATGCAATTGACATTCTGAGTTCTATGAGTACATAAATATATGGCCATTTATAAATGATCAAATGGAAATGGAGATAATGGAGATACATATATAATGTGCATGCACCCATTCAATGTTCACAAAAAAGCGAATTCATTCAGCGCCATTACATTAACCATCAAATGAAGAAATGGGGCAACTAACATTACATCACTAGAGCTAAACCATAAAAAATAAAAATAAAAAGGAGCAAAAGAGCATTTCGCAACATTCGACATTCGTCACTCCAAATTAGTTTCCATCATCAAGGGGGCGTTGTGGTGCATAGCTTGGCATAAGAGGTTGACTCCCCTCGTAAGGTGTAATCCAAATTACCCCTCCACTCCATGGTGGTAATGTAAAAGCCTGGACATTATGAATTTTAAATGTAATATATTTGATCAAACAAAGTATATAACATAAGAACACAAAATTGTAGACGTACCATTAGATGGGTGACCGACGAAATTTCTGGATCAACATTCTGGGGCAAGGTATTCCCTTTGTTTGATGTTGGAGGTCTCTGCTTTAATGCCACTATTTCAAATCAGTAGATGTACATAAAATAATTATGAACACATAAGATCGGATTTGCACATACCTTTTTTGTCTTGGTATTCGCCTCCAATGGACCTTTTTTCCTCAGCTTCCTGGGAGCACCCTTTGTCTTTCTACAATGAGGATCTAATATTATTCCTGTTGTTGTCTTCTCAACTACTCCATAGTCAGATGTTATTCGTAGGATATCCACTCCAACATTTATTTCATTTGTACGAATTTCTATCCACTCCATAAACTCCTAGATGCGATCTTCATCGTCTGCTAACAAGTTAGCCATTTTCTCGAACGCTTTACATACTTTATCATACCTTAATTGGGTAGGAGTACTAATTGATCCATCGTAGTTAATCTTCACCCTAGTGTATGATCTTACAACATCTTTTCTCCATCTCCTGAGTATGTAACTCTCCGGAAGCACTTTCACATTTTCTCGAATCAAGACTGAGAGGGAATGTCGGCAAATGATGCCTCTAAACTCAAACAAGTGACAACTGCATACAATTTGATATTTGTCCCTCTGATAAATGATGGTGAAATTCTTTGTTCTCTGAAAATCTTGTAGTATGATATCCTCTCGAATGACGTATCTTGTTCCACCATATCCATCCTCAATGGACATAAGATCGCAATAGACCTTCCCCAAGAGCTCTGCTTGGAACTCTTTAAATTTTGAGATTGTGTAAACAACTTGGAACTGTTTCTACAAACTAAAGCCTGTCGCACAGGGGACCATTTGAGCATACAACTTGAAATCTGCATGGAATTCCGTCTCAACTTTGCTTCTCAATGCCCGCTCATATTGTTTAACGAACTGCTTCAATGATGTTTTTGAATGGACTAACCCATCGAAAAATGCATTTATACTCTCACTCCGTTGAGTGGTTGACATCCCGTCCCAGAAGCTTGTTCTCAAAAAGCATGGGACCCAACGTCGTCTCTCCCGGTACAAACCTGACAACCAATCGTGATCATGTAAAGTGTATTTGTCAAGCATCAAGACCCAGCCATTTTCAAATTCTTCTGGAATTTGTGAATCATATACCACTTCATGTACATTATGCATTATTGAGCCCTTTTGTGAATGATAACCAAATTCCTCTGGTAATTTCTTCAAAATGTGCCACAAACACCACCTATGCTTCATATTAGGAAACACAATTTGTATTGCATTTTGCATAGCCCTATCCTCATCAGTAATGATACCGTCAGGAGCTACCCCATCCATACACTCAAGCCACATCCTAAACAGCCATACGAATGTTTCTGTGTCCTCACTGGATATCAAACCACAACCTAGAAGCGTCGAATGACCATGATGGTTCACGCCAACAAATGGGGCGAATGGCATATCATACCTATTCGTCAAATAAGTTGTGTCGAACGTAACAACATCTCCAAACTCCTTGTATGCCAATCTGCACCTATTATCTGCCCAGAATAAGTTTCTCAGGTGAGATTCATCATCTAAATCCATACTGAAGAAGAAACCAGGGCAATTCTTTTGCATTCTCAAGAAATATGATTGTATCGCTATGGCGTCAACTTCTCCGAGTCTTAATCACCGAACCTTATCGGTGTAGTTTCTACAATCCCTCTCATTGAATGTGAGTTCTTCATATCCTCCAGCATCAACGACAGCTGAGCTGAAACTTTTATGCATCGGAATTCCAGCTATGTCGTTAACTTCGAGCTTCCGTTTCACTTGGTCATTAAGCTGACGATTACATCGATATAACCTCGATTTTGTTGGACTTGTCCTATGATTATGCTCAAGAAATACTCTTGTAATATGAAATGTTCCTGAAACATCTGAGCAAATGGTCATCTTCGCCTTACACCCCGTTTGCATTGTCGGATGCGGTTGCATGGAATTGCTTGTACTGCCTATAGAATTCAAATGCCTCATCATAACTAGTAAACTTCATCCCAACTTTTGGGGTAATCCCAATATCCTCTTCTGTAATTTTGTCATTTAATCCAGCCCAATTACTCTGTATTAGCTCATTAATCTCCACACAATCTTCATCCTCCAATACTAAATTATCATCAATAGGTGAGGTTTGATTTCCTGCCCATTGCTCACAGTTTATTATACAATTTATGCAAATAAAAAAAGAAAATATTTATTGAAACAATGATCAGTTACCCAACTACACTCCAGGTGAGGTTTGATTTCCTGCCCATTGCTCACAGTTTATTATACAATTTATGCAAATAAAAAAAGAAAATATTTATTGAAACAATGATCAGTTACCCAACTACACTCCATTTGCAAAAATAAAATGCATTTTCACCACCAAACTCATATAAAATAGCTTATACAAATGCAAAATCGAGATACCCATTTGGTGAAAGTAGCTGTATTTTTTTTTTATTTATTCTGTTCAAAAACGACAACAAGAGAAAAAAAATATGCAGAACAAAATTATACAGTGAACAAGGGTGCAAATGTTATGCATTTTCAAATACAAAACTGATAATGGAAGATGATAATAGCAATGTGGAGATACCAGCTTCATAACAAGGATCGAGTTTGTCTTAAAGTGTAAAAGAAAAAATAATGCCGGAACAATAATGCTTACCCGTATCCGACATCAACTTCTTCTAATGGAGGGTGGGCGTCGTCGTTAATGGATGAGCAGCAGACTAGTAGTTAGTGTGGGTAATGGGGAAAGTCAAATGGTTTGGAATTTAGGGATGGTTTGGAATTTAGGGCTATTGTTTTGTTTTTTGTCTGCAGAGAAAATTTTTAGCGGGGAGGATATAATTTTTTAAATTCCGAATTTATCGTGAGATGAAGCCTCTTTCAATGTCTGGTGAGATGGGCTGAATTGTCAATCAGATTGTGAAACAGATTGGGAAAGTAGCATTATCCTAAAAAAAATGAAATGAAATTAACTTTCATGTAAAACTCACTTTTACCTACCCAATCAAAACATCACCTGAAAAACTTCTATCAATCACTGTAAAAATTTAGATGCCTTTTCCCATTAAGTTCAGGCATATATCCATAAAAAAAACTAAATAATTAATCAATTAAAACCAAACTAAGTCTAGTCCAGTCCAGATAGATAGATAGATGGATGGATGGATGGATGGATGGATAGAAAAAAAAAGAGCGCCGGGTACAAAAAACAAATCTAGACTTCAGTAAATCCAATTAAAAAGAACACCCACAAACAGTAACTGAAATTAAAGCAACAACAATTCTTGAAAAAATAGGGATCTTGATAAGGAATTGAGATTGGAGGAGCGAGAACTTACAGTGGGTGATTGTATCGAGAAATGAGGAAAAAATAATGAGCGATGTATAGATGTAGATAGGGATGGCAAAACGAACTGTGAAAACCGTGATCCGCAGAGCCCCGCCCCGTATAAATGGATTCGTGAGGCGGATATGGGGCAAAAAAGCTCTGCCCCGTTTTAAACGGGGCAGGGACGGTTTTCCCCCACCCCGCCCCGATCTCCAATTTAAAAAAAAAATGAGGTATGCTTGACTAATTAACAAATCAATGCCGTGTGGAAATCAATGGATCCTTCACTATTTTTATTCTCAATCTTTATTTTATTCTGCATTTCCTCCATTTTTAGTGAATGGCAAGATAAAGTTGTTCATTCAATGGAATGACTTTGAATATAGAAATGAATTATGGAAGCATAAGACAGACAAGAAAGATCAAAGAAAATAAGTCAATCTCCTAAAGAAAATAATTCAGCCTTCTCTAGTGTAGTGTAATTTAAATATTTCTCCAATCCAACATTGTTAGTAGCAGCAAGAAAAATTGCAATGTAGATGGCTAATTACTTTCTTCAAGCAATTTTATTGATACAGTGTATAATGGCAACAACCAATTTTTCCACTAAGTAGGGACCCTTTTGTGTGTGTGCAGCTCGTGATTTGATTTTAATTCAAAATAGTTTACTTTTATGAAACTCGCCCCATCCCGCTAATATAAATGGTTAACTAAATGGAGCGATTTTTCGACCCGCCTTGCCCTGCGACCCGCCCCGTTTTTAAGCGGGGCACGGGGCGATACGGGGGCAAATTATCCGAGACGGGGTGGGGCATGGAGCACGTCGACCCGACCCCGACCCGCCCCGTTGCCATCCCTAGATGTAGATAGAGAGAGAGAGAGCCACAAATACGACAATGCTGAAAGAGAATATGTGAGGGGGCATCGACTTTGGATGGTGGGTCATTTCAAGCGGATGATTCGGGTTTGGATCCAGTTCCATTCCCCAATTCTTTTATTTTATTTTATTTTGAGTAATAATTATAGAAAGACATTAATGAATGACATTTTTAAGCATTTCTTTGGTAAACTTGTTTTTTCCTACCTAATTTTTCAAATCACTTTTTAAGTAGACATATTTTTTTCTCCATTTTTCAACCACACATTTTACCTAGAAAACATTAATAGTGTGTTTCCTAACGTAATTATTGCTGTTTATAAACCAATTTATAAACAACACAAATTCTCAAATCACTTTTTAACCATCTAAATTTTCTCTTTCTATTTTTCAACCACACATTTTACTTTTTAAACAGTAAAAAAATCTTTTATAAACAACTACAGTGTTACAGAACAGAGCATAAAAAACATGTTTTTAAACAAAAGACTTTTAACAAACAAAGGTGACATTGTGATGTGGCATACATTCATTGAGTAATAATTATAATTACTCTATCACTTGCTTTTTTTTGTTATCACACGTTGATTGTGCATCACATCACAATATCACTTAAAATATCACTTATTAATGTCTCCCTTATTATAAACAAGAGAGAAAAGAGAGAAGAAATAAAGAGGCCAATAAACTTGTCTATTTTATTATGAACCAAAACCACATATATACATATATATATATATAGGGGAGAATAGGGATATACAAAGTAATAATGTCTAGGGTTACAGGGATACAATTGTCATTCACCAATATAAGATAATATTTACAATACTCCCCTATTGAATGACATATTACAAAATATCTGTCTCGTAAAACTTTGTTTGATAAAAACTCGAAGGGACAAAAATATCAAACGAAAGAAAAAGAGTACAGTTATTCTTGGAGTATTAAGATGAATGCTGCCTCGTTAAACCTCGTCAGAAAAACCTAATGGGATAAAACATTGGCTAAGGAAAAAGAGTACAATTACTCCTCCTAGTGTTGATCACTGTAAATCATCGAGTCGATACATCCCAATCTTGTAAACTGATTTCTTGAATGTAAATGTTGACGGTGCTTTTGTAGATAAATCAGCTACATTGTCACTTAACTGAAGTTGTTGAAAATTCTGAAGTATTTTAATGCTGTCTCGCTAAAACCTTGTCAGAAAAACCTAAGGGACAAAACTTGAACGAAGAAAAAAGAGTACAGCTACTCCCCCTAATTCAATCTGTATTGAGTCATCCATATAGTTACCCTCCCTGATTCAATCTCTATTGAATCATCCATACCTTGATATCTTCAGGAGTCTCGTATAGGAGAGTATATCAATAAACATTAATATCAGTTACCTCATCAAAAATCTTGCTAGGAAAATCATGTGGGACAAAACCTCAACTAAGGAAAAAAGAGTGTAGCGCATATTAGCTCCCACTCATGGGAACATTACAATTATATTGATATTGCACATAATTATTTCAACTGTCAATCGGTGCAATATCGAATATGTTCACTAAGCACATAAAAATAGCACATATTTCATATTATTTGTTCTTTGAATATAAATTCAATTATTTCTTTGAATTTGAAGAACTATAAAATATTTCCAATCATTTGAATATGCAGCATCAAGCCATGTTCAAAGAATTCTTGGAGCAAAAATCAAGGAAAGTGTTGTATTTCATTTTTCTTGTATTTTTATCTTTAATTTCTATATTTTGTGATGTATTTTCATAAACCTTATCTTTTGTGGAATATTTATATAATGGGCTAGTTGTTTTATATCCGAATGATTGATGTAGCTTAACTTAGTTTAAGTAATTTTAATATTTGTTTATTAATTTTTGGGCTTATTTCATTGTATTTGTTATTGAGATTATTTCATGTGTTTGATTGATCACCAAATATATGTTTTGTGAAGTGTATGATAATCGAGAGATATTGTGAATTTTAGACCAAATAACAAATGCTCTAGCTTCTTGTTAAGGATAGAGATATACCTTAAACCCTAGATGATCTATTGAGCTATTTTCACAAAGAGTTAATGCAATTGATTGGACTTTAATAGACATAGAGATATAGTAGGTTAAACCAATTCATTTCTAAACTCGACTGAAACTTCCCTTTCAAGATGAAGGAATTCAAACTTAAATCCTTTAGTCCATACTTTTAAATCATGTATCAAGTATCTGGTATCACATACTCATTCTAGCTGAGGACAAAGGTACTTACTTAAAGTATCATCATAAGAATCAAACCTGATATTCTCAACTTAAGAAACTTCACTAACTTCCCAATCTGAAGTTCAAGATTCAATTTCCCTGCTCTCCCAAAACTTCAATTCATGTTACCATTTGAACAATACTCTGATTAAGTCCATCACCATTGGACAAGACTTCTGTGGATCATATAGGAATCCTCATCAAGTTTACTTAACCCAAAGATACAATCTCTTTATAGATAAAGTCACACAACTGGTCATCTCAGGTTTTCCATCATTGTAGTAAAATATTTTACTCACATCAGAAGTACAACTGCTAACAAGTAATCGAAACTGCATAACCAAAATCTTAAATAAATCTCTATATCTTATGACTCAAAATGAAGATCCTCAATCGTAGGTAATATTTCACCATAATGCAATAACCCATCAAGATGAGATCAATTGACTCCATATATATTCACACAATTCTTCACGGGATAACCATAACATCTATTAACCGTCTAATCACCATATCTTGTAGTAATCATGTAACATGTCACTTATCGTCGTATCATATGACCTCAAATAATCATATCAATCTCTCTAAGATTACAATATAATAACCATCATATCTATCACGTGAACCTTGTACGTCAATCTGCTCACTAAGATTATATATCAATCTCTTAAACTAAATAAATCTTGGATTCTGTCATATGTCACTATTTCTGCACACTACTCCGTAATAAGGCATTACTGTGAAGTCTGATCCTCATTCCACAAATTCTATCCATAAGGACAAATACATAAAATTTCATTTCTTATTCTCGAACCAAGATACCATTAGTAACTCTTTCCAAAATTTCCAGGTAGGATCTTATCATAAACTTTCCTCCATTCCATTGCATTACTTCTGCAATATTTGAGCAAATTTAGGACCTGATAAAATTTCCGTCATCACTTTCATCCAACAATTTTCTCTCATGATCTTCTAATATTATAAATGAAAACTTAATGTACATCTGTGAATCATTCACATTACGAGGAAACCCTGATTCATTTCCATGGCTGATAATCACCTTTCTTCGAATTCTACTTAGAACCAAATATAGCATAACTGATTCATGAAAAGTCAACTTGCTTCATAATCTCAATACATCGTCACCTTCAGTTCTCATCATCACATTACTCCTTATAATCATCTATTGTACCCTTAATATTCAAACGACCTTATGACCATCATCATTGTCTCACATAATCTCAAACATTCGATCATATGTACCCAATTTCTCACTATAACAAATCTCGATACCTTTAAGGGCATCTCACTGTAAAATACTTCCAATATCTCTCATTCATGATAACTGACTTTTCCAAATAATCTTATTACTTGTAAACAACCAAATCTTACGCATCATCTACCAATCAACTTCCAAAACAAATCAACAGTATTATCATATATCCTCATCATTTATAATATTCTCCAATACAAGTGATCATCTCCAACTAGTACTCAATTCGTTCTCAAAATAATCAAGATTCTTCTCAATAACACCATAATATTTGTCTTCACTGTCTTTCAAAATATAATTTGACATTTCCCAATGTATGCATCAATTCATCACATCACTTCACGTATATCTTGATATCCCAATAGTTGTATACATCATTTTGTTTTGAAATTGTGCAACAAGGAGATCATTTCAATATAACTATCTCCAATACAAAATGATTATGCTTCGAATAAGCCAAAAATATCTCAAGAGTCATTATCCCTTTAAATCACTTACTAAATCTTGCTTGCGGTGTAAATGAACTTGCAACTCTAACCTCAATTCTCTTAGTTGGTTGCTTTACCATACCATGCTCTTAACTCAAACTGATAAAATTCCGGACAGAGTCTCCCTTGTAATATGGACTAATCCAACCCGTAGGTATACTTCATAACCAACAATAACAACCTGTAGTTATATCCCACATCTGACCACCACGATTAAATATTGACATCAATTCCAACAGACTTCAATACTACCGAAATATCCTAGAAAATCAATTCATCATTCCTCAACATAACAATTTCAAATCACAGTTTCCAATATCACAATATCACTTCTTCAATACATTAATTGGCTCAAATGACCACTCATTCATCATACTTATAAAATATATGCCACAAATCAATATTTCCAAAATTTCTTCACAAGGTCAAACTTCATAATAAATTTCTCTTCAACATAGAGACATAATTCACTTACTCAAACACTATATCAATTCTTAATTCCCAATAATTTAGAATCAAAACTTTAAATCTCAAATTTCATAATTCTTCTCATACAAGTCTCAATAAAATCATATTACTCATAATCTCAACATCTCATCACATCTTCATAAAATTGGCTTGCTATCTCTCGTTGATATATTCCGAAAATATTGTCTAATCCTTTCTTTTGACTTCTCGTAAATGGTGCCATGTCTAAAATAAATTATGTAAAGTCCAGTTAGGGTTCATCATTTCTAAGTTCGAGGACAAAAATTATTATAAAATCATTCTTAAGTCATATTATTCCCATTATGCTCAACACTCGTTCTCTTTCTTTTCTTTTCTTTCTGAAAAAATTTCTCGTTATACTTCAAAACTCATTTCTTTCTTTCTTATTCGGATAAAATCTCTTTCTCTTTAGTAACGACCCGGCTCCCTCGCTGGGGCCTTATCCGAGTCGTACTCATAGTCTTTACTTCTTTACCTCGGAGTCGGTGGAACGAATGATGGCAGTGGCAATCTTCATTAATAATTACATAACGAAAAACGTTTTCTTGAAAATTTCTTTTTGAAAACTTACCAGTCTACAGAAACGCAGACTGGCTCTGATACCAAGCTGTAGCGCCCCGAGTTCTGAATACCCGGTTCACCACGTCATCGTCTGATCTAATTTTTCAGAATATATTTTTGCGAAATAAATAATTGAAATTCATTTTTGACAACATTAAATAAACTGTAATGGTCGATAAGATTGAAAACATTTATGAAACAATCTGAAATAGCAAATCGAACCATTAATTTTGTAAAGCAGTTGACAATGTCATAATTTCTCAATAACTGAGATTCTCAAAATTATCTAATGTTGGAAATTACTGAAATCATTAAAGTAAGACATTTCAACCATTTAACGGTTATTGCCACCATCATCCATCACTTGCCACTATCTCCGAGATCTGCAAAACTGTTAAAATAACAGGTTGAGCATTTCGAATGAAATACTCAGTAGACTCATCGCCAATTAATTAATCTACAATATAATTGAACACATAAATGCAGGCTCTTTAGAAAACATAGGGTGTGGGTTGCTCTTCTTGTGCATTTAAGCACTTGGCTTCTTTCTGAAAAATCATAGGCTCTTTAGAAATCATAGGGTGTGGGTTGCTCTTCTTGTGCATTTAAGCACTTGGCTTCTTTTAAAAATAATAGGCTCTTTAAAAATCATAGGGTGTGGGTTGCTCTTCTTTGTGCATTATAGCACGAGGCTCTTTCTTCTTGTGCACATAAGGCACATGTTATGCATAACATCATCATTTATCTTGCAAGACATTCTCTTCTTTCTTTCTCATGCATAAAAGCATATAAGTTATGACTAGCATAACAACATCGTTATTTCCGAAGAAATACATTCTCTTTTCTTTCATAAAAAGGACTTTCACATAAGTCACATAACATACACATTCACATGCAATCATAATTTAAATCAATTAATAGGGGCGAATCTACCTTAAACTGGACGAGTGTGATTGAGCGGGAAACGACTTCCATTCTTTAATTCTCCGTACGCTTCGTCTAGCCAATTAGAAGATTAAGTCGAATTAGTCTTTTGAAATTTATAGTTTAAAAATGATAATTTACAATTTGGGGACTGAAATCGATGATTTTGAAAGTTGGTGGACTAAATTGAACAATTCGAAAGTTGAGGGACTAAAATGAACAATTCGAAAGTTGAGGGACTAAAATGTAAATTTTTGAAACTTTAAGGATCCACTTTATATTATAATTAAAATATTCAAACTGAAATAATCTGATTTTAAAAATGAAAGGCTGTTTAAAATCATTTGGAACTTAAGGGGCTGAAATAACAGATTTTAAAACTATAGGGACTGAATTTAAAACATTTAAGAACTTAGGGACTAAACTGCAATTTAAGAAAACTTTAAAATTAAAATATATATGTGTATATATATATATACATACATAATATCTCCCTCTCTCACAAGGTAGAGAGAGAGCGAGCGGAGGCAGGGAGCGAGAGACGGGGAGGGGGAGGAGCGGCGGAGGCCATTGCCGGCGCCAACCGCCGGCGATCCACGGGGGGTATCACCGCCGTCGCAAGGAGGGAGAAAAGGTGGTGGATTGGGGGCTGATTTGGCTGTGACGTCGCGGTCTTGGGTGGTCACGATTGGAGTTCTGCCGGCGGAAATGGGTCAAGTTCAGGTAAGGTTCCGGGCTTGTTCTCTTTCTTGGTTTCGATTTTTGGGTTTTTGGGTGTGTGTGTGTTGGGGTCGCGGCGGGCTTGTGATGGTGGTGGAGCGTTTTGTGGAGGTGGTGGTGACTGTGGTGCTTGGTGATGATGATGATGATGATGATTGGTGTACAGGTTGTCTGTGGTTCTGGGTGGTGATGAGTTCAATTGGCTGGGTTGTGGGTGGAGCTGCAGGCGGTTCTTGGTCGGGTTGGTTGGGTGAAGGGGGTAGTGGTGTTGGGCAGCTGCGGTGGTTGAGGTGGAAATGGGTGGGTTTGGAGTTTGATTGGTGGTATGCAATGGAGGTGAGTCGGAGGTGACGGTGGTGTTGTACGGTGGTGATGACTGGTTTGTGGGCGTGATGGTGATGATTACTACTGTGGTTGATTGCAAATTGGTTGATGGTGGTTCTTGCAGAGGAGTTCAGGGTGGTTCATGGTGATTGGGTGGGGTTCTTGGTTGTGGATGGTTGATGGGAATGGAGGTGAAGGTGATTGGTAGTGATGGTGGCTGTGGTGCTCAAGTCTTGGCAATGAGGGTGGTTGCTTGGTCGAAAATGGTTGAGGCAGTGGAGTTGGATGTTTAGGATTAAGAGTCTGCAGGTTTATGTGATGATGATGAAGGTGAGGAAGGAGGTGGTAGTGGCGTCGGTTGGAGAATTCTGGTTGTGCATAGGGGGAAGAAGTCTGAAGAAAATAGGGAGGGGGGCAATAAGGTATGGGTTGGGTGTTGGGGAGTGTTGGTGGAAGTATGGGTTGAAGTAGAATATTTTGGGTATTTTATGGGGTTTGAAACACAAGGAACGGAAATCGAGAAATTAATACGCGTGAATTCAACTGAGTTGGGAAAAATGGATCTGATAAAATAAGCTTAACACGATTTGGATTTTAAAACGGTTTTGAAAGAAATAAATAAATAAATGATATAATTTTAGAAATTCGGGAATTTATTTAAAATTGAATTAACTCGATATTTCTCGACTTGGCTAGACGAACGCGTCGTGACGTTAACTTAAAATGGATGAGATCGCAGCGACACGCTTTTCGAAACTTTAAAAATAAATATTAAATTGCGTAAAAATTCTTGGTCGCTACAAGTTTTTGGCTCCGTTGTCGGGAATGTTTTTACTTTGATTATTACTTTAGTTAATTTTAGTTTTAAGAATTTGTAATTATTTTTCTTTTATGTTTTATTTTGTTATTTTTTGTTAACCACCACAATTCTAATCTCTCTTGTGTTTGATTTTCTTTCTATGCATATTTGATTTTAATATTAGCAAAATAGGAAAGGAATTGCAATAAAATTTATTGTGTTTAGACAATATTTGAAATGTAGAAAACAAGCAATTGATACATTGGATGTGAGTTACATGCTCTTAGGAGATTGTGTACCGGATGATTAGGATGAGGACATCACTCTTGTAGGAGATGGGCCTCCACTATTGAATGAGAAGGTACTTGCAAAGTATTACAATGAGCTTGCCAAATTGGGTGAAGATGATATGACTATGGGAGATGCCATGTATTGGGAAGGATTTCAAATGTGGGGGTATAATCCATTCTTGGGAATTAATAGGAAAAAAAAAAAACTTGCCATTGCCCATGGATTTGAATTTTGGATTGGTCATTCAATTCGAGGAGGCATCAACTAAAGGAGATGAGCTTGAAGAGAATGACAATTTAATTACAAAAGAATCACTTGGAGAAGTGATAATTAATGAGGAAAAGATCAAATCAAATTCTCTCAACTTCATTGATTGTCCAATAATTGAGTTTGTGATTAAGCCATTTGAGGAGGTGCAAGTCTATTTAGTTGAGTTTGAATTGGATGGAATAGGAAAGTCCCATGACATTGGATGGGGAAAATTGCAAGTATTTCGAATCAATGAAGAGTGGGGCAAAGCCAAAAGAAGCAAAATGGGTAAGGCATCAAAAACTATATTTAGAGTGCCATGAAGAATCTATGCAGAGAGTCGAGCTAATGACTTTAAAATAAGCGCTTAATGGGAGGCAACACATTCTCTATCATTTGCTTGTTTTATTTACTTTCTTGCATTTTATTTACTTTCTTACAAATAAGTTGGTTAGGCCCTAGACGCTATCTTCCACAATTATTTTCCTCAAGTTGGGTAGTGTGAAATAGCTCCAATGCATTCTCATTTAATTCTATCATGCACTCATATCAAATTTTCAAAGTCAAATATTTGTTTAAAACTCATTTTTAAATCACTTGGTTCATATTGTCTTTTATCCTCAAGTGTGATTTAATTAATATGTGGATGGGCAAATTGTATTGGAATTATTAGTTAGAATTGAGATGTTAAATGTGAATTATATTTTAGGTCATTCACCACATAATATTTACTCTATTCTTGTGTTTTTATAGGATGCTCATATGGTGTTCGGTGAAATGCCTCATTGGAGAAATTTGTATTCAATTGATTGGAGGCTTTAACACAAGTTTGGGGGTGGATTGTTGGTGCTTTCCATGAGATTTCCACATGCCCAAGACTACTTTTGAGTGCCCCACCACTTCTTGGGATGTCTAATAACTTCTTTCCTCTTACTTTGATTTTATTTTACACATTGAGGACAATGTGCATTTCAAGTTTGGGGGTGATTTCTTATTGTGTGTTGACATGTTAGATAGCCTTACCGGCCAGGATTACTTGATGTGTAAAATTGTTATTGATTCATGATTTATGACCAATATGCTACTTGTGTCTATTTCTAAAAAATGCTTATCCATGCAAGATCCTATTTACATTGAGCACAATAGTCATAATTGATTGTTGGTGAAGTTTGGGAATTGTTGAAGGGTGAAGAGGTTAATGGAGTAGAAGAACTATGTTGTGAGCTTGTATTTTTAATTTTTATCAACCTATCAAATATTTCCCCATGCTCTAAATCTTTTGATCCTAATGTAAGACAAGTTTGGGGGTGGTCGACCCGGTGAAGGAGACGGTCTAAACGTGTGGTCATTTCATGCATGTTGAAAATAAATTTTGTGTGGAGTGTATTTCGCCAAGTATAAGCTAAGCAACGACCGTATGCTAGAGTTCTAAGCCCATTTTAATTTTTGCATTGCATTGCCCTATCTCGAAGCCTTTTTTACTCGAGTAATTAAGCCCGTAGGAGTATCTTGAAACTTGGTGCCTTAAGTTTGAAACTCGGGAGTCACCGGCCTAAAGCTCGCTACATGAGTCAATTAGAAAGCTTAATGAGTAGGGTACTCATGCACACACTTGAAAAAAAAAGCACTTAATTAATGCATTTGCTTAATAAGTCTACCTTACTTCATAGCCTTTTTAACTCGAGTTATTAAGTCCGTAGGGGTATTTTGAAACCTGGTACTCTTTGATCTTAAAACAATCGGGGAGTTGTCGATCTAAAGCTTACTACATGGGTCAATTAGAAAGCTTAAGGGAGTGGGGAAGGCACGAGCATTCATCACGTTAGTTTTTATAAATCATGCATTTGTACTTGCATAAGGGCTTAGATTAATAATGGGTTTGAATTGCTTAGTATAAACTTGAATGTCAAAGCACTCATTTAGTGGAGAGTCAGTGCATTTCTAGATTATTGAAATTACTGGTAAAACGCATCCAAACTAGAGTGGAAAAAAAAGAGTGATTTGAGAGTACCCTCTAGAATTTTATCTAGAGAAAGAAAAAGAATATATATTGGGGGATGAATGTCACGAGCGAGAAATGAAAGAATTGACCACTAATGGTGGGTAGTTTTGACTTGAAACCTCTTTGCTCATCAATATTCTCGAAACTTAATTGACAATTGAAAGTGACTATATGCACACACACCAATCGAACATCGGATAAGCTAAACTTTTTTTTGTAGTATTATTTGGAAACATACTTTTGAATTGATTATACAATTTTACACTCATGAGTAATTTGCAAGTTATCTGACATTGTTGATCTATATTCCATGTTACTTGAATGCACTAATAGATAATTTTGCTCGAAACGAGCAAAAGCTCAAGTTTGGGGGTGTGATAAGTGTGTTTGCACACTTATTTTGCTTTTAAATAGACAATTTAATTGACAAATTTAGCGAATTTCTACTTATAGATTGTGTTTATCTTGTACAATTAGGTACAACCTCAATTGGAAAGAAAATGGACAAGATTGGAGTGCAATTGAGCTAAAAGAGGAGCAAATTTGATGAAATCAAAAGTTTGGAGACTCAAATGCAACATTTCGGAAAGTTGGAGGACTAGAGATGCAAATATTTCAGGGGCATATTTGTAATAAAAGTCAAAATTCGAGGACTAATTTGAAGAAGGCCAGAAGACGAGGGACTTTGGTTGCAGAAGCCCATGCCATTCAGCTAATGGGCGCTTTCTGAGCACCCATTGATTTTCAATAGATTTTTTATCTGTGGTCCACGCGATCGCGTGGATTTGGTCTACGCGATCCCGTGGACAATTTTCAATCCAATACCGATTTTAATTTTCTATTTTTATTATTTTAATTTAAGGGCGCGTTTGGCTAATTATTTACGCGTTTTTGGACCTTTTTAGGTCAGATTTTTGGGGGTATTTATACCTCCGCTTCTCTCTTCACAAAGGATCACCAATTCACTCTCCAAACCCCAGCCCCTTTTCTCTCTTTTCTTTTCTTTGTTTTTGATTTAATTTGTGATTTAGTTTGTAGTTTGGTTTAATTTTCAAGTTGTTAGCACCCATTGGATCAAAGAAGCTAGAAGTAAAGTGGAAATACAAAACAAAGTTCAAAGAATTCTTGGAGCAAAAATCAAGGGAAGTGTTGTATTTCATTTTTCTTATATTTTTATCTTTAATTTCTATATTTTGTGATGTATTTTCATAAACCTTATCTTTTGTGGAATATTTATATAATGGGCTAGTTGTTTTATGTTAGAATGATTGATGTAGCTTAACTTAGTTTAAGTAATTTTAATGTTTGTTTATTAATTTTTGGGCTTATTTCATGTGTGTTTGTTATTGAGATTATTCCATGTGTTTGATTGATCACCAAATATATGTTTTGTGAAGTGCATGATAATCGAGAGATATTATGCATTTTAGACCAAATAACAAATGCTCTATATTCTTGTTAAGGATAGAGGTATACTTTAAACCCTAAATGATCCATTGAGCTATTTTTATAAAGAGTTATGCAATTCATTGAGTTTTAATCGACATAGAGATATAGTAGGTTAACCCAATTGATTAGGGTTGATTTCACTCGAGAGAGGTAATTAACTAAACTTGGAAAATCGGGTCTAACATTGCAAATGGGTAATTTATTAATTTACATATGTTGAGAAATTACTTAAGAGAGAGTTAAGTAAAATCATGAATCCCAACTATTTTATCTTCCATTTTCCTTACTTTAATTTGGTTTAAAGTTAGTTTCTTTAATTTAGAATTTTCCAAAATCAACTTTTAATTGTGTATTTCTTTTTATTGTTAGAATTAAATTAATTAAAATTGTATAATCTAAAGTAAACATTCCTCGTGGGATCGACAATCCGGACTCAAAAATTCCACTTTATTACTTGTACGCTACCCATGCGCTTGCGGTACACACTATTTTGAGCGAAAATGCCAAATTCTTGAAACATTTGTTGCTCAACAAGTCGTGTATTACGACTATTCCTATAGGTATTTTACTGACTTTACACTTTTAAGTTTTTGAACTTCAGGTCCCAAAACTTTAGGTTTTGTAGTAAGTTTAATTTAGCCTGAATGCATACTTTTGCCAACTATTTTTATTTAGATTTTCTTCGATATACTTTCTTTTATTATCCTCGCTATTATTCATATTATGATGTGGCCAATTTCGCAATTTGCTTTTGCATAAGCGTTTTATAAAGTGTGTCGACATAATTATCATTTTAATTCGATTTCTTTCCCCACAAGACATAACTATAGAGATATCAATTTTTCAATATTTCAAGTAATTGAACCCCTTTTAGAGACTTACAATTAATTATGTCAATAAATACTCTCTCACGAGTATATATCTCATCAATAAGACCATCATAATCATACGCTTCAGGCGTGGCATACGTCAATATAAGATAGAGCATCTCTAGCTAGTACACAAAATTTTATTAATCTCTTATGCATCTTGTAATTATGTTAATCTCTTATGCATCTTTGTGCACACTTCGGTACGCCTTGAATTGTTGGGGTAATATTTTCACAAGGACTTGGTCGCCAACTTTAAATTCCAAAGGCCGTCTCTTCTTATCGGCTCACTTCTTCATGCGCCTCTGTGCTTTGTTTAAACAAGATCGTGCTAAGTCGGCATGCTCCTCCCATGACTTAGCCATTTTGTATGCTCCGGGGCTTTTCCCTCCTTCAATAGAAGTGGATAAAGTGTGGGGCGTTAGTGGTTGTTGTCCTGTCGCCAACTCGAATGGACTCCGCCCCGTGGCTTCACTCCTTTGTAAATTGTAGGAAAATTGCGCAATATCCAGGAGCTTGGCCCAATCTCTCTGATTGGCACTTACAAAGTGCCGGAGATAGCACTCCAATAAAGCATTCACCCTTTCTGTTTGTCCATCCGTCTGAGGGTGAAAGCTTGTAGAGAAGTGTAGGTCCGAGCCTAGGAGTTTGAACAACTCCGTCCATAGCCGACCCGTGAATCGGGGATCACGATCACTTATTATGCTCCGCGGTAACCCCCAATACTTCACAACATTCTTGAAGAATAGCCTTGCTGCTTCCTCCGCTATGCAATCCTTGGTGGCAGGAATAAAGGTGCCATACTTAGAGAATAGATCAACCACCACCATTATTGACCTGAACCCTTCGGATTTAGGCAAGGCACTAATGAAGTCCATGGTGATAGAGTCCCATGGACGCTCCGGGACTGGTAGAGGCTCCAACAAACCCGCTGGTGACCTTGTTTCCACTTTGTCTTGTTGGCACACAAGACAAGTCTTCACATAGAGCTCCACCATGTCTTTCATTTGCGGCCAATAGTAAGCCCGTTCAAGTAGTGCCAATGTGCGTTTCTGCCCAGGATGACCAGCCCACTTTGTGTCATGACACTCCTTGATGATATCTCGCCGCAAATTGTTCCATTTAGGAACATAGATACGTTGCCCCGTAGTGTAGAGTAAGCCGTCCTCGACCCAAAATCGTCGCGTCTTTCCTTCTTGGGCAGCTTTTATCAACTCCTTAGCCAAAGGATCATAATCCATGCCTTCCCGAATCAAATCAAGCAACGTCCCTTTGGCTTGGCTTATGGCTGCAAGCTTCGCCTTCCTGCTTAACGCATCGGCTACAACATTCGCCTTCCCCGGCTTGTATTCCATCACATAGTCAAACTCCGCTAAGAAATCTTGCCAACATGCTTGCTTGGGAGTTAGTTTCTTTTGTGATTGGAAATAACTAGTAGCAACATTATCCGTCTTGATGATGAATTTTGAGCCCAACAAGTAATGACGCCACACCTGTAGGCAATGAACAATAGCCGTCATCTCCTTTTCTTGCACCGTATACCGACGCTCGGTGTCGTTGAGCTTGCGGCTTTCAAAGGCAATAGGATCCCCATCTTGCATTAAGACTCCCCCGATAGCAAAATTCGAGGCATCCATTTGTACTTCAAAGGTCTTGGTGAAATCTGGCAATGCCAAGACCAGTTCCTCCACCACGGCCGCCTTCAAATCATCAAAGGCCGTTTGACATTTCTCGGACCAATCCCATGTCTTATTCTTCTTCAATAGGTCCGTTAGTGGGGCTGCCCTCGCTAAGTAGCCCTGGATGAACCTCCGATAATAATTAACTAGACCAAGGAAAGAACGAAGTTCGGTTACCTTGGTTGGTGCTTCCCACTCCTTGATTGCTTTTACTTTTGCCTCATCCATCTTCAAGCACCCGTGGCCAACGATATGTCCAAGGAAGTGCACCTCCTCCTTGGAAAAGGAACATTTCTCCTTTTTGATGTATAGCTCATTCTCCCGCAATGCTTGGAACACCGTTTGGAGATGTTTTGCATGATCCTCCAAGTTGTCGCTATAGATGACAATGTCATCCAAGTATACCACCACGAACTTCCCCAAGTAAGGTTGGAAAATCCTATTCATCAATGTGTAAAATGTGGTCGGGGCGTTGGTTAAGCCAAAAGGCATTACCAACCATTCAAATGAGCCATATCGAGTGATGCATGCTGTCTTTAGGCTCATCCCCTTCTGCAATCCGTACTTGGTAATATCCCTTTTTTAGATCCACC
Organism: Ligustrum vulgare; assembly: GCA_963555705.1. Lineage (NCBI taxonomy): Eukaryota > Viridiplantae > Streptophyta > Magnoliopsida > Lamiales > Oleaceae > Ligustrum > Ligustrum vulgare. The sequence goes on from OY743171.1 coordinate 25,173,034, forward strand.
TTAGTGTAATATTTTGCACTACCAAGTCTATCAAATAAATCATCAATCAAAGGAATAGGATATTTGTTCTTAATAGTTACCTTGTTGAGCGCCCGGTAATCTACGCACATGCGTAACGAACCATCATGCTTCTTTTGGAACAAGACCGGTGCGCCATAAGGTGCCTTCGAAGGTCGTATCCTCCCCGTGTCAAGCAACTCCGTTAATTTCCTTCGAAGTTCTTCTAGCTCCGGCGGTGCCATCCGATAGGGTGCCATGGCCGGTGGTTTAGCACCCGACTCCAATTCGATCTTATGATCCACCTCCCTCCTAGGTGGTAATTTCTTAGGTAACTCCGGTGGCATTACGTCCTTATTTTCTTCAAGGACATCCTTGATGACCTTGGGCACGTCATCATTTCCCGCAACTTCATCAACTTGGTCCTCCATTTTGAGTGCTGCCAAGTACGTTACCTCCCCTTTCTTTAGCCCTTTTGCTAGTTGCATGGACGAAAGCTGCCCTATTGCTTTCGTCCTAGCTACCGTAGGAACCATGCATGGAGAACCCCTCTCCAAGATGCAAATCGAGCCAAAGGAAGGCATGGGAATAGCATTGACCTTCCTCATGAAGTCCAACCCGAGAACCAACCGAAAATCATCCATTGTAGCCACCGAGAAATCCATTTGGCCATGCCAAGGGCCTAATTGCATTTCCACTCCTCGAACTATGCCACCAAGGGGCGTGGATGGAGAATTCACAGCTTTCATAAGACCACCACCTTTAGTGATTGTGAGGCCCAACCTTCTAGCTTCATCTTCAGTAATGAAGTTGTTGGTAGCTCCCGTATCCACCATTGCTAGTGCGGGCCAACTATTTACTTGAGCTTCCACATACATTAATCCTCGTTCATTATTGGAAGTCGGAACGACCTTAGCATTGAGAGCGTTAAGAAGTTGCAATGAACTAAAATGTTCAGCCCTTTGATCTTGGCAAGAGGATGAATCCCGTTCCTCCGCCATAGCCGCCAATGTGCCAAGTTTAGGGAAATCTCGCATTAAATGTGGCCCCTTGCACACGAAGCATCCACTTTGAGAACCCGTTGAGGCCTTCTTCTTTTCCTCATAATTTTTTCGCGAGGGGGAAGGTTTGTAAGTGTTACCACCTTTGAAGAATGATGGCTTACGGTAATCTTTCTTCTCTCCCCCGCCTTTAGCCGAGTTACTCTTAAAGCTTTTAGAAGATTTTGATGAATCCGTGATCCTTTGGAACTCGGTTAAAGATTCGGCCACCACAATAGCCTCGTCTACTGTCTTCACTCCCCGACGTTGAAGCTCTTGCTTTGCCCAATTTTGCAACCCGTCGGTAAAGTGAAACAATAGATCTTCACCGGACATGCTCGGGATTTGAAGCACAAGGGTAGTAAACTCTTTGACATAATCGCGAATAGTGCCCTTATGTTTCAACTCCCTAAGCTTTTTACGGGCTACATATACTACATTTTTGGGATAAAATTGGCGTTTCAATTCCTTCTTGAAATCATCCCAACTATCTATCCTACAAGCACCCTTTTCTATGTCGGCGTGCTTACGTCGCCACCACAGAGCCGCGGTGTCCGTAAGATACATAGTCGAAGTACGTACCTTAATAGCTTCATCCACAATGTTCACGCCCTCAAAATATATCTCCAATCGCCATAGGAAATCATCTAGCTCTTTTGCATCTCGCTTTCCATCGAACTCCCTAGGCTTTGGATAGTCGATCCTTGGAGTTGCTAGGATAGTGCTAGTACCCGCACTAGTTGACGCCTTCTTACAAGTGTCTAGGCTACTTTGCATATCCGCACAAAGCTTGTTCACTTGGTTTTGGATTGCTTTGACAGCATCCATGACCTTGGCCTCCAACCTCGTATATTCTTCCCTTAAAGTGCCTTGGTCTTCCTTGAGATCATCAAGTTGTTCCAAGGTGTGAGCTTCAAGGGTTGAGAGTGAATTCTCCACTACTTCAATGCGTTCCCCATATTGAGAAATACTTCCTCAAGAGATCCACCGGTAGGGGCCGGTGGTCGGCTCTTGATTCGAGTTTGTCGAGTGTTTTTACTCGTGGTTTGGGGTTCGACCTCTCGACCCCGCTCCTCATGTTCTACCTCTAAAATGCCGGAACCCACAACATCTTTTTCCGCCATGCCAACGATAGTAAGTGAGCAAACCTAGGCTCTGATACCAACTGTCACAGACTTGCTAATCTCCTCCAAGAATCATGCGGCCTTAGTGTTTTCAACTTCCGGCCCCGCGGTTATTACACTAAGTCAGCCTCCCGATTGGCGTTGATGTCTTAGAAAGGCACTAAGTAGAACACTTTAAGAAAGGTACAATGAAGGAACACAAGAACTTACAAAGAAGACTTTGTATTGAATGAGGACACTCTTTAAAACTTCACTCCCTTGATGCCTACAAATGAATCCTACCAAGCTATTTATAGTAGTAGCCTCCTCAAATGGATGGCTAGGATCATTTCTATCCAATGGTCTAGATTACACTTCTAGAATTATCTATACAAATATCTACATTAAAATATTTATGGACTAAACTAGGATGATCTAGAATAATCCACCAAGTGAGGAACTTGAAGGCTTCTAGAATGTCCCACCATATTATAGCAATCTTCATGCACTTGTGGGAGTTCTAGAATATTTCGGTTAGCCTCAAGTAGTCACCATTTTAAATTTCTAGATCTTCTTGTGCCAAAATCGAGCGAGTCGTGACAAGGAGGATATATGGCACATGAACCAATAGTACCACAACATTACCCTCAGACCTAGCTGCACTTATCACCTTCTGATGTAGGCACCACTTCATACTATCATAATGTGTCACAACAAATGCCGAGGTGGATTCCATGCCCTTTTACGAGGACCTTGCATATGAAGCATGTAATACCTTGACTAAGGAAGCTTAAAAGAAATGATATGTACTACTCATACCAACAAGGTGCACCTTCTTTTCCGAAAGTCCATCGTTAGAAACTCCACAATTAAGCGTGTTTGGCTTGAATAAATTCTGGGATGTGTGACCTCCTAGGAAATTTTCTCGGGGAGCATGCAAGTGAGGACAAAGTATGCTCAAAAGACTCGTGTTGGTACGGTGAGGACAGTACACCGTCATCTAACGATCGGGATAGCCCGATAAGTGGGACCTAGGTCGTTACAAATGTTATCAGAGCCGGCCGCCATCCGAAAATTGAGAACTAAGTACTACGCTATAGGGCGGGAGCCACCTCTAGAATCCCAACGCCTGGAAACAGATCCTCATATGGGTTAAGCGCGAGACGAAGACGTCGCAAGTCTAACAGGAGGTGATTGTAATACCTCGATTAAGGAAGCTTAAAAGAAATGATAGGTACTACTCACACCAAAAAGGTGCACCTTCTTTTCTGGAAGTCCATCATTAGAAACTCCACAGTTAAACGTGCTTGGCTTGGAGAAATTCTGGGATGGGTGACCTCCTGGGAAGTTTTCTCGGGGAGTGTGTGAGTGAGGACAAAGTATGCTGAAAAGACTCGTGTTAGTACAGTGGGGACAGTACACCGTTAGCTAACGGTCGGGACATCCCGTTAAGTGGGACCCGGGTCGTTACAAAGCACCGAAAGAATATAGACCCCCTCTTGAATATCATGAGGAGGCTGTCGGATCAAGGTCCAGTAGCTTCTTTAGCTGGATAGGTGGGTTATTCAGAAATAGGCAAGAAAGTAAGGCTGAAGAAGCTCGACCTCGAGCATAAGATCCTAGAAATTGGCGCAAACGGAGGGTCGAAGAGGTCCATTCACAAGATCACATGCCTAGGAATAAATATGGAGCGAAAGCGAGTGTTGAAGAAGCATACCCACCGATCCATGAGCCTAGAAATAGGTGGGAGCGAAGAGCTGTAGAAAAATCAATTCTCTCGTATCCATTCCAATAGTTGGAGATTGATGGAATTTCAGAATCAACTCGCTATGTGGATTTCTTTTAGAGGCTGGACAATTGGACAACTGGTGGTGACAAGATTGTACTTCCTATTTCAGATTTTAGATTCACGGCGTTCATCAAAGGTATCATTCTAATCACAAATTTTACCCAAGTACCCAAGTGCAAGGTTGATCTTGGCTATGGTTTCGTGTTTGTTTAATTTACGCTATGCATGTATGCATCGAAACCTTACACACACAAGTCACCCAAGCTCTAGACCCCATCTACAGTTTTACTTGGGACTGCATTGTTCCGAGAGGATCAATAATCCTAATGACGGAGATAGGGGAAGGACCCACTATTTCCAAGACCCCAATGGAATTCCTGATAGTGGATAAAAGTTCAGCATATCATGGCTCCATTGGAAGGTCGGGCCTCACAACCTTGAGACTATTACCCACACAAAGTACTTATACATGAAATTCCCTACAAAAGACGGGGTAGCAATAGTTCGAGGGAGCCAAACCGAATCCAAATCATGTTACACCAACGCAATCAGAAAGTTCCAAGATCGAACTAGCAATATGATTAGTGATGTAACCATGACGACGTACCCCCCGATCCTGAAGAGCTGGGTCTTGAACCTATGATAGATGTGGACGTTACACTGATAGAAGAAGATTTAACGGATTTGGATCCTAGGATGAGGGGAGCGGATTGCCACACCACACTTGCAACAACTAGAGTGCATCATTGTTAACCCATCTGATCCTATGAAGGAATTGTAAATTGGTCGAGGCTCCACCAGGGAATTTAAGGAGCAATTGAACAATTTTCGCTTGCAAAATTTAGACGTGTTTGCATGGAAGCATCATGACATGGTGGGAATAAACACAATGGTGGCTTGTCATAAGCTTCAGATTGATCTAAACACCCCGGACGTAGGCAGAAAAGAAGGCCTATGAGTCCTGAAAAGTATGAAGTCTTGAAAGATGAGGTATTGAAGCTGTTGAAAAGTGACTTTCTCAAGGAATCCAGATATTCCAAGTGGATTTCTAACCAAGTATTGGTCCCCAAGCAAAGCGGAAAGCTCAGAGTGTGCATTGAATTTTCAAACCTAAATCAAGCATGCCCAAAGGACAGCTTTCCACTGCCTCAGATTGATCAACTGGTCAACTCTACCATAGGGCATGAAGTTTTGAGATTCATGGACACGCATTTGGGGTACAACCAAATCCCTATGCACTAATATGATAAGGAACAAACTTCCTTTATCACAGAAAGGGTTTCTATTATTACTGAGCCATGCCCTTCGGATTAAAAAAATACTAGAGCAACTTATCAGAGGTTAGTGAACCGAATGTTCACAAAACAGCTCGGAAATACCATGGAGGTATATGTGGATGATATGCCAGTAAAAAGCATTATAGCATCCAAACATGTTGAGCACTTATCCGAGACCTTCGACATATTGAGAGAGTATAAGATGAAGCTCAACCCCCTCAAATGTGCCTTTGGAGTAGGGCCCAATAAATTCATAGGTTTCATGGTGAATTGTAGGGGTATTGAAGAACACCTAGATAAGATCAAGGCACTGTTTGACATGCAATCCCCTTAGAATCCCAAAGAGGTGCAAAGCTTGACGGGTGAAGTAGCGGCGTTAGGAAGGTTTATCTCCAAATCAATAGATAAGTGCTTACCATTTTTAAAGCCCTCAAAGGAGGAAAGAAGTTCAGCTAGATGTCGAAATGCAAGAGGCCTTTGCACAACTGAAAGACTTTTTAAGGCGGGCCCCGCTGTTGTCGAAACCAAAAGTCGAGGAGCTGTTGTTCCTTTATTTGGCGGTAACTAAGGAAGCAGTAAGTTCAGTTTTGATCAGAGAAGAAAATGGGAATGAACTGCATTATATTACATAAGCAAAGCCTTGTTGGATGCTAAAACACGCTATCTAGACATGGAAAAGCTCGTTTTGGCGTTAGTCATGACAACTCGTAAACTTCGCCCCTATTTTCAGTCACATCCAATCCAGGTTCTCACCAACTTCCCAATGAAGCAGGTTCTACAGAAACTAGATGCATCGGATTGGCTAATGAAATGGGCTGTGGAAATTAGACAGCCATGTGTAGAAAGCTAGGTGTGAAGAATTCATATTAAGTCATGTAAGTGTACTCTGATTATATATTTTATCTACATGAGTTTCTTACAATATTCATTGATTCATTCTATTAATTTGAAGGAATTTGTATGTTTCAATATTAGACATAAGAGATATATATATTCCTAAAAACTGCACCCAGGAGTAGAATAATATTTTTTGCACTATCAATGATATAAAAATAATGGTCTTACCTAGATTCAATTATCAAATTTCCAAATCTGAAGTCAATTAATTTTAAATGTATATATAGTATAAGTAATGGTGATATTAGATTCATTTTCTATGAGACACATAAACATTATCAGCATGAGCCACCATGCACATTTTGTTCAATATAAAAATCATGGCAATACAACCATAATAATATTACAAAATGAACATCTTATGTAAAGTTATCTATTTAATCATTTGTATTTACAACCTTTTCCTTGAGATAATTCAAGGGTGGTATGTTTTACTTATAAAATTTAATCTTCAACTTTCAACGTTTGTACGAACAGAATAAGAGAAATAAGATTTATCAAAGTACATATTTATTAACAGTTAGGTACTGTAGTGACTATTATAATCTAGTGTTTGTCACCGATCACATCTAATTAGCATTCAGGAAATAAACCTATTCATCTTGGGTGCATGCAATATAAATATTTTACATATGAAGGAATTAAAAAATCTGAAGACATCAACTTCTATGAATGGTCCGAGAGACGCAATAAATGAATCGGAAATAGGCAGTCTCAGCTCCAGTTTCCCTTTCTTCGTGACTGGGACTGTACTTTTTGAATTGGATAGCCTTCACAGGCTAGAATAGGTAAATTGAATACTAGTTGGGCTTGTCCTCGGGAATATTAGGAGCTTTTGATCAATGAGTTCCTAACCTCGATGTTTCAAATTGTAACAGTTATCTGTGTCATGACCAACTCTGTCGGAATGAAACTCACACCTCGAGTTGTACCAAACATCATCAAATTATATACCTATAATTATTTATTATACATAAAAACTTATTCAATTATATCTCTATATATCTTTTTCTTGGTTTTTATTGTCTTTTTATATGAAATAGAAAAAGTAAAATATTGAATCAAAGAAAAGATGTAAATAAAATATATTACAGGTGATAATAATATCTAAAAGATAACATAAGTCAAAATTTCTTCAACTATAAAATCAAACTAAATTAGTACCATGTGGGAAGGTTAGGAATTTTTCCATAAAATATTGTTTGGTAACATTGTTTGGTTTATAAACTGGTTTATTTATGATTTTGAGATAGTGATTGAAAATTGGAAAGGAAAAATGTATGTGGTTAAAAAGTGGTTTGTAAAATTTTTTGGTTTATAAAGATGTTTATAAACCATTTTTCACACTTTATCGAACACATGCTAAGTTATTTGCATAAACTTCTGAAATTGCTTCTTTTAAAGAACAATCACTGGAAGTAGCATAGTGAAACGTTAGACATATTTTCTAGATAATAAAACCAAAATTTGACAAGTCAGTAAATTTAAAATAAGAATTTATTATAAAGGGAGAGAATTGTACTCCGATCACAAGAAGTTTTGGAATAAAGCTCTGATGAGATCAAGACCCAATCACGCAATTTACGTGAGAGGCTTTCTTGTTTTTTCACTGTCATTTTTGTTATAAAAAAATGTTGTTCAAATATAGATATCAAAGTATAAAGGTGAAAAAATGCAAAAATCGGATAGAAATGATGAGAACCGGTCCAAAAAGTGCAAAACCAGACCAAACAGATCAATTGGAACGAAGCAGATGGACAAAGTGGACCAGACCGGACTAATAGTCCGAAACCATGTGACCGCACGATACTTATAAGCGTGCGGTCGCGCTGTTGAAAAATTTGACCGTTGGACAAAATGTTCCAGTTTTTTGCATACACATTTTCATCAACATTTTGCACTCTTTCATGAAGAGTTGTGTGAACCATGAATTGGGGTGATATAATTCTATAAATAGATATAGAACTCATGGTTTTAAAATAAGATTATCACTTTTACATTGTGATTATCACCATCAAATTCTTGTTCTTCGTACTTATAATCTTTTTCATTTGCTCTTCTTGTTCCCTATTTTCAAGTTTTCAATTGTGCTATTTGATACTTGGTTAGAAACTTGAAATTTGCTAAAGCAATTTTCTTGGAGGCCTTTAGCATTCTCTTTATGAGAGGACACAAATTTAGCTTTTAGGATAGCATTCTTTGCGATTCAAGTCTTTAATCTCTTCTTCTTATTTTCTATTATCTTCTTGATTCTTTGATTTCATTTTTATGTCTATAACAACAAAACAGATATTTCACTTCGAGAAAGGATTTTTCTCAACAACCTAAAAGCTAAATTTGATGTGGCAACTGAAGGAGACACAATTATGGCTACAATCAAGTTGATGAATCAAGACTTGGTAGGGTTGGATCGCTTTGATGGTACAAACTTTACAAGGTGGCAAGACAAAATAAATTTCATATTAACGGCGCTGAAATTTTTTTACATTCTTGATCCTAATTTGGAAGATCTACCCGAACCCTCCGACAAAGACACGGAACAAGCAAATATTGATCGAAAGAAGCAAGAAAAAGGTGAACTTATATGTCGTGGTCACATTCTAAATGCGCTATCGGATTGTCTATATGACTTGTACACCAACACAAAATATGCAAAAGAGATATGGAATGCATTTGAAAACAAATACAAGGCAAAAGAGGAAGGTACTACTAAATTCCTAATTACAAGGTATTTTTTATTTCAAATTTTTTGAAAATGTTCCTTTATTACCCTAAGTGCATGAATTGCAAGTGATTGTCAATAAACTTAAAGCGGTGAAGATAGAATTTCTAGAATCATTTCAAGTAGTAGCAATTATTGCAAATTGCCTTCTACTTGAAGATGATAGAGGAAGAAAATTCTTCACAACTCCGAAGACTTTTCAATGGAGCAAATTCAAAAACATCTCCGAATTCAGGAAGAGTCGAGGGTAAGAGATGAGATTGAAAATCCCCATGTTGGCACTTCTAAATCCAATTCCTTGGAGAACAACAAAGTGACCAAAGTAAACAAGAGAAAGTTTACTAAGGACAACAACAACAAATTCAAAAAGCAGCCCAAGGGAGAATGCTTTGTGTGTGAAAAAATCGGTCACTTTACGAAAGATTGCCGACATAAAAAACAAAGCAAAATTGGAGGCAAGGTTAATTCCATTGACAAGGATGAAATTGTTGCAACTATATGCAAGGTAAATTCTATCAAAGGAGAAATTTACGGATGGTGGTATGATACATGCGCCACCGTTCATGTTTGCTATGATAAATCTCTCTACAAGATCTATCAAGAAATTGATAATGATCAACAAATTCAAATGAGGAATGAACATTGTTTGAAAGTCACGGGCAAAGGGAATGTTGATCTTCAATTCACACCGAAAAAGTTGTAATACTCACAAATGTCATACATGTGCCGGATGTGAATAGAAACCTTGTTAGTGGTGATTTGTTGGGAAAATCAGCCATAAAATGTATTTTTGAATCGGGAAAACTAGTATTGTCCGGCAATGGTTTCTTTGTTGGAAAATGCTATTCTACTAATGGAATAGTCAAATTGTGTACTATTGAAAATGCTATTAACAAAAAAATTCTTCTTACTTTGTGTGTTCTTTAAATTTATGTCATGATAGATTATGGCACATTGGATAATCTACTTGGCATAGAATGATTAGAAATTACATGCTATCTTGTAAATTTACAAAGAATGATAAATGTGAAATTTGAACTAAGTCAAAAATTATTAAAAAACCTTTTCAAAGTATAGAAAGATCATCCAACATTCTTGATTTAGTACATACCGATATTTGTGAACTCAACAGTATATTAACTAGAGGTGGTAATAAATATTTCATCACTTTCATTGATAATTCTCTAGATTTTGTTATGTTTATCTGATGAAATATAAAAATGAGGCATTTCATATGTTTAAAGTATATAAAAGTGAAGTGGAAAATCAAAATGATAAAAGAATTAAAATCCTTAGAAGTGAGAGGTGGAGAATACTTTTCTAAAGAATTTGACATCTTTTATGAAGAGTATGGTATTATACATCGATATAGTAGACCTAGAACACCGGAACAAAATGGCCTAGCGGAAAGGAAAAATAGGACTTTGGTTGAGATGGTAAATGCTATGATAACAAGGTTTAAATTGCCTAATAATTTATGGGGGAGATGTCTTACTTACCCCGTGTCACATAAATAATAGAACTCCTTCTAAGAAACTTATAGTTTCACCTTATGAATTGTGGAAAGATAGAAAACCTAACATTGGATATTTTAAAGTGTAGGGGTGCTTGGCCTATTATAAAAACACCAATCTAGTAGGACAAAACTAGGACCAAGAGGGATCAAAAGTGCCTTTGTTGGATATGCTATAAATAGTAAAGCATATAGGCTACTTGATCTAATATCCACTGTAATTATAGAATCACGAGATGTTGAATTTTTTGAGAATTCATTAAGCGTTGATGATATTCCTCAAAATTCAACGAATATTCGAAATGAATTTTTGGCTTCTAATAAATCACTAGAAACATCTTCTCATCATGTAATTGAGACTAGTGAACCTCGAAGAAGCAAGAGATCTCGTAAAGAGAAGGTGTTAGGACACGACGAGATTGGTTCTCAAAGAATTTACCTATACTTGGTTGAAGCAAGGAAGATGTAGTAAGAACAATTCCAAATATTCTTTAATTGATAGTGATACTAAAACATATAAAGAAGCAATGACTTCTAGAGATAGCACATTTTGAAAAGATGCTATCAATGATGAGATGGATTCTATAATGTCCAACAATACTTGGAAGATTGTTGAATTACCACTGGATCAAAAGTCATTGGTTACAAGTGGGTATTTCAAAGGAAATATAATACCGATGGCTCAATCCAAACTTATAAAGCAAAATTAGTTGTTAAATGTTGTCGACAAAAAAAAAAAGGAATTGATTATTTTGACACTTATGCACCAGTAGCCAAAATTACTACTGTTAGAATTTTATTTGTATTATCTTCTATATATGATTCATATGTGTATCAAATGGATGTTAAGACTGCATTTTTAAATGGAGAAGTTAGATGAAGAAGTTTACATGGAACAACCGGAATGCTTTATTCTTCCGGGAAATGAAAATAAAGTTTGTAAACTCGTTAAATCATTATATGGTTTAAAACAAGCTCCTAAAAAATGGCATGAGAAATTTGATAATGTAATTATGTCTTTTGGTTTTTTACATAATATGGTAGATAAATGTTTATATATCAAAAATTGTGATAAACTTGTTATATTTGTATGTTTATATGTGGACGACGTGTTGATTATAAGTAATCACATGGATGGTATAAAAGAAACAAAGAAGTTTCTATCATCAACATTCCAAATGAAAGATCTTTGTCAAGTAGATACCATATTGGGTATAAAAGTGATCAAGAGTGATTTGGGGTATACATTAACACAATCACATTATATTGAGAATATGATTGAAATGTTCAAACACTTGAACATTACAGAGGCAAATACTCCATTCGATTCAAGTATTAAACTCGTAAAGAATGTTGGAAGGGTTATTGAGAAACTCGAATATGCAAGTGCAATTGGGAGCCTAATGTATGTTGTTCAATGCACAAGACCGGACATTGCATTTGCCGTAAGTAAACTTAGTAGGTTTACTAGCAATCCAATTGTTGATCATTGGAAAGCAATTGGAAGAGTTCTTGGTTATTTAAAGAGAACTAAAAACCTTAGGCTCCAATATTCCAAATTCCCAGCTATACTTGAAGGATATACCAATGCGAATTGGATATCAAGTGCTGGTGAAAATAAATCAACCTCGGGATGGTTGTTTATACTTGGAGGAGGTGTTGTTTCTTGGAGATCAAAGAAACAAATAATGATTATGCATTCCACAATGAAATCTGAGTTTGTGGCATTAGTTGAAACTGGAAAAGAAGCAAAGTGGCTTAAAGATCTTCTTTATAAAGTACCATTAGATACGAAGAATGAGTCTTCTATATCTATACTATGCGATAGTCAAGTTACTCTAGCAAGGGCTTATAACGAAGTCTACAATGGAAAGTTTAGGCATATGAGTCTTAGACATGATTACATAAAAAAAATTAATAAAGAATTGAATAATTTCACTTACTTATGTAAGATCAAGTAAAAATTTGACTGATCCATTCACAAAACCACTTACCAAAGAGTTGATAAGACAAACATCGAGTAGGATGGGGCTTATGCTCCTATTATAAAATTCCCCAATAACGGCAACCCTACTTGTCATTAAGAAATGAGTAATTCATGGGGGTTGAAAGGGTAACAAGAAGTCATTCGATAAGTGAAATTTTTCAGCACTTAGTATATAATTTAAAAAGCCTACCTAAGGAGGTAAGTGCTGGGTAACTGTTTTGGAGGGTTGAATAAAAATCTTAAAGAAATTCAGTACTTAATATATGTGCCTTTAAAAGTTACCAAGACACTGTAAGAATTTCTCCTGTATGAACTTAGAAGTGGTGCCGCTTCAAGGAAAGTTGGAGTTACATTCTGAAAAGTTCATGAATTCGGATAGGCGCAAGGCCTTTAACACATCAAAGTAAATTTGTGTAGAACATATTAAGCAAGAATGTTCACGTGTGCGATGTCGTCGGTAATATCATAAGGGATAATTGGTTCAAAGCTAAGGCTACCTAAGATCTCGATATTACTTTGCAATGTTAGCACTAATATAAGGTTCAAATCGAAAGATATCTTATCTTATGCGTGGCATTGTTTATGATTCTAAGTTGAGTTTCTATATTTGAACAAGTGGGGAATTGTTATAAAAAATGTTGTTCAAATATAGATATCAAAGTATAAAGGTGAAAAAATGCAAAAATAAGATTGAAATGATGAGAAACGGTCCAAAAATTGCAAAACCGGATCAAATAGACCAATTAGAACGAACCGGACGGACCAGGTGGACCAGACCAAATTAACAGTCCGGTTAGTAATAGAATCATGTGACCGCATGCTACTTATAAGCGCACGGTTGAAAATTTTGACCATTGGACAGAATGTTCTAGTTTTTTGCATACACCTTTTCTTCAAAATTTTGCACTCTTTCATGAAGAGTTGTGTGAACCACGAATTGGGGTGATGAAATTCTATAAATAGATATAGAATTCATGGTTTTCAAAATAAAGATCATCACTTTTACATTGTGATTATCACCCTCAAATTCTTGTTCTTCATACTTAGAATCTTTTTCATTTGCTTTTTTTGTTCCATGTTTCCAAGTTTTCAATTGTGTTATTTGATACTTGATTTAAGACTTGAAATCCGCTAAAGCAATTTGGTTGAAGACATTTTAGTATTCTCTTTATGAGAGTGCGTAAATTTAGCTTTTAGGATAGCATTATTTGCAATTCTAGTTTTTAGTCTCTTCTTCTTATATTCTATTATTTTCTTGATTCTTTGATTTCATTTTTGCTTCTACAACAATAAAGCGGATATTTCACTTCGAGAAATGAATTTTCTCAACAATTTCTCACATCAAAATCAAGTATATAATTTAATGTTCCATGTATACGGGATGCTTCTGCCAGATCATTTATTTGAAATGAACCGGAGCATTAGATCTAATTACTAAAAGTTACCTAGACAGAAGAAAGAAGGAAAGCGGCTAAACAAAACTGATAAAATATGCAGTCACAACACCATGAAAGTTCCAATACAAAGGGCCAACAAAATGGAAGCAGATTGAAGATACGAGCATTGTAATCAGTGAAAATAATCCATTGCTTAAACAAAATAAATTTCAACTTCCAAAGTGACCGGAAAGATTAATTCTTTCCCGAAACACGTGATGTAGGGATAAATCTCTCTATTTTTCCTCATGTATGAACTGGTGGTACAATCTCATTCTATTTGAGCCATCTAAAAAGGAAAAAAAATATCATTCCAATTTGTGGCAAGTAATCTGAACATCCACGAGTATCAAATTGAAAAAGTGACAATGAGCACTCATTGTATTGTATAATTAGTTAATATAGTACAAGTATTTATTTTTTTAAATCTAATAATTCACCTCCATTTTATCCTTCTCAATATGTACCTATGTATTTATGGTTAAATATGTTATTACTACATCTTTTTATATATGCACCACATTTTAATTGCAAGATATGTTCATAACTTTTAATCAATATTACAATTATGTCCCCCAATTTTTTTCATCGTATTCTTATTTTAATATTTTTATTAATTAATAAATCTCGTCTCTTCTACCGATTTCTGTCAAAAAATTTATTAAGAGGGATCAAAAAAACTTATTTACCGCTTGCACACTTAATAAGTAAAAAAAATCAAAATTTTAATTGAATACATATTCATTGTTTTAAAGCACAATAATAATAAAAAAATTGGACAAAAACCATCATGAAGGACAAAATTTGATAATTTTTGAAAATTTAATGATAAGAACTTGATGAAAAAAGAAGAACATAAATGTAATAATTTATAAAGATCATGGACCAATAATGCAATTCAAATGTGGTGTAGTTATAAAAAATTGTGGTGCAAATATAATTACCCTTTATTTATACGATCTAGTTTGTGTTCCAAACCCTATTGTATTCCCTCTTATTCTTCTTCATTTGTATTCCCTGGAAGTCTCCGTTTGGCAAATATGTTTTTAAACATGTTTTTCCTACACAATTTCCCAAATCACTTTTTAACTCTATACATTTTCTCTTTCCATTTTTTAGACACACCTTTTAGCTAGAAGACATTAAAAAAATATGTTTTTAAACAAAAAACTCTTAACTAAAATATCATTTTCAATTCACATGAGCCCTCCTTTCATAATCTTGAATTATTAAAAACACACAAAGACGACGAATATTTAACATCTAAATCAATAACGGGATAAAAATTACACCAACCTTAGAAACATACCCCAATTCAACAAATTTAAACGCTATACCCAAAGATATTGCCCGACCTTCGTCATATTTATTTCCTTCAAGATATTAAGGTCGGTATATCCCGGTCACATGAAGACCAGGAGCCTGGGAGCAAACGATGTTCTACGTTTATGTGTCTCATCTTTGGGCCACCCTTTCGGGTCACGCAAAGAAGAAATATAACCCATAAGGAAACCTCCTAAAAAGGGGGGAAGTCAATTCTATTGATGATAGAACTCTACTTAAAAGGTAAGTTCATAGAAAAAGGACTCCTTCTCCCATTAAACAAGGTTAATGGACTTTTCAACCTTGTAAATACAGTTCATTTGATCACATACTATTCATTCATTATTCTTTACGTTTTTCAATTAAATATTCTCTCTCTACTTTTCTCCAGAATACTAAATCTCACACCGGAGGGGCGATGGGGAGAATCCTCCTCGCCTTTTTTGCAGGTCATCCAAGGCGAATCCATTAATCTTTTTCAGCAATCAAGTATCATCAGATCCTGCCAAGTCAAGGTTAGAATTTTTTACAGCATCACATATGTTAGTTTAAATGTAAGATTATTGTCAATTATTCGCCATTCCTGTTCACTTTCGCAACTACGACTCTAGAAAAAAAAATTATTTATTTTCCCCCCTTTCAAAGAGTGCCAAATAAAATATATTGTTAAGTTCCAGATCCACCTCATCTAGTTCACGCCAATGACGCAGGAGAATTGGATCTCAAGGTTGCAAACCATAAAACTCAGTATTATCACAGATCTGAGCTTCAAAATTCGTTCGTTGCTTTTACAGGTAGTAAAAAAAAATTACTTCAAATAAACAATATAATTCTTATTCTGTATTTATTTCTGTTAAGTAAAATGCAATTACACATTTTTTTTTTCAAAATTTCATTTTTTCATCAGTAAACAATATTTTTGCCCACACATCTGTGCGATCTCTAAAGGATTGTTGAGATCCCAGTTCGAAGTGTGATAAATTTCATTTGTAGCTCAGAAATGTGCAGATCTACACAAGGTTTTAAAAAATATCGGCTTTTGTAAAGTTAAAACTCTTTCTAAATTTTTTCTAACTAAGTATTTGTTAGAGATTTAACATATTTTTTAAATTTTACAATCAATCGATGCACTGACTAACTACCGGCTATGCACTGGTATAATTTTTTTTTTAAAAAACATTTTTTCATGCGTGGATGGATATGAAGATAGTTGATCCGTCCATCAAAGCTGTTTCTGAGAAAACATCAAGAAAGACCACATCAAGAAAAAATAACGAATTCAAAAAAAAAAAAAAAAAAATCAAGGCACACCCCCCTTATCTTTTTTTTCGCATAGACTATTTTTTTCAACGAACAAACATGATTTTTTTTTTAATTTTTTTTTTCAAACAATCAATAGAGGCAGAGATTAAATAATGGGTACATGAGCTTAAAATTCTTTGTTAAATGTTTTTGTATGCAATGATGGGTTTGAAGAGAGTTAGTCTGTCTAACAAAGGTTTTCCAGGAAAAACACAAAGAATGTGCACCTCCAACAAAATAACTAAGTGAAGAATAAATCACGGTAAACCTCTGTTATTATTTTCTTTTTTCAGTATATATACTGTGTTTTTATACGAACAATAATTTATATTCCATTTAATTTTTTATTTCCATTTCGTTATGAACATTTTAAAAACTGAATAGCCGTGATAATTACCTATTTAAAGTTGAAGATAATTAAATTATGAATTAGTAAAATCTATTTTATTTAATTAAAATGTTAAGTGCTAAAAAAATGAATAAAGATTTCTTAATATTTACACTATTGAAGAGGAGAAAGCTATAATTTAATTAACTTCAAAAATATCTATGAATTTTGAATTCGATAGAAAACATACCTTCCTACGAGCAGTCTGAAAAATTGTTATCTTCATCTACACATAAAATTTAAAGGTTAAAAAGATTATATATAAATTTTGAAGTAGTATTACAGATATAATCTAGACATTTAAAATACAATTACCATCAGTGTCGAGATTCACAACTGCGCTTTCAAAAGTTCCACCATCAGGAAGCACGTCTAAATTGTCTGAAAAGAATATAGAACTTGCAATTAAAATTAATTATTATAATTTACAGACATTTCATTATTTGATTTTTTTCATAATATGAAACCAAATGAATATGTTAGTAAATTGGATGACTTACTCATTTTATTTACTTCATGTAAATCTGGAACAACCTGTTCAAAGCTGTGCGCAAAGGCATTTGAAGAACTTGAGTTCTCACAAGATAAAACTTGTCTACTAGTTATCTTGAATTTCCCCAATCTCAATACATTTCTATTTGTAAGTGGTCCATTCCATGCTTGTCGATTAAAATCATTTAAATGTCATATTGGAGTTGTACATCTAACCTCCAAATCTATGTACAAAGAAATAAATACATAAGAAATTTGATGTATTCAACTGTAAACTATACCAATGTCAAAAAATAATAATTAAAAAATATATAAATATATATTAAAAATAACCATTTGTAATATCACTCAATGGCATAGTAGACATGATATTTCTAGTTCTCTTGCCATCATCGTTATGTCTAGCAGATTTACCACCTAAAATGTCTACGAATTAGAAGTAATTTTTGTAGAATAAATAGAATGTACACATATATATCTAGAAAACAATAATGAAATATTTATTTTGAAATTTATTTGATGCAAAAAGTTTTTATTTCTATGAAGAAAAAATGTATCGGTTCTATGAAGGAAGAACAAGTAAATATTTTTTCAACAGAAATTGAACAGGCTAAATTGTGACTGGATATTCAACTCTTAATCCTAAAAACTTAGGAATGGCAACGGGGCGGGTACGTGGCGGGGATGCCTTTCCCCGTCCCCGCCCCGTTAGTGATTTAACATCCCCATTTTATCGGAGATGGGGCGGTTCGAGGATCGAGGCGGGGCGGGGCGGGGATAGAAAAATCCCCGTTTATATCCTCATTTGTTTTTTTTTAAGTTTTAAAATAATTTTATGCAGACAATATAAGAAAACATGCAGTGGATAGCCCTAACATTTTCTAAATCCAGTAATCTTTACACATTATTTGGACATTCGTCTAATATATATATCTTTGTTTGTGTCGTTATTTTATATTTGATTAGATAAGAAAATACAACTCGATAAGGTTAATAACTAATAATCAGTAACTTTTTCAAAATAAGCATTTAAAGTTTATAACTTGATAAGTAATAAATTTTTGGTACAAGAAATTTGACATCATATGACTTTTGTACAGATAATATAGGACTTTTTTTTTTGACTTTTTAAACTTTAACGGAACTTGTTAATTGGGGATGGGGATCGGGGACGGGGCGGGGATGGGGATAAGACGGTCATCCCCGTACCGCCCCATCCCCGGTTCGGGGATGCCTTTTCATCCCCATTCCCGCCCCATCTCCGTTTTTGTCGGGGATTCCCCGCCCTGTTCGGGGCGGGTCCCCGTCGATTTCGGGTATTCCCCGCCCCGTTGTCATCCCTATATAAACTACTGAAATAAGTTTCGAGCTATAGCTTGAGTATAGAGGAAAAAAATACTAATTTTAAAAATCTACTTCGAACCAATCATTCCTTATAATACACACAGTTTCCTCGTAACTGTCACCATTTACGCACATAGTTTCCCACCCATTTTTACCTGTCATTTTAGGAAATTTCTTATTTTTATCAATTTATGTTAATACATTAATTAGGAAAGTTCAATTAATGCAGATAATAAACGATTTATGGATTTGTGAAAAAAAAAATATCTATAAAAAGTCAAATTATAATTTTTTTATTTTGATAATTATTGCATTATTTTGAAGTAGAAAAATATGCAATATAGATGTGAAATCTAAGATCTCAACGAGAAATTTAATACAAACTAAGAAATGATAGCAAATTCTAAACATATCATTTGTAAAATCGTTTAAGTGCAAAATGTAAAAGTTTTACTTATACTTTTTACTTTTTTCTAACATTTAATCTTTTTAATTTATCTCATTTAATCTATAGATATATAATAATAGGATAAACGTCACCATTTTATATGCATAGTTTCTCGCCCATTTCCACCTGCAATTTTAGGAATTTTTTTATCAATTTATTTTAATACATAAATTAGAAAAGTTTAATTAATGCATGTAATAAATGATTTATGGATTTGTGAAAAATCATATTATATTCATACTATATATAAAAGTAAGACACTTCTCAAAAACAATTCTTGACCATTTTTCCCGCCCATTTTTTTCTATAAATAGTAAGTTCTCATAAAATTAAACATCTTTATTTGTGCCAAATGTGAATGCAACGTGATTAACGTGAATGCAAAATAAATGTATACCAAATGTGAATGCAAAATCTGGATAAATGTGAACGCATTTATTATATTTTATACACACACACACATGTAAGTACTAATATTATGGTAAATACTAAACAGTGGTTGATATTTTTTAATCAGTTTTAATTTTATTATTAACACTAATACTGAATGATTTCAATTAATATTTTTAGTTATCAGTATTAAAATTATCATTTAATTATTATTTTTTATTTATTTGTTGTTCTTAATATTATAAATTTTATGCGTAAATCATTTGTTATCTTTAATATTAAAAATCATATTTTCTGAAATATATATGTGGTTGAAAAAATGCGTTATAAATAATTTATTAAAAAAGTTATTGAACGAAGACTCATATTGAATAATTAATACTTTAATTTCTTTTTAGTTAATAATATCAATAGAATGATTAATATTTTTTAATCATTCTTAATTTTAATAAACTTTTAAAGATTATAGGGTATAAGATTTTCATTATAATTTCATAATCTCCAACTTTACTCGGTTGTCATATCATGATAATAATTGCGAGATTTTCAAATTATTATTTTTATTACTTATTATATTAAATAAAGTTTTATTGGTTGAATTCAAATATTTTGTTTACTTATTTTCTAATTATTGTCATTGATGTTTTGAATGAAATTGTAAAGTATGCTAAATATGAGAGTCAAATGTAGAAATTATGAAAAATATATTAATACATTTGACATACATCAATATTTGTACACATAATATTACATCAAACATGATATACCATTAAAAAAAGCTACTAAATTTATATTTTTAATAAAGTTAATAATAATTCATCAAAATTATTGAAATCAATAGTCATTTATTATTTAAATATATAAATTGACGTTTATTAAATAAAGTAGTTTTTAATAATTTGAATTAGTTATATTATTTTTCAAATTCTAATAATCTATACATATATAATAGTGAGATAACCATCACTATTTTACGCACATAGTTTCCCGCCCATTTTCACCTGTCATTTTAGGAAATTTCTTATTTTTATTAATTTATTTAAATACATCAATTAGGAAAGTTCGATTAATGCATGTAGTAAATAATTTATGGATTTGTGAAAAAATATCTATAAAAAGTCAAACCATAGATTATTTTTTTCCTTTTGATAATTATTGCATTATTTTGAAGTAAAAAAATATGCAATGGGTGTCAAATCCAAGATCTCAACGGGAAGTTTAGTCCAAGCTAAGAAATGAGAGCAAAATCTAAAGATATCATTCGTAAAATCGTTTTAAATACTAAATGTAAGAGTTTACTTTTTATAGCGCCTCGAGTTATAAATTGTACATTGAGTCATAGCCTTCTAATCAAAAGTCCTTGAGT
The DNA here is from genome assembly GCA_963555705.1 of Ligustrum vulgare. Taxonomy (NCBI): domain Eukaryota; kingdom Viridiplantae; phylum Streptophyta; class Magnoliopsida; order Lamiales; family Oleaceae; genus Ligustrum; species Ligustrum vulgare. The sequence continues at coordinate 25,193,848 of OY743171.1, forward strand.
AATGGAAAGCTGAAAATTCAAGACAATTTATCTAGTCTATTCAAGATCTAAATCCACGCATTGATGAAAAATCAAACTCTCTTGTAGACTAGTCTTTTTTATTGATTAGTATTTTTTTTTTAAATACCTTATATCCACTTCCCATCAGAGAAGATGTACATATAATTTTAGAAATAAGCTTCCAAAGGCTCATTCAGGGATTTCATTTTCTAAACTTTATGTATACAATCAAATGCGACGATAATTTGAAACAAGATGACTTCTGTACCCAAGTCGTTATATAATATATATTGCTTGCTTTGGGAAGGCATCTTTCATCTTACCCCTAACAAACTTTTATTATATTCTCCAAGATTTGATCTTAGTAGTCTTCTACACACTTTTTTTAGCTGATCTTGGAAAATTGAGACATGGGAATAAAATGGATGGAATGTATAATTTTTCATGTTAAATTCTTGTGGGTCAATTTTTTCTTAATTTTTTTTAATGCTTCATTTCTATTAATTTTCTTTTCATTGGACTACAAATCTCTTCAAACATAGACTATGGGGGGTCATAGAGGTAGAACAAAGGAACCAATGACATGGTCACATGAGAATGAGCATGCCTTCATCATAATTCTTTATGATCATTGATAAGTACGTTTTGCGTACTTATCTTGGCTTTAAATTTAGACAATTGTAAGTGTTTTAGAATATGATATTGCTAATTATATATTTATTTTATTTGTTTTAGGAAAAAAATCAAATTTGGATGCGTTTGAAGGAAAAACGAAGAAAAGATATAGAAACCGTACAAAAAATGGTAAAGTGAGATTAAAGTGCAAACTTCCAAAAATTGAAGAACTCGAATTGGTATAAATGAAGACATGGGCTACACAATTAAATACTTAAGGATCAACTTGAATTGTTTGAAAAAATTGAGATCTTAAGGTACATTTTTTTTAATGATAATTGGGCCCTAAATATGATTTGAAATTGGACTCCTTGGGCTACAAGAAGACAGAAGACTCGGCTGAATATAAGTAGGGCAGAATACATACGCTGCTGAAAAAAAAAAAACATAGAGAGCAGCCGTGAGGTCAGAGCAAGCAGCTGGGAATTAACTAGGACAAGGACAGCTGACTGGATTAAGGCTGGAGATATACATATATTATATATACATTACCAAAGAGAGAGTTGGGCAGCTTTTGGAAAAAAAAAGAGAAAAAGGAAGCAGACGTGTGCTGGTGAATAATTAGAGAGAATTGACTTGCGGCTAGAAAATTAATTGGTTGGTTTGTTGTGGAATTGACATTGAGGCAATTGAAGAAGTTGGCTGTGATTAATTTGGAAGAACTTGGCAGCTGGTGCAAAGTAGTCGGCTGATACATTGGTGAAATAAAAAAAGTGCACTGTTTGCAAAATTTTGGATTCAACCGGGTGATGTTTATCAATTCTTTTATTGATCATTCACAAATTATTATGCTAGACTAATTTTCTTTATGTATTGGATAAAGATGAAATTTGCTATTAATTTATTTTGATTCGATAATTAGTAGTTTAATAATTTCTTGTGTTGTCTTGATTGATTTTGCATGCTTTATTGTTATTATTATTTGATTGAGTGGCCATCAGTTAAATATATCGTTACTTGTTGTAGTCTTGGAAAAGTCACAATAAGTTGGAACATTGCATGATCAACACATGAACACTAGATGTTAGGAATAACACTATGACATGTGCAATCTAATTGATAATTGTGTGATTTAATGCGTTCTAAACATTCGTATTCGGACTAGGAATAGATTCGTTTCATGTTTGGGATAGATTTAATTTGTCTTGGAAAAGAAAATTAATTGTATGTGAATTATCGATTGTCAAGAAACGCATGAATGATTTAAACTACGAATTGTTGAATTGAGATAGGTGATAACAAGTGGATTCGGATTCCAATACATGCTCTCCATTCATATTTTACTCCCAAACATTTGTTTTTATTTAAGTTTTATTTATTGCAATTTTTTAGAATAGATAGAAAAACAAAAGCATCTTTTTATTTTAATTGTTTTCATTAATTGAGTTGACGATAAACTAGTAATTAGGACTAAACATTATTCCTCGTGGGAACGATACTCTCAACTCATCACAATTATTACTTGTCAACGATCCTGTACACTTGCGGGATTCGAACCGAACAAGTTTTTGGCGTCGTTGCCGGGGAGTAACAGATTTAGTATAATTATTAGTTTACCTTTAATTCAATTAAATTTTGATTTTTAGTTTTTAGTTTTCATTATTTTTATTTTTACTTTGTTTTGGTTATTCATAATTCCTTATTTCTCTCTTCACATTGGTCATTGAGTAGTATATGCTAGGTTTTAACGAGCCTGAACTATTACCAATAGATCCTAAAATAGAGAGAACCTTTAGACAACGTAGAAAAGAACAAAGAGAAAACAGGGATATGGCAAATAATCAAAATCAAAATCAATTGCCACTTGCTCCTCATGAGCAAGAAGTGCAAATTCAACCAGGAGCAGTTCACGATAATGCTCAAGCGCTGGTTGGGGATTATGTAAATCCCGCGCCTGCCCCTGTACAACAAACTATTGTTTATCCACCATTCGGGCAGGCAAATTACCACCTTAGACCTGATGTCATAAAATTATTTCAAAATCATCAAGACATCAAGTTCTTTGGTAAGGCGACTGAAAATCCGCATGAGCACATTCAAGCCTTTTTAATGCTATGCGATGTAATCGGTCACGAAGGGATGTCAGCAGACGCTTTTCGAGTGCGTTTGTTTCCCCATACTTTAAAAGATAATGCTAGGGAATGGCTACGCTCATTAGCTCCTAGAAGCATTGTATCTTGGAATGATATGGTGCAAAAATTCACCATGAAATTTTTCCCTCCATCTCGAGTTCTCCAAATCAGAAATGAAGTTCACACTTTCAAACAACGAGACCTTGAGAGTTACCCTGAGGCATGGACAAGATTCAAGGACTATTTTAGAAAGTGTCCAAATTTGGACATACCAAAAAATGCTCAGGTTTACATCTTTTATTTAGGATTGCGTCCTGAATACCGCAATATGCTTGATGCTTCGGCAGGGGGATCAGTAATGAGATTAGATATTGACCGAGCACATGAACTATATGAGAGAATTGCGGAGAACCAGGCGATGTGGCCTACTGAAAGGGAAATTCCAAGAAAAGTATCTGGTGTCCACAATGTCGATGCAGTTACGCAATTGGCAGCCCAAATGGAAGTGATTTCAAAAAAGCTGGACAATTTAACTCGACCTGTGAACATGGTGCAACAACCAACACCAATTTGCGAAGGATGCGGGGCAGATCATGTTACAGCTAGTTGTCCTTTAGCCTCAACACATGGAATGCAATGTGAGAATGTCAACTATGCCCAGAATTTTCAGAAGTATCAAAATAACCCCTATTCTAATACCTATAATCCAGGGTGGAGAAATAATCCAAATTTCTCTTGGTCTAACAATCAAAGTCAAAGTCATGAAGGAAATTTTCAAACAAAACCACCAGGTTTTCAACATCAACAACAACAGCAACTAAAGAAGCCATTGTTGGAAGACATGTTTGCACAGTATATGGCAAAGACTGAACAAGTCTTTCAAAATCAACAGGCAGCTATAAAAAATTTGGAAAATCAAATGGGACAGATGGCTGTAGCATTAACAAGCAGAAATCAAGGAACTCTACCAAGCAACACAGAGAAAAATCCTAAGGAACAGGTACAAGCTATTACCACTAGAAGTGGTATACAACTACCTGAAATAACTGTTAAGAGACCACCAATTGCCACAGAGAAGGTACCTAATACTGAAAAGGAACAAGTGGACCAATTCGACGACTCAATAAAAGGAAATCAAGAAGAAGCTTCAGAAGCTCCACAAGTTAAAGCAACTGTTCCTGTAAAGGCATATGTACCTCCTATTCCATTCCCACAAAGGTTGCAAAGACACAAGCTTGATAAACAATTTGCAAAATTTTTGGAGGTGTTCAAGAAATTGCACATCAACATACCATTTGCAGATGCCTTGGCACAAATGCCCAGCTATGCTAAGTTTATGAAGGACATATTGTCAAACAAGAGAAGGCTGGAGGAGAATGAAACTGTGATGTTGACTGAGGATTGCAGTGCTAGACTATTACACAAGTTGCCACCAAAATTGAAAGACCCTGAGAGTTTCATTATTCCCTGCAATATTGGTAACAAGTTTGTGGATGATGCACTTTGTGATTTAGGCGCAAGCATTAATTTGATGCCATTGTCTCTTTTCAAAAAGCTTGGTTTGGGGGAAGCAAAAGCCACTACTATCACCCTACAGCTAGCTGACAGGTCAATCAAACACCCTAGGGGGATAGTGGAAGATATTCTGGTAAAGGTTGATAAATTCATTTTTCCAGCAGATTTTGTAATCTTGGACATGGAAGAAGACAGAGACGTCCCCCTCATTTTGGGACATCCATTTTTAGCCACTGGTAGAGCATTGATTGATGTGCAGAAGGGACAATTGATTTTTAGAATCAATGATGAAGAATTAAAAATCAATGTTTTCAACGCAATCAAATTTGGAGATGAAGTCGAATCCTGCTATCAAATTGATGCAATAGACAAAGTCGTGACAAAGGAGTTCATGCTTGATCACCATCAAGATCCGCTTGAGGCTTGTATGATGTACTCTGGAAAACGTCCATGTCCCTCTGAAAAAGTGGAGAAATGCATTCGAGATTTGGAAGCAATTCCCCCATGCATAAAACAACCCATGTTGGAGCTAAGTGAAGGTTCTGAGAAATCTCTACCATCTATTCAAAAGGCTCCAACACTTGAGTTAAAACAACTTCCACCTCATCTGCGATATGCATACCTAGAAGAGAAGAACACACTTCCAATTATCATATCTAACTCTCTTTCCGAGAATGAAGAAGATCAATTGCTTAGAGTTCTTCGAGATCACAAAACTGCAATTGGATGGACAATTTCTGACATAAAAGGAATTAGTCCTTCCCTTTGCATGCACAAGATTCTAATGGAAGATGAGTTCAAACCATCAATTGAACGACAACGCAGATTGAACCCAAACATGCAGGAGGTTGTGAAAGCAGAAGTGCTGAAATTGTTGGATGCAGGAATGATATATCCTATATCTAATAGCCATTGGGTAAGTCCTGTGCATGTAGTTCCCAAAAAGGGAGGAATTACAGTGGTCCCAAATGAAAATAATGAGCTCATTCCAACACACACAGTAACATGTTGGCGAGTTTGCGTTGACTATCGCAAGCTCAATAATGCCACTAGGAAGGATCATTTTCTCCTTCCTTTCATTGATCAAATGCTGGAAAGACTTGCAGGGCATTCACATTATTGTTTCCTGGATGGGTATTCGGGATATAATCAGATTCCCATAGCACCAGAAGATCAGGAGAAAACTACTTTCACTTGTCCTTATGGGACTTTTGCATACAGAAGAATGCCTTTTGGACTATGTAATGCTCCAGCTACTTTTCAGAGATGTATGACGTCCATCTTCTCTGATATGGTGGGTAAGATCATTGAGGTATTCATGGATGATTTCTCAGTATTTGGGTCTTCATTCAATGAATGTTTAAGACACTTAAAGACAGTGATGCAGAGGTGCGAAGAGACTAACCTAGTGCTCAACTGGGAGAAATGTCACTTTATGGTTCAGGAAGGAATTGTTTTAGGACACTTAATTTCAGCAAGAGGAATTGAAGTGGACAAGGCCAAGATACAAGTGATAGAGAAGTTACCTCCACCTAGTACAGTAAAAGGGATCAGAAGTTTCTTGGGATATGCTGGTTTCTATCGGCGTTTCATCAAAGATTTTTCAAAAATAACCAAACCTCTTTGCACACTGTTGGAAAAGGATGTCCCTTTTAACTTTTCTGAGGAGTGTTTGGATGCATTTAACAATTTAAAAGAAAAATTGGTCACGGCTCCAGTGTTATCTTCACCTGATTGGGGTTATCCATTCGAATTAATGTGTGATGCTAGTGACTATGCAATTGGAGCAGTTTTGGGGCAACGAAAGAACAAAATCCTACATGTGATTTATTATGCCAGAAGGACTGTAGATGAAGCTCAGTTAAATTATGCCACCACAGAAAAAGAGCTTTTGGCAGTGGTGTTCGCCTTTGATAAATTCAGATCTTATTTGATTGGATCAAAGGTGATAGTGTACACTGATCATTCAGCACTGAAGTACCTGTTTGAAAAGAAGGATGTTAAACCAAGACTTATCAGATGGATACTTCTATTACAGGAATTCAATTTGGAAATTAGGGATAAAAAAGGTTGTGAGAACTTGGTAGCTGATCTTTTATCTCGCATGGAGCAGCAAGAAGAAGATCCTTCAGGTGAAATCAATGAGATATTTCCAGATGAAACTCTTTTGAAAATCGAGATAGCACCTTGGTATGCTGATTATGTAAATTATTTGGCAAGTGCTGTGATTCCCCCAGAGTATTCAAGTCAACAGAAGAAGAAATTTTTCAGTGATCTTAAGCATTACTTTTGGGATGATCCATTCCTCTATAGAAGAGACCCAGATCAAATCATACGTCGTTGCGTGCCAGAAGAAGAACAGGAACAGATTCTAGAACACTGTCACTCTGCTCCATACGGGGGTCATTTCGCAGCTACCAAAACAGTAGCTAAAGTCTTACAATCTGGTTTTTATTGGCCTACACTGTTTAGGGATGCTTATGCCTTAGTGAAAAAGTGTGATAAGTGCCAAAGACAAGGGAATATCTCAAGGAAGAATGAGATGCCTTTAAACAATATTTTAGAAGTTGAGTTATTTGATGTTTGGGGCATTGACTTCATGGGACCATTCCCATCTTCATATGGTCAACAATATATTTTGGTGGCTGTAGATTATGTATCTAAATGGGTTGAGGCTGTTGCTTTGCCAACAAATGATGGACGAGTTGTAACACAATTCATAAAGAAGAACATTTTCTCAAGGTATGGCACACCTCAAGCTATCATTAGTGATGGAGGAAAACACTTTTGCAACCTCCAATTCTCAGCATTGTTAGCTAAATATGGAGTCAAACATCGAGTTGCAACACCTTATCATCCTCAGACAAGTGGACAGGTTGAAATTTCCAATAGAGAGCTAAAAAAAATTCTTGAGGCAACAGTTAATACATCACGCACTGATTGGTCAAAGAAGCTGGATGATGTATTATGGGCATATCGCACAGCCTTCAAGACACCAATTGGGATGTCCCCTTATCGGTTAGTCTTTGGAAAAGCATGTCACTTGCCAGTAGAGCTTGAGCATAAAGCATATTGGGCAACACATTTGCTGAATTTTGATATGAAGTCAGCTGGACAGAAGAGAATCCTACAACTAAATGAGCTTGACGAATTTAGATTGGGGGCATATGAGAATGCCAAGTTGTATAAGGAAAAGACAAAAAAATGGCACGATAAGCATATCAAAGAAAAGGAGTTTGTGGTTGGTCAACAAGTTTTGATGTTCAATTCTTGCCTCAAGCTCTTTCCAGGGAAGTTAAAATCCAGATGGTCAGGTCCATACACAGTTGTGGCTGTTTATCCTTATGGGACAGTGGAGGTTGTTTCACAAGATCATTTGAGACGATTCAAGATTAATGGCCAGTGGTTGAAAGCTTATTGGGGGGTGATTACTCCAATGAGAAGACAAACCTACCACTTGAAAATCCAAATGAAGAGTAGCCACAATATCAAAGTCAAGCTAATGACTATAAACAAGCGCTTGTTGGGAGGCAACCCAATTTTCTTCTCTTTTACTTATTTAGTTTTATACGCATTAGTTTAATTTATTTATTTATTTGTTTGTTTGATTTATTTATTTTTACATCTTCATCCATTAACATTTCTAATGCCTGAATTTCATTTCTGCCTTGATAGGACTGATTCTGCAAAAGGAAGATGGTCAGGGAACTTTGGGAATGCATATCTCCATTACATTCAGATTGACCAGGGAAGTCCTTTAACCTCTCCTAGTTATACTTTTTGTATACTTGATCTGATACATTGAGGACAATGTATATTTTAAGTTTGGGGGTGGGTAGTCCATTTTTCTGCTAAAGTTTTCTTTTTTATTCAGCATGTGTCCCAAAAAAAAAAAAAAAAAGGGAATTTTTTTTTTGAAAAACTTGTTGACATGTGTATTTCCTAGGATATAGTATGGATCAAATTTTGCTTTGGTTTGAATTTTGAACCGCATGAAAATAAGAATTTTATGAACTAGTTACTACTTGCTAGATTTCATCTTCACGCGCACATAGCCATTGTTGGATTATTACTTGTGTAGGGATTTGTTTAATACATGTGGGGCAAATTTATGCAATTTGAACTTATGAATGACTTGATAATCCCTAAATTTAGATGATGAGACATCCCAACCTTTAAAACTTAGAAACTAAACTTGCTCAAGAGCAGTTTGGGGGTGGAAAGAAGTGGTGAAGGTAGGCTTGAACTTTTAAGGGTCTGTAGTTCCTGAAATGTGTCATTGGTTGAAGAGGTCTTGGTCAACGAGTATAAACCATTGCCGGCATAAAAACAGAAAAATGCCGAAGGTCTTATTCTACTCTTCAAATGCCTTTTTGACTCGAGTAATTAAGTCTGAGGGGTCTTTCAAACCTGGTGCCCTAAAGCCGTCTGGCTTGGGAGCCACCGACATAAAGCTCGCTACAGGGGTCAATTAGAAAGCAAGTACGGAAAGTGGACTTACACATAAGACAATAAAACATCTTTAACTTTTTTATGTTGACTGTGTGACTCGAGTAATTAAGTCTGAGGGGTCTTTCAAACCTGGCGCCCTAAAGCCGTCTGGCTTGGGAGCCACCGACCAAAAGCTCGCTACAGGGGTCACATAGAACGCAAATGAGAAAAATATTGCACAAATATGGTAAAAGACATGTATATAAAAAGAAAAAGTCGTCCATAAAAAAAATAATAATAATAATAATTGTTTGGTATAAGCTCGTTGATTGAGACTTTGATACTAAAGACATGGATTAGGGAACCGCTTACCATTGATTGTTTGGGCAGACTTAGCTAATTCTGACCACCTGGTGTGGAAAAATGCAAAATTTTGATGTTTAGAAACCACATGAATAGAAGGAACCTTGGGATTCGAGAGAAAAGCAGTAACTTGTGATCATCCATGAGCGATGAAAGGAAAATCATTAGATTCATTAGGGTGACCACATGGGATTCGGGCTTGATATTGCATAATAAGCTACACAATGTTAAATATATCATTTACATGAGTAGGAGTTTGACATTGGCTATTCACACACACACTTGAAAATCTGGCATGGGATAACTAGAATTATTTTGCTTTATTGTTCATAACTCTTGCTGAAGTACAAATTGATCTGGATTATTGAGGTATATGGTATACATGTTGACAATAAAAAAAAATTATTTGCTCTTTACTATTTTGAGTCATTAGTTTTATTGTATCTTATTCGAGGACGAACAAAAGTTTAAGTTTGGGGGGTTTGATAAGTACGTTTTGCGTACTTATCTTGGCTTTAAATTTAGACAATTGTAAGTGTTTTAGAATATGATATTGCTAATTATATATTTATTTTATTTGTTTTAGGAAAAAAATCAAATTTGGATGCGTTTGAAGGAAAAACGAAGAAAAGAGATAGAAACCGTACAAAAAATGGTAAAGTGAGATTAAAGTGCAAACTTCCAAAAATTGAAGAACTCGAATTGGTATAAATGAAGACATGGGCTACACAATTAAATACTTAAGGATCAACTTGAATTGTTTGAAAAAATTGAGATCTTAAAGTACATTTTTTTTAATGATAATTGGGCCCTAAATATGATTTGAAATTGGACTCCTTGGGCTACAAGAAGACAGAAGACTCGGCTGAATATAAGTAGGGCAGAATACATACGCTGCTGGGAAAAAAAAAAACATAGAGAGCAGACGTGAGGTCAGAGCAAGCAGCTGGGAATTAACTAGGACAAGGACGGCTGACTGATTAAGGCTGGAGATATACATATATTATATATACATTACCAAAGAGAGAGTTGGGCAGCTTTTGGAAAAAAAAAAAAAAAAGAGAAAAAGGAAGCAGACGTGTGCTGGTGAATAATTAGAGAGAATTGACTTGCGGCTAAAAAATTAATTGGTTGGTTTGTTATGGAATTGACATTGAGGCAATTGAAGAAGTTGGCTGTGATTAATTTGGAAGAACTTGGCAGCTGGTGCAAAGTAGTCGGCTGATACATTGGTGAAATAAAAAAAGTGCACTGTTTGCAAAATTTTGGATTCAACCGGGTGATGTTTATCAATTCTTTTATTGATCATTCACAAATTATTATGCTAGACTAATTTTCTTTATGTATTGGATAAAGATGAAATTTGCTATTAATTTATTTTGATTCGATAATTAGTAGTTTAATAATTTCTTGTGTTGTCTTGATTGATTTTGCATGCTTTATTGTTATTATTATTTGATTGAGTGGCTATCAGTTAAATATATCGTTACTTGTTGTAGTCTTGGAAAAGTCACAATAAGTTGGAACATTGCATGATCAACACATGAACACTAGATGTTAGGAATAACACTATGACATGTGCAATCTAATTGATAATTGTGTGATTTAATGCGTTCTAAACATTCGTATTCGGACTAGGAATAGATTCGTTTCATGTTTGGGATAGATTTAATTTGTCTTGGAAAAGAAAATTAATTGTATGTGAATTATCGATTGTCAAGAAACGCATGAATGATTTAAACTACGAATTGTTGAATTGAGATAGGTGATAACAAGTGGATTCGGATTCCAATACATGCTCTCCATTCATATTTTACTCCCAAACATTTGTTTTTATTTAAGTTTTATTTATTGCAATTTTTTAGAATAGATAGAAAAACAAAATCATCTTTTTATTTTAATTGTTTTCATTAATTGAGTTGACGATAAACTAGTAATTAGGACTAAACATTATTCCTCGTGGGAACGATACTCTCAACTCATCACAATTATTACTTGTCAACGATCATGTACACTTGCGGGATTCGAACCGAACAATCATGTGAAGTTAGGGCTACTGCAGACGTTCGCTTTCACGAAAGATGAATGGGGTAGGATCAATCAAGCCATGATTGAAAAAACAAAAATCGTTTATGGCATCAATAGACTTAAGGGTAAGTGGAATCGCTTGCGGTCTGTTCATCGAATATTCTCTGACCTACTGTGACATACAAGGGTAACATGGGATCCAAATACCAATCAAGTTATTGCTGCTGAGGAAGTTTGGAAATATTTTTACACATTAAACTTTTTTTATTTAAAACATTTTTACACGGTAAGCTTTTTTTATTACAACTTTAAATGTTAGCAATCTACTATTTCATATGTTTTTACATGGTACACTTTTTAAAATATTTGTCCTCATGCAGATTAACAAGGAGACGTATAGGCTTTTCAGGAAGGAAGGATGCAAGAATTATGAGACTCTTGGGGAAATTTTTAGCTGGACCACAACTACTGGAGGTTTAGGAAATGCTTCCACTCAACTTCCTCCAACATCGGATGAGGAAAGAGAATTGGAGGATGCTTTCTTAACTAGAGGAGTACATGTCCATATGTTGAATGATGATGCATAGATGACATTGCAAAGACTCGTCGACGTGAAGAGATTGCAACAAGTGATAGACGACGACGGATGGAACCAAAGGTTAGGAAGTCTGATAAGCTCGAAGCGTGCATGACCCAATTTTCTTCTACAATGAGCATGAGGAGTGAAGAAAATGAACTGTGAAAGTTATATCTGGAAGAAAAGCTCGCAAAGTTATAAGAAAAATCGGGGATTCCATAAGACAGTGAAGCAACTAGTCCCGATCTTTATTCAACTGCAGCTTGTCTTGACATCCTAAATGGTATGGACGGCGTTTCCAATGAGATGTACGCTAAAGCTATAACCAAATTTAAGGATCCAAATTTCAGAATGTCGTTTGTGAAGATGCCAGGATGTAGGAGGGGACCAGTATCGGAACTTGTTTGAGTTCAGTGTTAGAGGAGACCATGTCGGACATCTATGCTTACTGGTAAAATGTACATTATGGAAATAGTAAATGGCCATCCAGATATTTGCCATCGAATTTTTCGCATGCAGAAACAAGTGTTCTTAAACTTTTGTGATGCTTTGAAGCAGAGGGGGTTGTTGCAGGATGGTAAAAAGGTTACCGTTGAGGAGGGGGCCTCCATGTTCCTTATGATTGTGGGGAATACAACACGGTTTAGTGTCATATTGGATAGATTACAACATTCCAACAATATAATTCATAAATGGTTTAAGCGTGTGTTACGAGCTGTTTGTACATTTGAAATGGAGATAATACTCCAGATAAGCTGAAATAGTGTGCATGAGAGGATTTCACAAAAATATCCATACTTCAAAGATTGCATGCGCGATAGATGGAACACACGTAGCAGCGTATGCACCAGCTTCGATGCAGACCTCATTTCGTGGGGGGGAAAATCAATGTCACACAAAATGTGATGCTGACTTGTGATTTCGATATGAAGTTTACGTTCGTTTATGCTGGATGGGAGGGTACTGCCAATGATTCGAGGGTTTTCATTGATGCGGTGACACGACCTTCAAACAACTTTCCAATGCCTCGAGGAGGTATGATAAAATATTTTTGTCACTTTCATAAATATTTTTTCCTTTGTCAAAAAGTATTTAATCATTACATTTTTGTGATAGATCAATTTTACCTGGTGGATTCCGGCTACCCTAATATGCCTGGTTTTCTTGCTCCATATCGAGGACGTTGATACCATCTCCGTGATTATGTATGCGGTGGAAGGCCGCGTGGAAAGGAAAAAGTCTTCAACTATAGACACTCCTCATATCGTAACATTATTGAATGTTGCATTGGAGTTCTAAATGCCAGATTTCCTATCTTGAAGTATATTACCAATTACCCGCTAATAAGGCAAAGACAAATTACAACCGCATTCTACGCGATACATAATTTCATTCGCCAAGAGCATGCTCTACATAGATTTTTCACTGAGTATTCAGTATCTCACATGATATTCCCAGAAGTGCCAAGGTCTAGTGAAGATCAAGATGCTATACAATTTGATGCTAGTCAAACAAGTCAAATGGCACAAGTTAGAGATGAGATAGCTACGCAAATGTGGAATGAGTATTCTAGGAGACGCTTTTAATTGCATTAAAATAATTTGTCTTTTGAATTAACTTTTTTGAATAAAAGATGAAGTCTGCTTATTTTTCCCATTGACAGTGGTTCGATGTTGTTACAATTAAACTACTATCCAATATATGAACTAATATATATTAATTACTTTAGATTCAAGTTTTACTTGTTGCTAGAGTAACAAATGTTTGTTGAATAGAGAACTGACTGGTTTATTGACATTAAAATTAATGTAATTCAATAAATCAACCATTTTTTTACATATAAGCTTGTGTTCGGCAACTGTTATAACAGGTAATGATTTGTATTATTTGTATTTTCTAGGTAAGATATGTGTTTAAAAATTGGAGAGAGAAAATATGTGGTTAAAAAATGGTGTTGATTATAACACAATTTTACCAAACACACTATAAAATATCACAAAATAAATATATCAGAAAATTACAAAGTAAACGCATTTTTCAGTTTTCTATTTTTTAAAACGATTTTCCAAAATTACAAAGAGAACATATTTTCAGCAATTCAAAAACAAACAACCAAAATTCAAAACTCAAAACAAAATCTAAAACTCAAAATTCAAAATCGAAATACAAAGAGAATGTCCCCAGACTCCGTTCTCTTTGCTATTTTCAGCCCATTTTTAGTTTTCGATTTTTGAAAATATCGAAAACCCGTTCACTTTACCCCTTTTTCAGAAATTTTTTTCCAAAAAAAATAAAAATAAAAATACAAAGGATACTGAAAACAAGTTTATCTCGTTTTAGATATTTTGTGTTAAAATGTCCAAAACACGCGTTTTGGACTTTTATGCAGATTCTTCAGATAAAAAAAGAAAGAAAGAAATGGTATAGCTCCTCTCTCTCCAGCCTCTCTTTCAATCTGGGTTTCTCTCTTTCTCACGCCTGTGACGTCTTGTACCCACCGAGGCTGCTGCCGACGACCCCGCTCTCGATGACTCACAACCCCACTGCCGACTACCCCGCTACCGACGACGTAGGTTCTCTCTCTTTCTCTCATATTTCTTGTATGTACATTTGTTTATTTTTCCTTTTTCCTTGTAGATCTGCAGATTTTTGTTGGAATTTGTTGGATTTTGAGCATTTTTGGTTCTCGATCTATCCTTCCAAACTAGTTCTTCATGTCATTCTTGAATTGTAATATGAAATTTGCAATCTTGTCTTCTCATTCATTTTAAGTGAAATTAAAATCATTTAAAAATGTTAGTCCAATTCCGATTTCAATTTAAAAATGTCCAAATGTCATTATCTATTTTATGTTCAAACTTCCAATTCTAGCTAAATTTCCAATTTTAAATTATTTTAAAAATCTCAAATTATTTCTTAGTTCAAAATTTTCAAATTCTAATATCTTGTCAAATTTAAAACTAATTTAATTTCTCTTTAATCCCAATTTAGAAACGACCATTCACCTAACCATCTATTCCTCACATTTCTTTTTCCTCTTTACAACAAATTCTTATTTTCCAAAATTTTACCTCCCCACACGTCCATACCATTTCTACAATTCCTAACTCTCTCCCTCAACCCCTCCAATCGTTCCCAATTCTTAAGCTGTCAAATTTAATATACAACCAAGATTATATACTCCATCACAACTCACGTTCAAACATAGTCATCATCCCTACATCACCTCATGCCTTCCATGCATATTTTTGAAATACCTCAATCTCACCATCTTTCCATAAGCCATGATTTTGACCTAAATTACCAAAGTAAATCAATACGTATAACTACACACTCCATTCCCTCCCCCTCACGACACAGACAAAGCAAAAATCACTACACACACACACACCAGCTCAAACACTCTCTGGTATGAACCCTTTTTCCCCTCAAACTGATCACATTCATGAGATCACACACTCGAAAATCATATGTTTCTTGCCACCAACAAATGTGAGGAGTTCCAAATTCCCAAAAAGTTCATTACACACACAATCGAATCCGCTGCCTCCAACCCCACATAAACTGATCCGAGGACACATTGCAACCCAAATCTGCAGTACCTCAACTAAGTCTCCATAACAGACCGAGACACCCAACCACAACTTATATACAATCTGCAAACTTCAGATTTCACACACAACCCCTCATCAATTCAAAGGTCGAACCATCACCAGCCCAAGAATTTATTTCACAACCAAGCCAAGAATTTATTTCAAAACCTCCACCTTCATCACTCAACCACCACCATTTTCCAACCAAGCCACAGCCACATTCAACCTCAAAATTGGGCCTCAAACCACCAACTTTCAATCCTTCCCAGATTTGCTAACCTCCATAGCCGACCCAATCAATACCATCAAGCATCACCAAACCAAACCGTAGCACCACTATTGCCCAACCAAAACGACCACCATCCCGTTGCCTACACCCGAACCATCTCGCACACCACACCCGTCACCACCCACTGCCCAACTACGAAGACCCCTAAATCGACACCCAAATAAAACCCAAAACCAAGAAATAAAACAAGCCCAATTACTTACCTTCATCGCCGGAAACGCAACCTCCCAAAAACACCTGAACCCAGCCTCGGGTTACTCTCGGTTTCGCACCCAAAAATTGCCCAAAGTCCTCTCCCTTTACACACACACTCACCGCCCTCACCCCCGCCTCGTTCCGGCGGCGCCTCGCCGGCTGAAGCTGGACGGGGAAGGTGGCGTCGCCCCTTCACTTTGTATGATATCTCTATCTAACGATAGAGAGAGAGATATGAGAGATAGATATATACATATATTTTGTATATTTTTGAAGATTTATCAATTAAGTCCCTTATGTTTCAAAATACTTTATTTCAGTCCATCACATTTAAAAATGTTTTATCTCAGCCCTTCTATTTTTGAAAAGATACGAATCAGCCCTAATTCCAATTCCTTTACTGCACGATCAGTCCCTGATTTTTCCAATTTCACTATTTAGTCCCAAATAAATTCTTAAATCCTAATTTTACACAAATTTCACCATTTAAGACTTGATTGTTCAAAAGTCTAATTTTAATTTATTTTGATAGGACTAGATGAGTGCGCGAGAACATTAGAAAGTAATTATTCCCGATTGCTCAATACTCGAGAAATTAAGGTAGACTCTAACCTACAAATTTACGTTTTTCAAAAGTGCGCATCAATAATTATTTTGATTATAAGTTTAGCAGTATGATTGTGTTCATGAGAATTACTTGCTTTTCTAAGCATGAGACTATGTTACGAGAATTTACTTGCTTAAATGCATGAGACTTGAACTTGTATGTTCATGAGAATACTGGTGATCGTTAGACACCTGAGACTTGAATATCATGACTATGTGTTTTAATTTATAATGTTAAACGATTATTGTGCGCGAGTCTACTGTGTATTTCTATAAAATACTCATGTTTTCCAAAACAAAATTTTGCAGATGACGGAGTTGACGGCGAATGAAATGACAGCGGTGGCAAATCAAAAATAATGTTAGTTTTTCTTTTAAGTCAAGTTGCATAAATGTCGTCAATTTAATTATTTATCGTTACTTTACTTTAAAACTTAAGATTTAATTTTTATGAATTGTTTTAATTAAATTGATTAAAATTTAGTTTTCGCTTTAGCTTTAAAACAATGGATGTGATGTTTTATAAATTCGTTTCTTCCGCAAAAATGTTGTTTCAAAGGTTTCAAATAATAAATATGATGTTTGAAATTTTTAATTATTTCCGCAATAAAATCAGATTTAAAGGATGACGTGGCGTCCCGAGCTTCACGGAATTCGGGGCGGGGCGTTACACACACACAGAGAGAGAGAGAGAGACAGAGAGAGGGGGTGGGGGGGGCGGCTCCACTGCTACTTTTACAAACTTGCATTAGGCATTTGAAGTTGTTTGTTAATTCATAAATCATAAGTAATACATATAAAATAATTCTTGCAATAAATCATAAATATGATGTTTGAAATTTTTAATTATTTTTGCAATAAAATAAAATTTAAAGGATGACGTGGCGTCCCGAGCTCCACGAAATTCGGGACGTTACAGAGAGAGAGAGAGAGAGAGAGTGGCCGGCTCCACTGCTATAGCAATCGGCCACTGCTCCACTTTTTCAAACTTGCATTAGGCATTTGAAGTTGTTTGTTAATTCATAAATCATAAGTAATGCATATAAAATAATTCTTTACTCATTCAATGCTCGATTGATGTGTGCTTATAATCAGTCTAATCATCATAAACTTTTAGGCTGGTTTCGACCCTCAATAGTAAAATATTTCCCTTCTCTTCTAGAATATTGCTCACTTCCAAACTTATTTTTCAACCACTAATCCGGGATGTTCATTCTAAGGTTGATCTCGCAACATTCTTAACTTCCATTCTAGTTTGGTTGAGATTCACAAATGAAAGTTTCTATCTATATATGTGATGATTCTCCATATATTTGAATGTCTCAGACCTTTAAATTTCAATTAGTATTGTAACCCTCACAAGAAATCTAAATTCCATATTAAGTATCAAATTCTTAACCGGACAAGAGCACAAAGCTTATAGTTATCTTGTCACTACCTCTACAAACTTCATTTTTCTTCATTTATTATGTCCCTTCTCTATCTTTCATCTTTTTATTTAGTTTTCGAATGTAGTTTTCACTCTATATTACAACTAGCCCTCTTCCCCAATATATTATTTCCTAAATATTGGTGATGAGTAGGGCCGAATTACCCAGGAAAAACTTCACACAACAACAATATTGTAAGTAACTTTCTTCTACGTGTCACAACTAGTGCAATGCCTTTCATTTTTTTGGACAAGTACTTGGATTCAAAATATACGGTTACTACCTATATTCTACTAGTTATCCAAAAATATTCCACACAAGTTTTCATACACAAATTAACGTTAACACACATCTAAATGGCTCCTACAGTGGATAAATCATCCCCAAACTATCATTTTAATAAGTTTAGTGATTGTAGTGAGCACTATTTTCCGAAACCAATGGAACAAGACCATAATCGGTTAGAACCGACGGTCTGGATCCAATTCGACCAAGGAACAATTTAGTTTTGATCTGGTCCAGTTCCAAGTTCTTGGTTTTAGAACCGAATGTTTATTTAGTTCTCCAGTTATTATTATTTTTCTTTTTATTTTTGGTAAAATGTAAAAATATCACGTCCGATCTTCCCAAAGTTCCCACATTTCCCATATAGGTCTTTCAGAATTTCTTTATTTCCACTATGGCAGAATCCTCCTTCTTCTCAAATGGACAATTCTTTGATTATTTCCTTAGTTTATTTTCCTATAATCAACTTTTAACCTATCAACTCCAAAATCATTCGGCCTTGTACCTAAATAATTTTATAAACTAAAACTCTAAAAACTCTAAACTTTATTCCAAAGATGCAACATGTAGAAAACTTATTATGAGACTCAATGTTTACAAAAATTCTATTTTCTTGAAGTCTGTCGACCTTAAACCTTTGTAGATTGTTGAAGATAATTAGGTAATTTTGTATTTTTTTCATAATTTGATTTACAATTTTTACCCTATTTCTTTACTATTTTTTTTAAAAACTTGTATACATGTTATTTTGTTTGTTTGTTTGTTTTTTTTTAAATCATTGTAATATTTGTATAATAAACTGTAAAAGTATGTGCAATGTAAACAACACGATTTTTTTAATCAACATTTTTTTTAACTTTTTCAATGTAAAGAACTGGATTGGACCAAATCGGAATCGATTGGTTCGGGTCTGGTTCAGTTCCATAGTATGGAACCAATGATTTCATCACTAAGATTCTCATTGATACTTGGTTTGGCTCGGTTCCCTTCGAAATCGGACCGAATCGGACCGTGCTTACTCCTTGATAATATGATCCTGCTTTATCGACATAAATTCACATTAATTTAACATATACCATCACTATAACCAATCCAAACAATTTATAATGATTAACTGTGCTCAATATAATTCGATATAACATGAAAAAATCAAATTAGAAAAAAACTTGCATCACAAATAATTCCAAATATTCATAATCATAGACGACGGGCTATCCAACTCACGCAAACACATAAAATGATGATTTTTGTTTAATCTACTAAAATTTCAAAAGCAAAAAGTGATTAAAATCTAATAAATATGAAAAAATCAATTATTATTATTATTATTATTATTATTATTATTATTATTATTATTATTATTATTATTATTATTATTATTTACCCCGTGCGATGCACGAAAGTTGTTTTCCGCAATATTTATTTCAACAGGTATTCGTAAAATGTTAATACAAAAACATAATCAAAACAAATATAAAACGCATAAATTAATAATATTCTATACAATAATTATTAAAATTTAAAAAACAATGTACATGTTTGGTAGGGAATAAAATCAGGTTTTTAGTAGATTTTGATAAAATTTAACGGAATGTGTGGTTAAAATTTGTAGAACCTACGAAATGTGTGGTTAAAATTTATTGTTGACTTTGAGTTAAATTTTAGTCAAAAGTTTAATTTAGAGTTATCAAACATGTGAAATATAATTAATCCAAATTATTGAAAAATTATTTGGATAGTAAATGTTAATTTATATATTTATTTAAATGATAAAATGCCAAAAAAATTATAAATGTGTGTTTATTCTCAACGCAACTAATATTTATAAATATTTAACCAATAAAAATATACTTTTATTTACAAAATAAAGAAATTAAATTAATAATTACAAAAAATCTTCAATTATCATGATACACAATAGGACAACATGAAAGATCAAGAAATTATATCGAAAATCTTATACCACAATTATATCTAATTTACCCATTTTGAGTTTAAATTGGTACAATCTAATTTGATCAACCAAATATCTCTATGTTGGATCAGAATAAGCCATAAGTAAATGCATTTAATAACAAAAGTTCATATAAGATAACAACAATCACAACCATGTACATCTAGGGGTGAACATGGTTTGGGTTGGGCGGTTTGTAGCGGAATTTCAAAACAAACCGTTTAAAATGGTTTGAGAAATTTTCAAACCAAAGCAAACCATTTCATTTCCTAAACTAAATCAAACCAAACCATATTTTGCGGTTTGATGCGACTTAAAATCGCGGTTTGCAATCAAATAAATTAGTAGATCCTAAACCAAGGCACATTCTTGTACAATAATGCAAGAATGAATGAATGATTATTAATAGCAAAGATCACAAATTTCGCAATTGATACACAATATTGAGTAAATGATCAATATCAACTTTATGGTTGATAACTAAGAAATACCAATTGACCATTATGTAGATTACGTCAAAAGGTTTTTTGAATTTTTTTGGAGATACGACTCACATTGACAAGGGGATTACTCCTACAGGTTGCAACTACAATGAAATTTATTTGTTCAAAATCATTCACAAAACTAAAAGACAACACACTATATTACTGTAAAAGTTTTTCTTCTATTTAGTATGTTGTAAATATGTGTCGTATTAAATTCTCTTCTAATTTATTTATAAAGTTCTTCAATAAAAACTACAAGCCTCATTTTAACTTTTCTGCAGCATTCAATAGTTATAGTTGAAAATGAAGTTGGATTGCTTTTAGGAGGGATCAAATAAGCATAGATTAGGATATAGCTTTATTCCTGAAGAAATTCCATATTTTTTTGCAATTAATAGATGTTAGAAATTTTTCAAGAGTACGTCCAAATTTTGATAAATGTTATTCTATAACTCTTTTTTACTATAAAAAAAATCAAAACATTACTAAAAATGACTTAAATATTTCAATAACAATTTGAATTTGATAAATTATTTCTCCACTCATTTTTTTTTTTTTTATAATTTGTTTAAAATTTAGTTGGTTGCGGTTTGAAACCGCGGTTTCGACAATTGAAACCAAAACCAAACCATTTAAAACAGTTTTGAATTTTTCCAAACAAAACCAAACCATTTCATGTTTTAAACAGAACCAAACCATTTGTTGCGTTTTGATTTGGTTTAGCGGGTTGGCGGTTTATTTGTTCACCCCTATGTATATCTACCATTTTGTTCAATTGCCGAAATTTATTACGTGGTCTAAGTATATAATTCGTCACTTGACTCATTTCAACTCACAAATCAGTGGATTGGTGATAAAACAATTCATGCATTAAACTCAGAAATAAATTCAATACATAATATTAAAATATAAAAGTGAGAATTGAAATATAAAAACTAGATTACATCGTTCGTCCCAACTATAAATTTAGTAACACATAATAAAAGAGAATAAAACTAATGTTGATAAGGAATACACAACCATCTTTTAATGAGAAACAAGAAGGTGAAGAATCTTGTACCAAGAATTGATCTTTTTGCTTGAAATCTTAAAAAGCCTTGAATTTGCCTATGAAATCTTGTGAATCTTCTATCTTTTGTGGTGATTTAATGTAGTGAAATCAACCTCCCTTTGATGGTTTAGGTTAGGTCATATAGTTTTAGATTCAAAATATGGTCTAGTCCAACCTCCCCCCCCCCCCCCCCCCCCCCTCATCTATTGTATTGAACTCTACATTCAATTATCTTTCCAATCACATATTATGATACAATGAAGACATATGTACTAAAAGTTGTATACTAATTTTTTCACATTTTCATTTTATTTCATTCTCTTCCAAATTCGAGTCTTTCCAAAGGCAAACAAATAAATACATAATTTAACAATATCACATTCTAAAAAATCAAAATCGTCTAAATTTAAGGTTAAGATGGATACAAAAACGTACTTATCAATATGAAGCAGAAAACTTATGGCCGAGGGCAAGGTCTTGCAAGTTCCTTAACAAATTATTATTAAGTACTTTTCTTTCTTTAACAAATCCAAGGACAAGGATATTGTGAAAAATTCCTAGCTCTCACCCCAGCGACCGTAAATCTAATTCAATCTCTTCATTCTTACCAAATATAATAAAAATTAAAAATAATAGGAAACTAGTTCAACTCAAAATACCTTATCTAGGAGATTATATGGTGACTTGATGAGAATATATACTTGTACTAGATTATCCTGGCTTGTGTAAATATAAATCAAAATGCTCAACACTACACCCCATATACTTTATTAGAAACTAATAACATATGACCCAAAATTGCAGCAAGAATCATTAATGAGTAACAGTCAACTGGTCGACGAGGAGACTAAAAGCAGAAAATTACAACAATAAATTCCAACAACATTCTCAAATCTACGATTAAAAAAAGAAATTCTAACAAATTTTAGTATTTCCTGGTGAACGTTCTGAAAAGAGAAGGAAGCTAGCTCAACAACCAGGGGCGCCATGCGCCGAGCCCAGGCAAGCTCTTCACCTAAACTCAAGGGCGGATTTGTTGTGGGGGTAAGCGGGGCCAGCTGCCCCACTGCTCGGAGTGATTTTTTAAATATATATTGTATACTTTTATATTTTTAAGTGTTTGTCCTCAGTGAAATTTGTGCTGATTATGAAGATTTTACATTTGTAATGTTAAAAGTACAGTCGCAATTCATATTCCAAAAAATAAAAAGTACAGCCACAATTATTGACTAAATATTATAGATAAGATGTACACTTCTCACGTTTCGTTCTCTTCATTTGAATAGTTAATAGTAATTTATCAAATGAGTAGTAAAAAATTAAGGTTTGATGGGATCCATAAGAATTTTCAATGGTTCAATATTTTTCAACGAGGCTGAATTAGTAGAAGTAATAATTATTCATTCATTCATTTATTTTTAGTTCATAACTTGGGGGTTTTTTTTATTATTATTATGGAAGTAGAAGTAATGATTATATGTGCGAAATTGTTATTCGTAATATTTATTTCAATAAGTATTCGTAAAATTATACTATTTATACATAATCAATACAAATACAAATACAAAAGACAAAAATAATAATCTAAGATGCTATTTGCCTATTTTTTAGGATTGATCTATAAATTTAACTTGTTTATTGTAATACTCAAAATTGTCAATTTCAATCCTCTTGGTTCAAAAAAATCTCGACTATGGCAAATTATATTATTTATACATAATCAATACAAATACGGAAGGCATAAAAATAATAATCTAATATGCTATTTCTTAGGATTGGTCTACAGATTTAACTTGTCTATTTTAATACTCAAAATTGTCAATTTCAATCCTCTTGGTTCAAAAAAATTCGAGGGCTCCCCCTCCACCCCCAAAATTTTCGCCCCCCACTACTTGGAATTCCTAGCTTTGACCCTCCTGATCTCCTCGATCCCGAAAACAATTTGATTTTTTTTAAATTTTTTTTAATAATATTATTAAACAATGAAATTTAAAATGATGATATGATAAAAAAAAAAAATGTATCTTTAGTGATAAATGTTCACATGGTGATTACAATGTATATAGGTTTGAATTTCAACTTGACTTCTTTTAATTGTCATTTTTTCTATTTCTTTTGAAAAAAAATTGCATAATTAGTCCTAAACTCTTGAACTATTTGCATAGTTTGTTATTTTTCCATAATTCTAACGACTTTTATTGGAATGAGTTAACACATTATCTCATTAGGCATTAGCTTAGTTGAAATAAGAAAGCACTTTACAATATTTGAAGTAATTTTTTTCGGCCTCGTACAAAAAAAAAAAGTTTTCCGCTGACACTGATAAAATTCCTCCGTCTGCCCCTGCCAACTACAAGGAAAATCAAAAAGGAGTGAAACCATACAAACGAAGAATAGACAGAGAAATTGCAACCAAAGTCTTTTCCTTATTTAGAACCATAAATCCAGTTAAACCAAAAATCCCTAAACTATATATTCATCATATATTACCTATCAATTTGTTTTAAAGACACAAAAGAGAAAGATTAGCAGCGGTAACAAAAAATAAGAATAAAAAACACGAGCACGTGCACAGGAAAATGAAACTCTTGAATGACTTGGTCCATGTTCTTTAATTTATTCATTATAATTTATAAATAATACAATTTTTCAAATCACATTTTAAGCACACAATTTTTTCTTCACTTTTCAACCTCATATCTTATCTCAAAAATATAAATAAATCAATTTATAATTGCTAAAGTGTTACTGAACAGAGCGTATAGGAAAAGTTTTTGGAAGACGCCCATTTCTAGTTATCAGCATTAGGTTTTGCAATATTATCGTACTATCCAGATCTATAGTGTAGTTCTGATATGCATCAACAAATCGTGAAAAGGAAAGAAGAAACAAGAAACTAAAGAGAAGATGTGTGGTAATAAATACCGTCGCAAGCGTTTGTGGCCTAAAAAAAAAGGTTTTAAGAATGTCTCAACAAAATGCAATTGACCATTTTTATTACCACCATGGCAAGCGTTTTGGCCTAAAAAAAATGGTTTTAAGAATGTCTCAACAAAATGCAATTGACCATTTTTAATCTTCCAAATTACGTTCGGGTCGGTATTAACTTTATTATATTTCTCACATGACTGCAACATAAGGTACATAGAATTCCACATGTGTTATATCAGTGGTAAAAGATCTCTCTTGTAATCACGCTCTGCTCACAAATTGTTAAGTGCTTGTTTTCTTGATGGAGACACGTTAATGAAATTCTTTGATTGTTTAATTGTCCACAAGAAGGGAGTACACAACCTTCTAAAGAGCCCCAAAACATGCAGATCACAAGAAATATTATAATAAGGGGCGTTTGGATAAGTACCCAACTTTTGATATCATAATTGAAACTTACTTCATTTTAAATAATCACTGAAAAATACTTCATTTTTTTCTTTTTTGGGAAAATACTGTTTCCATCTAAGTATCGTATTATGTTACTTTTAAAGTATCATAATATGATATTATGATACTTTCAAATTTTTTGTATCATAACATGAAACTTTTTAAATAAACTATGATACTTAGAGCGAAATTTTAGTATAACACCATGATACTTTACATAATATTTACGATACTTTTGTCTTCTCCTCTCCACTCCATCGCTCTCTCCCCTTCCCTCTACGAACTTGCCTTCTTCTCTCTCCCCTTCAAGCTCAACATCTTCTAATCTTATTGGCTTCACTCTGGGCGATCTCTATTCCCGTCCGATTCCAGCAACTGTGCCTTTTGTTGACTCCTCTCCTTTGTCTACAGTCAACTGTGATTTCAGGTTTCATATGGTAACTTATGGTTGTAGAAGACGATGACAAGCCCCAACCTGAAAAACCAGAGTTCTTATCTGATTTTTGGCATTTTCTCAGAGAATTTTCTGTGTTTTTGATGAATTGTAGAATCCGGCAAGGATTTTAGAAATTTGGTATGTCAGTTCTTGCAATTCGAATTATTAGCCTTAAAGTGAACCAAACTGCTCTTTTTCTCTCTAAAATCCAAAGCAAAACCAGAGAATTATATTGCTGATTGTTGGAATTTCACGAGGACTTGGTCGATGGTGGTGGTGGTGGTTTGTTGATGCACGTGGTGGCGACGGTGAGTTGGTGGTTGTACGGTGGTGACGTGGTGGCAGTGGTGTTGGCTCGATGGTGTTGTGATGGTGCTTAAGTGTTGATAGAGGTCAAGCAGATGATGAAGAAGAAGGAATCGCGTAGAGGCGACGGAAGAAGACGCAGCAGTGTACAGTGGAGGTGACGAGAGAAGACACCAGAACCATCGTGTCTTTCAATTTTTGTTGTCTCGGTAGTAAAAATCAGTTTAGTCTTATTTTTGTAGTGTAGAATGCAATTTTCCCTTATAATAAACACATTCCAAATACAAAATGACATTAGATGAAACATTTAAAGCTTTAATGGACCAAGAAAACCCAGCTGAGGGGGCAGAGAAATTCCTAATGGGGACAAGGATATCCTCCACCTCATAGTCATATAACCAATTCGTATTTTCTGGTGAAACCGTTTCCTAACAGTCGTCAGAAAAAAAAAAAAAAACACACACACACACAAAACCAAAAATTGTTGAAACAACCGACGAATAATAAAACATTTGGACAAGACGACACCTCTCAAAGACCTAGCAAAGGAAGTTCTCGAACCAGATGTTTTGGGAGGAAGAAATTATGGGTAAAATTGACAAGCAGGTCCTCGTTTTTATTGTATACTCAGAAAATAAACCATGCTTTTCAGAGGAAAGCCCAGCTGAGAAAATGGTTTCAAAATCAAGTAAAAATGGGTTGAAGAAGAACCTAGATGGTAAAAATTGTTTATCGCTTACAAAATCATCTGAGAATGAAATTTTTTCTCCTTTCAAGAAAAACTCATTGGGGGAAATGGCCAAAAAGGAACTGAAATCCCCATCGTTGCCTTTGTGTGACGATTTCTCTAGTGAAGAAGAGTGTTGAAGGAAATGAAAGAAGAAGAGAAATGCGAATGGAAGAATGACGAAAAATCTAGGAAATCACATTATACATAGTGCACCATACGATGTCATTTCACTACTAGAAACTAGAGAAATAGGGGCGCCTCTACAGACTAGATTGTCGCCTCTATATACCGGTAGGAAATCACATTATATACAATGCATCTCCGAGTTTGACAAAATCAGAGGAAAATGCAATTGGAGCACCATGTGAGATTAGCCCGATGGTCATGATAGACATGGAAGAGGATCAATCAATTGAAAATAATGAAGAGTACAATCTAGCAACACGAAGCAGTGAAAGCGACAAGAAGATTCTTGGGTGGATAACCCAATTAGGGTGTTCAAGTTCTTCGAGAAACTTGATATAAGGTTTCTTCATTTTTTCCTTTTATTTGTACATTACCCTTCTTTGTGTGTTGAAATGAGTGTGAATCTTTCTTAAGTAATACAGTCTTCTTTCATATTTTATTAAAAAGATCTTTTGAATTGCATCTTCCTTATGCATATATTTGACATGGCAAAGTGTCTCGACCCGTACCGAATCATCCTAGTGGGCCCGAGACGTGACGTGTGCCGATGATGGATGCCAACTAGATACCGAATCCACCACAAAAGTAATTTAATCCGTTTCTGATCGTAAGAATTTCAAAAAAAAAATAAAAATTGATAAAGTTTCCCTTATAATTTTGACTAAACCAACCTGAAAAGCAACAAACTCTCAAACGAAAACATATATATAATATCAATTGGAAACCACTTGTCCCAAAATATGCATAAACAAAATAAAATCCAGGAACCTGATTAGTATCATTTACAAAAATAACCCGAATGCGTATGAAATGTCACATGTGATGCAAAATAACTGTACAAAATACTCGTCATGTGACCCATGAAGAACAAGAACTTGTTTAATGAATGGAATCATACAACTACTAGATCACGTGGCTCTGGTTATGTTCACTACAGTATCTTCCAAAAGGCTGATCAAAACACAATGCGTCCTAAAATAGAAAAATGATAAGATATGAGTTTACAAACTCAGTGAGTGGAGAGTTCGAAAATAAGTATACTTTTCTCATTTATAAATATTTCCTGAAAATCTTATTTACTCGGGTATAACTTGATTTGATCTTTACCTTCATTATTGAACATATTGGAATCATAAAATCATTCATTCTTGATTCTAAATGATGTAAGTCAAGCATAAGGATAATAAGTAATCTAATATCAATAAAAGTTGTAACAACTGTCATTTCACCATATTTTACGCCGAATTCGTTATTCTGTAAACTGGATAGACTGAATTCTGTTATCTGAAATCAAATAAACTGAAGTCTATTACCTGAAATCTTAATAACTGAAGTAATACTGAAAATTACACAAAAATGTACCCAATGAACAGCCTCGTTCATGTACAGAGTAATCTCATGTACATGACAAAGTCATTGAAATCTAATAACTGATAAACTGAGTATGATGATCTGATAATCTGATCATACGTGCCCAGAGATGCCCAAAGGCTAAGTACCATAGTACACGGCTTAAAGCCTATATGTGTACAGAGTGTATCCCAAAGACCTCTAATAATCTAGTCATACACTGTAGAAACGAATTCACACTAGTGCAGAGCGGGTAAAATAACATATCTGGTCATATACTGTGGAAACGGATTCACAACAATGCAGAGCGGGTAAAATCACTATATCTGGTCATACACTATGGAAACAAATTCACATCACTGCAGAGCGGATAAAATCACTATATCTGGTCGTACACCGTGGAAACGGATTTATATCAGTGCAGAGCGGGGTAAGATCACCTGGGTACTTTCTGGTGGTTTTTAAAATAACTTTACATATAATGGAATATCTACTATTGATGTAATATTTGTTAAACATGATGTAACCGAATCGAATTTATATTAAAAATGTCTATCTATGAATATCTACTTTACTAAAAAAATCATATTGTATAACTCAACCAGCTGAATTAAGTAACCTTGCCACTTATAGAATTTATTATAAGAACTGCAATAGACAAATATTTCATACAAACCTCGAAATTGAAATAAATGAATAAAATACTTATTTTCTGAAAATAAAGTTTTCCACTCACGGAGTTGGAAATGGTAGCTAGGTCGGCTGGTAAGATTTTCCTATTTCAATGTCACCTCCTGAAATATAGATGAGCGTTTGGATCAACTCAACTAACCACAATTATAATGTACATGTCCAAATAAAATAACATCCTATAACATTTCACAAATCTCATATACTTCCAACGTTATAGTTAACCAACCTCTCTTTTGTGAAATATAATCTCATTATCATTAATATATCCTTCAATTAACCAATTCTTCAAATAACTGTACAATAACACCAAAACCCTTTCAAAGGAAATTAGTAATAGACTAAAACTTGAACTTAATTGCATGGGTAATTTAGACTCCAAATAAACTTAACCAACTAAGTATTTAAACATGGAATAGGCTCCAAATAATTTAACCATACTCAAACCTTGGATTAATCCACTATTTATGCAAACCCTAGAATGGAACTATAGTGTCCTCAACCAAACTTGAATATTTAGTTCAATATCTTTAAATAAACTATAAATCCATCCAAAAATCTAACATTTAACTCAAAATGCAAAATCCTAAAATTAAAATCACATCTCAATATAAATGGGTCTTTGCTTACCTCTTGAAAATGAAGAATACAAGAAGAAGAAAATGATGGTTTAGTGAAAATCCCCATTTTCTCCCTTTTTCCTCTCTATTTTTTTTCCTCCAATTTTTCTTTTCTCCACTCTCGGTCGTGACCTCTCTCTCTCTCTCTCTCTCTCTCTCTCTCTCTCTCACAGCCTCTGTTTGTATTTTGTGTGGGTGAGTTGTGTTTGGTTTGTCCAAAAATCAAGACAAATAAATGTTAATTCTAATTGCAATTTGGTCCTTACTTATATATCCAATAAATTCACAACTATAAATAATAATAAGTTAAATCCCCAACTTATAATAAAATGTAAATGATCCCCAAAAATTCTACTCATTTAAATTAGTCCCAACTTGAACAAAATTGATCAAATAAATGTTGAGTTGACTAAATAAATAGTTGACTTGTCATATTAAAAGTGGGTTGTGACACAAAGTATATTGGATTAACAGCCCATTGACTCATTTTTCACCAATTCCTTGAATTGTTATTTGCATTTGTACAAGAGCTTGCTTGATTATTTGGGTACAATGCTGATTTCTTTAGTTTGGAATATTGCTTTAACATGAAGTGTTTAGTGTTTCATAAAATTGTACACAGGCTAATATCTTGGTTTTAATTTTGCTGGTTTTCCATCATTCTCATTTTAATTCAAACAGAGAATACTGTTAGAATTAATGTACAAGCTCAATTGTTGGGTCAGACTTTACAATTAGATTAATTAATATGATTAATTAATCAAGGCCCATTAAAAGCCCAATTGTTGGGTCAGACTTTACAATTAGATTAATTAATATGATTAATTAATCAAGGCCCATTAAAAGCCCTATTGTCATTAGGATTAGGGTTTTTGAGATGCACATATTAATATGTGCAATATTGTAGAGAAATAGAGACAGTCGCTTTTCATAATATTCTAGCGCAGATTTTTCTCTTGCTAGCACAAAGAGAAAAATCAATTCTCTCGAATCCATTCCAAAGGTTGGAGATTGATGGAGTTCCAGAATCAACTCGCTGTGTGGATTTCTGTTAGAGGCTGGACAATTGGACAGCTGGTGGTGACAAGCTTGTACCTCCTGTTTCAGATTTCAGATTCACGGCGTTCATCAAAGGTATTGTTCTAATCACAAATTCTATCTAAGTGCAAGGTTGATCCGGACTATGGTTTCGTGTTTGTTTAATTTCCGCTGTGCATATATGTATCGAAACCTTACAGTGGTATCAGAGCCTACCTTGTTACTTGTTAGAATTTGTTTAATTCTTTGATGATTCAATATGATTGAATTTTATTTTCTTGTTATCTAGCTTTTGAGAAAATTAGTTTTCTTTTTCTTGTTCAAATCTGATTTGAGAGAAATTATTTTGAGTCGAAAACGAGATCGGAACAATAAGCTATCTGGCGGCAGCCGCCGCCTCCGGCGATGGTGGTGTTGTACGGCCTTCAGAGCACAGGCAGCAGCGCGGCGGCGCGGCGAGTCGCGCTGCGCAACCTAGTGGCGATGGTCGCCACTGCACCGCGCTGCAGATGCAGCACCAGTTACAAAATCGCAGCAGGGGTGCGACGCTGCTCAAAGGTAGAGTCGCGCGCCACTGCTCAAAGCTGCAGCATCGCAAACGCGATGCAGAGGCTCGCACCAGCGTCGCAGCAGCGCTGCTGGTCTTCTGTTCGACAGCGGCGACCTCAGATCGCGAGCGGCTGCGCTGCAGAAGGCGGTGATGGGATTGTGAGCAGCGGCGATCGTCGCTGCTGCGCCTCGCAGCGGTGATGGCCACAGCTGCGATTCACGCAAACGCAGCAGCGATGCAGAAATCAGCAGCGTGCGACGCTGCTGCAACAGTAGCGTCGCGCGCTGCAACGCGAAGCAGGTGCTGACCTGTTGCTGCCACTGGACCATTGCAGCGGCGAGATGCCGCCGCTGTGTAGCGGCGGTAACCGGGAAGGGATGAGAGAGCGCCGCGATACCAGAAGGCGAGAGAGATTTTGGGGCGGGGGTCTCTGCTGTAATTTGTGAATTCACAGGACCCTGATTGCAATTTATGATTAGGGTTTGAAAATTGAGGCAAGGCTCATTTGCAATTTATGAATTTGCAAGCCCCCTGTCTGCAATTATGTAAATGGGTCAAATGCAATTTTTCAAATGAAATTTTAAAATGAATCTTAAATTGATTTTCAAATTGGTTTGACTCAATTTAAGACTTTGACCAGAATTTTAATTTTGACCAAATTCAAAATCGGATTTTAACGAAATATATAATTTTGACCCTAAATTAAATTTTATTTTATTTAGGTATTTTATCCTAAATTAAAATGTTAATTTAATTTTCCCTAATTCTAGAATTAGAGTTTGGACTCTAATTTGGTATTTAATTAAAATTTGATTTTAATTAAATTTAATAATTCGTTAATTTGATTAATTGATTATTAATTGAACCTTATTTAGGATTTGATCCTAAATTCAATTAGCCCTAAAATCTTGAAAATTGGAGTTGGACTCTAATTTAGTATTTAATTAAAATTTGATTTTAATTAAATAAACCCCTCAATAAAGTAATTGATTAATTTGATTAATTAATTACTAAATTAAATTAAGATGTTAATTTAATTTGTCTCTTTTGGAATTAGAGTTGGACTCTAATTTGGTATTTGATTAAAATATGATTTTAATTAAATAAGACCCGCTAACTAAAGTTCGTTAATTAATTAATTTGATTAATTAATTATTATTCCGATCCATTTTATTTAAATTAGTTTAGACGACCTAAATTGCTAGAAACTTGAAATTTGTTTATATAATATTAGATATTATATTATAATACATTTATATGATGAATATGTATTTAGTGGATGATTATGGACTCGACCCATGTGATTGGTTGAATGTATGGTTAATTTATTCTGCTTTGTTGGTTGGGCCTGCGAGCCTATTATTATTTAATTGGGCCTGCGAGCCTATTATTTAATTTATTTGGGCCTGCGAGCCCTAGTTTGTAGATATGGGCCTGCGCGTCCTTTGATACAGGCCTGCGTGCCAACTAGTATAGGATACAGGTTGGAGCTGGCCACAAGAAGACAACTAGTATAGGATACAGGTTGCAGCAGCAGATGGAGATTATTGCATTTAGCATTCGATGATCGAATGCAATGTCCCCTAGGAATTGACCAACTAGTCTTCTTCATGGCTCGAGAAGACTAGATAGATATCGTCCATAATCATCCATAATAATATTGTATGTATGATTAATTGCATGGTGGATGTTAAGTCATACGCTTTTCATTGTTATAATGAAAAACCAGAGTTTACTATCGATGTCAGCTTGTTGAGTCACTCAAGGCTACTCCCTGGTAGATATGTTTCTCATTATGAAGTATTAGATACTTCTGAACAATGGGTCAGACTTAACCAAAACAATATCATTTTTGAATCAATCGAAAGTGATATAATTTTGGAAGCAATTTATTAAATTCGTATTAATTGGTTAATGCAAAGTGCCTTCCGTTATTATAGTGAAAAACCAGAATCCACCCTCGATGCGGTTTGTTGAGTCACTCAAGGCTGCAAGTGGGAATGTGTGTTTATCACTATGAAACATAAGATGTTTCTGAACAATGGGTAGAATTTAACCGAAATCTATCTTTTGTTGAGTCACTCAAGGAGATGAGATTTTGGAGGCACAATCAAGTAAATACATAAGATGTGTGTGACAAAGAGGTGTCTACTTGATGATCTAGGAGTCACATGGAGATGTGATTGATAGGAGTATCTACCTGAATGTTTCATTAGAGCTTGTTGAGTCACTCAAGGTTTTAATGAAATAAACGGGATCCTAGCCTACTGTAAATCTAACAGGATTCTACGAAATTAAT
Organism: Ligustrum vulgare; assembly: GCA_963555705.1. Classification (NCBI taxonomy): domain Eukaryota; kingdom Viridiplantae; phylum Streptophyta; class Magnoliopsida; order Lamiales; family Oleaceae; genus Ligustrum; species Ligustrum vulgare. The sequence continues at coordinate 25,226,983 of OY743171.1, forward strand.
GTTGAGGGTCATTAATTGAAGTAAAATAGTGGGAGCAATCGATTTAATAAAAGACCTTATTAAATTGATTTAAACATGATAATATGTGATTCTATTGTAATTATTATTGTTGTTGTATGAGTTTTAAAATTTGAGTTGTTACTTAAACTTATGGAGTATAATTGATACTCTATAAGTTCATTAGACTGAAATCCTTAAATTGATGTCGTCCTTTGAGAAATGATCTCAAAACATGATATGATCGAGAATACTCTTCTCGAACATACCAATAATAGGACACTAAATTTATAATTGCGAGGCTTCCTTAACCGAACTGAAGAAATAAGAATTTTGGTGAATCTTCTACTTCAGTTTTCTATTTGATAGAGGTTAAATTATCTACTTAGCCAATCGAGTATTAGATATCGATAATATACAATGGCTAAAAGTAGAATAATTGCGAAAAATGGTGATGTACCTATTTGTAGGTAACAAAGCAAATGTTGTTTGAACGGCTTAAGAAGCTATCATCTATTTTTGCCTTCTCATTCAGTTTAAAATTAGACAATTGTTAATTACAGTTCTTATGAAGAATGACACTTTCAATTCATGTTTGGACATGAAATAATTATCCTATTTAATTAAGAATAATAGTTATTCGTTAACTAAGATGGGATAATATGGAAGTTAGGTAAATAACAAACAGTCTACATTCTGAATATTGACAAAGAAGAAGTCACACTTAAATCTGACACTTGACTTATTCAATTAATAGAGATATATGTATATCTCACCTTGGAGGTAAATTGATAAGTCAATTTTCTTAGAAAAGGAAAATGTGGGATGGTTGATCCACTAAGCCTGTTACATTTGGATGTAAGTGGGGATATGTCAGAGTGGTCTTTAATCATTAGATAACCATGATTGTCATTGTTATCTATAATAAAGTTTAAATCTGTAAGTTTGAAAAGATCAAATAATACAGATATAAATTAGAAGGCCAAAATGAGTAAAATATTCTAAGCACATAGATTTGATCAAAGTGAAGAATATTTCCAAGTGATTGACTTCAAGATTATGTTATGAGAACATAATTTTCACATAGATAACTCTTTCATATACGTCTCTGCACAATGATGAATATGAAAGGACAAAGATTGTAATTGATGCAATCATTGATGAAGTCACGCAAAAATCTCCAAAAAAAAACAGTTTTTGGAGCGTTGCATTGAAAACTTTATATTACACACTTAGTCGTGTTCCATGATAATTGGTTGATGAAGGTCCATATAAGATATGGATTTAAAAGGTCTAATCTTCCTCACGTTAAGATTTAAGACCTCAATACTTATTAGAAGTATACCAGATTTGGATAAGCAATAATCTTAGTCCAATATGTATATTTGAGGGATATCCAAAAGATGGTTGGATATTATTTCTACATTCCTATCGAGAAAAAAGTCTATCTCGAATTTTGTCAATGTCTTGGAGAAATAGTTCATCTAAGAGAAGACAGTGGGAGTAAGAGTAGAGCATGAAAGAGTTCATGATTACACATATACTTAACCGATTAAATAAGCTCGAATATGTGTTTTTATTGGATAAGGCACAAATCGATGCTTGGGACACAATCATTACTTAGGACGTGGTGACGACTAAGAACACACTAGCTCAATGTAAAGATATTAGGATCATGTATACTCCATTGAGTTACATATCCTTGATTGTTAATATTGTATTAGTCATCAAGGATAATGAGCCAATATTTACATAGAAGCTAAGTCAAGTGTTGACTAAATGAGATGGCAGGAAGTCATGGAATTCGAGATAAGAACAAGTTTTAGAACTTATTTGATTCGCCTGAAATGGGTAAGACCCATAGACTGTAAATACGTTTACTCTGAATCAATTCGAATTCTGCTTGTAGTAGCAACATGATGTAACTATGGGATTTTTGAATCCTTAAACATAGTGTACTAGCTACAAATATCTATTATAGATTAAAGCAAGCCTCACGGAGCTAAAATCTTGATTTTGATGAGATAATCAAAATGTTTGATTTTATCAAAATTGCAGATTAATCATGTGTGTATATAAAAGGTTAGTAGGAGTATTCAATATTTCTGATACTATATGTAGATGACATATTATTGATCAGAAGCTGAGTCTCTAACCTTTAAAATGAAAGTGCAATTATTTTATATTTCTCCATGATGGATTTGAGAAATAAAACCTTTACTTTGGAAACCAGAATCTATAGAGATAGATTAGGAAGGTTGTTTTGATTTCTCAATCCACGTGCATAGATGTAATGTTAATGGGGTTAGCATGAGTGAATCCAATGTAGGATTCTATCCCAAAAGTTTTGGGGTTAATCTCTTCAAAATGGTGTTTAGAACACGTATTGAGAAAGAATGATGTGGAGAAGATACTTGATTGTTTGACAATAAAATCTTCTTAAACGCGACATTATGTACGATACCTTTTGTATTATTGAGTACTTGAGAAATACTAAGAATACAATAGACACGAGGAGAAATGTAAACTTACAGTCTTCAGGTACAGAGATACCATCCTTTAGTCCGAGAAGGGATGAATGAAATATTCAGTCTAATTGTTAATTAACTCATAGTAGTGGTGTGGTCAGTTTGAAATGGTTCAAACAAGAAAGACTGCTAACTATACAATCGAGACCAAATACATAAGTGCTTGTGAAGCAATATCGATCGTTAAGTTCATTAGTGAACTATAACTGTTCCTAGCATTGTAGCTCCAGTAATGAGTACTGTGACGACAATGGAGCCATCGCGCAAGCGAGGGAACTGAGTCTCATCGATGATCTAAGTATGTATTTAGGGGCTACTATCTTATTCGAAGATTGTAGAAAAATAGAATTCACGCCCACTAACCTTGCAAATGTTGAATATGTGAAGAGTCACATGTCTAAGATCCACCTGTAAATCCACTATCCCAATGGGAATGTGATTGTCACATGAACTCGTTATGTATAAGATACATGAGTTATTGGATCGAGTGGGAGAATGTCAGTGTTATGCTCTAAATCCAATAGTTGAGATAGCATAACACATTATCATTGTTACAATAAAGGCAGATCTATTATTAAATTGAGTTTAACTCATTATTTAGATAATAGAGTCCGTAGAGTAAGTTTAATTAACTTGTAAGTCACAAGGTGTTGTGACTGTGAGATACAAGTCATTAATATCTTATTCTAAAAATTGTCCCTAGTCGAAGTAACAGCAAGATACGGATATTGTTGTTGCAGTTAGACTAGCATGTGTTGCATTTCTTTCTTATAAAGAAAGTAGCTTATCTCACAAGCTAGAATGTAGAGGGACATTCGAATGAACACGTGGATGCATTGTTAGATGAACAAAGCATTGGATGACCCGCCAAGAGAGTCCACATGGATAACTATCCAAGCGTCAGTGGTGAATCTCTAATGCGCGGTTGTGGATTTGGTCCTTTGACTTGAGGACATCATAGAATCTTATATGAGGATTATTATGCTTTGGCGAGCGTTGATGTTGGCTCTTGAGAGGGAGTCATCAGGATGACGTCGTACGGGTGTAGTGAGAGTCATATGAAGGTTGTGTATGTCCAATATAAGGATTCGTCACTCCTGGGTAGTAGGAGATTATAACCTGTATTTCACTCACTTAAGTTGATGTAAATTCCTCGGCCGGGGTGATGTTATGAGTTGAAAAGGTGTTTTCGATCATAACAAGATCAACTAAGATAAGAAGTGAATAACATAATTGGTTGAAATGAGATTGACGCTATCCATATCTCTTAACCAATTGGGTTATATTGATGAAGGGATTGTATTTCCATGGTAACCGCACATGAACTGGTCTTGTCATGCCACATGACTTTTCCTTTCACATGGATTGCCTTGACACATTGCTAGATGTCAATCTAGGACGGCGACGTGAATTAATCGATCTTGGTGAGTCGATGATGAATTAGAAATAGAGATTTAAATTCATCTTATTCCAATCAAATTGGAATAATAATAATAACACGACGTTTGCCATCGTGAATGGAACCTAATGGGTCACACACAAAAGGCGAGAATTGAACATCTGGAATTGGATCTTGTCCAAGTGGGAGATTGTTAGAATTAATGTACAAGCCCAATTGTTGGGTCAGACTTTACAATTAGATTAATTAATATGATTAATTAATCAAGGCCCATTAAAAGCCCAATTGTTGGGTCAGACTTTACAGTTAGATTAATTAATATGATTAATTAATCAAGGCCCATTAAAAGCCCTATTGTCATTAGGATTAGGGTTTTTGAGATGCACATATTAATATGTGCAATATTGTAGAGAAATAGAGACAGTCGCTTTTCATAATATTCTAGCGCAGATTTTTCTCTTGCTAGCACAAAGAGAAAAATCAATTCTCTCGAATCCATTCCAAAGGTTGGAGATTGATGGAGTTCCAGAATCAACTCGCTGTGTGGATTTCTGTTAGAGGCTGGACAATTGGACAGCTGGTGGTGACAAGCTTGTACCTCCTGTTTCAGATTTCAGATTCACGGCGTTCATCAAAGGTATTGTTCTAATCACAAATTCTATCTAAGTGCAAGGTTGATCCGGGCTATGGTTTCGTGTTTGTTTAATTTCCGCTGTGCATATATGTATCGAAACCTTACAAATACGACCAAAATATTAAAGTTTCTTGGATTTTAAAGTCACTGGATTAGAAGTTGCGTAATATTTGCTTGTTGAGTCTATAATCAAAATGATTTCATTTTGTTTTTTGGAATTGCATGGTTGGTCTACTGATCTGTTTTATTAAGTAGAAATGCGCACATTTCTTTGGTTTTATATTTATTTATTAATAAATCAGCAAAGGTTTATGAAGTAGAAATGCACACGTTTCATTGAATTGTTATTAATGCAGCAAAAGTTAACCAAGAAGGCTATACTTCAGGTACTGGTCTCTTAGGTTCTCCTCAAAATTAGAAGTCCAAGACTTCATTCTCAAACAATTCTTTTTCACGAATTCAATTTCTACTCATTTGATTGGTTTTAAAAGCTAATAATGTTGCCTATTATGTATTAGACCTACAAACCCCCACCATCTTTGCCAACACAATGGCAATTCTAACATGGTGGAGCATACCATAAGCATCAATGTGGAAGCGAAAAACATTTACTGCACAAATAGTAGTCTCTTGAATTGCTGTAAAATGTACTACTTACCCAAACCTTTATCTTACAACTTAGATAATGATTTATATTTGATGCAGAGCTTGTTTGGTCTATCTAAAATTTTATTGTAACTTTTCAAACTCAATCTCAACTATTTATCATGAGTTAATTAGTCCGCAATTTTTTTATTTTTCAAACCAATCTAAACCATACATCCATATTAAAAAAAAAAAAAAAAAATCAAAACTTTTCCACGGACCAAACAAACTTGTAATAGAATTAAAAATCTTATTAATTTATACTATGAAATAAAAATAGTATGTGAATCAACTTAACATCAACCTCTTGTGCCTTAATTTGTTTTAAAAAAAAAATTATGTGTTGACGTGTCAACCCTCGAGTTGTGTCAGTGGTTACCAAGTTCAATTGTCATGTGATGTGTGCTAAAGAAATGCCAAAAAGGCATAAGTGAAGTTATGCAGTCTACAATAACGTTATATAGGAATGTTTCAAAAAGTGTAAAGCATAACGAAGCGATGAGGTCAAGCTTTAAGCTTAAGCGCGCCTAAGAGCGAAAAAGTCTAACATTACACAAGTGAAGTGCGGTTAAAGCGTGAAGCGTGACGAAGCATCAATGGCGGACGCAGAGTTTTTGTACTAGTGGGACACACGGACCCCCAAAAATATTTTTGGTAAGAAGAGATCGAAAAATGAAAAAGTACTTGAAAATATTCAATCCCCAAACAAATAAAGAATTATATTAACCTTGTACACTTATAATATAATTAGCATAAATCACACTGCTCCCAAACATTTTTTTTTGGTAAGAAGAGATCGAAAAATGAAAATGTACTTGAAAATATTCAATCCCAAAACAAATAAATAATTATATTAACCTTGTACACTTATAATATAATTAGCATAAATCACATCCCCCACTACCCACGGCTCCACTTCCATTAGGTGCATTATTTTTATAAAAAAAAGAAATTATATGTAATGTATCTTCAAAGTGCTGAGTGTATATGTGCAGTATTATATTTATATCTTCATAAATCAAGTTTGAAGATTAAAACAAAAAAATTACCTTACCTACCAAGTTTTGCAATCAGCCAGACGCAGAAAAAGAAGAAGAAGACGGGGACGGGGGGATCAGATTTCTACTGGGGCACGTGCCTCAACAAGCCCCACTGTGGGTCCGCCCCTACGAAGCATAAATGTCAAGCTTCAAGTTTAAACGCGTTTAGGTGTAATCGTAAGCGAGCTTTTTAGAATATAGTTATAAAGTCTTTCTTTTGTGTGAACTCTTTCCAATCTTTCAAATAGTTGGAAGGTTAAATTTCATTAAATTTGCCAAACTGTAAACATCTCAGCACCAACAAATTTACAAAGAAATATATATACGTTTAACGCCAAGCATTATGGAGTATTTTTGACCCTATCCTACATACAATGTTATAACACGTGCTAAAAACAGTACTAGAAATAAATGAGTTAGACATTGTCGTTTAAAGTTCCAATATGGCATTTAGAGTTCTAATGGATGACTAACACTATTTTCTTTAAATCATTTATTTATAGGACAATTTATAAATAACACAAGTTTTCAAATAATTTTTTAATTATCCACATATTTTACCTTGAAAATAACAACATTCTATTTATAAATAACATCTTGGCAGCTCGTTCGATTTTGGGGCATTACACGATCCGCTTTCGGTCAGAGAGTACCGAACTTCTACTCGATCTAAATCAATCAAGAATTGTATAAAAAATGTGATCCAGATAGCATTTGTTACGAGCAGAGTCTGGACAAATAGAATGCAAACCGTGCAAGGTGCTCGAATAGAATACAAGTTATGGACTCTTCTAAGGTACAAGTAAATCTTTCATGTTAAAGTCATTTCCAAAGCTTTATACCTCTGAATTAATTATACGAAAACAGCGAGAAAGAAGGACATTACCTTTATTAACTACCTATACAAGTAAGTTCACAACAACTCTCGCCTAGCTAATGATACACTCTCGGGAAACCCCGTAGTCCTCAGAAGCCTCACCGTCTGAAAATCCTAAAACATAAGCTTCCCCTTCACCGTCTTCGTCACTCTCCATATCCTCTCTGTTATATCTGTTGGAAAATATATTTGGCAATTGATTTTCACTTGAGTAAATGTGAAATTGATCCCACATTGATTGAAAATTGGGATTTGAAAAGGAGCCTTAAAAGGGATTACAATCCCACATTGGTTAGAAATGGAAAAGTGGGAATAAGTGGAGGCTATAAATAATAGTTCCATCCCACATTGGAAAATGGAAAAATGTGAAAATGTTGGGAATACTTAAATAGTTATCCCACATAGGATAGAAATGAGTTTGTGGACCAATTTATATATGGTTAACAATTTGTAAGGTGTAACCATTTGTTGCATAGAGACTCCTCCATGGCCTACGCGCCCGCAGGGGGGGGGGCAAATCTTGGACCGACTTGGCCTTCGAGCCTTGAACTTGTGTGCGTACACGAATGTCGGACCGAACGAGTCAAAAATTGGCCACAATTACTGCTTACTGCGAATTATTTCTGTTTGCTGCTTATTTACTAAACTGTTTAACAAGTTACCTTACAAACTTAAAGCAATATTTTTTTTGTTAAACAGTCTACAAAAACGTTTTCAAAAGCAGATTTCTTAAGGCTAATTGATTTATATCGTTTGATACTAATGGATGTGGCTACTGCTGAAAATCAGACGGTGGCTCAGGCTGTGGCTACGCCAAGTTCGACTGTGGCTATGCCAAGTTCTGTTGTGGCTACGCCAAGTTCGACTGTGGCTATGAGAGGGCGAATATTGCTTTAAGGACACTGTGTTGAACACAGGCCCCGGCTTCATTTTGTTTACTGCTCAAGCACATTTTGTTTACTGCTCCTTTACTGCTTACTGCGAATTATTTCTGTTTGCTGCTTACTGCTTATTTACTAAACTGTTTAACAAGTTACCTTACAAACTTAAAGCAATATTTTTTTTGTTAAACAGTCTACAAAAACGTTTTCAAAAGCAGATTTCTTAAGGCTAATTGATTTATATCGTTTGATACTAATATTCTGATTGTGTTTCTGAAATGGAAAATACACCTATCAACATGGATGTGGCTACTGCTGAAAATCAGACGGTGGCTCAGGCTGTGGCTACGCCAAGTTCGACTGTGGCTATGCCAAGTTCTGTTGTGGCTACGCCAAGTTCGACTGTGGCTATGCCAAGTCCTGTTGTGACTCAACCTGCGGCTAAATTTCCAAGTCATGCTTTGACACAAACCGTGGCTCAAACTGCAGCTCCAACCGTGACTGTTCCAGTTAACCATGGAGAAAAACCGGAGAAATTCAATGGGCTGAATTTCAAAAGGTGGCAGCAAAAGATGTTATTCTACCTGACCACCTTGAATCTTGTGAGGTTCTTGACTGAAAATGCTCCAGTGCTCCAAGAGGGTGAAGGAGACATTCAAGCAGTTAGTGCAGTTGATGCTTGGAAGCACTCGGATTTCCTGTGCCGGAATTATGTGATGAATGGTTTGGCTGATTCACTATATAATGTATACTGCACAATAAAAACGGCTAAAGAATTATGGGAATCTTTAGACAAAAAGTATAAAACCGAGGATGCCGGGGCCAAGAAGTTTCTTGTTGGTCGCTTTTTGGAATACAAAATGGTGGACTCCAAACCTGTAATCAGTCAAGTACAAGAACTTCAAGTGATATTGCATGAAATTCATTCCGAGGGAATGGTTGTGAGCGAGTCCTTCCAAGTGGCTTGTATAATTGAAAAACTACCACCTGCATGGAAGGATTTTAAAAACTACCTAAAGCATAAGCGAAAGGAAATGAATGTTGAGGAACTAATTGTTAGACTTCGAATAGAAGAAGACAACAAAAGTTCTGAAAAAGGGATCAATCCGGTTGTGGCTAAAGCAAATGTTGTGGAGCATGGGCAAAGCTCCAAACCTAACAAAACCAAGTCTGGGCCATCTAGTAGCAAAGGGCTCAAGTTGGGGCCCAAGGGCCGAATTTCTAAAAAGAAGTTTCAAGAAAAATGCTTCAATTGTGACAAAATTGGTCACAAGTCTACGGAGTGCCGTTTGCCGAAGAAGAAGAAAGAAGCAAACATGGTTGAAGATCCATCTGACATCAACCTTGCAGCTGTCATTTCTGAAGTGAACCTGGTGGGTTCAAATCCGAGAGAATGGTGGATAGACACCGGTGCCACCCGACATGTTTGCTCCGACAAGGAGTTGTTTAGTGGTTTTGAAGCAGCGGATGGGGAGAAGCTGTACATGGGAAATTCAGCGACTTCTGAAATCAAGGGCCATGGAAAGGTGGTTCTAAAGATGACGTCTGGGAAAGAGCTGACTCTAAACAACGTGCTCTATGTGCCGGAGATTCGCAAGAATTTGGTATCCGGCTCGCTGTTGAACAAACATGGCTTCCGCATGGTGTTTGAATCAGACAAGGTTATTTTGTCTAAGTCTGGAATGTTTGTAGGAAAGGGTTATGTTAGTGATGGTCTTTTTAAGCTTAATGTAATGGCTATTAAGCCAAAAATTAATAAAATGAATAACTCTTCCGTTTACTTGCTTGAGTCTTCCAATTTGTGGCATGGTAGACTAGGACATGTTAATTACGACACTTTGCGTAGACTAATTAACTTGAATTGCATACCTACATTCCAAATTGATAATAAACATAAGTGTGAAACTTGTGTTGAGGCAAAATTGACAAGGTCATCATTTCAATCCGTTGAAAGAAAAACTAAACCGCTTGATTTAATTCACACCGATGTATGTGATTTAAAATCTGTACAAACAAGGGGAGGCAACAAATATTTTATTACTTTTATTGACGATAGCACAAAATATTGTTTTGTGTATTTGCTTAAAAGTAAAGATGAAGCGATAGAGAAATTTGTTCTCTATAAAAATGAAATTGAAAATCAACTCAACAAGAAGATCAAAGTGTTGAGAAGTGATAGAGGTGGTGAATATGAATCACCATTTGCTGAATTCCGTGCACAACATGGAATTAAATATGAAACAACAGCACCTTATTCACCTCAACAAAATGGTGTTGCTGAACGAAAAAATAGAACATTGAAAGAAATGATGAATGCAATGTTGTTGAGTTCTGGGTTACCTCAAAACATGTGGGGAGAAGCTGTGTTATCAGCTAATTACCTTTTAAATAAGGTGCCCCGAAAGAAAGAAGATAAGAGCCCCTACGAGTTATTGAAAGGAAGAAAGCCTTCCTACAAATATTTACGAGTGTGGGGGTGTCTTGCCAAAGTGGCTGTACCCGCACCAAAAAAGGTGAAAATAGGACCAAAAACTGTTGACTGCATATTTATCGGATATGCACATAACAGTAGTGCATATCGGTTTCTTGTGTTTGACTCTAAAATTTCTGATATACACAAAAACACGATAATGGAATCGAGAAATGTGTCATTCTTTGAACATGTATTTCCATATAAGTCCAATGAAGAAGCTGAAGCAAGCTCTTCTAAACGGACATATGAGACTATGATTGAGAATAGTCAAGACCAAGAAGTTGAGGTTGAACCAAGACGTAGCAAACGAGAAAGGATAGAAAAGTCTTATGGTCCTGATTTTCTGACATATATGCTAGAAACTGAACCTCAAAGCTTCAAAGAAGCAGTAAACTCTTCTGAAGGACCTCAATGGAAAGAGGCAATTAAAAGTGAAATAGATTCCATTCTGCAAAACCATACATGGGAGCTGGTTGATCTTCCCCCGGGAAGCAAACCACTAGGCTACAAATGGATTTTCAAAAGGAAAATGAAAGCAGATGGAACTATTGATAAGTACAAGGCGAGACTTGTAATTAAAGGATATCGGCAACGAGAAGGCCTTGACTACTTTGACACTTATTCTCCGGTAACGAGAATAACTTCCATTCGATTAATATTAGCGATTGCATCTTTGTACAATCTCGAAGTACATCAAATGGATGTCAAAACTGCTTTTCTAAATGGAGATTTAGAAGAAGAAATTTACATGGAACAACCTGAGGGGTTTTCTGCACCAGGACAAGAAAACAAGCTGTGTAAATTGGTAAAGTCATTATATGGCTTGAAACAAGCACCAAAACAATGGCATGAAAAATTTGACAAAGCAATGATGGAAAGTGGATTTAAAATCAATGAATGTGACAAATGCGTTTACATCAAAGACACAAAAAATGGTTATGTCATTTTATGCCTTTATGTTGACGACATGCTCATCGTTGGCAGTAACGATAAGATGATTAAATCTACTAAAAATATGTTGAATTCAAGATTCGACATGAAGGATATGGGTTTAGCTGATGTGATTCTTGGAGTTAAAATTTCAAGAACATCAGATGGACTTGTTCTAAGTCAGTCACATTATGTGGACAAGATTTTGGAAAAATTCAATAATGATGATACTGGCGTAGCAAGAACACCAATAGATACAAGTCAACATCTATCGAAAAATAGAGGCGATGGTATTTTTCAAGTAGAGTACTCTAGAATAATCGGAAGTCTTATGTACCTAATGAGTTGTACAAGACCAGATATAGCTTACGCAGTTAGCAAGCTGAGTAGATATACTAGTAATCCAGGGTCTGACCATTGGAAAGGAATAGTAAGAGTACTAAGATACTTGAAATATACTCGTAATTTTGGACTGCACTATACCAGATATCCGGCAGTCATTGAAGGATATAGTGATGCTAATTGGATATCTAATATAAAAGACTCAAAGTCTACTAGTGGATTCGTGTTCACACTAGGAGGTGCAGCTATATCATGGAAATCCTCTAAACAAACAGTTATTGCGAGATCTACCATGGAATCTGAGTTTATAGCTCTAGATAAATGTGGTGAAGAGGCTGAATGGCTACGCAATTTCTTAGAGGATATTCCAAGATGGTCAAAACCTGTGCCAGCAATTTGCATACATTGTGATAGTCAATCTGCGATTGGAAGGGCACAAAGCAATATGTACAATGGTAAGTCTAGACACATACGTCGTAGACATAATACCATAAGACAGTTACTCTCAACTGGAGTTATCTCGATTGACTATGTAAAGTCAAAAGATAACATTGCGGATCCGCTAACCAAAGGGTTAAATAGAGAGTTAGTTGCAAAGTCATCGAGAGGAATGGGACTTAAGCCTCTAAAAGAATAAGTTATTGTAATGGAAACTCAACCTAGCTGACTGGAGATCCCAAGATCTAGGTTCAATGAGAAAACCTAATTACAAATACTTAATAGGATCACTGTGGGGGTTATTTCATGTCCATTCCTGTAATAACAGTGATGCCCGTGAGGAGAGGATAAGCAATAAGCTTTTAATGATTCTTATGCGTCGGAAATCTGAGCGGAGTAATGCGGGTTACTCTTGATTAAGAAATCACCTATGTGAGAGAGAAGTGGGGCCGCTTCGAATGGAATTATGAGGCTAATTCTTAACAACTCTCACTGAACCAGGCATATGTTCATGGCCATAAACGAACATACCCATGAGAACAAAAATGTGTTAGGAAGAATCCTGTGTGAAGTACATCATCGTTTACACAAAAGGCAGAACAGTTCAAAGACATCGCGTCTACTGATCAGCTAGTAAAGTAAATGTATTTTCACAAGGGAAGGTTCAAAGGAAACCCCTACCTATCCTATGCAGGTTTCAACTGTGGAACTTTATCACCAAGTATTCCGTGTCTCTATCAATTTCCATTCATGTGGGGGATTGTTGGAAAATATATTTGGCAATTGATTTTCACTTGAGTAAATGTGAAATTGATCCCACATTGATTGAAAATTGGGATTTGAAAAGGAGCCTTAAAAGGGATTACAATCCCACATTGGTTAGAAATGGAAAAGTGGGAATAAGTGGAGGCTATAAATAATAGTTCCATCCCACATTGGAAAATGGAAAAATGTGAAAATGTTGGGAATACTTAAATAGTTATCCCATATAGGATAGAAATGAGTTTGTGGACCAATTTATATATGGTTAACAATTTGTAAGGTGTAACCATTTGTTGCATAGAGACTCCTCCATGGCCTACGCGCCCGCAGGGGGGGTGCAAATCTTGGACCGACTTGGCCTTCGAGCCTTGAACTTGTGTGCGGGCGCGACCTGCATACACGAATGTCGGACCGAACGAGTCAAAAATTGGCCACAAAGTACAAGCCACGTTTTGGAATTCTGTTTTGAATTTTTCATTTAAAACATAACTCCAAACTGATTTACATTTAACTTGTAACTCCAAAAACGCCTGGAATTCAAATGCAGGAGTAAGTGCAGAATTCAAATGCAGTTGTAACTCCAAAATGTCTGGATTAAATACAGAATTCAAATGCAGTACTAAATGCAAAGGCTCCTCCCTGCCTATGTATACAGCAACAATTCCTTCAGTCCAGACACCACAACAACCACGAAAATCTCTCTGCATTTGTCTGTCCAGCTTCCTGCCTTCTTTCTTCCAGTCTTGGTGATTCTGTTCAAGCACATTTTCCGTTCGCCTGCACAGCTGCAGTTCCAGCCGCTGTATCCTGGGAAGCAAGCGCTCGAGTTACTCCGGTGAGAGGGCGAATATTGCTTTAAGGACACTGTGTTGAACACAGGCCCCGGCTCCAGCCTTCATTTTGTTTACTGCTCAAGCACATTTTTTTTACTGCTCCTTTACTGCTTACTGCGAATTATTTCTGTTTGCTGCTTACTGCTTATTTACTAAACTGTTTAACAAGTTACCTTACAATATCTTCTTTCAATATACACCTGCGCTTGCCTCCTGTGCAGACGCAAAACATGCATGATCACATCGGGTGTCAGGGTAATCACCCGTGAATGGTCCTCGCGCCCTCGTTTATTAGCTTCCATTATCTGTTCATTAATCGACAAATTGGTAAATCTCAAAATGGGAATTCAAGTACGTGTAAAGTAAGGTGCCTGGTTAAAAGTTGTACCTCAAGAACATTTTCAGGAAGAGGTTTGAAATCATTGGAAGATGGAGCCCAAAGCTTTATGCTCTTCTCTATTCCACAGGTGGCAAGAACAGGAATGACTGGGTGGGGCTCCAGCTGAATTACAATGTGTTTATCACCAACCATCAAACGCACAAGTTCTGCCCCCTTCTTCTTCCAGATAAACACGTGACCACAATCTGACCCGCTTAAGACATATTCATCATTCGGACCAAAGAAATTCACCCCTTTAACTGTCTGTGAATTTCGATGACCGAAATAAGTTTGTACTTCTATCAATTGATAAATGTATTTTATACACTTATTTCTATCATAAAAGTAGGATTTTATTCGTTTGTTTAAGAATATTTGCTATTTATTTTGTTATTATTTGTTTTATTTTAGAAAGTACCCCAAAGTCGAGAAAACAATGAAATTGAAGCTAAAAACAAGTCATTTGGATGATAAAGGAGCTAAAGTGTGAAAACCAAGAGTTGATGAGTCAATTGAAAGAAAAGTCAACGAAAGAACCAAATTGGAAGAAATTAGAAGTTTAAGGACTAAAGTATACAAATTAAATGAAGAAGGACCAAGTTGCAAATACTCAATGATTGATCCAGACCATGATACGATACTTGAAGATTTCTAGGAGTCAATTGGATGCAATTAAAAGTCAAAAGGGAATGAAATATGATAAGAATATTACCATAAATTCATTCCAATTACACAAGATTTTCGGGCAGATTTTTAGTCAGATTTGAAAGCTAATTTCGGGGAAGTAAACGTTTGAATTGAGAAAATAAAATTTCAGGAAGAATTGTATTTCTTTAAGTTATCTTTCTAACGGACTTTGAATCACCTCAATCGGATAAGGGAATAGAAATATATGATCAAAATACTAAATGCTGTGCAATAAAAGGATGATGACCAAATTGTTGAAATTTAAAGAAGAAAAATGTTGCTGCCGGTATAAACGTGCGGCCGCACGGTTGAAAAAGCGTGCGATCGCACGGATTGAAAAATGACGACTGAAGGTTGACTTTTCGA
Organism: Ligustrum vulgare; assembly: GCA_963555705.1. Classification (NCBI taxonomy): domain Eukaryota; kingdom Viridiplantae; phylum Streptophyta; class Magnoliopsida; order Lamiales; family Oleaceae; genus Ligustrum; species Ligustrum vulgare. Next base: position 25,242,194 of record OY743171.1, read on the forward strand.
GGTTGCGACCGCAAAAATTCCTACCGTGCGGTCGCACGGTTATTCGACTGGGCCGCAGCTGGGCTTTTTGCGCGGAATTCAGCAGTTTTCTCCTCAATTAACCTAGTTCTCGGGGAAATCTATAAATACCAGACACCTAAGGCACGAGATTAGGGGTTCCCAATTCATTGAAGAGAGGCCAAAATGCTGTCAGATTGTGGAGGGATCCATTCCAAGCCAAGACACAATTGAAGAACGAAGATCAAGGGCATGAATAGGGTGACATCTTTTCATACTTTTTGTGATTTATTTTCAATCATGTATTTAGGCTAGGTTTTAATTGTTAGAATTGTGATGAAGCATTAATCTATTGATTTCATGTTTTGACTTTATATTTATATTATGCAATTTATGAGATTGATGCAATTAATTATGTTGTTATTATCATCTATGATTGTGGACGCATAATTATTGATGTTTGTGATAGATTTCTATGTTCGAAAGAGTAGGAATTTATTAGACCTTGATGAATTGCCGCGAAGTCCGAAGGGGGATAGAAATATACCCCTATGCTTCGTGTTATCCCAAAAAGTGTTCATAATTCATTAATGTTTTTCTACATGTTTGGATTGGTCATAGAAATATAGGCTCGTCTCTTGTAGGAAAATGTGTTTATGCATCTCTCGAAAGAGGACATAAATAAATATAGGAACACAGATTTTCAATACTCATACCTTGTTATTAAATGTTTAAGTCAAATACATGGTTGATATGATTAATGTGGATTCATAATTCTAACATATTCATCTCATCGTTTTAACAAATCAAATTTTCTTTGTTTTCTTTTATTTTAATCTTAGTCAAATTTTCAATTCAAAATTCCAAATTCAAAGTTTCTTGTTCCGGTTAAGGAATTATAATCTAAAATACGATTTAAAAAAATCTCTGTGGGATCGATACTTGAACTCACGTCCACTTTATTACTTGTGCGACCCGTGCACTTGCGGAGCGTAACAAGTTTTTGGCGCCGTTTCAGGGGATTTTTCTTTAAATTTATTCTTAAATTACTTTCACTAATTCAGATATTTTTTAACGCTTTATTTTTATTTTATTCTTGTTTATTTTTGTTCTTGTTTTTATTTTATTTTAGGACTTTAAATTCTAATTTTAGTTCAGTTACTAGTTTCGTTGTTTTTCTTTTAGTTGTGTATGTTACGTTCGAAAAAAGGGAATCTTTTCGAAGTTGACCCGAAAATAGAACGCACTTTACACCATAGATTAAGAGAACTTAGGGAACTAGATAAACAGAAAAATAAAAAAATTCAAATGGCAAACAAAATGGCTTTACCTGGAGTTGAGCTAGAAGATGAGGGGAATAGACTTGTAGGAGATTTCATGACCCCACAAATTGTCCAAAACCAATCAAGTATAGTTTATCCACCTTTTGGTCTTGCAAACTTCCAATTAAAGACCAATGTGATAAATATGTTTCAAAATGGACATCAATTTTATGGCAAACCCGATGAAAATCCACATGCACATGTGTCTAAATTTTTAGACATGTGTGAACATTTTAAACATCAGGGTGTGTCAGATGACGCCATAAGACTTAGGTTGTTTCCATACACCTTACGAGATAGGGCAATAGATTGGTTAGACTCTCGTCCTCCTGCAAGTATAACAACTCGGAATGAATTGGCCCAAAAATTTTGCACAAAATTCATGCCCCCAGCCAACGTTGTTAAACTCAGACATGAGATAACAATTTTTTAACAACAAGAGTCTGAGTCATTTGATGAAGTATGGAATAAGTTTAAAAGCATGCTTAGGAAGTGCCCTCAACATGGATTACCTAAAAATGAGCAGGTAAGGTACTTTTACATTGGCTTGCTCCCTCAATACAAGAGTCATGTTGATTCGTCATCAAATGGATCAATAACTACCCAAACTCTGGATGGAGCACTTGAACTGTTTGAGAGAATAGCCAATACCAAAGCAATGTGGGTGTCTGACAGGACCATTCAAAAGAAACCAGCAGGAGTTTATGCATTGGATGATGTTTCGGCATTGTCTGCTAAAATAGACTCTTCGATGAATTTCATACAAACCAACCATTCAGTGAAAAGTGTAGTAACTGGATGCGAGGAATGTGGGGCCAATCACAATACCTCGGATTGTCCAATTTTGGCAGCTCAAGCTGAGCAGGTCAGCTTTGTACAAGGGGGACATCGCCAAAATAATCCATACTCCAACACTTATAATTCTAGTTGGCGAAATCACCCTAACTTTTCATGGAGAGATAATCAAAATGGAACTGGCCAGCAAGCCCCTCCACAGCAGGTAGTGGAGAAGAAACCTCAACTTGAAGAAATGGTTGTGAAATTGATGGAGAAGACTGACCAGTACATGAGCCATACCAATCAATTTATGGCTAAAATTGATCATTTCATGACAAAAACTGACCAATTCATGAGGATGACTGAAACTACACTGCGAAATCATCAAGCTTCAATCAAAAATTTGGAAACCCAAGTTGGTCAGATAGCTCAGGCTTTAGCAAACAGAGCCCCAGGTACACTGCCTGGTAACACTGAGGTTAATCCTAGGGAGCAAGTGATGGCAATAAAAACTGTTGAAAGAGAGGTAGATTTTGTACCAGGAAGGATCACTTTTGCTCCATGTGACAGAGTTTATGAACCTCCCACTCCTTTTCCCAAAAGACTGAAAGGTTGGAAAGAGAAATAAGGAGTAAATACAATTACCACACACAGAGGAGTGAAATTACCTGAGATTCATGTTCAGAAGCCAGATGAAGAAAAGGGAAAACATGTTGAGGCACCTGAAAAGCAATCTGCTGAGAAGAAAGAGGAGAATGAGGTAAAATTGACAATTAAACCTCATGAGTCCCCTATTCCATTCCAGCAAAGATTACAAAAGCCTAAGGAGGATCAGCAGTTCAATAAATTTCTCAACATGCTCAGAAAGCTGCACATTAACATTCCTTTCCTAGAAGCCATTACCCAAATCCCTAGCTATACCAAGTTCCTGAAAAAAATGATGTCAAGTAAGAGAAAACTTGAGGAACTTGAAGAGGTGTCACTGAATGAAGAGTGCAGTGCCATCTTGCAACAAAAGCTGCCACCCAAGCTGAGAGATCTAGGAAGTTTTTCAATTCCTTGCATCATTGGTGACTTAAAATTTAACAAAGTTTTATGTGACCTTGGTGCAAGCATAAATTTGATACCTCTTTCAGTGTATATGAAGCTAGGATTAGGGGACCCAAAGCCAAGCCCAATCATCTTGCAGTTAGCTGATCGTTCCATTCGATACCCATATGGAGTCATTGAGGATGTGCTAGTTAAAGTGGACAAATTCATATTCCCGGCTGACTTCGTGATTCTAGATATGGAGGAAGATAGTAAGGTGCCACTGATTTTAGGTCGACCATTTTTGGCTACTGCTAGAGCCTTGGTTGATGTGGAAAAGGGGGAGGTCATGCTTCGAGTAGAGGAGGAGAAAGTAACATTTGATATGGTTCAATTAGTGAATCAAAATCCACTACTTGAAAACTGTTCAAAAATTGAAGTGGCACAGCATCTTCATCTTTGGGAACAAGTTGAGTATGGGGTCAAGACAAATGATAGGGCCTCAACATCATGTTTCATGCCACCTTGAGAAATTTTGCCAAAAAGTCTAGCTCTAGACTTTAGATGAAGCGCTTGTTGGGAGGCAACCCAACTTCTCAAACCCTTTTTCTTTATTTGTTTTATCTATTTTCTTTATTGTTGTTTTGATGCTACACACTGCATTTTAGGATCACTTGCATGCTTAGAATTCATATTTTGACATGTTAGTGGCATTGAAAACTTCATTGCACCTATTCTTGCATGTTTTAGCATCTTTAGGATTTATTTATTTTCTATTTGTTTTGTACCTTTTTATCACAATCTTCCACTTGATCACCTAGCTTAGGACATGAGCATATAGTGTGGAGGTTAGTTGCAAGCATTAGAAGGCATTTAGGGGTAAAAAACAGGGTCCAAAACTCAAATTTTGAAAAAATTCAAGTCACTGTCCATTAACACCATGCGGTCGCACGGTGTTACAGCCGTGCGGTCGCACGGTACTTTTTTGGACAGAAACGGCAGATTGTATATATTATGCCAAAACTTTCATTTTAACCACTTCAAACCCGTTTTTCCTCCCCCAAATCGCCCAACATTGAATCCCCAACTGTTTCCCTAAGTTTGCACATCATTTTAACTTCAATTCATGTGTTGCATTGCTTCCAAAATATTAAAAAGGTAAGAATTTTTCACCAATTTCTATGATTGTGCATAATTCTTGTGTTCTTCAAATTCTTTGTGAAAATTGATATTGTGAATTGATGGTGATGGGCTTAGGCTAGAACTTGGAGATATTGAATTATGTTTATTAGGCACAAAATTTTGGTTTAATTCAAGTCTCCAACTCTATGATTTTCATTGATTTCTTTATATGCATGCTAGGTGCTCGATAAAATGCCACAATGAGTGTTTTGTTGAGTTTTCGCAATTCTTTTTGGATGATCACCTTCATTACATGTTATACATCATTTGTGCATCATCCATTTATTGTTTACACAGATTTAAGACATAGAACTCAACAAGAACATCTTTACACTTCATGGCACCTCATTGCAAGGCCATTGCGGCACCACTGCACCTATTTTCAGCTTCACTACACCTACTTTGTCACATCTTTTCATGACCCAAATGAACTTCAAACTTGCTGAATTTTTGATATGTTGTAGACCGAGTTATATACTTTCATATGCTCGGGACATGTCTCGGGAAATTTTCACATTTTCGAGGCGATGTCAAGTGTTGAAAATCAGTGGTCGACCACTTTTCAAAAATTTCAAATTTTTTTCTAAGTCCTAGTTTGGGTGTGTTGCGTTGATTTTCTTTAGTTCCTATGGGATAATTATGCTTCTAATGACCATTAATGTTTATTTGCAAGGAACATATCATCATGGGATAATTCACGCCAAACATGGAAAAGGAAGTAAGGGGTCATTTCATCCAACAAAACATTCAAGTCAAAGCTTCAAAAATGGGAACACCAACTCTCCAAACCTGGGAAGTACATAACACCCTCTTTGTTATTTTGTGCTTTTATTTAATTATTTGCTTTGAATACATTGAGGACAATGCATAGTTCTAGTTTGGGGGTGGGCTCATTCATGTGCTTCATGTACACATTCATTCGATTTTGGGGTTAAAAAAAAAAAAAGTGGAAAAATTTGAAAAATTTTGTTGATTTATTTATTGCTTCTGATATAATTTGATTTGACTTTTGTGCTTTAGTTAGAAAATTGGACAACATGCGAACTAAATTTTTCTTAACATTCATCCATGTAAGACTTTAATCAAATTGGAGCACATAGCCAATTTCAAATAATGACTTGTGTAGGGAGATGCTTGATACTTGTGGGGGTAAACTTGTGCAATTTGAACATAGAACTAATTAAAAATTCCAAACCTTAGAAAATTAGATCCCGACCTGAAATGTAGAACCAAACTACTCAAGAAGCAGTTTGGGGTGGGAAGGTTAGTATGAGTATGCATTGATGGATTTAAGATTTGAAGTTTTTAATTATACATCTTTAGTGTAAGGGGTTTCGATCAACGGGTATAAACCATAATAACCAGCATAAAAACAGAAAAATGCTGAAGGTCTTATTCTACTCTTCAAATGTCTTTTTGACTCGAGCAAGTAAGTCTGAGGGATTCTCTGAATCGGGTACCCTAAACTCAACTGAGTTGGGAGCTGCCGACCTAAAGCTCGCTACAGGGGTCAACTAGAAAGCAAGTACGAAGAGTGGACTTGCACATAAGACGTTAAAACATCTTTAACTTTTCTGTTTAAGCCTTTATGACTAGGGTAATTAAGTCTGATGGGTTCTCTGAACCTGGTACCCTAAGCTCAACTAAGTTGGGAGCTGCCGACCTAAAGCTCGCTACAGAGGTCATATAGAAAGCAAGTATGAAAAGTATTGTACAAAGATGGTAAAAGACAAGGATATTAAAAGAAAAAGTCGTCCAAATAAAAGAAAAATGGAATAAAATGGTATAAGCTTTGTTGATTGAAATTCCTAACACTTTGTTAATTATTCTTGGTCTTTCGTGCATACTTGTCTAGTCCTAATTGCCTTGTGTGGAAAAATGCAAATTATACATGTTTAGAAACCACATCAATAGGAAAGATCTCGGGATATGAGAGAAAAGCAGTAAGGTTGTGCTCATCCATGAGAGGGTAAGGAAAATCAAAAGAAAATCATTGTTGACCACATGAGATCAGGCTTACTCTTGCATAAAAAGTCACACATTGTGATGTGATCCGGACCCTCGACAATCGGAGTCATAGCAGGCTTGACGGAAAATTTAAATATTCAAGCCAAAATAAGAATTCAACAGGTTCGACGAGCTTTGAAGATCAAATAGTGTCGAAAAGAACCGGAAAATTAAGCAGCTGACCTTTTACGGCCGTAAAAGTTGGAATCACGGCCGTAACGCAGCTATCGCAATTTTGGGCAGAACATGACTTACGGCCGTAACAAATTCTTCACGGCCGTAACTTCGGTATCAAATTTGGACCAAAGAAGGGCTTACGGCCGTAAGCCTGGTATTTACGGCCGTAACGTATTAACGGATCAGATTTTTCCCAGATTTTCGTATATTTTATTTCCTTTTCCTATTTTAGCTATTTTAGGTTAGTTAGAATTCTATTTTGAGTAAATTAGCGATTAGGGTTTTATTTTGCTTATTTATACGCCTTTTTGATTCATTGTAAATTAAGACTTTGATGATTAAATAAAACAGAGATTGAATGTTTTTCAATTGTTTAATGTGTGGATTCACATTACAAACCCAAACTTATCAAGATTGATTATCTTGTGGCGTTCATCCCGAATTTATCAAATATTCGCGAGAATATTTGTGGCGTTCAAATCAGAGACTTATCAAGGAGATTGGGCAAATCCTTGTGGTGTTTCGAAAGTCGTGGTTCTTTATTCCGCATCGTCGAGCCATCGCGTCGTGAATATCAGGTCATGATTCATCCGTCCAACCACAACCTGAGTTCGGAACTTTCCGGCGTTTCTTCCGCGCTTCGAATCTTATCACATTGTCAAGTCTATTTTTGCATAAGTTTGCGGTTGATTTTGGCTATTCACACACACACAATGAGGTTCAGCATCGGATGAATGAAAAATAATTTTTGTTGTTCATATTTCTTTTCTAAAGTGATTGGTCAATTTGGATTGTTGAAGCGCATGGTAAATAAGTTGACAAAAACAAAAACATAGTTTTTATTTAATTTGCCTTTTTACATTTATAGTTTTGTTTTGTTTTGTTCGAGGACGAACAATAGTTATAGTTTGGGGTGTTGATAAGTGTATTTTATACACTTATTTCTATCCTAAAAGTAGGATTTTATTCGTTTGTTTAAGAATATTTGCTATTTATTTTGTTATTATTTGTTTTATTTCAGAAAGTACCCCAAAGTCGAGAAAACAATGAAATTGAAAATAAAAACAAGTCATTTGGATGATAAAGGAGCTAAAGTGTGAAAACCAAGAGTTGATGAAGTAAATCAAATGGTCAATTGGAAGAAAAGTCAAAGAAAGAACTAAATTGGAAGAAATTAGAAGTTTAAGGACTAAAATATACAAATTAAATGAAGAAGGACCAAGTTGCAAATACTCAATGATTGATCCAGACCATGATACGATACTTGAAGATTTCTAGGAGTCAATTGGATGCAATTAAAAGTCAAAAGGGAATGAAATATGATAAGAATATTACCATAAATTCATTCCAATCACACAAGATTTTCGGGCAGATTTTTAGTCAGATTTGAAATCTAATTTCGGGGCATTAAACGTTTGAATTGAGAAAATCATATTTTAGGAAGAATTGTAGTCCTTTAAGTTATCTTTCTAACGGACTTTGAATCACCTCAGTCGGATAAGAGAATAGAAAGATATGATCAAAATACTAAATGCTATGCAATAAAAGGATGAGGACCAAATTGCTGAAATTTAAAGAAGAAAACTGTTGCTGCCGGTATAACCGTGCGGCCGCCCGGTTGAAAAAGCGTGTGGTCGCACGGATTGAAAAAATGACGACTGAAGGTTGGCTTTTCGAGGTTGCGACCGCAAAAATTCCTACCGTGCGGTCGCACGGTTATTCGACTGGGCCACAGCTGGACTTTTTGCGCGGAATTCAGCAGTTTTCTCCTCAATTAACCTAATTCTCGAGGAAATCTATAAATACCAGACCTAAGGCACGAGATTAGGGGTTCCCAATTCATTGAAGAGAGGCCAAAACGTTGTCAGATTGTGGAGGGATCCATTCCAAGCCAAGACACAATTGAAGAACGAAGATCAAGGGCATGAATAGGGTGACATCTTTTCATACTTCTTGTGATTTATTTTCAATCATGTATTTAGGCTAGGTTTTAATTGTTAGAATTGTGATGAAGCATTAATCTATTGATTTCATGTTTTGAGTTTATATTTATATTATGCAATTTATGAGATTGATGCAATTAATTATGTTGTTATTATCATCTATGATTGTGGACGCAAAATTATTGATGTTTGTGATAGATTTCTATGTTCGAAAGAGTAGGAATTTATTAGACTTTGATTAATTGTCGCAAAGTCCGATAGGGAATAGAAATATACCCCTATGTTTCGTGTTATCCCAAAAAGTGTTCATAATTCATTAATGTTTTTCTACATGTTTGGATTAGTAATAGAAATATAGGCTCGTCTCTTGTAGGAAAAGGTGTTTATGCATCGCTCGAAAGGGGACATAAATAAATATAGGAACACGGATTTTCAATACTCATACCTTGTTATTAAATGTTTAAGTCAAATACATTGTTGATATGATTAATGTGGATTCATAATTCTAACATATTCATCTTATCGTTTTAACAAATCAAATTTTCTTTGTTTTCTTTTATTTTAATCTTAGTCAAATTTTCAATTCAAAATTCCAAATTTAAAGTTTCTTGTTCCGGTTAAGGAATTATAATCTAAAATACGATTTAAAACAATCTCTGTAGGATCGATACTTGGACTCACGTCCACTTTATTACTTGCGCGACCCGTGCATTTGCAGAGCGTAACACCAATTTTTGCAAATCTTCAGCCGGTGAAGCAAAAGGATTAGGGCCCAATCCCAAGTTTTTTTGGAGCAAATATATGAGCTCGTCACTGTAGTACACAAGCAGTTCACTTTTGTTGGAGTAAGCCAGTGCTGTAATGTGAACGTCGTTTGTTCGAATCAGGTGACGAGGGCAAAATGTGTTGAAGGGCCTTCCTTCTTTAGTTGAGGCATCCAATTGGTACTTTCTTATGTCATAAACACGTGCATACGCATCAGCACCTCCCACAGCAAAATAATTAGGATTCCTTGGATCGATGACAATGGCATTTAACCCAATACTACTGCTCGAAGAATGCTTGTCTTCCATGAACGATGAGCAATAGAAAAGCTTCATAGCAGAATTACTCCGTAAATCGTACTGCAAAAGAGCAAGGAGCCAAAGGTGATAAATTATTGAAAAGGAAAACTTCTAGAGAGATAAGAACTTAGAAGGCCCACGTGTTGGACAAAACCATCTTCACCGCAGCTATAAGGACTTCCGGGTTCCACAGCAAGGTTATGCAAAATATGTGATATTCGCTTCCAATTCTCTGAGTACCCATATTCGCTTCCAATTCTCGTATATTTTCTCAGAATTTTTTGATACGAATTTTCTTATTCGTGTTCTGTATTGTTTTGGGACGTAGTTCTTGCTAGAGTTTCTGTCTTCTTCGTGTACTTTTTGCCTTCGTCTGAGGTAACCATTCCCCTAAGCAGAGCTTCAAGTTGCCACATCTGTCGAAATTATATTATGAGAACTGGAAAAGACGAGATTCAGCTATGAAAATAACAAAGAGAGAAAAAAGATGTTCAAATCTTGATAACTTGTTAATCACAAGGAGTTGTGATCGTGAGATAAAAATTACAATTGAATATTAAATATCCTTTGTCTAAAGTAAGATCGAGATACGGATATCTTTATTATGGATAGACCAACACGTGTGTCATCGCACACTTTGAGTAGCTAATCTCACAAACTAAGATGTAGAAACATCTAAATGAGTACGTGGATGTTTTGTTAAGAGAACAAAACATTGGAGACCCGCAACGGAGATTCCACACGAAAAATTATCTGAGTGTCAGTGGTTAATCTCTAATGTTCGTTAGTGGAATTGATCCTTTAACTTGAGGTTATCATAGTACCTTATATGAGGGCAGTCATACTTTGCTGATGTCGGATGTCGCTCTTAAAGAAGTCGCTAATACGATATTGTTCGAGTATGTCAAGAATCACATGAAGGTTATAAATGATTAATATAGAATTCGTCACTCTTAGACAGAAAGAGATTATGATCTGCGTTTTATTTGGTTAAATCGATATCAAAATCCTTGGTCAAGGTGAATTAATAAAGTCGAAAATAGTTTCGACGTTTATTGACTTAAGAGAGAAATAAAAGATATGATCAATAAACGAGCTTGACACATTTCCATATCTCGTAATTGATCGGATCATATTGATGAAGGGATTAAAGTTTCATGATAAATGAAGTAGTTTGGTTTTGTCACACCACGTAACATTTCCTATCACATGTATTGCCCTGACACATTGCTAGATGTCAATCTAGGACAACTAATGTGAATTGATTAATTTAGGAGAATTAATGATCAATTCAAAAGAGAGTTTTAATTAATATTATTTTGATTAGATCAAAATAATAATTCACGTAGTTCGACATCGTGGTTGGGAACCTTAAAGGGTTACACACACGGGAAGAATTAGAAGAATGTAATTGGAATTAATTAATTAACAAATGTTCGAAATTTGTATAATTAATTAATCATATTGTTTATTAATAGGCTCGAGTTAATTAATTTGATTGATTAACTAATGTCCCATGTTTAATTAATTAAACCACATGGACCGGGTCAATGTTTAAATTATGGGTTAAGCCCAATCTAACTTATTTTAATGAACAACTAGGGTTTGGAAAATTAACCTAATTCATTATTCTCATACTAGCACAAGAAGAGAGAAACCCCAGACTCTCATTCTTGTTCTTTCATGCGGATCACCTTTAGAGGCTGGACAATTGGACAGCTGTGGTATGCAAGTAGATTGGAGAAAGAATTAAGATTCTCAAAGTAGTCTGCAAGAACATCAAGAGGGTAATGTTCTTTATTACGATTTCTATCTAAATATAAGAAACTCCGTCGGAATGACCAACTCTGTCGGAATGAGACTCACACCTCGAGTTGTACCAAACATCATCAAATATCGAGAAGATTTATATACCTATAATTATTTATTATACATAAAAACTTATTCAATTATATCTCTATATATCTTTTTCTTGGTTTTTATTGTCTTTTTATATGAAATAGAAAAAGTAAAATATTGAATCAAAGAAAAGATGTAAATAAAAGATATTACAGGTGATAATCACTACTACTTTAAAAGTGTGGATAGGGGAGAATCTTTCCATTGACAAGTTTGCCCTCACACATTTTACTTTAAATCAAGAATACCCTTTCTTAATACTATTACATATATTTAGAGCCCATTTGGTAGTGAAAATTTTTTTACTTCAACTTTTCAAATTCAATCTCAACCATCTATTTTTAGTCAAGCCCACATTTTTAACTTTTCAAACTTTTTAAAATTACACATCCATCAAAAAATAAAAATAAAAAACCACAAAAATCTAAATTTTACCCAACGGGATATTATTATATGTGTGTTTGGTATTGTTTAAAAAGATTTTTTTGAAATGAATAATTTGGAGAATGGATGATTGAGATTTGTTTAAAAAGTAAAATATTGTGAACTTGACTTTTAATAGATGATTGAAATTGAGTGCCATAGAAAAAAAAAGAAAAGAAAAGAAAAGTTTAAACAAAAACAAACAAGGGCTATATCATCATATCACCGAGAAACAAAAGGTCACTCCGGACTCCCACGATCATCACTACTCACTACTACTTTAAAAGTGTAGATAGGGGAGAATCTTTCTCTTGACAAGTTTTCCCTCACACATTTTACTCTAAATCAAGAATACTCTTTCTTAATACTATTGCATATATTTAGAGCCCGTTTGGTAGTGAAATTTTTTTTACCTAAACTTTTCAAATTCAATCTCAACCATCCATTTTTAGTCAAGCCCATATTTTTTTTGTTTTCAAACTTTTTTAAATTACACATCCATCAAAAAATAAAAATAAAAATAAAAAATCACAAAAATCAAATTTTTTACATTACCAAACAAGATATTATTATGTGTGTATTTTTTATTGTTTAAAAAGAGTTTTTTTGAAATGAATAGTGATTTTTTGGAGAATGGATGGTTGAGATTTGTTTGAAAAGTAAAATATTGTGGACTTGATTTTTAATAGATGATTGAAATTGAGTGCCGTAGAAAAAAAAGTTAAAAGGAAAATAAAAGGGCTATATCATCATATCATCGAGAAACAAAAGGTCACTCTCGACTCCCACGATCTCTCCCAATTTGAAAAACCACCGAGAACCCTAAGAGCCAAGTAAAAGTAATGAAATGAAAAATCCCATTTGGGCAATAATCCAAATGGAATTAATTCTCATCACAGGTATGTAGTATGTACTTTTTTATTCTTTTTCTTTTTTAAAACCTATCATTCTTGATCTTTGTTCTACCCCGATTTCGTCTGTTCACAGTGGAACAAATCGAAGCTGGAGCAACCTGAATCACTCTTTCTATGGCTTAGGTTAACATGTGCTACTTATCAACCAATTTAAGAGTAAATTTCTCCACAATTGTCGTCGTTTACAAAATCTTTGATTTATTTTTCTTTTTTTTAAAAAAAAAAACATTTTGTAGCATGTTTTAGCTCGTGTTCTTTAATTACCTCATTTGCCTTAAAATAGAGTATAGCTTCAACTTTAATATTCATATCATGTATTGTTTACGTGAAACGTGCAACGCACGTACTTACTACTAGTAATATCTAAAAGATAACAGAAGTCAAAATTTCTTCAACTATAATATCAAGCTAAATTAGTACCATGTGAGAAGGTTAAGAATTTTTCCATAAAATATTGTTTGGTAACATTGTTTGGTTTATAAACTGGTTAATTTATGATTTTGAGGTAAAGAGCAGTGATTGAAAATTGGAGAGGAAAAATGTATGTGGTTAAAAAGTGGTTTGTAAATTTTTGTGGTTTATAAAGATGTTTATAAACCATTTTTCACACTTTATCGAACACATGCTAAGTTATTTGCATAAACTCCTGAAATCGCTTCTTTTAAAGAACAATCACTGGAAGTAGCATAGTGAAACGTTAGACATATTTTCTAGATAATAAAACCAAGATTTGACAAGTTAGTAAATTTAAAATAAGAATTTATTAAAAAAGGGAGAGAATTGTACTCCGATCACAAGAAGTTTTGGAATAAAGCTCTGATGAGATCAAGACCCAATCACGCAATTTATGTGAGAGGCTTTCTTGTGTTTTCACTGTCATTTCTTTTATAAAAAAATGTTGTTCAAATATAGATATCAAAGTATAAAGGTGAAAAAAATGCAAAAATCGGATAGAAATGATGAGAGCCGGTCCAAAAAGTGCAAAACCAGACCAAACAGATCAATTGGAACGAACCGGATGGACAAAGTGGACCAGACCGGACTAATAGTCCGAAACCATGCGACCGCGCGATACTTATAAGCGCGCGGTCGTTCTGTTGAAAAATTTGACCGTGGGACAAAATGTTCCAGTTTTTTGCATATACATATTCATCAACATTTTGCACTCTTTCATGAAGAGTTGTGTGAACCATGAATTGGGGTGATGTAATTCTATAAATAGATATAGAATTCATGGTTTTCAAAATAAGATTATCACTTTTACATTGTGATTATCACCATCAAATTCTTGTTCTTCGTACTTATAATCTTTTTCATTTGCTCTTCTTGTTCCCTATTTTCAAGTTTTCAATTGTGCTATTTGATACTTGGTTTGAGACTTGAAATTTGCTAAAGCAATTTTCTTGGAGGCCTTTAGCATTCTCTTTATGAGAGGACGCAAATTTAGCTTTTAGGATATCATTCTTTGCGATTCAAGTCTTTAATCTCTTCTTCTTATTTTCTATTATCTTCTTGATTCTTTGATTTCATTTTTGTGTCTATAACAACAAAACGGGTATTTCACTTCGAGAAAGGATTTTTCTCAACAACCTAAAAGCTAAATTTGATATGGAAACCGAAGGAGACACAATTATGGCTACAATCAAGTTGATGAATCAAGACTTGGTAGGGTTGGATCGCTTTGATGGTACAAACTTTACAAGGTGGCAAGACAAAATAAATTTCATATTAACGGCGCTGAAATTTTTTTACATTCTTGATCCTAATTTGGAAGATCTACCCGAACCCTCCTACAAGACACGGAACAAGCAAAGATTGATCGAAAGAAGCAAGAAGAAGGTGAACTTATATGTCGTGGTCACATTCTAAATGCGCTATCGGATTGTCTATATGACTTGTACACCAACACAAAATATGCAAAAGAGATATGGAATGCATTTGAAAACAAATACAAGGCAAAAGAGGAAGTTACTACTAAATTCCTAATTACAAGGTATTTTTTATTTCAAATTTTTTAGAAAATGTTCTTTTATTACCCCCCAAGTGCATGAATTGCAAGTGATTGTCAATAACTTAAAGCGGTGAAGATAGAATTTCCAGAATCATTTCAAGTAGGAGCAATTATTGCAAATTGCCTTCTACTTGGAGATGATAGAGGATGAAAATTCTTCACATCTCCGAAGACTTTTCAATGGAGCAAATTCAAAAACATCTCCGAATTGAGGAAGAGTCGAGGGTAAGAGATGAGATTGAAAATCCCCATGTTGGCACTTCTAAAACCAATGCCTTAGAGAACAACAAAGTGACCAAAGTAAACAAGAGAAAGTTTACTAAGGACAACAACAACAAATTCAAAAAGAAGCCCAAGGGAGAATGCTTTGTGTGTGAAAAAATCGGTCACTTTACGAAAGATTTCCGACATAAAAAACAAAGCAAAATTGGAGGCAAGGTTAATTCCATTGACAATGATGAAATCGTTGCAACTATACGCGAGGTAAATTCTGTCAAAGGAGAAATTCACGGATGGTGGTATGATACATGCGCCACCATTCATGTTTGCTATGATAAATCTCTCTACAAGATCTATCAAGAAATTGATAATGGTCAACAAATTCAAATGAGGAATGAACATTGTTTGAAAGTCATATGCAAAGGGAATGTTGATCTTCAATTCACACCGAAAAAGTTGTAATACTCACAAATGTCATACATGTGCCGGATGTGAATAGAAACCTTGTTAGTGGTGATTTGTTGGGAAAATCAGCCATAAAATGTATTTTTGAATCGGAAAACTTGTATTGTCCGGAAATGGTTTCTTTGTTAGAAAAGGCTATTCTACTAATGGAATAGTCAAATTGTGTACTATTGACAATGCTATTAATAAAAAAATTCTTCTTACTTTGTTTATTCTTTAAATTTATGTCATGATAGATTATGACACATTGGATATTCTACTTGGCATAGAATGATTAGAAATTACATGCTATCTTGTAAATTTACAAAGAATGATAAATGTGAAATTTGAACTAAGTCAAAAATGATTAAAAAACATTTTCAAAGTGTAGAAAGATCAACCAACATTCTTGACTTAGTACATACCGATATTTGTGAACTCAACGGTATATTAACTAGAGATGGTAATAAATATTTCATCACGTTCATTGATAATTCTCTAGATTTTGTTATGTTTATCTGATGAAGCATAAAAATGAGGCATTTCATATGTTTAAAGTATATAAAAGTGAAGTGGAAAATCAAAATGATAAAAGAATTAAAATCCTTAGAAGTGAGAGGTGGAGAATACTTTTCTAAAGAATTTGACATCTTTTATGAAGAACATGGTATTATACATCGATAAAGTTCACCTAGAACACCGGAACAAAAATGGCCTAGCGGAAAGGAAAAATAGGACTTTAGTTGAGATGGTAAATGCTATGATAACAAGGTCTATATTGCCTAATAATTTATGGGGGAGATGTCTTACTTACCCCGTGTCACATAAATAATAGAACTCCTTCTAAGAAACTTATAGTTTCACCTTATGAATTGTGGAAAGATAGAAAACGAAACATTGGATATTTTAAAGTGTAGGGGTTCTTGGCCTATTATAAAAACACGAATCTAGTAGGACAAAACTAGGACCAAGAGGGATCAAAAGTGCCTTTGTTGGATATGCTATAAATAGTAAAGCATATAGGCTACTTGATCTAATATCCACTGTAATTATAGAATTACGAGATGTTGAATTTTTTGAGAATTCATTAAGTGTTGATGATATTCCTCAAAATTCAATGAATATTCAAAATGAATTTTCGGCTTCTAATAAATCACTAGAAACATCTTCTCATCATGTAATTGAGACTAGTGAGCCTCGAAGAAGCAAGAGATCTCGTAAAGACAAGGTGTTTGGACACGATGAGATTGGTTCTCAAAGAATTTACCTATACTTGGTTGAAGCAAGGAAGATGTAGTAAGAACAATTCCAAATGTTCTTTAATTGATAGTGATCCTAAAACCTATAAAGAAGCAATGACTTCTAGAGATAGCACATTTTGAAAAGATGCTATCAATGATGAGATGGATTCTATAATGTCCAACAATACTTGGAAGATTGTTGAATTACCACTGGATCAAAATTCATTGGTTACAAGTGGGTATTTCAAAGGAAATATAATACCGATGGCTCAATCCAAACTTATAAAGCAAAATTAGTTGCTAAAGGTTGTCGAAAAAAAAAAAAGGAATTGATTATTTTTACACTTATGCACCAGTTGCCAAAATTACTACTGTTAGAATTTTATTTGTATTATCTTCTACATAAGATTCATATGTGTATCAAATGGATGTTAATACTGCATTTTTAAATGGAGAGTTAGATGAAGAAGTTTACATGGAACAACCGGAAGGCTTTATTCTTCCGGGAAATGAAAATAAAGTTTGTAAACTCGTTAAATCATTATATGGTTTAAAACAAGCTCCTAAAAAATGGCATGAGAAATTTGATAATGTAATTATGTCTTTTGGTTTTTCACATAATATGGTAGATAAATGTTTATATATCAAAAATTGTGATAAACTTGTTATATTTGTATGTTTATATGTGGACGACATGTTGATTATAAGTAATCACATGGATGGTATAAAAGAAACAAAGAGGTTTCTATCGTCAACATTCCAAATGAAAGATCTTTGTCAAATAGATACCATATTGGGTATAAAAGTGATCAAGAGTGATTTGGTGTATACATTAACACAATCACATTATATTGGGAATATGATTGAAAAGTTCAAACAATTGAACATTACAGAGGCAAATACTCCATTCGATTCAAGTATTAAACTTGTAAAGAATGTTGGAAGGGTTATTGAGAAACTCGAATATGCAAGTGCAATTGGGAGCCTAATGTATGTTGTTCAATGCACAGGATCGGACATTGCATTTGCCGTAAGTAAACTTAGTAGGTTTACTAGCAATCCAATTGTTGATCATTGGAAAGCAATTGGAAGAGTTCTTGGTTATTTAAAGAGAACTAAAAACCTTGGGCTCCAATATTCCAAATTCCCAGCTATACTTGAAGGATATACCGATGTGAATTGAATCAACCTCGGGATGGTTGTTTATACTTCGAGGAGGTGTTGTTTCTTGGAGATCAAAGAAACAAATAATGATTATGCATTCCACAATGAAGTCTGAGTTTGTGGCTGGAAAAGAAGAAAAGTGGCTTAAAGATCTTCTTTATAAAGTACCATTAGATACGAAGAATGAGTCTTCGATATCTATATTATGCGATAGTCAAGTTACTCTAGTAAGGGCTTATAACGAAGTCTACAATGGGAAGTTTAGGCATATGAGTCTTAGACATGATTACATAAAAAAATTAATAAAGAATGGAATAATTTCACTTACTTATGTAAGATCAAGTAAAAATTTGACTGATCCATTCACAAAATCACTTACCAAAGAGTTGGTAAGACAAACATCGAGTAGGATGGGGCTTACGCTCCTATTATGAAATTCACCAATAATGGCAACCCTACTTGTCATTATGAAATGAGTAATTCATGGGGGGTAAAAGGTTAACAAGAAGTCATTCAATAAGTGAAATTTTTCAGCACTTAGTAAATAATTTAAAAAGCCTAACCTAAGGATGTAAGTGCTAGGTAATTGATTTGGAGGGTTGAATAAAAATCTTAAAGAAATTCAGTACTTAGTATAAGTGCCTTTAAAATTTACCAAGACACTGTAAGAATTTCTCTTGTATGAACTTAGAAGTGGTGCCACTTCAAGGAAAGTTGGAGTCACATTCTGAAAAGTTCATGAATTCGGATGGGCACAAGGCCTTTAACACATCAAAGTAAATTTGTGTAGAACATATTAAGCAAGAATGTTCACGTGTGCAATGTCATCGGTAATATCATAAGGGATAATTGGTTCAAAGCTAAGGCTACCTAAGATCTCGATATTACTTTGCAATGTTAGCACTAATATAAGGTTCAAATCGAAAGATATCTTATCTTATGCGTGGCATTGTTTATGATTCTAAGTTGAGTTTCTATATTTGAACAAGTGGGGAATTGTTATAAAAAATATTGTTCAAATATAGATATCAAAGTATAAAGGTGAAAAAATGCAAAAATAGGATTGAAATGATGAGAAACGGTCCAAAAATTGCAAAACCGGATCAAATAGACTAATTAGAACGAACCGGACGGACCAGACCAAATTAACAGTCCGGTTAGTAATAGAATCATGTGACCACACGGTACTTATAAGCGCAGGGTTGAAAAATTTGACCATTGGACAAAATGTTCTAGTTTTTTGCAAATATATATATATATATATATACATGTGTCTATCGAAATGTGTGTGCGTGAAAGTGGGTGCATGTGCGTGTATGGGGGCGGGGGCTGCACTTACGGTGAGAGGGAGGGGCGGGCAGCGGTGGTCGCCGGTGTGCACCGCAAGGGGGAGGTTCGGTGAAGTTGAGTCCGGTCAAGAGTGAGGCGAGAGAGAGAGACCGAGGTAGAGAGGAGTTGGGTGTAGGGAGAGATCGAGAGTGAGAGGAACGGGTCTGAGGACGAGAGGTTAGATTAGGTTTAGATATAATCTTTTGGAATTTGAAAATTGGTCCCTCTTTTCCCTTAAGTACATATTTTAGTCCATAAGTTCTATTTACTCTCCAATCGTCGCCAAACTACCCCCCAATTTCCAATTTAACAAAATAAGATAGAAAATAGCAAGCTTAAGCAACAAAACAATTATTCACATAAATTGTAAGTAAACAAATTATAATTTTCTAATTGGCACATTGAGCGAGACTGCGTCCAAGTCCTTCCACTGCAAAATAATTAAAATTATAGATAATAATAATTATCAATTTAAAATTCACAACAACCTTACATAAATTTTTACGCGAAATTTTAAATTGCACTTAAAAATGAAAAGCGGTCTTACAATTCCTTACCCCTAAGAGAAATTTCGTCCTCGAAATTAAAACTTACCAAAAAGGTGTGGATACTTGGCACGCATTTCATCTTCACGTTCCCAAGTAGCCTCTTCTATTGCATGATTCCTCCAAAGGGCTTTAACTAATGTTACCTTCTTTCTCCTAAGTTCCTTATTAGCCTTTTCTAAGGTTCTCGCAAGTGACTATTCATATATCAATTTCTCACGAAGATTTAATTACTCATAGCTGAGAATATAAGATGAGTCTGGATAATACTTCCTTAGCAGTAAGATGTAAAACACCTTTTGTATCCCAGATGGTTTTGGTAGCAATACAATCAGATAAATTAAGTCACTCATCATTTCTAACCTCTCAAGGGGCCAACAAAAAGGCTCAACCTTCTTTTCTTCCCGAACCTCATAATTCATTTCAGTGGAGCTACCTTCAAAAAGATCATATCGCCTGCGGCGAATTCCAAAGATTTCCTTCTTTTGTCCGGATAGCTTTTCTGTCTATTCTGTGCAGTTTTCATCCGTTGACGAATCTTTTCAACAACTTTTGCTGTTTGATGTACTATTTCAGGACCCAATAACTTTCTTTCTCCTAGCTCAACCTCGTGAACTGACGATCTACACTTTCTATCGTATAGTACTCAATACGGATCAAAGTTTGATAGTTATTGTTGTAGGAGACCATCAACCGACATTATCCCACTTATGAATCCATTCACTACTTTCTATTTCCAGCCTATCATAGGATCTATTCCAACGTCTAAACCTTAATAAATATATATTGATTGATCACATTCTTAAACCTAAAATCAAGAAGATTGACCAAAATAAGACTTTATAATCCAGAATTAGTGAAACTTGACGTCCATACCAAAATATACAGTAGAAATATTAAAACTTTGACAGAATCTTTCTGGAAAGATTTACAAACGAAATCCTTTCTAAACATCCTGACATTTCTTTTAAAATCGAAGAATCAAACTTAAATCTTGTAACCCATACTTATATATTGTAATCAAGTATTCAGCATCATACACTCATCTTAAAACTAAAGTCAAGGTACTAACTTAAGAATCCATTCTTTCAAAATCATCATAAGATCAATATGACGTTCTCATTTTTATTTTTTTTTACCAAAACCTCAATGTATTCCATATTTCAACAATACTCTAACCAAGTATTTTATAAATAAATTATTGACCTATCACCAATGAATAAGACTTTTGTGACTCATATAGAGTTCCTCATCAAGTTTACTTAACCCAAAGATACAACTCCACAATAAGTAAAAGTTACACTAATGACCATCTTAGATTTTAACCAATCCAAATTTATGTATATTCCATGGAGATCTCAATATGGATAATATACTTTACTCACATCTAATGCACAACCAACAATGAGTAATCACAACTACATCACCAAAATTTAACTAAATTCATCTATCTTATCATAAACAAATGAAGTTTCCCGACCATAGGTCATATTTAGCAATAAACAAACCATTGATCAAGATAAGATTAATTATGTAACGCCCCGAGTTCCGAGGAGCGCGGGAACGTCACTCTTCTAAATTCTTGAATAAACTTTGTTGCGGAAAAATGATTAAATATTAAATATCGTATTTATCGAATAAAAGTTTAGCGATAATTCAAATGGAATAAGTATTTTCGTACAAATTTGTAAAAATGAAAATTCTTGACAAAATGAAATAATCATTTCAAAGTTCACGACTTTTTAAAAGAATATCAATTTGTAATTTGCCGTCATTGCCCATCACTCGCCATCGTCTCCGAAATCTGCAAAAGTTGTTAAAATAACGGGTTGAGCATTTCAAAAATGAAATACTCAGTAGACTCATCGCCAATAATTAATGTACAAGATAATTGAACAAGAAATTATGCAAATAATGTAGTGACATTCTTTTCTTATTCATAGGCATCACATAGTGAACGCAAATGAACACATTCTTTTCTTTTCTTGGCTAGCAGATAAGTTATGCCCAGCATAACATAATTCTTTATCTCAAAAGAGATATTCTTTTCTCATGCAATTAAGCATAAAATCACACAAATCCACATAACACATGCAATTATAATATAAATCAATTAGTGGGGGCGAGTCTACCTTAAACTTAATGAGTGTGGTTGAGCGGGAATGACTTCAATCTTCCAAATCTCCGTACGCCTCGTCTAGCCAATAAGTTACCTTAATCTTTAGACATTTTTAGTTTAAAATAATAATTTACAATTTGAGGACTGAAATTGATGTTTTTGAAAGTTGATGGACTAAAATGAATACTTTGAAAGTTGAGGGACTAAAATGAATATTTTCAAAAGTTGAGATTTATAAATATACATATATATATATCATTTTAAATCAATATGAACAAAATCAAAAGACTTTAAAAATATGGGGGCTTAAATGATTGCTTTTAAACATTTGAGGACTAAAATGTAAATCCTTTAAAACTTGGGCTTAAACTCAAATAAAGTAAATCAGCAGGGACTGAAATAAAATGGATTTGATACTTAGGGGTTAAAATAATAACTTTTGAAATTTAGGGCTGAAATGATCATTTTAAAAACATAGGGACTGATTAAAACTATTTAAAAAAATAAAAGACTGAAATGATTAGTTCTACAACTATAAGGACTGAAATGAATATGTTCTCAAAAATTTGGGCTCAAAGAATAAATATAAAACCATATTTTCCTCCCTCTCTCTATTTTCGTCAATCAGAGCATTAGAGAGAGAGAGAGACCAAGGGCGGAGACAGAGAGGCTGGCGACGGGAGGGGCAAACTGCTCCGATATTAGCCGCTGCAGACGCCCACTCCGGAGGTTGGCGCCGCCATCACGTGGCGGCAACGGTGAATGGAGGTGGAAGTTGCTTGGGCGAATTTGGGTATGGAAAAATCTGAGACAACCGAGGCTCCGGTCAAAGCTTAGGGTGAATATTTTCGGTGATAAATCCGGTTGAAACTTCAAGGTAAGTATCGGGTTACATTGTTTCTTGGTTTTGGGTTTTAAATATGGCTTGGGCAGTGGGCGATTTCGACTATGGAGGTGGAGTTACTCAGTGTTGACAGTGGCGGTTTTGGGTGCGGTTCGGTGGTGGAGGTAGTGAATGGCGACGCTTGGAGGTTTAATGTTTGGTTGGGCAATGCTTGTTGAATGTGGTTGGTGGGGATAATAGATTGTGGTCGGTGTTGGCTTGATTATGGTTGTGACTTGGTGTTTAGAATTCGACATTGGTGGTGGTGACGTGTGGTTGCTCCGAATTAGGGTGGTGGATTGTGGAAATTGTGAGTTGGAGGTTGCGGTTCGAGGCTCGATTAAGAGGCATCGTGGCGTTTGGATTTGTGTGTTCGAATGTAGCAGTTTCTGGTTGTGAATTTGATTGAGGCAGTGGCTGGTGAGAGGTTCGTTGACGATGATGATTTGGGTGTTTGTAATTTTGGCCAGTTTGTTGTGTGATGTTGAATTGAAGGTAGAAGATGGCTTGGTTGAGGATTAAAGGCTGTGGTGGTTCGAATTGCTGGTATTACAGTTTGTGGTGAGGGCTGTTCTTGATGAATTTGAGGATTTTGGTTTGGAGGTCGATTGGTGACTGGTTGAATTGATGTGTTTGGTGGACGTAAGGTGCACCAAGGTTTTAACATGGTGCTTGTGCTCTAATTTTAGTAGATTAGGGTGAATATTGGTTTTATGGAAAATTAGCAAGAATTTTGGAAATAAGTATCGCTTGTGTAAGGAATGACTTGGTGAGGAAGAAGTTGTTGAATTAATTGGGCCAAGAAATGACTTATTGAGTTTTAAATGGGCTTGAATGATTGGTAAAAATATTTGGGCTCGATAAATTGGATTGGATTAAAACAGTTGAAATTTGGACTTAATATAATTAATACTTGGACTTTGAAAATAAACTGTGATATTGAAATATATTTGATAAAAATTAAAATTTGATTAAGTATTTGAATAAATTAAATTTTCCACTTAACTGGCTAGACGAGCACGCGTTTAAAAATAAAATAACTAAATGATGGGCAAGGTCGAAGCGACCGTTTTTAAAAATATTTATTTGAATAAAATCACGAAAATTCTCGGTCGCTACAACCCTACCCCCTTAAAATAATTTCGTCCTCGAAATTAAACTTACTTGATCTATGATATCTGGATATTTAACCAGAATTTCTTCTTCTTTCTCCCAACAATTTCATCATTATTATATCTATCCCCAATGGACTTTGACTATAGGAATTTCTTTATTTCTTAAGACATGGACTTTTCTCTCTACTATGTACATAGGTGCCTCTTCATAAGTCAAATATTTCTGAACTAAAATAAACTAATAATTCACCATGTGAATTGAATCATGAACATACTTTCTCAGTAGGTAAACATGAAAGACTTTGTGAACAGCTGTAAATTCTGGTGGCGAAGTCAAACAATAAGCCACATTACCTATTTTCCCCAATATTTCAAATGATCCGATAAAATGAGATCTTAAATTCCCTCTCTTGTCAAAACGAAAGGTACCTTTTATAGGATCTATACTAATATCGAAACCACAAAATATTCATTGATCCAAATGCTTAAACCTAAAATCAAGAAGATTGATCAAGAATAAATCCTTGTAATCCAAAATATAAAAGCGCGATATAATTTTCAAAATATTGAGTGCAAAACCCAAACTTGGCAGAATCTTTCTGAAAAGATTTACCAACGTAATCATTTATAAGCTCGACTGAAACTTCCTTTTTAAAATCGGAGAATCCGAACTTAAATTCTTTAATCCATACTTTTAAATCATGCATCAAGTACTTGGTATCACATGCTCATTCTAACGGAGGACTAAAAGCATCATAGGATCAGATATATATTATTCTCAAACTTAAGAAACCTTACTAATTTCCCAATCTGAAGTTCAAGATTCAAATTTTTTTCTGTTCTCCCAAAACTTCAATTCATGTCACACTATGGACAATACTCTGATTAAGTCTATCACCATTGAATAAGACTTCTATGAATCATATAGTATTCATCATCATGTTTGCTTAACCCAAAGATACAATTCCATTATAAGTAAAAATCACATAAATGATCTTCTCAGGTTTTCCATTACTGTAGCCACAATACTTTATTCACATCAAAAGTGCAACCGACAATAAATAATCAAAAATGCATCATCAAAACTTTAAATAAACCCATATATTATGACTCCAAAACAAAAATTCCCAATCTATGTAATATTTTTCACCATAATGCAATAAACCATCAAAATGAGATCCTCAATATATTCACACAATTCTTCACGGGATAACCATAACATCCCTTAACTGTCTAGTCATCATATCTTGTAGTAATCATGTAACCTGTCACTTATCATCGTATCATATGACCTCAAATATTCATATCAATCTCTCTAAGATTTCAATATAAATACCATCATACCTATCACGTGAAACTTATACGTCAATCTGCTCACTAAGATTATATATCAATATCTCAGACTAATAAATCTTGGATTCTACCGTTGTCACTTCCCTGCACACCATTCCAAAATAAGTCATCACTGTGAAGTCTTATCCCTATTTTCCAATAAATTCTTTCCACGAAAACAATTATATAAAATTTCATTTCTTATTTTCTAAACAAGATACCATCATTAACAATCTCCAAAATTTCAAGATATGATAAATCATAAGCCTTTCTCTGATCAAATGCATTACTTCATCAATACTTGTACAAATCTAGGACCTGATAAAGTTTCTTTCATCAATATTGAAAACTTAATGTACATCAGTGAATCATTCAAATTACAAGGAAACCTGATTTATTTTCCATGACTGAGATTCATCATTCTTTTAATTCCACTTAGAACCAAATACAGTATAACTTATTCATGGAAAATCAACTTATTTCATAATCTCAACACATCATCACCTTAAATTCTCGACCTAAGAAAATCACATTATTCCTTATAATTATCTCTTGTACCTTTTATATACAAATGTCCTTATGACAATCATCATTATCTCACATAATCCCAAACATTCAATCACCTGTCCCCAATTTCTCACTTTGGATAAATTTTTGCTCCTTTAAGGCATCTCACAAAAATATTTTCAACATCTCCCATTCCTGATAACTGACTATTCCCAACAATCATATTACATGTAAATTCAACAAACGGTAAAAGGTTTTCCTAACCATCACAAAGGTCTAAAATGCAAGCTCTCAACATAGCCTCTAAACTCTGTATAAAGAAATATTTGCTAACTACATAAGTCATTATTCAATAACCCAAATGACATTACGTCTCTTCACTAATCTCTGTAAACCCGTTACAAAATTCATGAAAAATTCTCTCCAAATCTGTACTATTTCTTTAAAAAAAACATATCAAACCATAATAATTTGTCATCTCTAAAACTTCTTATCATCAAATATCACCAAATTAATTAAAACGATAGTAATTACCTGAATATTCTCTCTAAGTAGTATACCCAATAACATACTATTCACAAATCAACATAATATCATCAGCTTATCTTTAACATATCTTCCCGATCAAATCCCAAAATAAATCAACAGCATTATCTCTTATCATCATAATTTATAATATTCTCCAATTCAAGTGATCATTCCTTACTGGTGATCAATCCGTTCCCAAGAATAATTTAGATTCTTCCCAATAACGCCATAATACTTGTCTTCACTCATCTTTCAAAATATAACTTATCATTTACTAAATCTCGCTTATGGTGTAAATGAACTTGCAATTCTAACCTCAATTCCCTTAGTGGTTGCATACCATATTATGCACTTAATTCCAAATGATAAAATTCTAGGCAAAGTCTCCCATGTAATTTGGACTTATCCAACCCGTAGGTATACTTCATAACCAACAATAACAAATAGCTCTACATTGACCACAACGATTTAAATATTGACAACATTTCCAACAAACTTCAGTATCACCAAAAATATCCTAGAAAATCAGTTTATAATTCCTCAACATAACAATTTCAAATCCTAGTTTCCAATATCAATATCTCACTTCCTTCAATATATTAATTGGCTCAAATGACTACCCATTAGTCATACCTATAAATATATGCTACAAATCGTATTCCCAAAATTTAATCACAAGACCAAATTGCATATAAATTTCTCTCAAAATAGAGGAATAATTCACTTACTCAACACAATATCCGTTACTTAATTCCCAATAACTAAGAACCAGATCTTTAAACCTCTAATTTCATAATTCTTCTAATAAAGGTCTCAATAAAATCACATCACTTATAATCTCAACATCTCATCACAACTTCATAAAACTGGCTTGCTATTTCTCGTTTGGTCTAAACGATAGATATTCCGAAAATATTGTCTAATCCTTTCTGTTGACTTCTCGTAAATAGTGCCATGTCTAAAACCAATTATGCAAAGTCCAGGTAGGGTTCATCATTTCTAAGTTCGAGGACAAAAATTATTATAAAATCATTCTTAAATCATATTATTCCCATTATGCTCAACACTCGTTCTCTTTCTTTTCTTTCTTTCTGAAAAATTTCTCGTTATACTCCAAAACTCATTTCTTTCTTTATTTCTTTCTCATTATTTCGGATACTAGTTTTCTTATTCTTTCTCGTCTTTTCTTTTCTTTTCTTTTCTCGTCAAATTCTCAAAACATTTATTCTCAAGTATCCGAAATAAATCAATAAAGTAACCATACTAAACTTCGTTACCTTCGGAGTCGGCGGAAAATGATGGCAATGGCAAAAAGTCGTCAAAACATTATTTCTATTATTTTTAGAAAAATTTATTTTCTTATTTTGTAAAAAAAAAATTTGTAAGTCTACAGCAACGTAGACCCGCTCTGATACCATGCTGTAACGCCCCGAGTTCCGAGGAGCGCGGGAACGTCACTCTTCTAAATTCTTGAATAAACTTTGTTGCGGAAAAATGATTAAATATTAAATATCGCATTTATCGAATAAAAGTTTAGCGATAATTCAAATGGAATAAGTATTTTCGTACAAATTTGTAAAAATGACAATTCTTGACAAAATGAAATAATCATTTCAAAGTTCACGACTTTTTAAAAGAATATCAATTTGTAATTTGCCGTCATTGCCCATCACTCGCCATCGTCTCCGAAATCTGCAAAAGTTGTTAAAATAACGGGTTGAGCATTTCAAAAATGAAATACTCAGTAGACTCATCGCCAATAATTAATGTACAAGATAATTGAACAAGAAATTATGCAAATAATGTAGTGACATTCTTTTCTTATTCATAGGCATCACATAGTGAACGCAAATGAACACATTCTTTTCTTTTCTTGGCTAGCAGATAAGTTATGCCCAGCATAACATTATTCTTTATCTCAAAAGAGATATTCTTTTCTCATGCAATTAAGCATAAAATCACACAAATCCACATAACACATGCAATTATAATATAAATCAATTAGTGGGGGCGAGTCTACCTTAAACTTAACGAGTGTGGTTGAGCGGGAATGACTTCAATCTTTCAAATCTCCGTACGCCTCGTCTAGCCAATAAGTTACCTTAATCTTTAGAAATTTTTAGTTTAAAATAATAATTTACAATTTGAGGACTGAAATTGATGTTTTTGAAAGTTGATGGACTAAAATGAATACTTTGAAAGTTGAGGGACTAAAATGAATATTTTCAAAAGTTGAGATTTATAAATATACATATATATATATATCATTTCAAATCAATATGAACAAAATCAAAAGACTTTAAAAATATGGGGGCTTAAATGATTGCTTTTAAACATTTGAGGACTAAAATGTAAATCCTTTAAAACTTGGGCTTAAACTCAAATAAAGTAAATCAGCAGGGACTGAAATAAAATGGATTTGATACTTAGGGGTTAAAATAATAACTTTTGAAATTTAGGGCTGAAATGATCATTTTAAAAACATAGGGACTGATTAAAACTATTTAAAAAAATAAAAGACTGAAATGATTAGTTCTACAACTATAAGGACTGAAATGAATATGTTCTCAAAAATTTGGGCTCAAAGAATAAATATAAAACCATATTTTCCTCCCTCTCTCTATTTTCGTCAATCAGAGCATTAGAGAGAGAGAGAGACCAAGGGCGGAGACAGAGAGGCTGGCGACGGGAGGGGCAAACTGCTCCGATATTAGCCGCTACAGACGCCCACTCCGGAGGTTGGCGCCGCCATCACGTGGCGGCAACGGTGAATGGAGGTGGAGGTTGCTTGGGCGAATTTGGGTATGGAAAAATCTGAGACAACCGAGGCTCCGGTCAAAGCTTAGGGTGAATATTTTCGGTGATAAATCCGGTTGAAACTTCAAGGTAAGTATCGGGTTACATTGTTTCTTGGTTTTGGGTTTTAAATATGGCTTGGGCAGTGGGCGATTTCGACTATGGAGGTGGAGTTACTCAGTGTTGACAGTGGCGGTTTTGGGTGCGGTTCGGTGGTGGAGGTAGTGAATGGCGACGCTTGGAGGTTTAATGTTTGGTTGGGCAATGCTTGTTGAATGTGGTTGGTGGGGATAATAGATTGTAGTCGGTGTTGGCTTGATTATGGTTGTGACTTGGTGTTTAGAATTCGACATTGGTGGTGGTGACGTGTGGTTGCTCCGAATTAGGGTGGTGGATTGTGGAAATTGTGAGTTGGAGGTTGCGGTTCGAGGCTCGATTAAGAGGCATCGTGGCGTTTGGATTTGTGTGTTCGAATGTAGCAGTTTCTGGTTGTGAATTTGATTGAGGCAGTGGCTGGTGAGAGGTTCATTGACGATGATGATTTGGGTGTTTGTAATTTTGGCCAGTTTGTTGTGTGATGTTGCATTGAAGGTAGAAGATGGCTTGGTTGAGGATTAAAGGCTGTGGTGGTTCGAATTGCTGGTATTACAGTTTGTGGTGAGGGCTGTTCTTGATGAATTTGAGGATTTTGGTTTGGAGGTCGATTGGTGACTGGTTGAATTGATGTGTTTGGTGGACGTAAGGTGCACCAAGGTTTTAACATGGTGCTTGTGCTCTAATTTTAGTAGATTAGGGTGAATATTGGTTTTATGGAAAATTAGCAAGAATTTAGAAAAGTGACGTTCCCGGGTTTTACGGAATTCGGGGCGTTACAACATGGTATAATAATTTACAATTTGAGGACTGAAATTGATGTTTTTGAAAGTTGATGGACTAAAATGAATACTTTGAAAGTTGAGGGACTAAAATGAATATTTTCAAAAGTTGAGATTTATAAATATACATATATATATCATTTTAAATCAATATGAACAAAATCAAAAGACTTTAAAAATATGGGGGCTTAAATGATTGCTTTTAAACATTTGAGGACTAAAATGTAAATCCTTTAAAACTTGGGCTTAAAATCAAATAAAGTAAATCAGCAGGGACTGAAATAAAATGGATTTGATACTTAGGGGTTAAAATAATAACTTTTGGAATTTAGGGCTGAAATGATCATTTTAAAAACATAGGGACTGATTAAAACTATTTAAAAAAATAAAAGACTGAAATGATTAGTTCTACAACTATAAGGACTGAAATGAATATGTTCTCAAAAATTTGGGCTCAAAGAATAAATATAAAACCATATTTTCCTCCCTCTCTCTATTTTCGTCAATCAGAGCATTAGAGAGAGAGAGAGACCAAGGGCGGAGACAGAGAGGCTGGCGACGGGAGGGGCAAACTGCTCCGATATTATCCGCTGCAGACGCCCACTCCGGCGGTTGGCGCCGCCATCACGTGGCGGCAACGGTGAATGGAGGTGGAGGTTGCTTGGGCGAATTTGGGTATGGAAAAATCTGAGACAACCGAGGCTCCGGTCAAAGCTTAGGGTGAATATTTCCGGTGATAAATCCGGTTGAAACTTCAAGGTAAGTATCGGGTTACTTTGTTTCTTGGTTTTGGGTTTTAAATATGGCTTGGGCAGTGGGCGATTTCGACTATGGAGGTGGAGTTACTCAGTGTTGACAGTGGCGGTTTTGGGTGCGGTTCGGTGGTGGAAGTAGTGAATGGCGACGCTTGGAGGTTTAATGTTTGGTTGGGCAATGCTTGTTGACTGTGGTTGGTGGGGATAATAGATTGTGGTCGGTGTTGGCTTGATTATGGTTGTGACTTGGTGTTTAGAATTCGACATTGGTGGTGGTGACGTGTGGTTGCTCCGAATTAGGGTGGTGGATTGTGGAAATTGTGAGTTGGAGGTTGCGGTTCGAGGCTCGATTAAGAGGAATCGTGGTGTTTGGATTTGTGTGTTCGAATGTAGCAGTTTCTGGTTGTGAATTTGATTGAGGCAGTAGCTGGTGAGAGGTTCGTTGATGATGATGATTTGGGTGTTTGTAATTTTGGCCAGTTTGTTGTGTGATGTTGAATTGAAGGTAGAAGATGGCTTGGTTGAGGATTAAAGGCTGTGGTGGTTCGAATTGCTGGTATTACAGTTTGTGGTGAGGGCTGTTCTTGATGAATTTGAGGATTTTGGTTTGGAGGTCGATTGGTGACTGGTTGAATTGATGTGTTTGGTGGACGTAAGGTGCACCAAGGTTTTAACATGGTGCTTGTGCTCTAATTTTAGTAGATTAGGGTGAATATTGGTTTTATGGAAAATTAGCAAGAATTTAGAAAAGTGACGTTCCCGGGTTTTACGAAATTCGGGGCGTTACAGCATGGTATAATAATTTACAATTTGAGGACTGAAATTGATGTTTTTGAAAGTTGATGGACTAAAATGAATACTTTGAAAGTTGAGGGACTAAAATGAATATTTTCAAAAGTTGAGATTTATAAATATACATATATATATCATTTTAAATCAATATGAACAAAATCAAAAGACTTTAAAAATATGGGGGCTTAAATGATTGCTTTTAAACATTTGAGGACTAAAATGTAAATCCTTTAAAACTTGGGCTTAAAATCAAATAAAGTAAATCAGCAGGGACTGAAATAAAATGGATTTGATACTTAGGGGTTAAAATAATAACTTTTGAAATTTAGAGCTGAAATGATCATTTTAAAAACATAGGGAATGATTAAAACTATTTAAAAAAATAAAAGACTGAAATGATTAGTTCTACAACTATAAGGACTGAAATGAATATGTTCTCAAAAATTTGGGCTCAAAGAATAAATATAAAACCATATTTTCCTCCCTCTCTCTATTTTCGTCAATCAGAGCATTAGAGAGAGAGAGACCAAGGGCGGAGACAGAGAGGCTGGCGACGGGAGGGGCAAACTGCTCCGATATTAGCCGCTGCAGACGCCCACTCCGGCGGTTGGCGCCGCCATCACGTGGCGGCAACGGTGAATGGAGGTGGAGGTTGCTTGGGCGAATTTGGGTATGGAAAAATCTGAGACAACCGAGGCTCCGGTCAAAGCTTAGGGTGAATATTTCCGGTGATAAATCCGGTTGAAACTTCAAGGTAAGTATCGGGTTACTTTGTTTCTTGGTTTTGGGTTTTAAATATGGCTTGGGCAGTGGGCGATTTCGACTATGGAGGTGGAGTTACTCAGTGTTGACAGTGGCGGTTTTGGGTGCGGTTCGGTGGTGGAGGTAGTGAATGGCAACGCTTGGAGGTTTAATGTTTGGTTGGGCAATGTTTTTTGACTGTGGTTGGTGGGGATAATAGATTGTGGTCGGTGTTGGCTTGATTATGGTTGTGACTTGGTGTTTAGAATTCGACATTGGTGGTGGTGACGTGTGGTTGCTCCGAATTAGGGTGGTGGATTGTGGAAATTGTGAGTTGGAGGTTGCGGTTCGAGGCTCGATTAAGAGGCATCGTGGCGTTTGGATTTGTGTGTTCGAATGTAGCAGTTTCTGGTTGTGAATTTGATTGAGGCAGTGGCTGGTGAGAGGTTCGTTGACGATGATGATTTGGGTGTTTGTAATTTTGGCCAGTTTGTTGTGTGATGTTGAATTGAAGGTAGATGATGGCTTGGTTGAGGATTAAAGGCTGTGGTGGTTCGAATTGCTGGTATTACAGTTTGTGGTGAGGGCTGTTCTTGATGAATTTGAGGATTTTGGTTTGGAGGTCGATTGGTGACTGGTTGAATTGATGTGTTTGGTGGACGTAAGGTGCACCAAGGTTTTAACATGGTGCTTGTGCTCTAATTTTAGTAGATTAGGGTGAATATTGGTTTTATGGAAAATTAGCAAGAATTTTGGAAATAAGTATCGCTTGTGTAAGGAATGACTTGGTGAGGAAGAAGTTGTTGAATTAATTGGGCCAAGAAATGACTTATTGAGTTTTAAATGGGCTTGAATGATTGGTAAAAATATTTGGGCTCGATAAATTGGATTGGATTAAAACAGTTGAAATTTGGACTTAATATAATTAATACTTGGACTTTGAAAATAAACTGTGATATTGAAATATATTTGATAAAAATTAAAATTTGATTAAGTATTTGAATAAATTAAATTTTCCACTTAACTGGCTAGACGAGCACGCGTTTAAAAATAAAATAACTAAATGATGGGCAAGGTCGAAGCGACACGTTTTTAAAAATATTTATTTGAATAAAATCACGAAAATTCTCGGTCGCTACAAATTAGTTCAAACATATCATCACACTATTCTTCCATAGGACAATCATAACATTCATTAACTATCTATTCACCATAACTTGTGGTAATCATGTGACATGCCACTTATCACCATACCATATGACCTCAACATTTAATCATATCAATCTCCTTAAGATCACAGTATAATAACCATCATATATATCACAAGAACATTTCTACATCAATAATCAATAAATCACTAAAATCTTATATATACCAATCTCTCAATCTCAATAAATCTTAAATTTTACAATTCTTTACTCCCTCAGTTGCCTAGAAGTGTAGGCCATCACCTTGTCATATTGCATAAGAACACAACTGAGCCCTTTTAATTAAGCATCACTGTATATGAACAACCATTCATTTCCTTGTGGAATAGTTAAAATGGGCACAGTTGTCAACCGTGTTTCACAATCCGAACTCCACTGAAATTTTGTATCATTTCTAGTCAACTTAGTCAACAGTGAGGCAATCTTGGAAAATTCCTCGACAAATCTCCGGTAGTAACCAGCTAATCCGAGAAAACTACGAACTTCTTGAACATTATATGGCATCGCCAAACTTCCTCAATCTTACTCGGATCAACATTAATACCTTCCCTTGATACAACATGCCCCAAGAATGACACCCTGTAGCGCCCCGAGTTCCGTATACCCGATTCACTACGTCATTTTCTGTCTAAATTTTTCGAATAATATTTTTGCGGAAGAAATAATTGAAATTCATTTTTGGCAACATTAAATAAACTGTAATGGCCGCTAAAATTGAAAACATTTATGAAACCATTTGAAATAGTAAATCGAACCATTAATATTGTAAAGAAATTGCCAATATCATAATTTCTCAAATAAATGAACTTCTCTAAATTATTCGATTGTTTGGAAAATACGGAAATCATTAACGTCAAACTTTCAACCGTTCAACGATTATTGCCACCATCATTCATCGCTCGCCACCGTCTCCGAAATCTGCAAAACTGTTAAAAGTAGGGTGAGTATTTCATGGGGGAAATACTCAGTAGACTCATCGCAAATTAATTTAATTTATAAGATGATTAAACACATAAATCCCGGCTCTTTATAAAACGGGCATTGATAGAGCTTCTTTATAAAACTGCTCTTGATAAAACTCATATTGTGCATTACAGCACGGGACATATTTTGCAAATCATAGGCTCTTTGAAAACAGCTCTTTGAAAACCATATACTTATAAAAATATTTTAATTATGCCAAGCATAATTTCTTTTGAAAGCATAACATAAGATATGATTGAAATCCTCATAAACATAAATAGACACAAGAACTTTACCGAACTTAGGTGGCAAGAATTCTTATGCAGTAAAATCATAATAACAGTAAGTTTTCATCATAACATAGGATAAAATCGAAATCCTCGTAAACATAAGAATTTTACCGAACTTAGGTGGCAAGAATTCTTATGTAGTAAGTATACCAAGCATAATTTTCTGAAATTCATAGGGATCAATTGCATCATAACATAAGATAGGATCGAAATCCTCATAAACATATGCGACAGGAATTTTACCGAACTTAGGTGGTAAATCCTCATAAACATATGGAAAGATAGGAATTTTACCGAACTTCGTGGCAAATCCTCATAAACATAGGAGACACAAGAATGTTACCGAACTTAGGTGGCAAGAATTCTTATGTGTAGCGCTACTAAAACTCCGGTCCCCTTAACATATCATAACTTATCATATGGGACCCAAAACAATCTTGGTAGATTGATTTCATAGCAATGATCCAAAAAAACATTTTCGTGAAGCATAGGGTATACTTACTTTTCGTAAAAACATAAAGTATATTTTCTTTTCATAAAAACATACTTACTTTTCATAACAACATAAGGTATATTTACCTTTCATAAAAACATACTTGTTTTTCTTAAAAATTGACTTTCACAAGTCACATGACATTCATATGAAATCATAATTTAAATCAATTAATAAGTGCGAGTCTACCTCAAATCCGACGAGTGCAAAGTTGAGCGGGAATGACTTCAATTTCTTTAAATTCTCCGTACGCTTCGTCTTAGCCAATAAGTCACTTTAGTATATCGAATATATAGTTCAAAATGATAAATTATAATTTGAGGACTAAAATTGATGTTTTGAAAGTTGAGGGACTAAAATGAATACTTTTGAAAGTTCAGGGACTAAAATAGATATTTTGAAAGTTGAGGGATTAAAATGAATACTTTGAAACTTGGGCTTAAAAGTAAATCAGCAGGTATTGAAATAAAAGAGTTTAAAGTTAAAGGGCTGAAGTAAATCATTTAAAACTTTGGGGCTGAAATTGATGATTTTAAAACTAAAAGGACTGAATGGAAACAAATTAAAATGTCAGGGACTGATTTGCAAATTCTGGAAAGTTAAATATTAAAATATCAATTCTTTACTTCTC
Source organism: Ligustrum vulgare (assembly GCA_963555705.1). Lineage (NCBI taxonomy): Eukaryota > Viridiplantae > Streptophyta > Magnoliopsida > Lamiales > Oleaceae > Ligustrum > Ligustrum vulgare. The sequence continues at coordinate 25,277,909 of OY743171.1, forward strand.
TCTCTCATTCGTTTCGATTTCACTCTCTCTCTCTACCATTCTCTCACTCTCAGAGAACAAAAAAGGGCGGAGGAGGCGATCGACTGATTTATCAAATCCGCCGGCGATTCGTCGGCGACAATGCGGCGCTATCACCGCCGTTGGGTGGCGGTGACTAAGGGAAAGAATTGGTAGCAAAAAGACAGAATTTGGTGCTGATTTGAGTGTTTTGATGTGCGAAACCGAGGCTTCAAGGTCGCGGTTTAGGTCGTGATTTCTCCGGCTACAATTCCGGTGTTGGTCGAAGGTAAGTCTTGGCTTGTTCTGGGTTTTGGGTTTTATTTTGATTTGCGATTTGGAGTTGGGTTTGATGTTTTGGATCGGAGGTTAGGTGGTGATGATTCTGGGTAGTAGGCTGGTGGTAGTGTTGTGGTTTGGGTGTGGAGATGATGCCGGTGCTGATGGAGGTTGGTGGCGTGATGAGATTAAGATTCGGCAGTGATGGTAGGACTGTGCTTGCAGGCGATTGGCAATGGTTCTGTGAAGGGCTGCAACCGGTGGTTTGGGTTGCTGCAAGCTGTCGAGGTTGCAGTAAAATTGATCATGGTGTTGATAAGGGATTTTGGCTATGGTGGAGGTGCTGATGTTCAGACTTGTGGTGTTGGAATTGTGGCATGGTGGCAGTATGGTCTGCGTGATGGCAGAGTGATGGACGGTGAGGCAGTGTGGGTGGACTGTGGTTGCACTCGTCTGGGATGGAGATGGAGCTTGGTGCAGGTGATGAAGATGTATGCTTATATATATTGTATTGTGGAATCTAAGTACATGGAAGTGTGAGTTGTGCCATGAGTATTGAAATGAAGATGGGGTAGATGATGATAATGATGAAGATGCTTTGCTTTGGTGTTTGTATAATGAGATGGAATATGAAATAGATGTAAAATTTATATATATAATGATGATGTTTTTGTATAAGGAATTGTATTAAAACTGATATATTTTGGACTGAAAATAAATTTGAATAAGGAAAATTGAAATATTTTAATAAGTTTGGAATTCAAAATAATTTTGAAAATAATACTTTGAATAAACAATTAAAATAACATAATTTTAGAAATTCGGACATTTAATTTAAAATCGAACAAATTCGATATTTCTTGACTTGGCTAGACGAATCCGTCGCGGCGTTAACTTCAAAACAATGAGTGAAATAGTAGCGACACAATTTTCTAAATATTAAAATAATTATTTATTGCATAAAAATTCTGGATCGCTATAATCTTACCTCCTTAAAATAATTTCGTCCTCGAAATTAAACTTACTTAATCTTATAATTTCTGAATACTTAATCAGAATCTCTTCTTCTTATCATCGAATATTCTCAAAATAATCAAAACAATTCCCAATCGTATGTAAAAATTTCATCAAATCTTTACTGACATATCGTATCATAATAATTTTTCCTTTCTTATCATCGAAAATTCCCAAAATAATCAAAGAATTACCTGAATATTCTCTCTACGTAACATATCAACATAATATCATCAACTTATCTTTCCAATATTTGTAACCCAAAATTCAGTAAACAAATATCTCCCAAAACTAAGATTCTATACTTAAATGTCACCACATTTCCTGCAAAGTATTTCTTTCACTTGTATATACGTATGAATTCTGATTCAATACGGTACTCATTTTACTTTCCACGTATCATCACACTATACCAAGATTATCATTTATTAAAACAAAATATCAGTACCCATAATCCAAGAAAATATTCCAAATCTCCAATCAAATCTCCTTTATCGATAAAATTTAACAGCGCATTACTTCTTGTCTCCTCTTTTCATTAAAATAATCCTGCGCTTTCTTGCTGGTCACAACATCACGCGGATTCACTCAGATCCTTGCGCTTTTAAATAGTTCATGCTGAGAAGAGGTTGAATCATCAAACAATGGATATCATTCTTTCTAACATTCGCAAGTATTATTCCAGTCTTCCTATGAATGATCTGAGAAAGATCTATAAAATAAGGCTCGAAAGATTGAGGTTGCTAATGGCTCATGATATTCCAGAAGATGTTCGCTGGTTGATAGAAGCAAAGGTTCGACTATCTGGTGAATTACCATCAACATTTCCAAAGCACATGCCTGGTTTAGGCAAAAGCACGTTCGCAAAGAAACGAAGAGCAAAAAGACTGGGTGGTTGCTACAAATGTGCTCGTTGGAACTGTAATACTCGTTGCAAATCAGTAGGATATTCTTCTACTAATCGGGATGATAAAATCGAATTCATAAAGGGTGGACTGAGTAAGGAGTCTTTGGATGATATTCGACTGACTCTTGAGACGCACCCAAGTGGTTATGTACAACGTGAACTTCTCTCCTTATACGCTCAGTTTAACGAGGACAAAAATCGTTATAGTCTCCAAAATATAATATCGAAAGATCCTGTTTGCCAGTCTGTTTTACAAAATGAGGCTTCTGGCAGTTCAGCAATGATATAAGGTAAATCTTTTAAAATATTTTGCTGCTTTCTTTCACGCGTTTTGAAAATAAAATATATTTTCCTTTTCTCGAGTTTTGATAAAGCTGGAAATAAAATATTAAATCGCCGAAAGGTGACAGCCTCGATACGATAAAAATATTCAAAAGTGGGCTGATTTTGTCAAAAGTAAATCTTTACTTTTTTCAGAATCAATCAAAACAGTAAATTTTTCCGGCTTTAAATAGCCAAACATATTTCATAGTTCAGGCATCCCAAAATCACATCTTCTTCGTAAGTTTTCCCTTCTTTACTATCAAAGATGGAAGCACCAAAACTTCGACAGATCAAAACTATTTGTGTATTTTGTGGATCAAAAGTAGGGAAAGGCTTCGGTTATCTAGAAGCGGCCGTAGATCTTGGAAAGAAACTGGGGGAAAAAGGTATCACTCTTGTATATGGGGGTGGTAGCAGTGGTCTAATGGGTTGTGTTTCCCAATCTGCTCTTGCAGAGAAATCAAAAGTAATCGGTGTCATACCTGTCCCTTTGGTAGATGTTGCAGGCAAAACACGAGGGCATGAAGTTCAAACCTTATCCATCCATGAACGCATAACTTGTATGCTATATGGTTCTGATGCCTTTATAGCCCTGCCCGGAGGTTTTAGTACCTTAGAAGAAATCTTTAACATTACCTCGTGGGCTCAACTAGATCTCCATACTAAGCCTATTGGGCTTCTGAATGTTAACAATTTCTTTGATGGTTTGTTAACCTTTCTTGATTATGCTGTGGAACAGGGATTCATCTCTCCATTTTCCAGAAGGCTTCTTATTTCTGCTCCTACTATTGATGAACTACTGGATAAGCTGCAGTCATATATCTCAATACAAGATCCAGCAGGGGTTAAGATAGATTGGTCGCAAGGAAGGGGAATCAAGCGAAAATGGAGTCCGGTTAATGTAAATTTAACTCTTTGAATCTTAGAATAGGTGGGGGTAGAGTACGGAGTATTCTCACTCTCGAGACACCCCTCCATTTACTAGGATTTCCTTAATGTTTAAATCTTGTGTGTACTTCAAAGATTCCAGGTGGTAGATTACGGAGTATTCTTACTCTCGAAACACACCTCTTTGAAGGTTTCTTTATTTCCTCAAAAGATCAGAGGTGGTAGGATACGGCTACTCCGGAAACACATCTCTCATTCTGAGGATCTTTCCATGTTTTTCTCTTATGCTTTCGTGTGTTTCATGTATTTCCTTTCCAGTGTGACTCTTGTGTGTTCTCCTTATGAGAAAATAATAAAATCTCTGCTATCATCTACTAAATCTCGTTTGTGATGTAAATGATCTTGCATGTCTAACCTTAATTCCTTTAGTGGATGCTTATCATATTATGCTCTTAATTCCAAATGATAAAATTCTGGATAAAGTCTCCCTTGTAATTTGGACTTATCCAAACCATAAGCATACTTCATAACTCACAATAATAAATAACTCCACATTTGATCACAACGATCTAAAAATATTGAAAACGATTCCAACACTTCAATATCATCAAAATATCCCATAATTCAATTCATAATTCCTCAACATAGAAATTTCAAATCATATTTTTCAATATCACAATATCACTTCCTTCCATACCTTAATTGGCTCAAAAGTTACTCATACTTATAAATATATGCCATAAATCATATTCCCAAAATTTATTCACAAAGCCAAACTTCATAATAAATTTCTCTTCAACATAGAGGCATAATAAATTAACTCAACATAATATCCATTACTTAATTCTCAATAAAATCATATTATTCCCATTATGCTCAACACTCGTTTTCTTAAAAAAAATTTCTCATAATCATACATTAAAGCATATAAGTTATGACAAAGCATAACAACATCATTATTTTCGAAGAAATACATTCTTATTTCTCATAAATCATAAGCATCCGAAATACTCTTCATTCTTTCTCATAAATCAATAAAATGAGTTTTCGAAATACTGAAATAACTGTAAACATCATAAACTTCTTTACCTCGGAGTTGGTGGAACGAATGATGGCAGTGGCAATCTTCATCAATAAAATTTTATAATGGAAAATATTTCTTGAAAATTCTTTTTGAAAATTTTTCCAGTCTACAGAAACGCAGACTAGCTCTGATACCAACTTGTAGCGCCCCGAGTTCCGTATACCCGATTCACTACGTCATTTTCTGTCTAAATTTTTCGAATAATATTTTTGCGGAAGAAATAATTGAAATTCATTTTTGGCAACATTAAATAAACTGTAATGGCCGCTAAAATTGAAAACATTTATGAAACCATTTGAAATAGTAAATCGAACCATTAATATTGTAAAGAAATTGCCAATATCATAATTTCTCAAATAAATGAACTTCTCTAAATTATTCGATTGTTTGGAAAATACGGAAATCATTAACGTCAAACTTTCAACCGTTCAACGATTATTGCCACCATCATTCATCGCTCGCCACCGTCTCCGAAATCTGCAAAACTGTTAAAAGTAGGGTGAGTATTTCATGGGGGAAATACTCAGTAGACTCATCGCAAATTAATTTAATTTATAAGATGATTAAACACATAAATCCCGGCTCTTTATAAAACGGGCATTGATAGAGCTTCTTTATAAAACTGCTCTTGATAAAACTCATATTGTGCATTACAGCACGGGACATATTTTGCAAATCATAGGCTCTTTGAAAACAGCTCTTTGAAAACCATATACTTATAAAAATATTTTAATTATGCCAAGCATAATTTCTTTTGAAAGCATAACATAAGATATGATTGAAATCCTCATAAACATAAATAGACACAAGAACTTTACCGAACTTAGGTGGCAAGAATTCTTATGCAGTAAAATCATAATAACAGTAAGTTTTCATCATAACATAGGATAAAATCGAAATCCTCGTAAACATAAGAATTTTACCGAACTTAGGTGGCAAGAATTCTTATGTAGTAAGTATACCAAGCATAATTTTCTGAAATTCATAGGGATCAATTGCATCATAACATAAGATAGGATCGAAATCCTCATAAACATATGCGACAGGAATTTTACCGAACTTAGGTGGTAAATCCTCATAAACATATGGAAAGATAGGAATTTTACCGAACTTCGTGGCAAATCCTCATAAACATAGGAGACACAAGAATGTTACCGAACTTAGGTGGCAAGAATTCTTATGTGTAGCGCTACTAAAACTCCGGTCCCCTTAACATATCATAACTTATCATATGGGACCCAAAACAATCTTGGTAGATTGATTTCATAGCAATGATCCAAAAAAACATTTTCGTGAAGCATAGGGTATACTTACTTTTCGTAAAAACATAAAGTATATTTTCTTTTCATAAAAACATACTTACTTTTCATAACAACATAAGGTATATTTACCTTTCATAAAAACATACTTGTTTTTCTTAAAAATTGACTTTCACAAGTCACATGACATTCATATGAAATCATAATTTAAATCAATTAATAAGTGCGAGTCTACCTCAAATCCGACGAGTGCAAAGTTGAGCGGGAATGACTTCAATTTCTTTAAATTCTCCGTACGCTTCGTCTTAGCCAATAAGTCACTTTAGTATATCGAATATATAGTTCAAAATGATAAATTATAATTTGAGGACTAAAATTGATGTTTTGAAAGTTGAGGGACTAAAATGAATACTTTTGAAAGTTCAGGGACTAAAATAGATATTTTGAAAGTTGAGGGATTAAAATGAATACTTTGAAACTTGGGCTTAAAAGTAAATCAGCAGGTATTGAAATAAAAGAGTTTAAAGTTAAAGGGCTGAAGTAAATCATTTAAAACTTTGGGGCTGAAATTGATGATTTTAAAACTAAAAGGACTGAATGGAAACAAATTAAAATGTCAGGGACTGATTTGCAAATTCTGGAAAGTTAAATATTAAAATATCAATTCTTTACTTCTCTCTCTCATTCGTTTCGATTTCACTCTCTCTCTCTACCATTCTCTCACTCTCAGAGAACAAAAAAGGGCGGAGGAGGCGATCGACTGATTTATCAAATCCGCCGGCGATTCGTCGGCGACAATGCGGCGCTATCACCGCCATTGGGTGGCGGTGACTAAGGGAAAGAATTGGTAGCAAAAAGACAGAATTTGGTGCTGATTTGAGTGTTTTGATGTGCGAAACCGAGGCTTCAAGGTCGCGGTTTAGGTCGTGATTTCTCCGGCTACAATTCCGGTGTTGGTCGAAGGTAAGTCTTGGCTTGTTCTGGGTTTTGGGTTTTATTTTGATTTGCGATTTGGAGTTGGGTTTGATGTTTTGGATCGGAGGTTAGGTGGTGATGATTCTGGGTAGTAGGCTGGTGGTAGTGTTGTGGTTTGGGTGTGGAGATGATGCCGGTGCTGATGGAGGTTGGTGGCGTGATGAGATTAAGATTCGGCAGTGATGGTAGGACTGTGCTTGCAGGCGATTGGCAATGGTTCTGTGAAGGGCTGCAACCGGTGGTTTGGGTTGCTGCAAGCTGTCGAGGTTGCAGTAAAATTGATCATGGTGTTGATAAGGGATTTTGGCTATGGTGGAGGTGCTGATGTTCAGACTTGTGGTGTTGGAATTGTGGCATGGTGGCAGTATGGTCTGCGTGATGGCAGAGTGATGGACGGTGAGGCAGTGTGGGTGGACTGTGGTTGCACTCGTCTGGGATGGAGATGGAGCTTGGTGCAGGTGATGAAGATGTATGCTTATATATATTGTATTGTGGAATCTAAGTACATGGAAGTGTGAGTTGTGCCATGAGTATTGAAATGAAGATGGGGTAGATGATGATAATGATGAAGATGCTTTGCTTTGGTGTTTGTATAATGAGATGGAATATGAAATAGATGTAAAATTTATATATATAATGATGATGTTTTTGTATAAGGAATTGTATTAAAACTGATATATTTTGGACTGAAAATAAATTTGAATAAGGAAAATTGAAATATTTTAATAAATTTGGAATTCAAAATAATTTTGAAAATAATACTTTGAATAAACAATTAAAATAACATAATTTTAGAAATTCGGACATTTAATTTAAAATCGAACAAATTCGATATTTCTTGACTTGGCTAGACGAATCCGTCGCGGCGTTAACTTCAAAACAATGAGTGAAATAGTAGCGACACAATTTTCTAAATATTAAAATAATTATTTATTGCATAAAAATTCTGGATCGCTATACACCCTATTCAGCCAGAACTCACACTTCTTAAACTTAGTAAAAATTTCTCTTCTCTAAGTTTCTAAAGCACGATCCTCAAATGTTTTGTTTTTTCTCAGACCTCGAATAGATCAATATGTCATCAATGAAAACTATAACAACTTGGTCCAAATATTCTTTAAAGACCCAATGCATTAAGTCCATAAATGCTGCAAGGGTATTTGTTAACCTAAACAACAACACTAAGAATTCATAATGCCCATATCTAGTACAGAAAGATGTCCTTGAAATGTCCTCTTCCTTGATCCTCAATTGATGGTAACCAAATCGCAGATCAATCTTAGAAAAATACCCTGAAGCTGATCAAACAGGTCGTCAATTCTTGGCAATTGATATTTATTCTTAATTTTAATTGTCACCATATTCAATTCTCTGTAGTATATGCAAGGTCTCATAGGACCATCTCGCTTCTTTACGGATAACATAGGCGCACCCCATGGTGGAAAGCTACATTGAACACAACACTTGTCCATAAGATCATGTAATTGCTCATTGAGCTCTTTAAGTTCAGGAAGAGCCATTCGATATGGAGCCTTAGACATTGGGGCGGTTCCAGGCACTAAGTCGATGCTGAAGTCAATCTCTATTTCAAGTGGTAGATCATAAAGATCTTCTAAAAACACATCTTGATATTCTCGAACGATCGCAGTTTGTTCGAGAGAGAGGTTTTTCGACTGTCTTAGTAACCTCAATTAGTGCCAGCCAAGTAGGCTTTACAATCTTATTCTATCAATTGACGAGCCTTTATCGTAGACATAATTGGAATAGAAGGTTTCACCTAAACTCCAATAAAGCAAAAAGGGGTCGTTTGGGGGTTCGATCACCACTTTCTTGTCATGACAATCACTTGAAGCGTGGTACCTAGATAACCAGTTCATTCCCAGAATGACATCAAAATCATGGATATCTATTTTATAAGATTTTCCAACCAATCATGCCCTCTCATTACTATTGGGCAGTCTCTCAACACATAACTTGAGTTCAACAATTCTTCAAATGGTGTTGACAATCTAAACTTGGTCTCCAATTACGGAGACGGATAACTCAATTTTTTTCTATGAAGGTGAGATTAGCAACTCAGTGGGTAGTCCCGAAATCAAACATAAACATGATAAGTGTCTAACACTAAGTTCGATGACTTCTCAACTTCCGACTTGGATATAATATACATTCTTGCCGATTTAGTCTCCATGACTCAAAGCACTATTCGCATTCACTTCATATCTTTCACATAAGGAACTTATAAACATTACCCAATTTTATAATAATCATTACCATCTCATTTTCTCATTTACATAATGAAGGTATACACGCCATATTCATTAACAACATCCTTAACCTTTAACTTTACAACATTACATATTAACATGCAAAAACTTACAATACTGGAAACATTACCATGCATTTACTAACTTGAACAGAAATTTAACTTACCAGATGATCGAGGGAGAAGCACTTGAGGCGTGACTCAGTACCCGAACCATTTTCAAATAAATTTTAAAATTCTACAGAATCGCTTTTAAAACTCTTAGCTCTGATACGAAAAATGGAACACCCCAAGTTTAAAATCTTAAACCTAGGCATATTAACTTCCATTCACATTATATGCGGAAATAATCGTTTAAAACATTTAAACTTTTCATTTTCTATGATAAAATTTTACAAAAATTTCGGCAGAGTCTAATCTATAACTTTGACATAACCAACCTGTAGAGGGACATCATACTTACAATACATATACAATTCTCAACCCATTTAAATCCAACATTCAACATCCAACCAAAATTCCAAAATTTAACTCCAACATTAATTCCCAAACTCCTCAACGATAATACCTTGAAGTAAAAATTTATAAATTCCTGTAACATAGTATGAACTAATAACGGGAAATACCATACTTATTTTAACTAAGAACTGACAAACTAATTCAAAATGATTTATCAATTTTAAAGAATAACCAATAAAATAATTTGTGAAAACCATTGATTCGTTTATAAAAGGAATGAAATTATGAGTACTGTCCGAGTCAACTGCCAAATGCTCTCCTCAAATCATCTAACTTTCATCACTTGAAATGTTGGGGAGGGATTGGGGTGAGCTAAAGCTTAGTAAGTAAACTTTATGCATGAAATGCATGCTTATGATACGAATGCTTTAAAAATTCCATATATGTATCCCCCATTTACTTTACTTTCCAGAACTTTCAAACTTTCACTTCATTTCCATCGCGAGCTCGCTTGGTGTATCTTCTAGTCAATCGGAGAGCAGTGGGAAATTCTTATTTGGAACCAGGTTAACATTCACATTTCCACTGCAAAGCGGTTTAACATTCACTTTCCCACCGCATAGCTGTTTTGAACATTCCTTCGCAAAGCGACTTAATTCGGGTACGCCGGTCCCCCGCACCCCATTTCCCACTCACTTCTTTCATGACCTAGAAGTACACCCATTCTTTCTTAAAAATTTGGGATACATAACTTTTGAACAAACTTGCACCTTGACACATTTCTTTCATTTAAAAACATTTGACTTCTCAATTTCGATGCCAATGCATGCTTGATGATGCAATGACATGATAACGTGCATGCTTGAACATTCTTCTTCATAATATATACTTTCATAAAGTAAACAAAATTCATCAAAGTAAGTAAGTTACAAGACAGTCATTTACACATTTCACATTTACATTCAACTTCTATAAAAATAGGGGGAAGTTTACTTACCTGACGTTCTTAGTATTTATCGTTGTCTGGATTTGCAAGTGGAAGAGTCTCAGATGCTCGTGACGTCAATGTACCCAGTAATCCTAATTTATATCAATTCATTAAATAAAATATACTTCCAGTTCAAAAATCACATTTAAAAACTCCTAACCGAGGTCAAGACTTCCCATGTGACTTACAATTTACTCAAATGTGTCAATAAGCCATGTCTTAACACATATAATATCATATTCGAAGTAATATATTAGATTCAAAGAAAATTTGAAATCTTTCTTACATATAAATTTACACGAGTCAAAACTAGACAATACTCATTCCAAAAAAAATGATTTTTACGTTATAAGCTATAAATTCACAAATTTAAACACAAACTCAATTTAAACTAATAAATTCCTAAATTTCTAAAATCTGAAAATTAATCCACATACCTTTATCATTCTTTTCCAAAACTGAAAGTTAAAAACTCATTTATATTACTTTCCCAAAATTTGATATTTACAGAATTACTCGAAGATTAACTAAAAATTTCAATTAACCTAATTATGAAATTCATAATTCCTTACACACACAAAAGTCAATATATACATACATATATACACATTACCCAATGAAATTAGCATCAAAAATCTGAAAATAACTCCCAAAATCTGAATTTGTATATATGCGCACATAAAAATCCGAAATTTACATATTTACACACCTATACATACATAATAATATATACCTACACCTAAGCACCTTACCCATCGATTTTAACAAACAAAATTCTGAAATTAACCTTTAAGATCTGAAATTTTATGTAGAAGATACATACATAAACGTTATTTACATAGAAATCCATATATATATATATATATATATATATATATATATATATATATATATACATGTGTATATCGAAATGTGTGTGTGTGAAAGTGGGTGCGTGTGCGTGTATGGGGGCGGGGGCTGCACTTACGGTGAGAGGGAGGGGGGGCAGCGGTGGTCGCCGGTGTGCGCCACAAGGGGGAGGTTCAGTGAAGTTGAGTCCTGTCAAGAGTGAGGCGAGAGAGAGAGACCGAGGTAGAGAGGAGTTGGGTGTAGGGAGAGATCGAGAGTGAGAGGAACGGGTCTGAGGACGAGAGGTTAGATTAGGTTTAGATATAATCTTTTGGAATTTGCAAATTGGTCCCTCTTTTCCCTTAAGTACATATTTTAGTCCATAAGTTCTATTTACTCTCCAATCGTCGTCAAATTACCCCCCAATTTCCAATTTAACAAAATAAGATAGAAAATAGCAAGCTTAAGCAATAAAACAATTATTCACATAAATTGTAAGTAAACAAATTATAATTTTCTAATTGGCACATTGAGCGAGACGGCGTAGAAGTCCTTCCACTGCAAAATAATTAAAATTATAGATAATAATAATTATCAACTTAAAATGCACAACAACCTTACATAATTTTTTATGTGAAATTTAAAATTGCGCTTAAAAATAAAAAGCGGTCTTACATCTCTAGATGGAACAGTCACAATATAACTGATATTTTGTATAACAGGTATCCTACCCAACTTCCTTACATACTCAGTAGATACAAATGAATGTGTAGCTCCAGAATCAAATAGAACAATTGCTGGAATGCCATAGGGAGAAAGTTTAATTGTTACCACTGATGGGTTTGTCTCAGTATCTTCTCGCAAATACTCTAGCTGGTACTTTCTTCTGTTCTGTGGGACTAGGATTGATTGGGCATGCTTTAGTAAGATGTCCGACTGTTGGATTGAAATCGCAAGTGCACGATATCGTAAACAAGTAATAAAGTGGACTTTTGAGTCCGAGTTGTCGATCCCACGAGGACTAGTTAATTCGTTATAAATTTACTTCGATTCTAAAATTCCTAAACTAAAACAAAAACTAACTAAGAAAATAAAATTGTAAACAATCCAAAAACGACAATAAAATTTGAGAATAAGTGAAATAAACAATGCAATTAAAATAAAAATAGAAAATTAAACTAAAAGCAATTAATAAAAGCAAGAAACAAATGTGGTAGTTTTTCTATCAATTAAATGAATATCGGGACTAACGATTTAGAAGTAATGTTCTAGCTCAATTTTTCATCTTAAGTTGTTTTCTAAAGTTGTATTTGGTCGTATTCACGCATATATCTAATTTATCTCTCTCGAGTTCAAATTAGGTTTATTTAATTAAGTCAACCATGTATCTCTATAGCGGGTCAGAGTTCTCCTTAGCTAAATGCATTAAATTTCCTCGAAATTCATAAGTGACCACAAGCAACCACAAATTCATCTCTCTGTCTTTTTGTTGAAATTGTCGGATTTTATTATGTGATCTAATTGTTAACTCACCTCTCGGATTATGAAAATAACCATTAAATCATGAATTGGTGATTAAGCAACTCAAGCATTAAATGCAATAATAAAATCAATACATAAAAATAAAGTACCAACTTGAGAATTAAAATAAAACTGAAAGCATTAAATCTATATCGTCAATCCTGATTTAAAATTTAGCTACTCATATTCTTGGAATAAAAAGTAATAAATAATGTAAACAAAACCCATAGTTTGAAGAATTCAAGAATTAGCATCGCCTCGCACCAACAAAATCAGTCCAGTTGTGCCCCTTTCTTTTGTTTCCAGTCGGCTTCTCCAATCTCCTAAGAATTTGACGTTGAAATCCCAAAATTATGATGTTCTTAGGTGAGGAAAATGTCTGATTTTCGTGCAAGACAAGTATCTTATATAGTTGGTGAAGAGACCTAGTTGAAGAAGGAAAGAAATTCGTCAAACCTGCGAGAGTCTTTTCTTACATCTTCACAGCGTTTAGTATTTCGACCATATCTTTCTATTACCTTATCTAATTGAGGTGATTCAAATTGCGTTAGAAGGACAACTTAAAGGAATACAATTCTTCCTGAAATAGGATTTCTCTAGAATCTTGTGCGGTTAGAATCAATTTTACGGTAATATTCTTATCATATTCCATTCCTTTTTAGCTTCTACTTGAATCCAATTGACTCCTACTCAAAGTATTGTCTTGTGATCCAAGTCAATCATTGGATATTTGCAAGTTGTTCTCTCATGTTTAATTTACTTTTCAGTCCTTCAACTTCTAATTCCTTTACTTTGTCACATTGTATCTTTCCCATTGATGTCATTAGCCTCTCAATTGTCCAATTTAGCTCCAATTAGCATCCGAATATGAATTTTGCTACAATTTCTTATTTTTCTTGATTTTGGGATAAAACTTGAAATAATGACAAATAAACAGAAAATAAATAGAGTTTATTCATGAAAAACATTATAATATTCTAATTTTGATAGATAAATAAGTGTATAAAATACATTTATCACCGACCCTTCCATAAACATAACATGTCCTAGTCTCTGTAGGACACGCTCCAGTATGTTGTCCACCACATCTAGGGCAAGATGGTTGTGATATTGAGCTTTTGTCTTGATCTATCTTCAAACGTTTACTCTGGTTCCATTGTTGTTGTCCTTTCATTTGTTGAAATTTTTGTTTTTGATTCTGACCCTGGAATGTTCTTCTCTTATCATCTCTCACCCAGTGTTGTCCTTGTCCATGTCTAAATTGTCGTCTAGCCTCCTGAGCACGACTAATTCTTTGTTCAGCTTGTTCTGCAACCAATGCCATCTCAGTTATTTGTGAATATGATACCCCTTGGATTCCTGCCATGTTTACATCTCTATATATCTCTGGCCTTAATCCCTCGAGGAGTCTTTCAACTTTGAGTGCATCAGTACTAACCGCATGTGTAGCAAATCTTGATAATTGTTCAAACTTATGAATATATTCTCCCACTATCATACTCCCTTGTCTTAACTGTATGAACTCATTCATCTTTGTGGTTTTAACTGACGCTATAAAATATTTGTTATGAAACAACTCTTTAAATCTATCCCAAGTCATAGCATTTACATCTTCTATACTTCTCATGGTATCCCATCAATGTCCCGCACTTTCTCATAACATGAAGGATGCACAATAACTTTTTCCACTTCAGAAACTCTACTGTATCTAAACATGTTCTCTAAAGTTCTCAACCAATCTTCTACTGCTGTTGGGTCTAAAGCATCTTCAAATATTGGTGGGTTTAACTTTCTGAATCTTTCTCCAACTGTATCGTTTTGTTTAGCTCTCTGTGGTTGTTGTACAAATTCAGCCCTTTGTTATTCTCTCATCTCCATTTGTTGCAATAATTGTTGAATATGTTGTGATTGGCACTCAACCAACTGAATAAGTCTATTAATTATAACATCACGATTATTATCTGGGATAGATGCCTCTTGTCTAGGGTTTTGGCTCCACCACTACTTTCACCTCCGGTTCTCACCATAACTATTATAACTACATATAAAATTTTGGCCAACATGATTCATGAAACATTAAAGGGTAATGCAATTAAGTAAAACTTAATTGCATAGATGTGCTCTTTCATAGTCCGAGATCACGTACATGGACAGTCTACAGAATCACAAAGCCATGCTCTGATACCACTCTCTTTCACACCCCTTTTTAATAGATAATTTTGTATAAAAGTTGAAAACTAATTACTCGATTTAAATATGCTATCAATTTTTTTTTTAAATATGGCGTAAGCATTCTCACAATATAACAAAAGTATATCGAGATAAAAGACTATATAAACTCACTGAAAACATTGTACATTGAGGTTACAAAAGTATAAACAACCCCACTTTATAAGTCATATGTACTTGCATTACAAGATTCCGAAATACAGTACAAAAGTTTTGAGAACAAAATAGTAGCCCACAAAATAATCCTCCAGGTCGTCATCCATGTACATTGACCTTCGAAATCCTATAATAGCTTCACAGCCAGCAAGATCATCTATGAACTTGCATGCTGACCTACAATGCAAGAACTACACGAGCTAATGCCCAATAAGTAAAAATCATGCATGCCACGATTATGAATACACAATCGTACAATTTCCATCAATAACATAAAGTTATAAATGCATCATATTCAAATATTGATCAAGATGAGCTCAAAACATTTTGATCGAAATCATTTCTTTTCAATAGGCCCTTGACCAATCTACTTTACACCAGAAAGAGCTCTATACAATATAAAATCAATATCAATAATCCAATGACCAATATGTCATTGACACAATCGAGTGGACCAGCCCTCCTGTGACCACTAGAGGTACATCTCCTATCGGCCTCTATGATCACCGAAGAAGTATCTCACACACGGTGTCAATAATCATAATATAACAAAGGAAAAGTCAAGTGGTCCACCCTCCCGTTACCCACCAAGGACTCCCCCTATCTCTCCTTCTGTTCACCAAGAGGTCTCACTTATTTGCCAACAAATATCACAACATGCCTTGCATTCCTCGGTGCCCTAGTAGCGGTCAATAAAACATTTTGCAATATGATTCACTTCTCAAATCATGTCATGCGTGCTAGATATCAAACTTTATGGTATGTCGTGCATGCACGTGCCAATGCTCATGCATAAAATACATTATAAAAATGATGTCTAGAGCACATTCAATCATCGTGTTCAACATAAGATATAAAACTTTCCAACAATTACAATGTTCTTGCATTGTAGTTGTAAATGGATTTCTTCACTTACCTTTTGCCACTGTGTGTGTGTTCTCTACGGAATAATTCAAGTCCTTTCCACTTAAAGGCGTCAAATAATCTGTATTGTTACTTAATATCAAACACGGCTCTTAGGTTCACAATCTTAATACACACATTCCTTCATTAGGACTATTATTGTCAAGACAATCTATATAACACCAAGACTTCAAGTTGTAGCCCAAAACTTCCCCCTATTTCCAAGTTCAATGTAGGTAAAACACGTTTATTTGGATCAATAATGTCCTAACACTCATTCAAATCAACTTCCATCACTTTAGAGGTGAATGGTAAACATGCAAGGGTGAAACTATGCAAATTCTGAAAATGGACCGATTCTGATTTTAAATTTCAGCTGCGGCGCAGGTTGATTCATTCCCATTTTCACACCCTTAATCATATCCATTCATTCCAAAATTCTTACCATACATTTATGACATGTATATGAAGGTAATCAAGTCCCAAAATCACACAAATTTCAGGACTTAAAGCCTAAAAAACAATTCATTTCACAGTACATCAAACTAAGAATTTCACAAAGGCTGTTTTGAGTTCCACTATAATTGTCATGCTTCAAGTCACGTTCTACAACTAAAAACTCATTTAAACACCTTTAAACTCATAAATAAACAAATTCAAATGGATAAATATAGTATTCCTCAAGATATAACTCAAAACCAATAGCAAAATCATCGAAGGTGATCAATTCCCAGTTTCTGCCTATAAGGCGTTTCTCACTTTCTTTCAATAAATAACTATTCTCTTGTCATCATAAATTCACCAAAACATGCCAACATAACTTATATCAAATTCAGAGGTTAAAGAATTCATAAAAAACTCAAAATAAGTTGATTAAAACCTCAAAACCGTGACACTTGTGTAGGACTTCAATGCCCAGATTCTGTCTTTCTTACTTCTATTCAGCTTTCTAGTGTTCTCTCTCACTTGGGAACATTTGAGGACATATTTATGGAGTTGTTTTGTATTATAAATGGTAGGGATAAGGTTTAAAGGAGCTGGAGTCGTGATAAATTCCTTAGGGGTTAAGTAATAAGCTACCAAAGCACTAGTGGACATAAGCAAGCATGAGGTGGCAACTTCCTATTTAATTCAGATTTTTTACCGACCTCCTTAAGTCCAAATCACGTGTCCTTAACATATTTCAAGAGTTTAACATGTAATTTAATAACCACTAGTTAATCACCCGTGCGATGCACGGGAAAAAACGTTTGGATAAAGATAATTCAATATAAAATTAGATAAATCCTTTTCATAAAATAAATAAATTTCGCAAATAAGAGATAATATCATCATTTGTTGATTTCATATGACTACAAATTCTGGAATACTTCTTTGTACACAATGTTGTTTGTTGATTTTGTTGTTCTTCATTTCTTATCACAAATCAATATCTTTAATCTGGAACGATTTGTCACCCTAGAAATCGCAACATAAAATTATCCATGTGTAAGCACCAGCCGTTTAAGAAGAAGTTCCACATGCAAGAATGATTGTCCCCGACTCTTATTGATAGTCATGACATATGACACCATCAATAGAAATTGTCTTCTTTGAAATTTAATAAGTATCCTAGAATCAGAAGGGTTCAACGATAACATTGGAATAAAGAACTTGTGTCTTGCATTGATGACAGAAAAAATTTGACCTTCTAGAACATGGTCGCCAAGTTTTGTAACTATCAACCTTGTTCCATTACTCAATCCCTGTGTATGATCAATATTTCTCAGAAAGAACTTGTGTCCTCACTTATCTGTTGCAAAGGTCCACCACGTGGCACAATAGTGATATCCATGTGTCCAGGTAGTGTGTCAAAATCCACCGATAATCAATTCGGCAATTTCATCGACAATAGAAAAATCATATTGGCCATCATTGGTCGCCCACCAACCAATAAGTATAAGTCTTAAATTTGAAGTGTTTCCTCAATTATCTTTTCTCAAACCGACCTAAATTGCCTTAACAATTTGTTGTATTTGTCTAGCATATCCTTCGAATCAGAAACTATTAAATCATGCAACATAGAATCGCATGATTCACTCCTACTCGGGGGCATTAAAAGATATAAATTAAATTTTAGAATATCACAACAAAATTATCCGTAAACAATATAAATATAAAATCAATAAATACATAATACGTACCTCACAACCCTTTTTCTGCGTTCAACCTCATTCACATTGTCAACAATGTAAAGCGAGCAAATTGCAGAGCTGAACCGTCATCAGGCAATAGACTCTCAATCTTATGGAAATTTTGATCGTGTAATTTGAAGAGGGGAGGCCCTCTACCATCATTTAGCTCATTATCTATTCCCCCATAGAAGTGAATGAAAACATCATATTATATGTCTGAATGTTCTCAATGGTATTTTTAATCCTGTCTCCCTGTCATATAACAAATCTTTCAAAATTAGAGGATGATCTTCCATAAGAGAAATATTCACTTTCTCTTGTATACAACAAAGTAGGGGTGAACAAATAAACCGCAAAATCGAATTAAACTGCAACAAATGGTTTGGTTTGTAAAAATTTCAAACCACCTTAAACAATTTGGTTTAGGTTTCAATTGTCAAAATCGCGATTTCAAACAGCCAACCCGCCAAATTTTAAAAAATAAAAATAAAGACAAATGTTCAATTTAAAAAAAAAAAAAAAAAAAGCAATATACTTTTTATTGTCAACAAATCAAAATTGAGGAGACAAAGATTAATTTGTTCAAATCCACAATCATTTGGAAATAATTTTTCCTCCTACAATTCATTATCATCATCCAAGATATTTTCTTAAAATAAAATTTTTAATATAAGAGCTAACGATAGTTTACTTCTATATAATTAGTTTGTTTGTCAACATGGATTGATTCACAACAAAGCACTCAATTAGAAACTTAATACTATTTTTGAGCTAGTTTCAACTCGAAATTTTAGATGAATATGTGTCTTTGAGCTCGCTTTGAAATATACTAATTTATTCATCGGCAATCCGTGGTTTCAAACCGCACCAAATCACAAAAAATAGTTTGATTTTATTTTGTTTAAAAAATTAAATGGTTTAGTTTGGCTTGGAAAAATTTCAAACCGTTTTAAATGGTTTGGTTTGAAATATTATTAAAAATCGTGTTCACCCCACAACAAAATGAGAACTTTGAATTACGACATGTTTTATAATGCTTATTCACTCTCTCCTCGCACCAAAAATTTGTTTTGCAAAATAAATATTTAAATGTAGGATCTCCAATGTCCATGTACTCTGAACAATCAAACAATAGATGAAAAAGTTAATAATATAGATCATGCTATAAAAGATAAGATTTATTGTTTTGACCATTGACAATGAAAAACAACACGTATAAGAAACGAATTCGATAATCATAAAAAAAGAAAAAAACTAAAATTCTGATTGACAAAGATGCATCAAATTCATGGTATTGTAAGTTTTTGCAATTTTTATACAACGTAATTGTTTTTTGATGAAAATTATAATATAATATTGATCATCTCAATTATCAGCTAAGTAAATTGGGAGACAATTTACTTATTTTTGTAAAAATTTAAGAATCATAAATATTGAATTAAAAGTATGATTATTTAAAACAAAATTTAATACAAATTAATTAAATATTCGATATAAATATAAATGAAAATTCGATATTAGATTTGTATGATAGAACGAAATTATTCATCCATAAGATTGATACCAATAAAATATCACAATTATTGAAAAAAATTATTTACGTATTAAATGTAACTTTCTATAAAAATACTAATTAAGTTAATAGAATGCAATACAAAGGAGCTCAAATTTTTAGATGTACTAAATAACTAAAAAAATAAGATTATTTATAAAAAATCTTATACAATAAGATTTATTTAGTATTAGATGCGTGATACAACTTCGATATAATTTTGAACTGAAAATTTTGCATTGAATTTTTATGACTGCACACAAATACTTATTTGCAAAATTCAAAACATTAAAAGATGATAAAAAAAATTATGAAAAGAGAGGTTTAAACACAAATAATCAAATATAAATAAGTAAAAAAAAATCTCCATAAAAATAATTAAGTGGAAGTAACAGTGTGAACACAATAAAAATTGAGTTTTGATCTTTGGAGTGTGAAAGCAATAAAAGTTGAGTGTGAAAATAAATATATATATATATATATATATATATATATATATATATATATATAATATTGTATAAAAAAAATCAAAAAAAGTTGTGTCAAATTGGCGGGAAATTCTCCTCCTTTAATATAAAGTAAGATAGGATCCCAATTTTGATGATAAAGTAATTTCCTCTACCGTTGATTCGAATCCGTTCCCGATTGACACCCGATCCTCGACCGATTTCTATAATTCCCACTTCAGTACTTATCACTTCACTTGAGCCTAATAATATAACATTTTAATCATACCATGTTATAACTAATCTCCAAATTGTGTTACTTACTTATCTAGGTCTAGGATAGCCTTAATCAATCTGAAAGTGTATGCTATCACCGATCATAAGTACGATGCTTTTCAAATTATTGTTGAGTCACAATCCATTATCCACCACTTGATCAACCTAATTTTCCACCATAGCTCAACATGAGATTGATTACCTAAGTCAAGAATTTTGATGAATAATACCTTAAAACCTCAATAAACATAAAGCACAATGAATTATCAATGTAAATGCAAATGGCAATGTCAACAATATGTGATGCATGAATGATATTAGCCAAGTTTTAGTTTGAAGTTCAAGGTATTACACCTTGGAGCTCTTGATTTGATCCTTCTGGCTTCTGCTTTATCATCTGGAAATTTTCCCAACGTCAAGTATTCAATGATCAGCTCCATCCAATAGGGCTCATGCTCCAAGATATCTATAACATCAGGTTGTTGTGTGATACTAGGCTCATGAAGTGTTCACACAAACACAGTTCATTCCAAGTTATCCAAGTTGGAAAGAGTGAGTCTTGACAGGGCATGAGCTTTGTGATTAGCGGACCTTGGTATTTTATTTATGCTGCAAGTTTTGAACTTCCTTTATAGGTCTAGAACTACCATTCTGTAAGATAACATCTTTTCGTCTTTTGTTTCGAAATTTCCATTAACTTGTTCTTCCACCAAATGTGAATCACTCGTGACCTTGACATTCTCGACCCCAAGATGTTGCGTGGCCTGAAGCTCGACGATGACAGCTTCATATTCAGCATCATTATTAGTGGCTGGGAAGTCGAATCTAATTGCACACTGAATTTTCATTGTGCCATCATCTTTTCTTAATATGATTTCGACCCCCGAACCCATGAAAATGAATGCTCCATCTACTTGTAAAGTCCAACTATCATCTTTCCTGTCATGACTTTCTGGACCCTATGTCTTGGGGTGAGTTCGACAACGAAATCTGCTAAGACCTGTGCCTTTATGGAAGGTCGGTGTTTGAAGTCAATGACATATTTCCCTGTGTTCGATTAACCACTTGAGGAGGTGAACAGAGACATCCGGCCTTTGCAATATCTACTTCAACGGCTAGTTTGTGAGGACTGTTACGGCATGGGCTTGGAAGTAAGGCCTCAATTTTCTGGCCACTGTGACTAGTGCAAGCACAAGCTGTTCTGCTAATGTATATCGAGTCTCTACACCTAATATCATCTTTCTGACATAGTAGATAGGTATTTGAACCTTTCCTTCCTCCTTGACCAAAACGGCACTGATTGCATGATCCAAAAATGTTAGATATAGAAGAACACCATCTCCCAAATTCCATTTAACCAGTATTGGGGGCATTCCCAAATATTCTTTGAGTCTTCTAAAGGAAGTATCGCACTCTTCATCCCATTTGAACTCCTTACTCCCTCTGAGAGATTTGAAGAAAGGAAAGCATTTATCTGCTACCCTAGACATGAAGCGGCCTAATACTGCCACTCTCCCTATAAGTTTCCGTACTTCCCTGATGCTTTTGGTAGGCTCCATCTTCAGGATGGCCATGATTTTATTGGGATTGACCTCTATGCCTCATTGGCCAATCATGAATCTTAGGAATTTGACCGAGCTTATCCCAAAAGGGCACTTTGCAGGATTTAACTTCATCTGATGATGTCAGAGTATGGATAATATATCTTCAAGGTCGGTCATATGGTATTTCTTTGTCGAGCTCTTCACCACCATGTCATCAACATACACTTCTATATTTTGTCCAATGTGTTTGGAGAAGACCATGTTTACAAGTCTTTGATATTTGGCTTCTGCATTCTTCAACCCGAATGGCATGACTTTGTAGCAGTATATCCCTTCGTCGGAAAGAAAAAATGTTTTTTCTTGATCTTCCTCAGCCATTTTGATTTGGCAGTAGCCGGAGAATGCGTCAAGGAAGCTATATAATTCGGAGCTTGATGTTGAATAGACCAATCTATCGATTCGGGGAAGGGGATAATTTCCCTTCCGGCATGCCTTGTTTAGATCTTTGAAATCAATGCAAACTCACCATTTTCCTTCTTAACCCAGACCACATTGGCTAACGACTTCGGATATTTTACTTCTCTAGTGAATCCTGCTTTGAGAAGTTTATCGACTTCTTCTTTGCTAATCTGCCTTCTTTCGGTAGCGAATTGTCTCCTTCATTGCTTCACGAGCTTCTTATCAGGATGAACATTAAGCTTGTGTACAACAAGTGAGGGTCCTATCCCGGGCATGTCCTAGTTCTCCAAGCGAAGATATCAAGATTTTTCTTCAAACACTGTACTAGCTCTTCTTTGGCTATTTTTGGAAGTTCCTTCCCAATAGTTAAGGTTTTTCTTTCAGAGACCAGAACTTCCTCCAATTCTTCTACCGGTAACATACATTCTTC
The DNA here is from genome assembly GCA_963555705.1 of Ligustrum vulgare. Classification (NCBI taxonomy): domain Eukaryota; kingdom Viridiplantae; phylum Streptophyta; class Magnoliopsida; order Lamiales; family Oleaceae; genus Ligustrum; species Ligustrum vulgare. The sequence goes on from OY743171.1 coordinate 25,300,867, forward strand.
CATCCGAAGTTCAATTGACATTAGCTCTATCTTCTCCTTTCCGATGCAATTGATTTAACAACTTCTAGTTATTGCTTGACTACCCCGTACTATTATGATGCTTGCAAGAGTGGGGAACTTCACTCCTAAGTGATATGTTGACACCATTGCTCTGATGCTGTTCAAGAATTGCCTTCCCAGGATGGCGTTGTAAGACATCGGAGTTTTCACAATTTGAAACGGTATCATCCTCATAACATGTCTTTCTCCCAATCCCAGAGAAGTGGGTAGATCTATCAAACCTTTTGTTTTTACCGTTCCTCCACCAAAACCTATCGATGAAGTAATGATCTTCTGAAGCCGATCCTTTGGAAGCATAATCCTGTCAAAAGCTTTCGAAGAAAGCCTTCCATTGTCTACGAGTACTCCTTGCAACAAAATTGGCCATCATGGCACTGATCATGACTGCATCATCATGAGGGTATGAAATTCTTTTCATGTCAGAGTTAAGGAAGCTTATGCTGCCCGGGAGTTCATGGTCATGACCGGCCAACCCAATCTCTTGAGTTCCCAATGCTCGGATATAGTTCTTCCTAGCATTATTTGAATCATCCTCTGAAGCTGTACCTCCGACAATAAAGTTTATTGTGCTAAAAAGTCTATTTTCCTCCTCCTTTTTCTCTTGATCTTGAAGACCCTTATCTTTTTTATTCGCATAACACCCTAGGAAGCCTCTTTTGATGAGGGATTCTATTTCCAGTTGGAGAATTCTGTATTTATCTATGGTATGACCCGGGGTCTTATGAAAATCGCAGTATTTATTGCGATTTCATTCATCGATCTTGTCCCTGATGCATCTTGGCTAAGGAATGTCTTCCCGACCTTTGATTTTCATGAGAATATGAGACCGAGGTGCATTCAATGGAGTGGAATGTTGATTCCCGTATGTGATCCCCTTTGTGCTAATTCGGGAAGAGTTCCATCCATCTTCTTGTCTTGACCTTTTGTTTCCTTGGCTATTACTGACAATAAGGTTGCTTCCATGTTTATGTATTTTCTGTTCTTCTGAGGAGTTTAGTTACGTTTGCAGGCAAACTTTTAGACAAGGACATTCTGAATTCTTGACCTCTTATGGCTAGGGTTAGAGCTGAAGTTGGCAATGTGATGTGAAGAATGGGAATCTGAAGCCTCTCACCGTTGAAGCAAGTCATGAATTCTCATAATGTCTCACAGTGCCCTTATGGAAAACCAATCTCGAGCTGCATTGGTCAAGGTCTGCATAAAGGCCTTGCATAATATCTAGTCGGGAGCATTCTGCATGTCCATGACATCGGTGTAGGTATTCAGGTTGTTGTTGGGATCTATCGTTCCATCTTATTCCTTTATCCGTGGATACTTGAATCTTTCTAGCAAGGGGAATGTCATTATTTCAAGAGTGAAAGGGGTTCTTCTCGTGAAAGAGGCCCGAGCTTCCGTATTCTGTCTCCTCCCATCAGCTATTCCTTTCTGAATAATTCTGGAAATTTCTCAGTGTCATGTTAGTGGAGCCTTCAGTCACAGGGTGGGCCCCCTGATACACGTGGAACTGATATCTACAGGATTAACTGGCCTGTGATCTTCCCTGGGAATCATTCCAGGAGTGTTCATGTCTGGTACTGCTTGACGACTTTCCTGTTGTTGAAGAATTTGATGGAAGTCATGGAGCTGTTGCTGGAGTTCATTGAAAGCCTCTCGACTGACTGGCTCGTTATCTGGTATAATGTCTGGATGTTGTTCTTCTTGAACATCTTCAAGAGATGGGGAATTATCTCCTTCAGCCAATGTAAGGGTCGGGAGAGGTTGTCCCGTGGATGTGGAAGGGCGAGTTTGACATCTATTGACCATGGCTAATCGAATCTTTTCCCACAGACAGCGCCAATTGATGCTGTAATAATCCCTAAGTTTGACGTAACAAGATCTAGAGTTGGTTGATCACTGAAAAAGATGGATTGATTCGTCTTTAACCTGCAAAAAAGATTAGGAGGCTTCTCTTTGTTGCCCTCTGGTGTAAGAATTACTTTTCTGGAGAAAAAGTAGGGAGAGAAATATAAAACTGGTAATTAGATTGATAATGAATAAATTATTTGATCAAGAGGAGCTGTATTTATAGGGCCAGAAGCCCGTCACCTTCTCTTGATAGAAGGAGTCCTTTATTGCATAAACTTACCTTTTAAGATAGAAATCCTTGTAAGAGTTGAACTCTTCCCTTTTTGGGAACAAACCCTATAGGGGAAAGCCACGAGCCCATGAATAATTTTTATATATATCTGAATTTTCTGCCCATGATGTGGCCCATTTACATAGCCCATGGATAAAGGATGGCTCGTGGCTTGCCTGCATAGACATTCGTTGCGATGAGGCCTGGGTAGGCTAACCTGAAGGGCCTTGGTACAACTAATATGGGAATGAGGTCAGGCAAATTCTTGGAGTATGAGCAGACCTACAGGTTTTGTGTTGTAGTAGGCTTAGGAAGGTCTGGTACAATGCCCGATCTCTTGACTGGACCGGCCCATAACATTTATAGTTCATGACCCGTATTCACTCATATATTGGGAGGTCGGGAATTTATGCCAATCAATAATTATCTCTCTATAATAATTAATTTATTTGGTCCAAAATAAATTTTTCCTCAAATGTAAAATACTTTAGTCCTTCGACTTTTCAAAATTATGAAATATCAAGGATAAAATCGTAACACTAACTATTATATTCTTCAAAAAATTTCAAGGTGTTATACCAATATCCCCAAGCAAAGTGGGGCAATTTCTTAGTACCTAGAGGGACAACTTTTAAGATATTGAGATGCTAACAGGCGTCCTTATTTCGTTAGAGACAACATTTATTTGTCTCTATAGGTCTTTCATCTATGGAGACGAAAAAATAAGTTATCTCTATATATTTTTGACCTGTAGGGACGACATATGTTTATTAGGACGAAATTTATCCTTGTTGTTTGCCCAAGAATTTATAGGGACGGTATTTCATCGTCGTCTCTATACAGTAGATTTATAGAGACGACTTCTTGTAGTGAAGTGAGGTGTCTCCACTTGAATTGAACATCATTTTCTCTCAAACTATAAGTATTTTCTTTAAGACAAGGCATATCAAATTCATTAAAAATGACACAACTCCATATAATGACTTTTTAACCCCTCACCTCCTTTACCCACAACTTTTGCCCTTTAACTTGCTCATCACAAACCAAGAAAACAAACTTAAGAGATCCTATTTTCTAATGAGCATATGTAACACAACAAAAATATTTTAGATGAGTACAATCAAGTTTTTATTTTACTTTTTTCAAGTTGATTTAAGAACTTCTACAATTTAACGAACTAGTAGAACATCTATTTACTCAATAGGCTGCGTTTTTAACTGTCTCACCCTAAAATAATTTGAGTTGATTAGAATTTAGTAAAATGCATATAACTTTATTAAATAATGTCTTGTTCATTCTTTTAACAACTCAATTTTGTTGAAGTATATAAGTCAAAGTTCTACGTCTCAAAATATCATGCAACTTACATAAGTTCTTGAATTCATAATTGCGAAACTCAAGGCATTATCAACTCTCAAGATTTCATTTTATGATCAGTTTTATTTTCAATCGGTAGTTCCGAGTCCTTAAAAATATTAATGGTTTTATCTTTAGTTTTTAACAAATCATCTATTTTTCTTAAAAATCATCAATGATCAGCAAATAATATTTAAAACTAGATTGAGTAATCACGGATTTGCACTACAAGAAATGAGTCAATAGGGACGATAACAACAGAGACAACAAAGGTGTCATCCCTATTTCTCTATCCTATAGGGACGACATAAAACGTGTTGTCCCTATACGCCTACGATAATTGGCAGTAAGATTATCTCCTAAATTTTCATAACTAAGGACTAATAAAACAACATAAAGTAATAGTGACGACTTGTAACTTTAGGCAAAAATAGGGAAAACATTTTGTCTTCCCTATATCTATATCATGGATTTGATGGCAATAGTTGGGGCACTTTTTCTTCGCAAAACTTGGAGGAACGAAAAATAAGTCGTATAGGGATGACTTATGTGTTCCCAATAGCTTTAGTTTTTAGAATTTCACTTACAACTTCGCAAAACTAACTCATTCTAGAATTTTTCTCTAGGGTCCATTATTCTCCTCAAACTGAAGTTCATGTATTTTGCTGAATTTGTAGATTTTTGGTATGTCAATTTTTCAAATTGTTATTTATATATGTTTAATGTCTTTTACATGTGTAGTTTAATCTATACACTTCATTGCACTTTCATAAAACTTAGAAAATCTTCAGAGATTATTTCGTAGATCGCACATTTCCTCATATTGGGTAGTTTGTGGTTTATAAAACAATATTTGAATCATCCCATTTTGAATAGTTTGACATTGATTTGTGAATCACGAATTGTGTTTAATTATTTCTTATTGTAGCTTCTATATTCGTATGTAGATTTTCGTAATGTCTCCATTTATTCTCCTGGTGTGGACTATGTTTTAACATAGTGCTTGAACTTAGGAGAATATAGGGGATATGCTACCAGATTTTTTACGCGAAATAGAGGAGATAACATGAAATATTAAATCTACTCATAATTCATAAATCAATGTTGAATGGTTAGGACCCTTACCTTAATTTAGTATTGGAGTGATAAGGTGTTAGGACACTTTCACGTCATGGATATAATACTCTTAATATTTAATTTGTGTTATTTTATTGTAGTTTTAACAAACTTGAAGTAAGAATGGAAATCGATAAGAGCTTAATCAAGTTGAATAGAAGATACGAAAAGTTTAATGAGTTTTGGAATGGTATGAAAGCATTTATAAACATGGAAAAACCACTAGCAAATGATAGAAGAATGATTAGACATCCGTGCAAAATAAAGTATAAACATGAGGCTGAAATTAGTAGATGACTTTAAGACACATTTTTCGTCACAATTTTTGGGAAAGTTATGAGAAATGATTTACCACGGGGAGAGTGAGGCTGAGCCTATTAATTTACTGGCACAAAATGAAGGGATGTGTACATGATATGAGATGGTAGATGTTTTGAATGATGTAGTTGTTGCTAACCACAAGTGTACGGATCGTACAAGTAATAAAGTGGACTTAGAGTCTACATGTCATACCCACAGAGATTGTGTAAATTGTATTTTAGATTAAAAACCTTAACCAGAACTAGAAAAAGCTTTGATTTTGAGAATTTTGGATTAAAACTAAATTAACAATTAAAGTAGGAAGCAAGAAAATTTTATTTATGAAAATGATGAATTAAACATGTTACAATAATGAATCCGTTTTAATCCTATCATCTACATTTTGACTTGGATATATAACCACAATTTATGGGGTATTGAAAATCCTTGTTCTTAAAGTTATTTATGTCCCCTTTCGAGCAATGGATACAAACTTTTTCCTAAACGGGATTGACTATATTTCTATGACAATTCCAAACATACAGAAAAGCAATTTGTTTAGTGAACATATTTAAGGATTACACAAAGCATAGGGTTATATTTCTATCCCCTATCAGACTTTGTGAAAATTAATTCAAGTCTAATGCATTCCTATTCTTTCGAAGATAGAAAAACATCACAAATATCAATATACATGCATCCACAATTATAGATGAAGAGTAATTCACAATTAATTGCATCAAACCCGTAAATTGCATAATGTAAATATCAAGTCAGAACATGGAATAAAAAGATCAAAAATTCATCAAAATTATAAAAATTAAAACCTAACCTAGATACATGATTGAATATAAATCATAAGAAAAATAAAAAAAAGTCACCCTGCTCATTTTCTTGATCCTTGGTCTTCAATTTTGTTATTAGCGTTGCATGGATTCCTCAACAATTAGACAACATTTTGGCTTGTATTTCACCAGTTGGGGGATCCCTAATCTATTTTTTCTCTTCATTGTTTGTAGAAGTCAAGAAGAGGCTGAAAATCAAGTCAAAATTGGCTTCCAAAAGAGTTCCAATCGAACAAGGAAAGTTACCTTCGCGGGAGATCTTTTTGTCACTGCACAGCATTCAGTATTTTGATCATATCATTCTATTCTCTAATCCAATTTAGGTGATTCAAAGTGCATTAGAAATATAACTTGAAGGGATACAGTTCTTCTTGAAATAAGGTTTTCCGAATTCGAACATTTACTAACATGACATTAGGTCTCAAAGTCTGACTTAAAATTTGTCCGAAAATCTTGTGTGATTGAAATCAATTTATGGTAATATTCTCATCAATTTCATTCCTTTTGACTTCTAATTGCACCCAATTGACTCCTATTAATCTTCAACTATCGTATCATGGTCAGAATCAATCATTGAGTATTTGGAATTTGGTCCTTCCTCATTTGATTTGTACACTTTAGACCTTAAATTTTTAATTTCTTCCAATTTGGTTCTTTCTTTGCCTTTTTCTTCCTATTGGCACCTTGATTAACTTTATCAACTCTTCATTTTCACACTTTAGCACTTTTATCATCCAATTGACTTGATTTCCCTCCAAGTCCTTTGTCTTCTTGACTTTGAGACTATTTCTGAAATATAAACAAATAATAGCAAAATGAATAACAAATATTCTCAAAAAAAAAAAAAAAAAAAAAAAAAAAAAAAAAAAAAAAAAGAAAGAAAAATCCTACTTTTAGGATAGACATAAGTGTATAAAATACACTTATCAACACTCCCAAACTAGAACTATTGTTCGTCCTCGAACAAAATAAAACTAAACTATAAATAAAAATGCAATTACAAATATTTTTTCTTTTGTCGACTTCTTTACCGTGCACTTCAACAATTCTGATTATCAATTCACTTTAGCAAAGAAATATGAACAACATAAAAATATTTTCATCCATCCGATGCTCAACTTCATTGTGTGTGTATGTGTGTATAGCCAAAAATTAAATGCAAACTCGTGTAAAATACACTTTCCACTGTGTGATTAATCATTCATAAATAAGTCTGAATCCTATGTTTGTCAAAAAATGATTTTCTTTTGATTTTCCTTACGGCTCTCATGGATGATCACAGCCTTACAGCTTTTCTCATATCCCGAGGTCTTTGCAATTTATGTGGTTTCTAACATGTATATATTATATATTTTCACACAAGGCTGTCAGGATTAGATAAGCATGCACAACAGAAAGTAATCCATCCTCAATCTCAAACTCTAGTGTTAGAAATCTCAATTAACCAAGCTTATACCATGCATTTTATTCCATTTTTTTCTTTCATTTGGACGAATTTTTCTTCTCACGTTCATGTCTTTTACCATCTTTGTGCAATACCTTTCTTATTTGCCTTTTATATGATCCCTGTAGCAAGCTTTAGGTCGGTGACTCCCAAGCCAGATGACTTTAGGACACCATATCCAGAGAACCCCTCAGACTTACTCGAGTCATAAAAGGGACAAAGAAAAGATAAAGATGTTTTAGCATATTATGTGTAAGTCCTCTCTCCTCTAAGCTTTCTAATTGACCCCTGTAACAAGCTTTGAAATTATAGCTCCCAATTCAGTTTAATTTAGGGTACCAGGTTTGTAAAACCCTTAAAGCTTACTTGCTCAAATCAAAAGGCTACATAGAGAAGAATAAGACTTTTTGTATTTTTTTGTTTTTATGCTAGATCTGGTTTATAACTATTAACTTAGACCTCCTCAACCAAACATGCAAAACCAAGAACTTTAGACCTTCAATCCATCAATGCCTACTTATACTAACATTTTCACCCCTAAACTGCTGCTTGAGCAATTTGGTTCTAAATTCTTGGTTGGGATCTAAATTCTTAAGGTTTGGATTTTTTCAGTCTACTATGTTCAAATTGCACAAGTTTACCCCATATGTATCAAGCATCTCTTACACAAGTAATTATTTGACAATGACTATGTGCTCAAGTTTAAATAAAGTCTTACATGGATGAACGTTAAGAAAAATTAAGTTCACATGTTGCCCAATTTTCTAACTAAAGCACAAAAGTCAATTCAAATCATGTCATTGGAAATAAATAAGTTAACAAAATTTTCATTTTTTTTTAAAAATTTTTATGAAATTTCTACCCCAAAATCGAATGAATGTGTAAATAAAAGTACATGAATGAGATTCCCACCGCTAAACTAGAAATGTACATTGTCAATGTATTTCAAAAACATAAATCAAATAAACACAAAATAACAAAGAAGGGTTAGGTACTTCTCGGGTTTGGAGAAGTGGTGTTCCCATTTTTGAAGCTTTGATCTTCATGTAGCTTGGATGATTTGACCTATTTCTAGCTTTTTCATGTTTGGTCCAAGGTGTTTTAACATTATGTTCCATGCAAAAGAGAGATAAATAATATTAGAATGCATAAATATTGCATAAGAACTGAAGCAAATCAACTAAACACCCCAAACTAGGACTTAGAAAAATTCTAAAATGTTTGAAAATGGTCTTCCACTGATATTTAGCCCTTGAAATTGCCTTGAAAAAGTGAAAATTTCCTGAGAAATGTCCCGGGTATATGAAATTACATTACTTGATCTACAACATATCAAAAGTTCATCACATTTGGAGTTCATTTTGTTTATGAAAATGAACAGGTGCAGTGAAGCTGAAATCAGGTGCAATGGTGCCTGCAGTGACCTTGCAATGAGGTGCAATGGGATTCAATGATGAGAAACAACAAAACACATAGAAAAGCAATGAAAACAAAAATTACTCATAATGCTAAAACATGCAAAATAGAACACTAGAATTACTTTAAGCACATAACAATTCAATGCATGCATTCTAAATATACTAATGCTCCTAAAATGCAATGTCAAGCAACTAAAAACTGTAAAGGAATAAATAAAACAAATAAAGAAAAGGGTTCGAGAAGTTGGGTTGCCTCCCAACAAACACTTCATTTATAGTCTAGAGGTAGACTTTTTGGCAAACTTCTCAAGGTGGTTTTAGATTGGATGGTGAAGCCTCTTCATTTCCTCTAACCTTGTACTCATACCTCTCCCAGCATTTCATTTCCCAATCCACATTGATCTTGGAGCAGTATTCTAGCTATGGTTCATGGGCATTAAATTGCCTCATTGTGAAAGCTACCTCCTGAATTTCAACCTACAACACTAGATCTCCTTTTTCTACATCAATTTGTGCTCGTGCAGTGGCTAGGTGATGCATGTCATGATGCACAAAATTTAATTCAAATTCCTTGTTTACTATTACTAAGAATGTAGTAATGGAAGCAACGGTCGATCCCACGAGGAACAGAAACTAAAGTAGTGTTAATATTAATTAGAACCAATAGGGGGTTTTGAATTTGAAATATTTGTAAATGACTTGAATAATAAAGCAAAGCACTTAAAGTTTGTGAAAAAAAAAAATCAAATGTTAAGGAATCCTAGTTCTTAGGTTCGGTTGTATTCTTTCACAAATGTCATCACCTTCCAAGTAACGTGTATTTATTCTATTTCTTGATTTATCTTCTTTAAGTGGTTAAAAAGCTCTAACTACACCAATTCTTCCTTAATTGTGTTTAGTTAGAATAAGCTCTCTAACTAGACCTTAGTTGTTGGACAACCTAGAATTTTCTCTTTAGGTTTAATGCAATAACTAGACGAATTTTAAGAAAAAATAGGATAAATTAGATTACCAATCACACAAGCTCATATTGGTTAACCTAGGTTGGATTTTCATTAGAAACACAATATTCCCGATTGCTACTTTGATTTAAAAAATAAGACAATTATGTATCAAATCATTCAATCTAGCTTATATCAACACAATAAAATATAAGATAAGGTCATGATCAAATAAATTATTGCATCGATTGAATTGAAAAGTTCATAAAAATACAACAATCAAATCATAGAAATCAGAACCTACGTTACAAGTTTGAGAAAAGAAATAAAGTAGAGATATAAAATACAACGTCCCCTTCGAACTAGGTAGAGAGCTTAGCCGAGCATAGTCATGGAGAAACCCAGAATTTTTACTCTTGTTTTAACCTTCTTGTTGAATCCGTTCTTATTCCAAAGCTCCAAGAAAACTCTCTTAAACCCTATATTTTTCAGCCCCTTTTTGTAGTGATTTTACTCTATTTGTACCTCCAAAGTCGTGCCCTAGAGATCCCAATAGAATATACCAAAGATAGACTCCTAAACCAGTTAGGAAAGTATTCTGCTGGAAAGTTACTGTCGTAACTTTATCAGTTACAACCGTAAATAGTTTTCTAGAAATTTTGAGACTTTGAAAGTTACAGATGTAAGTGAACTTTTGCCGATTTCATATTTGAGCCTGACAGAGACTTATGGCCGTAACTTATTTGCATTCTTCATCCCCAGTTTTTGTTTTTCAGCACTTTTGGTCCTTTTTCCTTTCTTTCCATTCCTTGTAATCCAACACAGCACAATACATAAAAATGCATTAGAAGATACTTTAATAGAATTAAACCAACAATAAACTACGAAAATAGGTGAACTAAATAAGTGCTATTAAAGCAGTTATCAAATACCCCCACACTTAAACCATTGTTTGTCCCCACGTCTCTTTGACATGGACAATTAAGCCCCATAATTGGAGTGTGTAAGTGTGTGCAGGAGATGCATTTTCCAATATGCTCTAAACAGAGACGAAAATCAATGTCCCGGCCCAATTCATTAACCAACGTGGTTTGTATCCTCCCACCTCTCGTGAGTTCTCTCTTAACATTTATTGATGAGTTACTACAAGAGTGATAGTTTCACCTAACTCTAGCAAAAGCCACCAGATTAGTGCGAGCTGTCCACGGTGAGAATTTTGTCAACATAACGTCCCTAGCCCCAAACCAAAAACACAGAATATAGACCAAACAATTCAAACTACCCATAAGTATATATAATGGGAGTCAACACCCTCACCAGACGTTTCCTCTCTTTGCACAATAGTGTTTAAGGGTAAGAATTTCACTCGACTCATTTCATGGAAAATTCATTACCACAGATTGCTCAAATGTCAAAACTTGAGCCAACAACACACAAATGCAAAGTAAAGGTCCTTATTGTGTTGTAAGGGGGCTTTGGGTTTAGGTAAGATAAAGGAAACATTTAGGCTAAGTCAAGAAGGAATTTCACAAGCTGAATCAATTCAACATAAACATTTCTTCCTTTACTTTCAATATGGACTTTGTGATTTCCCTCTATCCAACTGATTCAACACTTGATTTTGATTTTACGTAAGTAAAGGATTTATCTTCCCCAACTAGCAAATTTTTTTGGGTCCGGTAAGTTCAATACTTGATAAAACTTTTTTTTTTTTTTTATCAAAAATAGACTGCAACTTTTCTCTTTTGGTTAAATTTCCATACAATCCTAAATCAACACAAGATAGAATTGCAACTTTCGAAACTTAGTCCACCACTCATACTCAATCCACACAAGCTCGTAAATCCCTTCTCTACAGGTTTAAAATAGAGATAGTAAATGAAAGAAAAGGTATTTATAATTTGTAGCATGACATCAAAATCTCAATGAAAGGCTAATGATAAAAGGGGCTTCTATTGGTAAATTTATTATGGTAGGCCGGTTTAGAGAGTCAAATTTGGTTTAACCTAATGCCTTTACTATATTTTGCACTTGAGTCAAGAAGCTACAATAGCATGTACACGAAAGAAAATCCAAGATTAAACCAACCATGCAGGATACACATCAAAGAAATAAGAGCTTAATATAAAGAGTAAAAGCAACTCATACACTCAAAAGCTCAAAAATTACAGTTTATATGTGTTGCTCCCATCCAATTATGAAGTATAGGTCATTGCTCAATCTTAGTTCCGAATTCAAAATCTATTGGCTAAGGATAGTGTACTACGAAGTTCAAACCACCTGATAACCTCTGCTAGAATTAAGTTACTTAGGGCATTATAGAGAGGATCATATCTTATTCAAATTGGATTGACAAGGATGTAAAAATCTACCATTAATTCCCAATTTTCAAAACTATTCAAAAATTATTGGAAAAATCGTCTCCATGTGTTCATTCCTTATCCAATTATGCAATTTAGAAATTTGATTGTTTAAAAGTTATCAAAAGTGAGGTTGCTTCCTATTAAACCAAAATGTGGGTCTTGATGAAAATTACAGAATATAAACGAACTGAGAACTAAATAAAAAGAATAATACTGGATCATAGGAAAAGGAAAAATAACCAAAAAAAGCATCCATCCCCCCTCCCCCCCACACTTGAATGCCACAATGTCCTTAATGTGGAAATAAACAATACAATACAAAAGAGGGGGAAGAAAAACTCCCCTGGAGGTCTATGGGAGGGGTGGCCCATCAGATGGCCTCCTTAGTTGGTGGATCTCTTGACAAATCTCTAGGGTCTCCTCTCGAAGTGCTCTTTGTTCCTCTAACATCAACCGCTAATTATCGTGCATAGCGAACATCTAAACTTGGAAAACCTGCATCATGTCCATCATTTGTTGGTCAAAGGGTGTGTACGTCGGAACTGGGGGTGCCTCCTCCTCAGCAGAGGTCTCTTTAGCGTCCCGATCATCCCCATTACTTCCAGAGCTCTCATCCCTTCGGCCCTCTTGGAATCAATCTGTCGACAAGCATTATCCAAACTCGCCTTCGTGAGGTGATTTCTATGCCCTAGAGTGTCATCACCCATGGAGAGAGGGAATCTCTGAGCTCGGCCGCATATAGTAACGATGAGGCATGAAAATGGCATACCCTTTTTTGAGGCATCGGATTGGTGTATGTGCAGATGGTGTCATAAATGGGTTGCCCAGGATCATGTTTTATCCCCTACATATGGTATAGTATTGTGGAGATACCAGATAGAGACAGTTGTGAGGTTGGTAGATGGAAATAGACTTCCCGACCCCCATTGGTGAAGGTACCACGCGTCTGTCTGTAAATCCCTATTCTTGTACTAGGGAAGGACTACATCCAGTGTGTTGTACAGATGGGGCTTTTAGATCAAGTACCTCTGAACCTAGGAAAAATTCTACAGCTGTCAATGTTAAGGGTATGGCTCCCGTGCTATCAATTCCCAGGTAGGTCTCTATTTCGATTTTGGAGAATTTAATTCTTTTCCCCGCAACCCTTGTATGGTGATAATCTTGAGATTCCTCTTCACCAATCTCCCCATTGAACTGTGTATAGAATTTGAGTACGAGTGGAGGATTGTAATTGGCCATCTCACTTGCATATTTCACCCATTTGAAAACAACAAAACGGGCCTAGAAGGGGAGAGGTGCAATGGTGATTTCGATATTTCCCATGCCTTCAAAATCCTCTGGGCAAAATAACTGCTCTTTGATAGATTGTTTTAATTGGATTCTCTCTCAACTAGGTGCAAATGAAGCTTCTCCTACCACTTGCTTTCCATTCTTCTTTGATGGAGCCATGAATGGTTATGCACATAGAAAGTATGATATCAACAGATAGAGAAAAAGTATCATCAATAACACAAGGGAGATTTAGAGCAAAATTCAATTTTTCGAGGATGCATGGATCTATGTTATGGTCCCAATGTGGTCACAATTGCATAGGAATGAGATTCAAAGTGGCAATGCAAGGGAAAGAAACACTCCAATATCATTTAGGCATTTTATCAAACATGTGGTATGCGAGTTAGTGTTGGCTCGAATGAGTCATGGCATGAATACTCCTCCCGAGCAGCGCCCGTTTTTTACTATCATTGGCCCTAATTGGCTAGGGCTAGGTTTTAGGTGTTTTGACTATATTATGTTTTGTTTTTTCATTATTGAGAGGTTAGATAACTTTGATATTGAATTAATTGAGATTTTCTGTAGCGATTGAGAATTTTTTTAAATAATAAAATTGTTTTTCTCGAAAAACGTGTCGCTAAGTTTTAACCACAATTTTATTTTTAAAGTGAAAGCGTCTTCATGTAGCCATTGTAAAACAAATATAAATCTATTCCAAATCGAGTCCAATCTCAAATATTTTAAAGGAGTAGACATTTTGTAAGGTTGAGAAATTGGGGACATATAATTGATTGTTTGGGTTATGTGATATAATGATGAATGTCATATGATCATTTGACTATAGAAAGGTATGATAGATACGTATAAGGAATAATGCGATTGTTCTTATGGTGAGAACTGAATGTGAAGATGTATTGAGATTATGAGATAAGTTAACCTTCCATGAATAAGAGTGGACTTCAAAAGAATGATGGTCTTAGTCATGGAAAATAAATCAGGATTTCCTCGTGTTTTGAATGGTTCACTGATGTATATTAAGTTTTCATTTTAATATTATACATGATACTAGAATATCATGAGAGAAAATTGTTGGATGAAATTGATGAAAGAAATTTTATCAGGTCCTAAATTTATACCAGTATTGCAATGCATTTGATCGGAGAAAGGTTTATGATGGATCATACCTTGAAATTTTGGAGATTGTTATTGATGGTATCTTGGTTTGAAAATAAGAAATGAAATTTTATGCATTGTCTTGGTGGATAGGAATTGTGAGGAAAATAGGGATAAAACTTCACAGTGATTTCTTATTATGGAGTAATGTGTTGCTAAAAGAAAGAGTGACAAATGGTAGAATTCAAGATTTATTGAGTTTACAAGATTGGTATATAATCTTAGTGAGTATACTGACGTATAAAGGTTCATGTGATAAATATGATGATTATTATATTGTGATCTTAGGGAGATTGATATGACTAAATATTGAGGTCATATGATACAATGATAAGTGGCATGTTATACGATTACTAAAAGATATGGTGAGTAGATGGTTAGTGGATATTATGGTTGTCCCGGGAAAGAATTGGGTGAATATATTGAGTTAATTTATATTATCTTGATAATTTATGAAATTATGGTGAAATATTATCTACGATTGGGAATCTTTGTTTTTAGTCATAAGATATATGTATTTATTTAAAATTTTGGTGATGTAGTTTTGATTACTTATTGTCGGTTGTACTTTAGATGTGAGCAAAGTATTTTACTATGATAATGGAAAACCTGAGATGATCATTAGTGTGACTTTTACTTATGATGGGATTGTATCTTTAGGTTAAGTAAACTTGATGAGTAATCTTATATGATTCACAGAAGTCTTATTCATTGGTAAAAGACTTAATCAGGGTATAGTTCAAAGTGCGACATAGATTGAAGTTCTGGAGAAAAGAAAAAAATGTATCTTGAACTTCAGATTGGGAAGTTAATGAGGTTTCTTAGGTTTGAGAATATCATATCTGATCCTTATGATGCTACTTTAAATTAGTACCTTAGCCCTTAATGAGGATGAGTATGTGATACCAAATACTTGATTCACGATTTGTAAGTATGGATTAAAGGATTTAAGTTTAAATTCTCCAATGTTTAAAGGAAATTTCAGTCAAGTTTAGAAATGATTATGTTTGTAAATCTTTCCAGAAAGATTCTGCCAAGTTTGGGTTTATACTCAATATTTTCGAATTGATACCTTGTTTCTATATTTTGGATCATAAGGTTTTATTCTAGATCAATCTTCTTAATTTTAATTTTTCAGCATTGGAACAATTAATATTTATTTTGTGGTTTCGATATTAGTCTAGATCCTATGAAAGGTTGGAAATAGAAGGTCAATGAATGAATTAATAAGTTGGATAATGTCGGATGATTGGTTGAGTTCTACACAATAGCTATCAAGCGTCAATTCACATGGCTTAGCATGAGGCACATATATATGACATAGAGGTTATTTGACTTCATGGAGTGCCAGTGTCCATTGTTTCAGATAGAGATCTAAGGCTCACCTTGAGATTTTGGGAGAGCTTACAGACGCTATGGGTACTAAGTTGAATTTTATGCATACCATCCCCAGACAGACGGACGGTCTGAATGCACTATTCAGACATTAGAAGATATGCTTAGTGCTTGTATTCTAGACCTAAGTGGTAACTAGGAGACACATCTTCCATTAGTGGAGTTTGCCTACAATAACAGTTTTCAGGTTACTATTGGTATGACACTATATAAGGCACTTTATGGAAGAAATTGTCGATCACCAGTCTTTGGGATGAGGTAGACGAAAACTAGGTCCAGAATTGATTGAGAGGACAGTTGAGGTTATCGAGAAGATCATATTGTAGATTAAAGTGGCCCAGGATAGATAGAAGCAGTGTTCTAAAAAGCGTAAGGTGTGATGAAGCGACGAGGTAGAGAATTAAGCTTAAGCGCATCTAGGTGTGAAAAAAAGCGACAATGCTCAAGCGAAGTGTAGGTAAAGCGTGATGAAGCAGCGATGCCAAGCTTCAAGCTTAAGCGCGCCTGAGCGTAAATGTAAGCGAGTTTTTTAGAACATTGGACAGAATAGTTATGCCGATCAGGGGAGGAAAGACTTGGAATTTCAGACAGGAGAAAAAATATTTTTGAAAGTAGCCCCGATGAAGGGTACTTTCTGTTTCGGCAAGAGAGGGAAGTTAAGACCTCATTTTATCGGACCATTCTAAATATTAGAGAAAGTGGGTAACGTGGCTTGTCGTTTGACTTTGCTACCCGAGCTCTCGGCCGTACACAATGTTTTTCACGTTCCTTTATTGAGGAAATATATCCACGACACAAGTCATATTGTAAATTTTCAGACCATTTGGATCCAGAGGGATTTGTCTTATGACGAGGCACCTATGTGCAATTGTTGATAGAAAAGTACATGTCTTAAGAAATAAAGAAATTGCACTAGTCAAAATCCAGTGGGGTAGACATGATAGCAATGAGGCGACCTGGGAAAAAGAGGATGAGATTCTGGGTAAGTATCCAGTTAATATAGATAAAGTAAGTTTAAATTTTGAGAACAACATTATTTTAAGGGAGTAAGGTTGTAGCGACCGAGAATATTTTTAAATAATAAAACTGTTTTTCTCGAAAAACGTGTCGCTAAGTTTTAACCCCAATTTTATTTTTAAAGTGAAAGCGTGTTCATCTAGTTATTGTAAAACAAATATAAATCTATTCCAAATTGAGTCCAATCTCGAATATTTTATAGGGAAAATTACATAGAACCTTGTATTTCAAAGATGCATTTCAAAAATCATGTGAGGAAAATCTTTTTTTTTTTTTTAAGTTTCAGGTGCTAATTTATTTAATTAGGTGTTTAATAACTAAAAATAAATATAATAATATATGTAAGACAAATATAATTATCTATTATACATTATATTAAAACTAATATAATATTAAATCAAAAACTCAAATTTTGACGTCACAACCTCCCTCACCCTCACCCTCGCCCTCGCCCTTGCCCAGCCCCCACCCACCTCACCCCAAAAATAATTTTTATTTTTTTCCTTTCGATGTTTTCCGATCATTCCCCATCCCACCCCAACCCCACTCGACCCTACCCCACTTCATCGCAAAGTGACAAAATTGATCTCACTTTAGCCACATCCCCCGAGCCCACCCACCCACCCTGCCCACCCATATCCTATTCCACCCCTAAAATAAATTTATTTTTATTTTCTCTCGATATTTTCCTACACTTTCCCACCCCACCCCAACCCCACTCGACCTTACCCCACCTCATCGCAAAGTAACAAATTGATCTCACCCTAACCACATCCCTCGACCCCACCCAACCTGCCCACCCATATCCTACCCCACCCCAAAAATAAGTTTATTTTTATTTTCTCTCGATGTTTTCCTACACTTCCCATCTCATCCCACCCCACCCTACCCCAACCCAACCCCACTCGACCCTACCCCACCTATTGCAAAGTGACAAATTGATTTTATCCTAGCCCCGACCACGACAACACCCGGTCGACCTCGCCCCCCAACCCTACACCACCCCACCGCACCGCAAAAATGATTTTTTCTTTCTACTTTTCCACCAACCCCCACCCAGCCCGACACCACCATACCTACCCACCCCAAAAATAAGTTTTTCCTTCTACTTTTCCACTCCTCCACCAACCCCACCCCGACACCACCCTGCCCACCCCACCCAACAAAATGATTTTTTTTTTTATCTCTCCATGTTTTTCCACCCTACCCGCCACCCACCCCATCTAGACCCTACCCCCACCACCCACCCCACAAAAAATGATTTTTTTCTTCTAATTTTCCACACCCACCCCGACCCTACCTGCTACCCACCCAACCAATCGACCCCACCCACTCAAAAATGATTTTTTTCTTTACATTTTCACACCCCACCCAGACCCTACCCTTGCACCCACCCCACCCCATCATACCCACCCATCCCATTCCTACCCACCCCCCAAAAATGATATTTTTCTTCAGTTATCCACACCCCCACCCGCCTCGCTCCTAACCCTACCCGCCACCCACCCAACCAACTGACCCTAACCAAAAATAATTTTTTTCTACTTTTACACACCCCATCCCGACCCTACGCCCGTCACCCAGCAACTCCACCACTACCCACCCCACCCAAAAATTATTTTTTTCCTTTCCATACCCCGTCACGACCCTACACCCATCACCCACCAACTCCACCCCTACCCAAAAATAATTTTTCTTCTTCTAATTTTTCACACCCCTCCCTACCCCACCTACACACCCAACAAACCGACCCCACCCAAAAATGGATTTGTGTTTTGAAATCGTGACTTTGTGTGATCAAGTACAAGATGTGATCAATTATTAGGTAAATGTGACCAAAATATTTACTAATTGTGACTTGTGAGAAGTGGGGGATGTGACCAAGAAAACTAAGAATACGGAATGTGACAATACTAGGTAATTGTGACAAAAATATTAACTAATTGTGATTGAGAAAACGAGTAAATTATGACCAATAAATAAATAATATGTACCCATTATATGATAATTTTGATCAATTATAGGTAAGTGTGATCAAAATATTGACTAATTATGAGTTTGTGCGACTTATGATAAGCGCTGAATGTGATCAAGAAAACAAGTAAGTTGTGATCAATCAACAAATAAATTGTGATCAATTATTGATGACTATGACCAATTATCAGGTAATTATGACCAATAAATAAGTAATATGTGATCAATTATGGTTGATTGTGACCAATTATATAGATTGTGACCAACTGTGACTTGGTGTGACCATTGGAGGAGGATGTGATGTGACCTACATTTGTGTCAAATATGACTATGTGTGACCAAACTGTGACTTTGTAAGAACGAAGTGTGACTTTATGTGATCGACATGTGACCTCGTGTGATCTAACCGTGACCTCGTTTGACCTAACTGTGACCTCCTGTGACCTAACAGCGACTTTGTGTGACTGAATTTTGACCTTGTTTGACCAACTGTGACTTTGGAGGAGTGGAGTTTTACAACTAAATTTGTAATTGTAACTTTTTGTGACCTTGTGACTTAACTGCGACCTCGTGTCACCTTGCGTGACTGACTGTGACTTTGGGGTTGGGGCGGGGTGGGATGGGTGGGGTAGAGATCAGGAGGGGCTAGAAAAGTAGAAGAAATCATTTTTTGTGGTGAGGGGGTCGGGGTGGGGTGGGGGTCAGGGTTGGAAAAGTAGAAGCAAAAAAATCATTTTTTTGGGTGGGTGGGAGTGAGTGAGGAAAAGTAGAAGAAAAAATTATTTTTTAGAGTGGGTAGGGTGGGGTCGAGGTCGGGTTGGGGGTTGGAAAAAGTAGAAGAAAAAAATATTTTTTGGGTGGGTGGGTGTGTAGGTGGGGTGGGGTAGGTTAGGGTAGGGTGGGGTTGAGATGGGTGGTTGGTGTGAAGTGTGAAAAAATAGAAGAAAAATCACTTTTGGATGGGGTATAGTGGGTGGCGAGGTGCGGCGGGATGGGGTGGGCGGTTGGGGGGAAGTGTGAAAAAATAGAAGAAAAATCATTTTTGGGTGGGGTGGGGTTGGTGGGTTGGGGTGTAAAAAATAGAAGAAAAATCATTTTTTGATGGGTGTGGGGTGGGGGTGGGATGAGATGGGGCGGTTGCTGTAAAGTGTGAAAAAAAGAAGAAATTTTTTTTTGGTGGGGTGGGGTGGGGTGGGATGGGTGGGTGGGATGAGGTCGGTGGGGGTGTGGTGTGGAAATATAGAAGAAAAATCATATTTTTGTGGGATAGAGTGGGGGGGTGGTGGGTGGGTGGCGAGGTAGGGTCAAGACGGGGTGGGTGGGGGTGGGGAAAATTTGATGAAAAAAATTAATTTTGGGTGAGGTGGGGTTGGGGATGGGTGGCGGGGTAAGGTAGAGTTTGGGCGAGTTGTGGAAAAGTAGTAGAAAAAATCATTTTAGATGGGGTGGCATTGGGTAGGGTCTGGGGCAAGGTTGGTGGGGGAGTGGAAAATTATAAGAAAAAATAAATTTTGGATGGTGTGGGTGGGGTTGGGGTGGGTAGTAGGGTAGGGTAGGGTAGGGTAGAGTCTGGGGGAGTTGTGGAAAAGTAGTGAAATAAAATCATTTTGGGTGAGGTGGGGTAGGGTGGGTGGGGTGGGTGGGGAAAGGTGGGGGAAAAAAACTTATTTTTGGTGTGGGGTGGAGTTGGGTGGGGGTCGGGTGAGGGTGGGTGTGGTGGATTGGGTGGGTGGGTTAGATGGGTGAAAAATAGAAGTAAAATCATTCTTTTTGTGGGGTGGGGTGAGTTGGTGGGGTGGTGTGGGGTGGGGTTAGGTTGGATTGGGGTTGGGGTTGGGGTTGGGGAAGAGTGGGGTGGTGTCGGCTGTGGCGGTGTGTAAGGTGGTGTCGAGGGTGGGGGTGAGTGTGGAAAAGACTGAAAAGTAGAAGGAAAAAATTTAATTTGGGTTGGAGTGGGGTGCGTGGGGTGGGGAGGGGTGGGTGGGTGGGTGAGTTCCAGGGTGGGGTGGTTGTGGATTAGGTATTGTTTTGATTTTATTATTTAATATTATATAAGTTTTAATTTAATATATGAATTATAATTATTATAATGTTATATTAATTAATTAACTAATTAATAGCTGATTTTTTAAAAAAAAATCTTAAGTTTGTTATGTTTAAAGAGTGAAAGTTTTAGTTGTTTAATTATGAACTTTTCCCTATTTTAAATTATCAAATTCGTTATTACTTTTAATCCAAATCCACATTGTTATAATTTTGAGTCCAATACTTATTAGAGAAAAGTACGTAACTACAACACTTTAAGTTTCATTTTCTAAAACTAACAAACTTAACATTTTTTTTTCAAAAATCAGGTGTTCAATAATTAAAAATAAATATAGTATTATATATAATATAAACATAATTATCTATTAAATATTTTATTAAAACTAATATAATACAAAATCAAAAACTCAAATTTTGACGTCACAACCTCCTTCACCCCCTACCCCACCACAATGCCACCCACTCACCCCACCAATTTTATTTATTATTATTTTTTATTGATGTTTTCCTATCCTTTCCCATCTGACCCTCACCCCACTCGACCCTATCCCACCTCATCGCAAAGTGACAAATTGATCTCACCACAGCCACAGCTACAGCCCCCGACTCCATCCACACCCCGCACGCCCGCCCACCCACCCCTACCCTACCCCACCAGAAAAAATAAGTTTTTTTTTTCTCTCTCGATGTTTTCCTACACTTCCCCATCTCACACAGGTATCACCTACTTGCAACTGTAACTTTCATTGTGCACCTCTACTGAAACCACACAACATCACCACCACAGCCACGGCTTGCAATCCTTTCATCATCATCATCTATATCAGACCTCCATAATCGATTGTTTCTACAATCTGAAAATTCAGATTTTTGCATTCCCAAACACCGAACCATACTCTCAAAATCTGCAAACACATTCACATACACTCAACTGCAAAGCCACCACCGACTGCACCAACACCCTACCCTTGCACCCACCCCACCCCATCATACCCACCCATCCCATTCCTACCCACCCCCCAAAAATGATATTTTTCTTCAGTTATCCACACCCCCACCCGCCTCGCTCCTAACCCTACCCGCCACCCATCCAACCAACTGACCCTAACCAAAAATAATTTTTTTCTACTTTTACACACCCCATCCCGACCCTACGCCCGTCACCCAGCAACTCCACCACTACCCACCCCACCCAAAAATTATTTTTTTCCTTTCCATACCCCGTCACGACCCTACACCCATCACCCACCAACTCCACCCCTACCCAAAAATAATTTTTCTTCTTCTAATTTTTCACACCCCTCCCTACCCCACCTACACACCCAACAAATCGACCCCACCCAAAAATGGATTTGTGTTTTGAAATCGTGACTTTGTGTGATCAAGTACAAGATGTGATCAATTATTAGGTAAATGTGACCAAAATATTTACTAATTGTGACTTGTGAGAAGTGGGGGATGTGACCAAGAAAACTAAGAATACGGAATGTGACAATACTAGGTAATTGTGACAAAAATATTAACTAATTGTGATTGAGAAAACGAGTAAATTATGACCAATAAATAAATAATATGTACCCATTATATGATAATTTTGATCAATTATAGGTAAGTGTGATCAAAATATTGACTAATTATGAGTTTGTGCGACTTATGATAAGCGCTGAATGTGATCAAGAAAACAAGTAAGTTGTGATCAATCAACAAATAAATTGTGATCAATTATTGATGACTATGACCAATTATCAGGTAATTATGACCAATAAATAAGTAATATGTGATCAATTATGGTTGATTGTGACCAATTATATAGATTGTGACCAACTGTGACTTGGTGTGACCATTGGATGAGGATGTGATGTGACCTACATTTGTGTCAAATATGACTATGTGTGACCAAACTGTGACTTTGTAAGAACGAAGTGTGACTTTATGTGATCGACATGTGACCTCGTGTGATCTAACCGTGACCTCGTTTGACCTAACTGTGACCTCCTGTGACCTAACAGCGACTTTGTGTGACTGAATTTTGACCTTGTTTGACCAACTGTGACTTTGGAGGAGTGGAGTTTTACAACTAAATTTGTAATTGTAACTTTTTGTGACCTTGTGACTTAACTGCGACCTCGTGTCACCTTGCGTGACTGACTGTGACTTTGGGGTTGGGGCGGGGTGGGATGGGTGGGGTAGAGATCAGGAGGGGCTAGAAAAGTAGAAGAAATCATTTTTTGTGGTGAGGGGGTCGGGGTGGGGTGGGGGTCAGGGTTGGAAAAGTAGAAGCAAAAAAATCATTTTTTTGGGTGGGTGGGAGTGAGTGAGGAAAAGTAGAAGAAAAAATTATTTTTTAGAGTGGGTAGGGTGGGGTCGAGGTCGGGTTGGGGGTTGGAAAAAGTAGAAGAAAAAAATATTTTTTGGGTGGGTGGGTGTGTAGGTGGGGTGGGGTAGGTTAGGGTAGGGTGGGGTTGAGATGGGTGGTTGGTGTGAAGTGTGAAAAAATAGAAGAAAAATCACTTTTGGATGGGGTATAGTGGGTGGCGAGGTGCGGCGGGATGGGGTGGGCGGTTGGGGGGAAGTGTGAAAAAATAGAAGAAAAATCATTTTTGGGTGGGGTGGGGTTGGTGGGTTGGGGTGTAAAAAATAGAAGAAAAATCATTTTTTGATGGGTGTGGGGTGGGGGTGGGATGAGATGGGGCGGTTGCTGTAAAGTGTGAAAAAAAGAAGAAATTTTTTTTTGGTGGGGTGGGGTGGGGTGGGATGGGTGGGTGGGATGAGGTCGGTGGGGGTGTGGTGTGGAAATATAGAAGAAAAATCATATTTTTGTGGGATAGAGTGGGGGGGTGGTGGGTGGGTGGCGAGGTAGGGTCAAGACGGGGTGGGTGGGGGTGGGGAAAATTTGATGAAAAAAATTAATTTTGGGTGAGGTGGGGTTGGGGATGGGTGGCGGGGTAAGGTAGAGTTTGGGCGAGTTGTGGAAAAGTAGTAGAAAAAATCATTTTAGATGGGGTGGCATTGGGTAGGGTCTGGGGCAAGGTTGGTGGGGGAGTGGAAAATTATAAGAAAAAATAAATTTTGGATGGTGTGGGTGGGGTTGGGGTGGGTAGTAGGGTAGGGTAGGGTAGGGTAGAGTCTGGGGGAGTTGTGGAAAAGTAGTGAAAAAAAATCATTTTGGGTGAGGTGGGGTAGGGTGGGTGGGGTGGGTGGGGAAAGGTGGGGGAAAAAAACTTATTTTTGGTGTGGGGTGGAGTTGGGTGGGGGTCGGGTGAGGGTGGGTGTGGTGGATTGGGTGGGTGGGTTAGATGGGTGAAAAATAGAAGTAAAATCATTCTTTTTGTGGGGTGGGGTGAGTTGGTGGGGTGGTGTGGGGTGGGGTTAGGTTGGATTGGGGTTGGGGTTGGGGTTGGGGAAGAGTGGGGTGGTGTCGGCTGTGGCGGTGTGTAAGGTGGTGTCGAGGGTGGGGGTGAGTGTGGAAAAGACTGAAAAGTAGAAGGAAAAAATTTAATTTGGGTTGGAGTGGGGTGCGTGGGGTGGGGAGGGGTGGGTGGGTGGGTGAGTTCCAGGGTGGGGTGGTTGTGGATTAGGTATTGTTTTGATTTTATTATTTAATATTATATAAGTTTTAATTTAATATATGAATTATAATTATTATAATGTTATATTAATTAATTAACTAATTAATAGCTGATTTTTTAAAAAAAAATCTTAAGTTTGTTATGTTTAAAGAGTGAAAGTTTTAGTTGTTTAATTATGAACTTTTCCCTATTTTAAATTATCAAATTCGTTATTACTTTTAATCCAAATCCACATTGTTATAATTTTGAGTCCAATACTTATTAGAGAAAAGTACGTAACTACAACACTTTAAGTTTCATTTTCTAAAACTAACAAACTTAACATTTTTTTTTCAAAAATCAGGTGTTCAATAATTAAAAATAAATATAGTATTATATATAATATAAACATAATTATCTATTAAATATTTTATTAAAACTAATATAATACAAAATCAAAAACTCAAATTTTGACGTCACAACCTCCTTCACCCCCTACCCCACCACAATGCCACCCACTCACCCCACCAATTTTATTTATTATTATTTTTTATTGATGTTTTCCTATCCTTTCCCATCTGACCCTCACCCCACTCGACCCTATCCCACCTCATCGCAAAGTGACAAATTGATCTCACCACAGCCACAGCTACAGCCCCCGACTCCATCCACACCCCGCACGCCCGCCCACCCACCCCTACCCTACCCCACCAGAAAAAATAAGTTTTTTTTTTCTCTCTCGATGTTTTCCTACACTTCCCCATCTCACACAGGTATCACCTACTTGCAACTGTAACTTTCATTGTGCACCTCTACTGAAACCACACAACATCACCACCACAGCCACGGCTTGCAATCCTTTCATCATCATCATCTATATCAGACGTCCATAATCGATTGTTTCTACAATCTGAAAATTCAGATTTTTGCATTCCCAAACACCGAACCATACTCTCAAAATCTGCAAACACATTCACATACACTCAACTGCAAAGCCACCACCGACTGCACCAACACCAAACCGCCACCAAACCGTCATCACCAAACGCACACCACCACTGGACATTACATTGTAGATTGCCATTGCCCACTCCAAAAGCCGTCTCTGCCACTCGAACAGCGAACAACATCAACACCCAACCACCGTCTGCACCAACACCAAACCGCCACCAAACCACGCCCAAAAGTCAAAACTACTATCAGTAACCACTCAAACCGCCATTTCCCATTCCACCTTCACCCAACAAAACCCAAAACAACCACCAAAACCTAGAATAAGCTAAGCCCAAGACTTACCTCGGCCGCTACCCTATTCGCTGCTAATATCACTGGAAATCACAAAGATTCCAAGCCTCGGTTTGGCCTTGTTTTTCACACCCAAACGCACCCAGATTCCACCGCACCATACACTGGCGCCACCGTTGCGTGGTGGCGCTATCGACGGCAGTCTAAATCGGAGAAGGGGCTCCGCCCTTCTCGTTGCTCGTCTCCCTCTCTGCTCTTTACTCTCTCTCTCTATACTGATTTTATAGAGAGAGAGAGAGAGAAAGAGATAAATAAATTTGATTTTATTTTGTTTAGTTTTGAAAAATTACATTCTAGCCCCAAGTTTTTTTAAAGTAATTAATTTCAATCCCTCAAGTTTTAAAATAGTTTAAACCGGTTCCTTCAGTTTTAAAGTTAATAATTTTAGCCCCTATTTTTAAATTACATTATTCTAGTCCTCTTTGTTTTAAATATTTAATTTTGAATTCCAAAAGTTTAAGTATTTCACCAAATTAGTTGATAAGTGTATTTTATACACTTATTTGTATGCCTAAATTAGGTGTAATTATTGTCGTTTAGGAATATTTTCTATTTAATTTGTGTTTATCGTTTACTTTTCAGAAAATATCCCAAAAGATGAAGAATTAAGTAATTAATGGAAAAATGGCACAATTGGATGTTAATTAGACCTAAATTGGACAAGTGAGGAGTTTGTGACAACAACCGGGAAACCTACATGGTGCCAAAGAGAAGAAATCAGAGGTTGGAGGACCTAATTGAATAAATTAAGAGCTTAAATGGGCAAATCGAGAAGAAGATAAAGTTTGGGGACTAAATTGCAACAATTGGAAGTTGATGACTGAAGGTGCAATTAAAAGTCAGGGACCAACTTGCACAGCCGGAAAGAAGATGAAGTCGCGATCGCTGGTTACACACCAAGCGATCGCGAGATGGTTGTAAATTATAACCCGAGAGTTCTTGGGTCTTCCACGCGATCGCCGGCATTATGCCTGAGCGATCGCGCGCTTGTCCGACTAGGCCGCAGATCAGATTTTTCTCGCGATTTTTGACAGGCTTTGGGCTTTTTGACCTAGGTTTTCTCCAAAACCTATATGTACAACACATGAGACACGAAAATCAGACCTTTGCCTCTCCATAGAACGAGCCACAATCGAGAAATCAACATCAAATTCTTGGGGAATCAAGCATCGCAGAGGGGCGTGAATTGGAGATAATAGAAGAATCAAAACTTGGTGCAATCTTTCCATTCTTCTTTATTATTTTCAATGAACGTTATATTTTATTGTTATTTTTCTTCAATCATGATGTGTAACTAATTGCCATGTTGGGATGAACGATGTAGCCTAGTCATATTATTTTAATTCCAAATTCCGTTGTTTTAATGTTTTGTTGCATGTATTGATTTATTATTGTTCTTAATGCTTGAATTGTTTGATCACCAATTCATGATTTATTGAGTTATTTCCATAATCCGAGAGGTGAGTTAATAATTTAGAACGTGGTAATAAATCCGGTAATTGAACAAGAGATAGAGATATACTCGTGTTATTATTGCGGTCGTGTGTGAATTCTTGTGTGTTATGCATCTAGATAAGGAATATTCGGACCCTCTGTAGAGATACATGGTTGACTTATTTAGGTAGAATTGATTTAAACTCGAGAGAGGAATTTCAATATACATTAGTGAATTCGACCGAGTACATAATTAGGAAATAGAACATGGAAGTGGAGTTAATTTAATTGGTTAGGTGAAATCGTGAATCCCAACTATTTTACAATCGTATTTGAAAACAAAAAAATTCTTTAATTTTAAATTCTTTAGTTTAATTTCTTAGTTTTAGTTCACAATCAAAAATCCTCCTTGTCTGTTCAAATAAAGTGTAGAACTAAAATATTTCGGTAATTAATAGCAGTCCTCGTGGGACGATAATCCGGACTCCTAGGTCCACTTTATTACTTCTCACGACCCGTACACTTGCGGGGATATCTCGCATCGCGAGATATAAGTGAACAAGTTTTTGGCGCCGTTGCCGGGGACTGTTAATTAATATCGATACCCATTAGTTCTTATTTTACTTTGAACTTTATTTTGCTTATTTTTATTTTTATATTATTTTCAGTTGTTATTTTCAGTTTCTGTTTTATTTAATTTATGATAAGAAGGACTAAGTCATTTGATTTGCTTCCTTTTGATACAGAAATTGAATGCACCTTTCGACAGAGGCGTAGACAACAGTTGGAAGCGAATCAACAAACAGACTTAGCCATGGCAGATGATAGAATTCAAGATAATCAGGGAAATCAACAAAATCTGCCAGCAGCTGTAAATGGACAGCAACCAAATCATGGAAGGCGTGTTTTGCGAGACTACATGGTTCCTCCTGTGGGGAACATTGGAACCTGCATTGTACCTCCTGCAATCCGAGCTAATAATTTTGAGATCAAGACTTCCTTGATATCCATGATCCAAAATTCGTGCGTTTTTCATGGATTGCCATCTGAAGATCCTCATGCGCACCTTAGGACATTTTTGGAACTATGTGATATGCAACGCACGAACAGAGTTTCAGAGGATGCAGTGAAATTAAAGCTATTCTCATTCTCTTTGGCGGACAAAGCAAAAGCCTGGTTTTACTCTTTGCCCCTACATACAATCACCACTTTTGAAATCATGAGTTAGAAATTTGTAGATAAATTTTTCCCACCTGGCCGCATGTCAAAGCTAAGGCGTGAGATTTTATCATTCAGCCAACAGTATGGGGAATCAATTCTTGATGCTTGGGAAAGGTTCAATGAGCTTATCAGACAGTGTCCTACCCATGGAATCGCAGATTGGATCTTAGTCCAGACATTCTACAATGGGTTGACGAATGAGAATAAAAAGTACGCTGACTCAGCAGCTGGAGGATCAGTAATGGATATGACTTATGAAGAAGCTTCTGAGATTTTTGAGAAGATGGCTGCGAACAGTTACCAGTGGTACTCAGATAGATCTACACCAAAATCTGGAGGAATTGTTGCAATTAATGAGATTACAGCATTAAATGCTAAGCTGGATGTTTTAACGAAGAAAATCGACAGTATGGGTGTGCAGCCAGTAAATTCAGTTCATACAACTTTGTGTGATTTTTGTTTCGAAAATCACGCTATAAATTTCTGCCCACTTCAACAAAATCAATCAAACCCAGAACATGTCAACTTCGTAGGAAACAGGCAGTAGGGTGGTCCTTATTCACAAACATATAACCCAGAATGGAAGAATCACCCAAATTTTTCATGGTCTAACAATCAGAATGTTCAGCGGCCGCCTGGATTTCAGCAACAGCAACAATCTCAGAAAAACATATCCGAGAACATAGAAGAGTTAATTCAGCTGGTCAAGAGTCAGAATGGTGAGATAATGAATCAAGTTGTTGAAATAAAAAAATTGAAGAAACAAATGGGAGAGCTGGCAGCTAGCAGCTCAACAAGACAGCCAGGACAGTTACCAAGAAACACTGAAATGAACCCTCGTAAGCATGTTAATGCAATAACAACGAGGAGCGGGGTTCGGCTATCTGAAGTGACTGTAGAGGATTATGAAAAGCAGAAGAACCAGAAGAAAAATGTGGTGGAAGAACAGAAAAGTGAAAAGGAGCAGGGATCAACTTCAGAAACTCAAGAAAAAGTGGAAGAAGAAGTTCGAGTTCGACCTCCAGTAAAGGCATATGTACCCCCAGTTCCTTATCCACAAAGATTGATAAAGCATCAGTTGGAGCAGCAGTTTGGAAAATTCTTGGAAATATTCAAGAAACTGCACATTAATATTCCTTTTGCTGAAGCATTGGCTCAAATGCCGCTCTACTTGAAATTCATGAAAGAGATGCTGTCAAATAAAAGGAAATTGGTTGACAATGAAATAGTAGCACTGAGTGAGAAGTGCAGCGCCATACTTCAAAAGAAATTACCACAAAAATTGACCGATCCAGGGAGTTTCTCTATCCCTTACATTATTGGTAATTTCAGTTTTGATAATGTTTTGTGTGATCTAGGGGCCAGTGTTAATTTAATGCCTTTTTCTGTGTACAGGAAACTTGGTTTGGGGGACCCTAAACCAACCAATATCACACTGAAGCTGGCGAACAGATCAATCCAATATCCATATGGGATTGTTGAGAATGTGATTATAAAAGTAGACAAATTTTTCTTCCCAGTCGACTTTGTGATTTTGGACATGGAAGAGGACGCCTAAATTCCCCTCATTCTTGGAAGGCCGTTCCTAGCTATTGGAAGATGCTTAATCGACATTGAAAAGGGAGAAATCATCTTTAGGGTCGAGAAGGAACAAGTCACGTTCAGCATCAAGCCAAGGCAAGATCTTGAAGTCTAAATGAAAGCTGCTTCAAGGTGGAGGGGGTGGTCCAGAAACCAGAAGAAAAGACCAAGCAGGGTATTAATATTAAGGAGGAGCTAAGCACAAAACATGAGTTCATAAAGGCTAAAGATGGATGGAGGGACAAAAAGGAAGAAAAGCCTAATATCCCTCAACAATTAGCTAAAAGTGAGGCTTTGGGATTTAAGAACGTGAGAAAACGAATAGAGATATGCAAGGCAGGGAATTGCAAGAAATGCAAAGCTTCAAGAGGATCATTCAAATCTCCATGATATTTACGTGCTAAAGTCGGGCTTAAGACTTAAAACGGAGCGCTTGTTGGGAGGCAACCCAATTTTTCTTCCCTTTTACTTATTACGCGTTCATTATTTATTTTAGTATTGAAATTTTAGATATATGCATTGTAGGAATTGTGTTTAAGTGTTTTGCATGTTTCATGTTTAGAACACTTGTGCATAAGAGCCTATTATTGCATATTTAGGTATGTTTTTAATTTTGCATGTTTATATTAGGCTAGGTTTTTATCGTCATTCCAAACTCACACACACACTAGTTTGAATCATGACGATAAGGTTTGGAAAATCATTGCATCGATCATGAAGTGATTAGGGGGATAAAAACGATTTTGAAAATCAAAAATTAGGAAAAATTTTCATTACAGCCGAGAACTACGCGATCGCGTGCCACTAGGCTATGGCGATCGCGAGTTTGCAGTTAAAAATCAACAGGTTTTAAAACCTTGACCCACGCGATCGCTGGCACTCCAGCCAGGCGATCGCGTGGCTATACTTGACCAAATTCGGCAGTTTAAGAGTTGTTCCTCATGTTTTCAATTTCAAACATTATAAACCCGTTTTCTCTCCCCCAATCACCTCATAGTTGATCTTACATCTTGTGTGCATGTCATCAACACTTTGTTGCATCAATATCATTGCGTACATGACTTCACAATCCAATCAAAGGTACGTAATTCTTCACTTAAATCAATATTTACTCAAAAGTTTGAAATTTTCTTTGAGATCTTGGATTTTGAAATTGTGAATGGTGAAGATTGGGCTTAGGTTAGATGTTGGAGAAGGTGATTTGTGGTTTAGTAGACAAAATTTTTGGTTCATTCATGCCTCCAAACCTATGCATACCCTTTGATTTTTGCAATGCACACCATGTATTTGATGAAATGCCACAAAGACATTCTAGTGCTCATTTGAGACATCCTTCCGAGCATTTATCTTCATGATATGTTTTGCATTGATTATATGTGTGTAGTTCATGAATTAGTTCACTTCATTTCACAGAATTCATCAAAACAAATTTAGCACCATGACAGCCTCAATGCAAGGCCACTGCAGGCCAGTGCACCTGAAAATCCACTCACGTCACCAACTCTGCCATAGTTTTACATGACCCTATTGAGCTCCAAAAGACCTGAATTTTTAATATGTTGTAGACCATGCTGTGAACTTTAACATATCAAAATATGGCTCGGGAAAATTTATGTTTTTCCAGGCGATGTCAAGGCTTGAATGTGTGTGGTCGATCAATTTTGAAAATTCAAAGTTTTGCTTTAACTTTAGTTTGGGGGTGTGGTAGTGAACTTCCATTTCTTCTTATTGGTGTTTATGTCTTCTAATGTTAATTATTTCTTATTTGCAGGGAAAACACCAGTCAAAACACGCCAACCCAATTTGAACAATACAAACAAAGGGTCGATTCATCCAATGCAGTGCTACAGGAAGCTTAAAAGAAATACATCCTCTACACTTGAGAAGTTTTCGTTCTCTTCTCTTTGTCTCGTTTTGCATTGTTGAATATTTTTAACAAACATTGAGGAAAATGTTCATTTCAAGTTTGGGGGTGAAGATTCATTACATTCCTCATTCAATTTTATTGGGATTAAAAAAAAAAAATTGAAAACTTTGTTGACATGTTTATTGCCTAGGATGTAGTATGAATCAATTTGTATTTATGCTTGAAAAGTGGACAACATGAAAGCATGAACTTATTTTGAACTAGTTATGTTTTGCTAGATTCATACTTATTGCGCACATAGCTAGTGTTGGATAATTGCTTGTGTGAGGGATGTTATTTAATATATGTGGGGCAGATTTTATGCAATTTGAACTTAGAAATGACTTGAAAATCCCTGAACTTAGATCATAAGATATCCCACCCCTAAATTAGAACCAATCATGCTAAAAGGCAAGTTTGGGGGTAAAATGGTTGGAATTTGTGTGTATTGATGGTTGGAAGTCTGTGGTTCTTGGTTTTGCACTTTAGTCATTACAGTTTGGTCAACGAGTATAAACCATTTCCAGCATAAAAACAGAAAAATGCTGAAGGTCTTATTTCGCTCTTCAAATGCCTTTTTGACTCGAGTAAGTAAGTCCGAGGGGTCTTTCAGACCTGGTGCCCTAAAGACAACTGGCTTGGGAGTCATCGACCTAAAGCTCGCTACAGGGGTCAATTAGAAAGCAAGTACGGAGAGTGGACTTACACATAAGACATTATAACATCTTTAACTTTTCTGTTTAAGCCTTTATGACTCGGGCAAGTACGTCTGAGGGGTTCTTTGAACCTGGTACCCTAAAACCGTCTGGTTTGGGAGTCGCCGATCTAAAAGCCCGCTACAGGGGTTATATAGAAAGCAAGTATGAAAAGTTCTACACAAAGATGGTAAAAGACAGGGACAATTAAAAGAAAAAGTCGTCCAATAAAAAAATAATAAAAAATAAATAAATAAAAAAATTATTGTATGGTATAAGCTTTGTTGACTGAGCTGTGGTGGTTGAGGTTGTAGAATTGGGGACTGCTTTCTTTTGATTTGTCATGCACGCATATTTCTGATTCTGATTACCTTGTATGGAAAAAGCAAAGAATATTTTTAGAACCCACATAGATAAAAACCCGGGATGTGAGAGAAAAGCAGAAAGTGGTGATCATCCATGAGCGCTGAAAGGAATCTCATTAGAAATCATAGATTGACCACATGGGATTCGGGCTTGATTGTGCATAATGAGCCACACAGTGTTGAGCACATCTTTTGCATAAGTATGCGTTTGACATTGGCTATTCACACACACACTAACACTTGAAAATCCGGCAGATATAACTAGAAATTATTTTGCGTTGTTGTTCATAACTCTTGCTTAAAGTTTGAATTGATTTGGACTATTGAGGCATATGGTAAACATGTTGACAAAACAAAAATATTTGTTCTCTTATTTCTTCGATTTTTGTAGTTTAGTTTAAATTTTTCGAGGACGAACAATAGTTCTAGTTTGGGGGTATTTGATAAGTGTATTTTATACACTTATTTGTATGCCTAAATTAGGTGTAATTATTGTCGTTTAGGAATATTTTCTATTTAATTTGTGTTTATCGTTTACTTTTCAGAAAATATCCCAAAAGATGAAGAATGAAGCAATTAATGGAAAAATGGCACAATTGGATGTTAATTAGAGCTAAATTGGACAAGTGAGGAGTTTGTGACAACAACCGGAAAACCTACATGGTGCCAAAGAGAAGAAATCAGAGGTTGGAGGACCTAATTGAATAAATTAAGAGCTTAAATGGGCAAATCGAGAAGAAGATAAAGTTTGGGGACTAAATTGCAACAATTGGAAGTTGATGACTGAAGGTGAAATTAAAAGTCAGGAACCAACTTGCACAGCCGGAAAGAAGATGAAGTCGCGATCGCTGGTTACACACCAAGCGATCGCGAGATGGTTGTAAATTATAACCCGAGAGTTCTTGGGTCTTCCACGCGATCGCCGGCATTACGCCTGAGCGATCGCGCGCTTGTCCGACTGGGCCGCAGATCAGATTTTTCTCGCGATTTTTGACAGGCTTTGGGCTTTTTGACCTAGGTTTTCTCCAAAACCTATATGTAAAACACATGAGGCACGAAAATCAGACCTTTGCCTCTCCATAGAACGAGCCAGAATCGAGAAATCAACATCAAATTCTTAGGGAATCAAGCATCGCAGAGGGGCGTGAATTGGAGATAATAGAAGAATCAAAACTTGGTGCAATCTTTCCATTCTTCTTTATTATTTTCAATGAACGTTATATTTTATTGTTATTGTTCTTCAATCATGATGTGTAACTAATTGCCATGTTGGGATGAACGATGTAGCCTAGTCATATTATTTTAATTCCAAATTCCGTTGTTTTAATGTTTTGTTGCATGTATTGATTTATTATTGTTCTTAATGCTTGAATTGTTTGATCACCAATTCATGATTTATTGAGTTATTTCCATAATCCGAGAGGTGAGTTAATAATTTAGAACGTGGTAATAAATCCGGTAATTGAACAAGAGATAGAGATATACTCGTGTTATTATTGCGGTCGTGTGTGAATTCTTGTGTGTTATGCATCTAGATAAGGAATATTCGGACCCTCTGTAGAGATACATGGTTGACTTATTTAGGTAGAATTGATTTAAACTCGAGAGAGGAATTTCAATATACATTAGTGAATTCGACCGAGTACATAATTAGGAAATAGAACATGGAAGTGGAGTTAATTTAATTGGTTAGGTGAAATCGTGAATCCCAACTATTTTACAATCGTATTTGAAAACAAAAAAATTCTTTAATTTTAAATTCTTTAGTTTAATTTCTTAGTTTTAGTTCACAATCAAAAATCCTCCTTGTCTGTTCAAATAAAGTGTAGAACTAAAATATTTCGGTAATTAATAGCAGTCCTCGTGGGACGATAATCCGGACTCCTAGGTCCACTTTATTACTTCTCACGACCCGTACACTTGCGGGGATATCTCGCATCGCGAGATATAAGTGAACAATAGTCCCCAGGTTTCAGTTATTAATAAATCAGCCCCTGGAGTTCTTGTTCCTCACACCCAACCCACTAATTTCAAAAAGTCTATTTCAGTTCTTAAACTTTTCAATTTCAGTTTTATTAAATTTTCAATTAAGTCCCTAAATTTGACTTTATCATTTTTTTAAACTTTAAAATTTCGAAATACTAATTCAATGCTTATTTCCTATTTTGGCTAGATGAAACGTACGGACGATTAAGAGATTGAGGTTACTTCCCACTACACTTTATACGTGACTTGAGATAAATTGAGGTAGATTTGCCCCCCCCCCCCCCCACTAATTAATTTATATTGTAATTGCATGTGTTATGTGGATTTATGTGATTTATATGCTTAATTGTATGAGACAAGACAAGAATATCTCTTATGAGATAAGAAGAGAAATTTATGTTATGCATATAATAACTTAAATGATTTATATGCATAAGACAAGAATATGTTCATATTGCACTCACTATGTGATGCCTATGATTAAGAAGAGAATGTCACTGTATTATTTGCATAATTACGTGTTTAATTATCTGGTAAATTATTTATTGGCGATGAGTCTACTGAGTATTTCTTTTGACAACATTTGTAGATTTCGAAGACCGTGGCAAATAAATGGCAACGATGGCAAACATAAATTTTAAGTTTATTTTGAAAGTCATGTTTATTGAACGTTATTAATTCAACTTGTTGAGATTTGGAATTTCATGGAATTTTTTAAAGTAAATTTATTTAAATTTGAGTTACCGTTGCTAATTTTCAAATAAATGTGATATTTAAAATTTAGTTTATTCCAACAATATTTTGTTAAATAGTTAGTTTTAAATGATGACGTGGCATTCCGAGTTTTACGGAATTTGAGGCGTTACATTTTCTCTCTAGAAAAAGGAGTATTCCTTTTTTTGTTCTTCAAGAACACCAATTCCGAACTTATCAAATATTGTGAAATATTTGTAGCGTTCCAATCAGAAACTTATCAAGGACCTTGACATTCCTTTTGGCATTTCGAATACCTCGGTTCTTCAGTTCGCATAGTCTAATCTTCACGTCGTGATTGTTGGATCAAGATCCTATCGTCCATTATATCCTTTTTTCTGTTATTTTGTTTCTTGTTTCTTGTGGTTGTTGCTGAATTTAGATCTTTGCTATTGTTGTGTCGTTATTCCGCATTTTTGTCGCGTTTCCCGAGTGGAATCGCATAAGGTGGTATTAGATCTTGGATCTAAATTCAGTTGTTGTTATTTCTTGAATTTTCTTGAATTTTCGTTTTCTTCATAGTTTTCCTTAGTTTGATCCATACAGAAATCCAACAAAATTCTATCTTATATATTTTAGTCAATTCTAATCAAAATTCAATTATATTTGTTTAGCTGCACTTGTAGTTGAATTCTCTGGTAAAAAAAAATATTTCCATATTTCCCAAATATTCTGAATTTCTTCAATTTTCAACTTTTCTTGTTCTTATTCGTGTCTTCTCTTGTCCCACCATTACTTGAAGTTCTTGGTTGTTCTTAAAGTGCTTGCAAGGGGGATTTTGACTGATACACGAGGATACATTTTGTGAGAAAATCCTTAATTATTTCTTTGAGAACTAACAATATCCAGCATGCGGGATTCATCTTCTTCATCAGTTGGGGACAACAAGTGGATTGATAGAAGGGAGCCAACAGCTTCATCAATGAGCCACAACAAGCGACCTAAAGGTATGAATAGGGTGGATAGGAATGATGTAGGTGTGATGACAGCTTTGCATGAACATTTTGAGAAGTTGATGACTAGAATGGATAAGCAGGAAGAAACTATTAATTGGTTGAATAGGGATCAAACTCATATGGTTCCTAGAGCTAGGAGGGGAAAAATCATAGGGTTGGATGTGGGTTTGATGAAAAGAGGATGATAGTGGATGGGAAAGTGTACATTCTTCAATGGCTAGTGTGGGAAAAATGAGTGAAAGGGGTGATAGGCGTGGAAGAGGTCATAGAAGGAGGCTTGAGAATAGAGATGAAGTGGATGGTCACCTCGGAAATATTAAAATGACCATACCACCTTTTAGTGGGAGGAGTGACCCGGAGGCTTATTTAGATTAGGAGAAGAAAGTGGAGTTGATGTTTGAGTGCCATAACTATTCGGAGGAAAAGAAGGTTAAGCTTGCCATGGTGGAGTTCACTGACTACGCAATAAATTGGTGGTATCCATTGGTGAAGGACCAAAGGAGGAATGGTGAAATTTGGTGAATACATGGGTTGATATGAAAGCCATAATGAGAAAGAGGTTTTTCCTAAGCCACTATAATAGGGACATCTACCGAATGTTGCAGGAGCTTACACAGGGTTCTAGGAGTGTGGAGGAGTACCATAAGGATATGGAGGTGGCAATGATTAGAGCCAATATCATGGAAGATAGGGAGGCAACGTTAGCTAGGTTCTTGAGTGGGCTAAATCGGAATATTACGAATGTGGTCGAGTTGCAGCACTATGTAGAGT
The DNA here is from genome assembly GCA_963555705.1 of Ligustrum vulgare. NCBI lineage: Eukaryota > Viridiplantae > Streptophyta > Magnoliopsida > Lamiales > Oleaceae > Ligustrum > Ligustrum vulgare. Next base: position 25,338,224 of record OY743171.1, read on the forward strand.
TGGAAGACACGATGCATATCGCCATGAAGGTGGAAAGGTAACTAAGGCGAAGGGGGCAGCAAGACACTCACCGGAGTCTTATCCTACATCACAACCAAGATGGGAACACAATGATGATCATGTCCTTAAAGGGAAGGAGGAACCTACAACAAAAGGTAAAAATATTTCTGAATCCCAACCTACTAGAGATAGGAATATTAAGTGTTTTAAGTGTTTGGGTATGAGTCATATTGCATCCAATGTCCAAATAAAAAGGAAATGCTTTTGCGTGACAATGGTGAAATTTGTTCAGAGGATGAATTTAAGGGGATGCCTAAGTTAGTGGATGTTGGGGCTAGTAGTAGTGATGAGGAAGGGTTGACTTATGCTCTGAAGGGCTCACTAGTCAATAGGTATTTCCTTAGCTCTCGAGCTAAAATAGATGAAATTGATGAACAAAGGGATAATCTGTTTTAAACTAGGTGCTTCGTGGATAAAAAGGTTTGTGGAATGGTGATTGATGGGGGTAGTTGTACTAATGTAGTTAGTACAATGTTGGTCAAAAAATTATTACCATTGGGAGTTACAAGGACAAGGTAGAATGTAATGTGGTACCTATGCATGTTGGCCATATCTTGTTAGGGAGGCTTTGGCAACATGATAGGAAGGTGTTACATGATGGTTTTAAAAATCGATATTCATTTGTGAAGGGCGTAAAGAAAATAACACTTGTTCCTTTATCTCCTAAGGAAGTTCGAGAAGATCAATTGAACATAAAAAGAGAGTTTGAGGGAAAAGATAAGAGTGTTGAGGCCACAACCTCTGAAAAAAGGATAGTGTGTGAAAATTGAAAATAAGAAAGATGAGATCACGACCTCAGAAAAAGGAGAGAATGAGTGGAAAAATAAAATAGAGTCCACCACAAAATGATTTCGGAGACGAGCCGAGAAGATGAAGGGATCGAACCGAATCAAAGGGATGAAGTTTGGTGAATAGAACTACAATTACAGCCGTAAGGAAGGAAGATCACGGCCGTAACTATCTCTCGGGTGAAAATGAAGAATTTCAGCAAAAACATACTTACGGCCATAACTTTGAGTCTCACGGCCATAAATCAAGAACAGAAGACCACTTACGGCCGTAAATGAGTTCTTCACGGCCGTCCAATTTTCCAGATTTTCCTTGAATTTTAATTATTTTCTATTTTTAATTATTTATTTACATATTTTGAACCCTAATTGCGGCTAGGGCTAGGTTTTAGGTTTAATTATTATGTTTTGGTTTTCATTACTGAGAGGTTAGACAACTTTGAAATTGAATTAATTGAGATTTTCTCTCTAGAAAAAGGAGGATTCCTTTTCTTGTTCTTCAAGAACACCAATTTCAAACTTATCAAATGTTGTGAAATATTTTTGGCACTCCAATCAAAAATATATCAAGGACTTTGGAATTCCTTGTGGAATTTGGAAAACCTCGGTTCTTCAATCCGCATCGTCGAATCTTCGCGTCGTGATTGTTGGGTCAAGGTCCTATCATCAATTCTATCTCTTTTTCAGTTATTTTATTTCTTGTTTCTTATGCTTGTTGCTGAATTTAGATCTTTCCTATTGTCGTGTCGTTATTCCTCATTTTTGTCGCTTTTCCCGAGTGGGATCGCATCACTTTCAGACTCTTGATTTCAACCGCACCATGTGGGGAAATATTAACGACAATGAATGGACCAACCCAACTAGAACGAAGCTTACTAGGAAATAGTTTTAGTCTAGAGTAAAAAAGAATCACTTTATGTCCAATATTGAAACTTTTTCGTGAAATGCATTGGTCATGGAATGCTTTCGTCCAATCTTTGTATGTCATATGCTTCATTTTAAATCTCTTCAAGTTCTTGTAGTTGGAGCTTTCGGTGATCTCCTACTGTTCCCCGGCCCATGTTGCATTGTTTGATGGACCAATAAGTTTTATGTTCTAGCTCAACTAGCAAATGGCATGGTTTTCCATACACCAATCAGTATCATGACATTCTGATCAGGGTTTTTTATGCAGTTCAATATGCCCATAGAGCATCATCAAGCCTGATGCTCTAATCCTTCCGATTCGGTTGAAAAGTCTTCTCGAGAATGGGTTTGATCTATCTGTTAGATATTTTTGCTCGTCCACTTGTCTGTGGGTGATATGAAGTGGAAACCCTGTGCATCACTCCATATTTCTTCATTAGAGCTTCGATGGTACGGTTACAAAAGTGAGTCCCCCTATTACTAATCATAGCCCTAGGAATCTCGAACCTGCTGAAGATGTTAGATTTGACAAAATCTTAAACCACTTTAGCATCATTAGTTCGGGTGGCCTTTGCCTCCACCAATTAAGAAACATAATCTACAACTAAGAGAATATAAGTGCAACTGAAAGAATTGGGGAATGGTCCCATAAAATCGATGCCCCAAACATCTAAGATTTCACACACGATGATTGGAGTTTGGGGCATTTGATTTTGCTTGAATAAGTTACCTGTACTCTGGCAGTTGTTGCAAGACTTACAAAATATGTATGCATCTTTGAAAAGTGTAGGCCAATAAAAACAACTTTCCAGTACCTTTTGTACGGTTCTCTTGGGTCCGAAATGTCCTCCACATGCTTATGAGTGGCAAAATGTGAGTATTGATTGGTACTCGGACTCGGGTACACATCTCGGGATGATTTGATCTGGACACCTCTTCCACAAATATGGGTCATCCCAGATATAGTATTTAGCGTCACTCCTCAGCTTGTGTTTCTTTGCTTGTGAAAGACCAGCAGGTGTTAGCTTAGAAGTCATATAATTCACTAGGTCAACATAGCATGGAGGGTTCACTTCAATAGCGAATAAGCTTTCATCTGGAAAAGATTCACACAAGGGTTTGTCATCTTCGGCTCTTACCACTCGATTGAGATGATCAGCTACCACATTTTTACATCCTGCTTTATTCTTGATTTCCATGTCAAACTCTTGCAGTAAGAGTATCCATCGAAAGATTCTCTGTTTTGCATCCTTTTTCACAAGTAGGTGTCTCAATGTTGCATGATCTGTAAAGACAATAACCTTAGATCCCAATAAATAAGAACGAAATTTTTCTAAAGCAAATACCACATATAAAAGTTCTTTTTCAGTGGTGGAATAGTTTGTTTGGACTTGATTCAGAGTCCGTGATTCATAGTAGATCACATGGGATACTCTTCCAACTCTTTGCCCTACAACCGCTTCTACTGTAACGACCCGGCTCCCTCGCTGGGGCCTTCTCCGAGTCGTACTCATGGTCTTTCCACTCCCCCCTTGGTCGTCCTGGTCCTCAAGGGCTGCCAGCCTCGTTTCCAAGAAGTGGATTTTTTGCCTTCCGCAGGGATCGAACCTTGTACCTAGGGGTTAAGTACAAAGATTCTTAAATCCCTGCTACCATTAGACTAATTGTAACGACCCAGCTCCCTCGCTGGGGCCTTCTCCGAGTCGTACTCATGGTCTTTCCACTCCCCCCTTGGTCATCCTGGTCCTCAAGGGCTGCCGGCCTCGTTTCCAAGAAGTGGATTTTTTGCCTTCCGCAGGGATCGAACCTTGTACCTAGGGGTTAAATACAAAGATTCTTAAATCCCTGCTACCATTAGACCAAAGTGGTCTAATGGTAGCAGGATTCCATGAATCTTTGTACTTAACCCCTAGGTGCAAGGTTCGAATCTTGCGGGAGGCAAAAATCCACTTCTGGAGAAGGCCCCAGCGAGGGAGCCAGGGGGGAGTGGAAAGATCATGAGTACGACACGGAGAAGGCCCCAGCGAGGGAGCCGGGTCGTTACATCTACAGTATAGTCACTGTCATCACACATATTTCGAATGGGAGGTCTTTTTTAGGCGGTTGAATAATCGGAGGTGTAGTCAACCGCTCCTTGAGTTGGTCTAATGCCTTTTTGCATAGGTCAATGAAATCAAACGGTACATCCTTTTACAACAAATTGAACAGCGGTGATGCAATTTTATAGAAGTCTTTTATAAACTTGTGGTAGGAACCTGCATGCCTAAGAAAATATCGTATATCCCGCACACTTACGGGGTAAGGCAATGCTGATATGAGATCTACTTTAGCCTTATCAACTTCTATTCACTTGAGAGACACTACATGACCTAACACTATCCCTTGATCCACCATCCCTTGATCCACCATAAAATGACATTTTTCCCAATGAAGAACTTGGTTAGTGTCAATGCATCGTTTCAAGATTAATGTCAAGTTATCTAAGCATGCCTCAAATGAGAACCCCACACACTAAAGTCATCCATGAACACTTCGATTATTTTTCCTATGTATTCTAAAAAAATGCTCATCATGCAACGTTGGAATGTAGCGGGGGCATTACATAAACCAAAAGGCATGAGCCTATATGCAAATGTGCCCAAAGGACATTTGAATGTGGTTTTTTCCTGATCCTTTGGTGTTATAGCAATTTGAAATACCTAAAAAAACCGTCTATGAAATAGTAATGGGAATGACCAACTAACTTATCTAACATTTGATCAACAAAGGGGAGGGGAAAATGATCCCTTCGGGTGTCAGCGTTTACCTTTCTATAATCGATGCATACCTGGTATCCTATTTGCACCCTAGTTGGTACAAGCTCTCCTTCCTTGTTTTTAACAACTATCACTCCAGATTTCTTTGTCACCACTTGTACTGGGATGATCCATTTACTGTTTGAGATAGGGTAGATCATTCCTACCCCCAGTAGCTTTAGAATTTCTTTCTTTACTACCTCCATTATTGCTGGATTTAATCTTTGCTGAGCTTGCCTTGATGGTTGGGCTCCTTCTTCAAGCAGTATCCTATGCATACAGACTGATGGACTGATTCCCTTGATATCTACAATTGTCCAGCCAATGGCCTCCTTGTGATCCCGCAAAACCCGAACTAATTTATCTTCCTCCACCATAGTTAGGTTGGCTGAAACGATCATGGGGATCATTTCTCCTTTCCAGATAGACATATTTCAAATGGCCGGGTAAAGGTTTCATCTTGACAACTAGTGCCTGCAAAATAGAGGATGGTAATTTATTAGGACAGTCCCTCAATTGAATTGTTTTGACATTATACCTGCTCGGGATGAGCTTCAATGAATTTACCGCGGCTATTGTATTTTGCAGTTCTTCACTCATCTCCATCTCTTCATCTTTAACCTGCTTCAATGATTCAAAGAGGGCTATTTCAAGCTCATCCCTATAATTTAACTCAAAAACTTTTTGCCCAGCAAAAGTAATGACATTAATAGCATAGGCAGCACAAATATCATTTGGGTGTTTCATTACATCAATGATATTAAATTGCACTTCCTCCCCATCAAATCCCATCGTCAGAACCCCTTTTCTTACATCAATTATAGTTTGGGAAGTCCACAAAAATGGCCTTCCCAGCAATATAGGAGTAGAGTTTGGAGAGTGGTCATCATTTATGTGTAACACATAAAAATTGTAGGAAATACTAACCCCCCACTTGCACTAGAACATCTTCAACTACCCCGTCTGGATAAGCATTAGAACAATCGGTCAGTTGAATGACAACACTAGTTTTTGTCAGTTTAGCAAGTTTTAATGAAGCATAGGTTGATCTAGGAATTACGTTAATAGATGCTCCTAAGTCTATCAAAACACTTTATCTTAGTGTTACCTATTTGATAGGGTATGGTAAATATACCTGGATCCTTACACTTGGGAGGTAATTTCCTTTGAAACAGTGCAGACATAGTTTCTCCCATTCTTACCTTCTCATTTCCTTTCAAGTTCCTCTTATTGGTGCACAGGTCTTTCAAGAATTTTGCGTAACGTGGGATTTGCTTGATTGAATCCAATAGGGGAATGTTCAATTCTACCTTCTTGAAAGCTCCAGCATTCCCTTTTCCTTGTTTTCCTTGTTTGTTTTTGCTAACCTTCTAGGAAAAGGGGGTGGGGTTGATTTAGCATTTAAAATAGAGTCAAATTTTACCTAAGGGTTTTCTGAAGTGATTTCCTTCTTTTCAACTTCTCTTTCTTCGTCTTATTTTTCTTCAATTGCAGAGGGTTTCATTTGTGACCCCTCAATCTCTTTCCAACCCCATAAAGTCATGGCACTTACGTTTTTAGGATTTACCGCGGGTTGAGATGGCAATTTGTCTCCAGATTGTGACTCCAATCTGTTAATGGCTATAGCCATTTGGCTCATCTGGTTCTCTAGATTCTAAATACTGGATTTTTGCATCCTGTTGAAATTGCAACGTGTTAGATGCCAATGTTTTAACCTTATCTTTAAGAGACATACCTGAGTTTTGGGATTTTTGTTGATATTGCCCCTAAGGTTGGAAATTCCCTTGCTGCTGAAATTGCCCTTGAGGTTTGTTGGAGACAAAACCCGGGGGCTTGTTAGCTCCATAACTTAGATTGGGGTGATTCCTCATCCAAGGTTGTAGGTATTGGAATATGGATTGTATTGTTATCTTTGAAAAGGGAAACCCCCTGCAACATTCACTTGTTCATTATTCTCCTCTTGCAACACCGGGCAATCGTTCATTGGATACCCAAAATTCACATATATCCTGCATGCCTTGACTTGTTGTGAGTTCCCTACAGCAAGTTGTTTTACAAGATGTGTCAGTTCAGATAATTGATTTTCAATATTGGAACCACTTACCTTATTCATGCTCCAAACTTGTATATCCCTATTCAAATTAAACTGTCGAGTGTTCTTAGCCATATTAGAAATCATGGCCCGTGCTTGTTCTGGTGTTTTATCCATTAATGCACCTCCACTTGCGGAGTCTATCATGCTCCTATCAATTGGTGACAATCCTTCATAAAATTATTGCATCAGGAGTTGCTCAGGGATCCGGTGATGTGGACAGCTTAAAATAAGCTTCTCGAAATTCTCCCAATATTCATACAGTATTTTGTCACTGTTCTGGCGTACTCCATAGGTTTCTTTCCGAATGGCACCAATTCTAGATGTAGGGAAGTAATTCTCTAGGAAAAGTCTCTTCATGTCATTCCAAGTGGTGACTATTCTGGACGGCAAACAATAAAGCCAATCAGTGGAAGTATCTTTCAGTGAGAACGAGAAGGCCCTTATTTTAATTTGCTCCTCTGTAATGCTCGTTGGTTTCATACTATCGCATGCTGCATTAAATTCTTTGAGATGTCTATATGGGTCCTGATCAGGTTGTCCTAGCACAATGATCCATTGGAACATTTCATCAAACACAATATGGGCATAGGAAAAATCTAGGAAAATCACAACATTCTCAACATGCTTCAACCCAAAAATTTCACCTATCAATTCACAATCATAATCAAGCTAGAGACTATCTATGCCCATCTTCCGTTCATCTCAAAATCAACATCATAATTTCAAAAAAACTTCCAAATTTTTCGAAAATTAAGGGTTTCCATGAAGAACATACCATAGATTGATGATGAAGAGATGAAAATTACTTGCTATTGTTGAGATGAGAAGTAAAGTGGAGGTTAGAAGTGAGATTTGGGTGTGGGCCATGAAGAGAGAACTATGGTCGAGTTTGTTTTAAAATGAGGGAGCACGTTCGTGTTTTAAAAAACAGATTTCTGCCCTCGATAACAAATTTGTTGAATTTCATTTTGCAATTTCGACCACTTCCCTTATCTCAAAATGACTCATTTTTAACCCATGAACTTGAATTACCATTTATTACACATGAATGGGTGTGATGAACTCTTTTAACACCCACATTCACTTCACCACAACCTACTCACATGACGTAATTTCTAGTGTAACATATTAGACTATATGTGCCTAGCTTCCCAAATAGTAGTCTCTCCAATGGAATGCAACATGATAAAGTTGTAATAGTACCATAAAGTCCAATACCCAAGATGATGATAACTCAAAAATGATAGTATGATAAAAAAAATGATAGTATGACAAAAATATCAAAAAGAATGCAACAATGCCTAATCTACATGCAAAGCAAGAAAATGCTCTAAATAACCAAATTAAAGGATACCAAAAAGGATGCAATGGTTAGGTTACTCCCAACAAGTGCTAGGTTTATAGTCTTAAGCTAGGCCTTTTTTGTGATCATTCCGGCACTACAATATCGATGATTGATTTTTATTTAGGAAAATCAACTTCAAAATAGTGCTTTATTCTTTGTCCATTGACCCTGAAGTGACCTTTCTTTGGATGATGAATCTCGAAAGTACCATAGGGAAATGATTTTACAATAGCGAACACATCAGACAATGTCTAGAACAATGGACAGAATGCTACGCGTGTTAATGATGGGGAAATACTCACATTAATGGAAAAAATGGTTTAAACAATGGTACTTTTGCCACAAATCAAGGGACAAATTTTAGGCCTCAAGTGATTCTGCCAGTAAACCAGCCTATAGATGCCCCATATGATCCTAATGTTTTGTTGAGAAATCAAATCACAGAGTTAGTACAAGATCAAATGGCTTTTGGGATTTGACCTTTCTTTAGGCCGACCTATAGGAAGTCATATCCTGATTGGGTACAAAGTGCCAGAGTTTTTATTATTTACCAGCCTAGGAGAAGTATCTACTCTGGAACATATAGGGTCATTCACATTGCAATTTGGTGAAGTAACTGATTATCACTAAAATGAGATTATTTCCTAGTTCATTAACAGGGGTAGCTTTCTCATGGTTTATTAATTTGCCATTAAATTTATTCAGTCATGGAAACATTTAGAATAATTATTCCACACCCAGTTTTATAAAATTGTATTTCAGGTTACTTTGGCCGATTTGGAAAATTTACATCAAATGCCAAATGAATGGGTAGAAGTTTTCCTTCAGAGGTTTAAAATAGTTAGGAGTAAATATTTTGTACCTTTACCTGAGAAAGAATTTGTTAAAATTGCTCAAAGTTGTTTAAGCTTTGATTTAAAGAAGAAATTTTAGGATAGGGAATTTCCTGACCTTTTTTAATTAACTGTTAATGTTATTAGGTATGACTGTTTAGTAAGAGAAGAAGAGCAAATGAGAATTCTAGCAAAGGACTTATTATAGAGACCCAAATTTCGATGTTCATACCATTGATGAATATTATGATAAGACCAAAATATGTTTGGCCGAATTGATTAAGGGAGATACATATGCTTGTCCTTTAATGGTCAAATCAGGAACATCGGTCAAGAATGAGCCTATGAGAGATAATAGAAAAAAGGCTAGGATATTCTCTTTTGATGTGACCAAACCCGATATCATATTTGATAAATTATATAAAAATGAACAAATAAAATTGATCGACAAGCACAAATTGCCAAACTCTGAACAAATTAAGGGTAAAAAGTATTGTAAATGGCACAATGCATGGTCTCATATGAAAAAAAATTGCTTAGTTTTTCGTCATGTATTACAGGATGCCATCGAATCAGGGCGAATCACTTTTGAAGCTAAGAAGAAGATGGAAATGGATGAAAATCCTTTTCCACGGCCACTTGATATTAGTATGGTAAGGACTGGTTCTAAAAGTGGGTTGCCAAAGTTTAAATTGGTAGTAGATGATGGAGATGAAGATTTTGAGCCACATCCTAGTGTCTTTGAATGTCTCAAAGGAAATGAAGTTAGAAGAGATGAAGGGATCGTATGTACTAGATGTAAAAGAGAAGTAAATGAAAAAGTGGAAAAGACAGGAGCATGGGATCAACATCATCGTCCTTGTATTGTTCCAAATTTCCAGCCTTTTGGAGGATGAAGAATACCATTCTATGAGAAACCACCTTTTGAGAGGCAGTTTAGACCAATGTACAAGGTAGAACAATCAGGCCACAACCTCGTCAATCAAATGTATGACATTCATTTCAGTATAAAGTTGGAAGGTTTGTGCCTTTTAATGAAATGACCAGGATGCAACGAAGGCGTTATCAACGGAATTATGGGAAAATGATGAGGCAACAGCAGGGGACAACACATCCTAAAATACCTCATTTACTTAAAGTGGCTAGCAAAATTGTTCTCAAGGACAAGAAGGAAGATAGTATGGGTGAATAAATGGAAGTTTTATTGGAAAATTCTTCTGGGAAATCCAAATTTGAACAAAGTAAGAAGGATGAAGATGAAGAGGATTCGGGGCTATCTATTACCGCTCAATTTGGTACTTTACCTCCAATTATTGCTAATAATTACCTGTTAGCCAATGAGTTCAAAAGTAAAGAAAATGGAGAGGAAGGAAGGAAAGGTAATGAGGAGGAAGCATGCATGTTGGAATATGGAGGAGGAATTGGTCAAACATCTCAAGAGGTGTGTGATGAAGAAGAAGATGATTGTATGACTGACGCTGAAAAAGAAATTGACTTGAAAGCAGAAAGAAGAAGAAGGGGAGTATCATATAATAATCTACATGAAACAATTGTATGAAGAAGATGTCCTTGTTGTTGATTTGTTGGGCAAACCATCTGGACGTTCCTTTAGTTATTAAGTATTATATGGGACGCCTAAGAGAAAAGTAAGAGTACCTTGCTCTGAGAAGTATGGATCACCTCCAAGGATATTGCCTCCCCGTATAGGCTGGATAACTAAAGAAGAAGATAAAGAGGAAAGTAAGAAGGAAGTTCAAAAAGTAAGTAGGAAGTTCAGAAAGTAACAAGAAGTTGATTCAATAGAAGATAAGCAAGAAGTGGAAATAGATGCGACTGAAAATGTTATCTTTAAGAGGCCTACTATGAAGTTAACTAAACATCTAGGGCGATTGTATGTGAAGGTTTTAGTCAATGGCATTCCGGTGGCTAAAGTATTCATTGACAATGGAGTGGCTATAAATACTATCCCATCCAGAATGGTGAGAAATTTTGCAAAGACAGAAAGCAATATGATCCCAACAGAAGTCCTTCTCACGAGTTTCAATGGAGGAGCAACTTCAGCCAAAGGAGTGACACCACTAGACACAATGGTGGGAAATACTACTAGGACTACAGTCTTCTTTATGATAGACGGTCCTACTAGTTACCATGTGTTATTAGGAAGAAATAGGATTCATGGGATTCGTTGTATACCTTCATCACTCCATCAATGTCTGGTCTTCTGGAATGATAAAGGTGAAGCAGAGGTGGGGCAAGCAGATCATAGATCCTTTGTTACAAAAGTAAACTCAGTAGAAAGATTCATGTATGAAGGAAATCATGGACCTATCAGAGTAATTCAAAATGGAGAAGAAACTTAAATCGTCGCACAGAGCGAAGAACCATTTTCGATAGATGCATTTACTGAAATGTTCAATCAAATGAGGCCTAACATAGTGGCCCTTGAAGAGCCAGTAATTGGTAAAAAGACAATCAAGGAACTATAATGAATTGTCAGGAGCAAAGGAATCTAGCCAATATTCAGGCATTCAAAGCCAAATTGATGGCTTTCAATAAAGAATGTAAAGAGAAAATAGAAGAAGAAGCAGTATTGAAGACATTAAAAAAATTTTAGCAATGCTCGAGTTAGAGCAGAATATTGGCCGAGAAATTAATAAGGTGGATTGTTTAGAAGAAGTGATGTCCACAAAGAATCTGGACGATGAAATGACGAGGATTGTAAAACCTGGGCATCCTGACGCACAAGATCCTTTGATAAAGGTGAACATAGGTGATGAAGGAGAAGATCGCTCGACATTTGTCAGCCAAATGCTTAGCAAAGAGGTAAGTGACAAATTAATTGCTTTGTTAAAAGAATACAAAGACTGTTTTATTTGGGAATATGAGCACATGCTTGGTTTAGATAAAAGTTTGGTAGAATAAATATTAAAAATTAAATCAAATTTTAAACCTCATAAACAACCTCCTAGGCATTTTTCCCCTAATGTATTACCCGAAGTAAAAAAAAATAAAAATAGAACGATTGTTAAAGGAAGGTTTATTAGGATAGCCATATATGTTGAGTGGATATCTAATATCGTGCCTCTGTTAAAAAATCATGGTAGTATTAAGGTGTGCATAGATTTTAGAAATTTACATTTAGCAACGCCCAAAGATAAATATCCAATGCCAACAGTGGATTGTTTAGATGATTCAACTACTAGATATGTAATGTATTCTTTTATGGATGGGTATTTAGGATATAATCAAATTTATATAGTTGAAGAAGATATACATCAAAATTCATTTAGGTGCCCTAGTGCTTTAGGGTGTTTTGAATGGGTACTTATACCTTTTGACATGAAAAATGCAGGGGCTACTTATCAAAGGGCAATGAACTTGATTTTTCATTATATAATAGGCGAATTTATTGAAGTATATGTGGATGATATAGTGCTCAAATTACCTAAAGAAGAAGACTATTTTCAACAATTAAAACGCTCATTTGAGCAATGAGGCAATACAAGTTAAAATTGAACCCTTAGGAGTGTGCATTTGGTGTTATGCAGGAAATTTCCTTGGTTTTTTAGTGCACAAAAGAGGAATTGAACTTGACAAAAATAAAGCAAAGATCATTCCAGAGGCCAAACCACCTAGTAATAAAAAGTAATTGCAAAAGTTTCTAGGTCAAGTGAACTTTTAAGACGTTTTATCTCTGATTGTGCAGGGCAAACAAAATCGTTTTTGCCTCTTTTAAAGCTGAAAAATGAGGACAAATTTGTCTGGAATGAAAAACATCAAAAGGCTTTCGATAGCCTGAAGAAATATTTATCAAGTCCACCAGTGCTAATCTCACCCATCCGAGGACGACCAATGAAGGTATACATATCAGTTGAACAAGAATCAATAGTTGGAATGGTCGCTCAAGAAGACCAATTTGCTGAAAGGGCGATTTATTATCTTAGCAGACAGTTAACAAAATATGAATGTAATTGTTCTGCTATTGAAAAATTATGTCTTACTTTATATTTCACATGTACAAAACTAAGGACGTATTTGCGGCCTGTAACTATTTATCTAGTTTTTAAAATAAATTTAGTTAAGTATATGTTTTCTCGCCCCATTTTACATCAAAGGATTGGTCATTTGACTTTAAAACTGTTGGAATTTGAAATACAATATATACTCCAAAAGGTTGTTAAAAATCAAGCATTGAATAACTTTTTGGCCTATCATCCATGCCTTGATGTATCGAAAGAAATTGAGTTAGAAGTTGACCCATTCGAAATAAAACCTTGGGTTTTGTACTTTGATGGATCAAAAACTGTTGGAGGTGCAGGAGTAGGGGTAGTGCTAAAAAATCCATTGGGGTTTATTATAAATTTACTTTTACTTTGAATAAAATATTTACCAATAATCATGCTGAGTATGAAGCATTGATTGTAGGTTTAGAATGGATAACAGAGTTGGGAACAAATTATGTAATAATTATGAGGGGCGATTCGCAATTGGTGATTTATCAATTGACTAGTGATTTTAAATGCCAAAGTAATTCTATCACAAGGCAATATGAAATCGCCCAAGAATTGTTGGAAGAATTTGATCAAGTGGAACTTCAATACGTTAATAGAATGTATAATGACTTAGCAAATAAGTTAGCCCAAATGGCTTTGGGCTATTCAAAGGTGCTAAATTTGAATTCTACTTGTGAATAAGGAGTGATATTGCCTATAGTACAACGGAGGGAAAGAAGAATTGATGTTCATTGCATACAAAATGAAGACACAATAGATTAGAGAGAAGAAATAAAAAGGTTTTTAAAAGAACCTGATAAGAAGAATGATAAGAAAATGAAGTTACGCTCATTGAACTATGTACTAGTAGATGAGGAGTTGTATAAGAAACATTTAGACATTGTACTACTAAAATGCGTAATTTTGCAAGAGGCTAAAATAATAATGGCTGAAGTACATGAAGGAATATGTGGAGCTCATCAAGCTAGCCAAAAAATGAGATGGTTAATTATTAGGAGTGGATGCTTTTGGCCCATGATGGGTGAATTGTGCATTCAATATGCCAAAAGTTGTTGAGCATGCCAAAAACATGGTCCAATCCAAAGAGTGCCAGTAAGAGAAACGGCACCCATTATTAAGTCTTGGCCATTTAAAAGTTGGGCGATCGATTTGATAGAGAAAATCTATCCCCCCCCCATCGTCCAAGCAACACACGTTTATAATAATTGCAACAAACTTTTCAACAAATGGGTGGAAGTGATACCTTTAAGGAGATTTCTCAGAAAAACATCATAGAATTCATTTGTGATCACATTATTTATAGGTTTGGGATACCGCAAACTTTAACGATGGATCACGGAACTCCTTTAAATGGAGATCAAGTGAAGGAATTCTTGAGCGAATTTGGAGTTAAGGTGGTAAACTCTATGCCTTATTACACCCAATCTAATGGGAAGACAGAATCTTCTAATAATATTTTGAAGAATATCATAAGAAAAATGATAAATGAAAATGATTGAAACTAGCATGAGTGTTTAAATAAAGCTTTATAGGCTTATAGAACATCTCCACGCTCAAGTATCAAAGTAACACCTTTCCAACTTACTTCTGGACAAGAGACAGTGTTGCCCATGGAGATTAATGTGCAATCAATTAGAGTAGGCTCACAAAGTAACTTAAATGATGATGAATATATAGAATCGTTAGCCCAAAGTTTTTTAGAATTGGACTAGCTAAAATTTGACGTCCTAGACAGATTGCAGGTTCAAGAATGAAAAATTGCTAAGTACTATAATAAAAAGGTTATATCCATGTTTTTTAGCTTGGGCGATTTACTTTGGAAGACAATACTTCCTTTTGATAGCAAGGATCCAAAGTACAGGAAATGTTTGTCTAATTGGGAGGGACCATACATAATGAAAAATGTGTGGCCTAATGGAGCCTATCATTTAGAAGATTTAGATAGTACAAGGCACGTGAGGTTTATTAATGCTAAATACTTAAAGAAGTACGTTCCTTCAGTTTGGGATTTTGAACTATTAGGAATTTAATATTCACAGCTATTATGCAGGTGAATGAAATACTCATTTCATTAATAAAATTGGTTTCCATTACATTGATAGAAATTGGCTACCCTTACAAAATGGAATAAATAAATCAAAACAAATGAAGGACTAGATGTCCTACAAAAAAGGTTAAGACGATTAACGTCTTAATCATAATCTGCCCCAGTAGAATGCATATGCTCCCTAAGCTTTTCCCATTCATCGCATTGGTCAAATGAGGCAGTGAATAGTTTAGCCATGAGTTCCTCATGAACCTCTAGACTATAATAATGCTCAAGTAAGAATTTAGTGTATTCAACTTCTTGGGAGGCATTATATTTCTTGGCGACCAACCTAGCCTTCCAGTCTTCCCTTTTTGTCTAACTTTCCTTTATCTCGGTAGCCAAGCTCATCATCAAAGGGTCTTCAACCATAACATCAGAAGAAATTTCGTTTAGGATGCTCTTGCCTTTCTTAATTTCATGATGTAAAGACTCTTTTTCATTCGAAGCGTGTACATATTGAGTCTTCTTGGCCTTCAAATCCATATTTTTGGCCAACATAAAGCTTATCTCATAATGGATACTCTTCAAAGTCAGCTTAATATACTCTGGAAGTTTGAGCGAAGGAAGCTCTTGTGCTCGAGCTATTTTTTCACTTAGACGCACAATTGTATCCTGCTGGTTGGCAACACTAGCAACCACTATATCCATGTCCTTGAAAGAAGTATACTTAAGTACTAACTGCTTGAGAATGTTCATGTTTTCCACAAAAAATGCAACAGATGTAGCAGAAGGATGATTGTTTGAAGAAGAACGAGATTACTTCCTGCCTTAACTTATTCCCAAGAACTGAACAAATCCTAAATGGAGTGTAAAATTACGTCAACATCCTGTGAAGAAAAAATGCAATTACTTAGCATTTTCATTACAGTAAGCGAAGTGGATGTGAAGGATGAAATAAAGGTTACCTCATTAGTAACTTTGGAAGAAGAAATATGAGGTATATTACAGGATGAGTCAACCATTTGAGAAGATTTCCCCTTATCTGGATGAGTCGGTACTTTCACAATGCACAAATCTATTAGTGTCTCTACAAAGAACAAGTAAGGGTGAGGATATGATTGATGTTACAATAAGGAAGAAAGCATAAACGTATGTATTACTTCTGCTTCCACGCGTAGAGGATCAACACCCTCAAAAGGTGTAAGTTCTTGAAGTGGTTAGATGATTAGAGACTCTTGGCCTTTGAGCTCCTCTTCAGGAACATTACCCTCATTAGATGGTATAGATAAATGGGGAATTGAGGGAATAAGTGGAGCAAGAGCCGATAAAGGAGGAGTCTTTGAAGGAGAGATGGAACTCTTTTGAAAAAATTCAGGTAAAACATTAGCATACTAGGGTTTTTCATATAGATCTTATATGAGGAGTAAACAAAAAATTATATACTCAAAATACCTTTCTCCTAATGATGAGAGGAGCATCATCATCATCAGATTGGTGGGTCTCAAGTTGGCCATTTACGGCTGGAAGTATCTTTGATAACCCAGTCTGAGCAGGTGGGGAACTGGTGAGGAGAAGCCACTGCAGGGCATTTAGTAGGAGAAGATTTTAAAGGGGAAGTAGGACGTCTAGCAGACATAGACATGACAAGAATAGGAGAGGAAATGGAGGCGTTAAAAGTTCCTGGCTTCTCAAGCAAGTGAAAAAGCGTGGTTGATATTGGTAGCAAACAACCTACGTTTCACAAACGGCCAAAACTGTTCGAAAATAGGATGAATAGTAGAGGTAGGATTGAAAGGGCCAAAGAGAAACCATTGGTCAAAAGAGCATTGTGAGCATCAATGGCCTGTGCCTCTACTTTCTAATGGTATGAAAATGCATTTTCAGACTTTTGAAATAGCAGGGAGGAATAGGCCAAGTTTGGCCAAAACCAAGTTGACGGATAGAGAATTGGGGAGCATAAATTTCAACCCCTGCTTTAGTGTTCGTTCCAGTCAAAATGTCATGGAACAACTCTCACCCTACCAAATACTGAGCCCGGCAAAAAAGTACTCACGTCTTTTAAAGTGGGAGGAGGTTGCATATAGATTGGGACTTGATGGGCTGAGAAAGTAAAAAAAGGTGAGAATTGAATTCAAATTATAAAAGAAGATAAAAACATCCCTATTCAACATATCAACAAGACTTAGTTGGTTGATAACTAGCCTATAACAACTAACTTACTGAGGAGGAGCTGATGGGACACCAAACTGTGGAAAATATGCCCTCAACCACAATTGAGCTAGGCAGAGAGGCCCACTACTAGTAGAAGATGCATTTGTCCTCAGTTGGGATTGAAGGTAAGTCATACCTTTATAAAAGGCAGCCAAAAACAATGAATAGAGGTTTAAAGACCTACCATGTGCTAGTTCATTTGCAATGGGTAAATAAGCCATAGAAGGTTTGAGACTAGGCACACAAAGGACATACTTACAAAGCCATACCTAAAGAAAGGCCACATGCTCTACATGGGTAGGTTCAACACTAGGAATTTTGTAAAGTTCTTACATCCCCGAATAGGAGTCAGTGAATTTCTTGTTAAACTTGGGGGCAGCAGAAGAGAGCAAATGGTAGAAAAAATGGTGTCACCTAAAGGTGGACGGTTGACTAAATCACCAACAACCCTTAGAGTGATGGACATTGGGCCAAGTGGGAAAATGAAGGTATTGTATTCAAAGGATTAAAAACTTAAGGTAGTTGGATAAATCATAGAATCATAAATTGGGGGACGGGTAGCAATTTCTAAAGGATCAGAAGTTCTAGCACGATAAAAATTGCTTTAGTGGACTGTGTTTCATCATACATGCATGCCAAAGACCAAAAGTTGTGTTAGCTTTACGCTAATTACGAATACCTTTCTCGCAAATTTGCTTTAATGGGAAAGGGTTTAAGAAAGGAGGTTCTTGAGTACAAGGAAACAGTTGGGCCACACCTGCTCGACCAACAGAGTCCACATCATTAAACGTTGGACCTAGATAAAACTTATGAAGTTTAGGCTTGTTCGGTAAGAGGCAAGCTAGGTCTATATAGGGTTTTTCCAGAAGTTCTTGGAGATCTTTGAAGCTAATAGAGTTGTCTGAAAGGCTCTATGAAGTCGCACTTTATCATAAACTATAAGTTTTTTTCAAAGATTTTGGGGTATGAGCATTTGAGTAATGAAACAAGAAGGTGAACAGTGTCCTTTATAGAGGAAGGAAGACGTGGCAACGCGATGGAAGCAGAACATGGATATGAGGGTACGACGTGGTGGTTTGCTTTTTGGTTAGATAGAGTTACATGATATTGTGACATGGTTATGTGGCTTTTGGGATGTAGAAGGGCACTGCCAAGCAATAAAATTGATTAGGATTTTTCACCTTTTTGGACTCCTAACGTTGCGGGAAAAGTATAAAAGATGAATATGGCACAAGATTAATAATTGATATTAATCTGGCCATATTGGGGGATAATTGTTGACATACAAAAGTAAGGCCCAATATGAGAGTCCACATAATAAGTCCCAAATGAGCCCATGTACAGGCCCAAAACATATTTATTGAGAGAATGACCAGCATTGCTCAAGCTTGGAAGACACCCAAGATCTAGGCGAATGAAGAAACCCATCCTCATTGGAAGAAGCAATTATTAAACAATTAATGGGCAATCTTATCACATCCCATTATCCAAAAAATTTCGATTGCGAGCAGTTGAGTAATGGAAGTAATGATAGTAGTTAATTCAACAGTTTTTTGACAAGTCATCCATTATGGAGAAAAGTGGACGGTTACTGGGCGACGAGCGGTTTTTGAACAAAATTGAAGTAAGCTGTGAAAGGAGTGTAAAAGGGAAAAGAGAATGTAGTAAAAACAAGAATCCGATCAATCACTCTCAAACAGAGAATTATATAATTCTATTTCTTTTTAATTTTCTTTTTAAATTTCATTTACTTTGCAACTCAGTGTGCTTGTGACCCTTGGGGGCATTTCATTTTTATTGTAATCTTCATAAATAAAATACCTCTTAATGGGACTTTATCTCAAAACATTGTTGTTCCTTAAACATCGTCTGAATCCTTTAATTGTTAGAGAATCCCTTTAATTGTTAGAGATAGTTCATTTTCTGCATGAAACAATTTCAAAAACTTTAATTCAAGAAACTTTGTTCAAATTCACTAATTAATTATTTTGCATTTCAATTAGTTTTAATTAATCACAGGATTAACTTTGAGCCTTCCAGACTTATTGGAGTTTAACTAACTTCTAAGGCACATCTTCTCATCAAGTTTCTAAACTTGGAATTAGATTGAAATTTCTTCCTTAAACCTATTTCATTTCCATATTCAAATAAATAGCCCGAAGCAGCCAACAACAGACCCACCCTTTAATTCTCAAGCAACTCTCAAAGTCATCATTACTAAAGAGAAGAAGGCTTCATACATTTCTTAAATATAGATATTTTTCTTACTTTAACTTTTTGGTGCAATATAAATTACATTTCATACTAGACGGTATAAAATCTTGTGAAGTCTTCAGATAAATTGTTAAATATTCGCACAACATATTCGATAAAAGATTGGTGCATGCCTCTTCAACAGTCTACAAAGGGTGGAAGGAAAGCAAAACCCAAAAATTATACAATGAAGTAATATAAGAATATGTCAATGGATCCAACAAATTGCAACATGTATAGACATGGCTATATCTCCCAGGATTTTTATTACCTCGGCAAATTGGAGCAAATGAAGTATAAATACACGTTTATCTGGATGAGCTAACTCTAGGATAAACTATTTGAAGAATGACTAAGGAGTTGGTGAGGTGTTATAATAGGGGGAGGGGAGGGAGGGATGGTTGGATGATTAATTGGGGGATTGGAGCAGTTGAGTTTAATGCAAGGAAAAGAAAGATTTAGGACCCAACAAACCCCCTTTAGTCAACAAAAAAGAGGGAAAAAATGTCGGAATCGGTATAAAAGAAGTTCCCCATTCAGGGAACATAACACTCCTCTAAAGAAACTGGTACTTGACAGTTGTGATTATGAATTGCATGAACCTAAAAATTGTCCGTGAGGATCTCACGAAAAATCAATACGGAAGAAGAAATCAGGATTTGGTAAACTTATTTATAAATAAGTTTATAAACACACATTTTCCCAATTCTTTTTTTAACCATATAAATTTTTCAAAACTACTTTTAAATCTAGTAGTGACTGAATTCTTAATTATCTTTTATACCATTTGGAAAACTAGTTTGTAAATAAGTTTATAAACTAAATATTTTCCCAAATCACTTTTTAACCCCACACATTTTTTAAAATCACTTTTCAACTACAAATTTTACCTCAAAATGTTAATATTCTTTGTTTATAGACAAATAAATTTTATCAAACAGAGGCATTTAGTCAACATGATTTTCTAAACACTACTTGACATAGCAGAACAAAAATTAAAATACAAAACCCCAAAAGACAAGAATGTTAACATTTGTTAGTAACTTTTCTACAAAGGATTTGGAGATTTGCACAAACGATTCATTCAAAACTCAAAAAATATTCTTCCCTTCAATTATCTATTTTACAAGACTCAAAGAACAAAATAAGGTTAGTATTACTATTAGCATAACTCAAGACCTTAATCTTCTTTTGAATGAAGAGTCCAAAATATGCAATGTGTAGCATAAAACAATAGAAATTCAATTAGAACATTTTATTAAATTCAAAGTCAGCAAAAGAAAAGTTAAACAATTCTTCCAGGCCCGTGGAAACTTAGCTTTGCAGAATCTGCATCTTTGTTGCAGATCAAAGATCTAGTGGTCGGAATCTGAAAAAATAAATAAATAAATAAGGTTATCATGCACGACCAAAACTCACATCCAATAGCTTAGATGAAAAGAAAACTCAATAGGAGAAGAATTGTTAACTGATTCGAGGATACTTATAATATAAAGTAAATTCAAAGATGAAATTGCAGAAAATGGAGAGAAATGAAGGGAAGGGATTTGGAGAAGAAGAGAGGTAACAAAAATCTATTGAAAAAACACTTAATGCTCATTCTCTCTCCTTTCCCCTGATTTAAGGGCAGAAAAATGTGTTTTTTGTTACAACTTATTACAATGAAAATGCGAGTTGATATAACGATGCCGTTTCTCATTCACTCGTTTCTCTCGCCTAATTTGAAAGTTGGCTTATTCTTCCCTTCTTTCTCGAGTAGAATGGACTTTTAGCTTGTTCTTCTCCTGACAGCCCCCCTCTTTAACTGAACCTTGTCCCCAAGGTTCGGAATGAGGATAATGCTCTTGTACCTCATGAAACATCCTATAAATCCCGTTTTTGTCAGCAAAAAATTTCAACATTGCTCTACCCTTAGCCAAATTTTCTTTAA
The DNA here is from genome assembly GCA_963555705.1 of Ligustrum vulgare. Taxonomy (NCBI): domain Eukaryota; kingdom Viridiplantae; phylum Streptophyta; class Magnoliopsida; order Lamiales; family Oleaceae; genus Ligustrum; species Ligustrum vulgare. Next base: position 25,359,482 of record OY743171.1, read on the forward strand.
GTTATTGATACATCACACATCTTTCTTACAGTATGTTTTCCACTGTTGTCACATTGGATTGCTGATATGGCCCCTGAGCTGTGATACGGACATCATATGTTATTGGGCCGTTGTTCTTGACAATTTATTTATGGGTTAGTTGCGAAGGTTACTATCTTTATGTAACAAAACTTATTTTTACTATCCAAAACAAAAAATCTGAAAAATACATACTTCGTCCAACCTGCTGCAGTGCTGCTACATCCACTGCCTTCATCATCAGTAGGTCACCACCATCACCGCCATACGCCACCGAACCACCACCACCTAAAATTAGGGCCAAACAATGCCAGTAGGCTACCACCATCACCACCATCACCACCATACACCACCGAACCACCACCTAAAACCACCAAACCGCCACCACCTAAAACTAATCTTCCCACTCCAAACGCATCCACACTCCAGCCCACAAACTCCCAACCCAGACCACTGCTAGATCAAGCTGCTGCATCCTTCGATATTCTGATTCTCAAATCTGTTCGGCCTTCCCATTGAGGTGAGACGCCACCAGGCCATCGAGCTCCAAAGTATCATAAAAAATGATACTTGATGTAAATAGTGTTGTTCAGTAAAGAAAAAATGAAGTATTTTTCATTGATGTAATTGAAACTTGGAGGCAGTTAATGAAGAAGTTGATGATTGTTGCCCACTTTCTCTCCCAACCTTCTCTCTCTCTCCACCACCGATCATTCCTGAGCTGCCGATCGACCCATGAAGGCGAGATAGCACATTGATTGCGAGTCTCTACGTTGGTTTTCACAATTGGGTCTCAGTTTGAAGATTGGCATCGATGTGTTAATAATGTATAAAGTGAGTTAGTTTGGGCCTCATTTAGTTTGTGTATGTTTATAATTGGGTCTCATTGTGTTATTCACTATTGTATACACCAAGATCTATTGGGCCTTTTGATTGTTAGTTTGAACTTTATATTATTGTAATATTGTTTGATTTGGAAGTGACTATCCATGGTCAGTCAAATACATGTTCCTTTGTGTTTAATGGAAAAAAGATACACCTCAAACCTTTACCCCAAATCCTTTCGAGTCGCAACAGACCAAGAAACATGGTGAGTGGAAAGGATTACACGTGATTAGCCCTACAAAATTTGAGCATACACTGGTGGAAGATTTTGTTGTATTATTGTGGTTCTCATGGAATTCCCGTCATATTCCCCTAGAGTGACCTCTATTGAGGCCCTATCAATACTTCAAGAATTTCAAGATGTATTTCCTGCAACCTCCCTAATATATTTCCTCCTTCACAGGATATTCAACATGTTGTAAATCTTGTTCCAAGGTCGTCTCTCCCGAAATTTCCTCACTATATGATGAATCCTATTGAGCATGCTAAGCTCCAGATGCAAGTGGGTGAATTCCTTCACAAAGGACTCATCTACGACAGTATAAGTCCTTGTGCGGTTCCCTCCCCTTTGACACCTGAGAAAGATGGTTCTTAGAGGATGTGTATTGGTAGTCACACCACCAATAAGATCACTTTCAAGTATTGTTTTCCAATCCCTCGACTTGATGATATGCTGGGTATGATGGTCAGTGCTCTAGTATTTTCCAAAATAGATTTAAAGAGTAGGTATCATCAAATTGGGATCCGCCCAGGTAACGAGTGGCAAACTGCTTTTAAAATGAAGGGTCTGTACGAGTGATTGGTCATGCCTTTTAGACTAAACAATGCTCCAAGTACCTTTATCAGGGTGATGACTGTTGTGTGAGATTATTGCAAGTGCACGATATCTTTAACAAGTAGTAAAGTCGACTTTTGAGTTCGGATTATCGATCATACGAGGACTATTTATTTGCTATTGATTTACTTTGATTCTAAATAGTTCCTAGACTAAAATCAGAATTAACTAAATAAATAAAATTTCAAAGGAATCCAAAAATGACAAATAATTGAAGTTTAATGAAATAAACAATGCAATTAAAATAAAAATATGAATTTAAAACTAAAACTAACTAAAAAAAGCAAGACGTAAAGTTGTAGGTTTTCTGACAATTAAATGAATATGGGGATTAACGTTTTTCGAAGTAATGTTCAAGCTTAATTTCTCATCTCAAGTTGTTTTCTAAAATTGTATTTGGTCGAATTCACGCATGTATCTAATTTATCTCTCTGAGTTCAAATTAGGTCTATTTAACTAAGTCAACCGTGTATCTCTACAGAGGGTTAGAATTTTCCTTAACTAAATGCATTAAATTACTTTGGAATTCATAAGTGACCACAGGAAACCACAAATTCATATCTCTATCTTTTTTGTTGAAATTGCTGAATTTTATTACGTGATCTAATTGTTAGCTCACATCTAAAATTATGAAAACAATCATTAAATCATGAATTGGTTATCAAACAACCCAAGTAATAATAAAAGGAATACATGAACATCAAAACACCATCTTGAGAATTAAAACTAAACCAAAAACATTAAATCTACATCGTCAATCCCGATTTAAAATTTAACTAATCATGTTCTTGAAAAAGAAAGTAATAAATAATGTAAACAAAAATCGGAGTCTGAAGAGTTGAAGAATTAGCATCCACTCCTTGTTTAGTTTCTAGCAGTCGAGCACCCTCGATGTTAAATCCAGCCGAGTATCTGCCAATTAATTCCCCAAAAAAATTAATCCCAATAGCACTTCAGCCGACAAGCACACACCTCTCTTTTTGTGTATATATTTTCTTTCTTCCTACCGCACACACTTAATGTTTTAGCCACAACTCCCTATTTTTATTCCAGCCACACACACCCTAATTGGCCTAAGAATACTCTCTCAAGTAGTCTAATTCCTCCAAATAACTTGCTGGCTCCCCTTTTTTATAACTCACAGCCCCCAATTTATCCTCCAAAATGACAACCTATAAAGTCTTGTAAATGGTCTCACATCCGTCCACTTCCATTTGGGCCCAGAGAGTTATATTTCAGGGCTATTCACAAAAATACCATACTTTTAGGGATCAAAATGAAATTTACTTCAATTTTATAAAATTTGAAAATTATTTATAATAAATTATAAAAACTGAAAAATAATTATGATACTTCTCAAATAGGTTAGTATCATACTATAGTATGATACTTATGATATGTTAGTATCATAGTATGATACTTTTCAAATTTTTTAGTATACAGTATGATATTTATGATAATTTTTAATTTTTTTTAGTATCACAATATGATACTTGTGATACTTTTCAATTTTTTTAAATATCACAGATTGATACTTTACAATTTTTTATGATACTTAATCTCAGACAAAAAATCAAACAGTTACATTTTCAGGTATAACCCACAACCATCATTGCCAATTCGGATAAATTCACAACTTTTTTAACATCGGTGGCTTCAACTTCATGATCTTCAGCCTTTTCAAGAGCCCGTAAAGAAGGTTGCGCCGAATTCCTGCCACCGGCACAATTCCACTGTTGTTTCAGGAGTAGAAGCACCACCCCCATAGAAGAATGAAAAACTCAAATTCAAATATGCTTTCTGCTTGTCTAGAGAAATTGTGCAAGTCTTTCTTCTCTTGCACTATCAAATTGTTGCTGGGTTTTCTTCTTCCTCTTCTCCGCCATGTGTAGCGACAGGAGGCAGTAGATCTTGACCATGATCAGGATTCTTGGTGGGGATTAAGCTTGTATAGATTGGAGTTTGTTGTGTATTATTTTTCCCTTATCAACATCAAGCTTGTTGTACACAAGTCTACTCATTTCATTAAAGTTCCCTTGAGCGATCGAACCTCTCCGGACCTTCTCCACCAACTTCTTCTCAACCCATTCAGCTTCTTGCCGGTATCTCATCGGTCGTGGAGTCCTCTTACTTCTAATTGTTTCAGGTTAGCTTTATTTTGAAGTAGGATATTTTTATATAGTTGTTCTTGTTGGTTTTCAATCGGTCTGAGATGTGCCAACTTCTTGTTGGCTTTTGACTTCTTTCATATTCCAGTGTAGCTAGCTTTATTTTGGGTTTTGGATGTTATACTTTAGGGTACCAGGTTTAGAGAACCCCTCAGACTTAATGACGTGAGTCACAAAGGCGACAAAGAAAAGTTAAAGATGTTTGATTGTCTTATGTGTAAGTTCACTCTCCATACTTGCTTTCTAATTGACCCCTGTAACAAGCTTTGGAGTGATAGCTCCCAACTCAGTTGAGTTTATGGTACCAAGTTTTAACAACCTTACAAGCTTACTTGCTCGAGTCAAAAAGGATTTTGAAGTGTAGAATAAGACATTCAACATTTTTTTTGTTTTTATGCTGGTTATGGTTTATACCTGTTGACCAAACCATTTTAACTAGAGTGTAAAATCAAGAACCGTGGACCTTCAGCCTATCAATACATGCATATTCAAATGATGTCTAACAATCTAATTCAAAACACCAAATCAATTCGAACTACATTATAAGCGATAAATAAATAAACAAGATTTTTCATGTTTTTCAATTTTTTTCTTTTTTTAAAATCTCAAAACAAGGTATCGAATGAACAAAATGAAGAATGAGATACCACCCCCCAAACTAGAAAGTTACATTGTCCTCAATGTAAAAGAATATATCAATTAATAACAATACATAAAAGAGGAATCAGATACTTCCCAGGTTTAAAGGAGTGGTGTGATAACTTGAAGCTTTGTTTTGATCCCACTTGGATGATTTTGACCCATTTCTTGTGTTTCTATGCTTGGTTGGAAATATTACAAGTGGTGTGTTCCCTGAAAGTAAGAAGTAAACAACATTAGGATCATACACACAACTGAAATAGATCAACACCAACAATCCCATCTAAAACATAGCAAAAATCTGAATATTTAAACATTGTCTACAACATATTAAAATTTCGGAGTATTTGGAATTCAATAATGTCACTAAAATATGTGTCAAAGTAGGGAGCTGAAACTGTTTGTGGTGCAGTGAGCATGCAATGAGTGTATTGTGATGCCAAATTCAATCATTCAAAAATGCTAGAACTGCCTTAAAATAAATGTAAAACTATATACAGAAAAATATATAAAAGTGATAGAAAACAGGGTTGCCTCCCAATAAGCGCTCCGTCTATAGTCTAAAGCTCGACTTTTTGGAGTCAATCACTCTGCAAGTGTGATGTCAAGTGTGGACTTTGCTGCTCGAAAGTCTTCGACATAATGTTTGACTCTTTGACCATTTACCTTGAAGTTACTCTTAGTTGGATGATGGATTTCAACTATTCCGTAAGGGAAAACTTTTGCAATTGTGAAAAGTCTTGAACACATGGATTTCGATTTTCCTAGAAAAAGCTTAAGCCGCGAGTTATAAAGCAGCACTTGATCGCTAACTTGAAAGCCTCTTCTATTGATTCTACTATCATGCCATTGTTTGGTTTTCTTTTGTAGATTAGGGCATTTTCATAGGCTTCTTGTCAAAACTCAATCAATTTTAGAAGCCTAGTTTCACCAGCTTTCTCCAAATCCATGTCTAACTATTTAAGAGAACAATAAGCTTTATGTTCCAGTTCAACATGAAGATGGCAAACTTTCCCAAATACCAAGCAATATCGAGACATTCCAATAGGTGTTTTCAAAGTTGTTCTATATGCCCAAAGCACATCATCAAGCTTTTTAGACCAATCAGTTCGAGACGAGTTTACACTTAATTCAAGAATTCACTTTAAATGTCTGTTAGATGTCTCCACCTGCCCACTTGTTTGTGGACCTTCAAAAAATTTGAAAAATAGGATAGTATACATATCACGAGTCTTTTGTATGCATGTTTGATGTGTTTTTGTGGCATTTTATTGAGTATGATATTATTTCAATAAATTTAAGATAGCAGCGAATATATTACTTTTATAAGTATCACACGAGTTTAAAAAGTATCATATTATGTTACCTTTTAATTTTTGTTATTTTTGTTTTCTGTGAGCTACTTTCATGTTTATGTATGTGTTCCTATCTTTGTGTGTCTTTTATTGTCCATATAGTATATGTATCATTAGTCTTTTGTATGCTTGTTTAATGTGTTTTTGTGTTTAGACATTATTTTCTAAGGTATCATGTTATATAATAAAGTATCATAATTGATTCTTTTATTATTTTAAAAGATATTGAATGTTTGTTGAAAAGTATCAAATTACATAATAAAGTATCACAATATGTTACGTTTGTATAGGTATTTCATACATTTTCTTATGAATTCTATAATATTAATGTTGATTCTTTTATTATTTTGCAAGATAGAGAATATTTGTTGCGTATTGATAAGTGGTTGAATGGAAAACCAATTGTCAAATTTGAAGCTTCTGCGGTAGAGAACATCAAGGACAAGCTCTTACCTTCTCAGTTGCAGATGTTCAAGAGGACTTGCTTTGGTGCATATCTTGAACTTAGTGAAATGTGCCTACAACTCCAACCTATGCTATTGAGTGATGTTTTTGTTAAAGAGGCAAAAGAAAAATCAAATGTGGTTCAAAGTTGGTCAAAAGTTTGTTCGATTTTCAGATGAGGAATTTTTTTTAGTGACTGGTCTTAAAGTAATCAGTGATGATGATTGGTCCGACTTCAACACAACTGAGTGTAGGCAGAAAGAGGAATATTTCTTGAATTACAAAAGAGTGACATCAAAAGAGGTTGAACATGTCTTCAAGCATCTTCCTACGAATGTAAATGATGAAGATACTGTTAAGATTGCAATTGTGCATCTAGTGACATTTTTATATAGAGAAAGTTATGAGAAATTGGTAGAAAAATCTATTTTCAATAAAGTTGATGCTAATTTGGGGGGAAAATTTCCACGGGGAAAGTATGTTTTTAAGTAACATTAAAGGGTCTTAGTGGTGCTCTTCAAGACAGAAAACCTACAATTGATCGTAAATCAAAAATCGCATCATATGCATATAGACTGAATGGTTTTCCATTAGCCTTTCAAATATGGGCGTACAAAAGTTTCCCCGATTTAGATGGACATGTATGCAAGAGGGTAAATACATTGTACCCCTGAATTCTGAGATGGAAATTTGAGAAGCGTATGATGCCTTCTCAATTTGAGAATGCAGTTTTTGATGGTCCCTTTATAAGTATTTTTTCTTAATTGATTTTATTTAATTTCTTATATGTCAATAATTCACCATTCATTTGTATTTCCTTTTTTCAGATTGAAGTCAACATTATTGCACCAACAAATGAAGAAAAACAATAGCCATATGCATTTTGATTATTCACCAAATATCCAATAGACATACCTCCATGTCTACCATCTTTGTCATAGCATACTATATTGTCATGTGAAGAGAAAGAAAAAGAGGCATATTACATTGTTTCTTCTCCTTAATAAATATGCTATAATTTATGATATTTAATATAGATCTTTCTTTTGACATTGTAGGGAAGTGTCCTTTCTAAAGAAATTGAGGAACATCTTTTAGATATCAAGTTAAAATAGGAACAGATTTCTGCTCAACAAATTGATTTGAAAAATGATTTTCTTTGTCAAATGGACAGTTTAAAGGAGGATTTTCATGGGACATTATCAAAGTTTATTAATGACTCCGATAGTAAGAATGATGCGAGGAATAAGAATGATGTACCTGAAGGAGTTGTCAGCAAAGAGGATACACCGTTCAATTAAAGTTACAACAGTGAGAACGATGGAGATTTGAAGAATGTGAGTGGTGGAATTCCAATCAAAGTGGATAAACTGTTGGATAAAAATGATGGCTGTGAAGGAGTGGGACTTCTTACTGTTTTGATAGAGGATGAAAATAAAGAATCAGAGTCAATCAGTGATGACATGCCTTCCTTTAAACTACTAGAAGATTCACAGCTTGAGCCACAAGCCAGGAAAAAAAGTGAACTTGCTACTGAAATTCTAGATGGGAAATATGAAGATTCCAGAATCACTGATTCTTGTTTAACTCCACCTAAAATCGTTGAGGATGTTGGGGATGTAAATTTTCTAAATTTATTGGTTCAAATTATACATTATGCAAAAAAATTATTCATTGGCTTTTGTTTTCTTTTTTAAGGGGAATGAACCCATCAATGTGGAGAATAACAGTCAATTGACTCAGTCGAGAACCAAATTTATTTCACACGGCTCCACATCTGCACCTGCCAAAGTTGGCAAGGCTTCCTATGCATTCAAGGGCGAAATATCATCACTTCTTGTTGATGTTTTTGCTAAATTTTTAGCATGGTACAAAGAAAGTTTTAAAGATAAGAATTTGTAAGTTTTATGATGTTGATGTTATTAGTATTCTCTAAAGGTTCATAATGTGGTACTTTTTGTCATATTTGTAAAAACTTCTAAGTGTTTTGATGTTGCTATGTTTGATATTTTCTAAAGTATCATACTCTGATTGTATTAGTTATTAATATTTTGAAATGTTCCATACTATGATACTTTTGGTCTTAATTACCTCATAGATTAAAAAAGTAAGTTTTCTGATACTGTTATTGCTTTTCTGTAAAGTTACATACTATGATACTTTTGGTCATCGTTGTCTTAGAGAGAGAAACTTTTAAGTTTTCTAATATTTTTGTGTTTGAAGTTTTATAAAGTATCATAATAATCTTTTTAGTTACATTTTTAATCTTTTTCTTTGGATGGTAAGTCAAATTACACCTTAAACTTTTGATTATATATTACCGAAAACAATCCTTTTTTTTCAATTGGAAGGATCGGTCCAACTTTAGCAGCACAACAATTAATATTTTACAGGATTATGCTTAGATGACGAACTAGAAAGAAATTGCGTGGTAGTTTAGCTCATCAAGAGCCTCTTCGATAGGGTATATAGTAGTTTAAGTTCAGCAAGAAATCTTAGCAATCGAGTTTATATGATGATCATTGTTTCAGCAGAGAATGTGATGGCTTGAGCTCAATGTTTCATATCTTGTACAAGTTCGTTCGAATAAGTGATATCTTGATGATATAACAAGCAAGCAATGTAATAAGATATAGTGCCAACATGTTAATTTTTGAAGAATTTGACAATGGAGTATAAGTGATTTTACTTGTGGATAAAAAGTGCAAGTACCAATAAATCTGTCAGATTCTTCTATACTTTTGAGTTTGAAATAAAAAGTTTATTTGAGTCAGATAAAAAAGATAGGTATTCTGCAGAATGATGATCAACAAAGATTTGCTATAGCATAATTGATAATACTTTAGCACATGATAATCTCTAACAATGGTTAACTAAAGATGCACGTAAGTCAATTAAGAAGGCTTGATAAGGTTATCTTTTCATCTTTTTTTGGCAAATATGATAGTGGATAGTTGGGATAAAGGTAGATGGGGCTGAGTTTAGTTGCCTATATATTAAAAAACTCAGTTGAACATTCCATTTCCTTTTTTAACTTGGAAATTTCACTATGTTGCTTGGGATCCTTTTTCCAGTTTAGATGTTTGTTTTATGGTTTGATGTCTTGGTGAAATTGTTTGAAACTCTTGTCAGTTAGAGGCACTTGTCTTTGCTCCCCAGAATGACATTGCAGATGTTGCTGTGTTTGATAATTTCTAAAGTATCATACTATGATTGCATTAGTTATTAATATTTTGAAAAGTTCCATACTATGATACTTTTGGTCTTAATTGCCTCATAGATTAAAAAATGTAAGTTTTCTGATACTGTTATTACTTTTCTTAGGGATAACTTGCAAGTTTTTTTATTGTTTTAGTTATTAATATTTTGTAAAGTATCATGCTATGATACTTATTATTACTTTTCTTTAAAGTTACATACTATGTTACTTTTGGTCATAGTTGTCTTAGGGATAGAAACTTTTAAGTTTTTTGTTATTGTAGTGATTGAAATTTTACAAAATATCATATTATGCTACTTTAGTCATAATTTTCTTAGAGATAATAACTTGCAAGTTTTTTTTGTAAAGTATCATACTATGATACTTTTGGTCAAAGTTATTTATTTTTTATTTTTTAAGTTTCGGATCATGATACATATTTAATGTTATAGGGTTTTCAAATTTGTGAGGCCAAAATTGGAAATTCATCCTTCCCATGACTTTGGAATTTTGACTATAACCAATAAAATCTGGTGATACTATTTGTATTCAAAAGACGGTCAACTTTGTAGCGAACAAAATTTTTAAACGAACGGTCAACGTTGTAGCGAACAAAAATTTTAAGTTTAACTATGAGTTTTTATGTTTAGAATTCAAAAGTATTTTAATGAACTTGTGACGTCGTTACGACACTTCCCAATGTTTTAAATTAATTGTTGGTCACGATATGATGTTAGATGTACTTTCCTAGCAATTATTTTGTTTGATTGTGAGAAATATTTTATTGTGTTGCATGTTCAAATTTGTACTTATTTTAAAATGTCAAACTTATCAATTGAGCATGAAATATTTTTCAAAGCAAATTCAAGTGTTTTAAATTAATGTTTTCTTGTTTTGAAATATTGATAATTTTAATTGGGTCAAATATTTAAGATATTTTAAAGGTTGATAAAAGTATATCAATATTGGTGTCATTTTGTAGTTTACATTAAATAGTGTAAGTCGGAATCGAGAAAAAATTATTTTAGTCGAGATCGACTCATGTTATTTTAGTTTAAAGAAAATGAAAACTTATATATTATTATAGAGTTCTTTTCTAGTGCCAACCGTTGGTACAATAACAAGTGTCAACGGTTGGCAATTAATCATTTTCATATTATTATATTATTATTTAATTGTACATAGCCTTATATACATAGGTACACACACATCAGTGGACGTGGTCAGACTATTTTGAAAATCTGGTATACGTATTTGGATGCAGTTAGCTGATATACGTCCACTCTTCCATGATTTTAGCCAATTATCCACTTTTCCTCCATTTCTCTACCCACATTTTTACTTGCCGTTGCTGCAAGGTATAATTTATATGTATATTTTAATTCTATCATCCTCTGTTATAGTCAAAACGAAGTCTCGGCTTTTGATACAAACTTTCATTCGATCTCTTCAACAAGAAGTTAAAATTCTTCATTCTATTGCGACACTACGCTATACTTTTTGGCATTTTAAATACATTGGCAAGCTATAAATTTTGGTGATTGTATATTTCAAGTTCACGTGCAAATTCAGCTCAACAATTTCTGAAAAGTTTAAGGTAGTATCATCTCCCGTACACAAGTGGTTATGCTTTTGAATTAAATAGTATGCTAGCATGAAATTTGTGTCAATGTCTTATGTTTGATGAAATGCATAGCTTATTATGTGCTAATCTATTTATGCTAGCTAATCTATTTATTAGCATGCTATGAAATTATTTATGATGGGATTATGATTGATGATTGAAGGTAATCATCTAATATCTTCTGATTGAAGGTAATCACAGTAAATTTTATTAACTGGCCATGTTAAAATGTTTCTCAAAGATGAAAGTTGATATTAACATATATTCAAATGTTGGTATATTTTTAATCTCATTAGCGTGTGTACATACTACTAAGTATTTCTTCACTAGTACAAAAAAGCATAAAAAAAGGGGGAATACACGGCGGTTTTTCAAAAAATCGACGTGTAAAAAAGGACGGTGGCATTTTCGTAATTATATTTTAGGAAAATGCGTCGGTTTTTCGTATGAACCGACGCGCAAAGTCGGACCGGCCGACTTTACGCGTCGGTTCAAGCAAAACTGACGCGAGAAACCTTGGTTTCTCGCGTCGGTTCTCCTTGAACCGACGTGCAAAGTCGGCCGGCAGTGACCTGGGTCATTGCAGGTCGCGTCCAGGTCACTGCAAGCCACGACATGCAGTGGCATGGTCATTGCAGGTCATATAATGGGAAAAAAAAAATTTGGGCGTCGGTTCTAATTTAGAACTGATGCAAAACCGACGCCCAAAGTTAAATTTTTTTTCCACTTTAAGCGTCGGTTCTAAATTAGAACCGACGCCTAAAGTCGAGACTTTACGCGTCTGCGTCATATGCATCGCAGCTACAACCGACGCGTATTCCTGTTTTTGTACTAGTGCTTCGAAATGCTCATATTTAAAAACTTTACAGATTAAAGGACTGGACAATGCGTGATGGCGGTCAGTAGTGAATGAAATTTAAATTCTTATGCATTTATTTTTTGATTTATTTATGTTAATGTTGCAATACATTTTTAAGACTCGAAAAAGTTCTTGGAATGTAATCCTCGATCAATTCAATGTTACTTTTGGAAAAATGATACTTTGATTACTCTATGGAAAATTTCAGATTATGGGTTGCACTTTGAAAATTTACTGTAGGTTGTATATTTACAAATTCTAAATGTTAGTAAATTGAAAATGACCATTTATGTGTATCATATGGAACTGGAAACAAGTCATTTGGAGTCCCGTAGAATTTATTATGAATTTTTTTGTAAACTGCGACGGGGCAGTTTCGAAAACTGTGACATGCATGTTTAAAAAATAATTTCGTACTTCAAACATGGTCATTTAGACCCCAAATTTTTATATGTTGTATTTATATGAGTTATTGATATTGTAATAAAATTTCATAAATTTTAGATGTTTTTTGTCATTTTCAATAATTTTTACTAGGGGTGTAAACGGTTCGATTTGGGCGGTTTTTGATAATTTTTCAAACCAAACCGTTTAAAGCGGTTTGAGGTTTTTCCAACCCAAACCAAACCATTTCATTTCCTAAATCAAACCAAACCAAACCATTTTTTACGGTTTGGTGCGGTTTTAAACCGCGGTTTGCAAACGAAACTAAACTAATATATGTAAATCGAGTTAAAATAACTATTGAAATAGAATTTTGAATTAAGACATCAAAATTAATTGCAAATAACCTAACGACATTACGGATAGATGTTATAAGACTAACAAAATTAAAATATATGACTAAAAAACTTCTAAAATAGATACAAAGGGACAATCACAAACAAATGATCACAATAAAACCTAATAGATAACACAATCCATTCTCAAGTTAGATTTTTCTATTATTTCACAACAAAACAACTTAAACTCAAATATACTGTATTCCAAGCAAAACTACTGAACTACATGATGAAAGAATGATCCTTTAGGAATTTATGAGTTTGATGAATTACAGCTGATGATAAAAGATCTCAAGTACAACTAATTTTGCTTAGATAACTATAAATACTCAAGTCATGACTTGCTAAATTAATAGAAGACATATTATAACCAAGAAAAAGTAAATAATGAGCAAGTTTATGCATACTCCCCCAAAAATCATAGAATAAAAAACAAATAAAGTAAGAAAGTCACCGGTAGTACTTAGTTGTTAGCACTAGCAAAGTGCCTTTCTTAACAATAAAGGAAAAGCAAGGTGCCCTTCGTATAAATTGAAAATAAAAGTGTAAAATTGGAAATACAAGCGGGAAATATTTTTGTATTTTTGCAATTAAAAAATTAAATTTTAATTGTAATTTTTTAGCGGGTTGGCGGTTTGAAACGGGTTTTGAAAAATGAAACCTAAACCAAATCATTTGAAAGCGGTTCGGTTTAGGTCAAAACCGAAACGTTGACGGGTCCGCGTGGATCCGAACTAAAGGTTTCGAAATTACGGTTTGATATCGATTTGACGGTTTCGTTTTACAGCCCTCATTTTTACAAATAGACTGCATTACTTGGGAAAAATGGCATAAGTTTCTGAATTTGTCTATGACCTCTTCAAACGGTTTATTTCGTAATTTTTCTAAGTCAATTGGAAATAAAGTCTTAATATTTTGAAGAAAGAAAAAAAATAGTTATTATTTCAATCTAAAGTATTTTTTCTAAATTTATTGTTTTCAAAATTATAACGTGAACCAGATTATGTTTGATAACGTGTCGGGTTAAAAGATAATTCTGGGCGTTACAAACTTGAAGACACTGTAAGATATATTTGTGTTTTATTTTTCAACATTAATTCGTCTTACTTTTATTTGTATTGCAATTTTTTAACTTTTTCATGGTATTATTTTGCAGCATATAGATGTTTGCTTGTTCTATTTGAGAAAGATGATAAGGTTCAGCAATAGGGTATCAAAATCATGGACAACAACTGATTGCAATTTTCAAAGCAAGATAGTGGGCATTTTTAATAAATTTCTAGTTGATTTTTTTGTAATATCTGATCGATCACTTCTTTTAGAATATATAATAGGGAAATCAATGAGGTGCAACAAGTCCTGGAATGAAGTTGATCATGTGTTCTTGCCAATCATGGCAAAGTCTAGAAATCACTGGATGCTTGTTCATTTTGATATGAAACGAAACAGTTTGGATGTTTATAATTCATATGCCAAATTTTTTGATGACGAGAAAGTAATTCACTCTGTTCATCCTTTTGCTCACATAATTCATTTTCTCTTAGCAAATTCTGGTTATTGGGATGGGAAATCCAATGTCTATCTTGATCCCAGCGTACCTAGTTGTGATATTCTTGATTTATTGTTAATTAACAATGTACACAACATTCCTCAATAGAAAAGCTGGTTGTTTCTGTTTAGATTGGTTCTTTAAATTTATTTTTGGTATCTCTCTTTTTTGTGTGTGAGTTTGTTTAAATTTTTTAAATTCATTAGGAGTATCAATAATGGTACCTTTCTGAAATATTTTATTATTTTCTTCCAGATGCTTAGACTGTGGTGTTTTTGTGATTGGATATGCCCAATTTCTAATTCATGATAAGATGAATGAGATGGCTGAATGTTTTGATTCATCCAAGTTTCGTGCTACCCTTGCTACATAACTATCCAGCTATGCAAAGTGGAAAGAAGAAGAACGACGCATGACTGATGATGAATGATCAAGTTGAAGAGGCATATGATTGTTTTGATTCAAGCTGTATTTGGATTTTTGTGATAGCTTTTGAGTCTTAGCTTTTGAGGACTAAGAAAATAGATTTTTGTTAAAAGTAGCATAATAGCCTTACCTTCTAATACAAGTATCATGCAATGTTACATATATACTATGGTGGCCATGCTCTATATAAGACAATGTTAGCATGTTTAAAATTAGATTCAACTTGTGTTTGAGTTTTTGTGTCGACTTTTGACTCTTGATAAGTTTGAAACTAGGTTACATTTTGATACAAGTATCATATAATTTTAAAATTAATCCAACTTATAAAGAGTTTTGCATATGCCAATTGACTATCACCATTTAAGATGACTCTGGTGTTCCAATAGGTAAAAACCATATGCATCACAATTACAATTAGACATAAATGTGATTTTAGTAGTGCATTTAAATCAGACAACACCTATAAACATAGATGGAGTGCATCATTTTCAATCTTTTATACTACACTACAAACCAATTAGAATGTTATTTGTATTCCAGTCCATATTAAGAAAATTCAATGCAACAAGAAGTTCCTAACAGAAATGATAAAGTTTAGCTACTTCACATTATTGAGCACATTTTTATAACTAATTAACCAACAAATACTAAGAATCAGCATTCCTTGGAAGTGCTTCACATTATTGTTTAACTATAAAGTATCACATTTAACTACTAAGTATCAAATATTGTAACTTTCTTGTGATTTCAATCTTGTTCCTTCATCATCATCATCATCATCTTCTTCAAGGGTATTGAGTTGTTGCATGTTTTTCGATAGTGCCCATAGTTTTGGCACCTTCCACATTTGATCATGACTTTTTGCTCATCTTTTGATGGAATTCGTTTCTCCTTTGGCCTCTTAGCTTTCTTTGTTGGTAAAGGTGGTAACACCTCTCTAAATAAGACATCAATTGGTATGGTCCAATCACTATGATCACCAAGTGGAAAAATAGCTCCTTTGTATGTGTCAACATATGATGACTTTGTGCAGTATCTTGAACAACAATCATAGGCATTGAAGTGTTTTGTAAGAATAACCGCCAATGCATGAGGACATGATATTTGATCAACTTGAAATTTGTTGCAAGTGCATGTCCTCTCTTGTATATTCACCAAATTTGATCTACTGTTTATCTTCATCTATCACTGGAGTTGAAGGAATTGTCTAGTGAAAAAAATGCAAGGAATTAATTAAGTTCTTAATGATACCTTATCAGAAAAAGTATCATATTATGGTACTTTTGAAATAAATGGAATATGCATTACAACTCTCTATTTTATATGTACATCCCGCAACATCATGTTATTAATCAACAAATATGCTACGACCATTACATTATAGAAACAAGTAATGTTATGTGCACGATGTAAGAAGTATTAAACAGTTGCATAAACCTTCATTTTTGTTAATTCAATTGTCCTTTCCCTCAATATTTTTTCTTTTGTAGCAGCCAATACTGTAAATGTAGCCATTACATTTTCTCGATTCTTGGAAAACCAGTTTTGCAACACATATCTTAAGCATTCCATCAAAGCTTCTACAGGCTTCTTCTTCACTATCTTTACTACTGGATTCATTGACTCAATGATGTTTGATGTGTGACAACCAGTTTTTACACTAGTCAAAAGTGGAGAAATTATTTTGTCAAAGTCAATGATTATAATTGTCAAGTCAAGTAAGGACTTAAGTTGAAGAAATGATTTTATTGGGACTTAAGTTGAAATTATAAAAGTTTGAGGGTTGAGATGATAGAGATTGAAATTTAAATATTTAGTTTGCAATAATTGGAAGTTATGGACTAGTTTCATATTATATGGTAGTTTGGGACCTTGTATTGCAATTATACCACACCTATCCAATAAATTAAAGGATAAGGGATGGTTTGTCATTTTCTTGGTGATTATCAACATACAAACAGAGGCTGGGAAACATGACACAAGCCAAAAACGGAGATTAAAAGAAAGAAAATGGAAAGAAGAAGGAAGAAAAGAAGAAAGGAAAGAAGGTGACGATTTTCAACCTCATTTTCTTAATTATTCCTTTTAGTTAGATATGTAAGAACTAGATGTTGAATAATTTTTTTTGGGTTCATAGAAATTTTGTTTAATTCGAAATTGTTAAGAGTTATTGATATTATTTGATTTATTAAACTAGGTAGTTAATGAATTTTAATGGGAAAATTGATGTTGAAGAAAGTGAAAGTTGAAAATGGGTTTGAAAATTATTGCTTCAATCCTTAAGTTTGTTGTGTTTATATGATATCAAATATGTGATTATGATGTATTAGAGTTGGATAAGGATTTGGGTATGATTTTGCTTATTTTTCCTTGATTTTTTCTCCAATTTTCGGCCAAATTCATACACAGGTGTCATTTTTGAAACTGTTACCAGATAGTGCTATTTCTGTCAATAGTTTGGAGACAGATTTCCACATACAGAAATTAGTACCAGCTTTCAAAATTCTGGAAATATGGTGCTGTTTTTGTCAACTGTTGGGAATTCTCGGAAATTTTAGCATGAAAATTAGATTAAGTGTTATTTATTAAGGATATGATGTTAAAAGAACTTTTGTAAAGGATTTAAATGTTGTTAGTGATTTTATTAGTTGGGATAAAAAGTTGGAAATTTTATACATCTAGTTAGTATTAATTAATTCTTATTCCGAATGATAGGAATAGTGATTGAGGCAATTACATGAAAGGATATGATCTCTTGGAATGGTATGGGATTCCAAACTTAGTAAGGAGATTTAAAGGATTTAAGTCGGTTTCCGCTCAATTTTGCACTCGTCGGATTTAAGGTAGACTCTTATCTACAAATTTTTACGTTTTTCAAAAGTGCGCATCAATAATTATTTGGATTATAAGTGGTAGGATTTCATGGTAATATTTATGTTTAAGCTATGCATGAAAAACCATAATATGAAAGATGTGGACAAGTCCACAAAGATAGATATCTATTTATGCCTTAGGACAAGTCCGAAGGGCACCACCGGCAAGCCGGAATTGAAAGATGTGGACAAGTCCACAAAGTTAGATATCTATTTATGCCTTAGGACAAGTCCGAAGGGCACCGGCAAGCCGGAATGTGCAAGTATGTGTTTTAATTTATAATGTTAAATGATTATTATGCGCGAGTCTACTGAGTATTTCTTTTGAAATGCTCAACCCGTTTTTTTAAAAAATATTTTGCAGATTTCGGAGACGGTGGCGAGTAATGGACAATGACGGAAAATTACAAATTTATATTTTTAAAAAGTCATGGGCTTTGCAATAATTATTCCATTTTATCAAGAATTGTTATTTTATAAATTTTTACGAATTTACTTATTTCATTTGAATTATCGCTAAACTTTTATTCAATAAATGCGATATTTAATATTTAAATCATTTTCCGCAACAAAAGTTTTATTCAAAAATTTAGAAAAGTGACGTATCTGGCTCCTCAGAAATGGGGCGTTCCAGTATGGTATCAGAGCCAGTCTGCGTTTCTGTAGACTGGAAAATTTTCAAAAAGAATTTTTCAAGAAACATTTTTCATTATGAAATTTTTATGGATGAAGATTTCCACTGCCATCATTCGTTACACCAACTTCGAGGTAAAGAAGTTTATGATGTTTAAAGTTATTTCAGTGTTTCGGATACTTATTTTATTGATTTATGAGAGAGAATGAAGAGAAAGAGAAAAAAAATTGTATCCGAATAAGAAAGAAAGAAAGAAATGAGTTTTGAGCATAATGGGAATAAACATGATTTAAGAATGATTTCAAAATAAATTTTGTCCTCGAGTTTAGAAATGATGAACCCTAACTGGACTTTGCATAATTGATTTTAGACATGACACCATTTACGAGAGTTAACAGAAAGGATTAGACAATATTTTCGGAATATCTATCGTTTAGATTAAACGAGAAATATCAAGCCAGTTTTATGAAATTGTGATGAGATGTTGAGTTTATAAGTAATATGGTTTTATTGATACTTTTATGAGAAGAATTATGAAGTTAGAGATTTAAAGATTTGGTTATTGGGATTTAAGTAATGGATATTATGTTGAGTAAGTGAATTATTCCTCTATTTTGAGAGATTCATTATGAAATTTGGTCTTGTAATTAAATTTTGGGAATATGATTTATGGTATATAATTATAAGTATGAGTAGTTTTTTTGAGTCAATTAAGGTATTGAAGGAAGTGATATTGTGATAGTGGAAACTATGATTTGAAATTGTTATGTTGAGGAATGATGAATTGATTTTCTGGGATATTTTGATGATATTGAAGTGTTGGAATTGTTGCCCATATTTAGAACGTTGTGGAAAAATAAAGAGTTATTTGTTATTGTTGGTTATGTAGTATATCTACGGATTGGATAAGTCTAAATTACAAGAGAGACTCTGCCTAGAATTTTATCATTTGGAATTAAGAGCATAGTATGGTATCCAACCACTAAAGGAATTGAGGTTAGACTTGCAAGTTCATTTAAATCACAAGCGAGATTTAATAGACGATAACAGAGTTATTATTATTTCTCATGAAGAGAACACACAAGAGTCACACTGGAAAGGAGATACATGAAACACGCAAAAGCAAAAGAGAAAAACATGGGAAAATCCTCAAAATGAGAGATGTGTTTCCGGAGTAGCCGTATCCTACCACCTCTGATCTTTCAAGGAAATAAAGAAACCTTCAAAGAGGTGTGTTTCGAGAGTAAGAATACTCCGTAATCTACCACTTCGAATCTTTGAAGTACACACAAGATTTAAACATTGAGGAAATCCTAGAAATTTAAGGTGTGTCTCGAGAGTAAGAATACTCCGTACTCTACCACCATCTATTCTAGGGTTCACAAAGTTAAGTTTACATTAACCGGACTCCACTTTCGCTTGATTCCCCTTCCTTGCGACCAATCTACCTTAAATCCTGCTGGATCTTGTATTGGGATATATGACTGCAGCTTATCCAGTAGTTCATCGATAGTAGGAGCAGAAATACGGATCTTTCTAGAAAATGGAGAGATGAATCCCTATTCCACAGTATAATCAAGAAAGGTTAACAAACCGTCAAAGAAATTGTTAACATTTCAAAGCCCAATAGGCTTAGTATGGAGATCTAGTTGAGCCCATGAGGTAATATTAAAGATTTCTTCTAAAGTACCAAAACCTCCGGGCAGGGCTATAAAGGCATCAGAACCATATAGCATACAAGTTATGCGTTCATGGATAGATAAGGTTTGTACTTCATGCCCTCGAGTTTTGCCTGCTATATCTGCCAAAGGGACAGGTATAACACCAATTACTTTTACTTGCTCTGTGAGAGCAGATTGGGAAACACAACCCATCAAACCACTGCTACCACCCCCATACACAAGATTGATACCTTTCTCCCCCAGTTTCTTTCCAAGATCTACTGCTGTTTTTAGATACCCAAAACCTTTCCCCACTTTTGATCTACAAAATACACAGATAGTTTTGATCTGTCGAAGTTTTGGTCCTTCCATTTTTGAAAGTAAAGAAGGGAAAACTTACGAGAAAATGTGATTTTAGGATGCATGAACTATGAAAATGTTTGGCTATTTAAAACCGAAAAACTACACTATTTCCGATCGTCTTTTGAAAAAGTAAGATTTACTTTTGACAAAATCAGCCTACTTTTGAATATTTTTATCATATCGAGGTTGTCACCTTTCGGTAATTTAATATTTTATTACCAACCTTTATCAAAACTCGTGAAAGAAAATAGAAAAATATTTTAAATATATATCAAAAGATTTACCTTATATCAATGTTGATTTGCCAAAACCTCATTTTGTAAAACAGACTGGCAAACAGGATCTTTTGCTATTATATTTTTGAGACTATAACGGTCTTTATCCTTGTTAAATTGAGCGTATAAGGAAAGGAGTTCACGTTGCACATACCCACTTGGGTGCGTCTCAAGAGTCAATCGAATATCATCCAAGGACTCCTTACTCAGTTCACCCTTTATGAAATCAATTTTATCATCCCGATTGTTAGAAGAATATCCTACTGATTTGCAACGAGTATCACAGTTCCAACGAGCACATTTGTAGCAACCATTCAGCCTTTTTGCTCTTCATTTCTTTGCGAAAGTACTTTTGCCTAAACCAAGCATGTGTTTAGGAAATGTTAATGGCAATTCACCAGCTAATCGAACTTTTGCTTTGATCAACCAGGGAACTTCTAATGGGATGCCATTAGCCATCAGCAACCTCAATCTTTCGAGCCTAATTCGATAAATTTTTCCCAAATCATTCATTGGAAGATTGGAATAATAATTGCGAATGTTTGAAAGGATGATATCCATTTTTGATGGATCTAACCTCTTCCCAACACGATCTATTTAAAGGCATAAAGGAGCTGAGTGGATCCAAGTGATATTAATTCCAGCAAGAAAGCAGGAATAGAAAAAAATAAAAAGAGGGAACAAGATTTAATGCGCCGTTAACTTTCTAGATGAAGGAAGATTTGATGATAAGATTTGAGATATGGAATATTTTCTTGGATTTTGGTACTGATATTTTCGGTATAATAATAGTAATCAAGGTATAGTAAGATAATACGGGAATACGTACAAGTTAAATGAGGACCGTATTGAATCAGAATTTATACGGATGTACAAGTGAAAGAAATACCTTGCGGGAAATGTTGTGACGTTTGAGAGAAGAATCTTAGTTATTTTGGGAGCTATTTGTTTACTGAATTTTGGTTACAAATATTGGAAAAGATAAGCTGATAATATTGTGTTGAATGTTGATTGGTGGATAAAATATATTGTTAGGTATATTACATAGTAAGAAAATAATATTCATGTGACTTCTGTTATTTCGATTAATTTTGGGTTATTTGATTGTAAGAGAGGTGAGAAAATATGGATAAATTTCACAGGGATTATTCATTGAGGGTTAATTTGTTGCGTAAAGAAAGAGTAAAGAATTGTGGAATTGAAGGTTTATTACGATTGGGAGATTAATATATGAAATCTTAGCGGTATATTGATATATGAAGGTTCACGTGATAAACATGATGGTTATTATTTTTTTTAATCTTAAGGAAGTTGATGTGATTAAATATTGAGGTCATATGATATGATGATAAGTGACATGTTACATGATTACTATAAGATATGGTGAATAACAAATTGATGAATGTTATGATTGTCCTATAGAAGAATAGTGTTATGATATATTTGAGTTATTGAGTAATTAATCTTATCATTATCATTTGTTGGATTATAGTGAAATATGAGTGATGCAATTTTGGTTACTTATTTGTGCTTTTAGAAATGAGTAAGTATTCTATTATTGGGGATCTACTAGTGTAGCGCCCCGAGATCTAAATACCCGGTTCACCACGTCATCGTCTCCTCTACCTTTGCAAGTAATATTTTTGTGGAAGAAATAACTAAAATTCATTTTTGGCAACATTAAATAAACTGTAATGGTCGATAAAATTGAAAACATTTATGAAACAATTCGAAATAATAAATCGAGCCATTAATATTGTAAAGTAATTGACAATGTCATAATTTCTCAAATAACTGAAATTCTCAAAATTATCCAATGTTTGGAAATGCGGAAATCATTAAAGTAAGACTTTCAACCATTTAACAATTATTGCCACCATCATCCATCACTTGCAACCGTCTCCGAAATCTGCAAAACTGTTAAAATAACGGGTTGAGCATTTCGAATGAAATACTCAGTAGACTCATCGCCAATTAATTAACTTACAAAATAATTGAACACATCAATGCCGACTCTTTAGAAAACAGGGTATTGATAGGGCTTCTTTTGAAAAATCATATACTCTTTAAAAACATAGGATATGTAAATCACATAACGTTCACAAACATTCACATGCAATCATAATTTAAATCAATTAATAGGGGCGAGTCTACCTCAAATCCGACGAGTACAAAGTTGAGCGGGAAAACGTCTTCCATTCTTTAATTCTCCGTACGCTTCGTCTAGCCCATAAGTTACCTTAATCTTTAGAAATTTATAGTTTAAAAATAATAATTTACACTTTGAGGGCTGAAATTGATGTTTTGAAAGTTGAGGGACTAAAATGAATACTTTGATAGTTGAGGGACTAAAATGTAAATATTTTAAAACTTGGGCTTAAAATCAAATAAATTAAATCAGCAGGGAGTGAAATAATAGATTTTAAAAATGAAAGGGGCTGATTAAGACTTATTTAAAACTTAAGGACTGAAGTTGATGATTTGAAACCAAAAGGGACTGAATTGATCATTTTTCAAACGTAGGGACCAAAGTGTAAATTTTCGAAACTCAAAATATATTCTCAGATTTACTTTCTCTCTCTCTCAACTCACTCTCACATTCACTCTCTCACGATCCGGAACTGGAGAGGAGAGGGAGGTGCGATCGTCCACTTCTGCAGGTGATTTCGCCGGCGCAACGCCGGCGAGGTGAGTAGCAAGTGACGGGGTACAAAAGGCTGGGTTTTTGGGACTGATTTCATGCGAGACTGAAGTATGAATCGCGATTTGAAATTAGGTTTTAGCTGCGAAATCCGGTGGTGGTTGAGGTAATTAACTAGGCCCCGTCTACTCTTGGGTTTGGATTTTGGGTTTTGATTTTGAATTTGAGGCTGGTAGATGGGGATTCCAGTTGGAAGTGGAGGTGGCAGATTGGTTTCAGTGTGGTGAGGTCCAATTTGAGGCAGTATGTTGGTGGTGAAGGGTAGTGAACGGCGGTGATGGTGGTTCAGTCTGGTCGAGCTTTGGCATGGTTTTTGATCGGCTTGGGAGCAGGAAAGCTGAGTTTGGTTGGCTGTTTAATTGATGTTGATTGCTTGATTCGGTGATGATGGTGCAGGTTGACATTGGATGGTGGTGCACTGATATACTGTGTTGGTGGTTGGGTTTGCCGGTTGTGGTGCAGGGTATCGAAGTTGTGGTCTGCAAAGTGAGGTTTGGTCGTGAAGTTGAAGGTGGAGGAGGTGGCTGGGCAGTGGGGGTTAGCCGGAGATGTAGGTGGTGATGGTGATGATGATAATGATTCGGTGAATTTGCAGTGGTTCTTAATTGATTGCAGTGATGAAACAGTGGTGACTTATGTGGATTCGATTTCATGGTGGTTGGGAAATGGAGGTGGAAGTAGGGGAGGTTTTGTAAAGCAGTGGTGAGGTGAAATGGCTTTCGGCTAAAAGTAAAGGTGATGAAAATGAAGGTGTGGTAGGTATGATGAGTGGAATGCAAATGGTGTGTGAGTGGTGGTGATGATAATGATGGTGTTGGGGAATATTAGGTGTAAAGGTGGAAGAAAAGAAAAAAAACGTGGGGTGCGGGTTAGATTTAGGTTAAATAGGATTAATTTAGGATAATTAACTAAAAATTTGACTAACTTTGATTAGGAAACGTATTTAAAACAGATATATTTTGGACTGAAAAATAAATTTGAGAATAAATAAATTTTGAGATAAAATTGGATTTCATATTTGGACTTAAAATAATTTAATAAAAAAAATTGGAATTTAAAATGATTTTGAAAATAATACTTTAAATAAATAATTAAAATAATATAATTTTAAAAATTCGGAATTAAATTTAAAATCGAACGATCTCGATATTTCTCGACTTGGCTAGACGAACACGTCGCGGCGTTAACTTCAAAATAATAAGTGAGATAGTAGCGATATGATTTTCTAAATATTAAAATAATTATTAAATGTGTAAAAATTCTTGGTCGCTACAACCTTACCCCCTTAAAATAATTTCGTCCTCGAAATTTAAATTTACTTGATCTATGATATCTGGTTATTTAACCAGAATTTCTTCTTCTTTCTTTCTCTCAGGTAGTCTCATTGCTACTATATCTAACCCACTGGACTTTGACTAAATGCATCTCTTTGTTTCTTAAAACATGGACTTTTCTATCAATAATGAACATAGATGTCTTCTCATAAGATAGATTCTTCTGAATCGTAAGTGACTGAGATTCATCATTCTTTGAATTCCATTTTTGAACCAAAAAACAACATAACTTATTCATAGATGGTCAACTTATTTCATAATCTCAATACATTACCACCTTCAGTTCTCATCATCACATTATTCCTTACAATCATCTATGATGCCTTTTATATACAAATGACTTCATGTCTCTTCACTAATCTCTGTAAACCCATGAAAATTTTCTCCAAAAATCAATAAATCTTTACAAACATATCAAACCGTAATAATTTGTCATCTCTAAAACTTCTTATCCTCAAATATCACCAATATAATCAAAACAATTACTTGAATATTCTCTCTATGAAATATACCCAAACATGTTATTCACATAATATCATCAGCTTATCTTTTCCAATATTTGTAACAAAATTTCAGTAAACAAATAGTTCCCAATAACTAAGATTCTTCACTCAAATGTTACAACATTTCCCGCAAGTATTTATTTCAGTTGTACATACTCATGAATTCTGATTCAATACGGTCCTCATTTCCCTTTCACGTGTCATCTCACTATACCTTGATTACTATTATTATACCCAAAAATATCAGTACCAAAATCCAAGAAAATATTCCGTATCTCAAGTCTTATCATCAAATCTTCCTTTATCGATAAAAATTAACAGCGCATTAACTCTTGTTCCCTCTTTTCATTATTCTATTCCATGCTTTCTTGCTGGACACAAAATTACGTTGATCGACTCAGCTCCTTTATGCCTTTAAATAGATCGTGTTGGGAAGAGGTTAGATCCATCAAAATATGGATATCATCCTTTCAAACATTCGCAAGTATTATTCCAGTCTTCCAATGAATGATTTGAGAAAAATTTATCGAATTAGGCTCGAAAGATTAAGGTTGCTGATGGCTCATGGCATTCCAGAAGACGTTCGCTGGTTGATCGAAGCAAAAGTTCGATTAGCTGGTGAATTGCCATTGACATTTCCTAAACACATGCCTGGTTTAGGCAAAAGTACTTTCGCAAAGAAACGAAGAGCAAAAAGGCTGAATGGTTGCTACAAATGTGCTCATTGGAACTGTGATACTCGTTGTAAATCAGTAGGATATTCTTCTAACAATAGGGATGATAAAATTGATTTCATAAAGGGTGGACTGAGTAAGGAGTCTTTGGATGATATTCGATTGACTCTTGAGACGCACCCAAGTGGGTATGTGCAACGTGAACTCCTTTCCTTGTACGCTCAATTTAACAAGGATAAAGACCGTTACAGTCTCAAATATATAATAGCAAAAGATTCTGTTTGCCAGTCTGTTTTACACAATGAAGTTTTGGCAAATCAGCATTGATATAAGGTAAATCTCTTGATAGATATTTAAAATATTCTTCTGTTTTCCTTTCACGCGTTTTGATAAAGGTTGTAAATAAAATATTAAATCACCGAAAGGTGACAGCCTCGATACGATAAAAATATTCAAAAGTAAGCTGATTTTGTCAAAAGGAAATCTTTACTTTTTCAAAAGACGATCGAAAATAGTGTAGTTTTTCGGTTTTAAATAGCCAAACATTTTCATAGTTCATGCATCCCAAAATCACATTTTCTCGTAAGTTTTCCCTTCTTTACTTTAAAAAATGGAAGGACCAAAACTTCGACAGATCAAAACTATCTGTGTATTTTGTGGATCAAAAGTGGGGAAAGGTTTTGGGTATCTAGAAACAACAGTAGATCTTGGAAAGAAACTGGGAGAGAAAGGTATCAATCTTGTGTATGGGGGTGGTAGCAGTGGTCTAATGGGTTGTGTTTCCCAATCTGCTCTCACAGAGCAAGTAAAAGTGATCGGTGTTATACCTGTCCCTTTGGCAGATATAGCAGGCAAAACTTGAGGGCATGAAGTACAAACCTTATCCATCTATGAACGCATAACTTGTATGCTATATGGTTCTGATGCCTTTATAGCCCTGCCCGGAGGTTTTGGTACTTTAGAAGAAATCTTCAATATTACCTCATGGGCTCAACTAGATCTCCATACTAAGCCTATTGGGCTTTTAAATGTTAACAATTTCTTTGATGGTTTGTTAACCTTTCTTGACTATGCCGTGGAACAGGGATTCATCTCTCAATTTTCCAGAAGGATCCTTATTTTTGCTCCTACTATCGATGAACTACTGGATAAGCTGCAGTCATATATCCCAATACAAGATCCAGGAGGATTTAAGGTAGATTGGTCGCAAGGAAGGGGAATCAAGCGAAAATGGAGTCCGGTTAATGTAAACTTAACTCTGTGAATCTTAGAATAGGTGGGGGTAGAGTATGGAGTATTCTCACTCTTGAGACACCCCTCTAATTTCCTAGGATTTCCTTAATGTTTAAATCTTGTGTGTACTTCAAAGATTCAAGGTGGTAGATTACGAAGTATTCTTACTCTCGAAACACACCTCTTTGAAGGTTTCTCTTTATTTCCTCAAAAGATCAGAGGTGGTAGGATACGGCTACTCCGGAAACACATCTCTCATTTTGAGGATTTTCCATGTTTCTCTCGTTTGCTTTTGTGTGTTTCATGTATTTCCTTTCCAGTGTGACTCTTGTGTGTTCTCTTCATGAGAAATAATAATATCTCTGTTATCATCTACTAAATCTCGCTTGTGATGTAAATGAACTTGCATGTCTAACCTTAATTCCTTTAGTGGATGCTTATCATATTATGCTCTTAATTCCAAATGATAAAATTCTGGACAGAGTCTCCCTTGTAATTTGGACTTATCCAACCCGTAGGTATACTTCATAACCAACAATAAAAAATAACTCCACATTTATTCACAACGATTTAAAATATTGACAACGATTCTAACACTTCAATATCATCAAAAATATCCCATAATTCAATTCATAATTCCTCAACATAACAATTTCAAATCATATTCGTCAATATCACAATTTCACTTCCTTCAATACATTAATTGTCTCAAAAGACTACTCATACTTATAAATATATGTCATAAATCATATTCCCAAAATTTATTCACAAAGTCAAACGTCATAATAAATTTCTCTTCAACATAGAGGCATAATTCACTTACTCAACACGTTATCCATTAATTAATTCCCAATAATTTAGAATCAAAACTTTAAATCTCTGACTTCATAATTCTTCTCATAAAAGCCTCAATAAAATCACATCACTTATAATCTCAACATCTCATAAAACTTCATAAAATTGGCTTGCTATTTCTCGTTTAATCTAAACGATAGATAATCCGAACATATTTTTCTAATCATTTCTGTTGACTTCTCATACTTAGTGTCATGTCTAAAATCAATTATGCAAAGTCCAGTTAGGGTTCATCATTTCTAAACTGGAGGACAAAAATTATTTTGAAATCATTCTTAAATCATATTATTCCTATTATGCTCAACACTCGTTTTCTTTCTTTTCTTTTCTTTCTGAAAAATTTCTCGTTATGCTTCAAAACTCATTTATTTCTTTCTTTCTTATTCGGATACAATCTCTTTCTCTTTAGTAACGACCCGGCTCCCTCGTTGGGGCCTTCTCCGAGTCGTACTCATAGTCTAAAGCATATAAGTTATGACAAGCATAACAACATCATTATTTCCGAAGAAATACATTCTCATGAATATAAAAGTTCAAGTCTCATGCATTTAAGCAAGTAAGTTTTGACAAGCATAACGACATCATAAATCTTCTTTCTCTTTCTCATAAATCATTAAAATAAGTATTCGAAACACTGAAATAACTTTAAACATCATAAACTTCTTTACCTCGGAGTTGGTGGAACGAACGATGGCAGTGGCAATCTTCATCAATAATACTTAAATATTGAAAACTGTTTCTTGAAATTTCTTTTGAAAATTTGCCAGTCTACAGAAACGCAGACTGGCTCTGATACCAAGCTGTATCGCCCCGAGTTCTAAATACCCGATTCACCACGTCATCGTCTCCTCTACCTTTTCAAGTAATATTTTTGCGGAAGAAACAACTGAAATTCATTTTTGGCAACATTAAATAAACTGTAATGGTCGATAAAATTGGAAACATTTATGAAACAATTCGAAATAATAAATCGAGCCATTAATATTGTAAAGTAATTGACAATGTCATAATTTCTCAAATAACTGAAATTCTCAAAATTATCCAATGTTTGGAAATGCGGAAATCATTAAAGTAAGACTTTCAACCATTTAACAATTATTGCCACCATAATCCATCACTTGCCACCGTCTCCGAAATCTGCAAAACTGTTAAAATAACGGGTTGAGCATTTCGAATGAAATACTCAGTAGACTCATCGCCAATTAATTAACTTACAAAATAATTGAACACATAAATGCCGGCTCTTTAGATAACAGGGTATTGATAGGGCTTCTTTTGAAAAATCATATACTCTTTAAAAACATATGATATGTAAATCACATAACGTTCACAAACATTCACATGCAATCATAATTTAAATCAATTAATAGGGGCGAGTCTACCTCAAATCCGACGAGTGCAAAGTTGAGCGGGAAAACGTCTTCCATTCTTTAATTCTCCGTACGCTTCGTCTAGCCCATAAGTTACCTTAATCTTTAGAACTTTATAGTTTAAAAATAATAATTTACACTTTGAGGGCTGAAATTGATGTTTTGAAAGTTGATGGACTAAAATGAATACTTTGATAGTTGAGGGACTAAAATGTAAATCTTTTAAAACTTGGGCTTAAAATCAAATAAATTAAATCAGCAGGGACTGAAATAATAGATTTTAAAAATGAAAGGGGCTGATTAAGACTTATTTAAAACTTAAGGACTGAAGTTGATGATTTGAAACCAAAAGGGACTGAATTGATCATTTTCAAACGTAGGGACCAAAGTGTAAATTTTCGAAACTCAAAATCTATTCTCAGATTTACTTTCTCTCTCTCAACTCACTCTCACATTCACTCTCTCTCTCTCACGATCCGGAACTGGAGAGGAGAGGGAGGTGCGATCGTCCACTTCTGCCGGTGATTTCGCCGGCGCAACGCCGGCGAGGTGAGTAGCAAGTGACGGGGTACAAAAGGCTGGGTTTTTGGGACTGATTTCGTGCGAGACCGAAGTATGAATCGCGATTTGAAATTAGGTTTTTGCTGCGAAATCCGGTGGTGGTTGAGGTAATTAACTGGGCTCCGTCTACTCTTGGGTTTGGATTTTGGGTTTTGATTTTGAATTTGAGGCTGGTAGATGGGGATTCCAGTTGGCAGTGGAGGTGGCAGATTGGTTTCAGTGTGGTGAGGTCCGATTTGAGGCAGTCTGTTGGTGGTGAAGGGTAGTGAACGGCGGTGATGGTGGTTCAGTCTGGTCGAGCTTTGGCATGGTTTTTGATCGGCTTGGGTGCAGGAAAGATGAGTTTGGTTGGCTGTTTAATTGATGTTGATTGCTTGATTCGGTGATGATGGTGCAGGTTGACATTGGATGGTGGTGCACTGATATACTGTGTTGGTGGTTGGGTTTACCGGTTGTGGTGCAGGGTATCGAAGTTGTGGTCTGCAAAGTGAGGTTTGGTCGTGAAGTTGAAGGTGGAGGAGGTGGCTGGGCAGTGGGGGTTAGCCGGAGATGTAGGTGGTGATGATGATAATGATTCGGTGAATTTGCAGTGCTTCTTGGTTGATTGCAGTGATGAAACAGTGGTGACTTATGTGGATTCGATTTCATGGTGGTTGGGAAATGGAGGTGGAAGTGGGGGAGGTTTTGTAAAGCAGTGGTGAGGTGAAATGGCTTTCGGCTAAAAGTAAAGGTGATGAAAATGAAGGTGTGGTAGGTATGATGAGTGGAATGCAAATGGTGTGTGAGTGGTGGTGATGATAATGATGGTGTTGGGGAATATTAGGTGTAAAGGTGGAAGAAAAGAAAAAAAACGTGGGGGTGCGGGTTAGATTTAGGTTAAATAGGATTAATTTAGGATAATTAACTAAAAATTTGACTAACTTCGATTAGGAAACGTATTTAAAACAGATATATTTTGGACTGAAAAATAAATTTGAGAATAAATAAATTTTGAGATAAAATTGGATTTCATATTTGGACTTAAAATAATTTAATAAAAAATATTGGAATTTAAAATGATTTTGAAAATAATACTTTAAATAAATAATTAAAATAATATAATTTCAGAAATTCGGAATTAAATTTAAAATCGAACGATCTCGATATTTCTCAACTTGGTTAGACGAACACGTCGCGGCGTTAACTTCAAAATAATAGGTGAGATAGTAGCGACACGATTTTCTAAATATTAAAATAATTATTAAATGCGTAAAAATTCTTGGTCGCTACAAATAGCCATGGAATATCCATGAACCCATTGGATTGATTAAAGTCTTTAGATGATCATTAGTGTGATCTTCACTTGTTGTGGTAATGTATCTTTAGGTTACGTAATCTTGATGAAGATTATTTATTTGATTTTCGGAAGTCTTATTCTTTGGTGATACGGACATGATATTTTGTGGAATAAAGGTGTAGAAATTCTATGGATTAAGTGATATTATTGTTTTATTATGGAATTTCATTAAAATGTCTCCTTATTTGACTAATTGGATAGAAAGAATACATATTATTGTGGGTTTGAAAGTAAGAGATTTTCCTTTTGGAACTCGAAAGTGATTAAATTCTTTGGAGGTATTTGTTCTTGTATTTAAAGATGATTGGTGTTCCAATTTATGGTAAAGATTTATATCAGGATTTAATGAGAGTTCTAAGTAGAATGATGATGTTATGGATTTGGGTAAGGGACATGACTAAAACGCATGATTTAGAGTTTAAAGAATATGCTATCAGTGATTTGGTGGATTATTCAACATCCATCATTCATTTGAGTACGAGTATGAGATAGAAATGAATCTTTTGAGGTTACATATGATGCTGTTATATTTTGAGATTTTAACTTATTGTGATGAAAGTGGTGAAGAAAAGTTATTTGATATTCAATATGTAAGCATTGTTATGGAAAAGAATTTGATTAGAGGATAATTGAAAAGATGGTATAATATGAAATTTTGGAGAATATGGAAAGTAGTGTTTTTGAACTTCAATTTGGGGAAATTATTGAATTTCTCCAGGATTGGGTATAATGAAAATTTAGGAATATCTTATCTTGATCCTTATAATGATATTTAAAGCATGACTTTGATATTTATTCATTGTATCATATTTAATTTATACCCCAAGGTTAATAGGATCGTTAAAGGAAGTTTGACTTAGAATACTTGATAAGAGTCGACTTTGAAATCGATGCAAGATGAGAAGGATTGAGATCTATGTTTAGTTAAATTTTAATGGAGGAATCATTTACTAAAGAAGTAACTTGTGTAAGTGATGGTCATATATGTGTTCGATATTTTCATATGGTTCTAGCTTAATCGAGTGAATTTCGAGGACGAAATTCTTTGAAGGGGGTAAGATTGTGACAACCCGTTTTTACACTAGTCAAAAGTGGAGAAATTATTTTGTCAAAGTCAATGATTATAATTGTCAAGTCAAGTAAGGACTTAAGTTGAAGAAATGATTTTATTGGGACTTAAGTTGAAATTATAAAAGTTTGAGGGTTGAGATGATAGAGATTGAAATTTAAATATTTAGTTTGCAATAATTGGAAGTTATGGACTAGTTTCATATTATATGGTAGTTTGGGACCTTGTATTGCAATTTTACCATACCTATCCAATAAATTAAAGGATAAGGGATGGTTTGTCATTTTCTTGGTGATTATCAATATACAAACAGAGGCTGGGAAACATGACACAAGCCAAAAACGGAGATTAAAAGAAAGAAAATGGAAAGAAGAAGGAAGAAAAGAAGAAAGGAAAGAAGGTGACGATTTTCAACCTCATTTTCTTAATTATTCCTTTTAGTTAGATATGTAAGAACTAGATGTTGAATAATTTTTTTTGGGTTCATAGAAATTTTGTTTAATTCGAAATTGTTAAGAGTTATTGATATTATTTGATTTATTAAACTAGATAGTTAATGAATTTTAATGGGAAAATTGATGTTGAAGAAAGTGAAAGTTGAAAATGGGTTTGAAAATTATTGCTTCAATCCTTAAGTTTGTTGTGTTTATATGATATCAAATATGTGATTATGATGTATTAGAGTTAGATAAGGATTTGGGTATGATTTTGCTTATTTTTCCTTGATTTTTTCCCCAATTTTCGGCCAAATTCATACACAGGTGTCATTTTTGAAACTGTTACCAGATAGTGCTATTTCTGTCAATAGTTTGGAGACAAATTTCCACATACAGAAATTAGTACCAGCTTTCAAAATTCTGGAAATATGGTGCTGTTTTTGTCAACTTTTGGGAATTCTCGGAAATTTTAGCATGGAAATTAGATTAAGTGTTATTTATTAAGAATATGATGTTAAAAGAACTTTTGTAAAGGATTTAAATGTTGTTTGTGATTTTATTAGTTGGGATAAAAAGTTGGAAATTTTATACATCTAGTTAGTATTAATTAATTCTTATTCCGAATGATAGGAATAGTGCTTGAGGCAATTACATGAAAGGATATGATCTCTTGGAATGGTATGGGATTCCAAACTTAGTAAGGAGATTTAAAGGATTTAAGTCGGTTTCCGCTCAATTTTGCACTCGTCGGATTTAAGGTAGACTCTTATCTACAAATTTTTACGTTTTTCAAAAGTGCGCATCAATAATTATTTGGATTATAAGTGGTAGGATTTCATGGTAATATTTATGTTTAAGCTATGCATGAAAAAACCATAATATGAAAGATGTGGACAAGTCCACAAACATAGATATCTATTTATGCCTTAGGATAAGTCCGAAGGGCACCACCGGCAAGCCGGAATTGAAAGATGTGGACAAGTCCACAAAGTTAGATATCTATTTATGCCTTAGGACAAGTCCGAAGGGCATCGGCAAGCCGGAATGTGCAAGTATGTGTTTTAATTTATAATGTTAAATGATTATTATGCGCGAGTCTACTGAGTATTTCTTTTGAAATGCTCAACCCGTTTTTTTTTTAAAATATTTTGCAGATTTCGGAGACGGTGGCGAGTGATGGACAATGACGGCAAATTACAAATTTATATTTTTAAAAAGTCATGAGCTTTGAAATAATTATTCCATTTTATCAAGAATTGTTATTTTATAAATTTGTACGAATTTACTTATTTCATTTGAATTATCGCTAAACTTTTATTCAATAAATGCGATATTTAATATTTAAATCATTTTCCGCAACAAAAGTTTTATTCAAAAATTTAGAAAAGTGACGTATCCGGCTCCTCAGAAATGGGGCGTTACATGATGTCATTATCAAATATCTATTAGTTGTCATATATGCCCTTGACCACTTTTCATATCCACCTTTCTCCTGTAAAAGGATGGTAGGAAAGTATTAATCTTATTATCTATTTTTCAAAAGGTTTCATGTTATGATACTAAATATCAAATATTATACTTGTCAAGTATCCACTAC
Organism: Ligustrum vulgare; assembly: GCA_963555705.1. NCBI lineage: Eukaryota > Viridiplantae > Streptophyta > Magnoliopsida > Lamiales > Oleaceae > Ligustrum > Ligustrum vulgare. The sequence goes on from OY743171.1 coordinate 25,393,741, forward strand.
TTTTTTCATTTATGTTATTTATCTGAGACATTTGATATTCAAATCCCTCCTTTGTGTAAGCCCTAACAACTGTATTGAATAGTTGTGTTACATTCTTTGCATTCTTTCCATAAGTTGATTTCAAATTCTTCAACAAATGGACTAAACATGTACCATGCATCACAGTTGAATATAGTTTCTCTACTGCTACTTCGATGCTTGGAAGCCTGTCTAAAACAATATACAAACCTTCTATAGATGCTCCCAATGCCATGAACCACTATTATAGGCCTACAAAACTTCCAACCCTCTATAGATGCTCCCAATGCCATGAACAAATACTTGAATATGTTGGTTGAATTTGTATCAATTATCGAGCTTTCCAAGATTTGTCATAGCTCATTGACACTCCATAGTCATTTCACATGTCATTCATAATGTGTGTCGATGTACAGATTGTCTTTGTGGCTGTGTATTTGTGCTTAATGAAGAGGGCTACTATTGAGCTCAAAGCTTGTCGATGATCTCCTATTATGTCATTTAATGTACATGTGTGATCATTCTCTATGTAACGTATCATAAGCATACTTGTTTTCCCCACCTTTGAAGCCATGAAAGTCCATTGACAATTGTTGTCAATGCATTTCAGCACATATTCCTCTGAGTCGAATTTTTTCACCTTGAATTGAAACATATTGCGCATGTCATACTTTACAATAGGCACCTTCAATACTTGTTTATCTTGGAATACCTGATTTTTTGTGAATGTGGCAACATTTGTTTCTGATACTCTAATAGATTGTACTTTATCATCCACTTCATTGTCCACTTGTTTACCTTGATCTATGCACTCATACACTTCAGAAATAATTTCTTCAATTGATTGTACAGCTTTTGTGATGAGTTCACTTTCAACTGATTGTAATTGTATCCTGTCATCATGTTGAACAGTAACATAGTGCTCAAGTTGGACATTTTGAGAAGTATCAATGTGATACTTTCTAAAACTGGGGGTATCAATTAATAGGGGAAAGCTTCCAATGTCCTGGTTGATTTTATTTAGCTCCAAAAAGAACAAAATTGAGTTATTATTCACAATTTCACCAACGACATTCTTTTCTTGAGTTCATAATGCATTGTTAGAGCTACCTTTTTTGTGTACAAGTCCAATGCAGAGAATACAATATTTTGAAACGCACTGTATGTGCATCCATTTGGAACCGGTATCCAACTACTTCGTAATCAATGTACTATTTGTCTTGCATCCATACCTCCATGATGTAAGATGACAAGAGTTGTGTTCATTCCTTCATAAAATAGTACTTGTTAGAAAATTTTGAGTTTAACAAAGCATATCAAATAAAAGTAACAGTATGTGATACTTATAATTTTTTTTAAAGCATATAACATCTTAGCTTTTATGACAAAGTATTGGAGTTTGATACTTCAGAACAGACTACGATATTTCAAAACATATCAATATTGGATCATCTCTCAATATCATCATCACACCCCTATCTACAAATATGATACTTCAAAAAACATTTATATTGTGTCACTTCTGAAATCCAAAACACAAGCAAAAAGCATATAACATCTAAGATTTAATGATATAGTATCAGAGTTTGATACTTCAAAACAGAGTATGATACTTTATATCATATCAACATTAAATCATCAAAACAACATATTTATTAACACAGTACTTCAAAACACATTAATAGTGCCACAACAAATAATTCTCCATGTTATTCTCTTGTGGCAAAAACTTGTTTGAAAGTTTATGTGTAAATCAACTTTTAATGACAAAGTATCAGAGTTTGATACTACAGAACAGACTATGATACTTCAGTGCACATTAAGATTAGATCATCTCTCAAACACCCTGTCTACAAACATGATACTTCAGAAACTCTAATAGTGCTATAACAAATAATTCTCCATGTTATTGTCTTGTGACAAAAACTCCATTGAAAGTTTATGTGCAAATCAACTTTTAATGACAAAGTATTAGAGTGTGATACTTTGGAATAGACTATGATACTTCAAAACATATCAACATTGGATCATCTTTGAAACATATCATCAAACACCTTATCTATAAACATGATACTTCAGAAATCTAAGAGTGCCACAACAAATAGTTCTTTATTTTATTTTCTTGTGGCAAAAACTCGATTTAAAGCTTATATGCAAATCAACTTTTAATGACAAAGTATCAGAGATTGATACTTAGGAACAGACTATGATACTTCAGCACATATCAATATTGGATCATCTCTCAAACACATCATCAAAGACCCTATTTACAAACATGATACTTCAGAACACTCTAACAGTACCACAACAAATAATTCTCCATGCCATTATCTGTGGCAAAAAATCGATTGAAAATTTATGTACAAATCAACTTTTAATGACAAAGTACCAGAGTTTGATACTTTGGAACAGACTACGATACTTCAGCACATATCAACATTGGATCATCTCTTAAACGTATTATCAAACACTTTATCTACAAACATGATTTGAACATCAACATTATGTCACTTTTGAAATCTAAATATCACAAACAATTGGAAACACAAAAAGCATAAAAGATGGAGCATTATCATTGAACATAATCCAACATTATTAATGTAATTCAACTTTCCGTAATTAAAGTAACAAAAATTAGAGATTTAAAATTTTTAATAGCGAGAATTAATGTTAGCCGAAAATACCTTTGTTTCTGTAGATAATTGAATTGTTGAATTGATGAATATATGTGAATCTTCTCTTTCTTTGGCTTTAAAATCCGAAGGAGATGGAGATGTTGAAATCAGAAAGAGAAAGATGTCTATTTCGCCGTTAAGATCGTATCTCTCTAGGCTTCGAAACTTCTCTCTGTGGGCTTTGATTGTAAAGGGAAAAGGGTTAACATGATTTAGAAAGAAGTATTTTTTATTTTTTCAAAATTTTTTTAATTTTTTTTCAATTTTTCTAAATTGTTAGTAAATTTCAAATTGATCCCAAATTGTAGGGTATTTATGTGAAGACCCCTATATTTCAATTGGTTTTTAAGACCAATTATATTTAGGTAACTTTTACTTTAAGACCTCAATTATTCCAAACAATTCTCCCTTATCTTCATTTTATCTCCACTTGGTAATGGACCCACCAATTGTTGTGTAATTACTTCAACTCCCATTTTTCTTGATTTTGAGATAAAACCTGAAATAATAATAAATATCAACAAATTCAGTATAATTTCTTATTCATGAAAGACAACAAATTATTTTAATTTTGACAAATAAATAAATGTATAAAATACACTTATCAATGACATAGACCCTTCGTCCTTTCATGGCCAAAATCATTGTCATCTACTTTGATGACATTCTTGTGTACAGTAAAACTAGGGAACTACACCGTGATCATCTCACACATGTTTTGTTCTAACTTCGTAAAAAAAGCCTTTATGCTAATGTGAAGAAATGATCTTTCTTCACTGATAGAGTTGTCTTCTTTAGTTTCATTGTTTCCGCTACAAGAGTATCTGTTGACCCCGCAAAGATTCTAGTGATTATTGGTTGGGCTGACCCTAGGACTATACATGACATTTGGAGCTTTCATGGCTTAGCTATCTTTTATTTTCGTTTCATCAAGGGCTTTAGCATGATCATGACTCCTATCACAGAGTGCATGAAGAGAGAGGAATTTAATTGGATGCAAGAAGAGGCTAAAACTTCTAAATTAATCAAAAAAGAATGATAGAAGCTTCTGTCATGCAACTTCCTGATTTTTCAAAAGTTTTTGAGGTCGAATATGATGTGTCGAGGTAGGGATATGTGGCATCTTGAGTCAGGTACGCCATCCTATTGCTTATTTTAGTGAGAAATTAAATGGTGCTAAAATAATGATACTCAGCCTATGATAAGGAGTTTTATGCAGTTGTATAAGCTTTGCACTATAGGCGTCATTATTTTTCACCTATGAATTTTTCCTCTATTTGGACCAAGAGGCCCTTTGAGATATGGTTAAATTCTTAACACGGTCGCTGGATTGAATATTTGCATGTCTATTCTTTTGTTTTGAAGCATAAGAAAGGTGTTGGAAACCAAGCAGCTAATGCTTTAAGCCGTCGCGTTTGTCTATCATGAGTGTCAAGGTAATAGATTTTGAAAGACTCGAGGAAGAGTACGAGTCATGTCCCTATTTCAAAGACATTTTTCTTGCTTTGCAAAGTGGGAAAATGGATACCATTGATGGTTTCTGTCTGGAAAAAGGCTATATTTTTAGATCCAATAAGTTGTGCATCCCTAAGACTTCAGTGTGAGATTTTATAGTTTGGGAAAGTCGTGTCGGCGTCTTGGCCAGATATTTTGGGTGGGACAAGACCATCAAGGAAATTGAACATCAATTCTATTAGCTCAGTTTAAAGATAGATGTGGATAAGATAGTTGACATATGCAACACCTGTCAAAAAGCCAAGCACAAGAGGCAGAACAGGGGTCTCTATATGCCTCTTCCTATCCCTATTGTGCTTGTCAAGACGTTAGTATGGATTTCGTACTAGGATTGACATGTGCTCCAAAGAAACGTGACTCTATCTGTAGCGACTGGAAATTTTTCGTTACTTAAATAAAATATTATAAAGACGTGTCACTATGACTTATCCCATTTATTTTAAAAGAATATTCGTCTAGCCAATTATTAAGTAAAATTTTAAAATTTATTTTAATTATAATCAAATTCCAAATTTTATTAAAAATGTTCAAAGATCATTATTTTTATTTATTTATTTATTTTAAAAATTTAAATTCTTGAAATCCAATTATTATCCAAATTTATTTTTAATTCAAGTCTTATCTTTTAAATAATTATTTTAGATGTATTCTATTCGCACTAATATTCTAGTATCCCAAATTTTTACAATCTTATTTTAAATAAAACGTTTCCATATTCAAAATTCTATTTCAACCACAATATTTTCCATATCCAACTTCATCACAATTTCATGCTAACTATAACATCTCCATACCGAATCTATATATACACATATATTCTCCTCTTTCAATTCACGCATAAAAATCACCAGCACAACAGCAAAACCCACCACCAGCCACCTCTATGCCAACCATAACCGGCCACCAATTGTGCATCACCGAATTCGAAACACCGGAGCAGCAAACTCCAAAATAGCCACAATTCATCAATTCCATCAATTTCACAGGCCACCCACGAACCACGATTTCAGTAACCCAACCGAAGCCACACACACCACCGTCTGAAACCAATCTGCAACCATAGCCGACTGCCAAAATCAACCACAACACCGACACCTCCGAACCAAAGCCGGAACTTACTGCCACCGAACCAATCCCAAAATCAACATCCAAATCACACAAGCTCTGCTGCAACCAGTCAAAACCACCCCTGCCCTAAGTTCGCAACCACCATAACCATCATCAATCTGCCCAACCTGTAACTCTCCAACCAGCTATCTACAGCCCTAGTCCAACGCCAAGCACCGCCACCAATACACTCAAACCACCAAAATCGCAGCCTTCCAGAACCAACCGCCACATCACCACCTCCAAACCATGGCTGCCCAAGCCAAGAAAGCCCAAAACCCAGAAATAAACCCCAAGAATCAAAATACCCACATGTTTACCTTGACCACCGCGTTCTGGCCGAGCAAACGCCGAAAAAACCCACGAAACCAGCCTTGGCTTAGCACCACCTCGCACCAAAAAAATCCATTTTTCATTACACCCCACCTTCTCCCCTTGACGCCGCCACTCGACGAATGTGTTACCACCAGCGGACCGCCGGTGGATTTCGCCGGCAACATTGAACCAAGGAGAGACCGATGCCTCTCTCTCTTTCCCATCTCCTCTGTTACAAAAATAGAGAGAGAGAGAGATTTTTACATATATATTTTGATTTTAAGAAAATCACCTTTCGGTCCCCAGCCTTTCAAAGTGTTTAATTTTAGTCCTTGATTTTAAAACGTTTTAATTTTAAAAATCATTTAATTCAGCCCCTTCATTTTTAAATTCATTTATTTCAGCCCCGATTTCCTAGATTTACGTTTTAGGGCCCTGAAGTTTCAAACTCATTTATTTCAGTCCTTTCAGTTTTAAAGTTTCTTATTTCAGCCTTATTTTAAAGTTTTAAAATATTTTATGTCAGCCCATTTAGTTTTAAAATGCTTTGATTCAGCCCTGCACTTTGAAAACGAATTATTTAGTCCCCGAGATATTTAAAACATACGAGTCAACCCGATAGTTTTCAAAATCATTTATTTTGGTCCCAATTTTTTTAAAAATCCCAACTGTGTTTGATTTTCAATTAAAACCATAAACTTTTATTATTCTTTTAAAAGTTCTTTCGTTTCAAAACATTTAAATTCCAAAATACTATTTTAAGATTTATTTTATACATTGGCTAGACAAGACGCTTGGACGTTTAGAAGATTGACATCTTTCCCGCTCCACTTTAGTGAACTCGTTAAGTTTGAGGTAGACTCGCCCCCACTAATTAGTTTAGATTATAATTGCATGTGTTTTATGTCGATTTATGTGATTATATGCTTAATTGCATGAGAATAGAAGAGAATATCTCTTATGAGATAAATTGAGAATTATGTTATACTTGTCATAACTTATATGCTTTATTGCATGAGAAGAGAATATATTCATTTGCACTCCTTATGTGATGCTTATGATGAGAATTTGATAATGTCACTGTTTATGTGCATAATTTCGTGTCAATTATTCTATAAATTAATTATTGGAGATGAGTCTATTGAGTATTTCTTTTTGAAATGCTCGCACCATTATTTTAACCAAATTTTGCAAATTTCGGAGACGGTGGCGAATGATGGGCAATAATGGCAAACCATTAAATAGAAAATATTTTAACGTTGTGTTTTTAAAGAACTACATTATTTCATATTTGTTTAGAATATAGAATTATTTTTTTTGAATTCCAACAAATTATTTATTTTTTTTATTCGTCACAACTTAAAATCAATGAATGTGATTGTTTTTGGGATTCAATTATTTTTCCGCGATAAATTTTATTCGAAATTTAGGTTTTAAAGAAAGAAGTGGCGTTTCGGGTTTCATGGAACTTGGGGCGTCACAGCAAGGGACCGGGTACGCTACACTATCTTCGTTGTGGTGGATCGCTTCTCGAAAATGGTACACTTTATCCCTTGTAACAAAACTTCTGTGCATCCAAAGTTGAGAATGTTAACATTTTGTTTTTTGGCATTTTCTATTTTTCTACATGTTTGTAATTTACTAAATTTAATTTAATTACTAAACATTTTTGTTTAATAATTTATTAAGCTTAATTAAATTACTTGATAATTTCTTGGACTTGATATTGTATTTATCTCCTATATTTCTTGGAGTGATTATCTCGTGTAATTGATATTGCAGATATATTTTGTCACTTAACTTTTATGATAAGTATTAAGGGTTGTGATATTGTTTTACTTGGCCCAAATTTCTATCTTATCACTTATCATTCATGATAAGAATTCAAGATTGAGATAATGTTCTATATGGCCAAAAATTATAGTCATTATCTCTTAGTGTTCAAGTTTGTTTATATCACTTGCTTGGTAAGTGATTCACTATGGTAAGATTCTTTTAATTCATAATTATCTTTCCTTATCTCTATTAACTTGTAATTATCTTTGATTTATTGCAGAGAATAGAGATTTTGCGCAACTAGGATTCTTGGTGGACAAGCAATTCGGTTGTGCTTAAATAGAGAAAGACTGGAACATTTCTCTTTAAGTCTTGAAGCCAGAAAATTAAATTGTGTATAGAACATACACGGCTTCTTCATATTTGAGACTTCTCCATTTGCATGAACATCCAAAAGTCATAATGCTGATTCATTCATGCAAAAACCAATCATCAAATTACAAATCTAAAGGTTCTCCAGGAGTAACATCAATCACTAAAGGAAGAAAAGACCTTCAGGAAAGGATCAAAATAGAGGTTTGGATCAAGATCGAGTGGGAGTTTGAAGTTGCTGAAGTACTGTTGCAGTGTCAAGGAGAGCTACTGAAGACTGGTGGCACACTAGCTCATGTTACATGCCATTGAAGAATCAGGGAGTGGTTCATTTAATTCATGGGTTTTTGATAAATTTATGCGTAAATTTGTCCTATAACTTAGATTGAACTGTATAATATATTTTTTCTACAGGGTGTGGGCACGTGGGTTTTCCCTAATAGGGTTTTTGCTACGTTAAGCTTAATTATTTTGTTTAACCATTCCGTTCATGATTTATAAGCCAGACGAATCTGTGATAACAAGATTCATCTGGATCTGTGCTAAACAAAACTTCACGTTTTCTGTTAATACTCTACTGTCTAGATAAATCTTTGACAGTTAGTTTCGTCTTATTTATAATGAAATTAGAAAACTTTAAATTTTCAATTGGTATCAGAGAGGGTTCACTTCTAGAAAGTGAGATTGAGTTGTCTAAAATGGAAAATTTTGCATCTCTTAGGTCACCCTTTTGATTGGTAATAATTATGCCTACTAGAAAATTCGTACGGAAATTTTTATTCAGTCTATTGATGAACGTTGTTGGACATCTATCGTTGATGGTTACACAACACCTACTGTCACTACTAGAGGTGTTGTCACACCTGTATCTATAAGTGCTTAGACTACTGATGAATTAGCTAATGCAAATTGGAATTCAAAAGCACTTGACGCTATTGTCACTTTGGTTGATCCAGGTCAATTCAGACTAATTTCTTCCTCAAGAACTGCTAAAGAAGCATGGGATGCTTTGAGGGTAGCAAATGAAGGAACCAATGATGTCGAAACCTCCAACCTACAGATGACCACTCTTGAGTTTGAACAACTATCTATGGATGAGCGAGAAGAATTCAAAAGTTTTTATGCTAGACTAAGTGATCTAACAAACTTAGTTGAAGCCCTTGGTAAAATATATTCTAATGAGCAGATTGTAAAAAGATTCTCAGATCTTTACCAGATAGATTCCATACAAAAGTAACAGCCATAGAAGAAAGCAATGATCTTTCTACCATGTGAGTAGAGGAACTTGTAAGCTCATTAATGACCTATGAGTTAAAATTGGCCCGAAGAAAGAAAGATAAGAAACCTGGGATTGCCTTCAAAGCAAGAAATAAAGAGCCAAACGAATATGGTGAGATAGATGAAGATGAAAGCTTCTTACTTCTCACCAGACAATTTATGAAGTTCCTCAAGGGTAAACATAAAGAAAGACACCTTCAATTCCCGAATCGAAACCAACAAAAACAAAGAGGAAAAAAAATGTATAGCCGAGGAACGATGCTAACTTATCTGAAGGAAAGCCCAAGAATCGTATTCAATGCAGTGAATATGAAGGATATGGACATATCGCAACAGAATGTCCCAATACTCTAAAGAAGACCAAAGGAAGGAAGGCCATGAATTTTACATGGAGTGATGGAGACAGATGAATTTGTATTTGATTCTAGATAACAGCAATTCTGAAAAACAGGTAACTACCCTTACTGCTTTACATTTATCTGAAATTGACTCTGGAAACTCATCTTATGCAGGTACTAGCTTAGATGAATTTGGGTCAAACGCTAAATTATTGAATAATGAACTTCAAAAGGTAGAAAAGAGGATACAATCGTTGCAAGCTGTGGTAGAACACAATAAGGAAAGTAATCCAGATGTATCTGCATTCCCAGATGACGAAAAAAATGAGGTAGTACAAGATAAGATCAAGAAATTGGTACTTAGATCTATTCAGCTTGATGAAATTTAGAACTATGGGAGACCTTCTAGCATGAAAAGTGGTCTTGGATATGAAGGTAAGGTAAAAACCATGAAAATAAAATGATCTTTGTGAAAGAATCAGGATATAGATCCAAGGAGCAAAGTAGAAACTACACAGATGCATCTACTTCCTACCATCATCAATACGATGCAGTTGGAACTCAAAACTCACATCCAACCAGGAATCATACGGGTAGAAAGTTTCAACCAAATCTGTACAAGCAAGATAAATTTGTCCTTCAGACTGGTAGAAAATTTCAACCTCATCAGAGTCGGTAAGATACATCTGTCTTCCAGGTCTTTTGTAATTTTTGTGCCAAATCTGGTCATGATATATTTAGTTGTTATGAGTACTTGAAATTAATCAACTCAGACAAAAGAAGACTTTTTGTCTAAGCAAGAAAAGAAAATTAGAACTTACTCTTATGCCATTCAATTATCTTTCAGTGCCTTGATTCCTATCACCTAGTATTTGAAAGTGGATGTTCTAGACATATGACAGGTGATCTTTCTTTGCTGTCACACTTTGAAAAGGTGAGATAGGTGTTGTTACCTTTGGTGATGGCTAAAAGGGTAAGATAGATTGATCTGGTATCATCAATATTAAAGGACTACCTACATTAACTAATGTATTGTTTGTTATTAGACTTAAGGAAAATTTGATTAGTGTAGGACAATTGTGGCTGCTTGTCATGTTTTCTAAAGACATTAGCAAAGTATTAAGTTGTGACAAGAAATCAAATCCATTAAAAAGTGTCTTGTTTAAGGGAGTTAGATCCAAAGACAATTTCTATACACTTGAAAGTCATACAACTTGCAATTCTGTAAGAACCAAAATCGAGGAACTGTGACATAACCGGTTAGGGCATCTAAACTACCATGATCTCTTAAAGCTGTCCAAACTAAAGGCTGTGAGAGGCCTACATAGCATCAAAAACATTCAAGAAGGAATCTGCATGTAACGCCCCGAGTTCCGAGGAGCCGGAAACGTCACTTTTCTAAATTCTTGAATAAAACTTTTGTTGCAAAAAATGATCAAATATTAAATATCGCATTTATTGAATAAAAGTTCAGCGATAATTCAAATGGAATAAGTAAATTCGTACAAATTTATAAAAATGATAATTCTTGATAAAATGAAATAATTATTTCAAAGCTCACGACTTTTAAAAAAAAATATCAATTTGTAACTTGCCGTCATTGCCCATCACTCGCCACCGTCTCCGAAATCTGCAAAAGATTTTTAAAAACAGGTTGAGTATTTCGAAAGAAATACTCAGTAGACTCGCACATAATAATCATTAACATTATAAATTAAAACACATACTCCTGATATTCAAGTTCTCATGCTCCCAGAGCAAGTAATTCTAATGAACTGAAAAGTTCAAGTTCTCATGCTCCCAGAGCAAGTAATTCTCATGAACATAAAGTTCAAGTTCTCATGCTCCCAGAGCAAGTAATTCTCATGAACATAAAAGTTCAAGTTCTCATGAACACAATCATATATGCTACACTTATAATCCAAATAATTATTGATGCGCACTTTTGATAAACGTAAAAATTTGTAGATAAGAGTCTACCTTAAATTCGACGAGTACAAAGTTGAGCGGGAAACGTTGTAAATCCTTTAAATCTCTGTACGCTTCGTCTAGCCCATAAGTTAAATTAGTCTTTAGAAATTTATAGTTTAAAAATGATAAATTACAATTTGAGGACTGAAATTGATGTTTTTAAAAGTTGAGGGACTAAAATGAATACTTTAAAAGTTGAGGGACTAAAATGAGTACTTTTGAAAGTTCAGGGACTAAAATGAATACTTTGAAAGTTGAGGGACTGAAATGTAAATTTTCAAAAGTTGAGTTGATACTCAAAACGAATATTAAACAATAGGGCTAAAATAATAGATTTTAAAATGAAGAGCTGATTAAACTCATTTAAAACTAAATGAGCTGAAATGATAAGTTTTAAAACTATATGGACTGTTTTAGATTATTTTAAAACTTGGGGACTTGAATGATCATTTTTCAAACTTAGGGACCAAAGTGCAAATTTGCGAAAATTAAAAATATATTCTCTCAACACTCTCTCTTTCTCACTGGACCAAGGCGAAGGTTGCGAGAGGCTGAGGTTTCGGTGCTATAGCCGGCGGGTCACTGGCGAAACGTCGGGGAGGGGGTGGAAGGTGATGGTTCAAGAGGGGTTTCTGGTTTGAAGGAGTTTGGTGCGAGATGGTTGCGAAAAACCGAGACAAAATCGTGATTAAAGGGGAGCGATTTCCGGCGAAAAAATGGTGGTTGAGGTAAGAAATGAACTTATTGATTCATGGGTTTTTCTTTGGGTTTGATTTGGGTTGTGGTTGCGACCGGGCTGTGGGTGCGGTGATGGTTTGGAGTTGGTGTGGGATTGTAGGTGGTGGTCGCGGTTGCAGATTTGATCTTGGTAGTGAATTGGTGGTTTGGGCAGTGGCTGCTCACGTTCTGAATGGGCAGTAGGTGGCAGATTGGTTACAATTGAGTGCAGCTTGTGGTTCTGTTGTAGCTGGACTGTGGTTGCAGGTGTTGGAATGATTAAGTGGAATAATTGAGTGAATGGAAATGATGATGTTTAGTGGAGAATATTAGGTGTAAAGGTAGAAAAACGTGGGGGTGCAATTAGGTTTAGGTTAAATAGGATTAATTTAGGATAATTAACTAGAAATTTGACTAACTTCGATTAGGAAACGTATTTAAAACATATATATTTTGGACTGAAAATAAATTTGGGAATAAATAAATTTTGAGATAAAATTGAATTACGTATTTTGGACTTAAAATAATTTAATAAGGAAAATTGAGATATTTTTAATAAATTTGGAATTTAAAAATGATTTTGAAAATAATACTTTGAATAAATAATTAAAATAATATAATTTTAGAAATTCGGAATTTAATTTAAAATCGAACGAACTTGATATTTTCTCGACTTGGCTAGACGAACACGTCGCGGCGTTAACTTCAAAATAATGGGTGAGATAGCAGCGACACGATTTTCTAGATTTAAAAATAATTATTAAATGCGTAAAAATTCTTGGTCGCTACACTGCAGTAACTGTTAAAAGGGTAAGCAAATCAAAAGTTAATAGAGGCCAGGTACATCTATTAATAATTCTCATATACTTGAATTTATTCACATGGATCTGATGGGTCCCATTCAAAAAGAAAGTATTGGTAGCAAGATATACATTTACGCTTGTGTTGATGATTTCTCAAGTTACACCTGAGTTATGTTTATTTGTGATAAATCTGATACCTTTAACAACTTTGCTAGTTTTTTTTAGAAATTGAGTAATGAAAAGGCTGATGAACAAGTAAGAATCAAAAGGATTATAAGTGATCACGGAAGAGAGTTTGAAAACTCTGACTTTGCTGATTTTTGTATCCAGTATGGAATCAAGCATGAGTTTTTAGCTCAAAAGACTCCTCAAGAGAATGGAGTGGTGGAAAGAAAAAATAGAACCTTACAAAAGATGCTCGTGTCATGCTAAACAGCAACAAAATTCCTACAAGATTTTGGGTGGAAGCCATAGAAACTCCATGTTACATTATTAATAGAGTAATTCTTACAACTAGAACAAAACAAAGTCAGTATGAAATTTGGAAGGGTAGAAAACCTAGGGTTGATTACTTTCATACTTTTGGAAGTAAATGCTACATTTTAAAAAATAGGGAAGGACTATTTTGGGGTTATGTTGAAAATAGTGGGGCTTATAGAGTATACGATCTCAGAACCCAAACAGTTCTTAAGTCAGTTAATGTGAAAGTGGACGACACTAATGGTTTGAATTCTAACTTGCAGGAAGTAGAGGCTGATTAATTGGAGATTCCACAAAAACAGCAAGATGAAACTGAAAAATCAGTAGAGAAACCACACCAAGCAGAACGTCAGAATAATACTAAAGCATGTGACCAGGATGAATCTGGTTATGTAGATACATCTGTCTTTCTAGACTCATCTGACTACCCAGATAGACCTAATTGGTGATTGATTTTTGTCCGCAGGGTGAAGGCACGTGGTTTTCTTTGATAGAGTTTTTCCCACGTTAAACTCAATTATTGCGTTCAAATCACTTTGCAATTCTACATCACTTAACTATTCTATTCATGATTTATAATCCAGACGAATATGTGATAACAAAATTTATTTGGATCTGTGCTAAACAAAACTTCAAATCTTCTGTTAATACTCTACTGTCCAGATATATATGTGACAATTAGGTTCGTCTTATTTATAACAAAATTAGACAACTTTAAATTTTCAGCTAAGTTATACTTTCATGATATCATCAAGTGGTATAGTCTTCCTAAAACCATTGTCTCAGATAGGGATGTTCGTTTCACTAGCCATTTTTGGAGAACCCTATGGTGTATGGTTGACACTAAATTGAAGTTTTTTACTGTATACCAGCCAAAAACTGATGGTCAAACTGAAGTTGTCAACCGTAGTCTTGGTAATCTATTAAGGTGTCTGGTCTAGAAAAATATTAGGAGTTGGGATTTAATTCTCCCCACAACCCAAATTGCTTATAATAGTTCTGTGATTATATGTATAGGTATGAGTCCTTTTGAAGCTTTTCACGGTTACAAACCTAGCAAGTCGTTAGACCTTATTCCCGTGTCTCCACATGCTAGTGTGTCTGTGTCAACCGGGGCTTTTTTACACCATCTTTGTGACTTACATATTGAGATCAATAAACAACTTGAAGCTAGTAATGCATCATATAAATTTCGAGTTAATTTGCATAAACGACAAGTTGAATTTAATATTTGGTTGCCTGTAATCTATACAAGATTTCCAAATGCCATCCTTCTTCTTAACTGACAACACATGAACCAAATGGTCTATTACTGGGTTATATGATTCCACTATCAAGCATTTCATGCACCATTGATAAATGTGTTTTACACACTTATTTAGTTCCTAAATTAGCACTTTAATTGATAAATTGAGCGAATTTCTACTTATAAATTGTGTTTATCTTGTACAATTAGGTACAAACTCAATTGAAAAGAACATGGATAAGAGTGGAGAGCAATTGAGCGTAAAGAGGAGCAAATTTGACGTTTAATGACCAAATTGAAAGAAACCAAAAGTTTGGGGACTATTTTGCTCAACTTCCAAAACCTCAAGGACCAAGGGTGTAATTTTCGGAATTTCCACTTAATAAAACCTAAATTGCACAGCAGCTGGGCATATTCTTTCTTCTTCTTCATTTTTTGGAGCAGCTGCGTTTTCTTCTCTTCCTTTTTCTTTTCTTTTCTTTGTCTTTTATTTTTATTTTTCTTTTCTTTCAACTACTTCATAAATCTTGGAGAACAAATCAAGAGCAAGGAGATTTTTGGAGATATATACATACACACAGGAGAGCCAGAGGGGAACCGGGGGGTTGAATGCATTTGCTGGTGACAGCATCAATTGTGACCACCGGAGCTGCTCTTGCTGCTAGCCTGCGAAGTAAACCAGAGGCTGGAGTAGAAGAAATTCTTACTGATGGGCTGGTTACTGAAGAATCTGCCCTTGCTGTGTGCTGCCATGGCTGTTGGAGGTTGCTGGTGACAGATTGCTGGAATTACTGGAAAGTTGCTGAAATTTGCTGCTGTTGGAATTGCTGATGCTGTTGCTGATCTGAACCTGCTGGAAGCTGTTGCTGCTGCTGGAAATGCTGTTCTGCTGCTGCTGGAATTGCTGATGCTGCTGTTGCTGGAAATGCTGAACCTGCTGTTGCTGGAAATGCTGTTTTGCTGCTGCTGGAATAACATTGCTGAAATGCTGAAATTGAAACTGAACCAAGGACTGAAATGGCCAGAAACAGATGCAGGGACTGATTTGCAATAGTTTGATAGTTGGAGGACTATAATGCAAATTTCAACAATCTTCTAATTCCGGGTTTTATGTTACTGCTTCATGTTATTTTTAATTTTCGAACGTATGTTTAGCTAAATTTAAAGTGTTGGGATTATTGATGAAGCTTGACTTAACTTAATTGATTTTAATGCTTGTATTAAGAATTTAAGCTTTTTATTATCTTGTGCATTTATTGTTGTATTTATTGACTAGCATTTATTGTGCCCACATTTATGCTTAGGTTTCATGGGATGTGCAATTATTGAGAAATTGTTGTGTATTCTAGATCAATACAATATTTGCTCTAGGTTCTTGTTTAGGATAGAGATATACCTAAAACCCTAGATGACCCATTGAGATATTTTCACAAAGGTTTAATGCAATTGGTGTGTTTTTAATCGACATAGAGATATAGTAGGTTAATGCCACTAATTAGGGTTGATTTCACTCGAGAGAGGTAATTGACTAAGCTTGGAAAATCGGGTCTAACATGATTAATGAATTGCGTTTCTATGTGCTTGTTGATAATTCAATTAGGTAATGGTCAAGTGGAATCAAGAATCCCAACACTCCTTTATCATCTATTCATCACCATTTTTTTTAGTTATTTATTTACAATTGCAACTTTAATTCTAGTACGAGAACATTCCCAAACAAATCTTTATTGTGTGTGTTTCTTGTTAAAATTAATTATACTAGAGTGTAGTTGAAATAAACAATCCTGTGGGATCGATAAACCGGACTCAATTAGTCCACTATCACTTGTATGCGACTCGTGCACTTGCGGTGTGTTTGTAGCGAACAAGTTTTTGGCGCCGTTGCCGGGGATTGTTTCTATTTAAATTACATTTTAGTTGATATTAGTTTTAACTATTGGTTACTTTTATTTCTTGTACAAATTTTCTTTTGTTGTGTTTTGTGAAAGAAATCTTCTAATTTCTTGTGTTGTTCTAGGTTGTTAATAGTACATGCGTCGAAGTAGAAGTCTTGATCTAGTTGAAATAGATCCGGATATCGAGGGGACTTTTCGACGTAGATTAAGGGAACAACGGGAAGCTAGGAGACAACTTCTTGCTGGGATGGAAGGAGAAAGAGTTAACATCGAGCTTAATGCTCCAGCTGCAATTCCTCCAAGGGGTGGAATCCCACCCGGTTTTGTTCCTCAAGCGGCTAGAGCTCAAGAGCCCGTTGTTAATGAAGAAGACATGCTTTTTGGAGATTTCATGAATCCTCCTATTGTCGAGAATCAATCAAGCATTGTCTATCCCTCCTACAATCATCCAAATTTTCAACTTCGGCCGGATGTCATCAATTTATTCTCCAACACCATCTCATTCTATGGGAGGACCGATGAAAATCCACATGCCCATGTGGTACGGTTCCTAGATATTTGTAGCAACTTCAACTATGAGGGTGTGAATGTGGAGGCAATCCGGATGAAGTTATTTGTACATACATTGAAAGATAAAGTAAGAGAATGGCTTGAGACTTTGCCTCCGGGGAGCATCACGACTTGGGTGGAGTTTGTCCAAAGGTTCACTACAAAATTTTTCCCACCATCTAGAGTTGCTAAACTCAAGCATGATATTACTACATTCCAACAATTCGAGATGGAGAGCTTTCATGAAGCTTGGGAGAGATTCAAGGATATGCTTAGGAAGTGCCCAAATCATGGAATTATATTGGGGCAACAAGTCAACCACTTCTATGCCGGGCTAACTCCTCCTTGCCGTTCAAATGTGGACTCATCCTCTAATGGGTCCATCAAAACAAAGAGCATTCGGGAAGCTTATGATTTGTTTGAGATCATGAGTGAACAAAGTGCAATGTGGCCGGATAGAAGTGCACCAAGGAGTTCTAGTGGTGCACGAGGGGGTGATGATTATGCACTTGTCTTGTCAAAGATTGATTCCTTAGCCAAGAAAGTGGAAGGGTTATCTACTTCAACCTCTCGGCCCATCAATATGGTTCAAGCCCCTCCGGTATGTGATATATGTGGGGCTAATCATCAAAGCTCTATGTGTCCATTGGTGGCAAGTGGTTCTTCATCTACCGAGCAAGTTGCTTATGCTCAAAATTTCCAACGCCAAGGATTCAATCCATATACTCCTACATACAATCTCGGTTGGAGAAATCATCATAATCTATCTTATGGTAACAATCACAATGTGTTGAATCCAAAGCCACAAGAGAAGAAAGAGGGATGGGAAGAGGCTATCACTAAGCTAGCAAATCATCAATTGCAATATCAAGAACGCAATGATGCCTCTTTGAAAAACTTGGAGAAGCAAGTGGGCCAAATAGCTAAACTTCTCTCGGAAAGGCAACAAGGAGCTTTGTCTAGCAACACCGAGACAAATTCTAGGGAGAATGTTCAAGCTATTACAACAAGAAGCGGGGTGCAATTTCCTGAGATCACGGCCCCACAACCAATAACTCAATCAAACAAGGCTCCCATTGAAGAAAATGAGCCTATTCTAGCATTCGAAAAAACTGTTGAAGTGCCAAAGGAAAGTGAGCCGGAAGCATCCACATCAAAGGCTCCAACACCGATCAAGGCTTATGTGCCTCCTATCCCTTTTCCTCAAAGGTTGCAAAAGCAAAAGCTCGACAGTCAATTTGGCAAATTTTTGGAAGTGTTCAAGAAGCTACACATCAACATTCCTTTCGCCGATGCATTAGCTCAAATGCCAAGCTATGCCAAGTTCATGAAGGATATTCTATCCAACAAAAGAAGGCTTGAAGAGCATGAGACGGTGATGCTAACTGAGGAATGTAGTGCCATCATTCAAAACAAGTTTCCTCCAAAAATTAAAGACCCAGGGAGTTTTACTATTCCATGCACTATTGGTGATATTAATTTTAGTAAAGCTTTATGTGATCTTGGTGCTAGCATTAATTTGATGCCTTTGTCCATTTTCAGGAAATTGGAATTGGGAGAAGCTAAAGCAACCACCGTGTCTCTACAATTGGCGGATAGGTCTATCAAATATCCTCGGGGAATCATTGAGGATGTTCTTGTGAAGGTAGATAAATTCATCTTCCCTGCGGATTTCATTATTCTAGACATGGAGGAAGATCATGACATTCCAATCATATTGGGAAGACCATTTCTAGCAACCGGGAGAGCTCTTATTGATGTGAAAGAGGGGCAATTAATTTTGAGGGTGCAAGATGAGCAAGTCACCTTCAATGTGTTGAAGACCATTAAATATCCCTCGGAATCCAACTCATGCTTTCGGGTGGATGTAATTGATCATCTAGTGGTAAATTCCTTCAACCGTGGGATTTCTAAAGATCCATTGGAGTCTTGCATCGCCCACTCTTTGACTATTGAGGATGATGATCATGAGGTCGAACAAATGGCTCATTACTTGGAGGCATCACCACAATATCAACACAAGAGGACCCCCTACTTTGAGGAGTTGAAAAAGAGTTCTTCACCACCCCTACCATCTCTCGAGAAGGCACCTACCCTCGAGCAAAAGCCTCTTCCTTCTCATTTGAGGTATGCTTATTTGGGGGAATCTTCTACCCTTCCGGTCATTATTTCTAATTTATTGAATGAGGTGGAGGAAGACAAATTGCTTCGGGTATTAAAGGAGCACAAGGAGGCTATTGGATGGACCATCTCGGATATTCGAGGTATTTGCCCTTCATTATGCATGCACAAAATTCTTATGGAAGATGATTTTAAACCTTCGGTGGAGCATCAACGTCGGTTAAATCCCAACATGAAAGAAGTAGTAAGAACCGAAGTGGTGAAGTGGCTTGATGCAGGTATTATCTATTCAATCTCGAATAGTGCATGGGTGAGCCCGGTACAGGTAGTGCCAAAGAAAGGAGGTGTTACCATGGTGGAAAACGAACATAATGAGCTTATTCCAACAAGGCCAGTGACGGGGTGGAGAGTTTGCATTGATTATCGCAAACTCAACAATGCTACTAGGAAAGATCATTTTCCCCTTCCATTCATCGATCAAATGCTTGAACGATTGGCGGGTCACTCTCATTATTGCTTCCTAGATGGGTATTCGGGCTATAATCAAATTCCTATAGCCCCGGAGGATCAAGAGAAGACGACATTCACATGCCCATATGGAACCTTTGCATATAGGAGGATGCCCTTCGGTCTCTGCAATGCCCCCGCCACTTTCCAAAGGTGCATGATGGCTATTTTCTCCGACATGGTGGAGAAATTTATTGAGGTATTTATGGATGACTTCTCAGTTTTTGGTACTTCATTTGATGATTGTTTGAATAAATTGAGGATGGTACTAAAAAGATGTGAGGACACCAACTTGGTTTTAAATTGGGAAAAATGCCATTTTATGGTTCGTGAGGGGATAGTTCTTGGGCACCGAATTTCAAGTGAGGGGATTGAGGTTGATAAGGCAAAAATTCAAGTTATTGAAAAACTACCTCCCCCAACCTCGGTAAAGGGCATAAGAAACTTCTTGGGGCATGCGGGATTTTATAGGAGGTTTATCAAAGATTTCTCAAAAATCACGAAGCCACTGTGTTCATTACTTGAGAAGAGTGCAACATATGATTTCTCTAAAGAGGGTCTTCAAGCTTTTAACACTCTCAAAGAGAAACTCATCACGGCACCAATTATTGTGGCTCGGGATTGGAGTTTTCCCTTTGAGCTTATGTGTGATGCAAGTGATTATGCCGTGGGGGCGGTATTGGGGCAAAGGAAAGACAAACTATTGCATGTCATCTACTATGCTAGTAGAACCTTGACCGATGCTCAACTGAATTATGCTACTAACGAGAAGGAAATGCTAGCGGTGGTCTTTGCCTTTGATAAGTTTCGGTCATATCTTATTGGCTCCAAGGTGATTGTGTATACCGACCACTCGGCCCTCAAGTATTTGTTGGCAAAGAAGGATGCCAAGCCGCGGTTAATTAGATGGGTTCTTCTCCTCCAAGAGTTTGATTTGGAGATTCGTGACAAGAAGGGGACGGAGAACATTGTGAAGCGGGACTTCCAAGTTGGGCAACAAGTACTTCTCTACAACTCAAGACTTCGATTGTTCCCCGGTAAACTCCGCTCTAGATGGTTCGGACATTTCACCATTGCTCAAATCTTCCCACATGAAGCGGTCGAACTTTATCATGGAAGTAAAGGGAACTTCAAAGTAAATGGACAACGCTTGAAGCCATACTTGGGGGGTCATTATGAAAAGGAGAAGTCATCCATCCCTATTGCAAACCAGGAGTAATTGTATAAAAAAGTCGAGCTTACGACTTTAACCAAGCGCTTTTGGGAGGCAACCCAAATTTCTACTCTTTTAATTACTTGTTGATATTTACTTATTGCATTTTTATTATGGCTAACTTGGTTAATCACCAACTTTTGTAGGGTCGAATTTTTTTTTTTTTTTTTTTTTTTTTTGAAATCCTAAGCAACCTTGTCCTCAACAAGTTTGGGGGAGATTGGCGCATCAAGAGAATCAAAGCTTAGGTCAATTTGGAATATCATACACGCCTCAATCCAGGGAAGTTCCATCACCCATCCCTTTCTTGTTATTATGCCATTGTCAACATTGAGGACAATGTTTGATTTAAGTTTGGGGGTGTTGAGATCATGTTGCTTTATGAACATTTTACATTGCCTTGATGTCTTGATGGTTGAAATTGTTTATTTTGTTGAGAATATTGACATGCTAGATAGCCTTGCCGGCTTATAAGACTTTGATGTTTGAAATTGTTGTTAATTCATGAGTTATGACCAAATGTGTTACTTGTGCTACTTTCTTTAAATGCTTATCCATGTAAGATCATATGTACATTGACCACAATAGTCATGTTTAATTTTGTCGGTGAGTTTGGGAATTGTTGAAGGGCGAAGAGGTTAATGGAGTAGATGAACTAGGTTGTGAGCTTGTATTGTTTATTTGTATCAACCTATCAAATGTTTCCTAATGATCTAAATCTCTTGATCCTAATGTAAGACAAGTTTGGGGGTGGTCGACCCGGTAAAGGAGACGGCCTAGATGTGTGGTGATTCCATGCATGTGGAAGTAAATTTTTTTGTGGAGTGTCTTTCGCCAAGTATAAGCCAAGTAATGACCATATGCTAAAGTTTTAAGCCCATTTTAATTTTTTGCATTGCATTGCCCTATCTCGAAGCCTTTTTGACTTGAGTAATTAAGCCCGTAGGAGTATCTTGAAACTTGGTGCCTTAAGTTTGAAACTTGGGAGTCACCGGCCGAAAGCTCGCTACATGGGTCAATTAGAAAGCTTAATGAGTAGGGTACTCACACACACACTTTAAAAAAAAAAAAAAAGCACATTATCATTGCATTCGCTTAATAAGTCTACCCCACTTCGTAGCCTTTTTGACTCGAGTTAATAAGTCCGTAGGGGTATTTTGAAACCTGGTACCCTTGGATCTAAAAATCGGGGAGCTGCCGACCTAAAGCTCGCTACATGGGTCAATTAGAAAGCTTAAGGGAGTGGGGAAGTCACGAGCAAACATCATGTTAGTTGTTAGAAATCATGCATTTGTACTTGCATAAGGGCTTAGATGAATAGTGGGTTTGAATTGCTTAGTATAAACTTGAATGTCGAAGCACTCATTAGTGGAGAGTCACTGCATTTCTAGGTTGTCGAGATTGTCGGTAAAACACACCCGTGCTTTAGTGGAAAAAGAAAGAGTGATTTGAGAAGTACCCTCTAGAATTACATCTCGGGAGTGGAAAGAAAATTATTCATTGGGGGATGAATGTCACGAGTGGGAAAGGAAAGAATTGACCACCAATGGTGGGATAGTTTTGACTTGAAACCTCTTTACTCATCAATATTCTTGAATCTTATTGACGATTGACAGTGGCTATGTACACACACACCGATCGAACATTAGATAAGCTAAACTTCTTTTTGGTAGCATTATTTGGAAACATACTTTTGAATTGGTTATACAATTTTACACTCATAAATAATTTGCAAGTTATCTAATATTGTTGATCTATATTTCATGTTACTTGATTGCACTAGTAGATAATTTTGCTCGAGACGAGCAAAAGCTCAAGTTTGGGGGTGTGATAAATGTGTTTTACACACTTATTTAGTTCCTAAATTAGCACTTTAATTGATAAATTGAGCGAATTTCTACTTATAAATTGTGTTTATCTTGTACAATTAGGTACAAACTCAATTGAAAAGAACATGGATAAGAGTGGAGAGCAATTGAGCGTAAAGAGGAGCAAATTTGACGTTTAATGACCAAATTGAAAGAAACCAAAAGTTTGGGGACTATTTTGCTCAACTTCCAAAACCTCAAGGACCAAGGGTGTAATTTTCGGAATTTCCACTTAATAAAACCTAAATTGCACAGCAGCTGGGCATATTCTTTCTTCTTCTTCATTTTTTGGAGCAGCTGCGTTTTCTTCTCTTCCTTTTTCTTTTCTTTTCTTTGTCTTTTATTTTTATTTTTCTTTTCTTTCAACTACTTCATAAATCTTGGAGAACAAATCAAGAGCAAGGAGATTTTTGGAGATATATACATACACACAGGAGAGCCAGAGGGGAACCGGGGGGTTGAATGCATTTGCTGGTGACAGCATCAATTGTGACCACCGGAGCTGCTCTTGCTGCTAGCCTGCGAAGTAAACCAGAGGCTGGAGTAGAAGAAATTCTTACTGATGGGCTGGTTACTGAAGAATCTGCCCTTGCTGTGTGCTGCCATGGCTGTTGGAGGTTGCTGGTGACAGATTGCTGGAATTACTGGAAAGTTGCTGAAATTTGCTGCTGTTGGAATTGCTGATGCTGTTGCTGATCTGAACCTGCTGGAAGCTGTTGCTGCTGCTGGAAATGCTGTTCTGCTGCTGCTGGAATTGCTGATGCTGCTGTTGCTGGAAATGCTGAACCTGCTGTTGCTGGAAATGCTGTTTTGCTGCTGCTGGAATAACATTGCTGAAATGCTGAAATTGAAACTGAACCAAGGACTGAAATGGCCAGAAACAGATGCAGGGACTGATTTGCAATAGTTTGATAGTTGGAGGACTATAATGCAAATTTCAACAATCTTCTAATTCCGGGTTTTATGTTACTGCTTCATGTTATTTTTAATTTTCGAACGTATGTTTAGCTAAATTTAAAGTGTTGGGATTATTGATGAAGCTTGACTTAACTTAATTGATTTTAATGCTTGTATTAAGAATTTAAGCTTTTTATTATCTTGTGCATTTATTGTTGTATTTATTGACTAGCATTTATTGTGCCCACATTTATGCTTAGGTTTCATGGGATGTGCAATTATTGAGAAATTGTTGTGTATTCTAGATCAATACAATATTTGCTCTAGGTTCTTGTTTAGGATAGAGATATACCTAAAACCCTAGATGACCCATTGAGATATTTTCACAAAGGTTTAATGCAATTGGTGTGTTTTTAATCGACATAGAGATATAGTAGGTTAATGCCACTAATTAGGGTTGATTTCACTCGAGAGAGGTAATTGACTAAGCTTGGAAAATCGGGTCTAACATGATTAATGAATTGCGTTTCTATGTGCTTGTTGATAATTCAATTAGGTAATGGTCAAGTGGAATCAAGAATCCCAACACTCCTTTATCATCTATTCATCACCATTTTTTTTAGTTATTTATTTACAATTGCAACTTTAATTCTAGTACGAGAACATTCCCAAACAAATCTTTATTGTGTGTGTTTCTTGTTAAAATTAATTATACTAGAGTGTAGTTGAAATAAACAATCCTTGTGGGATCAATAAACCGGACTCAATTAGTCCACTATCACTTGTATGCGACTCGTGCACTTGCGGTGTGTTTGTAGCGAACAACCATCTTGTATATATCATTTTTCTGGATAAAAAGGCATATTTACAGTTTAATTTTGAATGGTTGT
Source organism: Ligustrum vulgare (assembly GCA_963555705.1). Lineage (NCBI taxonomy): Eukaryota > Viridiplantae > Streptophyta > Magnoliopsida > Lamiales > Oleaceae > Ligustrum > Ligustrum vulgare. The sequence continues at coordinate 25,418,292 of OY743171.1, forward strand.
ACTCCACTTTGTCGTAACCTCAACACAAGAAAAACTACCTTTTCCAACATTCAAAAATTGTTTCCAGAAGGCTTTTGCAACATTTTTTGAGTGTTGCAAATTTCGGTGTTGCCGTAGAGCAAAAACTTACGACAGCGTTTTTTGAGTGTTTCCATAAACTTTTTGCAGCATTTTTCTAGTGTTGCCGTAGATCTTTTGCAACATTCTTTGAGTGTTGCCGTAGACATTTAGCTATGTTCTTTGAGTATTGTTGTAGACCCTTTTGTAATGTTTTTTGAGTGTTGTCGTAAATCATTTTGCAATGTTTTGAGTGTTGTCGTATACCCCTTTGCGGCTTTTCTGCAACGTCTTTTAAACGGTTTTGTATGCAATATATGTTTTTTTAAAAATTATTGAATATTTATTTATAAAACCTATATTTCCTCATTAATTTATTAAAACTATAATTTGTACAAACAATAAAAGTAATTCATTGAAATAGTAATTTACAAATTCTCAAATCGATACAAAATATATATCGTTTAATATTTAATAAATTCACAAAAGAACCACATAACACATATAAAATAACTCTACAGATGTTATTCTTAAGAACAAATTTTCCACAACAAACCAAATAACTCTCCCAGAACTTGACACAGTGCCATCCTTAATCATTGCAGATTGCAATGTTTGGTATAAGGGAACAAGAGCGCATTGTCCCACAATTTTAAGAATTGTGAAACTACCAAGGATCGGCTCTTTCAGAAATCCCCTTTCCTTCATGTAGTCTTGAAGATTATTAACAATTGTCTCATTTGGATTTTTCGCGACTCCATTGAACTTTTTAAATCCTATCACGTGTATTATTACTAGTTAAGCAGGTCCTTCAGACCCAATCTATCCACAAATCAAACGATCTAACAAAGTCAAATCACAAAATATACCAAATCTATTTAAATAGCTGCACCAAAAAAATGGAAAAATGAATGGTCAAATAAACATAAGTTTTCTCTGTAGCATTCATAGAACAACCGACATAAAAAATAGGAATTAAAGCACCCATATATCTACATTAGAAATCTGCCATCAATTATGCCTATGCAATTATGACATCTATCTATAATATTTATTGTGGTAATTTATTCCATAATTAAAGAATAATATATGAATGAAATATTTCATACATGCCCTTCAAATTATGCCAAAATATATATATATACTTAGATGAAATTGAAGAACGATAAAAGAAAACCCATTATCTCTCAAACCTTGATCAAGTTAAATTAAAATCAAATTTTTGATTACCTTAAAAAAGCTATTTATGAAATATACTAAACAATTCAAGAATCCTAGATTAAGAGTCGAACATACCATGACTAAACATTAAAGCTAAAACCTAGTTGAAATTCAACAGCAGTGATCAAAATAGAAACAAGTAATCAACGACCTCATGGATCAAAAAATAGGACCAAGAAAATTAAGCCCCTGTTTGCTACAAATTAAAATTTTAATCTAAGTCAACAATCAACCTCAATCATATATTTCATGACACCTACAACTTTTTAACCACACATCTCATCAAATTTTATCAAAATCTTCTAAAAATATGATTTTAGTCTTCACCAAACAGGGGCTAAGTTTTGAATATAGTATATTCTTTGAAAAAAATGAGACTTTTTGAAAACAATAACCAAGATATTTGGCTGCTCCCATGTTTAGAAAAGCAAGACAACTAAAATGTAACACAGCACTAACACAGCAACATTATTTTTCAGTAAGCAACATAATGTAGGAATTCTATGATTGTGAATAAACCTTTATAATACTTGACCCGATTAATACACTAAATGAAGGAACGCTTTCACAAATAGATAGAAACAAAAATTTTGTGCTCGTCAAAACAATGTTAACCATCTTATCTAAATATTTAAATATGATCAAAATGTATTTATTTAAATCAAAAGACTAAAAAGTGTACAATTTTCATAATTGAGTAGCATAGCTAATCAAAAAAATTTCCCCTATAACTAGTACACGTTAATCATCAAAAAGTTCTAAGGCTGAATGAAGGTACAAACTGACAAACATAAAAATGCAAACCTAATTAACATCCATTTATAAAAGGGACTTTTGCATTTGAAGCTAAAGAGTTGTACAGTTTTCAGAAGAAGCTAGTTCGTCTACTACCCCTAATTTTGTATGTCTTCGCCTTCTCCCATTACCACCCCTTGCTACCTCTAATTTTTCCACACCTTCCCTCCACCACATAGGTCCTCTAAATCTTGTGTTCACCTCCTCCATTGCTACCTTGGAAGGTGAATAAATAGGTGATGGTTTTTAGTTTTAGATATGATAGATAATTTGGCTTTTGATTAAATGAATTATGGGGCTTTATGTAGGATAATTTTTAGGAATAGAAGTAATGGGAAAATTTAATGGAACAAGGTAGTTGAAGGAGGAAAATGATAATTTTATTAGAAGGAAGTTTTACAAAGTAGTGGAGAATGTGATACAAGACTTGCTTTCTTACTACTTACAAAATGAACACAACACCACCTATTTATAGTAGGCAGAGATCAATCTGGATTTCTCTAGTTTTTATTATTTTACTAAGTAGTCTAGAGAATACTAGGATTATCTACAATGTTTACGTGTCTCCCATTAATACCTAGTGAATTCTAGAGAAGGAAGATTCTAGAAATGTGTATCAGTTTTATCTCTAGTGAAATCTAGAGATAGAAGAGTATAGAAATTTTTCACCAATTTTAACACTCCTCCTTGGTGCATATTTCGGTAACTCCAATCATGTCTCGTACTGCTTCAAACTTTGCTCATGGTAGCGCTTTCATGAATATGTCTGCTAATTGTTCTTCAGTCTTCCAGTATTTGAGTTCTATCTCCTTATTTGCTTCAACTTCTCTGATGAAGTGATACTTGATACCAATGTGTTTAGTTCTACTTTGAAATACTGGATTCTTGGTCATTGCATTGTAGACTTGCTATCCCAGTAGATTTCTATAGCTTCATCTTGTTGTTCTCCCATGTCTCCAAAAATGTGCTTCAGCCATATAGCTTGACTTGTTGTCATTGCTGCTGCTATATACTCTGCTTCAACTGATGATTGTGAACCTATTGCCAGCTTCTTTGATACCCAAGAAAATATTCCTGAACCAAGTGTGAATGCATAACCTGATGTGCTTTTCATATCGTCCACTGATCCTGCCCAATCACTTCGGTATACCTGAGTAGTCTTGAGTCAGACATAGATTGATACCATATTCCATAGTCTTTTGTTCCTTGGAGGTATCTTAGTATCCGCTTTGCTGCTCCATAGTGAACTTGGCTTGGATTCTGCATGAATCTTGAAAGTATTCTAGTTGCATACATAATATCTAGCCTTGTAGTTGTGAGATATAGTAGGCTTCCGATTAGGCTTTGAAACTACGAGTTGTCTGGTTTTAGAGTACCATCTTCTTTCTTGAGTGATATGTTTCTATCCAGAGGAGTTGTAATAGTCTTGCAACCTTCCATTTTGAACTTCTATATGAGATTAGTTGTATATTTCTTTTGAGCAATGAATATCCCATCTTCAGATTGAGTTATTTCGATCCCAAGTATTGCATTAGTCCCAAATCAGTCATTTTGAACATTTTCTTCATGTCTTTCTTGAATTTCTCTATCATCTTTTTATCATTTCCTTTGTAGATGAGATCATCAACATATAAAGAGATAATAAGTGTACTGTTTGTACCTTGATTTTTGATATATAGAGTTGGTTCACTTTGGCACCTCCTGAATACTTGCTCAGTTAAGTAGTTGTCTCTTCTACTGTACCATACTTGAGGAGCTTGCTTTAATCCGTATAATGCCTTCTTCATTTTGATAAGTTTATATTCCTTAGCTTGTATGACATACCCTTGCGGTTTCTCAACATATATTTCCTCTTCAGGATAGCCATTAAGAAATGCTGATTTAATGTGTAGTTGGTAAATCTTCCATTTTTCTATGCAGCTAATGCAATCAATGCCCTTATAGTATCATGACGTGCAACTGGAGCAAATGTCTCATTGTAGTCGATGCAGAATTGTTGTACATATCCTTTGGAAACTAATCTAGCTTTGTGCTTTTGAATTGACCTATCAGCATTGAGTTTTGTCTTGTAGACCCACCTGACTCCAATAGCTTCTTTGTCTTGAGGAAGATCTATAAGCTCCCAAGTGTCATTTTTCTCAATCATTCTTATTTCTTCATCTATAGCTCTTCTCCATTCTGGTTGTCTTGAGGCTACTTCGAAGCTTTCAGGTTCCACAATCATCAAATTGTATGTTTGATATATTTCTGATAATCTTCGTGTCTTCCTTGGGGATGTTTCTGGTAAGTCAACTATTCCTTCTATAGTTTCCTATCGTGGTGACTCTAGTTGGTTGTCCTCAGTGTTACCTTCTTGTGGTTGTGTTTGGGTACTGACAACATTTCTTTCAACTTGGTCAGTCTCCCAATTGTAGACTACATCTTCATCAAACTTTACATCCCGACTGATAATCAGCTTCTTTGTTCTCAAGTTGTAGACTCGATAGCCTTTTGATTAAGTGTTATATCCTAGGAAGATTCCCTTCTCGGTCTTTTCATCGAGCTTACCTCTTTTTTCTTGTGGAATATGTGTGTAGCAAATGCAGTAAAAAACTCTTAGATGCTTTGCTGATGGTTTTCGTTCGCTCCATGCTTCTACTGGTGTCTTGTCTTGTACTGCTTTGGTTGGACATCTATTTAGTAGATAGACTTCTATGCTTATTGCTTCTGTCTAGAAATTTTTTGGAAGACCTTTCTCCATTAGCATAGCTCTTACTGTTCTGTTCTTTCTTTCTGACACTCCATTTTGTTTTGGTGCGTATCCAACTGTAAGTTGATGCTCCATTCCTTCATCGTCATAGAACTTGTTGAATGCATTAGATGTATATTGTTTGCCTCTATCGCTTCTGATAATCTTAATATTGTAACCACTTTGCTTTTCAACATAGCTTTTGAACTTTTTGAAAATCTGAAAAACTTGGGATTTTCCGCAAAAAAAATATGCCCATGTGAAGGAGTACGCATCAGACCCCAGACATCAGTATGAACTAGCTCCAATGGATTTTTAGCTCTCCAAGATTTTCCTGACTGAAATGGTTGACGGTGCTATTTGCCGAGCAAACATCCTTCGCAAGCCTCGTTAATCTCTTTTATGGTTAGTAGATCTCTCATCATATTCTTTTCCTGCAAGATCTTCAATCCATGAAAGTGAAAGTGTCCAAACCTTTTGTGCCATAGCCAGGAATCATCCATGTGTGCTGTTATTGCAGCATTGTTCGCATATCTCCATTGAATTGGAAAGCATCGATTCTCCTGCTTTTTTATTTTTGCAACTAATAGAGATTTGTCTTTCTTGTAAAAAAATTTACAAGAATCTCCTTCAAAGTGCAAGGTGTATCCCTTCTCCATCATTTGACCCACGCTGAGTAGGTTTTGATCTATTTCAGGAACTAAGAGAACTTCATTAATGTATTCTTGCCCTTTTTTGTGTCAACGACAATAGTGCCTTTACCTGTTGCTTCCATAAACTCTCCATTTCCAATTTTTATTTTGTCTTAATTTTATCAAGACTATAGAAAATACTTTCAGCTTTTATCATATGATTACTGCAGCCACTGTCTAGATACCAAGTATCTAGTTTATCTTCAACTTCATCATTTCCAGAAGCATAAAAGAGAATTCCTTCTGCATCTTTTTCTTCAGAAAAATGGGCCTGATGATCTTGTTTAAAACGACAATATCTTTCTTCAAGTCCAAGTCTTTTACAGTTACGACACTGTTTTCTTTTTAAACCAACAATCTTTCTCCAAATGGTTGTCATTATTATTTATTTCTTTTCTTTGAGATTCTTTATTTCTATAATTTTATTTAAATATTCTCTCACTTTTTTAAATATTAACCTTTGATTGAAAAGCATTATCAATTTCAATTTCATAACGTTTTTCTGTGCAACTAATTAAACTTTTTCCAACAATTTTCTTTTCAGGAATTTCGTCTCCCTAAGTTCTTAACTGATTTACAACTTCGTTAACTCTTGAATAATAATCTTTTGCAGTCTCAGAATCTTTCATTTTTAGATTTTCAAAATTTTGTCATAAAGTTTGAAGTCGGCTAGTACGAACCTTGTCACTGTCGTAAAACTCCTCCTCCAATTTATCCCATGCTTCTTTTGCAGTTTTGGATCCCATGATTCTCGAAAAATTTCATGTGTGAGATTCATCTGTAGAGATAGTAATGTTAGAGAATCCTTTTGTTGATTCTCTTTGAGTTCCTTCTTTTGTGCAGCATTTTGTGTGGAAATTTCTTCTGGGTCGGTATACACATTGCTAATGACATCCCATAAATTTTGTGCACAAAAGTAAGTCTTCATTTTAATGGACCAAAAATCATAGTTGTCTCCATTGAACGTAAGAATAGGAATTAATGAACGGAAAGCATCTTCCATCATATAAGCTTACGCCAACAATAATCGAAAGGAGCTCTGATACCACTGATGGTTTTTAGTTTTAGATATGAGAGATAATTTGGCTTTTGATTAAATGAATTATGGGGCTTTATGTAGGACAATTTATAGGAATAGAAGTAGTGGGAAAATTTAATGGAACAAGGTAGTTGAAGGAGGAAAATGATAATTTTATTAGAAGGATGTTTTACAAAGTAGTGGAGAATGTGATACAAGACTTGTTTTCTTACTACTTACAAATGAACAAAACACCACCTATTTATAGTAGGTGGAGATTAATCTAGATTTCTCTAGTTTTTATTATTTTACTAAGTAGTCTAGAAAAGTTTAGGATTATCTACAATGTTTACTTGTCCCATTAATACCTAGGGAATTCTAGAGATGGAAGATTTTAGAAATGTGTATCAATTTTCTCTCTAGTGAAATCTAGAGATAGAAGAGTCTAGAAATTTGCACCAATTTTAACAATAGGGAAGGGGCAAGGCACCAGGGATGCAGGTCTGTTAGAAAGTGGATATCTTTCTCCTTAACTATTGTAAGAAGGTTCTTCTGAAAAAAGTTCCTTTACATATTAGCTTGACCTACGATTCAAGTTTAATCCCTTTGGCTTTTAGTATCCATTTCACACTTAAATGACAAGGCTTTCGGGGTAGACTTATATTTGATTGAATGTATGCTTTTGAACATAAATCATGCAATTGATTGCTTCAAAATTTAAACATCTCCATTTATTATTGAATGTCTGTCATGACTCATAACTGAGTTGAATTGCCCTCATGTAAAAGGAAAGTTACATACAAAATAAAGGTAAGAAATCAAGTCTAATAAAAATTATAATATCAATTCATTTCAATATGCACCAAAATTAATCCCAAAAACTTTTAATGTCAGGATGATGCTTGAATAGCTTAAAATCAAGTGGGACATAACTGAACAATAAGAGCAGTTCTATATGGAGCATCGCATAATAAATCATTAGGAGCCTGGAATATTGAGGAAGTTCAATACACACAAACAATATATATATATATATATATATATATATATATATATATATATATATATATATATATATGTGTGTGTGTGTGTGTGTGTGTGTGCGCGCGCATGCGTGCTTGCGTGTGCGTGTTGTGTGTGGTTTGGGACCGTGTTGTGCGATGGAGGGGAAGATGAGGAGAAGGGATGTTTACCAAAGGAGGAGGTGGTGGTGGTGACCATTGGTGGGGGTGGCGACGGTAGTGGGGAAAGAGGTGGTGGTGCGATGGCTTGGAGAATCCGAGAGGGAGAGACCGTAGGTTTTGGGGAGAGGAAGAGGGAGTGAGATGTGAGTGAGGGAGAAAATGGGGAGGTTAGGATTTAAAAATGGAATTTGCAAATTAGTGCCTTCAATTTAGGTAATGTGAAATTTCGCCCCAAAATGTACCCTTTTGCAATGTTTATTAAACGTTGCAAAATGGTACTTTTTTGCAACACTCACTTGAATGTTACAAAAGGGTATTTTTTGTGACACTCGCTTGAACCTTCTGCAACATTTTTTAAACTTAAAAGTTGCACCAACGTTGCAAAAGAGTCCTTTTTGCAACATTCACTTACTGAATATTGGTAAATCTCAATTATTAGCGTCAATCGCAACATTCACTCATCAAAATGTTTTGATAGGTCCCTTTAGGAACATTCAACTACCAAATGTTGCATTTTAATTTTAATTTGTTCTTCAGTAATTGCATAAATATGTGCCAAAACCCCATATTGTTGTCTACCAAACAACTGCCTAAGGTCCTTTCGTTATAACATTACAGGCTCATTCATGGCCTTGTTATCACTTACAACCACTGTCTCAACCTTTTGTTGAAAGATAATTTGTTAGGTATTGAAATCAATTAGGCTGGAAAGAATTAGCTTAGTAAGTCCACACCCAACACAATATCGCTCCCTCAAAATTAGTGGGTTCTCATCTTGAATTGGAACTCCAAATCCTGCATCTTTCGTATGAGAGAGAGAGGGTTATAGACTACCTTGCTCTGTAACTGTTTATCTCCTGTCACTATTACCATAAAGGTTTTAGAGGAGTCAATTGGAAAATTTAGTTCTTCGGTCAACTCTTCATTAATGAAACTGTTAGTACTTCCACTATCTATGAGTATAGACACCTTCCTTCTCTTGATAAGAACAGGAATCCCAAAAATTTTATGCTTATTGTTTCCAGCCAAAGCATGGATAGTAATTTCCATGATCACCTCTCTTCCTTCAACATCATTTCCTCCTTCTTCTTTCTCCTCTATATAACCTTCCTCTTAATCCTCCTCATCTAATGAGATGTATTGTAGTATCTTATTTTTACAAACATGGCCAAAGGTATATTTCTCACCACACTTATAGTAAAGGCCTAAGGCTTTTGTTTGGAAGTCTTTAGGGGTGATTATTTGAAAACTTGTGGGTAGTTTGTTGAGGTAGGGGAGATATTCTCTATGGCTTTTGGGGCTTGGAGTGTCTAAGGTTAAGGAGTGGTGGAGAATAGTTTAGGCTTTTGGGATTTTATCATAGCTAGGATGGTTGCTTCCTGTAAGGCTGAAATTTCAAAAGCTTTGGCAAGGGTATGGGTTTTCATCATCTTTACCATATGTTTGATTTCAGATTTTAGGCCACTGGTGAAAATTGAGATATAATATGATTTAGGTAAATGCGGTAGGGATAGCATAATTTGTGATTTAAGATCCTCAAAATTTTCTTGATACTCAGTGATTGATCAAAAATATTTTATCTTACTGAAAACCTCAATCACCTCTTTCCTAGTGGTTTAAGAGAATCTTCAACATAGTTCATTCGAGAAAAAGGCCCAACTAGCCTAAGGATGGCTTGCAATGAAGACATGAAACTAATTTCTGTCATCCCTTTCAAATACGTCTCAAGTAAGGGAAATCTATTTTGGGATCTTAGAATTTAGCTTATAGTTATCCCTCCATTTCCTTGATCTGAGGAATTCCCTAGTCCAGAGACTTCAATATACCACTGTCATTTAGAGCAGGGGATAGTGAACCTTGGATCTGTTTCTTATTAAATGTACTCATCTTGGTCATCATAGCTACAAGTGTTTCATATTTATTATTAATCTCAATCATCAAACCTCCAACATATTTGGTCTCCATTTAAGAGTTTAACAGCTAGATTCGTCCTTTGATAAATTGTTCTTAAGTCACTCATCTCTTTATCTATCTTCTTAATATGTTCTTCATGGGTTTTGCTGCAAGTTTCCATTCCACTTAGTTCTCATACTACTCTAATATCACTTGTTATGATTGGAACCCAATCACAATAAAAACTCAAATTCAATTCCTTAAATTGAAAGGAAACTCAATGGGAAATTAACACCCAGCTGAATTCTTAATCGATTCTAGGAACACTTGCGAGGTAAAGTAAATTTGTCACACCCCTTTTTAATAGACAAATTTGTATAAAAGTTGAAAACTAATTACTCGATCTAAATAAGCAATCAGATTTTTTTTATATTTAAATATGGCGTAAGCATTCTCACAATATAACAATAGTATATCGAGAGAAAAGAAGACTATATAGACTTACTGAAAACATTTTACATTGAGGTTACAAAAGTATAAACAACCCCACTTTATAAGTCATATATACATGCAATATAAGATTCCAAAATACAGTACAAAAGATTTTAGAACCAGAAAATATCCCACAAAATAACCCTGCAGATCGTCATCCATGTACATCGATCCTAGAAATCCTGTAAGAGCTTCATAGCCAGTAAGGTCATCTATAAAGTTCCATGCTCACCTGCAAAGCAAGAACTACATGAGCTAATGCCCCATAAGTAAAAATCATGCATGCCATGATTATGAATCCACAATCGTGCAATTTTGTTTAAAAACATAAGGTTATAAATGTACCATATTCAAATATTAACCAGAATGAGCTTAAAACATTTTGATTAAAATCATTTCTTTTCACTGGGCCCTTGACCAATCTACTTTGCACCGGAAAGAGCTCTGTACAATATCAAATCAATATCAATAATCCAATGGCCAATATGTCAATGACACATTCGAGTGGACCAGCCTCTTATGACCACTAGAGGTACATCTCCTATCGGCCTCTATGATCACCCAAGAAGTATCCCACACACGGTATCAATAATCATAATATAACAAAGGTAAAGTCAAGCGCTCCACCCTCCCGTAACCCACCAAGGACTCCCCTTATCTCTCCTTGTGTTCACCAAGAGGTCTCACTTGCCAACAAATATCAAAGCATGCCTCACATGCCTCAGTGCCCTAGTAATGGTCAATAAAACATTTTGCAATATGATTCACTTATCAAATCATGTCGTGCATGCTAGATAACAAACTTTATGGTATGCCATGCATGCACATGCCAATGCTCATGCATAAAATACATGATAAAAATGATGTCTAGAACACATTCAATTATCCTTTTCAACATAAGATATAATACTTTCCAACAATCACTATGCTCTTGCATTGTAGTTGTAAATGGATTTTTACTAACTTTTCTCCCCTGTGTGTGTGTTCTCTATGGTGTAAGTCAAGTCCTTTCCACTTAAAGGCATCAAACAACCTGTATTGTTACTTAGTATCAAACACGGCTCTTAAGTTCACAAGCTTAATACACACATTCCTTCACTAGGACCATTAATGTCAAGATAATCTAGATAACACTAGGACTTCAAGTAGTAGCCCCAAACATCCTCCTAATTCCAAGTTCAATGCAGATAAAACACATTTATTTGGATCGATAATGTCCTAACACTCATTCAAATCAACTTCCCAAGCTTTAAAGGTGAATGGTAAACATGCAAGGGTGAAACTGTGCAAAATCTGAAAAATGGACAGATTCTGATTTAAAATTTCAGCTGCAGCGCAGGTTGATTCATTCCTATTTTCACACCCTTAATGATATCCATTCATTCCAAAAATCTTAACATACATTTATGAGATGTATGAGAAGGTAATCACGTCCCAAAATCAGACAAATTTCAGGACTTAAAGCCTCAAAAACAATTCATTTCACAGTACATCAAACTAAGAATTTCACAAAGGCTTTTTGAGTTCCACTCTAATTATCATGGTTCAAGTCAGGTTATACCCCCAAAACTCATTTAAAAACCTTTAAACTCATATATAAACACATTCAAATCGATTAATATGTTATTCCTCAAGATATAATTCAAAACCAATGGCTAAATCATCAAAGATCATCAATTCCAGATTCTGCCTTTATGGTTGTACTCACTTTCTTTCAATAACTAACCATTCTCTTGTCATCATAAATTCACCAAAACATACCAACATTACTTAAATCAAGTTAAGATATTAAATAGGTCATAAAACATCCAAAAGAAATGGTTAAAACCTCAAAACCGTGATCCTTACTAGTGAAGGATTTCAATGCCCAGATTCTGTCCTTACTTCTATTCAGCTTTCTAGTGTTCTCTTTCACTTGGGAGCATTTGAGAACTTCTTTAGGGAGTTTTTTTGTGTCTTAACTGGAAGAGAAAAGGTTTAAAGGTTCTGGAGTCATGATAAATTCCTTAGGGGTTAAGTAACAAACTATCAAAGCACAAGTGGACATAAGCAAGCATGAGGTGGCTGCTCCTTTTTAATTCAGATTTTGTACCAACCTCCTTAAGTCCAAATCACGTGTCCTTAACATATTTCAAGAGTTTTAACATGTAATTTAATAACCGTAGGATCCTAATTTTGATGATAAAGTAATTTCCTCGACCGTTGATTCAAATCCGTTCCCGATTGACACCCGATCCTCGACCGATTTCTATAATTCCCACTTCAGTACTTATCACTTCACTTGAGCCTAATAATATAACATTCTGATCATACCATCTTATACCTAATCTCCAAATTGTGTTAACTACTTATCTAGGTCTAGGATAGCCATAATCAATCTGAAATAAAAGTGTAAAATCTCACCGATCATAAGTACGATGCTTTCCAAATTATTGTTGAGTCACAATCCAATATTCACCACTTGATCGACCTAATTTTATACCATATCTCAACATAAAATCAAGCACCTAAGTTGGGAAGTTATAAGAATAAAACTTTAAAACCTCAATAATTGAATGTATCATTTCAATAGAAAGCACAATGAATTATCAATGTAAATGCAAATGGTAATGTCAACAATATGTGATGCATGAATGATACTGGCCATGTTTTAGTTTGAAGTTTGGGGTATTACAAAATTCAAAGATGAAATTGGAGAAAATGAAGAGAAATGAAGGGAAAGGAGTCAGAGAAGAAGAGAGGTAACCGAAATCTGTTGCAAAGCACTTCACACTCATTCTCTCTCAATTCTTTTTATTTAAATGTAGAAAAATGTGTCTCTTTATAACTCACTATAGTGAAAACATGAGCTGATTAAACACCGATGCTTTGAACAAGTAGTAGTTCGTGTAAACCTAGTTATTAGAAGTCATACAATTCCCTTCTAACATAATTGATTCACACTTTTGTGTCCATTTTGACCTTTGACACCTCCTCATTCATGAATATTTTTAGAAAATTTATCTCACATGTTTCTCGTAAATGCAGCCCTTTCTCACCCATATAGTCGAACTACATAGAGTATTCTGCTATACTCCTTTTGAACTAATTATGATATGGGTGGATATATTTCCATCACAAAATTTATTTGTTACACCACAAATTTAAGTACTTTTTTATTTAAAGAATTGGACATAAATGAAATGACATAAATATCCACTTAACCTTCCTATCTAATTCTTAAATACAACACCGTGACATTTTTTTTAGAAAGTAATTCATAGGGAAAATTGGAGAAGTGAAGGCAGCGGAAGCTAGAGCCTTAAATCAAATCAGGTTGCTGTCTGAGGAAACCAATTTCAAGAATGGAATTCGAGTCATTAAGCAGAAAGGTTGAAAAGTCTAAAAAGACAGCAGCAACGAAAGTTTCGCCATCTCAAATCATGAAAGGTTGAGTTTCATCCAACAAATTAGACAGTATCAAACCAAGAAGAATCTAAGTTGATCTCTCATGAATGTCGAGCAGTAGCAGTGTAGCACTAGTGGAGAAGAGATGAAAATGTTGATTGGGATGTGATTATGAGGTGTACTGTACTCATTTTCCCTTCTTTAAATTTTAAATCATTTAGGGATATAATTTTAAATTAGTAGTGGTGTATATATAAAAAATGTGTTTTAAGTGGTGTGTATTTATAATGTGGTGTGATAATTAAAATGTGTAGTGGTAATATATTTACCCTTATGATATAGAGATCATTAAAAATGTAATTTAACCTGGTTTTGTGGTAGTTGGGAATTGCCATATCACAGGAATGGGTAGGAGTAATAAAATTCCTCATATGTTTAAAGTTTTCCACAGTTCAGTTGTTCCATTGAACCGATATCTTGTAAATATCAACAAGGTTAGTTTGCCACCATGGAAACTCTAGGTACTTTATCAATTTTAACCTCATTATTGTCGATGAACTTTCGACTTAAGCTCTTGAAAAATCTTTAGTTAGCGGATCCATATAATATCATTTGATTTCACAAAATCTTGACATAATATCATTTGAGGGAAATTGTCTAACGACATTGTAAATATGATATGTATATGTCGAGATTTATCTTATACATGTTATTTGTGCCCTTCCGATTTCCAATATACTATTGTAATGGATACATATAGGAGACAAAGGCTTTACCTGCCGTGAATATCTTCTACAAAGTTTCATAGCCATTCAGCTCTTCCCAAACTTTATTTAATGCAATGATTCCCGATTATATAATTGATATTCATGTCTTTTTTTTTTTAAACAAAAAAGATTTTCAAGATACTACAGTACCTTTAAGTGTGAAGACATGTCCACTCGTGGACCGAGTCTTTATTATTCATATCCAAATTGTATCACAATATCCTTCAAATACTATTGGATGTCTCGAATAATGGAATCCATAGTTTTTGGTTTATTTTGAATACTCTAAAACTTTAAAAGTTGTCTCACAATGCTCAGTGCTCAGAATATTTGTATATAAGTTTTGCCTATTAGTAGAGTAAGATATTATGTTGATTATAGTTCATGAAATCTTACAATATTACGATAATACTCAAACTGAGACTTATCACTGATGTTTGAAAAAGATGCGTATTAGCATTAGTATGTGTCTTCGTAGGATTAATGTCATATTTCTTAAACTTAACAAGAATCTTGTGAGTATATTATGATTGAGATAATAATATGAGACCGTCCAAGGTTCTAGAGATTTTAATTCCTGATACAACATTGACAACACCAAGATCCTTCATTCAAATTCACTCGACAACATCATTTTAGTAATTTGAATTTTGATATCATTATTCTCTATAATCAGCAAGTCATCTATGTATAAACAGGCCATGACATATTAATTTTTAATGCTCTTGACATACACACATTAATTTTGAATCATTTGGCACCATAAATGTGTCAAATTTTTAAGGTCAATTCTTAGGAGCATACCTTAATCCATAAAGCAATTTAACAACTCGACACATTTTTTTGTCCACAGGAAACAAATCCTTCGGATTGCTCCTTATAATTTTTTTATTTAATTCAACATTCAAAAAGTTGTTTCAACATATGTCCACCTGAAATATAATCGTAAGTGCACGATATCGTATCAAGTAATAAAGTGGAGTAAATGTCCAGATTATCGACACACGGTGAACGATTTTAAGAACTAAAATACTCAATTATTTGTTTTATTAGAATAATCGAATTATTTGAAATAAAAATTAATACTAGATTAAGCTAAAATAACTAATCAAAAGGATCACAAGAGATTTCTAATTGAAAATAACCAAATATGAAAGAATAGTTAATTTTCGTAATTAACCTACTTATACTCGGTCCATATTTTGAAATTAATATCATGCTGTCAGTATAAATATCAAATTTAAATTATTAATCTTTGTCTTTGTCAAGAGCAAGTTAACCTATCTCTCAATACTAAATTATCATCTCTCGATTAACAATTTAATAAGAAAGATGTAAAATCATTTAGGACAACTACGTGAACTTATATTGTAATTTCTAAATTAACAGCTAATTTATGAAAAGATATATTGAGTGTTCTACAAGCAATCTCTCAACTAACATGCAACTAGTGTCATGAAATTAACTCTCGTTAACCAATTCACGAAAAAAAGTTAAATTGCTAATCTTACACAATTAATATTAAAATAATAAAAATAATATATTAAGATGTAAATGGAGTTAAATAACTACATCGTTCTTCCTAAAAAATTAATTACCGGAAATACATGATTAAAAAATCAAAACAAATAGAAATTGACAGCGACATCACTTAGTAAATTCTACGAATATGAGGTATGAGGTTTAGGATGAATTGCTCCAATATTTAATCTTCAACTCTAAGAGCCCGAATTCTTCTCTTTTTGATCTTCAATGATTTCTTGGATATCTTCTTGACTTTTCGATTGGTTCTCTTAATCTTTACGCATAGTTATTATAGATAATGTCCCCCTTCCTTTCTAAATAAATATGTGTATTTATTGGTCTAGAAAAAGCCTAAAATAGTATCAAAATCACGTTCCAAAAGAAGAGCAAATAAAATTTTAAATAGCGAAGAATCCGGAATTTCTACTTCCCGTTTATTCCTTGCGATCGCACGATTTTATGTCTTGCGATCGCATGGTTTTATGTCATGCAATCGCAAGGCACAAATATTTTACTCACTACCCATTTATCAATAAGCCTTACAATTGTGAGTATTTTAACCTATGTGATCACGTAGTGTAGTTTCCTTGCCTTGTTTTCTAATTGGTCCTCTTGTATTTGCATGCATAGTCCTTCAAATTCTTTGTTTATTCAATTGAGTCCATAGATTTACACTTTTTTTTCATAATTTTCTTCTAAAATTGAATCAAAGGTCCTTTATCTGTTGAAATATTTACAAGTTGGTCATCATTGCACATTTGTGTTCAGTTTTGGTCATATTTCTCCTATAAAGCTCCAAATCTGGATTTTACCTACAATAACCAGAATAAACACATAATAAATAAAAATTCTCCGAAAATGTCCATGTTTGAAAGCCTAGATAAGTGTAAATTCGCACTTATACCACACTCAAAATTGTACTCTTGTTCATCCTCGAGCAAGATTAAGTGATCACAAACACACAAACAAATGGATAACCCAAAATAAACTAAAAATAACTCGAATATCAACACTTTACATGTTAGATAGTTTGCCACTTTGCCTCACTTTTATGTTCATAAGTCATGAGAAATTTAAAAATAATGCTACAACAAACAACTTTCTAACTTTATCCATATTTGGCGTCCGTGTGTGCCTAATCAATCCGAATCAACGTATGGTTTTAACTTGGCGAGTATCTGACCTAAATAGTCAAATTTAGCTTTCACGTTCATGAGATGCCTTCCTCCAAACTTGATATTTTCTCTCTAACCCGGGAAAATAATTCTATTGTTGCTCTTAATCACTCATTACTTTCCCACTCAAGTTTTGTTAGATCTAACCAATGAAAGCAATTATCTATATTTGTGATGATTCTCCTTTTAATAGTGTCTCAACCTTAAAGCATCCACTAGGCAAGTCAAACTCACTAATTATCTAAATTCCAAAAGTTATACGCACAAAGCATAATCTTGCTTGTTTTACTTTTATATCATCGACTTTTTTTTTTTTTTTAATATCTTTAATGCAAGACCTCTCTCCCTAAGCTTTCTAAATTACCCATATAGCGTGCTTTAGGTCGATGCTCCGAAGTCTAAGTAAATAATAGGTCAACGAGTTTTGAGGTATCCCTACAAGCTTAGTAACTCAAGTCAATTGTACAAGATATTTGTAATATCCTGTTATGTAAGAATTAATATATTAGGATTAGATCAATAGCACTCTGACTTTACGATCGCACAACGAATGGAACTCCAAATCAATTTTCTTACTCCTTAATAATTTTGAATATTTTGACGTTGTGAAATATATTAGCAAGGATCATTCTTCCACAGAGATCTTGATAGTTTAGATTAATTGATTTGTTGAAATGGGGGTTTGATTTTATTGTTTACAATAACACAAATTAAATAAATTTCAAAACTTTAAAAATAATGAAATTAATAAAGTTCTACAAAGAATGGTGTTCTAAAAAGCATGAAGCATGATGAAGCGTGAAGCCTAAGATTCAAGCTTTACAAGCTTAAGGGAGGATTAGATGTTAAAAACCGTTAAAAAACATTTTTCAATTTCTACATACTAGATTTAAACTTTACACATGTTTTAATGGGTTAAAAAAATCAAAAGTTTTATGGCGCTCAGGCACCCCTTTTAGATAAAAAATTTTCGAAAATCTTTTTTTTGTGCTTTTCAAAAGCGCCGCGTGGGGGTCTCGAGTCGTGCATAGTGCGTGCATTTTGCACACACTTTAGAACACTGATAAAGAATGTAAATAATACAATTGAGGAGTTACTATCCACATCTAGACATTAGGTCATAATAAATAAATGCATTTCAATTATATAGATCAATCGTAGAAACCCTCAAAAAGCACACAAGCTCGGCTCATTGGGATCCTTCTTACTTAGCTGTTAGATAGAACAAGCTCTCTATCAAATCTATTTCCAATTAAAAATCTAGAATAAGTTCTCTAAATTTAATTAATTAAAAGATTAAACTCTTAAGGATAGATTATTCTAGGCAATAAACTCATAAGCTCGGTTTGTTTGCCTAGGTCACATTCCATATGCAATATAGAGATTCGTCTTGTTCAAATCACATTTGCATTTGTTGCAAATTATCTTGGTAACTTGGCGATTATGGATTAAGCGCCAAAATATAATATTAATCACTCTAACTATATTACTAGTAGGCCTCCAAAGCAATAGAGAAAGAAAAATATGGCATGACATCAATGAAATGTAAACACAATAAAAATATATAATGAAATGAACTTAGTTTTTCATAAATCAAAAACCCATGTCTACATGCTTCAACTTCTTCCTCAATGAAAGGTTAATTAAGCAACTCATTCTATACAATATCAATATCAAGTTTAAGAAATATAAGCATGAGAAAAGTACAAAGGAAAGAGTAAAGAAAGCTTAGTGATGGGAATTGTTGATAAATTCCTCCAGGAAACTTCCTTTGAATTCTTCTATTCAATTCCCCACAAAACTTAACTTCTCCTTGTTGTAGTGTATAAGAAGTGTATGTAAGAGGTGTGTTCTCCCATATTTTTCCTTGCTATTTATAGAGTGAAATGTAGCATCTCATTTGTGATAAGATAATGTCCACTTGCAAGAATTATTCTCTTCCACCAAGAATTGTTCCCATCTACTAGGGGTGAACACAGTTTGGTTTTGGCGGTTTATAGCAAAATTTCAAATCAAACCATTTGAAACGGTTTGAATTTCTCCAAACCAAACCAAACAATTTCATTTCCTAAACCAATTCAAACCAAACCATTTTTTGCGATTTGGTGCGGTTTGAAACCACTGTTTGCAATCAAATAAATTAGTAGATCCCAAATCAAGTCACATTCTTGTATGACAATGCAAGAATGAATGAATGAATGAATGAGTAATCTACCAATAGAAAATATCAAAGATTTTATAATCGATACACAACATTGAGTGAAGGATCAACACCACCTTTGTTGTCGATAACTAAGAAATACTTCCGACCATTGCGTAGATTACGTCAAAATGTGTTCTTTGATTTTTTTGGAGATACGACTCACATTGGCAAGAGGATTACTTCCCCAGGTTGCAACTACAAATGATATTTACCTGTTCAAAACCATTCATATAAATAAAAGACAACACAGTGTTACTGCAAGAGTATTTTTTCTATTCATTATGCTTATATATGTGTCATAATGAATTCTCTTCTAATTTGTTTATAAAGTTCTTCAATGGAAACTGCGTACCACATTTTCTGTAGCATTCGATAGTTCTAGTTGGGAATGAGATTGGACTGCTTATAGGAGGGATCAAACAGGCATAGATTAGCGCATAGCTTTATTCCCGAAAAAAATCTCACAATTTTTGCAATTCACAGAGGCTAGAAATCTTTCAAGAACACATCCAAATTTTAATAAAAGTTAATTTTTTTCTACTGGAAAAAGATATCAAAGCAACATTCAAAATGAATTAAAGGTTTCAATAACAATCTGAATTTGATAATTTATTCCTGCACTCATTTTTTATAATTTGTTTAAAACTTGGTAGGTTGCGATTTCAACAATTGAAACCTAAACCAAATCGTTTATAACGGTTTGGAATTTTTTCTAACCAAACCAAACCAAACCATTCGTTGTGGTTTGATTTAATTTAGCGGGTTGACGGTTTATTTGTTCACCCTACCATCTACCATTGATCTTATCTTCTCTTTTCCACCAATTTCTTCATTTAATTCTAGCTTTTGTCTCCCACATGGTTTGAATTTAGTCTCATTAGAAATAAGATAATGTCCACTTGCAAGAATTATTCTCTTCCACCATTGATCATCCACTATTTTCTACATTTATTTTCAACTTTTGTCTCCATTAATTTGTGTCAAGTTGCATTGAGTGTTGTTCCCACTAGTCTTTGTTTTACACTCGTG
Source organism: Ligustrum vulgare (assembly GCA_963555705.1). NCBI lineage: Eukaryota > Viridiplantae > Streptophyta > Magnoliopsida > Lamiales > Oleaceae > Ligustrum > Ligustrum vulgare. Next base: position 25,438,457 of record OY743171.1, read on the forward strand.
CACAATGGATTTTCAAAACAATTGAAATAATGTAGAGAATCGGATTTTGAACAATCTTCCTTGGACGGCGCAACAAATTTTCCTTCCGACCAATAGTCAGTAATTTCATCGTATCTTCCTCATCCAATGTCTGATCGACTTGATTCAAAATTCTATGGAAAGCTAACTCAAGTGGCTAGAATTCTTTCGTTTTCGCCTATTTGCATCTATTTCTTCCAAATTAGCTTCCAAACTTCTCCAATTGAATCTTTAGCATCATCCAAGAGTAGATAAGTGGTTCGAGACATCATTCTAAAATTTTGCATTTAAGTCCCCAAACTTTGAGTTTTCTGATTTTAGCTCAATGTTATGCTCATTTCCTTTGATTTCTTCATTTCGCATCGAATTTTACCTAGAAAATAAAATGCAATAAAATTAAGTTATAATTCATCAAAATCTATAACAAATACTCTAGTTTAACGATCAAGATAAGTGTATGAAATTAATACGCTTATCAAATACCCCCAAAGTTGAAAACTTATATGTCCTCAGACAAAAAATAACTTAACTCAAATAAAAGTTAGAGCAACCTTTGGTTAGAAAGCTTTTCGTATGTCTCAAGTTTGGAATTGTTGAGTCAAAACTACAAAAACTTCAAAATTATAGTGTTAATATCAATTCATACCTATTCAATGCAAAACTGATGTGTGTATGTGCTTGAAGATTTATACAAAACACCGTGAAGTCACAAATTGATTCGATTCCCAACCCCTAATGGTCAAATGTTTCCTTCCTTCTCTGGTAATATACCCACCTCGAAACTTATATTTTTTTCTTTACCCGAGGTGCAATTCTAAGGTTGAAATAATATACAAATCCTCCCCCTCTCTAGTTTTTATTTGCTTAATAAATTGTAGCTCAACACGTCAACAAATAAGGATTCTCCAAAATTTTGATTGCTTCAACCTCAAAGAATCAATTGGGCTATTGGACATCAAAGGCCAAATTCTCTCCAACGGGATTTAATCAAGGCATTAGTGTGTCTTCTGTTTCATGCACCTGCTTTTTTCGCTTTTTTAATAAATTAAAAGATAAAAATGATCGTATAGGAGAACGATGATGTCTCCTATAATTTTCGAATCATAATACTTTTATTTTTCCATGATCAGTGCTATGTCCCTCATTTGTTCTAAAAATACACCTTCAAAAGGATTAACCTAACTTTCATCCCATTAGCCTAGACAACCCACACAGATAACTCACACACGGAATCCTCTTCTATCTTGATATCTCCTTACAACTGTACAGCCTCCCCAAACTTTCCTAAAATTGGCTCAAGAATGTATAATTTTTTTTGAATGTTTTGGTTTAGCATCTAAGGTCTATTATTTTCAAGTGATATCAAGTTTCACCTAAATAAGCATAAATTAGCCGAACCCACAATTTGAAGCTTAACACTTGATTCCAATCTATACATTATTGTTGGCAATGTCATCTAATCCACACAAACACACAAAAGTAATTAAATTTCTTTTTTAAAAAAAAATTAGAGAATGTGTGTAACGCCCCGATTTCTAATAACTCGGAATGTCACTTCTCCTTTAAATCTAAAAGACTTTTAAAAAAATTGAGGACTAAAATATAAATCTCAAAAAAGTCAAAACATTAACATCAAAGTAACTCTCCCTCTCCATTTTCGTTAACAGAGAGAGACACGATAGAGGAGAGGCGGAAGGGGAGGGCCAAACGGCCCATCTCCTCTGTGAGCTTCCGGCGATGGCGCCGCCGGAACATGGCGGCGGTGGGTGTGGTGCGAGTGTGAGAAAAAATGGAGAAGGTATATTGGGCGATTTTGGAGCGATTTGGGGCTGAAACCGAGGCTCAATTTCGAGCTTGGGTTGATACTCTCCGACGATATTCCAGTCCATACGAGGCAACGGTTGAAGGTAAGGTATTTGGTGGGTCTATTCTTGGGTTTTGCTTGGTGTTTGGGTGTTGATTGTGGGAGTTCTCGAGGTTGGATAGGGGAGGGTAGTCACGGTTCGATGGTGGCTGGGTGGTGGTTGCATGTTTTGGATTGTTTTTGTGTTGTATTGGCTGGGTCCTTGTGGTGGTTGTGCGTGTGATGGAGATGATTGCAGATTGTGCAGTGGAGTTTGGTTGTTTTGGTGGTGAAAAACGAACTGAGCTGTGAAAGTGGTGATGGTGATTCGAGCAGTGAAGGGGTCTCGAGCTCGGGTTGTGTGGTTTTGTTTGCTGTTGAATTGATGTTGATGATATGTGGTGTGGCAGCTGGCTTTTGAATTTTTCTTATGTCCTTCAACTCATTATTTGAATCAAAGATGACTTTAGGCTCACGAATGTGTTACGAAAGATTGTGGATGGCTGAAATCAGTAAGGAAAGTGCAGTTGGGATCTGAAATTGTGCTTGGTTTGATCTTTATATTATGTTTACGGTTTGAAGATTGTGGGTGGATTGATGTTTTGGCAGTGAACTCACAGATTGGAAAGTGGTTCAAGTTGATATGATACAGATTGGAGGAGACGGTGAAGAAGTTTGAGAGAGAGAGAGAGGAAAACATACCTAGAAGTCTCGTGATGTTTGGTGTGTCGAGGGCAATGAGATGAGGGATCTATTTAATAGTTGATTTAGCTGTTTAAACATGGTAGTATAGGTTGAATCTTGATTTATGGAAAACTTGTAAGAATTTTGGAAAGGAGTGTCGATTGTGTAAGGAAAAAAAATTGGGGAGGAAGAAACTGTTGAATTGGTTGGGCCAATAAATGATTTATTGGGTTTTGAATGAGCTTGAATGATTGGTAAAAACATTTTGACTTAGGGAGTTGGATTGGATTAAAACATTTAAAATTGTGACTTAATATAATTAAAACTTGGACTTTTGAAAATAAACTGTGATATTGAAATATTTTTGATAAAAATTGGAATTTGACTAAGATTTTAAATAAATTTAATTTCACTTAATTGGTTAGACGAACTCGCGTTTAAATATAAATAAATGAATGGGCAAAGTCGAAGAGACACATTTTTAAAATAAAAATATTTATTAGAATAAATCACAAAAGTTCTCGGTCGCTACAATGTGTCTCAAGAGTCAAAACTGATCCTAAGAAAATTAGCATATTGATAAGTGTATTTTATACACTTATTTATATGTCTAAATTAGAATAAAAGTTACCTAATTGTTTGTTACTTGTCTACGTTGCAGAAAATATCCTAAAATCAATTGGAAGAAGGAATTGAATCAAATAAAGGTCAAATGGATGACAATTGGAGCTTAAATTGTGCATGAAGGCAATTGGAACAAGAGAGAAGTTAGTTGAAAGAAACGAAGTTTGGGGACCAAATTGATGCAATTGGAAGTTGAAGGATTGAAGTGCAATAAAATAATGGGGACCTACTTAAAAAACATTTGAAGATTGAAATTGCAGCTCTAGAGTGAAACTGCAGGGCCGCATTATTTTAGCCAGCGCGGTAGTGCCGCTTTCTGGCTAAGCCGTAACTCTGGTCTTTTTCAACAGGGTTTCTTCCTTGTTGCCTAAGTTTCTTCTACAACTATATATACAACTTCTCATTCACGAAATCAGGGTCTTCGTCAAACCCTTTGCACAACCTCTAAGCATCATAATTCATAGTTCTATCATTAAAACCTTGGAGGCGAAAATCAAGACAAAGGCGGGGAATTGAAGATTATCAACGGGGAGTGGATTCTTGGTGCAAGACTTCCTTCCTTTTGTTAATTTGATAAACTCTAATGCATTGTAATTTATATTTCTGGGTTTTTATTTATTTATTGATAAACAACTAATCTTTTAGTCGGGACAAACGATGTAGCTTAGTTTTATACTTTTAATTCTACAATTCAAGTAACTAATCTTTTAGTCGGGACAAACAATGTAGCTTAGTTTTATGCTTTTAATTCTACAATTCAAGTTTGCGTATAAGTTACATGTGTTGATTTATTTATTATGTTTATTGCTTGAATTATTTGATCAATAATTCATAGTTTTTATGGTTTATTTTCATAATCCAAGAAGCGAATTAATAGACTAGACCATGATAATAAATCCAGAAATTTCAACAAAATGATAGAGATATGAATTTGTGATTGCATGTGATCAATTGTAAACTCCTATGATATTTTATGCATTTAACTAAGGAATAATTTTGACCCTTTATAGAGATATATGGTTGACTTAGTAAGATATAATTGATTTAAACTTGATATGGGGAATTTCAATATACAGTAGTGAATTCGATCGAATAAATTAATCGGAAAAAACTTGAATATTGAATTTAAAAGTATTGATTATGGTGAATCTTGAGTCCCAACACTTTTAAACATCAATTTAGAAAATCCGTAGTTGTAGTCTTTTCTTTTGCTTTTTAATTAGGATATTTTAGTTATATAACTCATCACAATTTGACCGTTCAAATAAGGAGAAAACTAACATAATTTCAATACTTCATTTCAATCCTTGTGGGAATGATAATTCGGACTCTAAAAGTCCACTTTATTACTTGATTGCGATATTGTACACTTACAATTTAGTTACATCACATATCTTGTAATTTTACAAACAACAAATTTTTATTTATTTTTGAAAGTATTTTAACTTAATTATAGAATGCGTCTTGAGAGTAAATAACTCTGTGTTCAGTCATCTCTAATTAAATTAGAATACACAATAAAATAAAAACACACATAACAAGCAATCTACTCCAAACAAAATCCGAAAGTGTCCTCAATGTCACCAAAGAAAAAGAGAGATATTACCTAGTTTTTGCAGCTATAACAAAACATGCCTGAAAATTATAAAAATCAACAAGAATGAAAATGCTGCGAGTAAAATTAAAGGATAAAAATTTCCACATTTCACAATTTTAACTTCAAATCTAACTCATCCGAGTCCATTTTTGTTTGCTGCTTTCTGGTAATGACCAATCAATCTGAGCTCGTCAAACAGTTTGGCAACCTCCCTCTGCTCAAGATCGCGTTCTTGGATTGTTACAGAGAGAACTACTTCCACCTTCCCAACCTTTTCCTTAGCAATATTAACCTTAGAAGCCCCATATTGTACAGAAAGGAGCTAGCCGGCGATTTCATCCCGCTTTAGGCCTTGAAGCATGATACCTTTCCCAATGCTAAGCATCTACAAAACAAGCAAAGAAGTTAGATATTTTTCAAACTAAAAGTCTAAATTCACAAAAGATGAAGGTGGGGAATTTTTACACACAAGGCCGCACTCATAAATTGTTCAACCCCTCTTTCAGGGCCGACTTCTGATTTATACTTCTCCATCATGCTGGGGTAGAGAGACTCACACATTTTCTTCTAGCACTCCATCAGAGTAGGACCTTGTGCTGGATCCTCGGCCTCTGAGGTAGGTTCTTGTCTAAGAGGGGACTGGGCTGCAGGGGACCATTGACCTCTAGTTGGGGGGCCTCCATATTGCATCAAGATGTTATCCATTGCCCGGAGGAAGTAGAATGTGCCCGTTTTGTGGTCTTCCTCCTCACTACTCCTTCTTTTGTCCTCTTGGTCGCAAAAGTCTGTGCTTTAGCCTCAACAACCGACTTTAGTGCTTTGGAATCAAACGCCATTCTTGCAAACAAGACCGAGTAAAGGATGAGAACTCATGCAAGACAATAAAACTTTTTAAAAAAGAGATAAGGGAAGAATGGACCCCAAGGGCATTAAAACTATCTTTCCCACTAATGTAGACAAAACTATTACATCAGGGTAAATACATCAACTCCAATACACATTTACATAGGTCAACCGTTGTTTCGACCCCTAGATACCTATATAATACACACACAAAAAATAAATAAATAAAACTAATCAGCAAGTAATTGATTTTCTAGTGCTGTGTATGCCTCGTTTATTTGGTTTGGTTTTGCTTGGTAAGTATTAGTTATAATGCTTATTATAAACTATATTACAAAATTTTGAAATGGTATAATTTATATCAAGGGGGAAGGTTAGCGATCCAGCACATATTTTGGCTTGGAAAGTTATAAAGTTGCTTTCTTTGAACAAAAGAAAATTAGAGGCCACTTACCATCAAATACTTCCAACTATCCATCCAATTGAATATTATTTGGAAGTTCAAAGTTTACAATATATAGGAAGTTCAATTAGAAAGTATAATTATATATAGGCAAACTTTGATTTAATTCTACAAACAACCAAGAATGCCAAGAACATCAACAAAATCGAATTTCAACTGAGATGACTGTAGGCTTACAACCTCCAATTGGGAAAAGCAAAACCACCATTTTATCCCTCTTGACAAGCCCTGCCACTAAATGTAAAAACCCCCCAAAAGTTATCCCCAAAATCAGTGGCGGATCCAGAAACTTTATTCAGCTCAGGCGAACATCAATAAACAAAATTCCAACTAGGGTGGACTTCAGTAAAAATAACTATATTTTTTGAGTCGCGGTAAAAGAAATGCAAAAATATCTAACTAATTTTTTTTTCCACTGAATCCAGTATGGACAGCAGACCTACCTTGCCATGAGATAGATCTCTGCCCCTACCAAATCAAGCTTGATCAAGGCAAGAATATGAAGATCAATTTTTAGTGAAAAATGATGAACTACACTTATTTCAAAAATAAGTCAACAGAGAGTGTTTATTTTGAAAGAATAGTCATGTTGTCCTTTAAAAAGAAATTTTGTTGCCTTTTAAAACCAAGAACTAACTTTCTTTTTAATAGACTAAAATGGCCCCCATTTTTCATCTATACAAAAACTCCCATGCATATAAAAACGGTTTTAACAATTTAATGCAACAACTAACAAATATTAGTGTCCAATCGGTTTTATGGTTGTAAGTCTTTTATTTTTTTTTTCCCCAATTACTTTTTGTAATCTCCAAAATTTCACAGGAGTATGTATTAAACAAGATAGCATTGTTCCATTTAAGAGTAAACAAGATAGGTTATCCATTGATAAAACAATCAGCATTGTTCCATTTAAGAGTAATTGCCAAATGATATTATGTCTATCCGTAAATTTGAGACTTACTGTTATACACGACATTTTGTATGATATGATTTGTAGCTATCATCTCTATCAAATGATATAACATGCACAAATGTCACCAATTTCAAAATCCTATGAAAACGTATGAAGTCATCATGCTTCATTCTAACTTTATTGAAAGCACTAATTTCTTTCAATTCTTAAGTTGTATTAAGGATTTTCACAAAATAAACTACACCATCAATAGTAAAATATATTTACTAGTAGATTTTGAATCCTTGCATTGGATATCCAATTTTCAACATCATGCGCATATTAATTTTAACAAGGCATTCATTGCAGTGTAGTTTATCATTTCAAATATTTTTGAATATCATAATATTCTAATTTGAAGAAAGCAACGACATCCCCCCACAAATCTTGGGTTGCATTTGAAGTTTAATTGAGAATGTTATACAAACAATCATCATACACCCACAATACTGGGTTAGGCTAGAACTTATAGTTCATCATCTCTTTTAAAGTTCTATCATGTTTTTATTTATGTTTATCCACTCACTTCTAGTCAACACAGAAATGGCTAGAAACATCAATGAAAGCTCATATACTTTCATATTTAAGACGGTCAATAATAACCACTTTCTGTTTAAGGTCCATGACATTTAATATATCATTCTTGTATTCTTTTGTATAAAAGGGCTTTCAACCTTTCCTCCTTTTCACAAAAGGTAATTTTAAGAATGTGACTTGTAGACCTTGCTATCCCCATAAAGATTTGGATAGATCCAAGTTTATGTTAAGAATGAATTGTTCGACCCCACGATACCTAGGTCAAATTAATTTTAATATTCATTAACACTATTCACATTCTTCATTTTATAGAGGCAAACCTCATAATGAATAAATACACTTGTTGTGCAATTATAAGAAATATGATAATATAATATAATATAATATTATCTTCTAATTTGCACAAGTACCACCTCACAATTTATCAAATTAAGTGAGGTTTTCCATGAAATAGACCATTGTCCTTATGAAATTATCATTTAAGATGAACAATAATTATACCAACAAATAGTAACTTAATCTTCAACAAGATAAGCGAGTATATAATTAGGATACAACAAAATTATATCAATGTACACAACATAAGCAATAAAACTTATTACTTTCTACTAATAGAGGTTCATAGAATTCTTCTAATCAAAATTTAATATCGATCCATGCACTAAAACAGAATATAGCATGCACAACCATAAGAAAAATTCGTCTTAAGATTGTTGGATAAAATTAGTGCATAATTATATTATTTTAATGAAAAAAAATCCGTTCATACAAAGGCGATTAAATAACGACTTACACTTGCAAAATATCAAATATATTTGACTTACCGAAATCATAATATGCACATATAATTTCGACTTGCTAACATGGAGAAATTAGGAGATAAAATGAAACGAGGTATGCGAATGCAAATCTCCTTAAGACGAATTTCTCCCTCTACACTGTTGCTAACTGTATCAAATGGATGTCCATCTCCCAAGATACAACGTTTCTTCCAAAATTAATATAGCACACTATTAATTTTGTCAGGCGAACCAATGCTTGACTATACTCTTCAAGAACGGAATTGACATCGAATAATAAATATCAAATACGAAACTCAAAATAATTTGGAAATTATTTTGACAGAATTTGGAGAAAGAAAGAGCTAGAAATCAATTATATTGAATTGATTTGGAGTGAATTAAATGGAATTAGGAGGGTCCAATTTATAGATTTTAATGTGTCTCTTTTAATGGTCATATCTTTTGGTACAAAATCATGTCAACCATTAGATCGCACCATTTCATTATTGATGCTGTAGATTGCAACTTATAAAAAGTAATGACTCTTTATTATGCACCTTTTGCATTTTGAAGAGTCGCACCCAATCAACACACCTATTGGAGACTTATTCCAATTCACACATTTAATCATTAATTAACCCTAAATTCCAACAACTAGCACTAGAACAAAAACAGCCTTTTGTAAAAGTTCAAAAAATATTGTGTTACGATTTATAGACTCAAAATCGTCACAAAGTAACCACAAAGAGATCTAAACAAAAAAAAACTTCGAAGAACTTTATTAATCAAAAAAAGAAAAATACAGAATCATAAGGGTTTTATATAGATCGAAGAGAAAACCTCAAAAATACTCAAAACTCGTACAAATCACAAAGAAATTCAAAACTTACAGATCAAAACTATAAAAATACCACACAGAATAATCTTTGATTGTTCACACAGAATCAGAGAACAAATATTACACAGGAAATTGCACGAGACATGAGATTTCTCTCTACAGACTCAATATCACGAAGCATATGAGAGAGAGAGAGAGAGAGAGAGAGAGAGAGAGAGAGAGAGAGAGAGAGAGAGAGAGAGAGAGAGAGAGAGAGGCATATTCTGGAAGAATGGAATGAGAAGAGCCACAGATCCATCCTTATCACATAATGGACAGATGAGATTCAGCTAATATGATCCAACGGTTGTAATATAAAGGCGGTGTATCAGTTGGGCCAGGGATCTGGGTTCTTGCATGGGCCGAAAGTTGGGTTTCCAGAATTGGGTATTATTTATTAAGAATTGGGCTTCGGCTTTGGATTTCTAATTTGACCTGGCTTTTGATTTTTTGGGCTGGTCCAATTGGTTCAACAATCTCCATCTCAATTGGATCAGCTACCCATGCAAAATGTATAGAACAATATCAAAATTCTAATAAATTCAGAAACTTCAAAGCATCTTTAAATTTACTTATTGGAATTATTTTTGTTCCAGCATCTGCTGGATTTAGGTTGGTTGGAATTTTTACAAGTTTGACAATTCCTTTTTCAGTAATATCTCTAATAAAATGGAACTTTACATCTACATGTTTTGATCTATTATGAAAAACAGGATTTTTGCAAAGATGTAAAGCACTAAGACTGTCAGTAAAAATCTTAGTTTCAGAATTGTCAATGCAACCAATTTCAGACAGTAAATTTTTAACCAGATTCATTCTTTCACTGCATCTGTGGCAGCTATATATTTTGCCTGAGTTGAAGATAAAGCAACAAGTTTTTTTAGCTGAGATTTCCAGCTAATACAAGAATAATTTAAGGTAAAGAAATATGCAGATGTTGATTTCCTATTATCAATATTTCCAGTAAAATCAGAATCATCAAAACCTTTTAACTTGAAATCAGTTTTAGTTTTAGAGAAAGCTAAACTAACTCCTGCAGATCCTTTATGATATTTCAATAAAGATTTCAAGGCTTCCCATTGTAACTCACCAGGATTACTCATAAATCTACTAAATCAGTTTTACTTTTCTTTTCAAATCCTTTTGGCTAGTGCATAAATATAGTTTCATCTAATGAACCATAGAGAAAAGCATTTTTAACATCAATTTGTTCTAGTTCTAATTCAAATTGAGCAACTAAAGCAAATAGAATTCTGATTGAAGTAAATTTAACAACAGGAGATAAATTTCATTATAATCAATCCCTTCTTTTTGAGAAAAACCTTTTGCAACAAGCCTAGCTTTGTACCTAGGTTTCACATTTTTGGACTCACTTTCTTTTATTTTATAAATCCATTTGCAATCAATAATCCTTTTATTAACAGGTTTATCAACTAAAATCCAAGTACCATTTTTAATTAGAGAATCCATTTCTTCTTGCATTGCTGCAAGCCAAAGATCAGAATCATCTGAAGAAATATCTTCTTCAAATGATTCTGGTTCATTCTGTAAAGGTTCTGAATATGTAAATGCAAAAACAAAATCAGGATCTTCAAACCTAAGAGGAGGTCTGATTTCTCTCCTAGATCTATCCCTAGCAAGTTGATAAGTGTCAAGACTAGGTTCAGTTTCTCTTTCAAGAATGATTTCAGTATATGGAACTGAACTGGTAGACTCTGGTTCAGGATTGTTATTACCAGAATGTAGGGGTTTCTCCACCTGAAACTGAGTATCAGGCAGATCATTATCATTATTCAAATGGTCTACACTCAGTTCAAAAGTAAGAAAGTCCTTTTCACTAAGAGGATCATCCAATATTTCATGTTTACAAGGGAAAAAAATTTCATTAAAAACAACAAATCTACTAATAATAACTCTATAACCTCCATGTTCTTTTACCCAAAGCATATAACCCTTAACCCCTTCTCCATAACCCAGAAATACACATTTTAAAGATCTGGGTTTCAGTTTGGTGTGAGTGAGCTGCACAGCCAAAACTTTTTAATTTTGAGAAATCAGGAAGAGAGTTATTCCAAATCTAATCTGGAATTTTAAAACCAAGAGCACTGTAGGGAGAAAGATTAATCAAATGTGAAGCAGTTTTAACTACCTCACCCCAAAAAATTTTGGGCAAGTTTGAACCAAGTAATAGGCATGTGGTTCTTTCTAAAACAGTCCTATTCATTCTTTCAACAACTCCATTTTGCTATGGACTGTATGCTACAGTCCTATGTCTAAGCATACCTAAATTACTACAAAAAAAATCAAAGTCTTGGTTCCAGAATTCAAGGTCATTGCCAGTCATGATTATTTTGACCTTTCCGTCCTTTAAATTTTGGACTGAATTTATCCAATTTTTAAACACCCACACAATAGCATCTTTAGATTTTAACAAGTGAACCCAGGTTTTTCTGGAATAATCATCAACAATAAGTAGAAAATATTTAAAACCTGAAACAAAAATTGACTAGGCAGGACCCCACAAATTTGCATGCAAATATTCTAATATATTATTAGACTTATGTATGGCTTTGCTAAAAGAATTTCTCTTTGTTTTCCCAAAACACATTTTTCACGAAAGTCAAGTTTATGTACAACATCCTTTCCAAAAACACCCTTTTTCTCAAGCAATTTAAGACCTTTTTCACCTAAGTGTCCTAGTCTTTTATGCCACAAAACAGTTTTATCATTTTCAAAAATTGCATTGAAAGAATTGACACACAAAAGATGTGTTTTCAGAACATAAATTCCATTTGTTTTGGGAGTACTGCACAGTAAATAATTACCTTTAAATATACTAAGGTAACCTTTATATAGTCTAATTTCATAAAGTTCAGAATCTAGAACACCAAGAGAAATCAAATTTCTTTTCAAATCAGGTACATATCTGGTATGATTCAGAACATGCGTCTTGTTATTTTCAAGTTTCAACATGACTTTACCAGTGCCTTTAATATCACAGGTTAAATTGTTTCCAAGTTACACAGAACCAACACAATCACTACTGAAGTGAACAAATAAGTCCTTTTCAGACACATATGAAAAGTACAACCAGAATCAAGTATGCATTCATGCTTGTTATCAAATTCAGTAGTAACATAGACAACACCATTATTATTTTGAGTCACAGCCCCTGTTTGATTGCTCTTGCCTGTTTCATTTTGTTTCTTAAAAAAATCTTTCACATTGTGTCTAGGTTTGCCACAATAATAACATAGCCTAGGAGGTTTTTCAAAATTATCTTGACCTACAAAATTGTCTTGGCTCCTGAAATTATTTTGGTTTCTGTAATTGCTCTGATTTCTAAAATTATTCTGACCTCTAAAGGAGTTATCTTTGGGCTTATAAAAGTTGTCTTTCTTTTGGAAATTGCCCCTGACATGTTTTTATTTGTGTTGTTCCAATTCCAGTTGTTGTTAGGAGTATTCCAACTTTTGTTCAAATTGTTTACAGGCTTATTATCCCTAAAAGAATTCCTTTTCTTTGAGGTTCCTATAACACTATAGGCTTCCTTTTGATTGTTTTTAAATTCCAGTTCTTTATTCTTAAAGGATGTGTGAACTATTTAAGTAGTCAGTTTCTACCCACCATACTCTAATACATTTCTTAGATCCTTAAATTTATCACCTATAGCATTTAAGAGGCATACAAATTTTTGTTCATCAGTCAGTTTTTCATCACATTTCATTAGGCTTTGTGTGTTCCTAGTGAACCTATTCATATTACCATCAACATCTTTGGAGGGATCAAATTTAAAAGAAAAATATTGTTTCCAAAGAAAGCATTTATCAGGTAATGAAACAGTGACATATACTTCTTCCAATTTATCCCAGAGTGCCATAGCATTTTTAGTCTTGCCTATTTGTCTAATGACATTATCAGACAAGTAAAGAAAAATAGTACTCCAGGCAGTTTCATCCATTTCAACATCTACTTTTATAGTAGTCATTGAAGAAATGACCAAAAGGATTTACAAAGGTATTTTTCAAAAGAATTCAAGCCTTATTATTTCAAAAGGTTATCAGACAGATTGAGATAGAGGAAGAATAAAACAAGGTCACACAGTATCACAAGTAATCAGAGGTATATCACAAAGTCAGAAAATTATAATGTCACAGTATCAAGCTAATCAGTAAAAGCACAAAGGATTTATAACTGAAAAGAAAGTGATCTTCCAGTATATCCCTCAACCTATTTTGGGTCAGCCCAAAAATCCCTCAGATTCCTGGATTTTTAAGAAATCCTGGACAAAGGAAATTAAAGGGGTCCAGAAATAGGCTTCAAGAATGGAGAGATTTTGAATAGAACAATTTTTTTTAAAAAAAACAATGATAGTTTAAAGGTAAAGAATATTAAGATATCACATTGTTGCGAGATAAATGGTTACTACAGTTCACTGAGAAATATTGCCACAAAGATTATACCCCACCGAGTTTTAGAATCGAAGTGCTTTATGCAGATTCTACGAAGTTTTTATCACCAAGTCTCAGTACCACAAAGTTCAGTCACCACGAGTATGTCAGATCCCCTTTAAGAATACTCAGTATATTATATGAAAATATACTGATTTCTAAGGATCTTATAAATTTGACTCGGAGGTCAAAAGATCCAGAAACAACAAGCAACCCTTGTATAGAAAATTAGGGTTTCAAGACAAAATATCACAAAGTAAAGATACCACGAAGTTTACAGTAAAGATTTTTGAAAAATCCTTCAGATCTGAAAAATCTCACAAAGATTTTCAGAATTTAAAACGTTTATACTACTGGTTTATAAAAACTTCAAAGAAATCAAAAATTTTCTGGAAGAAATCACACAGAAAATAAACCCTAGAACACGTTCTGAGAAAACCACACAGAATCTTCCAGTAAAAACCAGATCCAACCACACAGACTGTGGATCTATATGATCTGAGTCGTAAAATAGTGAAAATCACAGGAACCCTAGGGCTCTGATACCACTGTTATGATTTATAGGCTCAGAATCGTCACAAAGTAACCACAAAGAGATTTAAACAAAAAAACTTTGAAGAACTTTATTAATCATGAAAGAAAAATACAGAATCACAAGGGTTTTATACAGATCGAAGAGAAAACCTCAAAAATACTCAAAACTCGTACAAATCAAAAAGTAATTCAAAACTTACAGATCAAAACTGTAAAAATACCACGTAGAATAACCTCTGATTATTCACACAAAATCAGAAAACAAATATTACACAGAAAATTGCACGAGAGATGAGATTTCTCTCTACAGACTCAATATCACGAAGCAGATGAGTGAGAGAGAGAGAGAGAGAGAGAGAGAGAGAGAGAGAGAGAGTTGAGAGGCGTATTCTGGAAGAATGGAATGAGATGAGAAGAGTCAGAGATGCGTCCTTATCACATAATGGACGAACGAGATTCAGGTAATGTGATCCAACGGTTGTAATACAAAGGGCGGTGTATCAGTTGGGCCAGGGATCCGGGTTCTTGCATGGGCCGGAAGTTGGGTTGCCAGAATTGGGTATTATTTATTAAGTATTGGGCTTCAGCTTTGGATTTCTAATTTGGCCTGGCTTCTAATTTTGGGCTGGTCCAATTGGTTCAACATATTGCCAAAAGGATTTTGCAGCATTTTGCCTCGGCATCATCTGCATCCTTAGCAAGCGGCTGAACTTGGTCCTCCTCCACATAATCATTCTCAAATGCATCTGGTGGGACCGGATAAATCTTCACCTTGAGGCTTCGATGGATCCTAATTAACCAGGCCTATTCCTCTTGTTACCACCAGATTTTGAATCTGAGTTAAGAGCACCATTCAAATCTCCTTGCGGAATTGATTTGGGAAAGAATTTGAAAGATGAGAATATAAATCAACAACCCTTCTGATGTTACCGTTGAGCTCTCTGATTAGACCTGCATTTCTGCCCAGATTTTCTAGGATTTTGGATTCGTGGTTCTGATTAATCTCATTGATCAAAAGCCTGTTCAGATCTAGTATATCCTGGACCTCAACAAAATTCTTCTCAAATGTCTGCACCGTTTTGCCATCTAGATGCCTGCAGCCTGCACCAATGGCATCCCCCTCCATTTCTGCGTCAGAATCGAAACAACATAATGATGATAAATAAGAAGAGATTGGTTACTTTTTATGTTTTATTCGATCTAATGCAAGGACCCAAAAGTGAAATTATAACACATTCTCATAAGCCTCACCAAAATTTTTGTTTATCCTCCTACTCAAGCTTACCTGTAATTCCAAAACCATACTATTCCATTTCACAGAAGTAATTTCTTGGTTACTCAGATTACCAAACATCCACTTCTGAGACAAGCTTCTCAAATTAATACTTTTTTATGTGTCCAACATTACTTGCAAAAATTTTACCCTTAAGAAATTTTTATGAAGGTTACATCGAATACCAAAAAGCATAATATCTTCTTCCTATAACCAACCTGCTTATAATTCTAGGGGTGACATTATATATCCAACATTAGTCCAATCCTCCAAATGTTTGATTCTATAATATAAAATACAGTGACTAAACTTTCCTCTTCATTCAATTTTACTATCTTTAATTTAATGCTCCAAATCATGCTTTCATCTCAAAGATTCATTAGAATAAAATCCATTCTATATATGGAAAGTGTCATTCATTTACCTATTCAGAATAATTTTCTACATGACTGTACAAAGTTTTTTGTAAGAAAATAACAATTTTTAGCTCTGTGCAATTTTTTTCAATCAGCAACTTTCTAGATAGTCGTGGCTGAGGTAAACATCTTCACCGTGTACATCAATGGTAACACTTAACTATTAAGACTTAAGAGAACATTATATAGTTAGGTCACATTTCGTATTGAGATAAAAAACCATAAACATGAGATCAGTTTAAGAGGGTTCTAAGTGCTTTTCTGGGATACCTTAATCACATTAGAATTTAAAGGTGAAAGCCAAACATTAATTTTAACAGCACAAGGCCCAGTGAACTTCATTACGCCAGAAGAGCAAGTCAAAAGCTAGATCACGAACATTGCAAACTATAGGCAAGCTACCCAAAACTCAAAAATACCAACACCAAATCCAAGTAATAACACATTATTTAACAATTGCTTGGAAAAAAAACTTACCATTGACTGATCAAGCTCTTTATCATCGCAGTGATTTCCATGTTGAAGCGCAAAGTATTTGGCCCCAGTTTTTTTAAATCTAAATTTAATTTATTCAACACTCAATCTCAATCATCTATCTTAGCCAAGCCTATCATTATTTACTTTTCAAACATTTTTTAACCATACATTCTCCCAAAAATACTATTCAAAACCACATTATTTCCAAAAAAATGGGGGACAAAGTTGAACAGGAATTGGATTTCAAGAGATACAGGGAAGGGTTCAGTTCATCTAATTCAGAAAAGGTACTTGCAGTTAGCTTACAAAGTACTGAAGTAGTAACGCCATGACTGTTTTTCATATTAGCAAGGCCAGGACTATTTTCTTTTCTTCACTTTTTATCCCTCTAATTTCTTATCATAAATGTATTTAATGGAATTTATCTTTGCTTAGATTAATATTGTTAATGATTGTAATTATTTTCATTTGTTTATATATTGAAAGCATTACATGTCAAGTCAAGCCCTCCAACTAGTTAGATGAGTAAATAAATTGAAGATTACAACTAATAGTTAACATTAAAAATAGTTTGATAAATACATAATACATTTGTATACTACTACTAGCAAATATCTATATGAAATTTGCACGTCAGACATAATCCAAACAATCATAATCTGGTGTTTTTTTAATACTAAACTATGTTAATTATCATGTTACAAGTCATAATCAATTGGTCTCTTTTGACTCGAATTTTCGCAGGAAAATGATGTGTACACACACAAATACATGCTAACGAACTAAACTCAATCACTAGGCAATTATGTGCTGGAATTATGTTAATGGATTCATATGCGCGAACTTATACGTTGATGTAATTCGACTTGTTTGTACTAACTAAATATTACTATTTCTATTACAATATTACTATGAACCCCACAGTCAAATTCTGTACAAGGTCCTCAATTCTCATTAAGAGGGTGAAGCTGAACCAAGTACCAATATATGCAAGTTGGGGCTACCTGTCCCCATGGGCAGCACAGAACTCTCTATGAGGGATCGGAGGAGTTTAGAGATGTACTATTCTTCTCTAAAAGCAACAACACTAACTACAAGAAAGTCACGAGAATAAGACGAAACTTAGAGACGACAGCAAAAGTCATCTCAAACACTAATTCTTTTGAGACGATAAAAATTGTCGTTTCAATAGGTCCAGGATTTAGACACACAAACATAGGCGTCTCTAATACCATGGGCCTATTGAGAAGAAAGAAAATGTCGTCTCAATAGTCCAAAGCGTTAGAGGCGACAATTATTGTCGTCTCTATTACACTGGGTTGTTGCGACAACTGGAAATGTTGTATTTGTAGGTTGGACCCTCAAAGACGACAAAATGTCGTCTCAATTGACCTTTGAAATAGAGAAGGCATTGTCGTCTCTTTTGATCTGGCCATAAGGCATTAAAATTTCCGTCCATGAAATTTGAGACGACATAGTTGTCGCAAATTTCCTAGAATTTTGAGACGACATAGTCGTCTCTATTGATCCGCCTGTAAGGCGGGAAAATTTCCCGTCATGATCTTAGAGACGACATTGTGTCGTCGCAAATTTCTGAGGATTTCTCTACTTATGCGGATGTAAGGCGAGAAAATTTCCCGCCTAGACATCGGAGACGACATCGTGTGCTCCGTCTACATCTTGACACTCCGTCTAACTTGATAAGTCAACATTTATCTTTATTTTATAATTACTTTTACAACTAAATAAAAGAATGTTATAGATAAATATGTACATACGCATTCTCTCTCTGTATATTACTATTTTACATTTAAAAAAAATATCACATAATCAACAACATCTAAATGTAGACGAAACCATTGGAGATGAAGTTTTATACTTCTCCGCCGTCAATTTCATCAACGCGTCAGCTCTAATCCATGAAGTGAATTGGAGATGTTCTTATTGGACAATTTGACATTGATTAGAGAGCTACAAGTTGTATTATTAAATAAATTTTCCCGCAATACCTTCATTATTAGCACGTAAATGTCAGTGTCGTCTCCCAAAATATTCTTCGGGTGTGGACTATGTTTTAACGTAGTTCTACACTTAGGAGAATCTGACACGACCCATCCCGAAATCACCCTAATGGACTCGAGACAATAAGTGCGCCAATGTTGGAAGCCAGGTAGACTCACTACCAAGGCTGACTGTAAAATACTACCAATCATCTGTTAAATAATGAAAAATCATTTTATTTCAAACAAATGTGGGCCCAAGTTGATATTTAAATGCTCAATTTTGAATGAAATGATAACCTACACATGTCTTACTAACGTGGCTCCAAAATCAACAGCCTCTTCACGCTTCCAAAACTTAGTTGTTACCTATTAAGAAAAATGGTGGAAAAATATATGAGTTAATAGCTCAGTGAGTGGAGAAATTCAAAAATAATCATACTTTCTCATTTATGCATTTTTATCGAAAATCAAGTTTACATCTCTTCACGATTCACATAATAACATAATATCTTCTCACATCACATTATCAGTATTCTACTCTCAGCACAATTTGTAATCTCTAGGTATGGCCATACCCTAACATGTCTCACCAAAATGCACTCACTGAATATAATCTGCAATCTGGTCCGCCTCACGGGCTAGTCTCAAAGGCATCTGAGCATCAATTCTAGAACACGGCTAAACCCCTCAGTAAACAATATCATATATGGTTAGACCCCCTCAGGGTAATATCATACCCGATCAAGACCCCTCAATGTAGTATAGAACATGGTCAAAGCTCCTCAGTGAACTAGAAGAAGTATATAATCATGGGTACTTTTTGGTGGATTTCAATGTTACATTTCTTTTCACAAATAATCATTTCACAATCTTTGTAATTCCACAAATCTTATATTCTCATAATATATCACAATAATCACATAATTGGACATATAAATCACATAATTACATTTAAGGTAATTATAAACAATTTATAAATATTAAAAATAATTAAGTTTTTCCACTCACAAGTCTAATATATTGGATGATGATTAATCCAGTTGGTAGGCAGCCTTGACATCCATGTCATCTCCTGAAATGATCATAATAAGATTATTTGGCAATAACTTCATCTTTTCATCCTCTAATGATTACACAATCCAAGTAATTAAATTCAATTAGTCATCTCATGCCTGCTTATCATACTTATCCACTTCCATGTGTACACAGAACAATTATATCATCAATTAAACTACTTCTTCTACTGTGAAATCTCTTCAAATTGCTTAAAAATTTGAGAAATCCAACCTCAAGTCCTTAATTCAATTATTTGATATCATTTTTAATATAAGCTGTAACGCCCCGAATTTTCTTTTAACTCAACGCGTTATCAAACATAATCTCGTTCACATTAAAATTTTGAAAACAATAAATTTAGGAAAAATGCTTTAGATTGAAATAATAACTATTTTTTTTAAAGTTAACAATACATTTCAAGTGGACTTAGAAAAATGAGAAATAAATAATTTGAAGAGGTTATAGAAAAATTCAGCAACTTATGCCATTTTTCTCAAGTAACGCAGTCTGTTTGTAAAAATTATTTAACATGTCAAACGATGTCAAAAAATTATGAAACTTTATTAAAGTGTAAAGAACTCATATAAATACAACATATAAATATTTGGGGTTTTTATGACCATGTTTAAAGTACGAAATTATTTTTTTAATCAGCCTAATCACTGTTTCCAAAACTGCCCCATCGTAGTTTACAAAAAAGTTCATAATAAACTTTACGGGACACCAAATGACCTGTTTTCAATTCCATATGATAGAAAACACATAAAGGGTCATTTTCCATTTTGAAGCATTCAGAAATTGTAAATATACAACCTGTAACGAATTTTCAAACTGCAACCAAAATCTGAAATTTTCAAGGTAGCAATCAAAATATACATTTTTCTCCAAAAGTAACCATTCATCAATTAAGAAGTACATTCATTCAAGAAATTCTCGAGTCTTAATAATGTATTGCAACAATAACAATAATAAGTCCAAACACAAATGCATAAAAACTTAAATTTCATTCACTACCGGCCGTCATCACGCCATGTCCAGTCCTTCAATCTGTAAATTTTTTAAATATGAACATTTCAAAGAAGTACTAAGTAGTATATACACACGCTAATGAAATTAAAATATGCCAACATTTGATTATATGTCAGCATCAACTTTCATCTATGGGAACATTTTAACATGCCCCGTTAATAAAATTTACTGTGATTATCTTCAATCACAGGTGATTACCTTCAATCACAACATATTAGATGATTACCTTCAATCATCAATCATGATCCCATCATAAATAAATTCATAGCATGCCAAAAATAAATTAACAAATGAAAAGTTAATGGGAGAGAATCATGCTAACGTTCAAGTGATGAGGCACATTTTTAAAATTCAAAGTGGAAGTTACAACAATTGGGATGTGCGTCAACCAAAAATATTTTTAGCAAATTGATATATATTTGACTGACACGTGAGCAAAGATTACATATATGTAAATATATTTTTCAAATCTAGTTACATACAATACAATATTATAATAATAAAATAATATATAAGTTTTCACATTTCTTTAAATTGCAATGACTTAGGTCGATTTCCACCAAAATAAATTTTTCTCGACTCTAACTAACATTATTTAATGTAAGCTACAAAATGACAAAAATGTTGATATACTTTTATCAACTTTTAAAAATATCTTAAATATTTGACCCAATATAAAATTATTGATTTTCAAAAAGAAAGACACTAATTAAAGCATTTGAATTTGCTTTGAAAAATATTTCAAATTAACTAAAAAGTTCGACACTTTCAAATAAGTATGAGTTTGAAACATGTAATGTGATAAAACATTTTTCACAATTAAACAAAATAATTGCTAGGCAAATGCATGTAACATCATTTCGTGATTGACAATTAACTTAAAACATTGGGAAGTGTCGTAGCAACGTCACAAGCTCATTAAAACGCTTTCGAACTTAACAAAAAAATTCTTCGTTAAACTTAAAATTTCTGGTCCCTACAACCTCCCCCACTTAAAATAATCTCTTCTTCGAAATTTTAACTTACTTGGTTAATTAGGTCGAGATATTTGGATAAAACGTCTTCTTCTCTTTCCCAAGTAGCCTCATCTTCACCGTGTTTACCCCACGGACTTTAACTGAAGGAACTTCTCTATTCCTTAGGACATGGACTTTTCAACCATTATAGGAGCTTCTTCATACATCAAGTCACTTCGTAGGCCCAAAGATCGAGCGTCAACAATGTGACTAGGATCGTGCATATACTCCCTCAACATGTGACATGAAAAACATTATGCGCTGCCGCTAGCTCGGGCGGTAATTCCAAACGCTATGCCACATTTCAAACTTTCTCTAAAATTTCAAACGGACCAATAAATCTAGGTCTCAATTTTCCTTTCTTTCCAAAACGAACTACCCCCTCATTGGGCCATTTTGAGAAATACTTTCTCAACAACTTTAAAATCTAAATCTTTTCTCCTTTGGTTAGCATAACTTTTCTTACGATCCTGGGCAATTTTAATTCTTGATCTGATCTTATCAATAACTTCCACTGTCCTCTCAACTAATTTTGGACCCAAAATTCTCCTTTCATCGACTTTATCCCAACAAATTGGCGAACGACATCGACGACCATACAATGCCTCATATGGAGCCATCCCAAAATAATTTTTTCTCGACTCTGACTTACATTATTTAATGTAAGTTACGAAATGACACCAATGTTGATATATTTTTATCAACCTTTAAAAATATCTTAAATATTTGACCCGATATAAAATTATCATTTTTCAAAAGAAAGACACTAATTAAAGCGTTTGAATTTGCTTTGAAAAATATTTTAAATCAACTAATAAGTTCGTCACTTTCAAATATGTATGAGTTTGAAACATGTAATGTGATAAAACATTTTTTACAATTAAACAAAAGAATTGCTAGGCAAATGCACATAACATCATTTCGTGATTAACAATTAACTTAAAACATTGGGAAGTGTCATAGAAACATCATAAGCTCATTAAAACACTTTTGAACTTAACATAAAAATTCTTCGTTAAACTTAAAATTTCTGGTCACTACAAGCTCCCCCACTTAAAATAATTTGTTCCTCGAAATTTTCACTTACTTATTTAATTAGGTCGGGATATTTGGACAAAACGTCTTCTTCTCTTTCCCAAGTAGCCTCATCCTCACCGTGTCTACCCCACTGGACTTTAACTAAAGGAACTTCTCTATTCCTTAGGACGTGGACTTTTCAGCCACTATAGGAGCTTCTTCATACATCAAGTCACTTCGCACGCCCAAAGATCGAGCGTCAACAACGTGACTAGGATCGTGCATATACTTCCTCAACATAGAGACATGGAAAACATTATGCACTGCCGCTAGCTCGGGCGGTGATTCCAAACGCTATCCCACGTTTCCAACTTTCTCAAAAATTTCAAAAGGACCAATTTCCTTTCTTTCCAAAATGAACTACCCTCTCATTGGGGCCATTTTGAGAAATACTTTCTCATCAACTTCAAAATCTAACTCATTTCTCCTTTGGTCAGCATAACTTTTCTGACGATCCTGGGCAATTTTAATTCTTGATCTGATCTTATCAATAACTTCCACTGTCCTCTTAACTAATTTAGGACCCAAAATTCTCCTTTCGTCGACTTCATCCCAACATATTGGCAAACGACATCGACGACCATACAATGCCTCATATGGAGCCATTCCAAAATAAATTTTTCTTGACTCTGACTTACATTATTTAATGTAAGCTACAAAATGACACTAATGTTGATATATTTTTATCAATCTTTAAAAATATCTTAAATATTTGACCCAATAAAAATTATCAATTTTTCAAAAAGAAAGACACTAATTAAAGCATTTGAATTTTCTTTGAAAAATATTTCAAATTAACCAATAAGTTCGACACTTTCAAATAAGTATGAATTTGAAACATTTTTTACAATTAAACAAAATAATTGCTAGGCAAATGCACTAGACATCATGTCGTGACCTACAATTAACTTAAAACACCGGGAAGTGTCATTGCGACGTCACAAGCTCATTAAAATGCTTTTGAACTTAACATAAAAATGCTTCGTTAAACTTAAAATTTCTAGTCACTACACAAGAAAACCGAAGGATAAGTATAAATCACAAACCCATTTCCAATGTTTCACTTTCTTTCACCTCAATCTTTTTATAAACATTCACATGCTATACTCTTGTCTAATAACCCAAATAATATCAATAACCCCTAAAATTTTGAATTTAAACAAAATCTATGTAAACCTTAAAAGTAATTTAACATCATATTCTACTCACCTTTTGAAGTTAAGAAGGAATTACATAGAAGAGAACTCGAGATTCAACGGCCAACTCTTGTTTCTTCCATTTTTTTTCTTCTTTCCCTCTTATTTCTTTCTTTCCATTTCCTTGTCCGTACAATAACTATTTAAACTAAGCGAAGCAATTAGTAAGTGTTGTAGAAGACTACATATTTCGATATGGTTTTTTATTGTTTATTTTTGCAATGATGTCTTTATATTTTCATGTGTAAATTTTGACAACACCTCCCCTAAGTTCTCCAAAGTGCGCGATCTATGTTTGCACACAGTCCAAACCCAGAGAACATATGGAGATGTCGAAATTTACATGGGAAAATATATGCATCAACAGAAAAATGAACAAAACTCTTTATTTTGCAGATCAATGACAAACTCTCAAAAAATGGGATAATTCGAAGATCAATTTGTAAACTTTAAGTTTCCAACAATGTATGCAATTTTCGATTTACAAACTAATCTTCAAACGATTTTCTAAGTTTATGCAAATGCACTGCAGCATATCCAATAAAATTTATATAATAACCTATATATACAAAACAATAAAATTATCTAAAACATTAACAAGATCATGTTTAAATGACTTACCAAAGGTCCAAAAAATGTCTTGGTTCGATTTTCTACCTTTAATTCGATTACGTGAGTACAAATTGATAATAATTTAATGCATTATTTGTATTGTTCAATGAAGTTATCACGGGAAATAAAATTTTATGGGACAATATTCTAATACTAAATTAAAAAGTGGAAACATTAAATTAATATTAATTGAATAACCAATTTCGATTTAGTCATCTTGGATAAATTAACGTTTTTTTAAATAAGAATTAAAATAAATGCAAAATAAGTTTCAATAAATGAACTAAGGATATTATCGAGAAAAAGAAAAGAATGTGAGGATAAAATGAGAAATCAAAATATTTCCACTCATCCACACTTTTAAAATGTAGTACGTAAAACGTACATTGCACATGATATTGCAACATCGTTGTGACGTTATTATTATTATTGTTGTTGTTGTTGAAATATATATATAGTTTGGACAAATTGGATGAAAAATTTTCAAATTTACCCTATACACTATTGATCATTCACAACACACAATATACCAAATTAGTTAGTGCCCAATTTATGTTATCAAACTCAATTTTCTCGTAAATTTAATTAATTGAATTATTAAACTACAAACACATTTAAATAATTTTTTCATTGTACATATATAATTAATGACAAAATTTCATCATTATTAAAATATAATGGACACTCTTGACATTTAACGAACATTTTTTTACCACAAATTTCATTAATTCTTATCAAAATATAGTAAAAATGATATTATCAATTTTTTCATGGAAAAATGTGAAAGGTCATTCTATGCATGTAGGGGTTCAAGACCACCATCATGTAATATAAGATATAACAGTTATAAAATAAAATAACAATAACATTAATAATAATGTTATTTAAAGAGAATAAATTGAATGCTAAGATCTTGCGCGTCGGTTCATCTTGAACCGACGCGAGAAACCTTGGTTTCTCGTGTCTGTTTTTCTTGAACCGACGCGCAAAGTCGGCCGGTCCGACTTTACGCGTCGGTTCTTAAGACAAACCGACGCGTATTCTTTATTTATTTTCAGGGATAATTTCATATATCTTCACTCTCGCCCCTCTCTCTCTCTCTCTCTCTCTCTCTCTCTCTCTCTCTCTCCCTTTGGATTTTTCTTCCACTCTCCACCACTGCCATGAAGCCGGACCTCCACCCCTCGCCACCACCTCCACCGCCCGGCACTCCTCTACCGCCGCCACCTCCTACATTGTAAGACCCCATTCTCATTTTTGTATATATGTATGTATATGTATGTGTGTATATATGTGTCTATAGAAATATATATATGTGCGTTTATATATATATATATTTGTGTATATATATGAGTGTGTATATATATTTGTGTGTGTGTGTGTGTGTGTATATATATATGTATATGTATATATATTTGTTAGTATATATATATATGTTAATCTATGTATATAAATATGTTAATTACATGTTAATATGTATAAATGTGTTAATTAAATTTTAATATATATAAATTTGGGTGTTAAATTTATATTGTTGATTTTAAGTTAGTAGATAGATACATTTTAATATTTTAATTATTGGCGTTGAAATTATGAGATATTAAGTTATGAAATCTTAGCTTGACTTTTTAGGAATTGAGAATGAATTTCGGATTAAACTTGGAGTAGTTGATGATGTTGAAGTTTGATTGGAGTTGTATTTGATTTTTGAATATGCCGAGGTTGAACATTTTGGTTTATTGTGGCATTTTGATTCTTCCTACAGGTTGGCTAAGTCCAATTTATAGAGGAGATTCTGTCGAATTTTTGTAGAATTTTGTAAATAAAAAATGAAAGTTATAATTTAAAGTGATTTTCACTATTACAGAATTGACCATACTAAATAAATAATTACATAGAACATAATCATTGTAATAAAATTACGAAGTTTCCAACCTAAAAAAGTATCGTATTTGATTTCAAATATTAATATATATTTGGTTTAAGGATGTATCATGAAAAATATTAACTCAAAACTAATAAAAAAATTTAATTATATCTTCACATATAGGTCATTGATATGGATCGGGGTTGAATGCATGGCAGACGTAATAGACATGAATATGAAAAGGTGTTGAAGAGTTTATGAAATATGAGGATGAAAACAAGAGAAAGAAAGGTGAAACAATGATTTTGTGTCCTTGTTACGATTGTAAGAATTTGAGAAAGTTTCTTAGTTTTGATCAAGTGAAGAGTCATTTGATTCGTCGTGGGTTTAAGGAAGGTTATACACGATGGATATGGCATGGTGAGAGTATGCTTCCCAGGACGAGCACTGGTGACGATGTTGGTGATCAGCAGGAGAATAATTCAAGCAATATTTGTGAGAATGATTTGGAAAATGACGAGAATGATATGATAGACGAAATGATGCGTGATATACAAGGGGAATACATTGAAAAGCCTCATGTATTAGATAACTTGTTCAACGATTCTGAGAAGCCTTTGTTTTCTGGTTGTAATAAATTCACTAAATGGTCTGCTGTACTAAAATTGTATAACTTGAAAGCAAGCAATAGGTGGAGTGATAAGAGTTTCACGGCATTATTGGGACTGTTACGAGAGATGCTTCCAGAAGATAACGAACTTCCTAGTTCAATCTACGAGGCAAAGAAATTGTTGTGCCCAATGGGTATGGAGATTGAGAGGATACATGCATGTCCAAATAATTGTATACTGTATCGAAATGATTACAAGGACTTACATCTATGTCCAAAGTGTGGGGCATCACGATATAAGCGAAAGAAAGTGAATGATAATTGTGGTGATAAGAAAAGCCCTCCGACAAAGGTGTTATGGTATTTACATGTAATACCAAGATTTAAAAGTTTGTTTGCCAATGTAAAGGATGCAAAGAACTTGCGGTGGCATGCCGACGGGAGAAAAGAAAATGGAAAACTAAGACACGTGGCTGATTCTCCTCAATGGAGGAATATTAACAGGTTATTTCCCGAGTTTGGGGGCGAAGATAGAAATCTTAGGCTGGGACTATATACAGATGGGATGAACCCACACGGTAATATGAGTAGTCGACATAGCCTTGGCCGGTTCTTTTGACGATTTACAATCTTCCTCCTTGGTTATGTATGAAGCGCAAGTATATCATGTTATCTTTGTTAATATCAGGGCCCAAACAATCGGGGAATGACATAGATGTTTATCTAGCCCCACTAATTGAAGGTTTAAAACTGTTGTGGGATGAAGGCGTGTCTGTGTTTGATGCATATACTCAGATGAATTTCACCTTACGTACTATGATATTTTGCACCGTAAATGATTTTCCTGCTTATGGTAACTTGTCGGGTTATACTAACAAAGGACCTAAAACATGTCCCGTTTGTGAAGAAGACATGATTGATCTTTGGCTGAAAAACTATAAGAAAAATGTCTTTATGAGTCATAGAAGATTTCTCCCTACTGACCACCCTTATCGTAAGAAGAAAAAGCCATTCAATGAAGAAATCGAGGCTCGAACGGCTCGCTTACCATTAACAGGAGGTGAGGTATATGAACGAGTTAAAAATTTTGATGTTTTGTTTGGAAAAACTTTTAAGCCTCCTCAGAAGAGTCTTTGGAAGAAAAGGTCCATATTCTGGGATCTACCTTATTGGCAACACTTATCTGTAAGGCATTGTCTTGATGTAATGCACGTGGAGAAAAATGTTTGTGATAGCATCATTGGGACATTGTTGAATATTCCAGGAAAGATGAAAGATGGTGTTAAAGTCAGGAAGGACATGGTAGAAATAGGGATAAGGGATCAATTAGCACCGCAAGAGTCGGAAAAGCATACTTATTTACCCCCAGCTTGCTATACTTTGTCGAGAAAAGAGAAAACAAGTTTTTGTGAGTGCCTACACGCTATTAAGGTTCCATCTGGGTACTCATCAAACATTAAAAGTCTTGTGTCGACGAAGGACTGAAAATTGGTTGGTATGAAGTCTCATGATTGTATAACTTGAAAAGTCTTATGTCTTAATGCAACAATTGTTACCAGTTACAATTCTAGGCATTCTCCCAAAACATGTTAGACAAGTCATTATAAAACTTTGTTTTTTCTTCAATGCAATTTGCAGCAAAGTTGTTGACCCGGAGGCGTTAGATGATTTGCAGGCCGATATTGTTATCACTCTATGTCAATTTGAAATGTATTTTCCGCCATCATTTTTTGACGTTATGAAGCACTTACTTGTTCACTTGGTGAGAGAAATTAAGATTTGTGGTCCAGTATTCTTGAGGTATATGTATCCATTTGAGAGATACATGGGTATATTGAAAGGATGTGTGAGAATTAATTTTGACCTGAAGGCAGTATCATTGAAGGTTATGGTGCTGAGGAGGCCATTGAATTTTGTACTAATTACTTGGATGACGTTGAGACTATTGATGTTCCTAAATCTCGGCATGATGGAAGACTTGAAGGTAAAGGTACTATTGGAAGCAAGTCAATCATCCCCAATGTTGAATTGCGAGATAAAGCACACCTCCTTGTATTACAACACCTTCCTGAAGTTCATCCATATTTGGACGAGCATATGTCCATCATAAGGCACCAGGATCCTTCAAAAGTTGAAAGGTGGGTAACTAATGAACATAATCGTTCATTTGCAAAATGGTTCAAAGACAAAGTCATGAAAGAATTGTCACAAACGCTGAATATCATTGTTGAAACGGTAAAGTGGTTAGCTTACGGTAATGGGTATACGTTTTACACTAAACGTCAAGATGATAAGAGTGCGGTGCAAAACAGTAGAGTGACACAAGTAGCACTATCAAGAGATTTTTAAAATGCTAAAGATACCATGCCAGTAGATCCCTCGATGTCCTATTATGGTATCATTGAAAATATTTGGAAACTTGATTATAGGGGGTTCAAGTTTCCTCTCTTCCAATGTAAATGGGTTGATAACCGATGGGGTGTTCGGGTGGATGAATTAGGATTCACTATGGTGGATTTCGGACTGTTGGGTTATCTAGAAGAGCCATTCATACTTGCATCACAAGCCAAAAAGGTATTTTATGTTCTTGATCCTGTCGATACTAAGTGGTCAGTCGTCCTTCAAGGCAAGAGACGCATTGTTGGGATTGGTGATGTAGTAGATGAAGAAGATTATGATCACTTTGATGAAACTCCTCCATTTTCTATCGGTATACAAGGGAGTGCAACTTTAGGGGAAGATAACATTGAATCAAATTATATGCGTTGGGATCATAAAGAAGGATTATGGATTGACCGTCGTTCCTGATTATTAATTGTGTGAGTTTATTTACACGATCTTTGCTTATGATCATCGTACTACCAGCACAAAAAGGACTAGAGGGCCAACAATGTGCAAAAACATGAAGAAGGCCGGGGAAGTGAATGTCGTCGAGTTCGATGAAAAACATAGGCCAATCGGACCAGGCAAGGGGAACTTCAAAAATTATGTCGGGTGTTTGGCCCGTATTCACGTTGACATAAACATCAGTGATTGGCACAAGGTTGATCCCGTCCTTAAGGACATGATGTGGGAAGAAATAAAGGTACTATCACTTCATACATGGTTAATTGATAACGTTTCGTAATTATTTTCTATAACATTGCATATTATATTCGTCTTTCAAAGGGAGTTCAACATCCCCGATGACGCAGCCAAAAAAAGGGTGTTGAAAGTTGTGGAGATGCAATGGAAAGATTTCAAGACTCAGCTGGTTCATGATTATATTACACATGACCACCAGAAATATACATCTCCTATGCAGCTTTACGATTTTATAACTGAAGAGCAATCGGACTCGTTCAAGAAAGAACGCCAGACTGAGAAATTTAAGGTATATATATTTAAATGTACGCATGTAATTTATTGAGTTGAAAATTAAATACTTTATGTGACATTTTTCAGGAAAAAGTAAGAAGGCCAGGGATGCTCAATTGCGAAATGAGCATCCACATTATATGCGCTCAGCTGGTTATGCGGGGATGAAGCCACAGTGGCTAGTCAGTGACCCACTGCCTTCTAGTTCTTCATGCGACATGATTAGCTCGTCAATTGTAAGTGAGGATCGAAGTTTAGATTGGATTCGAGCTAGATCTAAGAAGAAAGAAGATGGAAGTTATTACATCCCCAACAAGAAAACGAGGGGGGTGTTTGAAAAAATTGTAAGTATATCATGATTATTTTTTTTTCATAATTTAAATTCAAATTTACTTAAATATACTTATATTTATGTTTCATTTTTCAATTAATAGGTTGAAAAAGCTGAGCAGTCCACGCAGGGGACATTTGTGGCAAGTAGACATCATGATATTTTAAGTAAAGCCCTTGGTAACCAGGATCACCCTGGTAGGGTGAGGGGGTATGTCGTCTATGTGACCACGAGGGATGTTTACGGTAGGCCTGATGATTACATTAGATGTTCATGTGGGGTCGTCTCAGTAGACGATATTAAGGAGATGATCAGGTCAGAGATGGATGATAGTATTGCCGAGCGGGTCAGGCATCAGACCATGTCGGAGATGCAGAGTAAATTTGATACTATGCAGAGGGAGTACCATAGTATGCAGACTAAATACAAAGCTATCCTCCAGCGCCTGGGCTTAAATGTTGAGGCCGAGGTGAACGTAACTCCACAGCCCCGACCACCAACTCGCAGTAGTTGCCACTCCGTGGATCCAGATCCATTTCATGGACTTCAAGTATTTAATGTTAAGTTATTTAGAATTTTTTAACATTATTTATGTTATTTCAACTGGAAGTTGCCAACATATATGTTCAATGATGTTGTACAATAGAAGTCGACTCCTTGTCCTCTCACCATAAGTCTTAATGGTGAGAAACAAATAGTAGCGAGCGGGATGGTTTATCCAGCCGGACCCGACACCGTGGTGCATCATCAACCTCTTTGGCCTGATCATGCTAAGGTGTCCATTGACCACATTTTCGATGGTGCAAAAGCATTTTGTATTCCAGTACCATCTCAATACCACACCACAGTGGGGGAAGCTATTGGAAGCTTCTTGCAATGGCCCAAGGAGTTGGTGATTTTTGGAGAGGTCCAAACATTTAGTTATATAAAAGTTTCTGTCAATATTAATTTCTTTTAAACTTGTATAACAACCGACGATGATAAAAACTGTCTTGTTGCAGGAAGAGGCACCACAACAGGCAAAAAAATTGAACGAAGGAAAAACACCCCAGAGTTTCGAAATGTCATCCACACAGTGACCTGCGATTGTTGATGATGAGACGTTGCAACATCTGGGTGATGATTGTAAAATGTTACACACTCTGGTCATTCAATTTCCTGTTGGTGATGACTTCTACCAGGTGCCTGTTGATGCCGTCGTGTTCAATTTTACATTCGAGGATGGTTTTTATGTTACAGTCGGAGACATCACCTACTTGCTTACGATGCAATGGTTGGATACATCTATCTTACAAGTGTTTTCATTGAAAGACTTCTGATCAAAAATTATAACTTCAATTTAAATCATTATTTTATTTCTATTTATTGGTATTATTATTTTTTAGGTACCTCCATGAGTTGTGTCAGGAATACGGTATTGAATCGATTGGATTCATGTCTCCGACACACATTGCATCGGTTTTAGTAAGAACAAATACAAATGGTGTTATAAATTACTTGGCCAGCACCATGAAGGCAATGAAAACTAAGAAATTCAACCTAGTACTGTATTTTTCAGGAGTAAGACCATTGATATTCTCTAATTTTTAACCTAATTTGAATGATATGATATTTAAAGTTGTATTTACACGTTCATAATCCGTAGGAATCACTGGATGTTGCTAGTTATTTCTCCTGAGAAGAATACAGTGTACTTCTTAGATCAGCTGCTGCATCTAAGCGTGACTTGGATATCAAGCTGATATTGAACACGTAAGTTAGGAAACTTTTCATGAAATAATTGTGGAGTTGTGGTGAAATTGATTGTGGAGTTTTGGTGAAATTGATGCATTTATGTTGTGATTGTTGAGAAGTTGATAGTTTTGAATAGCAGGGTCCCCCTACAGGTTGGATAAGTTCAATTTATAGGGGAGACTCTGCCAAAATTTCTTTAGGAAATTTGAGTCATATTATTATTGTAACACCCCAAATTTACGAGTCTAAAACCTAGGCGTGTTAACTTCCATTCACATTAAATGCGAAATTAAATCGTTTACACATCAAAATATTCATTTATCTATTATAAATTTCTTACAAAATTTCGGTAGAGTCTCCTCTATAAATTGGACTTAACCAACCTGTAGAGGGACATCAAAACCATTTTACAACATAAAACTCAACTCAAATAAAAATCCAATACTCAACATACAATCCAATTCTACTTCAAACTCCCACATCACCACACTATTTCAAATTCAATCCCCAAACTCCTCAACACAACATTTTTCATCAATAAGCTTCAATTAAATACAATAAGTGATAATATAACCAATATTAGAAATTCCATAACTAATTTAAAATAATCTCAACCAAACAGTTATCAAAATAATGAATTAATGAATAAATTCAAATGATAACTTTAATAAATTTAACTTTATTAAATAATGTCGACAGCGGGTACTGTCCGAGTCAGCCGCCAAATGTTCTCCTCGAATCACCTAACTTTCATCACCTGAAATGTTGGGGAGGGATTGGGGTGAGCTAAAGCTCAGTAAGTAAACTGTATGCATGAATGCATGCTTATGACATGAATGCTTTAACTTTGAAATATGTATCCCCATTCACTTTAACCTTTCAAAAACTTTCAGCATTTCGAACTTTCACTTAACATTTCAAAACTTTCACTTCATTTCCATCGTGAGCTCACTTGATGTAACTTCTAGTCATTCAGAATACAGTGGGCAATTATTTATTTGGAACCAGATTAACATGCGCATTTTCACCGCAAAGCGGTTTAACATTCACTTTCCCACCGCAAAGCGGTTTAACATTTACTTTTCCACCGCAAAGCGGTTTAACAGTCCACCGTAAACGGTTGAACATTCCGTCGCAAAGCGACTTAATTCGGGTACGCCGGTCCCCCGCGCCCCATTTCCCACTCGCAACTTTCATGAACTAGAAGTACACCCATTCTTTCTTTAAAAACTTGGGATACATAACTTTTGAACAAACTTGCACCTTGACACATTTCTTTCATTTAAAACATTTCACTTCCCAATTTCGATGCCAATGCATGCTTGATGATGCAATGACATGATAACGTGCATGCTTGAACATTCTTCATAATAACATATACTTTCACAAAGTAAATGAAATTCATCAAAGCAATTAAGTTGCAAGACAGTCATTTACACATAACTTTCACATTTACATTCAACTTTGATAAAAATAGGGGGAAGTTTACTTACCTGAAATCCTTAGTATTTACCGTTCTGAACTTGCAAGTGGAAGAGTCTCGGATACCCGTAACGTCAATGTACCAAAATCCCTAATTATTCACATTCGTCAATAAATATGACTTTTAGTTGACAATTAAATTCTTTATTCATTTTAATACTCAATCAAACATTAACTGAAATTAAAACTTCAATTTAACTCACATGTGATCTTAAGCCATGACTAATGCATATAATATTATATTCAAAACGAGGGATCCAATTACATGCACTTACGAGTTCTTTATCATTCATTTATTCAAATTTAAGTTGAAATATTTAGCTTAACCTAAACTTTACAAAAATTTTCAATTACAAATCCCGTTATTAAGAATTTGAAGATACTCAAATATGATCGTCAAATTTAACTCTAGAATCAAACAAAACCTCATAACCTTAATTTCAAATGTTGAAAATAAATATTTATAATTTGAAATTTAAAGTAAAATTTCAAACAAAATATCATAATCTTAAAATCCCAAATTCTGAAATCCAATACACAATTACATAATTTTCAAAAAAGTAAAATTATAGCTCAATTTCACACAGTTTAACCTAAAGCTATAAAATCACTCCCTTAAGGTCCCAACAAATTCACAAATCTTAAAATCAACATATATCCAAACTTTACCCAAACAATTAACTAGCTTCAAATTAAGAATTTCAAAATCTGAAAATCTACTGTGGAAATTTCACCTCTATATAAAAATATATACATCAATACACACATACGAGCACTACTAAATTCCCAATTTAACAGTATAATTCAAAATCAACTAAACTTTAATTCGAAAATATGAGAACCACACACATTTACATATACACATATACATATACTCGAAATCAGAGATACACCGTGGGAATTTACACACCTACATATATATACACATACATACGGTCAATATATGTAATGGTGTTCGTGGATGTGTAAACCAGTGTGTGTTCGCGTGAGTGGTGTTTTGCGCGTGCTGTGGGTGTGCGGGTTGGAGGAGCTGAGGGGGAAAAGGGCAGTGAGTGCCTTACCGGTAGGTGGTGGTCGAGGTCGCAGCCCTGGTTAAGTGAGGTTGCGGTTTGGGTGAGGCGAGAGAGACGGGAGACAGAGAGCGCAGAGAGAGACAGAGTGTAGAGATCGCGAGTGAGAGCGGAGAGAGCGAGACCGAGTGTGAGAGATCGTGAGAGAGCAGCGTGAGGGATGAGGGTTAGATTAGGTTTAAGTGTTTAACTTTTGGTAAATTGCAATTCAATCCCTCAGTTCTCCTCTTTTGTTTAAGTAAGCCTATAAGTTCTATTTGCCCTCGACTGACACCAAACTTTTCCCCCACATTTCAAATTGGCATAATAAAATAGAAAATAACATGCTTAGGCAATAAAACAATTAATCACGTAGAATTGCACGTAAATAATTAAAATAATCAATTTATAAACTTTCGAGTCGGTACATTAATCGAGACGGCGTCCAAATCCTTCCACTGCAAAATAATTCAACTTAATATCAATAATAATTGTCAAATAAATAATTCTTCATAGTACCATCATAGAAATTGGGTGATATTCAAGAAAGCACGTAAAACGAAAAGTGGTATTACAATTGTTTTGTAGCTTGTTAATATAATTTATTGAAATTTTAGGGCTTTCAAAACATATTGGACAATTGGAGGCATGAGGACAAAATCCAATACAACGTGAAAAAACGTAAAAGTATGAAAACACGGATTTAAACATTATTAAAAATCTTTGAATTATTTATATATTTTATTTAGTTTGATTACTAATATTGTTTGTTTTCAATGTGAATATTTCAGTGTCCTCAACAACCTGGAGGGTCTGAGTGTGGATACTACGTTATGAGAAATATGTATGAGATAGTCACAGAACACTTTCAACTTACTTCGTTAGAAAAGGTATAAGTCATTGAAAATGAGAATTTTAATAATGACTTTATATTTCATGAAAAAATAAATAATAATTAATTTTGATTGTTTGTAGGCATTTAAAGAATATTATTCAACGGAGGAAGTAATCGAGATTCAAAACTTATGGGCAAAATACTTCTTTCATAGGTTTGTGTAAATCGAAGCGTAATCAAACTTGCATTTACATATATATTTAATTTGTATCTTAAATTAACAATTTTGTAAGTATAATTGTTGTTAATTTAATTTTATTACGTATATGCTGATTATATATATATTTGGTGATACGCATGTTCAGGTTACCGTAGGCCACGTCCTGGTCACTGCAGGCCACGACCTGCAGTGGCCTGGGTCATTGCAAGTCACGTCCAGGTGACTGCAGACCACGACGTGCAGTGGCCTTGGCCATTGCAGGCCACGTCCAGGTCATGACATGCAGTGGCCTGGGTCATTGTCGGCCACGTCTAGGTTACTGCAGGCCATGACCTGCAATGGCCTGGGTCATTACAGGCCACGTCCAGGTCACTGCAAGCCACGACCTGCGGTGGCATGGTCATTGCAGGTCATATAATGGAAAAAAAAACAAAAAAAAAAAAGATTTGGGCTTCGGTTCTAAATTTAGAACCGACGCCCAAAACATACTTTGGGTGTCGGTTTTATATTAAAATCGATGCCCAAAGTTAGTTTGTTTTTTACTTTAGGCATCGGTTCTAAATTAGAACCGACCCTAAAGTTGAGACTTTACGCGTCTGCGTCATAGGCGTCGCTGCTACAACCGACGCGTATTCCAGTTTCTGTACTTGTGAGAATCATACTATTGACCGTAAATATAAAAAATTAAGGGTAAAATGAGAAAATTTAAGTTTATCTCACATCTACACTTTCAATAGATAGAAGAAGTAGATAGCAGATTATTCAAAAACTCATTTTCAATCACATTCTATCAATAAAATAATATTACTCATTAACTCATAAAAGATTCCCTACTTTTTAATCACACATTCTTATAAAAATGACTATTCAAATTTTATTTTATTTTTATATTTAAAATTAACTCTTTAAAATCTGGCTCGAATAAGGGACTACATTTACAAGATAAAATTTTAACTTTTTATACATGAACACATCAAAAGTCCATGATCGATGATAATTGATTAGGCAATATTTGGATATGTGAATTACAATTTATTGGGGGTGCCATTGCTTTTTAAATCATTTTTTAATGGTCAAAAATAATGGTGGAACGTGGCAAATTATTCCTCTGTTTAATGTACACTATTTGGTAAAAAATTATTTTGAATAATGATTAATATGATATTATGTGGCTGAAAATAAGAGAAAAACTTTGAGTTTATGTGTAAACTATTTTATTATTAAAATATGTGGTTAAAACTGAGTAGTATAGAAAAATAAACTTTTAATGGGATTTATCTTTGCTTAGATTAATATTGTTAATGATTGTAATTATTTTCATTTGTTTATATATTGAAAGCATTACATGTCGGGTCAAGCCCTCCAACTAGCACTACAACAATACAGCCTTCTGCAAACGTTCAAAAAATATTGCTGATCGGTACAATTTTAAGTGGTTATGATGGGCTAAAGGTTTGAAACTTCACACGCCAACCCATCTTCGGCCTGTATGCCCGGACTCCTTAAAGTCGGGGAGTCTAGGTTCTTCAATGCAGGATCTTCCCTGCCGAGCTTTGGGTCGACAGACCGGTATTGCCCGACCTTCTTAATATTTATTTCCCTTAAGATATTAAGGTCGGTCTATCCCGGCCACATGAATACCAGGAGCTCGGTGCAAACGATGTTTTACGTATTCTTCGTCTTTGGGCCTCATCTTTGGGCCACCCTTTTGGATCACCCAAAGAAGAACCATAACCAATAAGGAAACCTCCTAAAAAGGGGGGAATCAATTCTAGTGATGATAGAACTCTACTTAAAAGTTAAGTTCATAACAAAAGGACTCCTTCTTCCATTAAACAAGGTTATTGGACTTTTCAGCCCTATAAATGCAGTTTCTTTGATCACATATTATTCATTCATTATTCTTTGCTTTTTTCAGTTAAATATTCCCTCTCTACTTTTCTACAGAGTACTAATTCTCACACCGGAGGGGCGACGGGGAGAATCTTCCTCGCCTTTTTGCAGGTCATCCAAGGCGAATTCATTCATCTTTTCTAGCAATCAAGTATCGTCAGATCCTACCACGTCAAGGTTAAGATTTTTTACGGCATCAATTGGCGCCGTCTGTGGAAAGAGATACAATCAACCATGGTTAATAGACGTCAACCTCGTCCCTCCGCATCCATTGGTCAACCCCTTCCAGCCAACACTTCGGCTGAGGAGGAAAATCCTCCACCTCTTGAAGATGCTGGGGAAGAACAAAACACCAAAATCACACCAGACAATGAACCCATTAGTCGAGAAGATTTCAACGAACTTCAGTAGCAGCTCTGTGAACTCCGTCAAGCTCTTCAACAACAGAATAATTTTCAGGCCCAACCTGACCCGAACACTCCAAGCACGATTCCCAGAGAAGATGGCAGGCCAGTTAATCTCGTAACTGACAACTTCCCCGGAATCGGGGGTGCCCATCCCATGACTGAGGGATTTGCCAACTTGACACAGTAAGAGTTCTCAAGAATCATTCAGGAAGGAATTACTGATGGAATAAGGCAAAATACACAAGGTCGAACCTCGTTCATAAGAAGAACTCTTTTTACTCTTGAAATAACATCATTTTCCTTACCAGAAAGATTTAAATATCCTCGAATAAAGGAATATGATGGAACAACATATCCTAACAACCACTTGAACACCTACACTGATGTCATGGACATGCAGAATGCTCCCGATCAGATTTTGTGTAAGGCCTTCCCACAAACCTTAACAAATTCAGCCCGAGACTGGTTTTCTACAATACCCCCAGGGTCTATCTCTTCCTTCGCTGATTTTATTGAGAAATTCACGGATTTCTTTGCAAATAGCAAAAGGATCAAGAAAATGGCTGCTTCCCTCATGAAGTTAAGGCAAGGACAGAATGAAACACTGCGGGAGTTCATGACTCGATTTAATGCTGAAAGACTTCAGATTTCAAATCTTCACATCTCATCGGCCATTTCAGCCCTGACCTTGGCTATTCGAGGTCCGGATTTCAGAATGTCCTTGTCCAAGAATCCACCCGCGAATGTGACAGAACTTCTCAGAAGAGCCGAGAAATACATAGATATGGAGGAAATGCTATTGTCAATTAGGGCACATGATCAAGTGCATGGGACAGTATTACAGTCTTTGCAATCCGTGAGGCAAGGGAATAAGAGATCAAGACAAGAAGATGAAAAGAATTCTTCCCGGCCTAACATGAAGGGAAACAACTATGGGCATCAGAGTTTAGCTCCATTAAATGCGCCACGATCTCACATCCTCATGGAAATAAAGGGGCGCGAAGACTTGCGTTGGCCCAAGCCTATCAAGGGAAAGATTGACGAAAGGAATTGACATAAGTATTGTGACTTTAACAAGAGCCCGGGTCATACCACGGATGAGTACAGAACATTAAAACAGGAGATAGAAGCCCTCATAAAAAGAGGCTTCCTGGGGCACTAAATAAAGAAAGACGATAAAGAGCATGGAAAAGGGGAAGAGAAAAATAGATCCGCTGGCACCATAAACTTTATCGTAGGAGGAATAGCTTCTGGAGGTAATTCAAATAATGCAAGGAAGAATTATGCCCGGGCATTAGGTGATCGGGAAGAAAGGTCGGGAGATCATGACCATGTAATTTCAAACAACATCAGCTTCAGTAATGCTGATATGGAAGGAATTTCACAATCATAAATTTTGATGTATGAAGGGTGATAGTTGACAATGGAAGTGCAGCCAATGTCCTTTCCTTAGAAGCCTTCAACAAGATGCAACTCCCCAAAGATCGGCTTCGACAGGTCATTACTCCGTTAACTGGCTTCGATGGAGGAACAGTGAGACCCGAAGGCCTGATTAACCTTCCTACTTTGCTTGGATCAGAAGAAAAACTTGTAACAAAGATGACTCCATTTCAGGTCATGAAGACCCCTATGGCCTACAATGCTATCCTGGGAAGACCATTCCTAAACAGCTTGAAAGCTATAGTATTAACATATCATCTGGCAATCAAGTACCCAACTTTCGTAGGCATAGCAACAGTACAGGGAAATTAGTGAGTGGCTAGAGGTTGTTATATCAACTGTATTGGGAAGAATAAACGGATATGATGGCAATTGAAATTCCTGTGGATGAACGCATGTCACTAGTAGAAGAGCTAGAAGTCCAGATTTCAGAAGGGAAGAGTTTCACAATTGGGAAAGAACTCCCCAAATTAATGAAGGAATAGCTATCAATGTGTTTAAGGAGAAATATTGACATATTCACATGGAATGCTGAAGACATGCCCGGGATTAAACCTGCACTCGTTGAACACAGGCTTAACTTCATGCCCGACAAGAAGCCCGTAAAATAGCGAATAAGACAGTTTGCCACAGAAAGGAGGCAGATAATATAAGAAGAAGTGGATAAGCTTTTCAAAGCAGGATTCATCAAAGAAGTTAAGTATCCGGAATGGCTAGCTAACATGGTCCTGGTGAAGAAGCCGAATGGAAAGTGGCGAGTTTGTATAGATTTCACAAATTTGAACAAAGCATGTCCAAAAGACAGTTATCCTCTTCCCAAGATAGACAAATTAGTGGATTCCACATCAGGTTCTGAGCTTTACAGCTTCCTCGATGCATGCTCGGGATATCATCAGATTCGGATGGCACAGGAAGATCAGGAAAAAACTTCCTTTATGGCAGATGAAGGAATATATTGCTATAAGGTCATGCCCTTTGGACTAAAGAATGCCGGAGCTACTTATCAAAGATTGGTAAATATGGTCTTCTCTAAACACATCGGACTGAACATTGAAGTGTATGTTGATGATATGGTTGTAAAGAGCTCGAGAAAGAAAGACCACATTGCTGCCTTGGAAGACATATTTTGTACGCTTATAGAACATCGGATGAAACTGAATCCCGCCAAGTGCACCTTCGAAGTAAGCTCGGGAAAGTTTTTGGGATTCATGATCACTCAGAGAGGTATTGAAAGTAAATCCAGATAAGATTATAGCCCTTACATCAATGGAACCTCCCAAGAATATCAGGGAAGTACAAAGCTTACAGGAAGAGTGGCAGCATTGGGCCGTTTTATGTCAAGGGCAACAGATAAATGTTTTCCCTTCTTCAAGACTCTTAGAGGAAACAAAGACTTCAGGTGGGATAAAGAGTGCGAGATCTCCTTCAGGAAGTTAAAAGAATATTTAGGTACTCCCCCAATATTGGTAAAGCCACATCCAGAGGATAGCCTGTTCTTGTATCTGGCAGTATCAGATCATGCTGTGAGCGTCGTCTTGGTTAAAGAGGAAGGGAAGGCCCAAAAACCAGTGTATTACGTCAGCAAGATGATGTTAGACGCAGAAACTCGATACACACTACAAGAACAAGTTGCACTTGCCTTGGTTATAGGAGTGATAAGTGTATTTTATACGCTTATCTGTATGTCTAAATTAGAAGAAATTATTGTCGTTTTAGGACATATGCTATTTAATTTACGTTTATTTGTTTACTTTGTAGAAAATATCCCAAAAGGCGAAGAATGAAGAAATTAATGGAAAAATGACACAATTGGATGTTAATTGGAGCTAAATTGAGCAAATGGGGAGTGACAACATCAACCGGGAAACCTACATGGTGCCAAGAGAAGAAATCAAAGGTTGGAGGAACGAATTGAAGGATTTGAGAGCTTAAATGGGTAAATCGAGAAGAAGATAAAGTTTGGGAACTAAATTGCAACAATTGGAAGTTGAGGATTGAATGTGCAATTAAAAGTCAGGGACCAACTTACACATCCGAAAAAAATGGAAGTCGTAATCCCTGGATGCATACCATGCAATCGCGAGAAGATGCGAAATCTTAACCCGAGAGTTTTAATGTATTCCACACGATCGCTAGGGTTTTACCCACGCGATCGCGTGCTTATCCAGCTGGGCTGACTGTGGGCTTTTTCTCGCGATTTTCAACATAATTCTCTCTTTCTTGACCTAAGTTTCTCCGAAACCTATATATACAACACATGAGGCACGAAAATCAGACATTTGCCTCTCCATAGAACGAGCCACAATAGAGAATTCAACATCAAATTCTTGGAGAATCAAGCATCGCAAAGGGGCGTGAATTGAAGATAATTGAAGAATCAAAACTTGGTGCAAGATTTCCATTCTTTATATTATTTTTAATGAATGTTAATCTTTATTGTTATAGTTCTTTATCAATGATGTGTTACTAAATTTTATATTGGGATAAACGATGTAGCCTAGTTTAATTATTTTAATTCCAAATTTTTTTGTTTTAATGATTTTGTTGCATGCATTGATTTATTATTATTTTTAATGCTTGAATTGCTTGATCACCAATTCATGATGTATTGAATTATTTCCATAATCCGAGAGGTGAGTTAATAATTTAGAACGTGGTAATAAATCCGGTAATTGAACGAGAGATAGAGATATACTCTTGTTATTATTGTGGTCGTGTGTGAATTCTTGTGTTTATTGCATCTAGATAAGGAATATTCAGACCCTCTGTAGAAATACATGGTTGACTTATTTAGGTAGAATTGATTTAAACTCGAGAGAGGAATTTCAATTTAAATTAGTGAATTCGACCGACTGCATAATTAGGAAATAAAACTGGAATTGGAGTAAATATAATTGGCTAGGTGAAATCGGGATTCCCAACTACTTTACAATCATACTTAAAACACAAAAGCAATTTCTCAATTTTATTTCTTTAGTTTGATTCTTTAGTTGTAGTTAACAATCTCAAACAAATTCACCCATTCAAATAGAGTTAGGAATTAACACATTTCGGTACTTAATAGCAGTCCTCGTGGGAACGATAATCTGGACTCCAAGGTCCACTATATTACTTCTCATGACCCATATACTTGCAGGGATATTTCGCATCGCGAGATATTGGTGAACAAGCAGCCAGAAAGTTAAGACCT
This sequence comes from Ligustrum vulgare, assembly GCA_963555705.1. Lineage (NCBI taxonomy): Eukaryota > Viridiplantae > Streptophyta > Magnoliopsida > Lamiales > Oleaceae > Ligustrum > Ligustrum vulgare. The sequence goes on from OY743171.1 coordinate 25,481,232, forward strand.
TACTTTCAAGCCCATGCTATAACTATCCTCACAAATCAGCCCTTGAAACAAATCTTCCAGAAATCGGATGTATCTGGTCGTCTACTCAAATGGTCAATCGAGCTTGGGGAGTATGACATCGAGTTCAAACCTCGACCTTCTATCGAAGCACAGGTCTTGACTGACTTCGTCGTCGAACTCGCCCCAAGACCTCGGGGGCCAACAGGTCATGACAGGGAAGAGGCCACATGGAAGTGGATGGAGCATCGAATGCCACAGGCTTAGGGGCCGGAATCATACTAAAGAAAGATGATGGCACAATGGAAATTTAGTGTGCAATAAGGTTTGGTTTCCCAGCAACTAATAATGATGCAGAATATGAAGCTGTTATCGCCGAATCTCAAGTAGCTCAACATCTAGGGGTCGAGCAAGTCAAAGTCTTAAGTGATTCACGGTTAGTGGTAGAGCAGGTGAACGACACTTTTGAAGTAAAAGATGAAAAAATGTCGTCTTACAGAATGATGGTTTTGGACTTGCTAAGGAAGTTCAAGTCTTGCTGCATAGACAAAATTTCAAGGTCCGCCAATCACAAAGCAAATGCTCTGTCAAGATTAACTTTTTCCAATCTTGACCACTTAGAGAGAACCATATTCGTGCGAACTCTTCATGAGCCCAGTATTACACATCAGCCCGATGTTATGGATATTTCAGATCACGAACCCAGTTGGATGGATCCGATCGTTGAGTATTTAACGTCGAGAAGTTTCCAGATGACAAGGCAGAGGCAAGAAGAGTCAAAGCAAGGGCCCCGAGGTATACCTTGTTGTAGAATACCTTGTTCCGTGTAAGTTTTACACTTCCTTACCTGCGATGCCGAACTCCGAAAGAGGCAGCCCTTGCTATGGCTGAGGTTCATGAAGGAATTTGTGGACGACACCAGGGAGTAAGAGCTTTGGTTATGAAGTTAATACGATACGGATACTATTGGCCAACCATGAAGAAGGACACACTTAGCTACGTGAAAACTTGCGATAAATGCCAAAGGTTCACAGCCCGATTACATCAACCCGCTAAAGAACTATCTTCAATTATGTGCCCATACCCCTTCGCTCAATGGGGAATTGACATTCTTGACCCATTCCCCAAAGCTCGTGGTCAGGTCAAGTTCTTAGAAGTTGCTATGGAGTACTTCACAAAATGGGTAGAGGCAGAACCACTTGCAGTAATCACAGAACAAAAGTTGGAGGCATTTGTATGGAAGTTAATTATTTGCCGTTTTGGTCTTCCCAAGATATTAATCACTAATAATGGACGTCAGTTCGAGTGCCAAGCCTTCAGACAGTTCTGCAAGAACCTGGGAATAGAACACGGGTTAACTTCCATCTCGCACCCGTAAAGTTATTGATTAGCTGAAGTTACGAACAAGCTCATCTTACAAGACTTAAGGAATCGCCTTGACAGTGCCAAAGGTGATTGGCCAGATCTCCTCATAGAAATACTTTGGACCAACCGAACAACATTCAAGACTGCAACAGGGGAGACCCCATTCATGCTTGCCTTTGGGATGGAAGTTGCTGTCCCGGTAGAAGTAACAATTCCGAGCTTCCATACAATGGCTACGGGATTACCCGACCCGATTGAGGGACAGAGAGAAAGTTTGGATCTTCTGGAAGAAGTCAGGGAAAATGCATCATTGAGAATAGCAGCTTATCAGCAGGCCATGACCAAGAAGTTCAATATCCGAGTGAAGAAGAGAGAATTCAGAATGGGAGATCTTGTCCTTCGTCGAAGCGAGGCTGCCGGTCATCAACCGAGGAAACTTGGACCTATTTGGGAAGGACCGTACGAAGTCATCCGAAAGGTAGGAAAGGGCTCATATAACCTCCGCACAATGGATTCAAGACCTCTTCCTCGGCCATGGAATGTGGAAAATTTAAAGCCATACTACAAGTAGTCATATTTCCTTTAAAGGTCAAAGTCATCTAGTTGTAGAAGAGTTGGGTCTACGCACCCATTTTATCTTTTTATTTCCGAACTTGTATGTCCATCAATGATTTTCAAGGTCGGGCATGTGAGCCCATTGTTCTTTCTGTCATCGCCAGGCACGGGTACTCTTTTTTCGTATCCAGATTTTGTCCCACAGGGTTTTTCTAGGTAAGGTTTTAACGAGGCCCATCGTTTAGTCCCTCTAATAAAAGTACTTCTTCTGAAAAATGAGCACCACAGGACCAGATCTTGAAATAACTTACAAGGTCATTCACATGACTTTACAAGTTATTTTCCAACAAATAATTTACAATGTCTCATGGTAAGACTTTACAAATTCTTCTTCCATGAATAATTTACAAGGTCTCATGGCAAAACGTTACAAATTATTTCCCAACAAATAATTTACAATGTCTCATGGTAAGACTTTACAAATTATTCTTCCACGAATAATTTACAAGGTCTCATGGCAAGACGTTACAAATTATTTCCCAACAAATAATTTATAATGTCTCATGGCAAAGCTTTACAAATTATTCTTCTACGAATAATTTACAAGGTCTCATGGCAAGGCGTTACAAATTATTTCCCTCAAATAATTTACAATGTCTCTCTTGGCAAGACGTTACAAATTGTTCCTCCTGCGTTTATAAAAACTCAACCCCATGAATATCAAACAGGTCGGTGTTACCCGACCTTATTCAGACATTTCTCTCAATTTCGCTATGTCAAAAGCTCGACCTATTTTGTATCGAAAAGGTCAAGCTATCCCGACTTTAGTTATCAAACATCATCAATTCAATGTTGGTGGTACAAAGAATTAAACCTTGTTCCTACGATCAAAAGTCGTTAGCGCTCGACAAGATTATTTGAAATTGAACAGGGTCGGCTCGCATGTTTGGAACGATCAGTAATGTGTCAATAAAATGCAAGTAAAAGACCTGAGCTTTTGAAAAAATATATTTCATTCAACAAAAGCTTGTTACAAGAAGTTCTCGAGGCATACCTCGGGCTATACATCAAAAAGCACCTAAAATCCCTAAAAAAGGAAAATAAGGTTTTTACTATTGGGGGCCATGGTCACTGGTTTCCCCAGCCTCATCATCTGAAACGGCCTCCGCTTCATCTTCCTCCAAGAGAGGAGTGAGGTCGAGATCTTCAGTTCCCAAAGGAAATTGGAAAAGCGGGCTTGTGTCGAGATCGGGCGCGTGAAGTTTGATCCAAGCCGGGGATTGCTTCATGCCCTGGGAGTATGACTCCAGGGCATAATTGCCCAGGGTTAAATCATACTCTTCTGACTTCTTGTAGGCCTCAACCGCTTCCACTTTCGCTGCCTCAATTTCTTCTCGGACCCTACGAAGATCATCAACAAGCTTGGCATTTTCTAATCGAGCGAGGTCCCGATCTTGGGTCATCAGTGCCAAATCAGATTAGACCCTTGCCAATTTTTCTTCAGCATTGTTGGCTCGGGTGGCCTCGTACTGTACAGAGTGTACGAGTTGACTCAATGTCTCTCCTCGTTTAACACCCTATTTAATAAGACCCCGGCCAATGCTGATCAGCTGCAGGTCGAGACAAAAACTTAGCCATCTTTTTCAAAAATAACAAAAAGATCAATGCTCGGGATAGAAGGATGGGATGTACCTTCTGTGTACTTCTCCAGAAGGTCGGGATGAAGGACTTCCTCTAGCTTCTCCCTAAGATCAGCCAAAGTGGGGCCTTCAGGAACCACTTCCGGTGCTGGAGATACATGCAGGGGTTGGTCACGGGGAGGAGGACGGCGCGTGTCTCGACCACTCTCCCTCTGAGGAGGGACGTCTGCACCCCTCCTAGAGGTCTCTCCTACCCCGGATGAATCTTTACGGATCCTTTTCTGATAACGGCGCCGCACGACGCCATCTGTAAGACCGCTTTTCAATTTTACGTGCAATTTTAAGTTTCGCTCAATATTTATGTTACTGTGATTATAATTTATAAAATTGTGATATTTAATGACTATAATTCGAATTATTTTGCAGTGGAAGAACTTGGACGCCGGCTCGATCAATGTACCAATTTGAAATATTTTAAATTGGTTATTTAAATTATTTACGTGCAATTCTATGTAATTAATTGTTTTATTGCCTAAGCATGTTATTTCTATTTTATTATGCCAATTTGAATCTTGGGGGGAAAGTTTAGTGTCAATCGAGGGTAAATAGAACTTATAGACTTACTTAAACAAAAGTGGAGATTTGAGGGACTGATTTGCAAATTCCAAAAGATTAAAAACCTTAACCCTAACCTAATTAACCCCTCACTCCGCTCTCTATCTGGTCTCTCTCTAACCTCGCTCTCGGTCTCCGCCTCGCTCTCCCTCTCGCTCTCTCCTTCCTCGCGCAGCCGGCCACCAGCACCACCACCGTGCACCTCCCTCTCACCGTAAGCCCTTTTTCCCCTTCCCCTCGCACACGAAACCGGACACACACACACGAAAACCGAACGCACACACGCGGTTTCACACACACCCCCGCTCACACACATACACATACACAATTTCTTATGTTTAATTGTATGTATATAGGAATTAATGTAAGTATATATGTATTTTCTTCACAATTTTCAGATTTTAATTTTGTTTGATTTTCGAATTTAACCATAAATTAAGGGTTTAGTGATGTTTATGATTGGGAGTATTGATGTATGAGAATGTATATATTATTGTGTATGTATATATGGAATTGAAGTATATGTATATTTTGTATGTTTCTGTGTGTGTGTAATCAATATATATGTATATATTGATGTATATGTGTAAGTTTCTGTGTATATATATGTATGTAGGTGTGTGTACTTTCCAGAATTTTTATGGAAAAAATAAATAAATAAAAATAAAAATAAAAATAAAAATAAAAATTTATTTCTTTAGTGAAATTTCTAGCTTAATTGCAGTTGTATTGTAAATTTCAGATTTTGATTAATGCATATAAATGTATGTATAGATTGTGTTATAAATCTAATTTATGAAAGTGGTAGCTTAGTTAACTATTTGGTTAAAAGTTTGAATTATAATAATAATCTTCTTCAGATTTGAGAATTTCGAATTTATGAAATTATTAATCGTTTAAACATTTACTTTTGGGTTAAAAACTTTACGATTTCCAAATTTAAGAGTTTATCTGGAACTTTAAGTTGGAATTTCAATTTTAGGTTTTATTAATGCAGTTGTTTTGATTAATTTTAGTTAAATTGAGACTTTGATTACAATCTTACATTCTTATGCATTTTAGGGATTTAGAATGTAATGTTTTGGGAATTGGAAGCATGAAAGACTCTTTCTTGTTTTATGTGCTTTAACCTAAACGTAAGGTCACATTGAAGTTTTAACTTTGGTTAAGAGTTTTAAATATGAATTAGAACTAAAAGTTATATTTTATGCAATGAATGATTATAGACTTTTGGTACATTGACGACACGAGCAGTCGAAGCTCCTCCACTTGCAAATTCAGATAACGGTAAATGCTAAGGACGTCAAGTAAGTAAACTTCCCCCTACTTTCATCAAAGTTGAATGTTAATGTGGAATTAATGTGCTTAATTGACATTCGTGTTAATTACGGAATTTTAATGCTTTTGGTCTACCATATGCAACTATGTGTAGTTAAGGAAATGTTCAAGCATGCACGTTACATGTCATTGCATCATCAAGCATGCATTGGCATCGAAATGGGAAAGTCAAATGTTTTAATGAAAGGAATGTGTCAAAGTGCAATTTTTGTCAAAAAAATTGTGTATCCCAAGTTTTTGAAAGAATGGGTGTACTTCTATGTCATGAAAGATGCGAGTGGGAAATGGGGCGCGGGGGACCGGCGTACCCGAATGTAATGAGCCGCTTTGCAGTGGAATGAATGTAATGAGCCGCTTTGCGGTGGAAATGCGCATGTTAATCTGGTTCCAAATAAGAATGGCCCACTGTTATCTGATTGACTAGAAGTTACACCAAGTGAGCTCACGATGGAATGAAGTGAAAGTTTTGAAATGTTAAGTGAAAGTTCGAAAAGTTTGAAAGTTCTGGAAAGTAAAGTAAATGGGGATACATACATGGAATTTTTGAAAAGCATTCATGTCATAAGCATGCATTCATGCATACAGTTTACTTACTGAGCTTTAGCTCACCCCAATCCCTCCCCAACATTTCAGGTGATGAAAGTTAGGTGATCCGAGGAGAGCACTCGGCAGCTGACTCAGGCTATACCCGCATCAACTCTTTTAAAATAAAGTTAGATTAGAATTTATTTCAATTTCTAATTATTAATCTTTTAATTCATGTATTATTGAGGTTAAAATACCTCTTATTTCATTTGCTAAAGTTTATTTACTTGGAATTGTATTGTTGAGGAGTTTGGGAGTTATTATAATGGTTTGGATGATGTTTGGGATGTAGTGAGTTGTGATGTGTATTTATAAATGGTTTTGATGCTCCTCTACAGGTTGGCTATGTCCAATTTATAGAGGAGACTCTGCCGAAATTTCGCTAAAACATTTATAATAGATAAATGAACATTTTTGTCGTGTAAACGATATTTAAATTCCGCATGGTTTTAAATGATTTATTTCCGCATTAAAAGAAAAAGGGAAGTTAACACCTAGGTTTTAGATTCTTGAACTTGGGGTGTTACATTTTTGGTATCAGAGCTAAGAGTTTTAAGAGCGATTCTGTAGACTTTTAAAATTTACTTGAAAATGGTTCGGGTACTGAGTCACGCCTCAAGTGCTTCTCCCTCGATCATCTGGTAAGTTAATTTTGTTTAAATTATGAAATGTTATTCAATGTCCCGATTATTGTAAATTCTTGCATGCTAATGTGTAATGTCGGAAAGTGAAAAGTTAAGAATGTTGTCAGTGAATATGACGAGTATGTCTTGGTTATGTAAATGAGGAAATGAGATGGTAATGATTTTTATAAAAAATTGGGTAATGTTCATAAGTCCCTATGTGAGAGATAAGAAGTGAATGGGAATAGTGCTTTGAGTCATGGAGACTACATCGGCAAGAATGTATATTATGTCCAAGTCGGAAGTTGAGAAGTCATCGAACTTAGTATTAAGCACTGATCGTATTTGATCTCGGGACTACCCACTCATTTGATAGTCCAACAATTATAGGAAAATTGTTTTCCCCATCTCAGTAGCTGGAGACCGAGTTTATATTGTCAACGCCATTTGAAGAATTGTTGAACTAAAGTTATGTGTTGAGAAATTTCCCCAACCATGGTGAATGGGAAGGATTAGATGATAGATCTCATAACACTGAATACCCACAAACTTGATATTATACTAGGAATGGAATGATTATTACGGTATAAGGTTTCAATCACTGGCTATGTTAAGGTGGTATTTGAACCTTCAAATGAAATTTTTTTTTCGCTTTGTGAGGTAAAGGTAGAACTTTTCATATCGATATTATCAGTGATGAATGCTCGTCAATTGATGAATAAGAGTTATTAAGCCTACCTGGTTGCAATAATTGAAGTGTCTAAGGTGAATACTTCTCTCGAACAAATTTCTGTTATTCGAGAATGACTAAAGATGTTCTCAGAAAATCTTTGTGATTTACCGCCTAAAAGAGAAATTGAATTCGTTATCGATTAAGTGCGCAACTCTAGTATCCAAGGTATAATATCGGATGGCTCCTTCGTAACTTAAGAGAGCTCAAAGTGCAACTACAGAATCTCGTGGACAAAGGTTTTGTTCGATCTAGCTTTTTGCCATGGGGTGCCCAGGAGCTATACATGAAGAAGAAAGATGGTTTTATGAGACTTTGCAAAATTGAATTTAGACATGGCAAAACCAGTTTTATGAAGTTGTGAAGAGATGTTGAGATTAGAAGTGATATGATTTTATTGAGACTTTTATGAGAAGAACTATGAAATTAGAGGTTTAAGATTTGGTTCTTAGTTATTGGGAATTAAGTAATGGATATTGTGTTGAGTAAGTGAATTATTCCTCTATTTTGAGAGAAATTTATAATGTTGTTTGGTCTTGTAACTAAGAAATTTTGGGATTATGATTTGTGTCATATATTTATAAGTATGACTAATGGGTGGTCATTTGAGCCAATTAATGTATTAAAGGAAGTGAGATATTAATATTGGAAATTATGATTTGAAATTGTTATGTTGAGGAATTATGAATTGGTTTTCTGGGATATCAAGGTATACATGAAGTTATGTGATGATTTGATCCATACATTGGGAAATGATAAGTTATATTTTGAAAAGATGAGTGAAGACAAGTATTATGGCGTTATTGGGAAGAATTTTAATTATTCTTGGGAACGGATTGATCACTAGTAAGGAATGATCACTTGTATTGGAGAATATTATAAATTATGATGGTAAGTGATAATATTGTTGATTTATTTTGGAAGTTGATTGGTAGATGATGTGTTAAAGATTTAGTTATTTACATGCAATATGATTATTTGGGAAAGTCAATTATCATTATTGGGAGATATTGAAAATATTTTATGGTGAGATGCCTTAAAGGAGTAACCATTTATTCAAAGTGAGAAATTGGGGACATGCGATTGAATGTTTGGGATTATGTGAGATAATGATTGTCATAAGGTCAATTGTATATAAAAGGTATAATAGATGATTGTAAGGAATAATGTGATGATGAGAACTGACGGTGATAATGTATTGAAATTATGAAATAAGTTGACCATCCATGAATAAGTTATGTTGTATTTGGTTCTAAGTGGAAATTCAAAGAATGATGAATCTCAGTCATGGAAAATGAATCAGGATTTCCTCATAATGTGAATGATTCACTGATGTACATTAAGTTTTAAATATTGATGAAAGAAACTTTATCAGGTCCTAGATTTGTACAAGTATTGCAGAAGTAATGCATCTGATCGGAGGAAGGTTTATGATAGTATATACCATGAAATTGTGGAGATTATTATTGATGGTATCTTGATTCAAAAATAAGAAATGAAATTTTAGGCAATTGTCCTTGTGGATAGGATTTATGGAAAATGAGAATAAGACTTCACAATGATTATTTATTATGGAGTAGTGTGCAGAAAGAGTGACAATGGCAGAGTTCAAGATTTATTGAGTTTGAGAGATTGATATAAAATCTTAGTGAGTATATTGACGTAAAAGGTTCATGTGAAGGATATGATGGTTATTATGTTGTAATCTTAGAGAGATTGATATGATTATTTGAGGTCAGTTGTGTGACTTTTACTTATAATGGGATTGTATCCTTGGGTTAAGTAAACTTGATGAGGAATTCTATATGAATCACAAAAGTTTTATTCATTGGTGGTATGTCAATGACTTATTTATAAAATACTTGGTTAGAGTATTATTATGATGATTTTGAAAGCATGGATTCTTAAATTAGTACCTTGGATTTAGTTTTAAGATGAGGGTATGATGTTGAGTACTTGATTGCAATATATAAGTATGGATTACAGGATTTAAGTTGATACTCCGATTTTAAAAGAAATGTCAGCATGTTCAGAAATGATTTCGTTTGTAAATCTTTCCAGAAAGATTTTGTCAAAGTTTTAGTATTTCTACTGTATATTTTGGTAGGGACGTCAAGTCTCAATAATTCTGGATTATAAAGTCTTCTTTTGGTCAACCTTCTTGATTTTAGTTTTAAGAATGTGATCAATCAATATATATATTAAGGTTGAGACGTTATAATAGACTCTATGAAAGGCTGGAAATAGAAAGTTAGTGAATGGATTCATAAGTGGGATAATGTCGGTTGATGATCTCCTACAACAATAACTATCAAACTTCGATCCGTATTGAGTACTATACGATAGAAAGTGTGGATTGACATTTACGAGGGTGGGTTAGGAGAAAGAAAATTATTGGGTCCAGAAATAGTACAACAAACAGTAAAAGTTGCTGGAAAGATTCGCTAGCGGATGAAAATTGCACAGAGTACATAGAAAAGCTATGCGGATAGAAGAAGGAAACCTTTGGAAATTACTATAGGTGATATGACTTTTTGGTAGCTCCTAGGAAAGGAGTTATGAGACTTGGGAAGAAAGGAAAGTTAAGTCCGCGATTTGTTGGCCCCTTTGAAATACTTGAAAGGGTGGGTGACCTAGCTTATCGGGTTGCATTGCCACCGGCACTATCTGGCGTTCATAACGTATTTCATGTGTCGATGTTGAGAAAATATATTTCGGATCCTTCTCATATCCTTAGTTATGAGTCGTTAGATCTTCGTGAGGATCTAACGTACGAGGAATCACCTGTGAGGATCCTACTGAAGGCAGATAAGGAACTTAGGAGGAAGAAGATACCTCTAGTTAAAGTCCTTTGGAGGAATCATGCAGAAGAGGCTACTTGGGAACGCGAGGACGAAATGCGTGCCAAGTATCCACACCTTTTTGGTAAGTTTTAATTTCGAGGACGAAATTTCTTTTAGGGGGTAAGGAATTGTAAGACCGCTTTTCAATTTTACGTGCAATTTTAAGTTTCGCTCAATATTTATGTTACTGTGATTATAATTTATAAAATTGTGATATTTAATGACTATAATTCGAATTATTTTGCAGTGGAAGAACTTGGACGCCGGCTCGATCAATGTACCAATTTGAAATATTTTAAATTGGTTATTTAAATTATTTACGTGCAATTCTATGTTATTAATTGTTTTATTGCCTAAGCATGTTATTTCTATTTTATTATGCCAATTTGAATCTTGGGGGGAAAGTTTAGTGTCAATCGAGGGTAAATAGAACTTATAGACTTACTTAAACAAAAGTGGAGATTTGAGGGACTGATTTGCAAATTCCAAAAGATTAAAAACCTTAACCCTAACCTAATTAACCCCTCACTCCGCTCTCTATCTGGTCTCTCTCTAACCTCGCTCTCGGTCTCCGCCTCGCTCTCCCTCTCGCTCTCTCCTTCCTCGCGCAGCCGGCCACCAGCACCACCACCGTGCACCTCCCTCTCACCGTAAGCCCTTTTTCCCCTTCCCCTCGCACACGAAACCGGACACACACACACGAAAACCGAACGCACACACGCGGTTTCACACACACCCCCGCTCACACACATACACATACACAATTTCTTATGTTTAATTGTATGTATATAGGAATTAATGTAAGTATATATGTATTTTCTTCACAATTTTCAGATTTTAATTTTGTTTGATTTTCGAATTTAACCATAAATTAAGGGTTTAGTGATGTTTATGATTGGGAGTATTGATGTATGAGAATGTATATATTATTGTGTATGTATATATGGAATTGAAGTATATGTATATTTTGTATGTTTCTGTGTGTGTGTAATCAATATATATGTATATATTGATGTATATGTGTAAGTTTCTGTGTATATATATGTATGTAGGTGTGTGTACTTTCCAGAATTTTTATGGAAAAAAAAAATAAATAAAAATAAAAAATAAAAATAAAAATAAAAATTTATTTCTTTAGTGAAATTTCTAGCTTAATTGCAGTTGTATTGTAAATTTCAGATTTTGATTAATGCATATAAATGTATGTATAGATTGTGCTATAAATCTAATTTATGAAAGTGGTAGCTTAGTTAACTATTTGGTTAAAAGTTTGAATTATAATAATAATCTTCTTCAGATTTGAGAATTTCGAATTTATGAAATTATTAATCGTTTAAACATTTACTTTTGGGTTAAAAACTTTACGATTTCCAAATTTAAGAGTTTATCTGGAACTTTAAGTTGGAATTTCAATTTTAGGTTTTATTAATGCAGTTGTTTTGATTAATTTTAGTTAAATTGAGACTTTGATTACAATCTTACATTCTTATGCATTTTAGGGATTTAGAATGTAATGTTTTGGGAATTGGAAGCATGAAAGACTCTTTCTTGTTTTATGTGCTTTAACCTAAACGTAAGGTCACATTGAAGTTTTAACTTTGGTTAAGAGTTTTAAATATGAATTAGAACTAAAAGTTATATTTTATGCAATGAATGATTATAGACTTTTGGTACATTGACGACACGAGCAGTCGAAGCTCCTCCACTTGCAAATTCAGATAACGGTAAATGCTAAGGACGTCAAGTAAGTAAACTTCCCCCTACTTTCATCAAAGTTGAATGTTAATGTGGAATTAATGTGCTTAATTGACATTCGTGTTAATTACGGAATTTTAATGCTTTTGGTCTACCATATGCAACTATGTGTAGTTAAGGAAATGTTCAAGCATGCACGTTACATGTCATTGCATCATCAAGCATGCATTGGCATCGAAATGGGAAAGTCAAATGTTTTAATGAAAGGAATGTGTCAAAGTGCAATTTTTGTCAAAAAAATTGTGTATCCCAAGTTTTTGAAAGAATGGGTGTACTTCTATGTCATGAAAGATGCGAGTGGGAAATGGGGCGCGGGGGACCGGCGTACCCGAATGTAATGAGCCGCTTTGCAGTGGAATGAATGTAATGAGCCGCTTTGCGGTGGAAATGCGCATGTTAATCTGGTTCCAAATAAGAATGGCCCACTGTTATCTGATTGACTAGAAGTTACACCAAGTGAGCTCACGATGGAATGAAGTGAAAGTTTTGAAATGTTAAGTGAAAGTTCGAAAAGTTTGAAAGTTCTGGAAAGTAAAGTAAATGGGGATACATACATGGAATTTTTGAAAAGCATTCATGTCATAAGCATGCATTCATGCATACAGTTTACTTACTGAGCTTTAGCTCACCCCAATCCCTCCCCAACATTTCAGGTGATGAAAGTTAGGTGATCCGAGGAGAGCACTCGGCAGCTGACTCAGGCTATACCCGCATCAACTCTTTTAAAATAAAGTTAGATTAGAATTTATTTCAATTTCTAATTATTAATCTTTTAATTCATGTATTATTGAGGTTAAAATACCTCTTATTTCATTTGCTAAAGTTTATTTACTTGGAATTGTATTGTTGAGGAGTTTGGGAGTTATTATAATGGTTTGGATGATGTTTGGGATGTAGTGAGTTGTGATGTGTATTTATAAATGGTTTTGATGCTCCTCTACAGGTTGCCTATGTCCAATTTATAGAGGAGACTCTGCCGAAATTTCGCTAAAACATTTATAATAGATAAATGAACATTTTTGTCGTGTAAACGATATTTAAATTCCGCATGGTTTTAAATGATTTATTTCCGCATTAAAAGAAAAAGGGAAGTTAATACCTAGGTTTGAGATTCTTGAACTTGGGGTGTTACACCATCATCCTTTCTTTTTTGGGCAGCGTTCCATGCCCTCTCCTCGGCCGCTTTTCTAAGCTTGTCCCTGTCAAAAGCCATCACTGCAAAATAATAAGAAGAAGGAGATGAGCAGTGGAACAAGTGCTAGAGGTTGTAAAAATTTTAAAAGAATAATAATTATTACTTAACTTACAAGGCCGAGAACTACAGGGCTGTAGGTCAAGACCGGCCTGTCCCAAAATCTCATTGGTTGTCAAGTCAGAGGCCTCTTCAGCCAAAAGGCCAAAATCGCACACCTTAATGGCATTAGCAAGAAAGTCGGCCATCTCCTCCTCACTTTTATGCCCCATCCTATTGAAGCTATCTATATCTGGTTTCCTAAAGTTCGACAAAAAAATGTTTTCCACGACTCGGGGCTTTACAAAGAAAAACATTTCCTTCCAATATTTTATGGAGGAAGGAACCCAAGGGACTTCAAAATGTCCCTTCCCACTTAAATACATGAAACAGTTGCACCGAGGCAAGTACTTCAAATCCAAAAGACACTTGCATAAATCGACGGTGGGTTCAATTCCTAGACTCCTACATAAAACTAAGAAATATACCAGGATTCTCCACCCATTGGGTGCGAGTTGGCCCGGGACTATATTAGCAATAAGAAGAAAATCAATGAAAAAGTGGTGCAATGGAAGCCTAAGCCCGGGCACGAGGGATTCGTGAAACACTACCATCTCCCCCTCCCGGCAATGGTAAGAAACGTCATCTGCTTCCGGAGTCCGGGCTATGTATCCATCGGACAGCCCGAACTTCCTCATATCAGCCTCGACCATATGCTCCTTCATCCTACTGTTAAAGGTCGGGAGTTCAAGGTCGGTCTCACTCGACCCTCTACCTAGGTCAGCATCATCCTCAACCTCTTCCTCACCACCCGACTCTTCATCCTGGGAAGGTGGGGGCTGGTAGAAACTTATTGGCTCGACCTCTAAGGGTTCATCTAGGTTCCCTACTTCCCTAAGGTCGGTTATGTTCACTTGTTTGGCCATTTTTTCTAATAAAAAGTTACAGAATTAAAAAGGTCGAGAGTGATCGAGCTTACCTAAAGGAAATGATGTTTGAAAGTGAGATCATGCTAGAAGCTCGAGGAGTTCTCTAGTTTCTCACAAAATCGGAAAGTAAAAAGAATGAGATGATAGGGACCACATATATATAGGCGAAAATAGGCAGGAAAATTTTTGAATCTCCGCCTTTCACTTTCGACACGTGGCGGCAATCTGTTTACACACTATTAATTACAACACATTAATCAAAAGATAACAGTTGGCAAAACGCGTCATTAATAAATATAATAGCTGTCAAAAGATGCATGCATTCAGAGATTTACTATGGATCTCTGATGCATGGGGGCCAATGATCAGTACAATTTCAAGTGGTTATGATGGGCTAAAGGTTTAAAACTTCACAAGCCAGCCCATCTTGGTCATAAGGCCAGCATGTATGCCCGGACTCCTTAAAGTCGGGGAGTCTAGGTTCTTCAATGCAGGATCTTCCCTGCCCAAGCTTTGGGTCGACAGGCCTGTATTGCCCGACCTTCTTAATATTTATTTCCCTTAAGATATTAAGGTCGGTCTATCCCAGTCACATGAAGACCAGGAGCCCGGTGCAAACGATGTTTGGACTCCTTCTTCCATTAAACAAGGTTAATGGACTTTTCAGCCCTATAAATACAGTTCCTTTGATCATATATTATTCATTTATTATTCTTTAAGTATTCCAATTAAATATTCTCTCTCTACTTTTCTCCATAATACTAATTCTCACACCGAGGGGGCGACAGGGAGAATCTTCCTCGCCTTTTTTGCAGGTCATCCAAGGAGAATTTAATCATCTTTTCTAGCAATCAAGTATCGTCAGATCCTGCCACGTCAAGGTTAGGATTTTTTACAGCATCAATTGCCAAAAGGCTTTTAATTTGCAGCATTTGCTTTGGCATCATCTGCATCCTAAGCAGGCGGCTGAACTTGGTCCTCCTCCAAATAATCATTCTCAAATGCATCTGGTGGGACCTCATAAATCTTCACCTTGAGGCTTCGATGGATCCTAATTAACCAGACCTATTCCTCTTGTTACCACCAGCTTTCAAATCTGAGTTAAGAGCACCATTCGAAACTCCTTGTGGAATCGATTTTGTGAAAGAATTTGAAAGATGAGAATATAAATCAACAACCCTTCTGATGTTTTAGACCCACATTTCTGCCCAGATTGTCTGGGGTTTTGGATTTGTGGTTCTGATTAATCTAATTGATCAGAAGCCTGATCTGATCTAGTATATCCTGGACCTCAACAAAATTCTTCTCAAATGTGCACCGTTTTTCCATCAAGATGCCTGCAGCCTGCACCAATGGCATCCCCCTCCATTTCTGCTTCAGATTCAAAACAACATAATGATGATAAACAAGAAGAGATTGGTTATTTTTTATTTTTTATTCGATGTAATGCAAGGACCCAGAAGTGAAATTATAACACATTCTCATAAGCCTTACCAAAATTTTTGTTTGTGCTCCTACTCAAGCTTACCTCCAATTCCAAAAGCATACTATTCCATTTCACGGAAGTAATTTCTTGGTTAATCAGATTACCAAATATCCACTTCTGAGACAAGCTTCTCAAATTAATACATTTTTATGTGTCCAACATTACATGCAAAATTTTTTATGATGGTTACATCGAATACCAAAAGCATAATATTTTCTTCCTCTAACCAACCTGCCTATATTTCTAAGGGTGACATTATATATCCAACATTAATTAGTCCAAGCCTCCAAATGTTTGATTCTATAATATAAAATACAGTAACTAAACTTGCCTCTTCATTCAATTTTACTCTTTAATGCTCCAAATCATGCTTTCATCTTAAAGATTCATTAGAATAAAATCCACTCTATATATGGAAAGTATCATTCATTTACCTATTCAGAATAATTTTCTAAATGACTGTACAAAGCTTTTTGTAAGAAAATAACAATTTATAGCTCTGTGCAATTTTTTTCAATCAGTAACTTTCCAGTTACTCGTGGCTGAGGTGAACATCTTCACCGTGTACATCAATGGTAACACTTTAACTGTTAAGACTTACGAGAACATTACATGGTTAGCTCACATTTCATATTGAGATAAAAATCTATAGACATGAGATCAGTTTAAGAGGGTTATAAGTGCTTTTCTGGGATACCTTAATCACATTAAAATTTAAAGGTGAAAGCCAAACATTAATTTTAACAGCACAATGGCCCAGTCAACTTCATTACGCCAGAAGAGCAAGTCAAAAGCTAGATCACAAACACTGCAAACTATAGGTGAGCTACCCAAAACTCAAAAATATCGGGTCATGTGTCGATAAAATACCAACACCAAATCCATGTAATAACACAGTATCTAACAGTTGCTTGGAAAGAAATTTACCATTGACTGATCAAGCTCTTTATCATCGAAGTGATTTCCATGTTGAAGCGCAAAGTATTTGGCCACCATTTTTTTAAATCTCAATTTATCTAACACTCAATCTCAACCATCTATCTTAGTCAAGCCTATCATTTTTTACTTTTCAAACATTTTTTAACCACATATTCTCCAAAAAATACCATTCAAAACCCCGTTATTTTCAAAAAAATGGGGGACAAACTTGAACAGGAATTGGATTTCAAGAGATACAGGGAAGGGTTCCGTTCATCTAATTCAGAAAAGGTACTTGCAGTTAGCTTACGAAGTACTGAAGTAGTAACGACATGACTGTTTTTCATATTAGCAAGGCCAGGACAATTTTCTTTTCTTCACTTTTTATCCCTCTAATTTCTTATCATAAATGTATTTAATGGAATTTATCTTTGCTTAGATTAATATTGTTAATGATTGTAATTATTTTCATTTGTTTATATATTGAAAGCATTACATGTCAAGTCAAGCCCTCCAACTAGTTAGATGAGTAAATAAATTGAAGATTACAACTAATAGTTAACATTAAAAATAGTTTGATAAATACATAATACATTTGTATACTACTACTAGCAAATATCTATATGAAATTTGCACGTCAGACATAATCCAAACAATCATAATCTAGTGTTTTTTTAATACTAAACTATGTTAATTATCATGTTACAAGTCATAATCAAATGGTCTCTTTTGACTCGAATTTTCGCAGGAAAATGATGTGTACACACACAAATACATGCTAACGAACTAAACTCAATCACTAGGCAATTATGTGCTGGAATTATGTTAATGGATTCATATGCGCGAACTTATACGTTGATGTAATTCGACTTGTTTGTACTAACTAAATATTACTATTTCTATTACAATATTACTATGAACCCCACAGCCAAATTCTGTACAAGGTCCTCAATTCTCATTAAGAGGGTGAAGCTGAACCAAGTACCAATATATGCAAGTTGGGGCTACCCGTCCCCATGGGCAGCACAGAACTCTCTATGAGGGATCGGAGGAGTTTAGAGCCCTTAATTATAACAAAACTAGATTCATCATATGAAAGGAGCTAGAAAAAAAAATGTACTATTCTTCTCTAAAGGCAACAACACTCAACTACAAGAAAGTCACGAGAATAAGACGAAACTTAGAGATGACAGTAAAAATTCGTGTCAAACACTAATTCTTTTGAGACGATAAAAATTGTGGTCTCTATAGGTACTCCAGGATTTAGAGACGACAAAATTTCGAGACGACAAACATAGGCGTCTCTACTACCCTGGGCCTATTGAGATGAAAGAAAATGTCATCTCAATAGTCCAAAGCGTTAGAGGCGACATTTATTGTCGTCTCTATTACACCGGGTTGTTGCGACAACTGGAAATGTTGTATTTATAGGTTGGACCTTCAAAGACGACAAAATGTCGTCTCAATTGAGCTTTGAAATAGAGAAGGCATTGTCGTCTCTTTTGATCCGGCCATAAGGCGTTAAAATTTCCATCCATAAAATTAGAGACGACATAGTTGTGGCAAATTTCCAAGAATTTAGAGATGACATAGTCGTCTCTATTGATCCGACTGTAAGGCGGGAAAATTTCCCGCCATGATCTTAGAGACGACATTGTGTCATCGAAAATTTTCTAGGATTTCTCTATTTATCCGGATGTAAGGCGAGAAAATTTCCCGCCTTGACATCGGAGACGACATGTGTTGTCTCTAAGAAACTGTATTCATTAATAACATACCAATCATGTTTTCCCCATTTTCATGTCTACATTACAAGATTTTTCCCCTTTCTATTTTTTCTCAACGAAAATACTAATAGTTGATACTCTCTATCTAAAAAAAAATTATGTGATTTTGGTAAGAAATTTGCACCAAAATTTCTATATTTTATAAAGTTTTTAAATAATTGATTAATAATATGTTGTTATCTTTCTTTATGCTAGTTTTCGGCATTCTAGGTTTTTTACCGAGGTTGGAGATGTTGTTTGAAAGAGCTGGAAAGTGAAAATTTTAAGATTTGGTAAGTTATTTTTATCTAATTATAATTTCTTATTAAGTATTATATTTTATGTTTTTTAACACTTTATTGATACTTGCATTGAGCTTAGACTACCGTTTGAAGATTACTTTGTTAAGCACACATGTCCTAATTTAGGACTGTTTGATGTTTATAAACTAATTTTGAATTGTCCCATTAGAGCATCTCCAATGCACTTCGTCAATTGGAAAAAAAGATTTGACACATCAACAAATTGAAAAAATGAGTTAAAAACGTCTCCCCCAATGCACAATGTTAAGCTGACGTGGCTGAAAAAATTGACAATGTCGAGTGCTTTGTCTGCATCTTGATAGTCCGTCTAACCTGATAAGTCAGCATTTATCTTTATTTTATAATTACTTTAACAGCTAAATAAAAGAATGGTATAGATAAATATGTACATACGTATTCTCTCTCTGTATATTATTATTTTATATTTTAAAAAAAATGTCACATAATCAACAACATTTAAATGTAGACGAAACCATTGGAGATGAAGTTTTATACTTCTCCGTCAATTTATCCACGTTCTCTAGATGTCCATCAATTTCATTATCCACGAAGTGAATTGGAGATGCTCTTATTGGACAATTTGACATTGATTAGTGAGCTACAACTTATATTATTAAATAAATTTTCCCGCAACACCTTCATTATTACCGCGTAAATGTCAGTGTCGTCTCCTAAAATATTATTTGGGTGTGGGCTATGTTTTAACGTAGTTCTACACTTAGGAGAATCTGACACGACCCGTCCCAAAATCACCATAAAGGACTCGAGACAATAAGTGCCCTGATGTTGGAAGTCAGCTAGATGCTAGACCCACTACCAAGCCTGACTGTAAAATACTATCAATGATCTGCTAAATAATGAAAAATCATTTTATTTCAAACAAATGTGGGCCCAAGTTGATATTTAAATGCTCAATTTTGAATGAAATGATAACCTACATATGTCTTACTGACATGGCTCCAAAATCAACAGACTCTTCACACTTCCAAAACTCAGTTGTTACCTATTAAGAAAAATGGTAGAAAAATATATGAGTTGATAGCTCAGTAAGTGGAGAAATTCGAAAAGAATCATACTTTCTCAATTATACATTTTGATCGAAAATCAAGTTTACATCTCTTGACGATTCACATAATAATATCATATCTTCTCACATCACATTATCAATAGTATACTCTCAACACAATCTGTAATCTCTAGGTATGGTCATACCCTAACAAATCTCACCAAAATGTACCCACTGAATATAATCTGTAATCTAGTCCACCTCACGGGCTAGTCTCAAAGACATCTGAGAATCAATTCTAGAACACGGCTAAGACCCCTCAATAAACTATATCATATACAGTCAGACCCCTCGAGGTAATATCATACCTGGTCAAGACCCTTCAGTTCAGTATAGAACATGGTCAAAGTCCCTCGGTGAACTAGAAGAAGTATATAATCATGGGTACTTTTTGGTGGATTTCAATATTACATTTCTTTTCACAAATAATCATTTCACAATCTTTGTAATTCCACAAATTTTATATTCTCATAATATGTCACAATAATCACATAATTGGACATATAAATTACATAATCATATTTAACGTAATTATATAAGCAATTTATCAATATTAATATATTTAAGTTTTTTCCCTAACAAGTCTACTATATTGGATGATGATTAATTCAGTTGGCAGGCTGCCTTGATATCCATGTCATAACTTCTTTTCAACCTCTAATGATTACACAATCCAACTAATTAAACTCAATTAGTCATCGCATGCTTGCTTATCATACTTACCGACTTCCATATGTACACAGAACAATTATGTCATCAATTAAACTAGTTTCTTCCACTGTGAAATTTCTTCAAATTGTTTTAAATTTTGAGAAATCCAACCTCAAGTCCTTAATTCAATTATTTGATATCATTTTTGATATAAGCTGTAACGCCCCGAATTTCTTTTAACCCGACGCGTTATCAAACATAATCTCGCTCACGTTAAAATTTTGAAAACAAAAACTTTAGGAAAATGCTTTAGATTTAAATAATAACTACATTTTTTAAAAATTTAAAAATACATTTCAAGTGGACTTAGAAAAATGAGAAATAAATAATTTGAAGAGGTTATAGAAAAATTCAGCAACTTATGCCATTTTTCTCGAGTAACACTATCTGTTTGTAAAAATTATTTAACATGTAAAACGATGTCAAAAAATTATGAAACTTTTTTAAAACATCAAGAATTCATATAAATACAACATAAAAAAAAATTGGGGTTTTGATGACAACGTTTAAAGTACGAAATTATTTTTTTAAACATCCTAATCACCGTTTCCGAAATTGCCCCGTTGCAGTTTACAAAAAAAAAAAATCATAATAAACTCTACAGGACTCCAAATAACCTATTTTCAATTCCGTATGATAGAAAACACATAAAGGGTTATTTTCCATTTTGAAACATTCAGAAATTATAAATATATAACTTAGTGTGAATTTTCAAAGTGCAACCAAAATCTGAAATTTTCAAGGCAGCAATCAAAATATACATTTTTCTCCAAAAGTAACCATTCATCAATCAAGAAGTACATTCATTCAAGAAATTTTTGAGTCTTAAAAATGTATTGCAACAATAACAATAATAAGTCCAAACACAAATGCATAAAAACTTAAATTTCATTCACTACCGCCCGTCATCAAGCCATGTCCAGTCATTCAATCTGTAAAGTTTTTAAATATGAGCATTTCAAAGAAGTACTCAGTAGTATATACACATGCTAATGAAAGTAAAATATACCAACATTTGATTATATGTCAACATCAACTTTCATCTATGGGAAACATTTTAACATGGCCCGTTAATAAAATTTACTGTGATTACCTTCAATCACAGGTAATTACCTTCAATCACAACATATTAGATGATTACCTTCAATCATCAATCATAATCTCATCATAAATAAATTTATAGAATGGCAAAAATAAATTACCACATGAAAAGCTTTGCATTTCATCAAATATAACACATTGACACAAATTTAATGCTAGCATAATATTTAATTCAAAAGCTTAACAACTTGTGTACGGAAGGGAATATTACCTTAAATTTTCAGAAATTGTTGAATTGAAATGCAAACTTAAATAACAGTGTGTCTAAATTGGAAGAGAAACATATTCTGCCTGCTATATTTGAAAATAAAACAGAATGACGGTAGAAAAATAGTGTACACCTTATGCTATGCTATTGAAATTGGATAATTGAATTCCTTTAAATGAATAAGTTAAAAGTGGAAGAGAGATTAATGGGTTAATGGGAGAGAATCATGATAACGTTCAGGTGATGAGGCACATTTTTAAAATTCAAGTGTAAGTTAAAACAATTGTGACGTGCATGAACCGAAAATATTTTTAGCAAATTGATATGTATTTGACTGACACGTGAGCAAAAATTACATACATGTAACTATATTTTTCAAATCTGGTTACATACAATACAATATTATAATAATAAAATAATATATAAGTTTTCACATTTCTTTAAATTACAATAACTTTGGTCGATTTCCACGAAAATAATTTTTTCTCGACTCAGCCTTAAATTATTTAATGTAAGATACAACAAGATACCAATGTTGGTATATTTTTATCAACCTTTAAAAATATCTTAAATATTTGACCCGATATAAAATTATTAATTTTTCAAAAAGAAAGACACTAATTAAAGCATTTGAATTTGCTTTGAAAAATATTTCAAATTAACTAATAAGTTCGACACTTTCAAATAAGTATGAATTTGAAACATATAATGTGATAAAACATTTTTTACAATTAAACAAAATAATTGCTAGACAATTGCACGTAACATCATGTCTCGACCAATAATTAACTTAAAACATTGAGAAGTGTCGTTGCGACGTCACAAGCTCATTAAAATGCTTTTGAGCTTAACATAAAAATTCTTCATTAAACTTAAAATTTCTTGTCGCTACATAAGAAAATCGAAGGATAAGTATAAATCACAAACTCATTTCCAAAGTTCCACTTTCTTTCGCCTCAATATTTCAATAAACATTCACATGCTATATTCTTGTCTAATAACCCAAATAATATCAATAACCCCTAAAATTTTGAATTTAAACAAAATCTTTGCAAACCTAAAAAATAATTTAACATCATATTCTACTCACCTCTTGAAGTTAAGAAGGAATTACATAGAAGAGAACTTGAGATTCAACGGCCAAGTCTTGTTTCTTCCATTTTTTCTTCTTTCCCTCGTATTTTCTTTCTTTCCATTTCCTTCTCAATTTCCTTGTATTCTTCACGTATTCAGCCTGTGTCGACTTTTGTGCTCCAGCCTTTCTATTTATTTCTATCCCCAAAGTAAAATGGATAACAGTATCACTAATCCTCTTGTTTTATTAAATAGATAAGATAAGAAATGCATAATTACAATTTAGGCCTCAATCTTCATATAAGATAACATTAAGTCCAAAACTTCAATTAATTGCAAACTAAATCTGTAAATTTCCATTTTCGATCATCTCAGCAATCAAACTTTTGTAATTACAAATTAAGCCTCAATAAAATCATTTATTCAACTTAAGTCCTTATTCGATTTGACTTCCTTGATTTTTGACTAGCACAAAAAAAAGGTTATCACAAATAATGGGGAGATACTGAAGAAATGTACGCGTGACGTAGAGGCAGTAACAGGAAGAATTGACACAACTCGTGATTCGCGAATCAATGTCTAATGGTTAGAGCACATACTTTGAATTAGTATTGGAGCAATAAGGAGTTAGCACATGTTTATTTCACTCGAACATTTAAGTTATATGTGTTCTTTTTTTTTTTTTTTTTTTGGCAGCACAAAGGAAGTGGAAATAGATATGGACAAGAATTGGTTAAAACTGAACAGAATGCGGGGGCAAGTCTACCAAATTTGCTAACGGAGTTGCAGCATTAATGAGAATGGTCAGGCCATTAGCAAATGACAAGAGATGATTTCTTGCCCATACAATAACTATTTAAACAAAGCGAAGCAATTATTTTAAGAATTAAAATAGATGTAACATAAGTTTCAATAAATGAATTAAGGATATTATCGAGAAAAAGAAAAGAATGTGAGGATAAAATGAGAAATCAAAATATTTCTACTTATCTACACTTTTAAAATGTAGTACGTAAAACGTGGGTTGCATGTGATATTGCAACATCGTTGTGACGTTATTATTATTATTATTATTATTATTATTATTATTATTATTATTATTATTGTTGTTGTTGTTGTTGTTAAAATATATATAGTTTGGATAAATTGGATGAAAAAATTTCAAATTTACCCTATACACTATTGATCATTCAAAACACACAATATACCAAATTAGTTAGTGCCCAATTTCTGTTATTAAACTCAATTTGCTCGTAAATTTAATTAATTGAATTATTAAACTGCAAACACATTTTAATAATTTTTTTCAGTGAAGATATATTATTAATGGCAAAATTTCATCATTGTTAAAATATAATGGACACTCTTCACGTTTAACGTACATTTTTCAACCACAAATTTCATCAATTTTTATCAAAATATACTAAAAATGATATTATCAATTTTTTCATGAAAAATGTGAAAGGACATTCTATGCATTTAGGGGTTCAAGACGACCATCATGTAATATAAGATATGACAATTATAAAATTAAACAACAATAACATTAATAATAATGATATTTAAAGAGAATAAATTGAATGCTAAGGATCATACTATTGACCATAAATATAAAAAATTATGGGTAAATTGGAAAAATAAAAGTTTATCTAACATCTACACTTTCAATAGATAGTAGATAGCAGCTTATTCAAAAACTCATTTTCAATCACATTCTATCAATAAATAATATTACTCATAAAAGATTCCCTGCTTTTTTATGACACAAATAAACTCTTAAAAATCTGGCTCAAACAGGGGGCTACATTTACAAGATAAAATTTTAACTTTTTATACACTAACACATCAAAAGTCCATGATCGATGATAATTGATTAGGCAATGTTTGGACATGTGAATTACAATTTATTCGGTTAACATTGCTTTGTGAAATCATTTTTTATTGGTCAAAAATAATTGTGGAACGTGGCAAATTATTCCTCTGTTTAATGTACACTATTTGATAAAAAATTATTTTTAATAACGATTGATATGATATTATGTGTTTCAAAATCAACAATAAATAAATAAATAAATTTATGTGTAAAATATTTTATTATTAAAATATGTGGTTAAAATAGAATAGTATTGAAAAATAAACTTTTTTAAATCGATCATAATTCAACTTTTCAAAGACACAATTATTAAGCACGCAAGTGTAGTCATACTGGGACACAAATTCTTTTTAATTTGAATTGAATAATAATAATAATAATGTCAATAAACGTCGTAGGTGATCATCGTGCATTTTTTTACCTATATATCCATTTCACTTCTTTCTTGTTTTCCTCACCCATTTGTAACAGATCTATACATTCAGAAAGAAAAACTGAACAAAATCATGGTTGACGCGGTGATTAGCACGGTAGTGAAACGATTGACTCCATTCATTGCGGAGAGGGTGCGAGACGAAGTAAATCTGGTGCTCAACTCCCAAAAGGAAGCTAAAAATCTGACTTCTATGTTGCAGACGATTCAGACACTGCTGGAGGATGCAGAGAAGAGAAGAGTTGCAGAACCTCGTGCTAAAGAATGGTTGAAGAAGATCGAGGAAGCGGCGTATGAGATGGATGATGCGTTGGATGAATGGGAGGTGAAGAACATTGAATTGGAAATGGAAGGATCCCAGCAGGATGATGTTTCTGGAATATTCTGGGAGAAGGTAAGTTCATTTATCCACTCACTTTGTTTATGCTTCCAACATTCCATTGAGCGTCGTCCTATTGCCCTAAAATTAAAAGAACTAAATGGAAGACTAGAGTCGATCGCCAAGGAGAATGAAGAAAAATTCAAATTTCTTCCAAATTTGTCCAAAGAGAAGGATCCAGATGATGATTCTCCCGCATACAAGCCACCTAAAACTTCTTCCCTCGTTGACGTATCCAAAGTAAAGGGTCGAGATGATGTCAACTACATTTTAGTAAGCAAGTTGTTGTCGGAGGGTAGCGAACAAGGGAATGATAATATCCAAATCATCGCTCTTGTGGGAACGGGGGGATTGGGGAAGACGACTGTTGCCCAGCTAGTGTTTAATGATTCTCAAGTGGAAAAACATTTTCCATCAAAAACATGGGTATGTGTGTCAGATCCTTTTAATGGAATCAAGATTGCTAAAGAAATCCTGAGATCCTTAAATGAGAAGTTCAAACGGGACGATGCCTTTGAAACATTAGTACAACTTATCAAAAGCTCTGTTGTGGGGAAAAGATTCCTTCTCGTCCTAGATGACGTATGGACAGAGGACAAGAAGAACTTGACAGACCTGAAATTGCTTCTCAGCACTTGTGCCCATGGGAGTAGAATCTTGGTGACAACAAGGAAGGGTAGGGTGGCAAAAATGATGGGTGCTCAAATCCAACCATTGCACCTACTCTCTGACTCTGATTGTTGGTCTGTGATGAGTCAGGAAGCTTTTCTGGGAGTGAAAAAGGAAAATCACGAGATACTAGAAAGCATCGGTCGGGAAATAGCAATAAAGTGTGATGGCTTGCCGCTTGCTGCAATTACTTTGGGAAGTCTCCTGTATGAGAAAGATACCGTGGAAGAATGGGAGAATGTCTTAAATGATGAGGTATGGAATTTGGATATTGCTAGAAAAGAAATTTTCCCTCCTATCCACTTGAGCTACAAAGAATTGGACCTCCCACTCAAGCGTTGCTTTTCATATTGTGCTATTTTTCCGAAAGATTCAATGATGGTGGCAGATACATTGATAAGAATGTGGATGGCACATGGTTTTCTCTTAGGTGGAAATGCAGAGAAGATGGAACAAAAAGGACGGGAATACTTGAAAAAATTAGTTGCCCTCTCCTTTTTCGAGGAAATCAAAGAATATTACAAAAAGGATGTATATAAAATGCATGATATTATACACGATTTTGCCCATTATGTCACAGAAGGTGAGTGCTTCAGTTTAGAAATTGTTGATGGTAAAGTCGTAGCAGGGAAAGAGGATTATCCAAATGCTCGCCATCTAGCTTGGCGAGGTAACAGGAAGGCCTCCTCCTCAAAGCCAGTTTTAATTTGCAATTTTGAAAAGCTTCGGAGTTTTGTTTCTAACCGTTACGATTGCCTTCTTCCAGCTGGACTTGGCACTTTGAAATGTGTTAGGGTGTTGAATTTGACCGATTGTGGATTGCAAGAGCTTCCGCCAGAGATCGGAAATTTAATTCACCTAAGATATCTTGACTTGAGTAACAATTATTTAATAAAAGAACTCCCCATATCACTATGCCATTTGTATAAACTTCAAACCTTGATTCTTTTGGGAATGTACAAGCTTCTTAAGCTTCCAGAAGAAATCTATAGACTGAAAGAATTGAGATACCTCCTTGTCGATTATGCCACTTTTTTCCCTCAAGGATTCGAGAAATTAACTGGTCTTGGAACATTAAATGTTTTCAGAGGTGGAAGACGAGGGAGCAAGTTGGGATACTTGAAAGATTTGAACCAACTTCAAGGAACTCTAGAAATCATTATTGATGATGCCGATGTTATTGAAGCTCGAAATGCAGAATTGAAAAATAAGAGTGGCCTTAGAACACTATGGTTGTGTTTATGGGGAGAAGTGAGAATGGATGTATTGGAGGCTCTTGAACCACCTCCAAACTTGTCTCGTCTAGTACTTGATGGAATTCGTGTTGAGTTTCCCCGCTGGATTAACCCCACGTCCCTCAACAATCTGCAGACTCTTACAATATGTAACTCTTCATCTTTACCTCCGTTGGGAAATCTGCAGTCCCTTGAGTATCTTTACGTTGTGAATAATAATTTTAAATACTTGGGCCACGATTTCCTTGGAATAACTTATGGAAGAGGATTTCCGAAGCTGAAGGTGGTAGATTTTAAAGAATGTAAGGATTGGACCGAGTGGGAAGACATAAGAGAGGAAGAAGAAAATGGTGTCTCCATAATGCCCTGTCTAGAGGAATTGAAAGTTCAACACTGCCGCAAACTGAATTCTCTTCCCCACCGCCTCTTCCGCAGCCTCCAAACTAAACTGGAATATTTTGATATTACCGGTTCTGATCTTTTAATTGATCAATACAAATCTGGGGAATTAGGAGCAGATGAATTCGGGAGTCCAACTTTTTAAGAGTAATACGAATTTGAAAAATGAGGAGAAGATGAATCCGTGAGTCCAACTTTTTTTGAGAAGTATTAGTATGGCATTGATGAGCGCAATGTATCAAAATTCAAGTTTTAGCTGAGTCAATGTGACGTTTCCATTAGATCTACTATTCTAATAAATACTCTCTCGATCTCTTTTATTATAATAATAATAATATCACACACAAGTTTCTATTTCTTTTCTAGCACAAACAAACAAAAGTTGTTCAAGCTTAATTTCATCATTTTCATTGGACTCGTGAATCAGACAAGTTTCTCGAATACAATTGGCGACGGGCTTATATATAAAAGTGTTCGAAAAACCTTATCACTTTCCAAACTCGAAATAATATTGATAATGACAATTAGTGTATGCTTGGATTGCTTCCATCATAATTTAAGAATCAAGTCTTACAAACGCGAATAAAAAGAAGATAATACTATATGAATTCCCAAAAAATATGAATAAAAAGTTAACAACTTAAATTAATTAGGCCATAATATGGAGGAATCTTATTAGTTTTGTTCAAACACAGAGCTGAACTGAATTCCAATATGAAAAGTACCATAATTATTGGTTTAATTCAAATTAGTTGTGCCATAATATGAATAAAAAGTACCAACTTAAATTAATCCACATCAAGAGTATGTGACCTTCTATGGATGTTACTGCATTCCTTATGATGGTGGACACGGTTTTTCCAAAGAAGTGCGAAGGTGAGGGTGATCTTTCAAAAATTTTAAAAAAAATAAAAAAATAAATTAAAGATATGGACAAATTGCATAGATCTTTTAATTGTGCCGTAATATGAATAAAAAGTACCAACTTAAATTAATCGACATCAAGAGTATGTGACCTTCTATGGATGTTACCGCATTCCTTGTGATGGCAGAGACGGTTTTGGCAAAGAAGTGCTAAGGTGAGGGTGATCTTTCAAAAATTAAAAAATTAAAGAAATGAACAAATTGCTTAGATCTTTTAAAAGGTATGGGTGATCTGCTCCAATTGTCCAAATATAAATATTTATTACCTATCAATATATGTAGGCTATAGAATTTCATACAATATACATGTCTCAATTTTTCTTTAAAAAAAATTGACGAATTAAATAAATTATATAGATTCACAAGCATTACGCATGTGAAGTACATGATTACGCGTACATGACACTTGTCAAATGGACGACTAATTACGTTGCGTAAAAACGCAACTTAATACATTGTCCTATCTATCTCATATTTTCCTCATTAATTTTCTCAAGTTCTTATTTTTCTTTTTAAAAAAACGACAAATTAAATAATTTATATAGATCCACAAGCATTACACATGTGAAGTACATGATTATTACGCGTACATGTCACTTGTCAAATGGACGACCAAATGCGTTGCGTAAATGAAACATAATACATTATCTTATCTAATGTTATTCTTATTAGTTTTCTCGATTTCTTCTAAGTAGCACATGTTTTAGAATTTCATATTACCCATTAGAAACAAAATACATACAAATCAATATTTCTAGACAAAACATCTAGACCAATAATTAATCAAATGTCTTAATTGTAAGACTAATTATACACAAGACAGTTATCTTATATCTTATAATAATGGTAAATTGTACATATGATATTTGGGCATGCCTTGCTCACATTTCCTATTCGATCATTATCACTAGTGTTTCACCTATGCGATGCACGATATTATGTCGAAACATATAACTGCGACTTCAATATTTTCTAAAAAATCTGATTATACGTCAAACATGTGTATAATGAAATAAATAGGAATATAATAAAATGAAACAGTAGTTTTGAAAAAAGAAAATAATAACATTTCTTAAGAACTTGTTTGGTTTTAAGTCAAAAATCCCAACAATTTTGTTGCAAACAATTTTCTATTTGGTTAATTAATATATGTTTAACTACAACATGGTTAACAATTTATGGATAACTTTTGGAGGGTTTTTACATAGAGTGGTAGGGTTTGTCGAGAGGGATAAGATTGTATTTTTGGTCTTCCAATTGGAGGTTGTAAGCGTGCATCTCAATTGGAATTCAGATTCATTATGTCCTGCACATTCTTGGTGGTTTGTTGAATTGAAACAAAGTTATTCAAAGTATTTTGATCCTACAAGTAGTATCAGAACCAGAAAGGTTATATGTTGAATGCACAACCAAGTGGATGAACGAGGCTCCAGGAACAACGGCAGATGAATCGAGATGATGAGCCCCAAGATGAAGAATTCTTGTGATTTCTCATTAGATGGTAGATCCATTAATGTACTGCAGTTGTGGTGGATTATTTCGTTGAATGGTGATCTCTCCCTGGGCATGAGGAGATGTGACGGGATTTATATTGAGTGATGACCAAATGGGTTGGATGTACTCGTGGGCCTTGTTTGAGGGAGGAATTTTTGGGTATACAAAAAAGTCTCACATAGCTTGTGAGGAAAGAAATAAACCACCATATAACTCAAATGGATTGCTCCACCATTACCACTTGGTGTTGGGTGGGAACCTCACTTGGACCTACGGGTTTGGACTTGGGCTTGTGCAAATGATATCCATGGACCCTACAAAAATTGCATTAACTATTTCATTTTAAAAAATTAATAAAAAATTAATAAATGTAAAAAAAAAAAAAAAAAATTAATAAACTTAGGCAAATATAGTAGGGGATCGGATGTAGAGTATAAACAACATGTAATATAATTCAAATACAAAAGTCATACACGAACATAATTCGTTCAAAATTAAAATGTCAAGATAAAAATTATACAAAGTAAAAAAAAAAATGGTCAAATAGAATATAAAAAGATCAAATATAATATTTAAGTGAAAAAGTTGTTAGTTAATAAGATAAAGATTTTAACCAATTACATAGCTCTTGTTTGGTGTAGAATTTTGTGGTTTTTTAAAAAATGTGTGGTTTAAAATTTTTGAAAAGTCAAAAGTTGTAGGTTTGACTAAGAATTGATGATTGAGATTGAATATTTATAATAGTTGTTTTTCAAATAATGGGACTCAAGCATTCAAAAAAAAAAAAAAAAAATTAATGGGACTCAAACAAAGGCATAATAAGTTTATAAATACTTTTTGTTTGTATTTATTTATATAAAAAAGGGGGGAAAATTTTTAAAAATACATCCAAAAATTTGTTGCAATAAAAAATTACATTAACTATTTAATTTTTAAAAAAATAAAAATAAAAATAAAAAAACCTAAAAAAATTTAATAAATCTAGGTAGATATATTATTGGTCCAAAAATAATCAAAATATAGACTTAAATAGTCAAAGAAACATTAACCAAATAAATATTAACGAAATTTTTAACTATATTGTAGTCAAGCATACATTAATTAACCAAATAAATACTAACCATATTGCGATGCATGAAAGTCGTTATCCGTAATATCGATTACGATAATTATTCATAAAATTTAATGATTATAAATAATCAATACACATACAAAAGGCATAAAAATATTCTATTATAATAATTATTAAAATTTAGAAAATAACATAACTAATTCAAATTATTTAAAAAAAAATTGAATAGTAAATATCAATTATATATTTAAATAACAAATGACTTTTAGTTTTAATAATTTTTATGAGTTATTATTAATTTAAATTAAAATAAAAATTTAGTAATTTTTTAATGATATATATATCATGATTGATGTAATATTATGGATACAAATATAGATGCATGTGAAGCTGTCAATATATTTATCATAATTTCTGCATTTACATCTCATATTTAACCTCTTTTTCTAATTTTTATTCAAAAACATCAATCACCATGATTATAAATGTGTTAATAACCTTAACCCAGCAAATATTTGTATTTAACCCACAAATTATACTTTTATTTACAAAATCAAGTAGTTAAAAAAAAGTATACCAAAATTCTTATACCATATAATTTTTACACAGTTATTAAAATTAAAAATGATTAAAAAGAATATTAATTATTCTTGACCATAATATTATTAATTAAAGAGAATCAAAATATCAACTGTTAAATATTAGCCTAAGTTCAGTAACTTTGTTTATAAAAAATTTTAAAAATAACATAACTAATCTAAATTATTTAAAAAAAAATAAAGAAAAAAACATGAAATGATAAATGTCAATTTATATATTTAAAAGTGAATGAATGTTGATTTCAATAATTTTTATAAGTTATTATTAACTTCGTTGAAATTCAAATTTTGTAATTTTTTAATGAGAAGTAGACATTCACAAAACTAATTTATCAATATCCGAATAATACTATTAGCGTTGGTACGAAGTATCTTAATACTATATTTGATATTTAATTATATATTTAAAAAATATTTCATTTCATATTTACGTTAACATTATAAAAAGTGTATATATATATCTAAACAAATACACTACGATAAAATATGTCAAACACTTTAAAAAATAAAAAATTGCTCAAACTTAAATTAAATGATGCAAATTTTCAAAATTAATTATGTAGAATAAATAAAAAATGTTGTCCAAATATTGTTGACTACCATGAATAGAATTAATATCCCTCAAAATACTATAATTTACATAACATAAGTAACTGGAGCAAATTAAATATGTGTTGTCCTATATTCAAATGAATGTAACGAGAAAAATTAAGCAATTTGAAATGTTAATTTTAATTAAATTTGTATATTGCAAATACAAATAATTTTATAAAAAAAAAATCATCTATGTATCTCAATTTATAAAAGCGAGTGTTTAACTCAAAAGACATAACATTTATCTCTTACCTGTATCAAAATCAATTTTTCTGAACATTTTTTCTAAATTATACATTCTTTAAAAAATCATTTTTCCCAATTTTCAGTACTACTTTTTAAAATTAAGAATGATATATATATATATATGTAACGCCCCGAATTTCGCGGAGCCCGGGACGCCACTTCTTCCTTTAAAATTTACTTTATTGCGGAAATAATTAAAAATCTCAAACATCATATTTATTATTTGAAACCTTTGAAACAACATTTTTGCGGAATAAATGAATTTATAAAACATCACATCCATTGTTTAAAAGTTAAAGCGGAAACTAAATTTTAATCAATTTAATTAAAACAATTCATAAAAATTAAATCTTAAGTTTTAAAGTAAAGTAACGATAAATAATTAAATTGACGACATTTATGAAACAATTCAAATATTGAAATGATTTGAAAAATTATTCTTGGAACAAAACATGAATAAATAAGTTTCACTTTCAAATAAAATATTTCTAAAATCTCAATAATTGCCACCATCGCACGCCTCGCCGCCGACTCCGTCATCTGCAAAATTTGTTTTTGGAAAACGTGAGTATTTCATAGAAATACTCAGTAGACTCGCGCATAATAATCATTTAACATTATAAATTAAAACACATAATCATGATATTCAAGTTCTCAGGTGCCTAACGATCACCAGTATTCTCATGAACATAAAAGTTCAAGTTCTCATGCATTTAAGCAAGTAATTCTCATGAACATAAAAGTTCAAGTTCTCATGCATTTAAGCAAGTAATTCTCATGAACATAAAAGTTCAAGTTCTCATGCATTTAAGCAAGTAATTCTCATGAACACAATCATACATGCTAAACTTATAATCCAAATAATTATTGATGCGCACTTTTGAAAAATGTAAATTTGTAGATTAGAGTCTACCTCAAATCACGAGTTTGAAAGTTGAGCAAGAAAGTTCACATTGTTCTTCTAAATGTCCAAGCGCCTCGTCTAGCATAACTTAAAGTAATAAGTCCAATTTAATACTTTTAAAGCTGATTTAAATGACTTAGAACTTTAGGGACTGAAATGATTATTTTAAAACTTGGGATTTATAAATATATATATCATTTTTAAATCAATATGAACAAAATTAAAAGACTTTAAAATATGTGGCTTAAATGATAACTTTTGAAATTTAGGCTAAAGATATATATATCTTTTTAAATCAATAGGGACTAAAATAAATAACTTTTGAAACTTAAAGTAAGATTTAAAACATTTAAAGCTGTAGGGACTGAAATAAAAGAGTTTAATACTTAGGGGACTAAAACGCAACTTTGAAAAATAAAATATTAAAACAAATCACTTTTCAAACTTGGGGGCTGAAATCACGAATTTAAAATAAGGGGGCTGAACTAAAACATTTAAAACTAAGGGGCTTAAATAATAATTTTTCAAAACTAAAAATATAAACATAATATATAATATATATATATATATATATATATATATATCTATCTATCTCTCTGTAAATCGACCGAGAGAGAGAGAGGCGACGGGCGAATCGCCCCTCGTTCCGGCAACCATTGCCGGCGATTTTCTGGTGAAACGCCGCGGTCGAGCGGAGGCGGGCAGGGTAGCAGTGGGGTGGTGGCTGGAGGAAGATTTTTGAGTGGAAATTTTGTGCGAAACCGAGGCTAAACCGGGGCTTGTGCGAAGCTTCCTTCGCGATTTTTCCGGAAAAAGGCGGCGGCGATCGAGGTAAGTATTTGGGCTTGGCTTATTCTGGGTTTTGGGTTTTGATTTTGGATTGCGATTGGAGTTGGGTTTGGCCGCTATTTGGTGGATGGCAGTGGTCGGTTTTGCATTTTGGTGGTATTGTGGTGGTGTTGATGTGAAGATGAAAATGGTTTGGATTGATGTAGATGAGGTTTGCAGTAGATGGATTCCGGTGATGGAGGTGGGCTGTGGAATTGGATGCTACGGATTCAGCCAATGGTGGTGGATTGATATTGGTGATGAATTTTTTGGAAAATTGGTGATGATGAATGCAGAGGGTGGTGGTGCAGATGATGCTCTGGTTCGTTGATGGTGGTTCCACTACCGGGGTGTTGGGTGTCAGAATGGTGATTGGTTTGGAAGCTGAAATGGAGGAAACTGAGAAGAGGCTGGCTTGATTTGCAGATTGGATATTGAAGTTTGGTTGTAAAATTTGATTTGGATTGGTATTAGAGATGGCTGCGAAGCCATGGCAGTGAACTGGTTTGGCAGTGATAATGTGATTGACAGTGTTGTGTGGTGATGGTGATGACTGCTAGGTTGATAGCTGGATATGGAATTTGAAAATGGATGGAGCTGGAATGGATTGAACTGGGTGGTTTCATTCGAGACATGGTTCTTGCAGAGAAATTCAGCTTGGCAGTCTGTTGGTGAAGGTGATGATACAGATTGGTTTGGCTTGATGGAGAGACGGCTGTTGCTGTGAATATTGTGAGGAAGGGAGAATAGGAATGTATATGTATTGGTTTGCTTCTGATCAAGATTATGGAAGGATGGTGAGATTGAAGGGAGTTACAAGGGGTAATGGCTGATTAAAGGGGAAGGATTTTGGGAATTAATAATTATCCATAACTGAATAGCATGAAACTGGAAGGAGATAATTTCTTGGATCCAATAAAAATGTGAGGAAATTGTGAAGAGCTTGGTTTGCTAACAGAATTTCAGAAATTTACTTGGTTGATTAGGGAAAGGAAGTATGAATGGGATTGACAAGAATATAATGGTTGATTGAGGAATGAAATTATGGGATTGTAGGATGAAGAAAGGGGAAAATTTGGGAAATTGATGCAAGTTATATGACATGGATTGAGGGAATTTTGAAATCAAAATCTGTGTAGAAGGTAAGAGGAAACGTGAAGTGAGAAGTGAGAGTGCTGATGAATATGTTGGGCTTCTATAATTGGGCCAAGGAAGTTTGGATTGGGCTCACTTGGGATAAGACAATAAACAAAATATTAAATGTTTGGACTTGAAAGTTTGGATAAAATGGTTTGGATTTACATTAAAAATTATGACTTAAAATAATTTGACTTTAAAATAAATAATGGTCTTGGACATAAAATCAAATAATTTGGATTAAAATACATAAATAAATAAATAATGAAAATAAGTTACTTTCATAAAAATTGAAATTGAACTACGATAAATTTAAATAATTTAAATTTTAACTTAAATGGCTAGACGAAACTGTGTTTAAAATAAATAGGTAAAGTCGTAGCGACACGTTTTAAATAATATTTATTTAAATAAGTCATGGAAAATTCTTGGTCGCTACAACCCTACCACCTTAAAATAATTTCGTCCTCGAAATTTAAAATTTTCTTGATCTAAAATACTTGGGTACTTCAAAATTTCTTCTTTCTTAAAATCTTAAAATAATTAATATGACTAGACGAGAGCGCTGGTTTTGAATAATAATCGTTAGGGTTGGAGGGTCGTAACGACAAGTTTGGTAAAACAAGTCTTTAAGTTTGAAAATTTCTCGATCGCTACAACCTTCTCCACTTAAAATAATTTCGTCCTCGAAATTTTAAACTTTCTGATCTAAATATATCTGGGTATTAAGCCAGACTTCTTTCTTCTTTCTTTTCTCAAGTAGTTTCAGCACTACCTTGTGTACCCCATTGGACTTTGACTAGAGAAACCTCTTTATTAATCTCTGCTATTTCTTTAAGAAATCATGTCGCACCATAATAATCAATTATGAAGTC
Source organism: Ligustrum vulgare (assembly GCA_963555705.1). Taxonomy (NCBI): domain Eukaryota; kingdom Viridiplantae; phylum Streptophyta; class Magnoliopsida; order Lamiales; family Oleaceae; genus Ligustrum; species Ligustrum vulgare. The sequence goes on from OY743171.1 coordinate 25,517,752, forward strand.
TATCATCATTCTTCTCAAACTTCTTATAACGAATAACCCAATATCAATTGTAACATTTCAACTCACATGAATATTTTTCATTTATATCATTTATAAATGGGACGGAGGGAGTATCAATGATTTTCATTTATATCATTTATCCTTTATTTATTGTTTTAAGTGGACTAACTTCGCTTCCTACCAAAAATTTGAAAATGAAATAGTTAAGTAGTTGGTGTGTATTGTACCAAGATACGTTAAATAAGGATATATGTGGAAATGAAAAATTTAATACATGCTCAATATGAAAACAAGACCATATTTTTCGGACAGACAAAAATAGTATACAGAACTATCTTTTTGGGACGAAGGGAGTAGATTTTCATGCTATTATCTTCGTGAATCTTAAATGTCAAATTTTATTGAGTAGATAGACATTTAACGTAGTATTATACTTTCAATTATAATCAAGAAAATTATCAATATCGTGATTGATATAATATAATCTTATTTATTATAAGATGGTAACACAATTATGAAAAGAATCGAAGTCATAAAAAAAATCTTAAAATGCAAGATTAATGTGTGTTATCATGCATGATAACTTTATATAACAGACTTTTATTCAGTTCGTCTCACAAATAATAATTAATGGTCCAATCTATACATATATAATAATAGAATAATCGTCATCAATTTAAGCACATATTTTCCCGACCATTTTCACTTATCATTTTAGAAAATTTCTTATTTTTATCAATTTATTTTAATACATAAATTAGAAAAGTTCAATTAATGTATGTAATAAATGATTTATGGATTTGAACAAAAAAAATATCTATAAAAAGTCATATTATAGATTTTTTTTCTTTTGATAATTATTGCATTATTTTAAAGTCGAAAAATATGCAATATAGGAGTCAAATCTAAAATCTCAACGAAAAGTTTAATACAAGTAATAAATAAGAGCAAACTCTAAAAATATTATTCGTAAAATAGTCTTAAATACTAAATGTAAAAGTTTTACTTATACTTTTTACTTTTTCCAATATTCAATCTTTTTAATTTATCTTATTTAAGTCCTAAAATGATACCTATTATTTCTTACCTAAATTCAATTTGACCTAATTGATAAATTTTGAATATTTTTTTTATCAAATTGATAGAAATAAAAGATTGATAGAAATAAAAGATATTCGATCTTTCTAAATAAACTCAATTAAATCATTTAATTTTCTACAACTTTAGGTTCCGATAAACTCATTGGTTCAATTTGTAAAATAGAAGGTGATAGCAAAATCATTCTATTTAAAAATATAATATTGTCAACACATTTATTTAACATGCACAAAATAGTATGTGCAATTGTGGAAAATGAATTTAAAAAAATGTGTGGTTGAGAATGAACATTGAAAAAAATTATTTTTGAAGAATCAATTCAATACAAATAAGTGATAAAGTCTCATATTTTGTGGTTTAAACCTCCATTTATAAATTAAGATGTATATGTGATTTGTTGCATACAAAGTTAATTATATTTATAATATTCATTCAATAAAATTTAATTAAATTTATATTTCATATTATTTATTTGTTATATTCATTTAAATATAGGATTGCGTAAAAATTTGTCATATTTCATATTATTTATCTGTTATATTCATTTAAATATAGGATTGTGTAAAAATTTGTCAAGTGTAAGTTTAACAAATTGTAACATTTAATTTAGGTTTGAGCAATTTTTTTTTAAAAAATGTTAAGTAAATTTTGGTAGTAATATATTTACTTTTTTAGATGTAATGAAATGAAATATTTGTTTAATATATTTAAATATCAATTATTGCATTACGATAGTTAGTACAAATTCTTATAGTGCTATACGGTGAATCGATAAATTAATTCTGTAAATGTCTATTAGCCTCTTTATTTCATTTTACGATTTGAAAATTGTAAATATTTCAACTTTTAAAAATCAAATAAACATAAGCTTGAATTCAGTTATCAAATTAAAATTGTAAAGTACAAAATAAGTCACAGTTCCAATCTTAATTCGTCTAAATAGACTAAGAAAATTAGAGAATGAACACTTAGCTGTTAAATGAAATATGCAAGTTAGAATTTCATATTTTACTTTTCTGAGTATTTTTTATTAAATATGAATGCACAATTTATATCGAACATTATATTTTTACAACTTATATTCAATAAATAATTGTCAATTATATCTTTCGTGCATCGTACGGGTGCGATTACTAATTTCAAGATAATATTAATGAGGTCAATAAGTAGTAGTAGGGACAAAAATAACAAATTTTTACCAAAAATGGGATGGGTTCCCATTGAAGTGTTGATGCAAGTCCTTGTGGAAAAAGTAATTCTAGGGATACATATTATTTGTGGACAGTTTTAAAGGACATTATGATGTGACACATATTCATTGATTGATGAAAAAGTAAGCGGTGGGATAGTTATTTTCATTAACCAATGAATATATATCACATCATAATATTTCCTAAAAATGTCCATAAATAATGTCAACCTAAAATTATTGTTGTGAAAATCACGTGAAAATTCACATAATTAATTAAAGAACGTTTTGAAAGCTCCAAACCCAGGTTGGTAGAATATAACATGTTGACTCGAGCCTCACGAATCAAGAATCTAAGGTATATTAAAAATATTAGATTCGTTGAGATGCGAATGTAAGAACCAATATGGAAGAGGCTAATGCCCCTCCCATCCCACCCTCCAAAAAGAAGTTAAAAAACTCTTCCCCTATTTGCATAAATGAGAGAGAGAAAGAGAAAGTTTGTTATGTTTTAATTTCATTTTTTAAGTTTTGCCCTTTATTTCCCAACTTTTCAAAGTAGTTATTTTCTTCCTCCTGATTTTAAAAGTCTGTTATTTCCAACCATAAAGTTTTAAAACATTTTATCTCAGCCTTGCAATTTCTGAAAATTTCTTACTCAATCTCAAGGTTCAGTATTTTAGTGAAGCATCCCCTAATTTCTTACAATTGCACTATTTAGTCCTTAAAACTTTCAAAAATCTTATTATTAAACAAATTATTATTTAATATTCAATAGTTCAAGAATCTAATTTTAATTTTTTAAATTTATTTTATAGGACTAGACGAGACGCGAAAGAATTAGAAGTTTTATTCATTTACTCAAAACTCGAGAAATAAGGTAGACTCGACTTATTTTTTCAAAAATGCGCATAAATGATTATTTGGATTATAAATTTAGTATCTATGATTGTGTTCATGAGAATTACTTGCTTGTTGAAGCATGAAACATAATTACTTGCTTATTTAAGAATGAGACTATTTTATGAGAACTTACTTGCTTAAATGCATGAAACTTGAACTTGTATTAATTACTTGTTTATGAGACTGCTGATGATTATTTACACACCCAAGACTTGAATATCATGATTATGTGTTTTAATTTATAATATGAGATGATTATTTTGCGCGAGTCAATTGATTATTTCATTGAAATACTCACGTCTTCCTAAACAATTTTTTCAGATGATGGAGTGGGCGATAAAGCATACGATAGTAGCTATTAACGAGTCTTTAAATATGTTTTATTTGAAATTACAGACTCCTTTATTTTGTCAAGTTTATTTCATATCTGAATTGTTGACAATTTGAGTCAATTTTATAAAACTATACGTATTGAGATTTCAGTTATTTTTCGCTCAATTATCATTTTGAAAGTTAGTTTAAGACGATGAAGTGATGTTCCGAGTATTTAGAACTCGAGGCGTTACAATACGGTCTATATTTTCCATTTATGGTCACTAAAGATCGAAAATAGACCTAGAGTTAATTTGGCAAGACCTGTAGTCAATTTTTGGAGAATAGATCACATTTGACACAAAAGTCTTTTCGGATCTATTTGTCTCAATCGATGACAAATTGGGGTATAATGACAACCAAATGATCTAAGACGTTGATAAATAGTTCTCAATTTCCTTAAGTCATCAAATGGGTGCATCCAAGATTGTTTGAGTCGTGAGAAAGTCAAATAGACTCACATTGACCCTACGGTCTATTTGATTAGCTTGACCTTGAAATGACCCATTTTCTCTTTTGAGACATGTCGAGTTGGTAATAATAAGTTATTTTGTAATAAACCTTGATTATTTGTAGATTAGATACTCCTCAGACTAGTCATGGAGGTAAAATGAGTTGAATTACAGTAATCCGTACTTACACAAGTGTAAAGTCAAATTTGGATATGCCTCGAAGATCTCATGTTCCATACTGTGGATTCTAACGATCAACCAAGTGATCGAAAATGTCAATAAATAGTTTCCATATGGTTTAAGTCATCCAATGGGTGCATTCAAGAATTTCGGGGACTGAAAAGGTCAAATATACAGATATTGACCCTACAATCTATTTGACTAGCTTGGCTTTGAAATGGTCCGTTTTTCTCTTATGAGTTATGTTGAGAAAGTAATAATAAGGTATTTCTTGCTCAACATTGATTATTTATAGATTAGATTATATACTTCTTTGAATAGTCTTGGGGTAAAATGAATTGAATTGTCTTTAACTCCTACTTACACAAGTGTAAAGTTGAATTTGGATATACCTGGAAGACCTCAAGTTCCAAACTACGGGGTCTAATGATCAATCAAAGGATCTAAGATGTCAATTAATAGTTCTCAAATGGTTTAAGTCATCCAACGGGTTCATTCGAGAGTTTTTAGGTAGTGAAAAGGTTAAATAGACCCATATTGACCTTGCAAACTATTTGACTAGATTGACCTCAAAATGACCCGTTTTCTCTTTCGAGACGTACTAAGTGAGTAAAATAGAGTATTTCATTCTAAACATTAATTAGTTATAGATTTGATACTCCTCCGAATAGTTTTGAAGGCAAAATGAGTTAAATTGTCTTCAACTTACACAAGTGTAAAGTCAAATTCGGATATACCTCGAAGATCTCAAGTTCTTCATTGTGTGGTATATGAAATCCAAGATAAAATAATACCATAGTGTCAATTTGAACAACATGGATCATACTCGAGAAACAGTCAAATTTTCCATTCATATGTGATCATAACAAACAAAATTTTATATAGAAAACTACATTTACGTGGGTCAATTTGAAAAATAGACTCACGTCACAAAAATAGACCATGAGTTAAATTTTTCAAAGATGGAAATAGATCATGATGCGAATCATAGTGGGCTTGATGGGAAAAATTCAAATATTCAAGTCAAACAAGAAATCATGAAGTGTCGGTGAAGCTCACGACCGTAACCAGTGAAGTTCACGACCGTAAATCAGCTACGGGTTAAAACAAAGAGTTCCAGGATTTTCATATTTATGACCGTAAGTATGAGTGTCACGGCCGTAACTCTTTAACAGGAACCAACTTACGACTGTGACACAATAATTATGACCGTAACTATGTCACGGGTCATAAATTTGTGGATTTTGTTTCCTTTTTCAATTTTAATTATTTTAGGTCAACTAGAACTCTATTTTGAGCTCATTAGCGACCACCCTAGTTGTTAGGTCGTTTTTATTATTTATATGTTATTTTCTTCATTGTAAAAGAAACTTTTGGTTTTAATAAATAGTATATTGATTGACTCAATAATTTATAGGTAAATTCCTATATTTTCCTAAAACTTATCAAAGATCGATTCTTTGTAACGTTCAATCAAACTTATCAAATATTTGTGAAAATAAATATTCGTGTGAATATTTGTGCCGTTCAAAATCAGAAACTTATTAAGGAAACTATACAATTTCTTGTGGCGTTTCAAAGGTCTTGGTTCTCTCTTGCGCATCGTGAAGTTTGGGTCAAGATTCCACCTTCCACAAACAAACCTCGGTTCGAAACTTTTCGGCGTTAATTCCACGCTTCGTTTCACGTCAAATCACAATGTCAATTTGAACAAAGTAGATCATACTCGAGAAATGGTCAATTTATGCATTTATATATGGTCATAACAAAAATAATATTTTTTAGAAAATTACATTTGTGGAGGTCAACTTGACAAATAGACCACGCCACAGAAAATAGACATATGCCAAATAGACCGTTGGTCTATTCGGGCTAAACCCAATTCAAATTTATTTTGATTTTTAGGTTTATAAAATGGTAAATTAGAATTTTTACATGTAAAGAGTATTAAGGACATTTTATATCTTACCAATATAAATTAGGTCTTTTTGTATATGAAAAGTAAAAATAGGCCTTAAAAAAGATGCCTACTCAAACATAGGTCTTTACGAAAAATCCCCATAAAACAAATGTAATCTGCTCCATAGCAGCAGAAAGGGTGAAAAGAGCTCCAGACTAGGAAAGAACTTCATGAGAAAGATGGGCTAATTTCGAGTCTGGCTCCTCCTCTCCCTCCGATAGCAATTGATCAGGCCATTCAAGCTCAAGTCATTGAGGAGATTGCAGAAACTTCCCATCCAACACTGATAGAGAATTTGAGGACAGACCCATGGTTCATCGTACCTTCCCTAAATAGCTCTCCCCCTTGAAAAACCTACAAATTCTTGACGTATTACAACAATAATACCAATTAAAGCGTATTTACTCATTAATCTTCGCCATTTACATCTTGGAGGAAATTTCTTCACGGGTCAGATCCCGCCAGAGTACGATACATTCCCTAAGCTTGAATACCTCACAGTTTTCGGCAACGAGCTCACCAGATAAATCCCCAAAGAGCTCAAGGACCTAACTCGTCTTAAGGAGCTCTATATTGGGTACTACAACACATTTTCTGGTGGTTTATCTAAAGAAATCGAAAATTTGTCCCAATTAGTAAGATTTGATTCCACCAACTATGCACTTTCTGACACGATTCCAGCAGAAATCGAGAGATTACAGAATCTGGACACACTATTCCTACAAGTTAATGTTCTTTCTGCCCCATAACTCCGAGATTGGGGATTTGAAGAGCTTGAAATCAATAGATTTTTAGATCTTCAGCGTTCCTGTTTGAAGTATGGGATAAGGTGTAGGTGTGAGCGTGGTTCCATATGCTTTTGGTTCCTAGGGAATCAAACTGAACCAAGAATCAACGGTTCTTTTTTGGTTCTTGTTGCAAGAGAAGAAAAGAACTGAAAACAAACCGTGCGGTTCTTTTGGTTCTGGTTCCGATTCCTAAACTAAAATTTTTAAATTTAAGCGATTAAGTCATGATAGATTCCAGGTGGTAAGAGTCGTAAGACGGTAAGGTAATGAACCTTGATCAAAATGTGAATACAATAATCAAAATCCTTGACATCAAAATATTAACTCCCTTCCGATAGTAACATATCTCTTCATCCGCATGTATGTACTCCTCTAAAAAGTCTTCAATTTCTACTCGTAATGCTCCACCTTTTCAAGGAACAGTCGCACAAGTTCAAAAAATCCTTGAAAATAAGATAACAATTAATTGTAAGATGAAGATTAAAGATTTATTGTTTGTTGATTCTTGAAGAACCGACGACTGAAGGCTTGACAGCTGAAGGTTTAAACCTAAACGAAAGGGTTATTGAAAGAAAAATGAATTTTAATCTATAATTTTTTGTTTATTGCTTACTTTGCTTGTAGTTATTGTAATGTTGAATGAGTTAATAGTTGTTGGATAATTGATATTGAATAATGGACCGGATAACATACAAAGAAAAATACATAACTACAATACTTTAAGTTTCATTTTCTAAAACTAACAAAGTTAACATTTTTTTCAAAAATCGGGTGTTTAATAATTAAAAATAAATATAGTATTATATATATAATATAAACATAATTATCTATTATATATTATATTAAAACTAATATAATACTAAATCAAAAACTCAAATTTTGACGTCAAAACCTCCCTCACCCCGCCCCTGCCCCACCCAGAACACCACCCCCAACCCCACTCAACCTTACCATTCCTCTCGTAAAATGACAAATTGATATTACCACAGCCACAGCCACAGCCTCAGACCCCACCAACGCCCCTCCCACCCACCCCGCCCCGCCCCGCCCCACCATAGACCTCATCCTAACCATAGACCTCGATACACACCCCGTCCCCCGCCCCACCCACCCATCCTATCCCACCCCACCCAAAAAATGATTTTTTTCCTTCTACTTTTCCCCCACCCCGACACCACCCACTCCACCGCACCCCACCCAAAAACTGATTATTTTTTCCTTGTACTTTTCCACACTCCCATCAACCCCACCCCACCCCACCCAATCACATCCCGCAAAAATAAGGTTTTTTTACCTCTCGATGTTTTCTCACCCAACCCCGCCACCCACCCCACCCAAAAATGATTCAAAATTCGGTCATAATTAAAAATTTAGTTGCAAAATTGACCCTACCCACCCCTCATGTCAAGTCACAACAGGTCACACAAAGTCACATTACAAATTAAGTTACAATACCCCCACCCTACTTCTAAAGTCACAGTTGGTCACACGAAGTGACAATTGGTCACACAAGGTCACAGTTTGATCACACAAAAGTCCCTAGTTGGTTACAATTCAGTCACACAAAGTCTTTGTTAGGTCACATGAGTCAAAGTCTGGTCACATTCCAATCACAGATCAATTACATGAAGTCACATATAGTCACAGTTTGGTCACACAAGGTCACAGTTTGCTCACGTAAAGTCACAGTTACTTAATATTTTTTCACTATTAGTGAATATTTTTTTATCACAATTACCTAATATTTTTTCATGTAGTCTACAAGATTAAGATGTGAAATCCGCAAATTGAAACAATATTTTGGTGACAACTAGCATATTCGATTATTTTCACTAAGAACTTCAAAATTTTCAATTCCTTTACTACAATGAGTTCTGTAAGTGCTACTCATCAGCAATTCATCAGCAATTAACAAATCGAACAAACCGCCCAAGGATTCCAATAGACTAAACGAGCTACCCCCACCCAACCCCATCCCACCCCACCCCACCCAACCTAACCCAACCCAACCCCACCCCACAAAGTGACAATTGATCACACAAAATCACAAATCACAATTACAAATTTAACCACAAAATTAACCCACTCCACCCCCACCCCCACCCCCATCCCCACCCTCACTCCACCCAACATCAATCCACATGCAAAGTCACATTTGATCACACAAAGTCATAATTTGAGCACAATTACAAATTTAGTTACAAAATTTACCCCAGCCCACCTAACATGCAAATTCATAGCTGGTCTGATAAAGTCACCATTGGGTTACATTTACAAATTTAGTTGCAAAACCCACTCCTCCCCACCTCACCTGAAAGTCACAATTAACAAAAAAAAAAATTCCATGTTTTCCCCCACCCACCCCATACCCAAAATGAAGTTTTTTCTCTATGTTTTCCCACCCCACCTCACCCAATTCGCAAAGTCACAATTGGTCACTCAAAGTTACATTTCAGTCACAAATCACAATCACAAATTTCACTGTAACCTCAGCCCAGCCCATCAACTCTACCCCACATGCAAAGTCACATTTGGTCACATAATTTGGTCAAAATTACAAATTTAATTGCAAAACCCAACCACCCACCCCAACCCTAAAGTCACAATTACACAAAGTCAAAGTTGGTCACATAAGGTCATAATTCGATCACACAAAGGCGCGGTTAGGTCAAATGAGGTCACAATTAGGTCACAGTTATAAATTTAACTTAAAAATTCACCCCACCTCACCCCACATGTAAAGACATAGTTGGTCACACAAAGTCACAATTCAGTCACAATTACAAATTTAGTTACAAAATTCACCTCACCTCACCCCACATACAAAGTCACAGCTTGTAGCGACCGAGAATTTCTACGCAATTTAATATTTATATTTAAAGTCTTGAAAATTGTGCCGCTGCAATCTCACTCATTTTAAGTTAACGTCACGACGCGTTCGTCTAGCCAAGTCGAGAAATATCGAATTAATTCAATTTTAAATAAATTCTGAATTTCTAAAATTATATCATTTTTATTTATTTATTTATTTTATTTCTTTCAAACTTGTTTTAAAGCCCAAATCATGTTTAGATCATTTTATCAGATCCATTTCCCAACCTAGTTGTTTCGCGCATATTATTTCTCGATTCCCGTTCTTGTGTATCAAAACCCCATGAAATTTCCCAACATATTCCACCAACCCATACCTCCACCAATTCCAACCCAAACCCCAATCACCACTGCCCCCAACACCACCATTTTCAGCAATCAACCTACCCCCACTGCAACCAACTCCAAACCGCCCCTGTGCAGCACCATTTCAGCATCACCATCACCATCCCGGTCTCCCAAGTCAGCAGAGGTAACGTTCATTTCCTACTTCATCACCACTTCCAGCACACACCTAGGACCGCCATCATCTTCATCATCACCACGGCACCTCCACCACCGTACAACCACCACCAACCGCACAATCCAAACCAAAACACCCACCATTATCCAATATCAACCCGGCCAATCATCATCACCACCAAATACAACCTTTCCCCAACTCCAACCACCAAATACAACCGGCCAATCATCATCACCACCATCAGACCAAGAACCACCACCCCCTGCAGCAGCAGCACCACCAACCAGCAACGAACCACACACACACGCAGCCACCACCTCCATCTTCGCACCCAATGCACCACCCATTTCCACCATCACCACCGGCATCATCATCGCCACCCAGCCACCGATCCCCATCAATCGAACCCAAAGAAAAACCAAATCAAAACCCCAAGAATCAAATAAACCCAGAAACTTACCTCTACCACCGACCTATTCTCCGGAAAATCTCGAATCATGCCACGACTTCGCGTCGGTTCTCGCACCCAATCAGCAACCAATCGTACCCTTTTTTTCGCTACCAATGCCTCCTCTTTGTCGCCGCTACGAGGCGGCGATGATAGCGTCGTAGCATCGCCGGCGTCTGAACCACCATCGCCGGATTTCTCCCTTGCTCCCCGTCTCTACTCTCTGTCTTCGTCTCTCTCTCTCTTCGCACGGTAAGAGACAGAGAGAATGGATATGAATTTGTATATATTAAATTTCCAGAATTTGCTTTTTGGTCCCTAACTTTTAAAGTTATTCATTTCAGTCCCCAAGTTTTAAAAATAATCTAAAACAGCCCCTATAGTTTAAATATTTTTAAATCTTACTTTAAAGTTTCAAAAGTTATTATTTTAACCCTAAGTATCAAACTCATTTCAGTCCCTGTAGATTTAATTCATTTGATTTTAAGTTCAAGTTTTACAAGTTTCTATTTCAGTACCTCAAAGTTTTAAAGTGTTTCAAATCGGTCCCTATAGTTTTTAAAACTTATAATTTCAGCCCCTAAGTTTCGAAACGATTTTAACCCGCCCCTTCACTTTTAAAATCTATTATTTCAGCCTTATAGTAATATTTATTTGAGCTTCGACCCAACTTTTGGAAAATTTACATTGTAGTCCCTCAACTTTCAAAAGTATTCATTTTAGTCCTTGAACTTTCAAATTATTCATTTTAGTCCATCAACTTTCTAATCATCAATTTAAGTCCCCAAATTGTAATATATCATTTTAAACTATAGATTTCAAAAGACTAATTCGACTTGATCTTCTAATTGGCTAGACGAAGCGTACGGAGATTTTAAAGGAGTTAAGTCGTTTCCCGCTCAACTTTGCACTCGTCGGATTTAAGGTAGACTCTTATCTACAAATTTACGTTTTTCAAAAGTGCGCATCAATAATTATTTGATTTATAAGTTTAGCATGTATGATTGTGTTCATGAGAATTACTTGCTTAAATGCATGAGAACTTGAACTTTATGTTCATGAGAATTACTTGCTTAAATGCATGAGAACTTGAACTTTATGTTCATGAGAATTACTTGCTTAAATGCATGAGAACTTGAACTTTATGTTCATGAGAATACTGGTGATCGTTAGACACCTGAGACTTGAATATCATGATTATGTGTTTTAATTTATAACGTTAAATGATTATTATGCGCGAGTCTACTGAGTATTTCCATGAAATGCTCAACCCGTTTTTAAAAATCTTTTACAGATTTCGGAGACGGTGGCGAGTGATGGGCAATGACGAAAAATTACAAATTGATATTTTTAAAAGTCGTGAGCTTTGAAATAATTATTTCATTTTATCAAGAATTGTCATTTTTATAAATTTGTACGAATTTACCTATTCCATTTGAATTATCGCTAAACTTTTATTCAATAAATGCGATATTTAATATTTAATCATTTTCCGCAACAAAAGTTTTATTCAAGAATTAAGAAAAGTGACGTTCCCGGCTCCTCGGAACACGGGGCGTTACAGCTTGGTATCAGAGCCAGTCTGCGTTTCTGTAGACTGGTAAGTTTTCCAAAAGAAATTTTCAAGAAAACGTTTTCCGTTATGTAATTATTAATAAAGATTGCCACTGCCATCATTCGTTCCACCGACTCCGAGGTAAAGAAATATAAGATGTTTAAAGTTATTTCAGTATTTCGAATACTTATTTTACTGATTTATGAGAAAGAATGAAGAGTATTTCGATACTTATGATTTATGAGAAAGAGAAAGAAGATTTATGATGTCGTTATGCTTGTCAAAACTTACTTGCTTAAACGCATGAGAAAGAAGTAAAGACTATGAGTACGACTCGGATAAGGCCCCAGCGAGGGAGCCGGCTCGTTACTAAAGAGAAAGAGATTTTATCTGCAAAAAAAAAAAAAAAAAAAAAAAAATGAGTTTTGAAGCATAACGAGAAATTTTTTTTCAGAAAGAAAAGAAAAGAAAGAGAACGAGTGTTGAGCATAATGGGAATAATATGACTTAAGAATGATTTTATAATAATTTTTGTCCTCGAACTTAGAAATGAAGAACCTTAACTGGACTTTGCATAATTGATTTTAGACATGGCACCAGTTACGAGAAGTCAAAAGAAAGGATTTGACAATATTTTCGGAATATATCAACGAGAGATAGCAAGCCAATTTTATGAAGATGTGATGAGATGTTGAGATTATGAGTAATATGATTTTATTGAGACTTGTATGAGAAGAATTATGAAATTTGAGATTTAAAGTTTTGATTCTAAATTATTGGGAATTAAGAATTGATATAGTGTTTGAGTAAGTGAATTATGTCTCTATGTTGAAGAGAAATTTATTATGAAGTTTGACCTTGTGAAGAAATTTTGGAAATATTGATTTGTGGCATATATTTTATAAGTATGATGAATGAGTGGTCATTTGAGCCAATTAATGTATTGAAGAAGTGATATTGTGATATTGGAAACTGTGATTTGAAATTGTTATGTTGAGGAATGATGAATTGATTTTCTGGGATATTTCGGTAGTATTGAAGTCTGTTGGGATTGTTGTCAATATTTAATCGTGGTGGTCAGATGTGGGATATAACTACAGGTTGTTATTGTTGGTTATGAAGTATACCTACAGGTTGGATAAGTCCATATTACAAGGGAGACTCTGTCCGGAATTTTATCAGTTTGAGTTAAGAGCATGGTATGGTAAAGCAACCAACTAAGAGAATTGAGGTTAGACTTGCAAGTTCATTTACACCACAAGCAAGATTTAGTAAGTGATATAGAGGGATAATGACTCTTGAGATATTTTTGGCTTATTCGAAGCATAATCATTTTGTATTGGAGATAATTATATTGAAATGATCTCCTTGTTGCACAATTTCAAAACAAGATGGTGTATACAACTACTGGGATGTCAAGGTACATTTTGAAAGATGAGTGAAGATAAATATTAGGGTGTTATTGAGAAGAATCTTGATTATTTTGAGAACGAATTGAGTACTAGTTGGAGATGATCACTTGTATTGGAGAATATTATAAATGATGAGGATATATGATAATACTGTTGATTTGTTTTGGAAGTTGATTGGTAGATGATGCGTAAGATTTGGTTGTTTACAAGTAATAAGATTATTTGGAAAAGTCAGTTATCATGAATGAGAGATACTGGAAGTATTTTACAGTGAGATGCCCTTAAAGGTATCGAGATTTGTTATAGTGAGAAATTGGGTACATATGATCGAATGTTTGAGATTATGTGAGACAATGATGATGGTCATAAGGTCGTTTGAATATTAAGGGTGCAATAGATGATTATAAGGAGTAATGTGATGATGAGAACTGAAGGTGACGATGTATTGAGATTATGAAGTAAGTTGACTTTTCATGAATCAGTTATGCTATATTTGGTTCTAAGTAGAATTCGAAGAAAGGTGATTATCAGCCATGGAAATGAATCAGGGTTTCCTCGTAATGTGAACGATTCACGGATATACAATAAGTTTTCATTTATGATATTAGAAGATCATGAGAGAAAATTGTTAGAAGAAAGTGATGACAGAAATTTTATCAGGTCCTAAATTTGCTCAAGTATTGCAGAAGTAATGCATTGGAACGGAGGAAAGTTTATGATAAGATCCTACCTGGAAATTTTGGAAAGAGTTACTAAGGGTATCTTGGTTCGAAAATAAGAAATGTAATTTTATGTAATTGTCCGTGTGGAAATGAGGATCAGACTTCACAGTAATGCCTTATTACGGAGTAGTGTGCAGAAATAGTGACTTATGGCAGAATCCAAGGTTTATTTAGTTTAAGAGATTGATATATAATCTTAGTGAGCAGATTGACGTACAAGGTTCACGTGATAGAGATGATGGTTATTATATTGAAATCTTAGAGAGATTGATATGATTATTTGAGGTCATATGATGCGACGATAAGTGACATGTTACATGATTACTACAAGATATGGTGACTAGACGGGTAATAGATGTTATGGTTATCCCGCGAAGGATTGTGTGAATATATGGAGTCAATTGATCTCATTTTGATGGGTTATTGCATTATGGTGAAATATTACCTACGATTAAGAATCTTCATTTTGAGTCATAAGATATAGAGATTTATTTAAGATTTTGGTTATGCAGTTCTGATTACTTGTTACCAGTTGTACTTTTGATGTGAGTAAGATATTTTACTACAATGATGGAAAACTCGAGATGATCAGTTGCGTGACTTTTTCTTATAATAGAATTGTATCTTTGGGTTAAGTAAACTTGATGAGGAATCTTATATGGTTCGCAGAAGTCTTATTTATTGGTGATAGATTTAATCAGAGTATTGTTCATAGTGTGACATGAATTGAAGTTGGAGAAGAGGAGAAATTGTATATGGAACTTCAGATTGGGAAGTAAGTGAGGTTTCTTAAGTTGAGAATATCAGATTTGATTCTTATGATGATACGTTAAGTACCTTTGTCCTCAGCTAGAATGAGTATGTGATATCAAGTACTTGATACATGATTTAAAAGTATGGATTAAAGAATTTAAGTTGAAATTTCTTCAATTTCGAAAAGGAAGGTTCAGTCGAGTTTGGAAATGATTACGTTTGTAAATCTTTTTCAGAAAGATTCTGCCAAGTTTGAGTTTGTACCCAAATGTTTTGGAATTGATACCGCGTTTCTATGTTTTGGGTGATAAGGTATTATTCTTGATCAATCTTCTTGGTTTCTAGTTTAAGCATTTGAATAATTGATGGTTATATCGTGGATTCGATATCAGTATAGATTCTGGAAAGTTTGGGAATAGAAGGTTAATGAATGAGTTAATAAGTTGGATAATGACGGATGATTGATTGAGTTCTACTCAATAGCTATCGAGCGTATTTTCGCATAGCTTCGTATGAGGTACAGATATATGTTAGAGAGGTTGTCCGATTTCATGTATTGTTAGTGTTCATTTTTCGGATAGAGATTCGAGATTTACTTCGAGATTTGGAACAGTTTACATGTGGCAATGGGTACTAAATTATACCATCTCCAGATTCAGACATTGAAAGATATGTTTATGGCATGTGTTCTAGACCCAAATGGTAAATGAGAGACACGTTTTTCCATTAGTAGAATTTGCTTACAATAACAGTTTTCGGGCTACCATTGTTATGTCACCAAACGAAGCACAGTATGGGTGAAGATGTCGATCGCCAATCTATTGGGATAAAGTTAATGAGAAGAAATCATTGGGTTCAGTATTAATTGAGAAGAACAGTTGATGCTATTGAGAAAGATCAGAGTACGAATTAAAGCTGCCCAAGATAGACAGATAGTTATGCCGATCAAAGAAGAGACTTAATGTTTGAGATCAGAGAGAAAGTGTCCTTGAAAGTAACTCCTATGAAGGGTACTTTTGCTTCGGCAAGGAAGAGAAATTTAGGTCTTGTTTTGTCGGACCATTTGAAATACTAGAGAAGTGGATAATGTGACTTATTATTTGGCTTTGCCACCAGAACTTGCAGTTGTTCACAATATTTTTCATGTTTCTCTGTTGAGAAAGTATGTTCATAATTCTAGTCATGTGGTGAATTATCAGTCTCTTGCAGTTCAGAAAGATTTGACTTATAGAGAGGCACCTATATGCATAGTAGAGAGAAGAAGTCCATGTCTTAAGAAGCAAAGAGATTCCTTTAGTCAAAGTCCAGTGGGGTAGACACAATAATGATGAAGTTACTTGGGAAATGAAGAAGAGATCCTAGCCAAGTATCCAGAAAGAATAGATCAAGAAAGTTTAATTTCGAGGACGAAATTATTTTAAGGGGGTAAGGTTGTAGCGACCGAGAATTTCTACGCAATTTAATATTTATATTTAAAGTCTTGAAAATTGTGCCGCTGCAATCTCACTCATTTTAAGTTAACGTCACGACGCGTTCGTCTAGCCAAGTCGAGAAATATCGAATTAATTCAATTTTAAATAAATTCTGAATTTCTAAAATTATATCATTTTTATTTATTTATTTATTTTATTTCTTTCAAACTTGTTTTAAAGCCCAAATCATGTTTAGATCATTTTATCAGATCCATTTCCCAACCTAGTTGTTTCGCGCATATTATTTCTCGATTCCCGTTCTTGTGTATCAAAACCCCATGAAATTTCCCAACATATTCCACCAACCCATACCTCCACCAATTCCAACCCAAACCCCAATCACCACTGCCCCCAACACCACCATTTTCAGCAATCAACCTACCCCCACTGCAACCAACTCCAAACCGCCCCTGTGCAGCACCATTTCAGCATCACCATCACCATCCCGGTCTCCCAAGTCAGCAGAGGTAACGTTCATTTCCTACTTCATCACCACTTCCAGCACACACCTAGGACCGCCATCATCTTCATCATCACCACGGCACCTCCACCACCGTACAACCACCACCAACCGCACAATCCAAACCAAAACACCCACCATTATCCAATATCAACCCGGCCAATCATCATCACCACCAAATACAACCTTTCCCCAACTCCAACCACCAAATACAACCGGCCAATCATCATCACCACCATCAGACCAAGAACCACCACCCCCTGCAGCAGCAGCACCACCAACCAGCAACGAACCACACACACACGCAGCCACCACCTCCATCTTCGCACCCAATGCACCACCCATTTCCACCATCACCACCGGCATCATCATCGCCACCCAGCCACCGATCCCCATCAATCGAACCCAAAGAAAAACCAAATCAAAACCCCAAGAATCAAATAAACCCAGAAACTTACCTCTACCACCGACCTATTCTCCGGAAAATCTCGAATCATGCCACGACTTCGCGTCGGTTCTCGCACCCAATCAGCAACCAATCGTACCCTTTTTTTCGCTACCAATGCCTCCTCTTTGTCGCCGCTACGAGGCGGCGATGATAGCGTCGTAGCATCGCCGGCGTCTGAACCACCATCGCCGGATTTCTCCCTTGCTCCCCGTCTCTACTCTCTGTCTTCGTCTCTCTCTCTCTTCGCACGGTAAGAGACAGAGAGAATGGATATGAATTTGTATATATTAAATTTCCAGAATTTGCTTTTTGGTCCCTAACTTTTAAAGTTATTCATTTCAGTCCCCAAGTTTTAAAAATAATCTAAAACAGCCCCTATAGTTTAAATATTTTTAAATCTTACTTTAAAGTTTCAAAAGTTATTATTTTAACCCTAAGTATCAAACTCATTTCAGTCCCTGTAGATTTAATTCATTTGATTTTAAGTTCAAGTTTTACAAGTTTCTATTTCAGTACCTCAAAGTTTTAAAGTGTTTCAAATCGGTCCCTATAGTTTTTAAAACTTATAATTTCAGCCCCTAAGTTTCGAAACGATTTTAACCCGCCCCTTCATTTTTAAAATCTATTATTTCAGCCTTATAGTAATATTTATTTGAGCTTCGACCCAACTTTTGGAAAATTTACATTGTAGTCCCTCAACTTTCAAAAGTATTCATTTTAGTCCTTGAACTTTCAAATTATTCATTTTAGTCCATCAACTTTCTAATCATCAATTTAAGTCCCCAAATTGTAATATATCATTTTAAACTATAGATTTCAAAAGACTAATTCGACTTGATCTTCTAATTGGCTAGACGAAGCGTACGGAGATTTTAAAGGAGTTAAGTCGTTTCCCGCTCAACTTTGCACTCGTCGGATTTAAGGTAGACTCTTATCTACAAATTTACGTTTTTCAAAAGTGCGCATCAATAATTATTTGATTTATAAGTTTAGCATGTATGATTGTGTTCATGAGAATTACTTGCTTAAATGCATGAGAACTTGAACTTTATGTTCATGAGAATTACTTGCTTAAATGCATGAGAACTTGAACTTTATGTTCATGAGAATTACTTGCTTAAATGCATGAGAACTTGAACTTTATGTTCATGAGAATACTGGTGATCGTTAGACACCTGAGACTTGAATATCATGATTATGTGTTTTAATTTATAACGTTAAATGATTATTATGCGCGAGTCTACTGAGTATTTCCATGAAATGCTCAACCCGTTTTTAAAAATCTTTTACAGATTTCGGAGACGGTGGCGAGTGATGGGCAATGACGAAAAATTACAAATTGATATTTTTAAAAGTCGTGAGCTTTGAAATAATTATTTCATTTTATCAAGAATTGTCATTTTTATAAATTTGTACGAATTTACCTATTCCATTTGAATTATCGCTAAACTTTTATTCAATAAATGCGATATTTAATATTTAATCATTTTCCGCAACAAAAGTTTTATTCAAGAATTAAGAAAAGTGACGTTCCCGGCTCCTCGGAACACGGGGCGTTACACAGCTGCTCACACAAAGTCATATCTGGTCACATGAGGTCACAATTAAAAATTTAGTTGCAAAACCCCACTCACCCACCCATCCACCCCTAAATTCACAATTGGTCACACAAGGTCACAATTACAAATTTAGTTGCAAAATCCCACCCACCCCACCTCCAAGGTCACAGTTGGTCACACATTGTCATAGTTGGTGCTCACATAAGGTCACAGTTCGGTCACATAAAATCACAGTTCGGTCACACAAAGTCACAGGTAGGTTACAGTTCGGTCACATAAAGTCCTAGTTTGGTCAAAGTTCATTCTCACGAAGTCACAGCTCGGTCATACATAATCATATTTGACACAATTGTAGGTCACATCATGTCCTCGTCCAATAGTCACACAAAGTCACAATTGATCACAATCTCTAATATAATTAGTCGCAATCATCAATAATTGATCACATATTATTTGTTCATTGTCACAACTTACCTGTTCTTAATCACAATTAGTCAATATTTCTTATCACAATTATTCAATAATTGATCGCAATTATCTATAATTGGTAACATATTATTTATTTATTGGTCACAATTTACTCGTTTTCTTGATCACATCTCGCATCTATCAAGTCACACGAAATTACAATTAATCAATATTTTGATCATATTTAGTTAATAATTGATCACATCCCATACTTGTCACAAGTCGCACAAAGTCACAATTAATCAATATTTTGATCACAATTACCTAATAATTGGTCACGTACTATTTAGTATTCAAGTCATCAACCCTCCACCCTATCCCAACCCCAACCCCAACCCCAAGCCCACACCCACGCCCACCACCACCACCACCAATCCCATACCACACCACACCACACCACCCCCTCCACCTAAATTTTACCATCCTGCAATGGTGCTACCATAGCACAACCACCATCGGTTATTTAGCATAATCACCAGCACCACCACACCCCAACACGGCCACCAGCAGCCACCGCCTTATCCTACCACTGTAAACACAGACAAAGCTACACCGCACACAGTCGCAACCATGGACACCCTACCACCACCGCTCCACATAGGAAAAACTTTCAAAATCTCGCACTACAATCGGCACCCAACTGCACCGATTGCACCACCGCCTGTACCCAACACACTTATATCCAATGCAGGTCCACCGCCTGCACTAGCACCACCGCCTGAGATGGAGATGTCGTTGGTTGAGGCTTCCAGCGATGAGTTCATAGCTGCTACATCCAGAAGGCATCTCGCCGATTGTGGAACGTGCGAAGCGAGATGGTAGAGAGGGAGAGCTTGTTGGTTATTGGGTCATGTGTGATAGATGAGTCTGGAAAAGTTTAAACCTTATAGATCTGAGGCTGCAGCTGTGAGATCGCCGCTGCTACACTGAAACTTCAATTTCAGATTTCGGTAAAATCGAACTTCGATCTAACGACGACCATGGATCTGAGTTTGCGATGAGGAACTTCTTCGATTGATGAAAGTAGCGGAGCCATTGCTTCCATTGAGCAATAACGAGATGTCGGAGGGAGAGGATGTCCGACAGGCTCGGGGTGATGGGGGACAGAAACTCCGGCATGGTGGTGGCCGAATAACCTTGGATTGAAGCAGTCACAGAGAGAGAGAGAGAGAGAGAGAGAGAGAGAGAGAGAGAGAGAGAGAGAGAGAGAGAGAGAGAGAGAGAGAGAGAGAGAGAGAGAGAGAGAGAGAGTTTGTGTTTGATGAAATAATTTTGTAATTATTTAGGATTTGATTCGTGTATAAAATGTTTATTAATAGCTATTAATTAGTAATTAGGACCTGATTTTTGTAAATGTAAAACTCAGAACTTATTATTACAAAGTGATCTTTAAAAGAAGGGATTCATGTAATTTTCCCTAATATACTTAAGATTAAGAATTGATGATTTTATTTTTATTTGTTTTGTTCTGATTCTTAGTTCTGGTTTTTGTTCTAATTTTAAACTAAAAATCGGAACCAGAACTGGAACCGATGATTCTTGATTTTTAGAACTAGAACCATTTAAAATTTTGATAGAACTAAACCGAATTGGGACCAAATTGCTGGTTCCGTTTTTTTGCCCAACCCTAGTAAGGTTCAACGATTTGGGTATGGTAAATTAATACCTGATTTAGCAAATTACTTTATAATTAACTGATTTTAAAATTTTAAAATTTATAAGTATGACCAAGCCTAATTAACCCTAATAGGAACGAGCCTAAGTGTGTTGTTATGAACTTCTTGTCACATTGCTTCATTCCATTACATTTTTGAGAGATTGAAAGACAGAGTTAGACATTTTAGGTTTGATCATGATCATATTAAAAAAACATTTAAAATTGATCATAAAAATTAAATAAACAAAAAATTATGCAAAGATAATTGTGTGTGTGGGGGGGGGGGGGGGGGTCGTGGACCCCGCCAGGACCCCATGGCTCCGTTCATGAGATTGAAACAAGAACCCATCTTCTCGCGCATTGGTACATTACATCTTGATATCTTCCCATTTTTTTCTAAAAAGTGAGGTGACATAAAAAAATGTGTTGAAAAATAAATCAAAGAAAACAATTCCAAGATAGCACATCTCCACTCAATAGAAATCTTCCAAATCTGTATGCCAAAGGAGAAATACAAAGAACTTCTCGACATATTCTTTCGCAAAAGTTACATTTTCATAATTTTAATTATACTCAAAATGTCATCAATTATATCATATTATAGATTTATCATCATCAAAGTTGGATTTTTAGTAGCATCAGATTTTTAAATTTAACTTCAGAGCTATTTTAACGATTAAATGATTTACTTTTTACTGAAACAAGAGTCAAAATATAAATTTTTTATATTTGAGAATTTTATGGTAGTTCCAAACCTTTGGAAATGTGCATACGGATCCCCAACTAAACTTGCAATTACCTATTGGGCCAAAGCTCTTTTGTTTTTTGTTTTTGTTTTTTTTTTGATAAGAAACCGCAGATTTTATTAATGGTAAAATAAATGTATGTTACACAAAGAAATAGAATGGATGAGTTATCCACAAAACGAAAAACTAGTAGCCTCATATGGGACAAAAAATAATTATAAAATCATTTGTGACTACTAGAATCAATGGTATCAAAAAAAACTATTGGGATCCAAGCAAAATAAAAACTTCTCCAAAGGACTGATAATTCCAGTTGCTCGTGCCCACAAACTTGTGAGAAAAATGATGCTATCCCATGAATCTTCAATGGATCGCTCGGTATTATCAAAAATTCTTCTATTCCTCTCTATCCATATCATCCAAGCCGATGCCATCACAGCCATCTTCCAGATCTCCTTTACCTTCTTTTTATTATCCCCAAAACATCATTTAATAAGTATCAAGTCTACCCAACAATTTGGTAATACACCTATTTCATCAAACACTCTCAAAATCCTTCCCCAAAGCTCTTTTGAATCATGCATTTTTGATATGTTAAACTAAACCATACTCGAAGAGATTCATGAATATCAAGAAATTAAACATTTTGTTAATAAGTACACACTGCTTGACATAAAACCCACTAATTTGTTAGACCATTAAGACCAAGCGATGGGATGAATAATTCGACTCGTCTATGTCCACGAGTCCAGATTATGAATGCTCTGCAATTATTTGGTAAAATCCTACGAGAAACCAATGATAATTTATGGAAAGAAAACTTTTTGAAAGCATACCACTTGCATGGAATTATATGATTCTCCCTCCAAACGAAGGATTGCCTGTTGATTTAATCATGAACATCCTTTGACAGCCTTTACTTTTGAGCCTTAATTTCAAGCTCCTTTCACCTGGAAATTAGTAAATAAGCTAAGAAAAAGATAATCACTTCATCAAAAGAAAGCTATTTACAATAAGCAAATTAAATATTGTGGGTTTTCAAAACAAGGAATAAAGACATGAGACCCTTCCCAAGAGAGATGAAGCGAAAAGAAAGAATCATTGGTTACTGAAACACTCAAACAAGTTCACTCACCATCTATAGATATTTGTTTCGAAAAACCAAGCCTATGTTTGACTATCATTTTTCCAAAACCTCTTTTTCTCATACTCATTTTCAACCACACATCCTACACATAAACCCATAACTTTTTCCTACTTTTTAACCACATATTTTCCAAAAAATCACAATTCAAAACATCATTTTCTCATTATAATGTACATCATAAAAGGGCTAAATAGCGAGAGCTTAAAAAATTCTTCTTTTCTTTCAGCCTTTCTTTGATGTAAATCATTTGGTAAAAAAAAATGTTTTGAATAGTGATTTATGTGATATTGTGTATTTGAAAATGAAAGAAAAGTTACGAGTTTGTGTGTAGAATATTTTATTGTTAAAATATGGTTAAAACTGAGTACAGTAGAAAAAATGAGTTATTTTTAATGTTTGATAATCAAACAGAGGCTTACCCTTACCTCTAAAACAATAAATTAACTTTTTCTTTTCTCATGATATATAAGCAGCATCATGAATAACATTAATTATATAAAAAGAAAGGGCAGGAATACCTGTGGGTATCACAACTCTGTTTTGATCTTCACCAACCTGAAAGGAGCTAAATCAGAATTCCAGGCTTGTGACTTTCATCATGCAAATCTTATAAGAATTCTTGGAACCCCTCAGTTAGATTTAATTTGATACAATTTTCAGATACCATCTAAATGCCATGCATCGGGCCCTTGATGCATTTAAGGAAAGGTCACGCGTGATCTTCCTATTTCACCACTAACATTACCAACCACTCAAATAAGGCTCTTCAGTAGAACTAAATCCCAAATGTCCCATTATAAAGATTGCCTGAACTTGGCATGCAGATCTTTGAATCTTCATGTCCACTGTAGAGACTATTATATCCCAATCTCTCATTCCTGAGTAGATCTGCCATACCCAATTTATTTCCACCCTGCACCTCATTCCACCCATCCCATTGACCATTGGACGCTACTGCATTTCTGGACCGAGGGATAGTGAATTGAGAAAATGGAGACAGATTGTTGACTAATCTTTGCTCCATTAACCCGGAAGGAATTCCATAAGCATTCCCAAGTGAGGAAAAACCAACCCCAACATCAGCAAATCTCTGGTTCTGATGCAGAGGAAGAGATCTTTGTAACAAAGATTGCAGTCTTGCCTCTTCAAATGTGACTTGTGGAGAAAATTTTGATCTCATGTCTAAGCTTGGACCATTCGGACCGCTTGGCAGCATCCCCTTCCCAACTGCCAAAATTGCAGGATCCATAAACTCAATGTCTCCATTATTGATTGTATGACCGCTTGGTGGTGCTTGATACTGATTCCTTAACAAAGAAGCGTCAAGACCATGATTTCCTGCAGAATAAAAAAAATAAATAAAAAAAATAAAAATCATTATGCAATATCCAATGAAAGTAAACCTAAAAATAAGAAGAGGATCTACATAAATTTACCAACTTGAGCATGTGTCCCAAATCTGCTCTGCCCTCTCATAGTCTCATTATAAGTGAAGCCTGGGGGAGGTGTCCTGCTTGGAACCGAAAACCCTGGGGGAGCAGATATTTGAGGTTTTGAAACTGTTTCAAGACGAGAGGAAAATAACGTTTGAGATGGAGGAATTAAATAACTGAATCGTGAGGAAAATATGAAGGGGAAAAAGATTGCCTCTATATTATGGGGTTCTTCTATTCCAAACAAACAATTCAATGATAAGCAATGCTCAAACCCAAAGTGATCTAAATAACGAAATAAATGGATAACCAAGATCTATATTTGTAGCTCCAAAAGTGGCTGGTCAGTATACTGAGCGGCAAAACATGCAGTGAACAGATTCACAAGCAGATAAAGGAAACACGAATTGAAATGCACGTGAACAAGCATTACCATTAAATCTAAATGATGTAGCAACTATGTTTCCAGAGAACATGATTCTAAATGAATGTTTCAATGTATAAGGAGACAATTTTCAAGACAAAAGGTATTGAAAATAACTAAAGATCCAAAGAAAAAGATAACCAAGTGAAAGAAATAAAAATAAAGGATAACTCACCCAATATCTTGTTATAAGATAAATTAGAATTACTGCTGGAAAAAATACCTGATTCCACACCATTAAATGATGAGAAACCATTGGAGTTCACAAAATTCTCAACATGGAAGTTCTTGGTGGTAAAATCATGTATAAAAGGGAGCTGTTTTAAAGGATTGCTTGACAGAATTGATAGATGGTTCAAACTTAGATACTTGGCTCATGGGTTCCTCCTCTCTAGCAAAAGAAAACCTTGATTGATTGCTACTCTGAACTTTCAACGCACTTGGCATTCCAAATGATGCTTGCTGCTTATCCGTTTCTCCCAACAACTTAGCAAGGTTCTGAGGAGAAGTCATCGGCTCATCCCACGAGTCAAAGTCTAGTGACAAGATATTATATATTATTCTGCTCTCCCTACTATCATCTGCAGCATCACAGCCTCCACTGGCTACTTCCCTTTCAAATCTTTCTAAAAGCAACCCATTATCCTTGTTTTGAGACAAATGAGAATATTCATCATTATTAACAAACTCAGAAGAAGTATTGATCAGATTATTAGGATTTCCACTAGAAATAATCGGACCACCCAAAGCTGGACCTATCAAATTGTCTATTCTATTCACAAGTTTCCCATGCACATCAACACTGATTGCACCATCCGAAATATTATGCGGTGAAAAATGAAAATCAGAATGCTTTGAAAGACTAGAAGTGTGTGAAATATCTGGGACATGCCTTCTATTAGCAGCAACCTCAGGATCCTGCAGTCTTTTGCTATCAAAAGATAACAAATCAGCTAGAATCTCATGTGAGTCAAATTGCAGGACTTCTGTCTGCATACCTGATCTCGGATCTGATGGGATATTTGCGACACAAACCTCATCAGTCGAATTTGCAGATTTTCCAGACAGCTGAGAAGCCAATGGTTCACTGAAGTGCTCAGCGTAGCCATTCTGCAATTGTCGATGCCTGGTAATGCTTGTTGACATAATATTAGAAGATACATTCTCAATGTGTCCATCTGTGGCGTCCAAGGAACCTTTATCCAAAGCAGGTCCACAAGATTTCAGGGATAGATCAAATAACTCAGCAGTAATGTGTAAATTGCTGGCACATCTACCCTTATCCTTGTACATAGGTTGGCCATGTAGCTGCCTGTTTATGGGTGAAGTAACAGGAAGTGTAGATGTGGAAAATCTCTTAGAATCAGTATTTATTCTATCAATTGTGAATTCAATTTTTACAGGTTCTACATTATCCAGTTTGCTATTTTGTTGAGTTGTGCTGCTTTCTTCACGGGGATCAAACTTCTTTCCAGTATCACTATGCAAAGTAGAAACCTGACTTGGGCTTGCAACTGAGGTAGAAAATGTCACTGGAACATTGCACCCATCAAGTTTCTGCTTAAGTGTTCCAGTGGAACATGGTATACTTGTGGACGTGGGACTATTGGAAGCGCGAATTCCCCTAGTCGAACCAATTGAAAGATGAGAAACTGTATTGAATATAAGTTATAGAGATATATCAGCAGATGACGTACCACAAGGCTCCAGCAGGAAGAGAAGTGGATCCACTATTGGGGGCGGAAGCTCTAACACTGCTCACTGAATACTGCTAACCAAGTAAGAAACCACGTTATTATGGAAACATCAGTGTATTTCAGCAGTGATCAGTGATCACCATTCAAATCAGAATAGCCATGAAAACAAGGCAAATTAAGTGCTTGTTTGGCCAAGCTTTAAAGTGCTTATAAGCAATGGATCCCTAGAAATATGTGAAAGACTACATAAAAGTTGTTGGTCCTAAGAATGTGTTTAAAAATAGAGTTTCACTGGCTTATAAACAATTATAAGGTTTTCCAAACATGTACTAATCTCAACTTATTAGTATCAAAATTATTTATTAAATGCATTATTTACGTAATAGAGATGTTTTAATGACAAACTTACACTTATATATCCAAGAACTGATTTGGAGAGTCTTCTCAAAGTTGACAGTAGCATATTCATGGGAAATAACAGAAAGGTGAACAAGATGCTCAGGAAAGAGAGAGAAGAAATCTTACATTAGTACAAGTAGCAGTTTTACTTGAAGGCTTTCCTGAAGAAGCAGAGATGTTATTGAAGTACTCATCCACTGGTGGTGGTAACATACTCCTTTGCAATCATTAAGTTAATTCGCTATTCGACAAATGGTCACAGGACACAACAAAAAGTTCCATCCAAGAGCTAGAATATATTGAATGATCAACATAGGAATATCTGATCATCAAAAGTTCCAAAATAAGCCTAAACTTGAAGAAAATAAATCAGGTGGGGCCAAAGACGCCATAAAACGGATGTACTGTAAAAGCATCTTCTGTAAATAGATGTGTGTATAAATAAAAAATTGTACTACTTCAGTCTTTACAAGGAAAAATTGCCTCAGAACTTCAAATCTTAGTTTACATAATAATGTCACACTCATGTCACTTGAGACACGTGTGCTAGTTCCACAAACCAAATATTATGATCTCAAAGGATTAATTCCATGAGAAAACACTTCACCATGTCAATTATTTAAATTACCAAAAAAAACTAAACTATTTTAATATAAAGTAAATAAAAAACTAAAGATCCAATATGACTCTCAATTACAAAAACTAAAATTTACTAGGTCAGTTTCCACCAACTCCACTATTTCGATTTAACTTAAATAAAAACTTAAAACATCCAGAATGTCTCGATTACAAAAACTAAATTTTACTAGATCGCTTTGCAAAAATATTTTGATAATTATAAAGGCTAGCTACCTAATTAAAATCTGCAGGTCATTGTTTTTGAAGTAAGAAAGCACCAAAAACATTTAACAGCTGTTTTCCAAGTATACAGGACATGCATCGGAAATATGAAACATTTCCTAGTTTCATCACCAATGATCAGGATGAAACAGTCAAAAAACACTAACAGAAGTACCAGCCAATAGGGTGAGCAACTTGTGCAATAAATTTTATTTGTTAATTAGAAAACTTTTATTGAGTACGTAGAAAATATATATAGCATTGAAAAAATCAACCAAATAAAAGATGGTACCAGAAAATGTTAGCTGTCTTGAGAAAAAATCAGAAAGATTCAAATAAGTAGTAGAAGGTGAGGAAGTGAGACACGCCTGTTCCAGCTTAACTAGTAAGCAACTCAAGATTATGATAGCCGTGAATTTTGATTGTTCAGATACCAAACAGATGAGTTCACATCCAGTCTACTAAGATAACAAGAACTCTACGATACATGAACCCTCACACAAGTCGCATAATAAATCTAGTAGGAGATCAAAAATAACTAGGCTGGAATTTACCCTCACGTGGCCACACAGAAGGAAGACCACACGGGAAATAACAGAAAGGTGAACAAGATGCTCAGGAAAGAGGGAGAAGAAATCTTACATTAGTACAAATAGCAGTTTTACTTGAAGGCTTTCCTGAAGAAGCAGAGCTGTTATTGAAGTACTCATCTACTGGTGGTGGTAACATATTTCCCAAACGGCGTTGCATACTATTTGCAGCATCAGTGATATGTTGAACTCTACTCTGCAATCATTAAGTTAATTCACTATTCGACAAATGGTCACAGGACACAACAAAAAGTTCCAACCAAGAATATATTGAATGATCAACATAGGAATATCTGATCATCAAAAGTTCCAAAATAAGCCTAAACCTGAGGAAAAGAAATCAGGTGGGGCCAAAGACGCCATAAAACTGATGTACTGTAAAAGCATCTTCTGCAAATAGATGTGTGTATAAATAAAAAATTGTACTACTTCAGTATTTACAAGGAAAAATAGCCTCAGAACTTCAAATCTCAGTTTACATAATAATGTCAACACTCATGTCACTTGAGACACGTGCCAGTTCCACAAACCAAATATTATGATCACAAAGGATTAATTCCATGAGAAAACACTTCACCATGTCAATTATTTAAATTACCAAAAAAAAATCAACTATTTTAATATAAATTAAATAAAAAACTAAATATCCAATACGACTCTCAATTACAAAAACTAAGGCCCCGTTTTCTTTATCGTTTTCCAGCCGTTTTTCGTTTTCTGTCTTTGAAAATGCGGAAAAAGCGTTCTTTTACTCTGTCTTAAGGAAAAAAATATTCGAAAACATTTTCCAAAATTAATAAAGAAAGTGAAAAACGTGGAAATGTTGTTTTCCACGTTTTCCATGCAATAATCAGCAAAGGTGAAAAAGTGGATTTTCTGTCCAAATTTTTTTTAAAAAAAATATAAAATAAAATAAAACTAAAACCTAACAAAGGAACCGCAGCCTTCAATCCTTTTCATCACTTAAGCCTCACCAGTCACCATCTCTCTGCGTCCCTCACTCAAAGACGACCGGCCACCACCACTGCCCACCACCAGCACTTCCCCGGTAAGTAAATATTTTCCTATTTTTTTCTTCAATGGATAAGGAAATAGCCACCAAACAAAAGAAAAAATGTTTATATCATCCCACCCCATTATTATTACCACACAAAACGGATTTAACATCATGTTTATTCAATTTCTCTGTAGGAAATCTGTGATGTTGAATAATTTCTGTCAGATCCCCAAATTCAGCTACTGTTTCGTTTATTTTTCATCAATTTTTTTTCCTCTGATTTTGAATCAGTTTTGTCAATGTAGATATAAGGCATTATTGAGGAAAAAATAATAATTATGCTATGTTCAGCTATTGTGTTCGTTTTTTTTTTTTTTGCTGATTTTGAATCAATTTTGTCAATGTAGCTATAAGAAATGTTTTGGAGGTTGTACTATTAGTTAATTAATTCTTGAGGAAAAAATACTATGTTTCAGCGTTTTTTTTTTTCCGTCAAATTTTTTTTTTTTTTTTTAATCATTTTTGTCAATGTAGCTATAAGAAATGTTGTGGTGGTTATACTATTAGTTAATTAATTCTTGAGGAAAAAATACTACGTTTCAGAAAGATAAGAAGGACTCAATTCTTGATTATGGATTAATAGACATTAGAAGAATTAGTCATACCCGGCACCAAAGCGTGCAAGCTGCCCTGCCAAATTATAATGTATTAACTTCATGATTTACAATTCAAAACTAAATTTGCTACACTAAAAACTAAAATTAAGCTGTTAGTAGATGTAAACAAACCATATAGTGAAATGAATTCCGGAGGAACAAGAAATGATAATATGATCAGTGTGACCTTCATCACAATCTTGGCAGACCGCCATCCAGAGTGCCAACATTCTCTAAGATCATCTAGCTTTGAAGTACCAGCTGTTGAAAGAAACATTGCAAAATAGAATGTCTATATAATGTCAAGGCTTACATCAATTAGGCTGTGTTAGGTATGAATTGATTGATTTATGTTTTTGAGGTGAAATGGTTGGTTGAGAAATGAACAGAAAATGTATGTGGTTAAATTGATCACTTCTTTCATATGAATTTTAACATAATTTTGAGGCTCTAGGATTTTGGTGTTCACCCATATACGAGTACGTTCTCTACTGAAGTTATAGAGTGGGTTAGATGTTAATGTCCTGAAAAGTCTAGTTGTGGCAAGTACTTGAAGGCTGGAAGTCACATTTGAGTTTTTGTGAAACAATGAATATAGTATGAATCAATAGAAAGTTTCAACTGAAGTTAAACCTTCTTTATAGACAATATGGGAGGTCAAAGAAATGCTAGGGAATCAACTATGACGTCGACTAATCAAAAAGAGACCGTCTTTATCCAAATATGCTACGATTATGTGAAAGCATGAAAATTACAGTGTTCAACATTTAAGAAGGAGGGTTGGGGCAAGATTAGTGAAGACTTGAAACGCGTCATAAATGAGGAATGTGACATTGCTCAGTTAAAGGGTAAATGGAACCGTCTGCGGACCCTTCATCAGTCATTTTCTGAACTTATTAAGCATACAAGCGTCACATGGGATTCAAATACATGCACAGTAATTGCTCCTGAAGAAGTTTGGCAAGCATTTTTTGCGGTAAATTTTGCTTCACATAATTCTTTGTTTATCATTTAACTTTATTGTTTATCAATTTACGTTACTTGTTTTTTAATATGTATGTATTATTCCATGTGTTTGTTGTTCATTAATACAGAAAAATGCAAAGATTTACAACAAATTTAAGAAAGATGTATGACCACATTATGAGATGCTTGGAGAACTTTTTGGTGGAACCACGACGATTGGAGGATTAGGCACCCCCTCGACTCAGCCTCCCTCTTCGTCTGATGAGGAACGAAAGATGGAGGACGATTTTCTAACAAAGGGCATTCATGTACAAGTGCACAATGTCGAAGAATCAAAAATTGAAAAGCCTACCCGTCGTCGCAAAATACCTAAGATCAGTAAATCAGAGAAGATAGAGGAGGATCTGACGCGTTGGGAGTCTACGATGAGTAAAAGAGATGATGAAAGTGAACTTCGAAAAGCTTACCTAAAAGAGAAGCTTGCAAGATTACAAGGGAAATAATCTCTTGGTACCAGTGACAGTGAAGCAACTAGCCAAGACCCTTTTTCGCAAGCAAAGTGCACGATCATATTAAACAGCATGGAAGAATTGACTGATGAGAAATTCTCTAAAGCTATGACAGCACTCAGAGATCCAGAGTATAGGGTGCAATTTGTGTTGATGCCTGAGAGTAGGAGGAGGGGTGTGTTGGAACTCCTTTAAGAAGTTTCCTATTGTGTTACTTTACTTGACCATGTTACTTTATGTGTACTTGTTCTAGCGATGTTTGTTTTATGTTTTATTGTACTATGGATTTCATGACATTGTGCTGATGCTTTGTATTATCAGTACGCTGTGATGGGTTGTGGATTTGGCAATGTTATTATATATGAACTTGTTGTGTTGTGGTATTTTTAAATTTTATTGGAGGTATTAATAACGTTGCAATTTAGCAGGTTGGATTTAATCTAAGTGCAACGCAAGTGTGCAAGAAATGTCTTGTTCAGGGCAAATTTCGTCCGATGAATCAAGTGAAGAAGATCTTTTTCTCATAGAGGAAGAGCTTGATTCATCCGTAGACATGATAGGATTGCAGATTGTACAATTTAAATCTGAAGGGATTTGAAGGACACCACGAAGAACTTCAGTACTTACTACCGGCTCAAATGGATTTCCAATTCTATGTGGAGGTATGTTACATTATATTTTTTAATGTTCGAGTACAATTCTTTTCACATATAAGTTTAGACCATATTAATTTATGCGCAGATGAATTTTATTTGGTTGATGCTGGATATCCAAATATACCTAGATTTCTTAGCCCATATCGAGGAAGTCGATATCATTTACGCCATTACATAGGAGGAGGAAGGCTGCGTGGAAAAGAAGAGTTGTTCAATTATAAACATTCCTCATGCCGCAATGTGATTGAGCGATGCATTTGAGTCATAAAGACCAGATTTCCTATTTTGAAGTTTATCAGTAATTTTTCACTTATTAGGCAAAGACATATCCCTGCTGCGTGTTGCACAATACATAACTTCATTCTTCGAGAGCACGTACTAGACAAGTTGTTTACAGAATTTTCTCAAGAAAATATGATTTTTGGATGATGAACCCAAATCATGTGAAGCACGTGAACCCATTCAGTTTGGTTTCAACCAGACGGCTCAAATGGCACAAGTGCGAGAACAAATTGCTACCTAAATGTGGAACGATTACTCTAGAAGGGCACCACGACTTTTTGAACTTTTTGGCAGCAACAAATTGTGTAACTAGAGCTAATCCATTTATTTTTGTTGTTCCAAACTCAAATATGACATCTCTATTTCATTTATATTATGTGTATAGTATATGTATGAATGTTGTGTGTGTGTGTGTATTTATTTATTCACAAGAAATATAATTATAATTATACAAAGTGTGTGTTTGATATTATTTAAAAATATTTTTTTTGAAATGAATAGTAATTTTTAGAAGAATGGATGATTCAGATTTGGTTAAAAAGTCAAATATTGTGGATTTCACTTTTAATGAGAATCAAACAATAGCAAAATAGTTTTCTGCAAAATATTCAAACAGAACGTATTTTCCAACTTTTCATTTTCGAAAACAATTTTCAGAAATAACAAACCAAACACGTTTTCAGCAATTTTGAAAACATTCACAGAAAACGGAAAAAAGAAAATATTTTCGAAAATAAAAATAGAAAACGGAAACATAAAGAGAACGTAGCCTAAAATTTACTAGGTCAGTTTCCACCAACTCCACTATTTTGATATAACTTAAATTAAATAAAAACTTAAACCATCCAGAATGTCTCGATTACATAAACTAAAGTTTACATCGCTTTGCAAAAAGATTTTGATAATTATAAAAGCTAGCTACCTAATTAAAATTTGCAGGTCATTATTTTTGAAGCAAGCACCAAAAACATTTAACAGCTGTTTTCCAAGTATACAAGACATGCATCGCAAATAAGAAGCATTTCCTAGTTTCATCACCAATGATCAAGATGAAAACAGTCAAATAACACTAACAGAAGTCCCAGCCAATAAGGTGATCAGCTTGTGCAAGAAATTTTGTTTGTTAATTAGAAAACTTTTATTGAGTACGTAGAAAATATATATAGCATTGAACAAATCAACCAAATAAAAGATGGTACCAGAAAATGTTAGCTGTTTTGAGAAAAAATCATAAAAATTCAAATAAGTAGTAGAAGGTGAGGAAGTGAGACACGCCTGTTCCACTTAACTAGCAAGCAACTCAAGATTATGATAGCCGTGAATTGTGATTGTTCAGATACCAAACTTATGAGGTCACATCCAATCTACTAAGATAACAAGAACTCTACGATACATGAACCCTCACACAAGTCGCACAATAAATTTGGTAGGAGATTTGCATGTTATCTTAAGTATGCTGATAATATTTCATCCTTAGTAAAACTATCTTCTTGCGAACCAATTTCATGCAAATATATACAATCTGGGTTGCTGCAGGGCTGGACAAAAATGTAATTCTAATTTAGGGTATACTACAAACAAATGAACAGCTACATCTACAGCTACAGATAAATATTCGAGTATATGGATAATATGAAAGACCCAATAACCAGTAAGCAATTCTTTGGCCACAATTTTGTTAGGAATCATTCAAAAACCATGCATACCACATTTCTCAGCCACGCATGACAGTACACTAGTACAAAATTATCAAAAAAAAATAACAAATTGCGTCGTTTTCCAAGGAAAATGACGCCTGTAAAAAATGCGGTGGAAAAATTGTAAATAAATGTTTATTAAAGGCGTCGGTTGTTAGGAAACAACCGACGCCAAAGAACCGGCCCAAGTATGGGCGTCGGTTCTTAAAAAGAACCGGCACTTTTTCATAATAGGCGTCGGTTCTTATATAGAACCGACGCCTATACTTGCGCTTTATTTTCCCGCTTTATTTTAGCCATTTCCCGCACCATTTTCAGTTCAACTGAGGTCACTGTTCATACGAGATCCCCAAGTCGCCTCTGAGCGTCAGCTCGTTGGGGAAGAATGGTTTTTAACCACTGGCCTTTCCTCCCCTACCATCAAATCATACATTATTCAAGCTATTTGGCGGATTTTGGAAGATTTCTCACGAATTTCAACTCCTAGGTCTGCCCTAGTGCGCAATTTTGGCTGTTCGAGTTCTTGCTGGAATTTCTCCTTCTTTTCAGCATTTTCTTGCTCCTTGTTCACTGGGCTCTTCTACCCTAGCTTGGAATTGTGGTTTCCTGGATTCTTTTCAGCACTTTGAACGAATTTCGAGAAACCCCATCAACTGGGTTCGGTTTTCTCGCAGGCTACAGCTTGGTGTGGTACTATTCAGCATTATTGTGGTGATTTCTTGCCCAAAAACTACTGGGCTTTCGTCTCCTCAGCTGGAAACGTCTACCCCCTGGTCGAGTGAGTAGGTTATAGCACTGCCATAGCTTCTTTTCTGCAACTTCACTGTTCATACGAGCTCCTTCTTCAGTTTTCAGAATTGTTTTCAGCAAGTGGTGAAGCTTTGGTTATCTCTTCACCCTCCTTGCTGGAATTTTTCTTCAGATAAGGTTAGTGTGGCTTACTTGTGGCCTTGTCGGCCTAATTTAAGCAGCCTTGCCGGCAATTATTAATGTATTGCTTGTTGTGTTGTGATTGGTGGAGTTGGGTTGGTTTGATTGGTGTTGGTTGTTGTTGGTGATTGTGTTTGGGAGGTGTTCTCTCCCATAATGGGGAGGAAGAGAACTAAACAGACATTCAACCCTCTGCCTCTGATGAAGGATTCTGCGCAGACATCTACTGGGCATGATAATGCGGTTATTGAACAGGGTACTGGTCCTAGCAGTGGTTTCCAAGGTGATAATGCGGATTAAAAAATTGTTTTCCACATGCAGCATTAAAAATCATGAATGTTTTTGGGTGATGTGTTGATTGCCCTGAAGAAAGATGCATTTACATGTAAAAATACAAAACATATTAAACGTACTTATATTTTTCCACATGAAGAGCCTTCAGGATATGTTTTTAGGGTGTTTTTGGCATTGTAGATTTAGATTATTCATTTGCTTAATATTGTGTTAATTTTTCTGATGTTTCTAGGATTCAGAGATCATGTTTACTGGATTCATAACTTTTCTGATGCAGAAATAACTGGACGCTTTTGGCACCCTCATTTTTTCCCCTTTTAAATGAGTTTTGAAGGAGTCTTACACTGTGCAACTTTCTCTGATAGAAACTAAGGTGGCGTTCTGTTTGTATTTTATTTTGTATTTTCATTTTCGAAAATGTTTTGTGTTTTGTGTTTTCATTTTTGTTTTTAAATTTGCTGAAAATGCGTTTGGTTTGTCATTTCTGAAAACTGTTTTTGAAAATGAAAAGCTGGAAAACACGTTGTGTTTGAAATTTTGCAGAACACTATTTAAATTGTTTTTAATTAATTTGCTTGCAGAATACTACTAACTCCAACTCAAATTTCCTTTCACAATATACTAAAAATATGGTTACATGCAACACACTAATGTGAGGATTAAGAGTCTATATTAACACAGCTTGATCAGGTTCGGGACTTGAGAAAGCTCTACTTCTATTAAAATCCAAAAAATGCAAGTTCTTTCAAAACCACCAGAATCCATTTATCATTGCATTTTTTGAAATATAACAAGAATTCTCATTTAATTTTTTTTTTTGCAATGTAGATATTGAATTCAATAAAACTTTATTTAAACTAAGTTCCAAGTTAGGATAATTCTCAAAAAAAAAAAAAATTCTTTATTTAGGCTTAGTTCCAAGGTAGGATAATTCTAAAAAAAATAATAAAAAAATAAAAACTTTATATTAAGCTTAGTTCTAAGTTAAGATATTTCTATAAAATTAAAAAAAAAAAAAAAAAAAAAATCCCAAAACGCGTTTTCCGCGTTTTGGACATTTTTTGTCGAAATACACACAAAATGCCCAAAACGATGTTTCAGGCATTTTCCGTTTTGTGTAGAAATTTTTTTTTTGTTTTCCAAAATGCGTTTTCGAAAATGGTAAAGAGAACGCGTTTTTAGCGTTTTCGAAAATAAAAACTGAAAATGACCTCAAAACAGCAAAGAGAACAGGGGCTAAATGTTTCGGCAATGGAATTTGGACTTTTATATAAAACTGCTTTAAATTGGTGTATTAGAGATGGTATTAGTTGGCAAATTTACATATGCGATAACTTTCTTTGCTCTAGGTTTTGATTCTCAAAAATTGTTATTGATCAAATTATGGTAGCATATATCTTTCTGGTATTATTTTTATTCATTTTTTTGTGGGAAGGGGTTTAATAATGCATTGCGTGGATTTCAATCTGGAGAATATCAAATTTGCTACTGAACATCAGGAGGTTATCCAAAATGTTAATTGCAAAGGAGCTGGACAGTGGCCATTGTGTTATCAGATGGATGAAGTGAAAGAGTATATGAGGAACATGAACTGTAAAATTGAGCTGGAAAAGAAATTCACCAACACAGCAGCCTCTTGGTTAGCTAAGGAGGGAGTTGACACTGATACTATCATTTGGTATAATAATAATAAGGATCTTCCTAGACAATTGCAGCAGATTGTGATTATGGAAAAAAGACAAATACCCTACATCATTGATCCAAATTGAAATTGGTTGGAACTTTAGATTCACGCCTAGATCATCAGAAGCTTTCTTGACTTGTATAGGGAGTAAGTACTCCTGATTTATAGCTTTTTTGCATTGGAGTGATTCTCCTTTCATAGCATGCATCTGTTGGGATTCTATTGTTTTTTGTATTTGGCATCACATTTGGAGGCTATGTACATGCCCTCCTCCATTAGGTGTATCATTTTCTTTTTGTTAATAAAAGGGTAGGGGAAGCCAAACCCCCCCACAAGAGAGAAAGGAGAAGGATTAAAACCCACTCCATTACTCTTGAGGGCCTTTTTTTTAAAAATAAAAAATAAAAAATTAATAGTAAAAGGCGTCGGTTGTTCTTGAAAACCGACGCCTTTATGTCACTTAAGGTGTCGGTTTTTGAATAACAACCGACGCCTTAAGTAACTTAAAGGCATCGGTTTTCAAGAACAACCGATGCCTTTTTATAACTTAAGGCGTCGGTTTTTACTTAACAACCGACGCCTTAAGTTATGATAAGGCGTCGGTTTACAACCGACGCCTTAAGTATACACTTTTAGCTTCGCTACTATAGGCGTCTCCTGTACAACCGACGCCTTTTCCGCTTTACAACCAACACCTTTGACTGTTATTGTACTAGTGGTATTTAGTTGTGCCAAAGCAAGCCCTGCAACAATGAATTTCAAATAACTATCCAGTACATCAAAAAAGAGATCATAATAATACACAAAAGTTACCACTCACTTCAAAGAGCTACCCTCCAAAACAAATCCATGTACTGACTGGATACACCGAACTGCTTCCTCTTCGCTCGAATAAGTAATATACCTAGGCCAAACAAACAATTGGAAACAAATAAATGGCAAGCCTACCTAATAAATGCAAAATAATTAATGATAGATCAAAGACCTATTGCAAAATACTTGACACAGGAATGATGAGAAAAGATGTGTCCTCGATGTAATTCTAATCCCCGATGTTCAAAAGTAAGCTCTCCATAAAAATATCAAAAATGTTCATTTTCGTTGTTCAATAAGTGATGCGTGTCGCAATGCACCAAAATAATAAATAATTCCTTACTTGCCAAATATTAATTAATAATGTAGTAGCGAGAGTAAAGGTCGATCCCACGAGGAACGGAAACTAATTTTAGTTGTTCGATCAATTAGAATGGAATGAGGGTTTTGTTGTTTGAATTGGTTGAATGAAAATTATGCATAAAATAAATAATTAAATATGACTAGAGAAATAATATGAGAAGAAATCTTGTTCTCGGGTTCGGTTGTGCCCCCAATTAATGTTATACTTTTCCTTGTAACGTGTTTCTATTCCTAATTCAATTATCAATCATAAATAATCAACAAGCTCTGATTATCTAAATTCTTCCTTATGTGTATTGATTCAAAATAAGCTATTTGAACCAATTCTAGCCATGGACAATCCTAAACAAACTCTTACGATTTAATGCACGACTAGTATGAAAATTTAGAAGAATAGATTGAATTGGATCGTTAATTACACAAGCTCGAATTAATCAATCCAAGTTGAATTATTACTAAACCTGCACGAGATTTATTTGCTACTAAAGTAAAGATTCAATGACAATTACGGATCAAGAATCTAAACATAGCATATTCATGAATCCAAAGATCAATAATCCAATTGGCCAAATTAAACTATTAATCAAATAAACTCAATTGAACATTCAAAACATAATAATCCAACAATTGAAATAAAGGAATAAATTCACGCTACTAATTTGTAGGAAAAGAAAATAACATAATTAAATTGACACAACTTCCCCTTTGAACAAGATATGAAATTTAGCCTAGAATTGTTGTGGTAGATTCTTCAAGTTGCTTCATGAATTCCATTGTTGTTGATATTCTTGCGCTTGAAAATCTCCAACGAATGCTCTATATTTTTCTCTCAATTTTTCTCAATGTCTAGCCTCTTTCACAAATATAAAAGTCTCTTTTTCTTGTCATGAAATTCCCTTTTTATAGCCTCAATTTCGTGCCCTAGCTTTGGGACCAAGAAATCCAAAATTATGGAAAGAATTGAAATATGGAAATTTTTGACTAGAATAGTTATGGCCGTAAGTTTTCCTTTACGGCCGTAAAGGAGTTTCTGCACATTTCTCGCAATTTGAAGTTACGGCCGTAACTTCTTATTTGCGGCCGTAATTTGGGTTCTGCTAATTTTCTTCTTTTGAGGTTTACGGCCGTAATGGATACGTCTTATGGCCGTAACATCTTTTCTGCTTATTTTTTTCCTATTTCAACATGCGCTTACGGCCGTAAATATTTTTCTTGCGGCCGTAAATCTTATTTGCACCTAAGTCCCCAAACTTCAGTTTTTAGTGCAATTTGGTCCTTTTTTCTTCTTTTCTCTTCTTTTATGATCCTATACAATATAAAACATAAAATGCATTAATAATACTTAGATAGAATCACATTATGGCATATTCAAGGATATAAGTATATAAAATAAACGTTAATATAACACTATTCAAATCCCCCCACACTTGAACCATTGTTCGTCCTCGAACAAAGATTCGCAAAGAAAAGAATAGGACTCAAACAATAGATTACAATTTAGAGACTTGAGGTTGCAACCCACTTATCTTTAACAAAAAATGTTCCATTGCATGATCGGATTGTGTTAGTGTGTGCTAGAGATGCAACGCACTTTATTTCCCATCCCAATCATGACTCGATATGGTTTATTTCCTTGCACCTCTCGTGTTTGCTCACATCCCAACCATTTATGAGTGACTACGAGGAAAATAGTTTCGCCCAACTCCAGTGGAAATCTGTTTCGTAAACCGAGTTGCTCATGACGTGAATTTAGTCAACACAGTACCCCCGACCACATTCATAGCACCAACCCTAGACCAAGCAATTCAAACCACTCATAAGCATATGTAATGGGTTTAAAAACCCTCACAAGATATTTCTCTCTTCGCACAAAGTGTATAAGGGTTTGAATTTTCGCTCATCTCTCTGCATGGATAAGTCAGTACCACAGATTGCCTTACTGTCATAACCGGAGCCAACAATAACACAAGTGCAAAGCAAAGGTCTTTATTTGGTTGTAGCGGGGCTTCGGGTCAGGTAGGATAAAATGATATATTTAGGCTGAGTCGAGAAGGAATTTGGCAAACTTAATATTATCTTTATTGTTTCCCGCTACCCAACTTTATTCAAACTTGAATCTCTTCTTTTCTTTTCTCTTTTTTTTCACAAGTTGAGTGTTTGACATCCTCAACTACTAATTTTCATGACTAACTTCCTTTTCATTGCTTTTTCTCTTTCGATTTTTTTTTTCTTTTTTTCAAATGAAGAATTCAACTTTTTCTCAATCACAAGATAGAATTTCAATCCCCTGAATTCAGTCCATTACACGGCCATCGCACAACACAAGATAATCATTTTCAACTTCTTAGACTTAGACCATAGCACAATCCTCAATCAACAAAAGCTTGCGAATCCCCTCTCCATGGGTTCAAAACAGAGACAATGCGAAAGAAAGGGTATTCATGGCTTGTAACGTGGCATAAAAATTCAAAGAAAGGCTAAGGCTCAAACGGGCTTCTAATGGTCTATGTAGCAAGGTAGGCTCTTTTAGCAAGTCAAATTTGGTTTAACCTATTGCCTTTTCTATAATTTGCACTTGAATCAAGAAGCTACAACGGTATGCACAAGAAAGCACATCGAAGCATAACCCAACCATGCAGGACACACATCAAAGAATTACGAGCTCATAAATATTAAAAACAGCTCTTAGGCTCAAAAGCTCACAAATTATGGTTTTCATGTGTTTTTCCCATCCAATTATGAGTTATAGGTCATTGCTTGATCTTCATTCCAAATCTAAGTCCATTGGTCGAGGATAACGGTTAAAAGTATTCAAACTATGACTACTCACAAAAGTATAACAATTGGGATGTTCAGGGTTATATATGAAGGAATAATCTGTCTATTGTGGGTTAGGTTGACTAGGTTGTAGACATTTGAATATTTTACTTTTCATTTTCAACCTATTTGTGAAGTTTTGGACGAGATCATCTCTATGTGCTCAATTAATATCCAATTACGCAATGATTTTTTTTTTCAAAAAATTGAACCAAAAGTGGGGTTGCTTCCTATCAAAGTATGGTTTAGGACCTAAG
Organism: Ligustrum vulgare; assembly: GCA_963555705.1. Taxonomy (NCBI): domain Eukaryota; kingdom Viridiplantae; phylum Streptophyta; class Magnoliopsida; order Lamiales; family Oleaceae; genus Ligustrum; species Ligustrum vulgare. Next base: position 25,559,179 of record OY743171.1, read on the forward strand.
TAGCATAGATAGGTAGCAAAAGTAGATAACAAGATTAAAATGGGTGCTGACTCAATATGAATTTAATGTTTCGACTACAGAAAGAAGATAAAGACATTAAGCTTGCAATCAATTCCCCCCACACTTAGACAAAACAATGTCCTCATTGTAAAGCAAAACAATAAAAGGGAAAAAGAAAAGAAACTCCCTCGGTCTAATGTGGTGGTTGATCGGCACGGGGTCTCTGCAACTGTCGAATCTCCTCCCGAAGGGCTCTCTACTCTTTTAGCATAAGTTGCTGATCTTCTTGCATGGCATTCAGCTGAGTTTGGAAGGCTTGCATCAATTCCAGCATCTGCAGTTCAAAAGGGGTAGGAGCAGGGGTACGTAAGTGAAGCAGGTTTTTTTTTTTTTTTTTTTTTTTTTTTGAAATGTGAAATTTCTGGAATTACGGCCGTGAATGTCTCACTGACGGCCGTAAGTCCTAATCTGGAAAAAATAGCAAGCATCCACTACGACCGTAAAATCAAGTCTCACGACCGCAAGTTGGCCTCTGAATAAATTTACTGGAATTGTGTTACGGCCGTACTTGAGTACCTTACGGCCGTAACAAGGCCACTGATTTTTTTTTATTTTTATAATAAATATGAGAATGAAATGACTAAATGAAATAAACCAAAAATGAAAATACGAAAATAAAGGGTTGAGGGAATAAAGAAACTCCCTCCTCGGGTTGCCTCCCGAGCAGCGCCTTTGTTTACTGTCGTTGGCTCGACAGGTTGCTTCCTTCTTCATCCGGGATCAACTGGACTCTCAATGCTCAAATTCTTCTTCATGCTCTTCATTAGGACTTGCAAAATAGGGGGTAGAAGCTCTTCATTAGAAATTGGTGATGTGACCTGAGAGATTTTACCTGATTGTAGTGACTTTGGACAGTCCTTTCCATCAAGTTCAAAAATTTCCTGTGCTGAAGAATCAATCACATTAACAGACTGAACAGGGTTATCATCATCAAGATTTTTCACAAAATCATAAATATTGAATTGAATAATCTCATTATCAAATTCCATGGTAAGTGAGCCACTACTAACATCTATCTTGGTCTTAGATGTTTTTAGAAATGGTCTGCCTAACAAAATAGGAGTAGAGTTGGGGGAGTGGTCATCATTCATGTCCAATACATAAAAATCTGCAGGAAATACTAACCCGCCTACTTGTACTAAAACATCTTCAACTACCCCATCCGGATATGCATTGGAACGGTCGGCTAGTTGAATGATAACACTAGTTTCAGTCATTTTAGCAAGTTTCAATGAAGTGTACGTAGATCTAGGCATTACATTTATGGATGCTCCTAGGTCTATCAATGCACGATCTATCCTAGTGTTACCTATTTGACAGGGTATGGTAAACATACCTGGATCCTTGCACTTGGGAGGCAATTTTCTTTGAAAAAGTGCAGACACGGATTCACCCATTCTTACCATCTCATTTCCATTTAGCTTTCTCTTATTGGTGCACAGATCCTTCAAAAACTTTGCATATCGGGGAACTTGTTTGATGACATCTAATAGTGGAATGTTGATTTCCACTTTCCTGAACATATCCAGTATATCCTTTTCCTTGCCCTCCTTGTTTGCTTTTGCCAACCTGCTAGGAAAAGGAGGTGGAGTCGATTTAGCAATTGAATTAGAGCTGGATTTTACCTGCGGGATTCGTGAAGTGGCATCCCCCTTTTCAACTTCTTTCTCTTCGTTCCCTTTATTCGCGAAGATTTGTATGCTTGGACCTTCAACCTCTTTTCCATTCCTCAGGGTTATGGCACTCACGTTTTTGGGGTTCACCTCGGGTTGAGATGGTAGCTTCCTTACGGATTGTGCCTCAAGTCTGTTGATGGCAACAGCCATTTGGCTCATCCGATTCTCCAAATTCTGAATACTGGATTTGGTGTCCTGTTGAAATTGAATTGTGTTAGAGGCCAAAGTTTTAACCATATCTTCTAGAGAGATACCTGAGTCCTGGGGCCTTTGTTGGTACTGTCCCTGTGAATGGAAATTTCCTTGTTGTTGGAAATGCCCTTGAGATTTGTTGGAGGGGAAACCCGGGGGCTTGTTATTCCCATAGCTAATATTGGGGTGATCCCTCCAACCAGGGTTATAGGTGTTGGAGTACGGGTTGTATTGCTGTTTTTGAAATGGAAACCCTTTTGCAGCCTTTACCTGTTCACCATTCTCCTCTTGCAACACCGGACATGTATCCGTTGGATGTCCAAAGTTTGAACAGATTCCGCATGCTTTGACCTGATTCAAGTTCCCTACAGCAAGCTGCTTAACAAGATTGGTTAGTTCATATAATTGACCTTCGATATTGGAACTACTTACCTCGTTCACTCGGCGGACTTGGGAATCTCGGGTTGAATTGAATTGCTGAGTATTTTCTGCCATATTAGAGATTAAAGCCCGCGCTTGTTCCGACGTCTTGTCCATCAGTGCTCCTCCACTTGCGGCATCTATCATGTTTCTGTCCATTGGCGCTAGACCTTCGTAGAAATACTGCACCAGGAGTTTCTCACTGATCTGATGGTGGGGGCAGCTCAAAATGAGTTTCTTGAACCGCTCCCAGTACTCATATAATGTCTCGCCATTGCTTTGGCGAACCCCGCAAATCTCCTTCCGGATTGTCCCAGCCCTAGATGCAGGGAAGTACTTCTCTAGAAACAACCTCTTCATATTATTCCATATGGTGACTGATCCAGATGGTAGACAGTACAACCAGTCTGTAGCGGCATCCTTCAATGAGAATGGGAAAGCCCTCATCTTGATTTGCTCCTCGGTAATACCCGTGGGTCTCATGCTATCACATACCACGTGGAACTCCTTGAGATGTCTATATGGATCTTCACCGGCATGTCCCCGAAAAGTAGGTAGAAGGTGGATCAACCTGGATTTTAGCTCAAAGGTTCGTCCTTCCTCCACCGCCGGAAATGTGACGCACAATGGTTGTTGAACGACATCCGGAGTGGCTAGCTGTTTAAGAGTCAAATTGTTGTTGTTAGCTGCCATTGTTTGTTGTGCTGCTCTCCTTTGCGGTCGAAAAGTCCTCTCAATTCCTGGGTTAAGATAAAAAATTTCACAATTAGTTGACCGAGTTTTAAGCATATAAGCAAAGAAGCACAAATAATTATTAAATGAATTTTTTTTTTTTTTTTTTGAAAAGTTATATAAATAAAGTGAAAATAAAGTAAATGCAGAAAAATAAAATTCTAATCGATTAAACACTAAATTGGTTAACCGTTCCCCGGCAACGGCGTCAAAAATTTGATGCGTGTCGCAATGCACCAAAATAATAAACAATTCCTTACTCGCTAAATATTAATTAATAATGTAGTAGCGAGAGTAAGGGTCGATCCCACAAGGAACGGAAACTAATTTTAGTTGTTCGATCAATTAGAATGGAATGGGGGGTTTGTTATTTGAAATTGATTGAATAAAAAATATGCATAAAAATAAACAATTAAATATGACTAGAGAAATAATATGAGAGGAAATCTTGTTCTCGGGTTCGGTTGTGCCCCCAATTAATGTTATACTTTTCCTTGTAACGTGTTTCTATTCCTAATTCAATTATCCATCATAAATAATCAACAAGCTCTGATTATCTAAATTCTTCCTTATGTGTAATGATTCAAAATAAGCTCTTTTAACCAATTCTAGCCATGGGCAATCCTAAACAAACTCTTAGAATTTAATGCACGACTAGTATGAAAATTTAGAAGAATAGATTGAATTGGATCGTTAATTACACAAGCTCGAATTAATCAATCCAAGTTGAATTATTACTAAACCTGCACGAGATTTATTTGCTACTAAAGTAAAGATTCAATGACAATTACGGATCAAGAATCTAAACATAGCATATTCATGAATCCAAAGATTAATAATCCAATTGGCCAAATTAAACTATTAATCAAATAAACTCAATTGAACATTCAAAACATAATAATCCAACAATTGAAATAAAGGAATAAATTCACGCTACTAATTTGTAGGAAAAGAAAATAACATAATTAAATTGACACAACTTCCCCTTTGAACAAGATATAAAATTTAGCCTAGCATTGTTGTGGTAGATTCTTCAAGTTGCTTCATGAATTCCATTGTTGTTGATATTCTTGCGCTTGAAAATCTCCAACGAATGCTCTATATTTTTCTCTCAATTTTTCTCAATGTCTAGCCTCTTTCACAAATATAAAAGTCTCTTTTTCTTGTCATGAAATTCCCTTTTTATAGCCTCAATTTCGTGCCCTAGCTTTGGGACCAAGAAATCCAAAATTATGGAAAGAATTGAAATATGAAAATTTTTGACTAGAATAGTTACGGCCGTAAGTTTTCCTTTACGGCCGTAAAGGAGTTTCTGCACATTTCTCGCAATTTGAAGTTACGGCCGTAATGGATATGTCTTATGGCCGTAACATCTTTTCTGCTTATTTTTTTCCTGTTTCAACATGTGCTTACGGCCGTAAATATTTTTCTTGCGGCCGTAAATCTTATTTGCACCTAAGTCCCCAAACTTCAGTTTTTAGTGCAATTTGGTCCTTTTTTCTTCTTTTCTCTTCTTTTATGATCCTATACAATATAAAACATAAAATGCATTAATAATACTTAGATAGAATCACATTATGGCATATTCAAGGATATAAGTATATAAAATAAACGTTAATATAACACTATTCAATAAGTAAACTAAACGAGTTAAAGTTCCCATTTTAACTTGTATATGCTAAATAATAGTATACACAATGTGTCAATTCCATTGCAACTCAAGATTTGACAATCGTATATCTTGACTCATCTAGCATGGAAGCTCCAAGACCAGCGAAAGATGATCCAACTTGCAAATAAATTTAGGAAATTTAAGCACAATTTGAAGATATAAAAGTCCTTGGAAAAGAATAAATATTAAAAAAAGAAAGCTAGTCCTTTGAGGCTCCAAGATAAAGATCAAGTTCTTTTCTTACGAAAAACACAAACATTTATATTGAACTAAGGCATTGTAACATTATGAGCACAATGACTCGCATATAGGAACTTACACGCTGCACGTACTATTTGCAAAATGTTGAATAGCACCAGCAGCTGTCCGTGATATAGATACCTTCAGCACCTTTCCATATTGGCCAAAATATTCTTTACCTTGAAGAAGCTGCTTCAAGGAAATAGTGTAATAAAGACAACAAGAAGCGATAGGAAGGGAAGACCAAAGAGAAGGGACACATACATCCTCATCTGCTAGATTAAGTGCAACCCCACAATGTATACAAGATTCCTTTGGATCACTTGTACACTGCTAAGTTGCTTCTGCCCTTCAGATGTTTTGTTCTTTCCCTTTTGTGATTTTAGCTTTTTCTCTAAATTCATTTCTGAAACCAACCTGTTACAATGATCAACAAGTTCATGATGTTAACTGAAAAAACAATACTATATAGTTGGTCAATATGAACAAGCTGTTATAGAGAATTTAAGTTAACAACCCATCGCTGATTATTAATTACCTTTCACACTTTGCTCCCATTCTAACAATCTTTTCCTTGTTATAAGGAGTGCGACATGCTGAACACCGCCCTTCCATCCCATCTTTCTCCGCCATATCCATAATGTGATGCCAGCACCAAATACAAATCTAGAAAAATGCGGAAACAACGTGTATTTCCAGATAAGCACCAAAGAAAAAAAATAAATAAACAAATGAAACTGTTAGTAGTTTAGTCACGAAATAGTAAATTAAAATGGGCAATAAATTTATGGTAAATTGTAAAAATCATTAACCATCTGATACTTCATCATTGGAGATTGAATATTTGTTAGTGAGTTGGCTTGTTTTAGGCATAAAAGTTCAATTGTCATCTAGCATCAATACAGGGAGGAGATGTCAAGTATGAGTACATTTTTTTCCCTTCACGCCTCAGGCTGTAAGGTAAATTGGCAGTTTTTACCCTGAGCAAATCCTCTCACCAACCCCCACCACCCAACTCCAAAATAAAAAAATAAATCAAGAGATGAATGTCTACATTCAATACGATACTAATGAAGAGGTAGATAATTTTTCCTAGTTGATGTGAGACGCATGCCAAACCTTGTCAGTCATAGATTCCAAACAAAAATTTTGGTGACCCTCAAGTGCAATTCAGATCAAAAGTCACCTTATGTTACTTCTAACTCCATCTAAGCAAGAATATCTGAATTTTGATTAATATTCCACAAACCCAATATCAATCAACAAGAATCTTTTCAATAATGTTTAAGAAGAGACTAATCCATAATTAGTTAATTAGATCTATTATCAAGATATGAATCCATCTTTATATCTCAATATTTCATCTAAATCTTCACACAAATCATCCCGGTCTATTACGCTAAGCTTGTGCTAACAATAAAGCCAATCTACATTGATGAGTTCGAGAAAGTCAAACCTCGATGCACGTATAAGTGGAACCCATGATGAAATCCGATGCCAAAGAGGTTCAAAATTCCAAGCTAAACAACGTGGTTAAGTCAAAAGAGGAGTCAAGAATCAAGTTAAAGATAAAAAATCACGAGGCTGGAATTTTCCCCACGTGGCCGCGCAGGAGGAAGACCACACGGCCGCATGCGCCATTTGAGCGTACCTTTGGTAAAATGTTTAGGTTACCGTTCACACATAAACTGTGCGGCCTCGCGACCTTAAACCACGCGGCCACTCGGCTATACTGGAGGCGGGTTTCGCGAGTTTTCAAATTTAAATCCAACCCATTTTCTTTTCTTATTTCTTTTCTTTCTTGTATTTTAAACAGTCATTTTGGAACACTAGAAATTAGCTTGGACATTTGAGCCCTCATTGAGAGCATTTGGGAAGGTAAAATCATTTTCCTTATCTTGTAACTCTTCTTGAAATTTCTTCAACTTTAACTTGAATATATTATTCTTGTGTTTGTTGTTGATTTTCACCACCTTGAAATTTGTTTAATCTTTATCTATTGGGCTATGTTTGTTAACCTTGAATTTTGGGTTAGATTTAACTTGGGTTAATGTGTTTATTTACCATTTCAGCTTTCTTGGGTTGATTCTAAATTGTTATGAGAATTTTTTGTTTTAATTTCTTGTTCTTGTGTAACAAAAAAAAAAAAAAAAATTGGGGAAAAATTGTTGTTCTTGATCAATTGTTGAATTCCTACACATTGGGTCTCTTGTTTGTTGTCATATTTGAGTTGTTGGGGTTATTAAATCTATCCACATTATATACATTCAAGGTTATTTGGAGTTGTCTACAAAGTGTTTGATAAATTACCTCAAAGAAAAATACTCTATTAATGCTTTGTTGTTCAACACCCATGTCTTGTTAATTACTTGTGGTCGCTCATTCCCATTGTTGAAGTTATATTCTTGACATCTTATCCCACACATCACTTATTCATTTGGGTATAACAAGCACATAAATTCCTCTTGCTTGATTGTGATATGCCCATATGTATTTCTTGATTCTCACATGTTGGGTATGATCATTGTTATCTTATTTGAAAATTGTTGAGGTTTACATTAATCAAACACTTGAAATTCTACACTATCCAAAGCTTGCACACAAGGTGTTTGATGAAATATCACAAAGAAAACTCCATTGACATAAGCTATCTTTCCCAACACCAAACTTTTCACTTGATAATTACTTGTTTTATCAATTCCATTGTGAACTTGTACTCCTAAAGCATTGTCCCATAAGTCTATTTCACCTCTTGTGTTATAGCAAGTAAAGAAATTCCATTTGCTATTGTATCTACTTATTCTAAATTCCTTCTTGCTTGTTTATGGGTTTTAACTTTGCAAGAATTCATTTTCTCGATTTATTTGATTACCTTCCTTGAAGAACTTGAGAAAAGAAAACTTTGAGTGGAAAAAAACAAAAGTAATAAGCTCATTATCGGATAAAAGCCTAATTGAGTGAAACACGAGCGAAAATATTACTTGTGAGGATACTACCACACTTGCACAATGTAGTGACCAAGAAATTTCAAATTTTAAAATTAGTATTATTAAACTTGTCGTTACAACTCTCCAATTTTAAAAGATCATTATTTAAAATTATCGCACTCGTCTAGTCATTTACAAATGAAATTAAATTTATTTTAAATTCGAGTCCAATTCCAAATTTCTTAAAAATATCAATTTCTTATTTAATTATTTTTAAGTCCAAATACAAAATTCAATTTTATCTCAAAAAAATTATTTATTCTCAAATTTATTTTTCAGTCCAAAATTGATCAGTTTTAATAAATTTCTCAATTCAGATTAATTTAATATTTTAATATAACCTAATAGTCAATTAGACCTAATTTTCCCACAGGCAATTATTATATTCTTCACCTAAATTTCTCCACTATGTTTCCCACTAATTCATTTCTCTTCTCTTTTCTCTTTTCCCATCACTTTATCAATTTAAGTCATCTTTCCCCAACTTCACTCATGGCAAAATTAACGAACCTCACCACAAACCACCACCTCAATCCCACAATACTCGCTCAATCTGCAGAAATTCAACAACAATTTTTCCAACTAAAAACAACACACACAAACTGTAACCACTATCTCACCAACGCGGCAGCACCTCACAACCATCATCACCACCTCAGTCACCGGAATTGAACCCAACCACATCACAATTGAACCATCACGAAATCCACCACCGCCAAACAACCACAGTCACATTTCACCGTCCACCACTACACTGCTGCCAAGACTCCAAAGTCATGGCCATCACCAAATCCCAACCAGTTCGGACCACCTCTCACCGCCTCAGCCCAGCTTCAATCTACACCCAAATCAACCCAAAACCAATAATAAAAAATTACCCAAAATATAACCTATATCATCATCATCACCGACCAACAGCCATCAACCGAACGGGTCTCTGCCCAACTCCAATTCAATATCAAGTTTCACCAAATCAAAAGTCAAACCCAAGAAATAGAAGGAGCTGGAACTTACCTCAACCGTGACCCATTTCTAGTCATATTTTCACCGGAAAAATTTACCCTTTGAGCCTTAATAGATCTTCGAATTCGCACCCCAAAAACCTATCAAAACCCAAACTACAATCTCACCCACACTCCCAACCGCTCCGCCGTCACTCAACGGCGGTATCACCACCGGTTGCCGCCGGCGACGTGAACTTCGCTTCCCCGTTGCTGTGCGCTTGATCAGAGTGATAGAGGGATCGATATATATAGGAGAATTAGCTGGGATAACCCTCACTTACAAAACTTTTGTCCAACTAACCCCTTGACTAAAATAAGAATATAAAAAAAAAAACATTTTAAAGTATCAAATGACCTTTTTATCCTTGATGGAAAAACTAAAAAATATATTTCCTTCTTTTAGGTGTGCAAAGATTCAAACCCTACACCTATAGGATAAAACTTTGAGAACTCAACCACTTCAACCAACAACATTATGTGTTCAAATTATCTCTAACCTATATATATTGTAATCTAAAAAATTGTATTTCATTTCCCATAAATATAAAGTTGCAAGGAATTGAACCTTGAATATTTTAAAAACTCAACCACTTGAGCCAATAATAATTTATGTAATGAATTATAGCTAATAAATATATATTATATTCCAAAAATATTTTAAATTTAATATTGCAAGGAATTGAAAATTTAATATCTAGTAAACATATAAGTAGTGTTGGACGCTGATAAAACATTTGTTTGTTTGGCCTTTGACCAAAAGTAAAAAAATAATGTAAATATAAAAACATATTAAAATGTTAAAAGACATTTTTACCCATAGTATGTTAACTTAAAATTTCCTTTTTTTTTCCCCGAAAATTGAGTTTGAGAGGAATTGAATCCTGCACCTATTGTTAAAATGTTTAAGAACCAAACCACTTGACCCAACAACATTTTGTGTAACAAATATCTCTAACACATATATATTGTATTTTAAAAAATTTCTTTCCTATATAAATCTAAGGTTCAAGGAATTGAACTCGGTACTTTTAGTTCAAAAGTTTAAGGATCAAACCACTTGAACCAATAACATTTTTTATAATAAATTATATCTAACAAATAAATATGTATTAAAAATATTATAAAGTCAACCAAAACACTGAACTAAAAACACTTTGGGGAAGAAGTTATATCTAATAAACGTATAAGACTTTTTAAAAATATGTTAATTTAAAATAGTAATGAATTGAACCTTTAATATTTAATAAAAAAAATATTAGAACCAACATTTTTTTGTAATAAGTTATATTTAATAAACATGTAATATTTTCTAAAAGTATTTTGGAAAAAAAAATTTGAAGTTAGACGTTTTATTTTATTTTATAATACCAAATAATTATTTTATAGACTTATTAAATGAAAATTTATTTTGTTTAACATAAATTGAATAGTTAATGCGCATATATTATTTGTTAATTAGGACAACTTAGGGTGACTCCAAATACTTATCAAGATGATTCATTCTGTTCACATGACAAAGAAAGTCAAATAGATTTGTTTTCTTTTAACTAGAGAAATGTTACGCTATATAATACTTTCGAAACCACGAGTTTAATGTCGTTCAAATAGAAAAACTTGGTAAGTAGGTTGAATTCGTTATTGTGTACACATAATGAGTTCAATTTCGTTGCAGTTGAGAAGACAGTAATACTTTAGGTCTGTTCATAAAGATGTCTAAATCGTTACTTTGTACACGTAACGAATTTCATGTTGTTCCAGTACAAAAAAACATAGTAACAAGGTTGATAAATTTGTGTGGTTAAAACTGATTTGAGAAAATGTGTTATTTATTGCTATAGATAGTTTTTGTCACTATAGGTACCTTGTAACGGAACTCATAACTACAAGAGAACTCTTTCGAGGTCTAAATCGTTACTTTGCACACGTAACGAGTTCAATGTCGTTATGGTTACTGCTTCGAATATATATTCATAACGGGGTAGAAGTCATTACTTTATACACATAACAAGGTTTATGTTGTTAAGAAATATTTACAATAATGCCCTCGTTGTCCATAAAATTGAACTGTCAGCAAACTCGCACAAATTTTGTCATAGCGATATTTAAGTCGTTGTAATGACTTCAAAATGGTGATCATTTGGTAAATTGTTCCAATGTAATAATAACGATTTTGATATTGGTGGAGTTGAAAATAAACTAAAACGATATAGATGTGGTTTCATTTGGTATATAACGAGTTAAATATTGTATGAATTCAGTCTCTGAAAATAATATAACGACATTCATGTAGTTTCTATAAAAACTTAACGACATTGAGATTGTTTTAGTTGAAATGTTGACTAAAATTTAACGACATCGAGAAAATGTATTATTTATTGATATATATGAGTTTTGTCGCTATAAGTACCTTGTAATAGAACTCATAACGACAGGAGAACCATTTCAAGGTCTAAGTCGTTACTTTGTTCACATAACGAATTTAAAATCATTATAGTAAAAAAAAAATAGTAACGAGCTTGAAGTCGTTACTGTGTACACATAACGATTTTCATGTCGTTATAGTTACTGGTTCAGATCTGTTTATAACGAGGTAGAAGTCGTTACTTTGTACACAAAACGAGGTTTATGTCGTTACAACATATTTACAATAATGCCCTCGTCGTTCATAAATCCAAACAGTCAACAAACTCGCACAAATCTTGTCGTAACGATGTTTAAGTCGTTGTAACAATTTCAAAATCTTGATCGTTTGATAAATCGTTCCAATGTAATAATAACGATTTTGAGATCGTTGGAGTTGAAAATAAAAATATAACGATAAATATGTCGTTTCATTTGACATATAACGAGTTACATATCGTTCTGATTCAGCCTCAGAAAATAACATAACGACAACTATGTCGTTTCTGTACAAATTGAACGACATTAAGATCGTTCTAGTTTAAATTTTAAGTAAAACGATATTGACATCGTTTCTTTGCACATGCAACGATATTAAAATCGTTTTGTCAAAAATCGACAAACCATCATAATGTCTTCCATATCGTTCTAGTGTTAAATTAACGAACTGCATCTCGTTCCAATGTAAATTATAACTATAACGGTTTAGATATCGTTTCTTCATGTGGAACACGACTTGTGTATCGTTATGGATGAAAACGAAGATTCGATTGTTCTTTACCATCCGAAATGCTTCCAACAGGTGTAATCTAACAAAAATGGGTCGTAGAAAGTGATTCAAACACTTTGTAAATCGACATGATTAGAAAGATATGATCATTTCTCTCAAGTGTAGAAGTTCCAAGGTAATAGATAACTAAAGGAACTTCATCTCATATTGATCCTATCTTTCTAATCATGTCGATTTACAAAGTGTTTGAATCACATTTTATGACCTATTTTTGTTAGATTACGTCTATTGGAGGCACTTCGGACGGCAAAGAACGATCGGCTCGACGATTTGAGCAATAACGATATACATGTCGTGTTGCAATTGAAGAAACGATACAGACGACATTATAGCAATAATTTACACTGAAACGATATAGAGTTCTCCAAACTTACGAAAAAATGACATTTAACTCGTTATGATATTTATTTGGCTATGAACATAACGATTCCAATATCGTTTTGTTATTGAAAAAATGACATTGACATCGTTTTGGTAATATAGTACACTGGAACGAGCTTAATGTCGTAAAATTTGTAAACAAACGACATAATTATCGTTATGTGACTTTCTGAGCCTGAAACATAACGATCTAGAACTCGTTCCAACGAATGCTTAATTATCGTTATGCTCAATGTTGTTACAATTACAATGAAACGATCTTCCAAATTATAACGGATTTGAAGTCGTTACAACGACTTAAATATAGTTTTTGAAAAGTTAGTACGACTTTGTTGACCGGTGGGAATGTTGAACGACGAGGGCATATCCGTAAATATATGTAACGACATTTATGTCGTTATTTTTATGAAGTAAAAATTTCAATGTCGTTATGAACAACAGTAAAGCAGTAAGGTATTTTCAACTGTAACGACATTAATATCGTTACAAACGACTTTGAAGCAGTAACTATAAGGACATTTAAGTCGTTACGTGTACACAGTAACGAGTTCAACCTCGTTATGGACAGATATAAAGCAATAAGGTCTTTTCAAAAGAAACGATGTTGAACACGTTATGTTTACGAAGTAACGATTTATATCTCGTTACTATCTTTTTTAGATGGGAACGATGTTAAAATCGATATGTGTGCAAAGTAACGATTTCAACCTCGTTATAGTTTAAAATCAAATGAACAACAACCTGCTGAAAACAAATCATTCTCATTCCAACAAAAATTGATAAATCCTAAACACTTCCACATCTAAAATGCAATGTTTATTGTCTGCACAACTAACAAAAAATTCAACCTCCAACTACACAAGCATAATTTCTAATACAAATCAAGTATCCTCACTCCAGATAAACAACTACTCAAAAAGATTCATGATTAGACAAACAAAATCCAGATTTATCAATGTACATTAATCAACTGAAACGATGTTGGGTGAATCAATATGGATGACAATGACAGATTCATGATAACGACATCAATATGCCCAAAACGACTTTGCAGTTTTCCTCTACACAAACAACTGTATAAATGCTCTTATTTGACTTCTTAACTTTGAATTCAAAGTGACACTTCAGAGCAAGCCACTGCAATTTTTCTGTCAAGGCCTTTTTTGTTGGAAACAACTGTTTTGCTTGAACATCTTCGTCTTCTGGAATTCTTACAGACGAACCGCAATGGACAAAAGGAAAACTTGAAACTACAGCCTGTGAATAGCCCTCATTTGTTCGGCCATCAATATTGTCATCTGCAAGATTCTGAGTATGGTAGTCAGGTTCACTTAAATCAGCATTATTGTCACCTGCTCCTGTCTGACTAAAATGTTCAATTTCAAGCAACCCGACATCATCCGTGTCTCCCAAGCATTGTGCAGTTGGCCTTTGTGGGCTATCTCGAATTACATTAAAATCGTTCCAATCTAGCAACATTCCACAATCATTGCCATCGATCGCAACATTGTCCTTTTGCACAACATCTCCCTCTGTGTTCATATTTTCAACTTCTTTCTCACGCCCAACTAGCGATACACATGCATCAAGATCAATCCATTCTCGATTTCCAGGAGCTTTTTTCAAAAGAGTTATGCATAGAGGTGTTTCTCCACGTACTGACATAAACCACTTCACATTGTTGTCACAATCAATGACAATCGGTGCTATTGAAGTCGTAGACACTATTGGGGAAGGACATGCCATCTCTATTTCATGTAGCCTTGAATCAATGTTGAGCTCCTGTTTCACTTTGTCATACAATTCTACATACGAAATCGTCCTCGAAACAAGAATAGGAAATGTTCTCCCTCTTTCATTCCCCACATATTGCCATATCCATTTACGTTCAAGATTCTGCTCAAACTCACCTGGGTAACATGCTGATATCCACACCATATCCACATTGTCCATAACTGCAATTCAAAATAGCTTTTTTAAGTAAAACATGCAATATCTAACTGAGGTAAAACACAAATGCAAAGAACATGTTTAAGATATTGTTCCAACTTTTAGATATGATGCGAAGCATGTATTTACCAACATATAAATTAATTCAACAATAACAAGTATCGATGAAAACAATAAATTCAGAATAACGACATCAGTATGCCCAACACGACTTAGAAATCGTTGTGCGCAGAATCACAACATAAGAGCAAAATTACATCTTCATGGTTTTGATTCAGACATTGCTTAGATATAATGGTTACAAATTGTTCAGATTAAACCTTACATTCTCTTTTTCTCCAAATGCCCAATACCAATGTTGAAAAATAGATTTTCAACCTTCAACAACATTATCACTCAAAGGAAGATAATGTATTTCTTGGTTCCAAGAAGAAGATATTGTTCCAACTTTTAGATATGATGAGAAGTATGTATTTACCAACATATATATTACTTCAACTATCACAAGTATCGATGAAAATAATACATTCTGAATAACGACATCGGTATGACCAAAACGACTTCGAAATCGTTACGCGCAGAATCACAACATAAATTCAAAAATACATCAACACTGTTATGATTCAGACATTTCTTATATAAAATGGTTACGAATTTTTCAGATTAAAACTTACCTTCTCTTCTTCTCCAAATGCCCATACCAATGTTGCAAAATAGATTTCCAAACCTCAACAAGATTATTATTCAAAGGAAGACAATATATTTCTTGTTTCAAAGATGGAAGTGCAGCTGGTTCCAGAAGAGGGAAGAGCAGGGAGATGGCATGAAAATGTTTGTTTGTGGGAGAGGAAGGAGACCCAGCAGCTGATCACGTTTGGCAATTGGAAGAAATAATTAGGTTTTGTTTTGCACTCAAGGACATTTGGGTAGTTGTATAAATCATTTTTTCATTTTTTCCAACTAAGAGGCTATTGAACTCATAAATTATCAAAGGGGTCTTTTTAAATGAAAGTTTTGTTTGACCATACCTTTTAAACAAAGCTGCCATATATATATATGATATAATTGATACAAAATATATGTATATATTTTGTTATGTTTTGATAGATTTACACTTTAGTCCCCAATTTTCAAAAGTGATTATTTTAGCCCTAAGTATCAAAACCAGTTAAAACTGTCCCTTAAGTTTCAAAACATTATTTCAACACCTATATTTTGAAAGTAAGTTATTCTAGTCCTCTTTATTGTAAATATTAAAATTTCAATCCCAAAATTTTTAGCACTTTACCAAATCGTCCCAAGGTTTCAGTTGTTTATAATTCAACCCCTGTAGATTTAAAATATTTCTAATCAGCCCTAAATTTCAAAAGTTATCATTTAAGCCCCATATTTTAAGGTCTCTTAATTTTATCCATATTGATTTAAAATAATATATATATATATTTATAAATCCCAAGTTTTAAAATGATCATTTCAATCCCTAAAGTTCAAAATCATTTAAATCAGTTTTAAAACCATTTATTTCAACCATAAAGTTTTAATATGTTTTAATTTTAGTCCTAGTTTAATAAAGTATTTATTTTAAATCCCTACTATTGTTGAAACACCCTATTTCATTCTTTAAGTTTCTGAAAAATTCTATTTCAGTCCAAAACAGTTCCAATTCAACTTTGATATCAAATTAGTCACTCAATTTTCAAAATCATCTAATTCAATGATTACAATTTTAAAGTATTAAATTGGACTTACTATTCTAAGCTATGCTAGACGAGGTTGCGGGAAAAGTTTACAGCCCGATAGTTTCATATCCGTTCAATTTCCTGAAAATTTCAAAACTTTGAGGTGGGGTTTACATTAAAGCAGTTGTGGTTATTTTATCCATGTTAATTCTTGATATGTAATTTAATTGTGATATTATGCTTCCATGATTTCAAAAGGTTGATGGGACCGTAAATAGGTTCGGGATCGAAAGTGGATCCTTGGGAAGTCCCACAGTGCACAAATTTAATTAGCGCTAATTTGACGTTGTCAGGGACTGTAAATAGGTCCGGGATCGTAAGTGGGTCCTTGGGAATGCCCACAGTACACAAGCTATAGAAAATGATTTTTTAAGTATGATTTTCATAATTGGATTTGCATGTTTGGAATTAACTTGGATTTATTGTTGTATCTCCACTGAGTATAATTCATTATACTCACCCCACTATTTCCAACTTTCCAGGTTAAGGAGCTCGGTGATGCATGGCAATGAGTGTAAGTATTAGCGACGACTTTCCTGTCGTCCCAACATAATTAGCTACAACATTTTTTAGTCGTCTCTACTTTTTTTAGCGACGACTAAGTCGTCCCTAATTTTCAATTTTTTTTTATTATATATATATAAACGTGTAAAATATTATATTTAGTTTTGTTCAAATTTTTTTTTTAATTCTCTTACTATATATTTATACAATTTTCTAACTAATATATATTAGTTAGAACAAAAACAAACACAAGAATTGAGTTGCCCTAATGGTTTAGACAATGCCACATAACCCTTTGATCAAGGGTTCGAATCCTATAATGCACATATATATCATAGGAATTAAATAAAATACTTGGATTGGCGGGTCGGGTCGAAATTTGGATTGGATCAAATGCCAGGAAAGAGAAACAGTTGTAAACCTCATATCCACACTTGCAAGGTTTCAGCTTGCTAATCAGTCAAATCCATCTCCTCGGGGCTCGGCGCAGAGAGGACAAGTTTTTTCGTCGTTACTCATGCTTGGCTTCAAAAACATAAATATCATTTAGTTAGATAATAAAGACTACTAAATAAATATTTGTAAATCTCCACTATAAACCAAAATGGAAAGTAAACTGAATTTAATATTTAATTTACACATGATGGTAATAAGCAGTTTTTCCACATCCACGGATAATTAGATCAATGCGCCAAAATTGTAGATTTAAGGAAAAACAGAAAATAAATACTAAAGGAATTGAATAAGAAAATCAGGCTCCAGGAAAATAACAAAAACAATAATGCTACGTTCCCCATCCGTTTCACAATCTGCATGACAATGTTAATGTACAATTACCGAACTACCCCTTGATCTAATGAAAACAAGAAAACCACATCTTACTTCTGATACACCCACAGTCCACAGATTACATTTCAAAAAAATTTCAGAAAATCCTCTCATCTCCAAGCCGATTTCAACACTCCATATCATCTGCCCGTCTCTGAATAATCTATGTCTACAAAAGAAGTGGAAATGCTAAGATCTGAATAAGTCGATTGTGTGCCCCAAATTAGTACCTGAAGTTGTATTTTTGCATATTTTTCGACCCCATTTTCTCGATTTGATTTCTCATGGAAATTTAAAGTGTTATTTCAGGAATTTGAGCTCGGAGGTTGAACTTGTTCATTTTGTAGTCCTACGAAGGCTGTTAACTCGAAGTTTGTGGAACCCACCATGAAGGAACCCGTCGAAGTATTGAAGTTTCCGACGAGTGAGGACGAAGGTGGACCGAAGTAGTGGTAATCGTCATCAAAAATTTCGTCCGACATCGACTGGTAAGAACCCCTGCATTTCTAAACAATTTGAGTGATAAACGGTCCTAATTTTTGAAACCCTGACTTCATATTCTTTGATTATGTTGGCTATGATTCACGTGAAGACGTTTTAGTTTAATTTAAATTTTTTTTTATTATTATTTCTTTTGCAGTGTTGGTTGGTTGTGTAATGTATATTGTAATTCCTATTATTCATTATTGTAAGCCACATTTTTTTATTTGAAGTCTTTAATTTGATTGGCTTTTGTATGTTCCAAATGCATTAATTTGAATCACATGTACACTTTTGAGGCACTTGGAATGCATTCAGACAAAAAATGCATTTTGCATAATATGGGATGATTTTGGATAAGAGTTTAGGTACGTTTCTTTTTTTTTTTTTTTAATTTTTTGCACTGGCACAGAAGTAATTTCTTGTTTATTTTTTGGAAAATTTTGTGAGTTCACCGAAAAAAGAAGTATTAGCATTTCACATAATTATAGAACTGAGATACATATTTTTTGCTTAAGAACATTGCTACAGAGTGTAAATTTTATCATATTTGACATTTTTAGTTGAGTTGATAGGAACAAATGATGAAGGGAAAGAATTATGGAATTTGTCATGGTTGTCGAGAAGCGGGACATTGGTTGGATGAATGTCCGACAAAGATGCTATGCCCTCGTTGCGGAGAGGGATTCCTCAGATTGCTTGAGGTTGAAAAAAAAAACTTCTAGATACTTGGGGAAGTTGTTCTACTCTTGCACTCAACCCGGTTGTCGATATTTTGTTTGGTATGATGAGGTTTCAAGCAGCCCCAGCCGAGTGAAGAACTTTCCTAAAGAAGAAACAAATCATTTGTCTCATCTACTGAAGACGTGTGCACGTATATCAGACGAAGACAAAGTCGAAGTGAGCGTCATGACCTTTCACCCGAGTAAACGAAGCTCGACTGATCGAGGCAAGGAGAAGGTGCAAGAATGAGCCAAATTATGTTAGGAATGTTTGTAACCTGACATTCTGTAATGTGTTGCCACTGGAAGTATTTTTCATCTTATTATAGCTATTAATGTTTTGTCTAGTGTAACCAAAGTCAAGCCAAAACAATGTAGTGTTTTGAAATTGTGGTAGAAGTTCCCTTTCCCTATGTTGTGATTGTGACTGTAGTATTAAACATTTATGTAAATCAACTATCAGATTGCACCTTGTCTAGCATCATTGTTGTTCTAGCTAAAAGATTTCTGCATTGGTTCCATACAAGTCTGTTTCTGTCTTTTTGTAGTGATATTAATTTTATGGAAAAAAGAATTTTTTTTTGGCAGGATATCGAATTTATGAGTTCTATTAAATCACAGCTTAATTCATGTTCTGATAATTAATTTTGAACAAGATTCATTAAGTATAAACATCTTAATGACATCATGCTAATATAGATAAAGGCACCAACAGGAACCAATGAACTAAATTATTGAAAACTGAAACCCTGTGCCAAACTGGCTTTAAAACTCCGAATAAATATATATCCACACACATAAATGTTCTACCCCAACACAACAGGGAGCAAAAGGCTATATCCTTGAAATAATTCAAACAGATATGAGCAACCTTCATGAGAACCCTCACCAAAAAAAAGAAAAAGAAAAAGAAGCAATCGGTTTGTAAATGAGGAATTCAAAAAAAACCCATAAATAAAGATTTATACATGATCAAATTCACATGCAAAATCACCAAATGTAGCAATTTGAGTAAAGCCCTGAATTCCCATATCATCAATAAAAATGCAATTGACATTCTGAGTTCTATGAGTACATAAATATATGGCCATTTATAAATGATCAAGTGGCAATGGAGATACATATATAATGTGCATGCACCCATTCAATGTTCACAAAAAAGCGAATTCATTCAGCGCCATTACATTAACCATCAAATGAAGAAATGGGGCAACTAACATTACATCACTAGAGCTAAACCATAAAAAATAAAAATAAAAAGGAGCAAAAGAGCATTTCGCAACATTCGACATTCGTCACTCCAAATTAGTTTCCATCATCAAGGGGGCGTTGTGGTGCATAGCTTGGCATAAGAGGTTGACTCCCCTCGTAAGGTGTAATCCAATTGACCCCTCCACTCCATGGTGGTAATGTACAAGCCTGGACATTATGAATTTTAAATGTAATATATTTGATCAAACAAAGTATATAACATAAGAACACAAAATTGTAGACGTACCATTAGATGGGTGACCGACGGAATTTCTGGATCAACATTCTGGGGCAAGGTATTCCCTTTGTTTGATGTTGGAGGTCTCTGCTTTAATGCCACTATTTCAAATCAGTAGATGTACATAAAATAATTATGAACACATAAGATCGGATTTGCACATACCTTTTTTGTCTTGGTATTCGTCTCCAATGGACCTTTTTTCCTCAGCTTCCTGGGAGCACCCTTTGTCTTTCTACAATGAGAATCTAATATTATTCCTGTTGTTGTCTTCTCAACTACTCCATAGTCAGATGTTATTCGTAGGCTATCCACTCCAACATTTATCTCATTTGTACGAATTTCTATCCACTCCATCAACTCCTGGATGCGATCTTCATCGTCTGCTAACAAGTTAGCCATTTTCTCGAATGCTTTACATACTTTATCATACCTTAATTGGGCAGGAGTACTAATTGATCCATCGTAGTTAATCTTCACCCTAGTGTATTTGTCAAGCATCAAGGCCCAGCCATTTTCGAATTCTTCTGGAATTTGTGAATCATATACCACTTCATGTACATTATGCATTATTGAGTCCTTTTGTGAATGATAACCAAATTTCTCTAGTAATTTCTTCAAAATGTGCCACAAACACCACCTATGCTTCGTATTGGGAAACACAATTTGTATTGCATTTTGCATAGCCCTATCCTGATCAGTAATGATACGTCAGGGGCTACCCCATCCATACACTCAAGCCACATCCTAAACAGCCATACGAATGTTTCTGTGTCCTCACTGGATATCAAACCACAACCTAGAAGCGTCGAATG
Organism: Ligustrum vulgare; assembly: GCA_963555705.1. Classification (NCBI taxonomy): domain Eukaryota; kingdom Viridiplantae; phylum Streptophyta; class Magnoliopsida; order Lamiales; family Oleaceae; genus Ligustrum; species Ligustrum vulgare. The sequence goes on from OY743171.1 coordinate 25,580,260, forward strand.
ACCATGATGGTTCACGCCAACAAATGGGGTGAATGGCATATCATACCTATTCGTCAAATAAGTTGTGTCGAACGTAACAACATCTCCAAACTCCTTGTATGCCAATCTGCACCTATTATCTGCCCAGAATAAGTTTCTCAGGCGAGATTCATCATCTAAATCCATACTGAAGAAGAAACCAGGGCAATTCTTTTGCATTCTCAAGAAATATGATTGTATCGCTATGGCGTCACCTTCTCCGAGTCTTAATCGCCGAACCTTATCGGTGTAGTTTCTACAATCCTTCTCATTGAATGTGAGTTCTTCATATCCTCCAGCATCAACGACAGCTGAGTTGAAACTTTTATGCATCGGAATTCTAGCTATATCGTTAACTTCGAGCTTTCGTTTCACTTGGTCATTAAGCTGGCGATTACATTGATATAACCTCGATTTTTTTGGACTTGTCCTGTGATTATGCTCAAGAAATACTCTTGTAATATGAAATGTTCCCGAAACATCTGAGCAAATAGTCATCTTCTCCTTACACCCCGTTTGCATTTTCGGATGCGGTTGCATGGAATTGCTTGTACTAGCCTTCCTCCCTTCTCGACTACAAGAGAATGTGGCATTTGTCAAGATCCCATCTGCGCTTTTTTTTTGAATTTATTTTACGCACAAGGAACCCCACCTTAAAAGCATACTGCCTGTAGAATTCAAATGCCTCATCATAACTGGTAAACTTCATCCCAACTTTTGGGGTAATCCCAATATCCTCTTCTGTAATTTTGTCATTTAATCCAGCCCAATTACTCTGTATTAGCTCATTAATCTCCACACAATCTTCATCCTCCAATACTAGATTATCATCAATAGGTGAGGTTTGATTTCCTGCCCATTGCTCACAGTTTATTATACAATTTATGCAAATAAAAAAAGAAAATATTTATTGAAACAATGATCAGTTACCCAACTATACTCCAGGTGAGGTTTGATTTCCTGCCCATTGCTCACAGTTTATTATACAATTTATGCAAATAAAAAAAGAAAATATTTATTGAAACAATGATCAATTACCCAACTACACTCCATTTGCAAAAATAAAATGCATTTTCACCACCAAACTCATATAAAATAGTTTATACAAATGCAAAATAGAGATACCCATTTGGTGAAAGTAGCTGTATTTTTTTATTTATTCTGTTCAAAAACAACAAGAGAAAAAAAATATGCAGAACAAAATTATACAGTGAACAAGGGTGCAAATGTTATGCATTTTCAAATACAAAACTGATAATGGAAGATGATAATAGCAATGTGGAGATACCAGCTTCATAACAAGGATCGAGTTTTTCTTAAAGTGTAAAAAGAAAAAATAATGCCGGAACAATAATGATTACCCGTATCCGACATCAACTTCTTCTAATGGAGGGTGGGCGTCATCGTTAATGGATGAGCAGCAGACTAGTAGTTAGTGTGGGTAATGGGGAAAGTCAAATGGTTTGGAATTTAGGGATGGTTTGGAATTTAGGGCTATTGTTTTGTTTTTTGTCTGCAGAGAAAATTTTTAGCGGGGAGGATATAATTTTTTCAATTCCGAATTTATCGTGAGATGAAGCCTCTTTCAATGTCTCGTGAGATGGGCTGAATTGTCAATCAAATTGGGAAAGTAGCATTATCCTAAAAAAATGAAATGAAATTAACTTTCATGTAAAACTCACTTTTACCTACCCAATCAAAACATCACCTGAAAACTTCTATCAATCACCGTAAAAATTTAGATGCCTTTTCCCATTAAGTTTAGGCATATATCCATCAAAAAAACTAAATAATTAATCAATTAAAACCAAACTAAGTCCAGTCCAGTCCAGTCGAGATAGATAGATGGATGGATGGATAGATAGAAAAAAAAAGATCGCCGGGTACAAAAAACAAATCTAGACTTCAGTAAATCCAATTAAAAAGAACACCCACAAACAGTAACTGAAATTAAAGCAACAACAATTCTTAAAAAAATAGGGATCTTGATAAGGAATTGAGATTGGAGCGAGAACTTACAGTGGGTGATTGTATCGAGAAATGAGGAAAAAATAATGAGCGATGTATAGATGTAGATAGGGATGGCAAAATGAACTGTGAAAACCGTGATCCGCGGAGCCCCGCCCCCATTAGGGACAGAACTGCCCCGCATAAATGGATTCGTAGGGCGGATACGGGGCAAAAAAGCTCTGCCCCGTTTTAAACCGGGCAGGGACGGTTTTTCCCCGCCCCGCCCCACCCCGATCTCCAATTTTAAAAAAAAATGAGGTATGCTTGACTAATTAACAAATCAATGCCGTGTGGAAATCAATGGATCATTCACTATTTTTATTCTCAATCTTTATTTTATTCTGCATTTCCTCCATTTTTAGTGAATGGAAAGATAAAATTGTTCATTCAATGGAATGACTTTGAATATAGAAATGAATTATGGAAGCATAAGACAGACAAGAAAGATCAAAGAAAATAAGTCAATCTCCTAAAGAAAATAATTCAACCTTCTCTAGTGTAGTGTAATTTAAATAACTCTCCAATCCAACATTGTTAGTAGCAGCAAGAAAAATTACAATGTAGATGGCTAATTACTTTCTTCAAGCAATTTTATTGATACAGTGTATAATGGCAACAACCAATTTTTCCACTAAGTAGGGACCCTTTTGTGTGTGTGAAGCTCGTGATTTGGTTTTAATTCAAAATAGTTTACTTTTATGAAACTCGCCCCATCCCGCTAATATAAATGGTTAACTAAATGGAGCGATTTGTCGACCGCCTTGCCCTGCGACCCGCCCCGCTTTGACCCGCCCCGTTTTTAAGCGGGGAACGGGGCGGATACTGGGCAGATTATCCGAGACGGGGCGGGGCATGGAGCACGCCGACCCGACCCGCCCCGTTGCCATCCTTAGATGTAGATAGAGAGAGAGAGCCACAAATACGACAATGCTGAAAGAGAATATGTGAGGGGGCATCGAATCTGGATGGTGGGTCATTTCAAGCGGATGATTCGGGTTTGGATCCAGTTCCATTCCCCAATTCTTTTTTTATTTTATTTTGAGTAATAATTATAGAAAGACATTAATGAATGACATTTTTAAGCATTGCTTTGGTAAACTTGTTTTTTCCTACCTAATTTTTCAAATCACTTTTTATGTAGACATATTTTTTTCTCTATTTTTCAACCACACATTTTACCTAGAAAACATTAATAGTGTGTTCCCTAACGTAATTATTGTTATTTATAAACCAATTTATAAACAACACAAATTCTCAAATCACTTTTTAACCATCTAAATCTTCTCTTTCTATTTTTCAACCACACATTTTACTTTTTAAACAATAAAAAAATCTTTTATAAACTGCTACAGTGTTACAGAACAGAGCATAAAAAACATGTTTTTAAACAAAAAACTTTTAACAAACAAAGGTGACATTGTGATGTGGCATACATTCATTGGGTAATAATTATAATTACTCTATCACTTGCTTTTTTTTATCACACGTTGAATGTGCATCACATCACAATATCACTTAAAATGTCACTTATTAATGTCTCCCTTATTATAAACAAGAGAGAAAAGAGAGAAGAAATAAAGAGGCCAATAAACTTGTCTATTTTATTATGAACCAAAACCACACACACACACACACACACACACACACATATATATATATATAGGGGAGAATAGGGATATACAAAGTAATAATGTCTAGGGTTACAGGGATACAATTGTCATTCACCAATACAAGATAATATTTACAACACTCCCCATTGAATGACATATTACAAAATATCTGTCTCGTCAAAACTTTGTTTGATAAAAACTCGAAGGGACAAAAATATCAAACGAAAGAAAAAGAGTACAGTTATTCTTGGAGTATTAAGATGAATGCTGTCTCGTTAAACCTCGTCGAAAAACCTAATGGGATAAAACATTGGCTAAGGAAAAAGAGTACAATTACCCCTCCTAGTGTTGATCACTGTAAATCATCGAGTCGATACATCACAATCTTGTGAACTAATTTCTTGAATGTAAATGTTGACGGTGCTTTTGTAGATAAATCAGCTACATTGTCACTTAATTGAAGTTGTTGAAAATTCTGGAGTATTTTAATGATGTCTCGCTAAAACCTTGTCAGAAAAACCCAAGGGACAAAACTTGAACGGAGAAAAAAGAGTACAGCTACTCCCCCTAATTCAATCTGTATTGAGTCATCCATATAGCTACTCTCCCTGATTTAATCTCTATTGAATCATCCATACCTTGATATCTTCAGGAGTCTCGTATAGGAGAGTATATCAATAAACATTAATATCAGTTACCTCATCAAAAATCTTGCTAGGAAAATCATGTGGGACAAAACCTCAACTAAGGAAAAAAGAGTGTAGCGCATATTAGCTCCCCCTCATGGGAACATTACAATTATATTGATATTGCACATAATTATTTCAACTGTCAATCGGTGCAATATCGAATATGTTCACTAAGCACATAAAAACAACACATATCTCATATTATTTGTTCTTTGAATATAAATTCAATTATTCCTTTGAATTTGAAGAACTATAAAATATTTCCAATCATTTGAATATTCAGCATCGAGCCATGTTCAAAGAATTCTTGGAGCAAAAATCAAGGAAAGTGTTGTATTTCATTTTTCTTGCATTTTTATCTTTAATTTCTATATTTTGTGATATATTTTCATAAACCTTATCTTTTGTGGAATATTTATATAATGGGCTAGTTGTTTTATATTCGAATGATTGATGTAGCTTAACTTAGTTTAAGTAATTTTAATATTTGTTTATTAATTTTTGGGCTTATTTCATGTGTATTTGTTATTGAGATTATTCCATGTGTTTGATTGATCACCAAATATATGTTTTGTGAAGTGTATGATAATCGAGAGATATTGTGAATTTTAGACCAAATAACAAATGCTCTAGGTTCTTGTTAAGGATAGAGATATACCTTAAACCCTAAATAATCCATTGAGCTATTTTCACAAAGAGTTAATGCAATTGATTGGACTTTAATAGACATAGAGATATAGTAGGTTAAACCAATTGATTAGGGTTAATTTCACTCGAGAGAGGTAATTAGCTAAACTTGGAAAATCGGGTCTAACATTGCAAATGGGTAATTTATTAATTTACATATGTTTAGATATTATTTAAGCGAGAGTTAAGTAAAATCATGAATCACAACTATTTTATCTTCCATTTTCCTTACTTTAATTTGGTTTAAAGTTAGTTTCTTTAATTTAGAATTTTCCGAAATCAACTTTAAATTGTGTGTTTCTTTTTATTGTTGGAATTAAATTAATTAAAGTTGTATAATCTAAAGTACACATTCTTCATGGGATCGACAATTCAGACTCAAAAAACTCACTTTATTACTTGTACGTGACTCGTTCACTTGCAGTACACACTATTTTGAGCGAACAAGTTTTTGGCGCCGTTGTCGGGAATGTTTTTACTTTGATTATTACTTTAGTTAATTTTAGTTTTTAGAATTTTGTAATTATTTTTCTTTTATGTTTTATTTTGTTATTTTTGGTTAACCCCACAATTCTAATCTCTCTTGTGTTTGATTTTCTTTCTATGCATATTTGATTTTAATATTAGCAAAATAGGAAAGGAATTGCAATAAAATTTATTGGGTTTAGAAAATATTTGAAATGTCGAAAACAAGCAATTGATACATTGGATGTGAGTTACATGCTCTTAGGAGATTGTGTACCGGATGATTAGGATGAGGACATCACTCTTGTAGGAGATGGGCCTCCACTATTGAATGAGAAGGTACTTGCAAAGTATTACAATGAGCTTGCCAAATTGGGTGAAGATGATATGACTATGGGAGATGCCATGTATTGGGAAGGATTTCAAATGTGGGGGTATAATCCACTCTTGGGAATTAATAAGAAAAAAAAAACTTGCCATTGCCCATGGATTCGAATTTTGGATTGGTCATTCAATTCGAGGAGGCATCAACTAAAGGAGATGAGCTTGAAGAGAATGACAATTTAATTACAAAAGAATCACTTGGAGAAGTGACAATTAATGAGGAAAAGATCAAATCAAATTCTCTCAACTTCATTGATTGTCCAATAATTGAGTTTGTGATTAAGCCATTTGAGGAGGTGCAAGTCTATTTAGTTGAGTTTGAATTGGATGGAATAGGAAAGTCCCATGACATTGGATGGGGAAAATTGCAAATATTTCGAATCAATGAAGAGTGGGGCAAAGCCAAAAGAAGCAAAATGGGTAAGGCATCAAAAACTATATTTAGAGTGCCATGAAGAATCTATGCGGAGAGTCGAGCTAATGACTTTAAAATAAGCGCTTAATGGGAGGCAACACATTCTCTATCATTTACTTGTTTTATTTACTTTCTTGCATTTTATTTACTTTCTTACAAATAAGTTGGTTAGGCCCTAGTCCCTGTCTTCCTCAATTATTTTCCTCAAGTTGGGTAGTGTGAAATAGCTCCAATGCATTCTCATTTAATTTTATCATGCACTCATATCAAATTTTCAAAGTCAAATATTTGCTTAAAACTCATTTTTTAATCACTTGGTTCATATTGTCTTTTATCTTCAAGTGTGATTTAATATTGATGTGGATGGGAAAATTGTATTGGAATTATTAGTTAGAATTGAGATGTTAAATGTGAATTATATTTTTAGGTCATTCACCACATAATATTTACTCTATTCTTGTGTTTTTATAGGATGCTCATATGGTGTTCGGTGAAATGTCTCATTGGAGAAATTTGTATTCAATTGATTGGAGGCTTGGGGTGGATTGTTGGTGCTTTCCATGAGATTTCCACATGCCCAAGACTACTTTTGAGTGCCCCACCACTTCTTGGGATGTCTAATAACTTCTTTCCTCTTACTTTGATTTTATTTTACACATTGAGGACAATGTGCATTTCAAGTTTGGGGGTGATTTCTTATTGTGTGTTGACATGTTAGATAGCCTTACCGGCCAGGATTACTTGATGTGTAAAATTGTTATTGATTCATGATTTATGACCAATATGCTACTTGTGTCTATTTCTACAAAATGCGTATCCATGCAAGATCCTATTTACATTGAGCACAATAGTCATAATTGATTGTTGGTGAAGTTTGGGAATTGTTGAAGGGTGAAGAGGTTAATGGAGTAGAAGAACTAGGTTGTGAGCTTGTATTTTTAATTTTTATCAACCTATCAAATATTTCCCCATGCTCTAAATCTTTTGATCCTAATGTAAGACAAGTTTGGGGGTGGTCGACCCAGTGAAGGAGACGGTCTAAACGTGTGGTCATTTCATGCATTTTGAAAATAAATTTTGTGTGGAGTGTATTTCGCCAAGTATAAGCTAAGCAACGACCGTATGCTAGAGTTCTAAGCCCATTTTAATTTTTACATTGCATTGCCCTATCTCGAAGCCTTTTTGACTCGAGTAATTAAGCCCGTAGGAGTATCTTGAAACTTGGTGCCTTAAGTTTGAAACTCGGGAGTCACCGGCCTAAAGCTCGCTACATGAGTCAATTAGAAAGCTTAATGAGTAGGGTACTCACGCACACACTTGAAAAAAAAAAAAGCACTTCATTATTGCATTTGCTTAATAAGTCTACCTTACTTCATAGCCTTTTTAACTCGAGTTATTAAGTCCGTAGGGGTATTTTGAAACCTGGTACTCTTTGATCTTAAAACAATCGAGGAGTTGTCGATCTAAAGCTTACTACATGGGTCAATTAGAAAGCTTAAGGGAGTGGGGAAGGCACGAACATTCATCACGTTAGTTTTTATAAATCATGCATTTGTACTTGCATAAGGGCTTAGATTAATAATGGGTTTGAATTGCTTAGTATAAACTTGAATGTCGAAGCACTCATTTAGTGGAGAGTCGGTGCATTTCTAGATTATCGAAATTGCTGGTAAAACGCATCCAAACTAGAGTGGAAAAAAAAGAGTGAGTTGAGAGTACCCTCTAGAATTTTATCTAGAGAAAGAAAAAGAATATATATTGAGGGATGAATGTCACGAGCGATAAATGAAAGAATTGACCACTAATGGTGGGTACTTTTGACTTGAAACCTCTTTACTCATCAATATTCTTGAAACGTAATTGACAATTGAAAGTGACTATGCACACACACCAATCTAACATCGGATAAGCTAAACTTTTTTTTGTAGTATTATTTGGAAACATACTTTTGAATTGATTATACAATTTTACACTCATGAGTAATTTGCAAGTTATCTGACATTGTTGATCTATATTCCATGTTACTTGAATGCACTAATAGATAATTTTGCTCGAAACGATCAAAAGCTCAAGTTTGGGGATGTGATAAGTGTGTTTGCACACTTATTTTGCTTTTAAATAGATAATTTAATTGACAAATTTAGCGAATTTCTACTTATAAATTGTGTTTATCTTGTTGGAAAGAAAATGGACAAGATTGGAGTGCAATTGAGCTAAAAGATGAGCAAATTTGATGTTCAAGGACCTAATTAAAAGAAATCAAAAGTTGGGGGACTCAAATGCAACATTTCAGAAAGTTGGAGGACTAGAGATGCAAATATTTCAGGGGCATATTTGTAATAAAAGTCAAAATTCGAGGACTAATTTGAAGAAGGCCAGAAGACGAGGGACTTTGGTTGCAGAAGCCCATGCCATTCAGCCAATGGGCGCTCGCTGAGCACCCATTGATTTTCAATAGATTTTTTATCTGTGGTCCACGCGATCGCGTGGATTTGGTCTACGCGATCCCGTGGACAATTTTCAATCCAATACCGATTTTAATTTTCTATTTTTATTATTTTAATTTAAGGACACGTTTGACTAATTATTTACGCGTTTTTGGACCTTTTTAGGTCAGATTTTTGGGGGTATTTATACCTCCACTTCTCTTTTCACAAAGGATCCCCAATTCACTCTCCAAACCCCAGCCCCTTTTCTCTCTTTTCTTTTCTTTGTTTTTGATTTAGTTTGTGATTTAGTTTGTAGTTTGGTTTAATTTTCAAGTTGTTAGCACCCATTGGATCAAAGAAGCTAGAAGTAAAGTGGAAATACAAAACAAAGTTCAAAGAATTCTTGGAGCAAAAATCAAGGGAAGTGTTGTATTTCATTTTTCTTGTATTTTTATCTTTAATTTCTATATTTTGTGATGTATTTTCATAAACCTTATCTTTTGTGGAATATTTATATAATGGGCTAGTTGTTTTATGTTAGAATGATTGATGTAGCTTAACTTAGTTTAAGTAATTTTAATGTTTGTTTATTAATTTTTGGGCTTATTTCATGTGTGTTTGTTATTGAGATTATTCCATGTGTTTGATTGATCACCAAATATATGTTTTGTGAAGTGCATGATAATCGAAAGATATTATGCATTTTAGACCAAATAACAAATGCTCTATATTCTTGTTAAGGATAGAGATATACCTTAAACCCTAAATGATCCATTGAGCTATTTTTACAAAGAGTTAATGCAATTGATTGAGTTTTAATCGACATAGAGATATAGTAGGTTAAACCAATTGATTAGGGTTAATTTCACTCGAGAGAGGTAAACAAGACATAACTATAGAGATATCAATTTTTCAATATTTCAAGTAATTGAACCCCTTTTAGAGACTTACAATTAATTATGTCAATAAATACTCTCTCACGAGTATATACCTCCTCAATAAGACCATCATAATCATATGCTCTATTTTTATTTATTTGGGGATCTTTATTCGAATCAAATATCGCTACGCTTTAGGCGTAGCATACGTCAATATAAGATAGAGCATCTCTAGCTAGTACACAAGATTTTATTAATCTCTTATGCATCTTGTAATTATGTTATCTCTTTAACTTTTCGTTCATATTTTCAATCAAACTTCTGGTTCGTATTGTCAATCGCGAGGATATATATATATATGACATAATATGATGCATTTGTTTGATTTTAAGTTACTAATCTTCCCCCTAATGTTGAGAACTATGATGTTGGCATGATACATAATAGAATTCCCTTAAATAAAAAGGGAAGTATTTTGTTCTCAATTAAACTAATTGAAGGTGTTTAACAAACAAAAATGTTAAACAATTTATCGACATCCCAACTAGCACTTATTAAAATGTTGAGATTCATGTCCACTAGCATTATCAAGATACATTCTTGATTATATAATTTGAAGATTATGCTCATAATTTAAAATTTGAGAAATAATTTCGCAAACTTCAGGTTGCGAATACCATGCAATCATCTAGTATATGTATCAAATCTATTAGATATAAATAATATTTAGATGATCAATGTGGAGGATTATGGGACCTCATTTATCACCCTAATTATTTTCAGAAATATAGGGAATTTAATCCTTATTTTAGCTAATGATAGTCAAGAAATTTCATGAAAGAGAACAAACATCATATTGTTGGAATTATATATGCCCATAGAGTATAATTCACGACATTTAAAAGTAAAATATTAATTGATTGTATTAATATGATGTTGTGTTTGTCCACGGGTCGATTTGATATTACAAATTGAGTGTTTAAGTTGTTAAACACAGAAAGATTCAATTTGTGATTCGATCTAAAATTAACATTCACGATCAGTAAATAAATATGGACAATTTATTTTGATAAGATCGTCTCAATTTTATTAAAGTCTGTCTTTGACTTTGGTAATAAAATTGAGAGTACGTTTGGAACGTATTGGACGGGACCACGTGAAATTAATTTGTGACATTGACCGTACAAATTTAATTTCACTTGATTATCGTACGTGGGACCTTAATCCTAATCGGATAATGGACTTCGATTACTAACTTGAAGTTCTTTGAGGTATCAATGGGTGAGATCAAATTGCTGATCAATATCTCGGTACTTTGGGAATTAAAGTGAACTAACGAGGAACATATATTCGTATTATGGAATCCGTCACCTTTTAGGTATGATCATAATCTCACTGGTTCTTCTAGTGGACAGTTGAATCTGAGCTCAGTAATTCGACAGTGACTGTTGAATTCTATGATGTGATGGGATCACATCGAACTGTCAGATAGAAGATGAGAGTTGAGAATTTATGAATATTCAAAGAAGGGCATTTTGGTCATTTTAACTTGCTCCGAATATTCGAGTTGATCGACGGGGGTAACATGTAAGAATGATAAGTCAGAGGATATAATTATTGATTAATTGTTTCAGTAATTTCAATTTTACTAAGAGTGCAGTTAGTGGAATAGAACGTGATTAATAAATTAATTTTGACTGATCAAGAGTTGATCGGGTCATAATTAATTTATTGGAGCTTAGTTTAATTGGGTCCGATCAGGTTCCCTCGGTGGCTTCACTATAATGGGTTTATACAGGCTTATTACCTGTATTGGGTTGTGCAGAAATGGGCTTGGGTTATGGTACTAGGCCTGGTAGGGTTTTGGAATGTAAAGAGGTTACAAATAGTCTCTTAAGACTATTTTTCTTAACCTAATGTGAAAAGTGGCGAGACACACACTAAAGTGTGTAGTGTGTGTTTCCTCTTTACAAAGAAACCCTAATCCTAGTTTAACCTAGATCTTGAGAAAGGTGACCACACACCTGCACAACTGCCATTGGAGAACACCGAGGAAAGCTTGAGGGTTTGAAGCTTTGGTGGAATCAAGAAGCAGTTGATGAAGATTATTGTAAAGCACGCTACAAAGGTAATCTTCTCAAAATCCTTTTTGTGTGCGAAATTATTTATTCCAAGTTAAATACATAGAACAGAAAATCCTGTAACGGGATAATCTATCACAAGAAATCAATTTTTGTGATTAGAGCAACCCGGGTTCCCAACAATTGGTATCAGAGCGCCAGGTTTTTGATACTGTTTTGTGGATTTAGGAATAAATAATTTTGTTATGCATGTGTTAGTTGAGCGGTGTTAGGATTATGTGATTTATGTTGTTATTGGATGGATGATGTTTGATTGAACTAATTTATGACCTTAGATTTTATTTTGTAAAATCTTGTATTTGTATTATCGAGTCTTGTAACAAAAGGGGTGGATTACGACTCCATGTTTTCCCTTTTGATTTTGATTTTGCAATAGAATTAGGGTTTGTATTATTTCTATTGTAATTGTAAAATTTGGAGACTATTTCATCACTGCCTGAAACAAGGAGGATCAGATCTGCAGTTTCAGATTGAGGGACCAATTCTGCAATTTCGGATTCAAAGATTGCTGTTGGAAATTCTGTGGCCTGGAAATTCTACATTTTTAAATGCGGAGGACCTGATCTGGGATTTTTAAAAGGAAGGACTTCAAACGCAATTTTCCCTTGCTGCACCAAACTTCACCATCTTCAAAGTCGGAGGACTTGCATTGTAAATTCGTGATAAATTGGACAAAGTTCGCAGCAGCACCTGTGAGTGTTATCGTCTTGATCGGTGGTCGGTGGCTGTGCCTTAGGGCACCGTCGTCTGGACTTAACTGCCGTAGTGGTGGAACCACACGTTGCGCGAGAAAATGCGACACCAGGTGGTGTCGCTGTACTATGCGGTGCGCGGCGGTTCCTTAAAGAGTACTACCATCGTGTGGTCGTGGCAGAGGCGATGGTACCACTGGGTGATCGTGACCCTCTCGACGACTGTGTGGTGAATTTCCGAAGGTGGATTTGAGAAGATTGAACGGCGACGGGGCTGCGTTTTTTCAGAAAGTTTCATTTCGTGAAGACCGAAGACAGTGGAATCAGTTGGGCCACTACTTTTTCATTTGGGCTGGTTTTTTGGTGCTTTTGTTTTGGACCAGATTTCAAATTTTAGTTTGGGCCAGATATAGATGAAATTAAATATGGCCCTGAAATTGTAAAATTGGTCTATTTTAATTAATTGCAATATGGGTTAAATCGTTTAGCTGGGCCAATGCAATGTGGACTAAATTTTACAATGGGCTGGAATATTTAATTGAATCACTACATTTGGCATTTGGGCTGAAGATTGAAGCTTTACAGATTGGACCAGTTTGGTAATGGGCTGAGAAATATTATTTGAAGAGTTCAAGTAATGGGCTGGACACTTGCAAATGGGAATTGAAGAATTGGGTCGGCTTGTGGCTCAATTGAATCTTTAATTAATTTGTAATTTTTGTGTCTAGGTTTGGCCATAAATTATGTTCTTATTTATTTTATTATCGCATTTATTTATTGCTTTAATAATTTGTGAATGAATGTCATTAAATAACATGTCATGTAGATCGCATAAACACCGCTCTAGGTACTATACTGTCATGCATTGTTTTATATTATATTTTCTTTTCTAAATGTTAGATCAGAAAATAAATATATTTAATAATAATTAAATTGATTTTAAGAGTTAAAATTGATTGGGTAATTATTAATTAAAACCCAAGAGTTCAAAATATTAAGTGAGCGAGGGTGCAATTTTTGAACCCACGGCCTCCCCTATTAGCCCATTAGTAAAAAAATTTGTGTATGCCTCGTGCTAATCTAATTAGTCTCCCTATAGGAGGGCTGCACTGTTTTGGTTACTGGATTGGGCCCAATTAGGTGATGATTTTTTAAGTGTGAATTAATCATGATTACCCTATAGGTGACATAATTAATTTGGTACTTGAAATATTATTAATATAGGGGTTAGACACTTAAATCAATGATATCGTGGGGACTTCCTATAGAATATCCAAACAATGTCAATGATGGCCAAATTTTAACGACTATAAATTAAATATTGCATGAGATGCCAGATATATTTAATTTAGTGGGAGGGTCCCAACCTAGCCATAAATCACATTTATTTCTCCTATAGAGAAATGTGTTTAAGATTTTGGGGTTTTAGGTTGTCGTCATATTATAGTAGTTTTGGGTCTACTTGTGCATAATTTTTTTATTCATGCATCATATATGAAAGTATTCATCATTTATACAACTCGTGTTTAATACATTTATTTTATTTGAATGTCGTATTTCCACAACTAGTTATATATTTAGACATCACCAACTAATTTGCGAAAACTGTAACATGTCTCGTTATAATTCTTTCCACTTATGACATTTGTTCGTGCTAGAAGATCCTTGTTCAAAATAATTATAAATCTTCCAATGAAAATGGTTTTATTTTGATGAGATGGTTTATTGCATAGTTTTGATTCTCATATCAAGTACTTCGCAATAAAAATATCAAAATGGGATACCATATTTATTTTCTCGATGGAAGGGTATTTATGATAATTTGAACATTTTAATTATACAAAATATGCTATCAAGCTATATTATATCTCTACTTATGAACCGATCACGTTTTTATATAAGAGACCATTTGATAAAACATGATTGGTCACTTTAACGTGATGGAGGTTCCACTTGCAAACATTGATTCATGTGACATAATGCTTGAGAAATCTTTTAAGATGATCTCTTACGGTTCAGTGTGGACTATATTCACCAGGATGAACGTGTCCCTGAAAGGTTCAATGTAAGCTATTCATAGAGAAGAGATTATTTTAAAGCAACGGATAGTATGGTAGGCCCTCTAACCTTTTTGCTTTTGAGCAAAGATAGGATTAATGAGGAAGTAGCCTTTCTTGGAAACTCTATAATGGAGTAAGACTCTATTCATTGTGTTATGGTTAGTAATTGAGTCTATCTTGATTATAGATTCTAGAGTAACTAATCGCTATTGCAAGTTGTTGCAATATGGTCCTAGGTGACCAAATGACACAATGAGATAGAGTATACTATAAGGATAAGCACGGGTATGATAATATGGAAAGAGCCGTTGGGCTTTTATGTTTGCAAAACAATTTGATTGTTATTTTGTCTCTTTATTATTTGAGCGGAATTATTTAGCGCTTAATCTCCAGTCATTAGTTGGAATTAAGTTAAATAATGCTCTTATTGTTGCGAGACAAATGGTTAACACTCTCAAAGCCTTGTAAATGGTTCTAAGTGTAATATTACTACAAGTGATAAGGGATAGATGACTCCTTGTATTAATGAACTCTTTGATAAGATCTTAAGATAATCATATTTATCTAAATAAGATTGAAAGACTAGTAAAGATAACCTCTAAGTATTTTGGAGGTGGAATCTATGTGGGCTTTTGAATTTTATTTAGAGGGTAAAATGATTAAGATTTTAGGCTTGGTTACACTTATCCAAAACTCGATTCTAATACTAGTAAGGGATGGACCTCAAAAGGATCTGAGGTGGAATCTATACTATTTTTCTGAATCTTGTTTAGAGGATCATATAACCAAGAGTCCTTATACATTATATGGACTTAAGAGTTTGAGGATTAATACATTTCGATATGAATGGATTCTTTTGTGCTCAAGATACGAGAGAGTACGAGTAATTCATCAGTTTTATTGATGATCACTCCAGATCTCGATTATATACTTAATATCTCATTAATCCGAAATGTTGAAGAAATTCTAGAATTTTGGATAGAAGTTGAGAAGTAATTAAGAGAATCGAAATACTTCGATTTGATCGAGGTTTGTGTATCTCTCATATGAGTTTAGGAACCATTTATCGGAAAAGGAGAACAAGGTAATACCAAATCAATGATGAGTTATCCTCGTTACTAGTTTCATTTGGGAATGTATACCGGAGATAGTCAGGTTCCTTCATAGCCTAGTACCATTGATTCGTTTCCTGAAATACCCCTAGAGTTGTGGCATGGGTGCAAGCTCAGTTTACACCACATTCAGATTTGGGGACTTTTGGCACACAAGCTGAAAGGAAGGATTGACGAGATGGTGGCAACAATGAAGGTTTGATTATATATAAGGTATACAATGAAACTAGAAATTATTTCTTCTATAGTCCTCTGGTCCAGAAAGTATTTGTTGAGTACAAATGTGACTTTCTTAGAGGATAAGGCATATAGAAGAATACAAATCCACAAGTAAAATTCTATTGGATAAGATGTTAGAACGTGGTTCAAACAACTTGATTCCAGGTTTCCGCATAGAATTAATCTTGATGATTTGGGACTTCCTACGGAACCGATGGTTGCTGATCCTAGTGGGAGAAATAGGCAAGTGGTTCGACCACTATTTTTTCCTGGTGAACCCAATGGACAGGGAAAAACCAAAGGTTGTAGTCGAAGTTGCTCTCACTGTTCTGCCTCTTCTTTATGTTCATAAAGAGGTAGTGAAGAGGTTGATCCCAATTAGGGATATAACCAAGTAGTGGGAGGAGAGGAAGGGACTCTGTTTGGATATAATGGAAATACACTTCCAGCGACTAATTGGAGTGGGAGGGTTGTAAGACCACCTTCTTGACGCTTATTCTACGGAGAGTCTTTTTAGACAGTCTCTACTGAAATAAGAGAAGAACTCCTCATTTAGGGAAGTGGTAGAAGTTATAGACTTGAAATCATGGAAGGTGAATGTGAACTCGGAATTAGATTCCTAGTAATCCAACAAAGTTTGGATATTTGTAGACACACCCAATGGGGTCAAACCTATAGGGTGCGATGATTTTTAAGATGATAAAAGAATGGTAGATGGAAAGGTTGATACCTTTAGTGCAAGGCTTATGGTTGTGGGTTTGTGAAACCCTTCTCGCCAATTGCCATGCAAAAGTTTACCTGGATCTTTTATCCATTGTCGTTCATTGTGAAAATGAGGTACGAAAAATGGATGTCAAGATGTTGTTTCTTGAATGCATCTTGAGGAAATCATTTACAAAGTGTAATCCGATGAGTTCATATTAAAGACCATGAAAGTAAAATTCATGACTTACAAGTTTCCAACTTTGGATTTGGATATTTGTTCAAGATATGGAATATAGAATTTGATAGAACCATTGCGATACATGTTCTTGATCAAAATCTTGATATATCTTAAGTATACTCGTGTATACAGAAAGATGAGACAGTTTTCGTGACTATTTATTTGAATGACACTCTACTTGTGTGTGAGAGTATTTTCATTAAATAGTAGTTGGTACCAGCAATTAGATATGAAGGACTTGTAGATGACTGTCTATTTTTCTAGACATCCGTACTTTTCGGAGTGGGAGAAAAATGGAATAGAATAGTCTCAAGTTTCATGTAATAATAAGATACTATCTACATTTGCAATATTGAAGTCTTGAAAGGAATAATGTTCTTTGTGGACTTTATCTATCTTATGAGTATTCTCCTAATACTCATGGTAAGATAGAGAAGGTTCCTTATGCTCCGGCTATAGGAAGCCTTACTTTGCACTAGATAGGTCATATCTTATGCTGGGGATATTGTTGGTGATTATTAGTTTGATCCAGGATCAGATCATTGAATAGAGGTAAAGCACGTACTGAAGCGTTCTTGGAAAACGAGTAAATATTTGCTTATCTATTCAATTGGTGATCTGATGGATTAAAACTAATTAAGATCTGATTTGATTAGGATTCTCGAGAGTCGTCAAAATTGGAATATAACTGGGAGATAATGTGGTTAATTGGTTGGGAATAACAAAATCTTGGATTGTTTGTTATACAACCGTGACTTACATCGAAAGGAGTTACTATCTTGGTTGAGAACATAATCATTAGTGTAATGATGATGTTGACAAGATGGATGATTCGATGTTTCATGTATACTCTAAGGGCAAGTGGGAGATTGTTGGAATTATATATGCCCATAGAGTATAATTCACGACATTTAAAAGTAAAATATTAATTGATTGTATTAATATGATGTTGTGTTTGTCCACAGGTCGATTTGATATTACAAATTGAGTGTTTAAGTTGTTAAACACAGAAAGATTCAATTTGTGATTCGATCTAAAATTAACGTTCACGATCAGTAAATAAATATGGACAATTTATTTTGATAAGATCGTCTCAATTTTATTAAAGTCTGTCTTTGACTTTGGTAATAAAATTGAGAGTACGTTTGGAACGTATTGGACGGGACCACGTGAAATTAATTTGTGACATTGACCGTACAAATTTAATTTCACTTGATTATCGTACGTGGGACCTTAATCCTAATCGGATAATGGACTTCGATTACTAACTTGAAGTTCTTTGAGGTATCAATGGGTGAGATCAAATTGCTGATCAATATCTCGGTACTTTGGGAATTAAAGTGAACTAACGAGGAACATATATTCGTATTATGGAATCCGTCACCTTTTAGGTATGATCATAATCTCACTGGTTCTTCTAGTGGACAGTTGAATCTGAGCTCAGTAATTCGACAGTGACTGTTGAATTCTATGATGTGATGGGATCACATCGAACTGTCAGATAGAAGATGAGAGTTGAGAATTTATGAATATTCAAAGAAGGGCATTTTGGTCATTTTAACTTGCTCCGAATATTCGAGTTGATCGACGGGGGTAACATGTAAGAACGATAAGTCAGAGGATATAATTATTGATTAATTGTTTCAGTAATTTCAATTTTACTAAGAGTGCAGTCTCGTTCTTTTAGTGGAATAGAACGTGATTAATAAATTAATTTTGACTGATCAAGAGTTGATCGGGTCATAATTAATTTATTGGAGCTTAGTTTAATTGGGTCCGATCAGGTTCCCTCGGTGGCTTCACTATAATGGGTTTATACAGGCTTATTACCTGTATTGGGTTGTGCAGAAATGGGCCTGGGTTATGGTACTAGGCCTGGTAGGGTTTTGGAATGTAAAGAGGTTACAAATAGTCTCTTAAGACTATTTTTCTTAACCTAATGTGAAAAGTGGCGAGACACACACTAAAGTGTGTAGTGTGTGTTTCCTCTTTACAAAGAAACCCTAATCCTAGTTTAACCTAGATCTTGAGAAAGGTGACCACACACCTGCACAACTGCCATTGGAGAACACCGAGGAAAGCTTGAGGGTTTGAAGCTTTGGTGGAATCAAGAAGCAGATGATGAAGATTATTGTAAAGCACGCTACAAAGGTAATCTTCTCAAAATCCTTTTTGTGTGCGAAATTATTTATTCCAAGTTAAATACATAGAACAGAAAATCCTGTAACAGGATAATCTATCACAAGAAATCAATTTTTGTGATTAGAGCAACCCGGGTTCCCAACACATATATGATTGAATTGAAGAATCTTATGGTTCTTCATTGAGTATCCATTTTAATTTCGCATCATTATTGATCAAGTGATTGTCCAATTGGTCATGCCAAATAATAAAATCAAATTGAACTTCTGGTTCAATATAAGATATAATTCAATGATTAAGCATTATATAATCATATATCATTCAAGTAAATTAAACATAAGGGACCAACTTGAAAATATCCAATGATTGACTTAGAATACAAGACGACATTTTGAGGATTTTTAGGAGTCAATTGAATGCAAGTAGAAATAAAAAATGAATGAAATATGATAGGAATATTACCAAAAAATTGATTCCAACCGCACAAGATTAAGGACAGTTTTCTAGTCGGACTTTAAGACCTAATTTTTGGACAGTAAACGTTCGAATTGGAAAATTCCTATTTCATGAAGAATTATATCTCTTTAAGTTTTATTTCTAACACAATTTGAATAACCTCAATCAGATAAGGGAA
Organism: Ligustrum vulgare; assembly: GCA_963555705.1. Classification (NCBI taxonomy): domain Eukaryota; kingdom Viridiplantae; phylum Streptophyta; class Magnoliopsida; order Lamiales; family Oleaceae; genus Ligustrum; species Ligustrum vulgare. The sequence goes on from OY743171.1 coordinate 25,599,788, forward strand.
TAGAAAGATATGGACGAAATACTGAACATTGTGCACATACCAAAAAAGACTCGCGTGTGGGTTTGACAAGTTGCTTTCCTTTCTCAACTAGATATCTTCTCCAACTATAAATACAATCTCTTGGCATGAAAATCAGAACCTTTGTCTCTCCTAAGAATGAGTCACAATTGAGAATTCAACATCAAATTCTTAGGGAATCAAGCATTGCAAAGGTGTATGAATTGAAAATAATTGAAGAATTAAGACTTGGTGCATGCTTTCCTTTCTTCTTGTTGTTTTCAATGAACGTTTTTTTTTTGTTGTTTTTGCTTTTTAATTATGATGTGTAACTAAACTTTATGATGTTACAAATGATGTAGCCTAATTTACTATTTTAAATCCAAATTCCATGTTTTAATGATTTTGTTGCATATATTGATTTATTATTGTTCTTAATATATGAATGAACTGGTCACTTATTCATGATTACATGAGTTATTTTCATAATTCGAGAGGTTATTTAATAACTTAGATCAATGTAATAAATCCTGTAGTTGAACAAGAGATAGAGATATACTCTTGTTATTATCGTGGTTGTGTATGAATTCTTGTGTGTTATGAATCTAGATAAGGAATATTCGGACCCCCTTTAGGATACATGGTCGAATTATTTAGGTAGAATTGATTTAAACTCGAGAGATAAATTTCAATATACATTAGTGAATTCGACTGAATACATTATTAGGAAATAAAATCGGATTTGGAGTTAATTTAATTGGGTAGGTGAAATCGGGATTCCCAACTACTTTACAATAATCTTTTAAAACAAAAGCAAATTAGAAATTTTAATTCTTAGTTTAATTCTTTAGTTTTAGTCTTAAAAATCATAGTTCTTTCATCCGTTCAAATAGGGCTAAGAGTTAACATATTTCGGTACTTAATAGTAGTCTTCGTGGGACGATAATCCGGACTCCTAGGTCCACTTTATTACTTCTCACGTACACTTGCGAGTGTATCTCGCATCGTGAGATATTTGTGAATATAGAGCAGGATGAAAAAATCTATATTATTGCCTTTTCAACTAATATGTCACTTTGTCGTGGTGGAATTCGACCGTAAGAACATGTTGCAATTTGTATCAATTTCACAAAATCCTACATGTATAAAATCCAGATAAAGAAAATGATTATTCCAAAATACTCAAAAATAAAAATAAAAATAACACAACAAGCACATGAAAGGAAAGTTAAAAATAAAATTCTTAACATTCTTGTCGAGAATAACAATTTGAAATGAGAGTTCCTCTAAAACTTGAAATCTGCGAAATCATTCAACTCTGCAGGGTACAAACTCGATTGGTGTCAGTGTGTGGATGTGATGTCATCGACTCCATCAGATGTGAGATTACCTTTCAAGTTTAAAAGAAGACAGTTTCCGTTGATTGTGTTTTATGTTATGACCATTAATAAAAGTCAAGGTCAATCACTTTCGCATGTGGGTCTATTCCTTAAAAAGACAGTTTTTAATTATGGGTAGTTGTATGTAGCAGTGTTGAGTGTTAAGAATTGTGCTAGTCTGTACATAATGATGATGCGATGACAATAGGACTCAACAAATGTGACGATAATGTCATGTATAAAGAGGTTTTCAAAGTAATACTTTTGATAACCAAATACTTATTATTATTTAAATTGGAACTGACTTTTGTTAGTTTTTTATGATTTTTTCTCCATTGTTCTGTTTCAGAACATTATTTTTTGCCATGAATATGTTTGTGTATCGCACGAGTGTAAAACTAATGATGATTAATTTTAGAATATAATGTATGATAGTGACCTCTAGTAATTGTCTATTACTTAAAACGTAGGAAAGTGCAATTTACTAAATCGGCGATCCACAAAGACTATATTATTGCCATGGTGCTTGTTTTTCTTTTACTAGTAATTGTGTATTATTATTGTGGAGTTGTTACTTTTGAAAATTTTAATATTATTATTTTAAGCATCAGTTGCATTTATATTAAGCATCGTGTATTTTACACATATGAATATCATATTTACTCCTATACCATGTGTTACGACCACGCTTAAATGAGGCTCGACAGGCCACTTATGGGAGCCCACGTCGGACCCATTGGTTACTAGATGTGCTCAAAACCTCGTGAATTACTGTATTTCCGAGGTAGTAAATTGGCCGAACTCCTTATGGCTAAACTACTTGTCCGAATTGGTGTTATCCGAGGCACATGCCTAGGACCAGCAAGAAGACTGGTCAAGTGTGTCGAGAGATTTGACTTTCCTGTAAGTTGCAAAACTTGATGGGACAGTAATGATTATAACCAAACAATTGGTTTACCTCATGAACGGCTAGGGGTATGCCACGAGTAAAGTAGAGCACGTGTCTCAATTTGGGAATATAATTTCAATTATAAATAGAATACATTGTTCTCCAAATAAAAGGTTAGAAACTTTCTACTAAGACTCAATATACAAATCTCACTCTCTTTTCTCTCTTCTAAACACTTATATTTCCCTCACCCAATTGTATTTACTTGAAATGAGTACTAACTTAAGTGTCAGAGTGCAAACGGGAGCCACCTCGGCCCCCTTTGCATACTGACTATTTACCCTAGTGTGCAGGAAGTTCATGTGTTCAAGAAGGAGGAGCTGAGACGTGTAGATCCAAGATCCCACTAGATTTTGTGGTCAACATTTGGTGCTGTCTGTGGGAAACCACACCTTTAACTACGAAAATCACTTGGTAAAAAAGTGATCAAAAACCTTGCTAAAGGCGTAAGATCTAACGAACCTTGAAAAAGGTGAGAAACCTCTTGGAAAAGCAGGTGACAAGTAGGAAGCCTTGAAAAAAGGCTTAAACTTTGAAAAGTAAGTTTATCAACCTTGAAGAAGGGATTAGAAACTTTGAAAGATAAGTTCATCAACCTTGAAAAAAGGTTTATAACTTTGAAATACAAGCCACCCCACCTCGAAAAGGGATAGCAATTAAATCAGTACAACAATGTGTGAGAGTGATAATAATGCTAACCCCCAGAGAAGCAGGGAAGAACAATTAGACAACGATGAAGAAATACACCCAAATGACCATCCTGAAAACGCTAACGAGGAGGCTCCACAACCTAACCCTCCTTACAGGCAGCGAAGTAGGCGCATGCTACGAGACATGACGCGCATGGCCACCCAAATGCTGGAAATGCAGAAGCAACATATCGAGCAGACTGTCACTCTAAATACCTACATGGCTGTAGAGATGACAAAAAAATTCGATCTGATCCGTCGATCCGAAGATCTGATCCGATTCGATCCAAAATACTTTCAATTTGTGGATCGACTGATCGGATTTGGATCGGGGGTGATCCGATCCGAGATTCGGTTTATTGTTTAAAAAACTAAAAAAAAATTATAAAAAATTAATTATTAAATAGAAAATATAGAATCTTTTATTTAATTTGGCACAAAATCTCTAATTATCAATATATGTATTATTTTGTTATATAAATTGGATATTATATTAGTTGTTTTATGAATTATGTATTGATTTGCTTGTCGTTAATGAAAATAGATAGCAAAAATTTCTTAATATTTGTTCCAATCCGATCCAATCCGAACCTGACCCGATCCGAGTTTTTTTTCTGTTTAACCCGATCCGATTCGATTCAATTCGAAATCTCGCAGATCGAATTTGGATCGACATCGATCTGCCCTGATTCGCTCCATTACCATCGCTACATAGCAGGAGGATATATGGCACATGAACCAATAGTACCACAACATTACCCTCAGACCCAGCTGCACTTATCACCTTCTGATGTAGGCACCGCTTCGTACTATCATAATGTGTCACAACAAATGTCGAGGTGGATTCCATGTCCTTTTACGAGGACCTTGCATATGAAGCATGTAATACCTTGACTAAGGAAGCTTAAAAGAAATGATAGGTACTACTCATACCAACAAGGTGCACCTTCTTTTCCGAAAGTCCATCGTTAGAAACTCCACAATTAAGCATGTTTGGCTTGGATAAATTCTGGGATGTATGACCTCCTAAGAAATTTTCTCGGGGAGCGTGCAAGTGAGGACAAAGTATGCTCAAAAGACTCGTGTTGGTACAGTGAGGACAGTACACTGTCATCTAACGATCGGGATAGCCCGACAAGTGGGACCCAGGTCGTTACAAATGTTATCAGAGCCAGCCGCCATCCGAAAATTGAGAACTAAGTGCTACGCTATTGACGCGGGAGCCACCTCTAGAATCCCAACGCCTGGAAACAGATCCTCATATGGGTTAAGCGCGAGACGAAGACGTTGCAAGTCTAACAGGAGGTGATTGTAATACCTCGATTAAGGAAGCTTAAAAGAAATGATAGGTACTACTCATACCAAAAAGGTGCACCTTCTTTTCTGGAAGTCCATCGTTAGAAACTCCACAGTTAAGCGTGCTTGGCTTGGAGAAATTCTGGGATGGGTGACCTCCTGGGAAGTTTTCTCGGGGAGTGTGTGAGTGAGGACAAAGCATGCTGAAAAGACTCATGTTAGTACAGTGGGGACAGTACACCGTTATCTAACGATCGGGACATCCCGTTAAGTGGGACCCGGGTCGTTACAAAGCACCGAAAGAACATAGACCCCCTCCTGAATATCATGAGGCTGTCCGATCAAGGTCCGGTAGCTTCTTTAGCTGGAGAGGCGGGTTATTCAGAAATAGGCAAGAAAGTAAGGCTGAAGAAGCTCGACCTCGAGCATAAGATCCTAGAAATTGGCGCAAACGGAGGGTCGAAGAGGTCCATTCACAAGATCACATGTCTAGGAATAAATATGGAGCGAAAGCGAGTGTTGAAGAAGCATACCCACCGATCCATGAGCCTAGAAATAGGTGGGAGCGAAGAGCTGTAGAAAAATCAATTCTCGTATCCATTCCAATAGTTGGAGATTGATGGAGTTTCAGAATCAACTCGCTATGTGGATTTCTATTAGAGGCTGGCCAATTGGACAACTGGTGGTGACAAGATTGTACCTCCTGTTTCAGATTTTAGATTCACGGCGTTCATCAAAGGTATCATTCTAATCACAAATTTTACCCAAGTACCCAAGTGCAAGGTTGATCCGGGCTATGGTTTCGTGTTTGTTTAATTTCCGCTACGCATGTATGTATCGAAACCTTACACACAAACCTCACCGAAGCTCTAGACCCCATCTACAGTTTTACTGGGGACTGCATTGTTCCGAGAGGATCAATAATCCTAATGACGGAGATAGGGGAAGGACCCACTATTTCCAAGACCCCAATGGAATTCCTGATAGTGGATAAAAGTTCAGCATATCATAGCTCCATTGGAAGGTCGGGCCTCACAACCTTGAGACTATTACCCACACAAAGTACTTATACATGAAATTCCCTACAAAAGACGGGGTAGCAATAGTTCGAGGGAGCCAAACCGAATCCAAATCATGTTACACCAACGCAATCAGAAAGTTCCAAGATCGAACTAGCAATATGTTTAGTGATGTAACCATGATGACATACCCCCCGATCCTGAAGAGCTGGGTCTTGAACCTATGATAGATGTGGACGTTACACTGATAGAAGAAGATTTAACAGATTTGGATCCTAGGATGAGGGGAGCGGATTGCCACACCACACCTGCAACAACTAGAGTGCATCATTGTTGACCCATCTGATCCTATGAAGGAATTGTAAATTGGTCGAGGCTCCACCAGGGAATTTAAGGAGCAATTGAACAATTTTCGCTTGCAAAATTTAGACGTGTTTGCATGATGACATGGTGGGAATAAACACAATGGTGGCTTGTCATAAGCTTCAAATTGATCTAAACACCCCGGACGTAGGCAGAAAAGAAGGCCTATGAGTCCTGAAAAGTATGAAGTCTTGAAAGATGAGGTATTGAAGCTATTGAAAAGTGACTTTCTCAAGGAATCCAGTTATTCCAAGTGGATTTCTAACCAAGTATTGGTCCCCAAGCAAAGCGGAAAGCTCAGAGTGTGCATTGAATTTTCAAACCTAAATCAAGCATGCCCAAAGGACAGCTTTCCACTGCCTCAGATTGATCAACTGGTCAACTCTACCATAGGGCATGAAGTTTTGAGATTCATGGACACGCATTCGGGGTACAACCAAATCCCTATGCACCAATATGATAAGGAACGAACTTCCTTTATCACAGAAAGGGGTCTCTATTATTACTGAGCCATGCCCTTCGGATTAAAAAAATACTAGAGCAACTTATCAGAGGTTAGTGAACCGAATGTTCACAAAACAGCTCGGAAATACCATGGAGGTATATGTGGACGATATGCCAGTAAAAAGTATTATAGCATCCAAACATGTTGAGCACTTATCCGAGACCTTCGGCATATTGAGAGAGTATAAGATGAAGCTCAACCCCCTCAAATGTGCCTTTGGAGTAGGGCCCAATAAATTCTTAGGTTTCATGGTGAATTGTAGGGGTATTGAAGCAAACCTAGATAAGATCAAGGCACCGTTTGACATGCAATCCCCTTAGAATCCCAAAGAGGTGCAAAGCTTGACGGGTGAAGTAGCGGCGTTAGGCAGGTTTATCTCCAAATCAATAGACAAGTGCTTACCCTTTTTAAAGTCCTCAAAGGAGGAAAGAAGTTCAGCTAGATGTCGAAATGCAAGATGCCTTTGCACAACTGAAAGACTTTTTAAGGCGGGCCCCGCTGTTGTCGAAACCAAAAGTCGAGGAGCTGTTGTTCCTTTATTTGGCGGTAACTAAGGAAGCAGTAAGTTCAGTTTTGATCAGAGAAGAAAATGGGAATGAACTTCATTATATTACATAAGCAAAGCCTTGTTGGATGCTAAAACACGCTATCTAGACATGGAAAAGCTCGTTCTGGCGTTAGTCATGACAACTCGTAAACTTCGCCCCTATTTTCAGTCACATCCAATCCAGGTTCTCACCAACTTCCCAACGAGGCAGGTTCTACAGAAACTAGATGCATCGGATTGGCTAATGAAATGGGCTGTGGAAATTAGACAGCCATGTGTAGAAAGCTAGGTGTGAAGAATTCATATTAAGTCATGTAAGTGTACTCTGATTATATATTTTATCTACATGAGTTTCTTACAATATTCATTGATTCATTCTATTAATTTGAAGGAATTTGTATGTTTCAATATTAGACATAAGAGATATATATATTCCTAAAAACTGCACCCAGGAGTAGAATAATATTTTTGGCACTATCAATGATATAAAAATAATGGTCTTACCTAGATTCAATTATCAAATTTCCAAATCTGAAGTCAATTAATTTTAAATGTATATATAGTATAAGTAATGGTGATATTAGATTCATTTTCTATGAGACACATAAAAATTATGAGCATGACCCACCATGCACATTTTGTTCAATATAAAAATCATGGAAATACAACCATAATAATATTACAAAATGAACATCTTATGTAAAGTTATCTATTTAATCATTTGTATTTACAAACTTTTCCTTGAGATAATTCAAGGGTGGTATGTTTTACTTATAAAATTTAATCTTCAACTTTCAACGTTTGTACGAACAGAATAAGAGAAATAAGATTTATCAAAGTACATATTTATTAACAGTTAGGTACTGTAGTGACTATTATAATCTACTGTTTGTCACCGATCACATCTAATTAGCATTCAGGAAATAAACCTATTCATCTTGGGTGCATGCAATATAAATATTTTACATATGAAGTAATTAAAAACTCTGAAGACATCGACTTCTATGAATGGTCTGAGAGACGCAATAAATGAATCAGAAATAGGCAGTCTCAGCTCCAGTTTCCCTTTCTTCGTGACTGGGACTGTACTTTTTGAATTGGATAGCTTTCACAGGCTAGAATAGGTAAATTGAATACTAGTTGGGCTTGTCCTCGGGAATATTAGGAGCTTTTGATCAATGAGTTCCTAAACTCGATGTTTCAAATTGTAACAGTTATCCGTGTCATGACCAACTCTGTCGGAATGAAACTCACACCTCGAGTTGTACCAAACATCATCAAATTATATACCTATAATTATTTATTATACATAAAAACTTATTCAATTATATCTCTATATATCTTTTTCTTGGTTTTTATTGTCTTTTTATATGAAAAGTAAAATATTGAATCAAAGAAAAGATGTAAATAAAATATATTACAGGTGATAATAATATCTAAAAGATAACATAAGTCAAAATTTCTTCAACTATAATATCAAGCTAAATTAGTACCATGTGGGAAGGTTAGGAATTTTTCCATAAAATATTGTTTGGTAACATTGTTTGGTTTATAAACTGGTTTATTTATGATTTTGAGGTAAAGAGCAGTGATTGAAAATTGGAGAGGAAAAATGTATGTGGTTAAAAAGTGGTTTGTAAAATTTTGTGGTTTATAAAGATGTTTATAAACCATTTTTCACACTTTATCGAACACATGCTAAGTTATTTGCATAAACTTCTGAAATCGCTTCTTTTAAAGAACAATCACTGGAAGTAGCATAGTGAAACATTAGACATATTTTCTAGATAATAAAACCAAAATTTGACAAGTCAGTAAATTTAAAATAAGAATTTATTAAAAAAAGGGAGAGAATTGTACTCCGATCACAACAAGTTTTGGAATAAAGCTCTGATGAGATCAAGACCCAATCACGCAATTTACGTGAGAGGCTTTCTTGTGTTTTCACTGTAATTTTTTTTATAAAAAAATGTTATTCAAATATAGATATCAAAGTATAAAGGTGAAAAAATGCAAAAATCGGATAGAAATGATGAGAGCCGGTCCAAAAAGTGCAAAACCAGACCAAACAGTTCAATTGGAACGAACCAGATGGACAAAGTGGACCAGACCGGACTAATAGTCCGAAACCATGCGACCGCACGATACTTATAAGCGCGCGGTCGCGCTGTTGAAAAATTTGACCGTTGGACAAAATGATCCAGTTTTTTGCATACACATTTTCATCAACATTTTGCACTCTTTCATGAAGAGTTGTGTGAACCATGAATTGGGGTGATGTAATTCTATAAATAGATATAGAATTCATGGTTTTCAAAATAAGATTATCACTTTTACATTGTGATTATCACCATCAAATTCTTGTTCTTCGTATTTATAATCTTTTTCATTTGCTCTTCTTGTTCTCTATTTTCAAGTTTTCAATTGTGCTATTTGATACTTGGTTTGAAACTTGAGATTTGCTAAAGCAATTTTCTTGGAGGCCTTTAGCATTCTCTTTATGAGAGGACACAAATTTAGCTTTTAGGATAGCATTATTTGCGATTCAAGACTTTAATCTCTTCTTCTTATTTTCTATTATCTTCTTGATTCTTTGATTTCATTTTTATGTCTATAACAACAAAACAGATATTTCACTTCAAGAAAGGATTTTTATCAACAACCTAAAAGCTAAATTTGATGTGGCAACCGAAGGAGACACAATTATGGCTACAATCAAGTTGATGAATCAAGACTTGGTAGGGTTGGATCGCTTTGATGGTACAAACTTTACAAGGTGGCAAGACAAAATAAATTTCATATTAACGGCGCTGAAATTTTTTTACATTCTTGATCCTAATTTGGAAGATCTACCCGAACCCTCCGATAAAGACACGGAACAAGCAAAGATTGATCGAAAGAAGCAAGAAAAAGGTGAACTTATATGTCGTGGTCACATTCTAAATGCGCTATCGGATTGTCTATATGACTTGTACAACAACAAAATATGCAAAAGAGATATGGAATGCATTTGAAAACAAATACAAGGTAAAAGAGGAAGGTACTACTAAATTCCTAATTACAAGGTATTTTTTATTTCAAATTTTTTTAAAATGTTCCTTTTGTTGACCTATGGTCAATTTGACCTTATTGTTTTGATCATAACAAACAAGAATTTATTGTGTTGCTAACAAGTGTGCTTCAAGTGTTTCATGTAATGATAAATATTCAAAGCACTCAATGTTCAAATCGTCTCTTAAAAATATAAATCAAAATTATGTGATCGAGCACATGAGACGCAAAGAAGATCATGAAATCATTGAAGATATTCAAAGATCAAAATTGAGGTTGAAAAGCATGACATGAAGATCAAGATTTCAAGCTTACAAGATTAGAGTTGATTTAACGTATGTAAAGGTATAACACTCTCAATCTTTAGCGATGAAATTCAACGAGCTCGAAAATGATTTTTATGCATCAAGAAACTTACTTGGAAATTCATCACTTGCATAAAATATTTTTATATAAGTCAAGATTGTCTTTCAAATGTTATTTGATCTTAAATCATGATTATATTATGTTAAACCACTTTGAAAAACAAGTTAGAAACCTAAAAATCAAAAATTTTCATATTTTTCAAAAGTCAACCAAAAGTCAACGGTCAACAGTTGACTTTCGGTCGACCGAAAGTTTGGTCAACCGAAAGTTTCGGTCGACCGAAAGTTGGTCAACCGAAAATTCAACGGTTGAATTTATAACGGCTATATGGAAGATTCGGTCGACCGAAACTTCAAATTGGTCAACCGAAAGTTGCTGAATTTGAATATTTTGATCTATAAATAGCCATCTCATTCACATTCAATAACAACAACTTAGATAAGATTTATACAAACTTTCTTGTGAAAATTCATTGTTCTTACTTAGTTTTTATTCATCTTTTATTTTCATAAAACTTTGATTGATCTAAACTTTGTTTTATCAAATTCATCAAAGTTTTTGGAAGAAAGTTTTGTGAAGATTCTTGGTTTTACATTGTTTGAATTTCTTCAACATCTTCACACTATATTGGAATTGAAGTGTAAGTCTCTCTTTGTTCTAAACTTGTTTTAATCTTTAAAAAGAGAGAAATTTCAATTAAGGAACTTTGATTATTTGTGCTACATTTTTCATCATCATTTGATTCATCAAAATTCCATTGCCTAAACACTTTGAGCTTAACTTATTGTTAATTATTCAAGTGTGGCATCTCTTGGTACTTAATTCGATTCAATATTTTTAACAAGAGATTATTTGAAAAACTTTGTTTGATTGCATCAACTTTTCATTATCATTTGCATCAAAGTTTTTCTCTAACACTCGAGCTTAATTCATTGCTATCTATTGAAGTGTTAGCCTAACTCTCTTGGTACTTAATTTGAGTATATCATTTGTCAAGAGAGTTATTTCAATTGTAAATTCAATTCATTATATCTTGTGGTTTCGAGAGCCTTGTGAAAACTCGATTGTTGGTTTTCGAGAGCCTTGTCAAAACTCGATTGTTGGTTTTCGAGAGCCTTATCAAAACTCGATTGTTGGTTTCGAGAGCCGTGTGAAAACTCGATTGTAAAAGGATAGGCGCTCCTTGTTGTAAGTCGCCTAAGGATTTGGTACTCCTTGTTGTAAGTTACCAAAATAGTGGATTTGGCCTTGCTCGTGACGGAGAGCTCGGTAACGGGGGACGTAGATCACGTTGGTTGATTGAACCTCCATAAATCGCGTTTGCACTCTCTCATCCCTTTTATTTACTTACATCGCACTTACTCTATTCTATCAATTTATATTGTGCAACGCTTTATCTTAGTGCTATACTTGCCTTATCAATTAAGTTTACACATATATAGCACACTACATTGATAGTTTAGTTACTTGTAACACTAAGTGCTAATACTTGTACCTATTGGTTTTAAGTTTGAGATTATTTATCGAAAAAGTTTTATAAACCAATTCACCCCCCTCTTGGTTAATTTACTCTTGGGCTAACAATTGGTATCAGAGCTTAGGTGCTCGTTTTTTAAAAGATTTTACAATCTTGAGTAAATGGCTAACCATAATCTTGAGGGGCATTCTACAAATCGTCCTCCTTTCTTTGATGGTACAAATTATAATTATTGGAAAACTAGAATGATGATTTTTATTCAATCCATTGATTATAATATTTGGGATGTCATTGAATCCGGTCCTCATGAGCTTACTATGGTCATTAAGGTTGATGGAAAACCGGATCAAACTATCTTAAAACCTAGAGAGGAATACGATGAAAATGATAGGAGGAAATTGACTTTAAATGCTAGGGCCAAAAATATACTTTATTGTGCTTTGGATATTAATGAATTTAATCGTATTAGCACATGTGATTCCGCACACGATATTTGGCATGCTTTAGAAGTCACACACATGGGCACAAATAAGGTTAAAGAAACAAAAATAAATCTTTTGTATAAAAATTTTGAAAATTTCTTTATGAAGCAAGATGAGCCCATTACTTGCATGATTACTCGTTTTACCGATATTGTAAATGGTCTTAAAGGCTTTGATCATAAATTTACTAACGGTGAACTTGTGAGTAAAATTCTTAGGTCTCTCTCCCAAGATTGGAATCATTTGAGGATGTTGATCGAAAACACGATAGACGTCAACACACATCCATTGGAGGAACTTTATGGAACATTGATGACTTATGAGCTCAACAATGCCGAAACAAAGGAGAGGACAAGAAAAGGAAAAGAAGAGGCCAAGCGCGAAATTGTTCTTAAATCATCACATGGTAAATGCGCATCAAACTCAAATATAAGTGATGAGGAACTTGATGATCTTGCTATCCTTATCAAGAAGTGGAGAGGCGTTCGCAAAAATCATCGAATCCAAAAGAGAGAAGAAAATGTTAAAAGTGATGATGAGCAAGATGAAATAGCCAACATGTGCTTCATGGCCATTGACGATGAGGTAAATTTCTTTGATACATCTTGGATTTTAAATTATCAATGATTTAAATTTCTATGAATCAACATTTTTGATTAAAGCATCTTGCTCTTCATAAAAATTTCTTACATATGTTGAGTATGAATATGAAACATGGTGCTAATATGTGGTTTATGCATAATTGTATGTTACATGTTTTAACCGAAATCAAATGAAAAAAAAAAAAATTTCAATTTTTAGTGATTTCGGTCGACCGAACCTTTGTCGGACGATCGAAACTGTCTTTTCGGTCGACCGAACCTTTGTCGGACGACCGAAACTGTCTTTTTGGTCGAACAAATGCTCAACCGAAAGATGTTTCGGTCTACCAACTGTACGACCGAAACCAGACTTTCGGTCGACCATTAGTCAGCCGAAAGTGTCTGCAGCTTCCTGATTTTTACTCTGCAGAGTTTCGGTCGACCGGTTCATACTTTCGGTCGACCGAAAGTGGCTGAAATAAGGGATTTTCTTTTATTTTCAAATTTGTCATACACAATCCCTAAATGACTTGAAATCATCTTCTTCTCTTCATAAAACTCTTGTAATACATTTCTTTGATCACTTATTTTTTGGCTTTGAGAGTGATATGATTGTTGACCAAAATTGTTTTGATATGTCGACATAATGCATTATCCTTTAACTCATTTCATGATAACAATTACTTCATAGTCAAACATAGATATTATTATTTCTCATTAAAGAGTACACACTAGAGTCACACTTGAAAGGAAATACATGGTACACGCAAATTCTAAAGAGAGAAACATGGAAAGTCCTCAAAATGAGAGATGTGTTTCCGGAGTAGCCGTATCCTACCACCTCTGATCTTTTGAGGAAACAAAGACAAACCTTCAAAGAGGTGTGTTTCGAGAGTAAAAATACTCCGTAATCTACCACATTTGAAGTACACACACAAGATTTAAACATTAAGGTAATCCTAGGAAATTAGAGGGGTGTCTCAAGAGTGAGTATACTCCGTACTCTACCCCCACCTATTTTAGGATTCACAAAGTCAAATTTACATTAACCGGACTCCTTTTTCGCTTGACTCCCCTTCCTTGCGACCAATCTATCTTTAAACCTGCTGGATCTTGTATTGGGATATATGACTGCAGCTTATCCAGTAGTTCATCAATAGTTGGAGCAGAAATAAGGATCCTTCTGGAAAATGGAGAGATGAATCCCTGTTCCACTGCATGATCAAGAAAGGTTAACAAACCATCAAAGAAATGGTTAACATTTAATAGCCCAATAGGTTTAGTATGGAGATCTAGTTGAGCCCAGGAGGTAATATTAAAGATTTCTTCTAAGGTGCCAAAACCTCCGGGCAGGGCTATAAATGCATCAGATCCATATAGCATACAAGTTATGCGTTCATGGATAGATAAGGTTTGTACTTCATGACCTCGTGTTTTGCCTGCTATATCTGCTAAAGGGACAGGAATAACACCAATCACCCTTACTTTCTCTGTGAGAGCAGATTGGGAAACACAGCCCATCAGACCACTGCTACCTCCTCCATACACAAGATTGATACCTTTCTCCCCCAGTTTCTTTCCAAGGTCTACTGCTGTTTCAAGATACCCAAAACCTTTCCCCACATGTGATCCACAAAATACACATATTGTTTTGATCTGTCTTAGTTTTGATCCCTCCATTTTTGTAAGAAAAGAAAGGAAAACTCAAGAGAAGATGTGATTTTGGGATGCATGAACTATGAAAACCTTTGGCTATTTAAAAACCGAAAAACTACACTATTTACGATCATCTTTTTGAAAAAGCAAAGATTTACTTTTGACAAATTCAGCCTACTTTTGAATATTTTTATCGTATCGAGGCTGTCACCTTTCGGCGATTTATTTTATTTAAACCTTTATCAAAACTCGCGAAAGGAAAAAGGATCAAAAATTTTACCTTATATCAATGCTGGGTTTCCAAAACAGACTGGCAAACCGGATCTTTTGCGATTGTATTCTTGAGACTATAACGTTTTTTATCCTCGTTAAATTGAGCATATAAGGAAAGAAGTTCCCGTTGCACATATCCACTTGGGTGCGTCTCAAGAGTCAATCTAATATCATCCAAACACTCCATACTCAGTCCACCCTTTATGAAATCAATTTTATCATCTCGATTGTTAGATGAATATCCGACTGTTTTGCAACGAGAATCACAATTCCAACGAGCACATTTGTAGCAACCATTCAGCCTTTTTGCTCTTCGCTTCTTTGCAAAAGTGCTTTTACCCAAACCAGGCAGATGTTTAGGAAATGATAATGGTAATTCACCAGTTAATCGGACTTTTGCTTCTATTAACCAGCGCACGTCTTCTGGAACGCCATGAGCCATAAGCACCCTCAATCTTTCGAGCCTCATTTGATAATTTTTTCTAAGATCATTCATTGGAAGATTGGAATAATACTTGCGAATGCTTGAAAGGATGTTATCCATTTTTTGATGGATTTAACCTCTTCCCAACCGATCTTTTTAAAGGTGAAAAGGATCTGGGTAGTTCCTCATGATACTGTTTCCTGCAAGACAATATGAAATAGAATAATGAAAAGAGGGAACAAGATTTCATGCGCTGTAACTTTACTGTTAAAGGAAGATTTGATCTGCGATATTGAATATTTTACTTGGATTTTGTACTGATATGTTTCGGTATAATAATAATCAAGGTATATAGGACCTGGGTAGATCCACAGGCTGTTAAGTCCAGCGAGAAAGCAGGGAATAGAAAAATGAAAAGAGGGAACAGGATTTTAATGCGCTGTAACTTTTACTATTAAAGAAAGATTTGATTTGAGATATGCGATTTTACTGGAATACGTGAAACTGAATTTTGTGATTTTTGGTAATTTTTCATGCTAAAAATGCTTTTACTATTAAAGGGGGAATGCTTCACTAAAGGGGAAATTCGATTACAATCGAGATATTTTTTTTTTTTTTGCCCCATTATTATGCTTATCACACCTATGCTCATGAATAAGGAATAGATGCCACCTTTTTGCTTAT
Organism: Ligustrum vulgare; assembly: GCA_963555705.1. Lineage (NCBI taxonomy): Eukaryota > Viridiplantae > Streptophyta > Magnoliopsida > Lamiales > Oleaceae > Ligustrum > Ligustrum vulgare. The sequence goes on from OY743171.1 coordinate 25,615,526, forward strand.
GCCAAAAGGGGGAAAATATGGTGATGATTTGATTTGCTTGAAATTGGATAATCTATATTCATAAAAAGGATTATATTAATTGCTAGATTATACCTCATTGGTGTGTATAAGATAGGGGGAATATATGCTAAAATTGAACTTATCAATTATTCTCATTTCCCTACACTTTGATTACGTGCTTCAATTGCTTTTATTATCATTACAAATCATCTTGTTTGTCATAATCAAAAAGGGGGAAATTGTTGACCTATGGTCAATTTGACCTTATTGTTTTGATCATAACGAACAAGAATTTATTGTGTTGCTAACAAGTGTGCTTCAAGTGTTTCATGTAATGATAAATATTCAAAGCACTCAATGTTCAAATCGTCTCTTAAAGATATAAATCAAAATTATGTGATCGAGCACATGAGACGCAAAGAAGATCATGAAATCATTGAAGATATTCAAAGATCAAAATTGAGGTTGAAAAGCATGACATGAAGATCAAGATTTCAAGCTTACAAGATTAGAGTTGATTTAACGTATGTAAAGGTATAACACTCTCAATCTTTAGCGATGAAATTCAACGAGCTCGAAAATGATTTTTATGCATCAAGAAACTTACTTGGAAATTCATCACTTGCATAAAATATTTTTATATAAGTCAAGATTGTCTTTCAAATGTTATTTGATCTTAAATCATGATTATATTATGTTAAACCACTTTGAAAAACAAGTTAGAAACCTAAAAATCAAAAATTTTCATATTTTTCAAAAGTCAACCAAAAGTCAACGGTCAACAGTTGACTTTCGGTCGACCGAAAGTTTGGTCAACCGAAAGTTTCGGTCGACCGAAAGTTGGTCAACCGAAAATTCAACGGTTGAATTTATAACGGCTATATGGAAGATTCGGTCGACCGAAACTTCAAATTGGTCAACCGAAAGTTGCTGAATTTGAATATTTTGATCTATAAATAGCCATCTCATTCACATTCAATAACAACAACTTAGATAAGATTTATACAAACTTTCTTGTGAAAATTCATTGTTCTTACTTAGTTTTTATTCATCTTTTATTTTCATAAAACTTTGATTGATCTAAACTTTGTTTTATCAAATTCATCAAAGTTTTTGGAAGAAAGTTTTGTGAAGATTCTTGGTTTTACATTGTTTGAATTTCTTCAACATCTTCACACTATATTGGAATTGAAGTGTAAGTCTCTCTTTGTTCTAAACTTGTTTTAATCTTTAAAAAGAGAGAAATTTCAATTAAGGAACTTTGATTATTTGTGCTACATTTTTCATCATCATTTGATTCATCAAAATTCCATTGCCTAAACACTTTGAGCTTAACTTATTGTTAATTATTCAAGTGTGGCATCTCTTGGTACTTAATTCGATTCAATATTTTTAACAAGAGATTATTTGAAAAACTTTGTTTGATTGCATCAACTTTTCATTATCATTTGCATCAAAGTTTTTCTCTAACACTCGAGCTTAATTCATTGCTATCTATTGAAGTGTTAGCCTAACTCTCTTGGTACTTAATTTGAGTATATCATTTGTCAAGAGAGTTATTTCAATTGTAAATTCAATTCATTATATCTTGTGGTTTCGAGAGCCTTGTGAAAACTCGATTGTTGGTTTTCGAGAGCCTTGTCAAAACTCGATTGTTGGTTTTCGAGAGCCTTATCAAAACTCGATTGTTGGTTTCGAGAGCCGTGTGAAAACTCGATTGTAAAAGGATAGGCGCTCCTTGTTGTAAGTCGCCTAAGGATTTGGTACTCCTTGTTGTAAGTTACCAAAATAGTGGATTTGGCCTTGCTCGTGACGGAGAGCTCGGTAACGGGGGACGTAGATCACGTTGGTTGATTGAACCTCCATAAATCGCGTTTGCACTCTCTCATCCCTTTTATTTACTTACATCGCACTTACTCTATTCTATCAATTTATATTGTGCAACGCTTTATCTTAGTGCTATACTTGCCTTATCAATTAAGTTTACACATATATAGCACACTACATTGATAGTTTAGTTACTTGTAACACTAAGTGCTAATACTTGTACCTATTGGTTTTAAGTTTGAGATTATTTATCGAAAAAGTTTTATAAACCAATTCACCCCCCTCTTGGTTAATTTACTCTTGGGCTAACAATTGGTATCAGAGCTTAGGTGCTCGTTTTTTAAAAGATTTTACAATCTTGAGTAAATGGCTAACCATAATCTTGAGGGGCATTCTACAAATCGTCCTCCTTTCTTTGATGGTACAAATTATAATTATTGGAAAACTAGAATGATGATTTTTATTCAATCCATTGATTATAATATTTGGGATGTCATTGAATCCGGTCCTCATGAGCTTACTATGGTCATTAAGGTTGATGGAAAACCGGATCAAACTATCTTAAAACCTAGAGAGGAATACGATGAAAATGATAGGAGGAAATTGACTTTAAATGCTAGGGCCAAAAATATACTTTATTGTGCTTTGGATATTAATGAATTTAATCGTATTAGCACATGTGATTCCGCACACGATATTTGGCATGCTTTAGAAGTCACACACATGGGCACAAATAAGGTTAAAGAAACAAAAATAAATCTTTTGTATAAAAATTTTGAAAATTTCTTTATGAAGCAAGATGAGCCCATTACTTGCATGATTACTCGTTTTACCGATATTGTAAATGGTCTTAAAGGCTTTGATCATAAATTTACTAACGGTGAACTTGTGAGTAAAATTCTTAGGTCTCTCTCCCAAGATTGGAATCATTTGAGGATGTTGATCGAAAACACGATAGACGTCAACACACATCCATTGGAGGAACTTTATGGAACATTGATGACTTATGAGCTCAACAATGCCGAAACAAAGGAGAGGACAAGAAAAGGAAAAGAAGAGGCCAAGCGCGAAATTGTTCTTAAATCATCACATGGTAAATGCGCATCAAACTCAAACATAAGTGATGAGGAACTTGATGATCTTGCTATCCTTATCAAGAAGTGGAGAGGCGTTCGCAAAAATCATCGAATCCAAAAGAGAGAAGAAAATGTTAAAAGTGATGATGAGCAAGATGAAATAGCCAACATGTGCTTCATGGCCATTGACGATGAGGTAAATTTCTTTGATACATCTTGGATTTTAAATTATCAATGATTTAAATTTCTATGAATCAACATTTTTGATTAAAGCATCTTGCTCTTCATAAAAATTTCTTACATATGTTGAGTATGAATATGAAACATGGTGCTAATATGTGGTTTATGCATAATTGTATGTTACATGTTTTAACCGAAATCAAATGAAAAAAAAAAAAAATTTCAATTTTTAGTGATTTCGGTCGACCGAACCTTTGTCGGACGACCGAAACTGTCTTTTCGGTCGAACAAATGCTCAACCGAAAGATGTTTCGGTCTACCAACTGTACGACCGAAACCAGACTTTCGGTCGACCATTAGTCAGCCGAAAGTGTCTGCAGCTTCCTGATTTTTACTCTGCAGAGTTTCGGTCGACCGGTTCATACTTTCGGTCGACCGAAAGTGGCTGAAATAAGGGATTTTCTTTTATTTTCAAATTTGTCATACACAATCCCTAAATGACTTGAAATCATCTTCTTCTCTTCATAAAACTCTTGTAATACATTTCTTTGATCACTTATTTTTTGGCTTTGAGAGTGATATGATTGTTGACCAAAATTGTTTTGATATGTCGACATAATGCATTATCCTTTAACTCATTTCATGATAACAATTACTTCATAGTCAAACATAGATATTATTATTTCTCATTAAAGAGTACACACTAGAGTCACACTTGAAAGGAAATACATGGTACACGCAAATGCTAAAGAGAGAAACATGGAAAGTCCTCAAAATGAGAGATGTGTTTCCGGAGTAGCCGTATCCTACCACCTCTGATCTTTTGAGGAAACAAAGACAAACCTTCAAAGAGGTGTGTTTCGAGAGTAAAAATACTCCGTAATCTACCACATTTGAAGTACACACACAAGATTTAAACATTAAGGTAATCCTAGGAAATTAGAGGGGTGTCTCAAGAGTGAGTATACTCCGTACTCTACCCCCACCTATTTTAGGATTCACAAAGTCAAATTTACATTAACCGGACTCCTTTTTCGCTTGACTCCCCTTCCTTGCGACCAATCTATATTTAAACCTGCTGGAACTTGTATTGGGATATATGACTGCAGCTTATCCAGTAGTTCATCAATAGTTGGAGCAGAAATAAGGATCCTTCTGGAAAATGGAGAGATGAATCCCTGTTCCACTGCATGATCAAGAAAGGTTAACAAACCATCAAAGAAATGGTTAACATTTAATAGCCCAATAGGTTTAGTATGGAGATCTAGTTGAGCCCAGGAGGTAATATTAAAGATTTCTTCTAAGGTGCCAAAACCTCCGGGCAGGGCTATAAATGCATCAGATCCATATAGCATACAAGTTATGCGTTCATGGATAGATAAGGTTTGTACTTCATGACCTCGTGTTTTGCCTGCTATATCTGCTAAAGGGACAGGAATAACACCAATCACCCTTACTTTCTCTGTGAGAGCAGATTGGGAAACACAGCCCATCAGACCACTGCTACCTCCTCCATACACAAGATTGATACATTTCTCCCCCAGTTTCTTTCCAAGGTCTACTGCTGTTTCAAGATACCCAAAACCTTTCCCCACATGTGATCCACAAAATACACATATTGTTTTGATCTGTCTTAGTTTTGATCCCTCCATTTTTGTAAGAAAAGAAAGGAAAACTCAAGAGAAGATGTGATTTTGGGATGCATGAACTATGAAAACCTTTGGCTATTTAAAAACCGAAAAACTACACTATTTACGATCATCTTTTTGAAAAAGCAAAGATTTACTTTTGACAAATTCAGCCTACTTTTGAATATTTTTATCGTATCGAGGCTGTCACCTTTCGGCGATTTATTTTATTTAAACCTTTATCAAAACTCGCGAAAGGAAAAAGGATCAAAAATTTTACCTTATATCAATGCTGGGTTTCCAAAACAGACTGGCAAACCGGATCTTTTGCGATTGTATTCTTGAGACTATAACGTTTTTTATCCTCGTTAAATTGAGCATATAAGGAAAGAAGTTCCCGTTGCACATATCCACTTGGGTGCGTCTCAAGAGTCAATCTAATATCATCCAAACACTCCCTACTCAGTCCACCCTTTATGAAATCAATTTTATCATCTCGATTGTTAGATGAATATCCGACTGTTTTGCAACGAGAATCACAATTCCAACGAGCACATTTGTAGCAACCATTCAGCCTTTTTGCTCTTCGCTTCTTTGCAAAAGTGCTTTTACCCAAACCAGGCAGATGTTTAGGAAATGATAATGGTAATTCACCAGTTAATCGGACTTTTGCTTCTATTAACCAGCGCACGTCTTCTGGAACGCCATGAGCCATAAGCACCCTCAATCTTTCGAGCCTCATTTGATAAATTTTTCTAAGATCCTTCATTGGAAGATTGGAATAATACTTGCGAATGCTTGAAAGGATGTTATCCATTTTTTGATGGATTTAACCTCTTCCCAACCGATCTTTTTAAAGGTGAAAAGGATCTGGGTAGTTCCTCATGATACTGTTTCCTGCAAGACAATATGAAATAGAATAATGAAAAGAGGGAACAAGATTTCATGCGCTGTAACTTTACTGTTAAAGGAAGATTTGATCTGCGATATTGAATATTTTACTTGGATTTTGTACTGATATGTTTCGGTATAATAATAATCAAGGTATATAGGACCTGGGTAGATCCACAGGCTGTTAAGTCCAGCGAGAAAGCAGGGAATAGAAAAATGAAAAGAGGGAACAGGATTTTAATGCGCTGTAACTTTTACTATTAAAGAAAGATTTGATTTGAGATATGCGATTTTACTGGAATACGTGAAACTGAATTTTGTGATTTTTGGTAATTTTTCATGCTAAAAATGCTTTTACTATTAAAGGGGGAATGCTTCACTAAAGGGGGAATTCGATTACAATCGAGATATTTTTTTTTTTTTTGCCCCATTATTATGCTTATCACACCTATGCTCATGAATAAGGAATAGATGCCACCTTTTTGCTTATGCCAAAAGGGGGAAAATATGGTGATGATTTGATTTGCTTGAAATTGGATAATCTATATTCATAAAAAGGATTATATTAATTGCTAGATTATACCTCATTGGTGTGTATAAGATAGGGGGAATATATGCTAAAATTGAACTTATCAATTATTCTCATTTCCCTACACTTTGATTACGTGCTTCAATTGCTTTTATTATCATTACAAATCATCTTGTTTGTCATAATCAAAAAGGGGGAAATTGTTGACCTATGGTCAATTTGACCTTATTGTTTTGATCATAACAAACAAGAATTTATTGTGTTTCTAACAAGTGTGCTTCAAGTGTTTCATGTAATGATAAATATTCAAAGCACTCAATGTTCAAATCGTCTCTTAAAGATATAAATCAAAATTATGTGATCGAGCACATGAGACGCAAAGAAGATCATGAAATCATTGAAGATATTCAAAGATCAAAATTGAGCTTGAAAAGCATGACATGAAGATCAAGATTTCAAGCTTACAAGATTAGAGTTGATTTAACGTATGTAAAGGTATAACACTCTCAATCTTTAGCGATGAAATTCAACGAGCTCGAAAATGATTTTTATGCATCAAGAAACTTACTTGGAAATTCATCACTTGCATAAAATATTTTTATATAAGTCAAGATTGTCTTTCAAATGTTATTTGATCTTAAATCATGATTATATTATGTTAAACCACTTTGAAAAACAAGTTAGAAACCTAAAAATCGAAAATTTTCATATTTTTCAAAAGTCAACCAAAAGTCAACGGTCAACAGTTGACTTTCGGTCGACCGAAAGTTTGGTCAACCGAAAGTTTCGGTCGACCGAAAGTTGGTCAACCGAAAATTCAACGGTTGAATTTATAACGGCTATATGGAAGATTCGGTCGACCGAAACTTCAAATTGGTCAACCGAAAGTTGCTGAATTTGAATATTTTGATCTATAAATAGCCATCTCATTCACATTCAATAACAACAACTTAGATAAGATTTTATACAAACTTTCTTGTGAAAATTCATTGTTCTTACTTAGTTTTTATTCATCTTTTATTTTCATAAAACTTTGATTGATCTAAACTTTGTTTTATCAAATTCATCAAAGTTTTTGGAAGAAAGTTTTGTGAAGATTCTTGGTTTTACATTGTTTGAATTTCTTCAACATCTTCACACTATATTGGAATTGAAGTGTAAGTCTCTCTTTGTTCTAAACTTGTTTTAATCTTTAAAAAGAGAGAAATTTCAATTAAGGAACTTTGATTATTTGTGCTACATTTTTCATCATCATTTGATTCATCAAAATTCCATTGCCTAAACACTTTGAGCTTAACTTATTGTTAATTATTCAAGTGTGGCATCTCTTGGTACTTAATTCGATTCAATATTTTTAACAAGAGATTATTTGAAAAACTTTGTTTGATTGCATCAACTTTTCATTATCATTTGCATCAAAGTTTTTCTCTAACACTCGAGCTTAATTCATTGCTATCTATTGAAGTGTTAGCCTAACTCTCTTGGTACTTAATTTGAGTATATCATTTGTCAAGAGAGTTATTTCAATTGTAAATTCAATTCATTATATCTTTTGGTTTCGAGAGCCTTGTGAAAACTCGATTGTTGGTTTTCGAGAGCCTTGTCAAAACTCGATTGTTGGTTTTCGAGAGCCTTATCAAAACTCGATTGTTGGTTTCGAGAGCCGTGTGAAAACTCGATTGTAAAAGGATAGGCGCTCCTTGTTGTAAGTCGCCTAAGGATTTGGTACTCCTTGTTGTAAGTTACCAAAATAGTGGATTTGGCCTTGCTCGTGACGGAGAGCTCGGTAACGGGGGACGTAGATCACGTTGGTTGATTGAACCTCCATAAATCGCGTTTGCACTCTCTCATCCCTTTTATTTACTTACATCGCACTTACTCTATTCTATCAATTTATATTGTGCAACGCTTTATCTTAGTGCTATACTTGCCTTATCAATTAAGTTTACACATATATAGCACACTACATTGATAGTTTAGTTACTTGTAACACTAAGTGCTAATACTTGTACCTATTGGTTTTAAGTTTGAGATTATTTATCGAAAAAGTTTTATAAACCAATTCACCCCCCTCTTGGTTAATTTACTCTTGGGCTAACACCTTTATTACCCTAAGTGAATGAATTGCAAGTGATTGTCAATAAACTTAAAGCGGTGAAGATAGAATTTCTAGAATCATTTCAAGTAGGAGCAATTATTGCAAATTGCCTTCTACTTGAAGATGATAGAGGAAGAAAATTCTTCACAACTCTGAAGACTTTTCAATGGAGCAAATTCAAAAACATCTCCGAATTGAGGAATAGTCGAGGGTAAGAGATGAGATTGAAAATCCCCATGTTGGCACTTCTAAAGCCAATGCCTTAGAGAACAACAAAGTGACCAAAGTAAACAAGAGAAAGTTTACTAAGCACAACAACAACAAAAAATTCAAAAAGAAGCCCAAGGGAGAATGCTTTGTGTGTGAAAAAATCGGTCACTTTACGAAAGATTTCCGACATAAAAAACAAAGCAAAATTGGAGGCAAGGTTAATTCCATTGACAAGGATGAAATCATTGCAACTATATGCAAGGTAAATTCTATCAAAGGAGAAATTTACGGATGGTGGTATGATACATGCGCCACCGTTCATGTTTGCTATGATAAATCTCTCTACAAGATCTATCAAGAAATTGATAATGGTCAACAAATTCAAATGAGGAATGAACATTGTTTGAAAGTCACAGGCAAAGGGAATGTTGATCTTCAATTCACACCGAAAAAGTTGTAATACTCACAAATGTCATACATGTGCCGGATGTGAATAGAAACCTTGTTAGTGGTGATTTGTTGGGAAAATCAGCCATAAAATGTATTTTTGAATCGGGAAAACTAGTATTGTCCGGAAATGGTTTCTTTGTTGGAAAAGACTATTCTACTAATGGAATAATCAAATTGTGTACTATTGAAAATGATATTAATAAAAAAATTCTTCTTACTTTGTGTGTTCTTTAAATTTATGTCATGATAGATTATGGCACATTGGATAATCTACTTGGCATAGAATGATTAGAAATTACATGCTATCTTGTAAATTTACAAAGAATGATAAATGTGAAATTTGAACTAAGTCAAAAATGATTAAAAAACCTTTTCAAAGTATAGAAAGATCATCCAACATTCTTGACTTAGTACATACCGATATTTGTGAACTCAACTGTATATTAACTAGAGGTGGTAATAAATATTTCATCACTTTCATTGATAATTCTCTAGATTTTGTTATGTTTATCTGATGAAACATAAAAATGAGGCATTTCATATGTTTAAAGTATATAAAAGTGAAGTGGAAAATCAAAATGGTAAAAGAATTAAAATCCTTAGAAGTGAGAGGTGGAGAATACTTTTCAAAAGAATTTGACATCTTTTATGAAGAGTATGTTATTATACATCGATATAGTACATCTAGTGATAAGTGCTTTATTAGCATGTATTTAATTCACTTATTATCCTATTTTTTTATTAGTTTGATCCTATTGAAGTATCGTTTAATGCATTTTCATTTAATGTGTTATACAGGATCGAAAAGAACGAAAAGAAAGGAAACATGACCAAAGAAATACAAAAAAATCAAGAAGTGAGGTTCAAGGGCATATTCAAAGAGCTCCAAATCAATAATGGCATGTGGGAAGAATATTACATGCAAAGATTATGGTCAAAGAAGGTTTGGAATGAAGTTTGAAATCAAAAACCCGCAAGGATTGTGATCATGAATTTTAGTCATAGATTGAAGCTCAATTTGGTCATAGAATACTTTCGAATTTTGGAAGATCTATTTCACAAAGAATTTTATATATTTGAGTTTTCTTTCCAATGCAACTTGAATCACCACAATCAGACTTCAGGAGAGAAAGTTATGACCAAAACATCGAACACAGGCGCTTCTCGGCAGAAATACACTTACGGCCGTAAATTAAAAATTTACGGCCGTAAATTCCAAATTCCGGAAATTTTCAGAATCCCAATTACGGCCGTAACTTGCTCTTCAAGGAATTTCCTTATTTGATTCAAGGTCTATCTTTGGTATATCTTTGGGGTAAAGCTAGGGCAGGATTTTGTGAATATTAAAGGAGCAAAATAGCCACAAAAAGGAGGTTGGACATTGAGGAAAATTGAGAGAAAAATATAGAGCATTCTTGGGAGATTTTCAAGTGCAAGAATATCAATAACGGTGGAATTCATGAAGCAACTTGAAGAATCTACCACAACAATGCTAGGCTAAATTCCATATCTTGTTCAAAAGGGAAAGTTGTATTAACTTGATTATGTTATTTTCTTTTCCTACAAATTAGTAGCGTGAATTTATTCCTTTATTTCAATTGTTGGATTATTATGTTTTGAATGTTCAATTGAGTTTATTTGATTAATAGTTTAATTTGGCCAATTGGATTATTGATCTTTGGATTCATGAATATGCTATGTTTAGATTCTTGATCCGTAATTGTCATTGAATCTTTACTTTAGTAGCAAATAAATCTCGTGCAGGTTTAGTAATAATTCGACTTGGATTGTTTAATTCGAGCTTGTGTAATTAACGATCCAATTCAATCTATTCTTCTAAATTTTCATACTAGTCGTGCATTAAATCCTAAGAGCTTGTTTAGGATTGTCCATGGCTAGAATTGGTTCAAAGAGCTTATTTTGAATCAATACACATAAGGAAGAATTTAGATAATCAGAGCTTGTTGATTATTTATGATTGATAATTGAATTAGGAATAGAAACACGTTACAAGGAAAAGTATAACATTAATTGAGGGCACAACCGAATCCGAGGACAAGATTTCTTCTCATATTATTTTTCTAGTCATATTGAATTGTTTATTTTTATGCATATTTTTTATTCAAGCAATTTCAAACAACAAACCCCCCCCCCCCCAATTCCATTTTAATTGATCGAACAACTAAAATTAGTTTCCGTTCCTCGTGGGATCGACTCTTACTCTCGCTACTACATTATTAATTAATATTTAGCAAGTAAGGAATTATTTATTATTTTGGTGCATTGCGACACGCATCAAATTTTTGGCGTCGTTGCCGGGGAACTGTCAACCAATTTAGTTGTTTAGTTAATTAGAATTTTTTTTCTGCATTTTTTTTATTAATTTTATTTTCAATTGATTTCTATAATTTTTCAAAAAAAAAAAATTCTTGCCTATCTACTTCTTTTCTTATATGCGTAAAACTCGATCAACTAATTTTGAATTTTTTGATTTTGACCCAGAAATCGAGAGATCTTTTCAACAGTAAAGAAGAGCTGCACAACCAATGGCAGTAGCTAACAATAATCTGACTCTCAAGCAACTAGCTACCCCGGATGTTGCTCAACAACCGCTATGCATCACTTTCCCGGCAGTGGAAGAAGGCAGAACTTTTGAGCTAAAATCCGGACTGATCCATCTTCTACCAACTTTCAGAGGACATCCCGGTGAGGACCCATACAGACATCTGAAGGAGTTCCATGTCATTTGTGATTGCATGAGACCCACGGGTATTACTGAGGAACAAATAAAGATGAGGGCCTTTCCATTCTCACTGAAGGATGCTGCCACTGACTGGTTATACTGTCTACCATCTGGATCAGTAACCACCTGGAACGACATGAAGAGGCTATTCCTGGAATAGTACTTTCCTGCATCGAGAGTTGGGACAATCAGGAAGGAGATTTGCAGGGTTCGCCGAAGCAATGGAGAGACATTATATGAGTACTGGGAGCGTTTCAAGAAACTCATTTCGAGCTGCCCCCCACCACTAGATCAGTGAGCAACTCCTGGTGTAGTATTTCTACGAAGGGTTAGCACCGATGGATAGAAACATGATAGATGCCGCGAGTAGAGGAGCGCTCATGGACAAGACGCCGGAACAAGCGCGAGCTTTAATCTCCAATATGGCTGAGAACACTCGGCAGTTCAACTCCAACAGGGATATGCAAGTTCGGCGCGTGAATGAGGTAAGTAGTTCCAATATTGAAAGTCAATTGTTTGAACTAACAAATCTCGTTAAACAACTTGCTGTAGGGAATGAACAACAGGTCAAAGCATGCGGGATCTTTTCAAATTTTGGACATCCAACAGATACTTGTCCGGTGTTGCAAGAGGGAAATGGTGAACAAGTAAGTGCTGCAGAGGGTTTTTTGTTCCAAAGACAGCAGTACAATCCATACTCCAATACCTACAATCCAGGATGGAGGGATCACCCCAACCTAAGCTACAGAAGCAACAAGCCCCTAGGTTTCATTTCCAACAAACCTCAAGGACAATTTCAGCAACAAGGAACCTTCTAAAAACATGGGCAATATCAGCTAAAATCTCAAGGCTCAGGTGCTTCTCTTGAAGACATGGTAAAAGCCTTGGCATCTAACACACTTCAATTTCAACAGGACACCAAGTCTAGCATTCAAAATCTGGAAAACCAAATGGGTCAAATGGCTACTACCATCAACAGACTTGAGGCACAAACCGGAGGAAAGCTACCATCTCAACCTGAAGTAAATCTAAAGAATGTGAGTGCAATTACTCTCCGAGGTGGAAAAGAGCTTGAAGAACCGCAACTGAAACCTACCGCAATCGAAGAGAAGGAAGTTGAGGGAAGGGAAGTCGGGAAGAATGATAGCACCTCAAAAAGCTCGCAGGTAAAAACAGATTCCACTTTAAATGTTAAACTAACTCCACCTCCCTTTCCCAGCAGGTTAGCAAAAGCGAACAAGGAGGGCAAGGAAAAAGAAACCCTGGAGATGTTCAGGAAGGTGGAAATCAACATTCCACTTTTAGATGCAATCAACCAAGTGCCCCGATATGCTAAGTTTTTGAAGGATCTGTGCACCAACAAACGAAAACTGATGGGGAATGAAAAGGTAAGAATGGGTGAGTCTGTATCTGCACTTCTTCAAAGAAAATTACCTCCCAAGTGCAAGGATCCAGGTATGTTTACCATACCTTGTCAAATAGGTAATAAGAAAATAAATCGTGCTTTAATAGACTTAGGTGCATCTATCAATGTAATGCCTAGGTCCACCTATGCGTCATTAAAACTTGCCACACTGACTGAAACTAATGTTATAATTCAACTAGCCGATCGTTCTAATGCTTATCCTGACGGGGTAGTTGAAGACATTCTAGTGCAAGTAGGAGGGTTAGTATTTCCTGCAGATTTTTATGTATTGGACATGAATGATGACCATTCCCCCAACTCTACTTCTATTTTGTTAGGTAGACCATTTCTAAAGACATCTAAGACCAAGATAGATGTCAGTAGTGGCACACTCACCATGGAATTTGATGGTGAGATTATTCAGTTTAATATTTATGATTCTGTGAACTACCTTGATGATGATAATCCTGTTCATTTTGTTAATTTTATTGATTCTTCAGTACAGGAAACTTTCAAACTTGGTGGAAATGGTGAAAAGCTAGGTAAAATCTCATGTATTACATTACCAACTTCTGATGACATGTTTTTGCCCCCTGTCTTGCAGGCCCTAATGAAAAATATGAAAAAGAAGTTGAGCTTTGGAAATCCACCTAATCCCGGTTGAAGGAGGAAACAACAAGTCTAGCCAAAGACAGTAAACAAAGGAAGGCAACCCGAGAGGGGAGTTTCTTTACTCCCTCAAATTGTTATTTTTTTATTTTCATTTTTGTCATTTTCCTTATTAGTTAATTTCATTCAAAAAAAAAAAAAAAACATGTCCCCTCCTTTGATTCCATTCACATTCCCCTCTTTTGTTTTGTATTGTCACGCTCCACATTGAGGACAATGTGGAATTCAAGTGTGGGGGGGATGATTATCTATTATCTTTTGTTATCCCTATTTTATTCATCTTCATTCAGTTTTTTTTGTCAGTTAGCTTTAATTGTGCTTAGACCCACATTTTGGTTTAATAGGAAGCAGCCCCACTTATGATTATTTTTGAACCACCAACTTCCTAAATTGCATAATCGGATAAACAATGAGCACATAGAGATGAATTTTCCAATAATTTCTGAATTAGTTTGAAAATTGGGACAAATTGAAAAATTTCTGCAACCTAATTGAGTCAAACCAAAATTGATATGATAAAATACCGCCCCGAGTAACTTCATTCTATCCTTATCCCCTAGATTTTGAGTTCGGAATGAAGACTGAGCAATGACCTATAACTCATAATTGGATGGGAGAAGCACATATAAACCATAATTTGTGAGCTTTTGAGCCTATGAGCTACTTTTACTCTTTATATTGAGCTCTATTTTTTGATGTGTGTCCTGCATGGTTGATTTGTTCTTGGATTTTCTTTTCTGTACATGCCGTTGTAGCTCTTGGCTCAAGTGCAAAATATAGTAAAGGCATTAGGTTAAACCAAATTTGACCTTCTAAAAGGGCCTACCATGATACATGTACCAATAGAAGCCCTTTTGAGTCTTAGCCTTTCCTTGAAATTTTGATGCCACGCTACAAGCTAAGAAATACCCTTTCTTTCACATTGTCTCTGTTTTGAACCCATAGAGAAGGGATTCGCAAGCTTTTGTTGATTAAGGATCATGCTGTAGTCTAAGTCTAAGAAGTTGCAATGGTTATCTTGTGTTGGACGATGGTTGTGTAATGGACTGAATTCAGGGGAATTTAATTCTATCTCAAGCAAATTGGTGACTGCGTAATGATTTGAACAAAAGAGAAAAAGTTGCAGTCTGTACTCAGAAAAAAAAAAGAAGAGAAAAAAGCAATAAAAAGGAAGTTTAGTCAAGAAAATTAGAAGTTGAGGAAGTCAAACACTCAACTTGTGAAAAAAATAAATATATTCAAGTGTGAACAAAGTTGGGTAGAGTGAAACAATGAAGTTCATATTAAGGGGTGAAGGAAGTAATGTCATTGTGAATTGACTTAGTTTGCGAAATTCCTTCTCGACTCAGCCTAAATATATCCTTTTATCCTACCTGACCCGAAGCCCCGTTACAACCAAATAAAGACCTTTACTTGGTACTTGTGTTATTGTTGGCTCCGGTTATGACATTTGAGTAGTCTGTGGTAATAGATTCTCCATGCAGTGAGTAGAGTGGAAATTCTCACCCTTATACACTTTGTGGGAAGAGAGAAATATCTAGTGAGGGTGTTAACTCCCATTACATATGCTTATGAGTGGTTTGAATTGCTTGGTCTATATTCTGTGCTTTCGAGTTGGCCAAAAACTAACACCCATGTAGTAAATCATTGATAGAGGTTAAGAGAGAACTCACGAGAGGTGGGAGGATACAAGCCACATTGGGAAATGAATTGGGCCGGGGGTATTGATTTTCATTTCTGTTCAGAGGATATTGGATGATGAATCTCTTGCACATACTAACACACTCCGGTTATGCAATTGAATTTTCATGCTAAAAGAGAAGTGGGCTGTAACCTTGTGTAGCGACCAAGAATTTTTACGCGATTAATAATTATTTTAATAAAAAAACCGTGTCGCTACTATTTCACCCATTTTTATTAAGTTAACGCCGCGACGTATTCGTATAGCCAAGTCAAGAAATAATCGAGATCGTTCGATTTTAAATTAAATTCCGAAATTTTAAAAATATCTCCATTCTCTTGATTTAAAGTATATTAAGTCCAAGTACTTAATTCAATGTTATCCCAATATTTATTTATACAAAAATTATTTTTATTATTGAAATTAAGAAAATATATGCAAGCATGAGAGGTTCCATTATATATAATAATTATGAGAATCTTAATTTAATAAATATGGAAAAGTATATGAATGAATTATATACTCCATTATATATAATCATGAAGAGCATAATATTTGTATAAATATGGAAAAGTATATGAATGGTTGATATACTCCATTATATGTAATCATGAAGAGCATAATATTTGTATAAATATGGAAAAGTATATGAATGAATTATATACTCCATTATATGTAATCATGAAGAGCATAATATTTGTATAAATATGGAAAAGTATATGAATGAATTATATACTCCATTATATATAATCATGAAGAGCATAATATTTGTATAAATATGGAAAAGTATATGAATGAATTATATACTCCATTATATATAATCATGAAGAGCATAATATTTGTATAAATATGGAAAAGTTTATAAATGATTGATAAGACTCCATTATATGTAATCATGAAGAGCATAATATTTGTATAAATATGGAAAAGTATATGAATGAATTATATACTCCATTATATATAATCATGAAGAGCATATTATTTGTATAAATATGGAAAAGTATATGAATGAAGCTTTACTTTAAGAAAATGATGTGTTAAAATTAATAGAATTGAATGATTATGTTTACAATATGCCAACTTTATACATCTATTTAAACCCATCTCTTTTACACACAACTCTACACATATACACTTATTTCCAATCTCTTGACAAAATCCACAAGTAAGAGAAATTCAAGGTGGTCAAGAAAGTTTTGGTCCATTTACTACTACACTTCATTTTAATCTTTTAAAAGGTAAGTATATCTTATGTTTTTATGAAAAGTAAGTATGTTTTTATGAAAGGTAAATACACCTTATGTTTTTATGAAAAGTAAGTATGTTTTTATGACAAGTAAGTATATCTTATGTTTTTATGAAAAGTAAGTATGTTTTTATGAAAGGTAAATACACCTTATGTTTTTATGAAAAGTAAGTATGTTTTTATGACAAGTAAGTATATCTTATGTTTTTATGAAAAGTAAGTATGTTTTTATGAAAGGTAAATACACCTTATGTTTTTATGACAAGTAAGTATATCTTATGTTTTTATGAAAAGTAAGTATGTTTTTATGAAAGGTAAATACACCTTATGTTTTTATGAAAAGTAAGTATGTTTTTATGACAAGTAAGTATATCTTATGTTTTTATGAAAAGTAAGTATGTTTTTATGAAAGGTAAATACACCTTATGTTTTTATGAAAAGTAAGTATGTTTTTATGACAAGTAAGTATATCTTATGTTTTTATGAAAAGTAAGTATGTTTTTATGAAAGGTAAATACACCTTATGTTTTTATGAAAAGTAAGTATGTTTTTATGACAAGTAAGTATATCTTATGTTTTTATGAAAAGTAAGGATGTTTTTATGAAAGGTAAATACACCTTATGTTTTTATGAAAAGTAAGTATGTTTTTATGACAAGTAAGTATACCTTATGTTTTTATGAAAAGTAAGTATGTTTTTATGAAAGGTAAATACACCTTATGTTTTTATGAAAAGTAAGTATGTTTTTATGACAAGTAAGTATATCTTATGTTTTTATGAAAAGTAAGTATGTTTTTATGAAAGGTAAATACACCTTATGTTTTTATGAAAAGTAAGTATGTTTTTATGACAAGTAAGTATATCTTATGTTTTTATGAAAAGTAAGTATGTTTTTATGACAAGTAAGTATATCTTTATGTTTTTATGAAAATGTTTGGATCATTGCTATGAAATCAATCTCACAAGATTGTTATGGGTTCCATATGATATGTTTATGATTATGCTAAGGGGACCGGAGTTTAGTAGCGCTACACATAAGAATTCTTGCCATTTAAGTTCGGTAAAATTCTTGTGTCTCCCTATATTTATGAGTATTTTTCGATCTTATCCTATGTTATGATGAAAATGATCCATATGCTTTCAAAAGAAAATTTATGCTTGGTATACTTACTGGGATTTTATAAATCTCACTCTACGATATTTACCATTTTCAGATAATTGAAGGTTCGAGGCGGTCAACATGGAAGTGGCAAAAGTGGTTAAGATTGATGAGATAATTATGTTGAACTTTATGTAAGAAAATTATGTTCTATTTATATAAAAAAATAAAATTATGGGATTCTAATTATTCTTTTGAATAATTTTACATTACTATTTAAGTCTCGATAATATGATATGAGTCACTTTTAGTGGCACTCGAATGGTCGATATTTCGGGTCGTCACAGTTGGTATCAGAGCTAAGAGTTTTAAAAACGATTCTGTAGATTTTTGAAATTTTATTTCTTTAAAAAAAAAAAAAAAAAAAAAAAATCACTATTCACGTGAATAGTAAAACGACGTGCTATTCATGATGAACAGTGAACGAAATCACTATTCATTAAAAAAAAAAAAAGTTGAATTTTCACATGTCAAGTATGGTTATGATTTTGAAAAGCATGATGAAATTTGATGTGCGAATTTTAAGGACAAAATTCATTTTAAGCAAGGGAGTTTGTAATGTCCTGAAAATTTTATGAAATATAATTAGTTAGTGATATGATGTTTATATTGATGTCTTTGATAAATTTCTAGAAGTTCGGGGACTAAAGGAAAATAAGATTTGACGATAAATTTTTATTTGGGTTAATTAGGCCCAATCTTATGTAAAGATGCGAAATGATTAATAATTATTTTTTTTATGAAATATTTTAACTCATCACTCTACTATGTCACTCTCCACGTATTGACTCCTCGAACCAGGTATGTTATATGCTTTGCAAGTCATTTACGATTTTATTAAGACATGTTAAGTATGAAATATTCATATGTTATGAATCTTTAAGTGAAATATACATGTTGAGTATGATATGAATTGATAGAAGCCTAAATTTTAATTTATTCCTTTTAATGTAGAATCATGAGACATAGAGGATATTGATATGAATTTTGGTTCATATTAAGCTTAGTAAGACTAACTAAATTAGAAAATTAAGTTGGTTCGTAATTTTTGCCAAAAAAAAAAATATGGAATAATATATTAAACAAACAAAATTAATAATGAATTCGTACAATAATTTATCCCTTTATCACTACCTTTGTGTAAAGACAAGGGAAAAACTGTGGATGGTTATTAGTACTTCCTCTTCAAGTTTCAATTATCGGTTCAATAATTTATCCCTTTATCACTACCTTTGCTTAAAAGTAAGGAAAAACTGTGGATGATTATTGGTACCACTCTTCAAGTTTCTATTCTAAAAAAAAAAAAAAAAAAAAAAATCAGAAAGAAAGAACGAGTGTTTAGTATAATGAAAAAAATATGATTTACGAATGATTTTCAAAATAATCTTTGTCGTCAAGTTTAGAAATGATGAGCCCTAAATGGACTTTGCATAATTGATTTTAGACATGGCACTAAGTATGAGAAGTTAACAGAAAGGACTAGATAATATTTTCGAATTATTCATCGTTTAGATTAAACGAGAAATAGAAAGTCAGTTTTATGAAGTTATGATGAGATGTTGAGATTATAAGTGATATGATTTTTATTTTTATGAGAAGAATTATGAAGTTAGAGATTTAAAGTTTAGGCTCTTAATTATTGAGAAATAAGGACTTGATATGGTGATATTAGAAATTATGATTTGAAATTTCTATGTTGAAGAATTATGAATTGATTTTCTGGAATATTTATGATGATATTGAAGTTTGATGAAATTGTGATCAAATGTACAATTAGTTATTATTGTGAGTTATGAAGTATGCTTACGATTTGGATAAGTACAAATTTCAAAGGAAAACTGCCTAGAATTTTATCGTTTGGAGTTAAGAGCATAGTATGGTATGCAATCACTAAGAGAATTGAGGTTAGACATACAAGTTCATTTACATCACAAACGAGATTTAGTAGATGATAACAGAGATATTATTATTTTCTCATAAGGAGAACACACAAGAGTCACCCTAGAAAGGAAATACATGAAATACGCAAAAGCAAAAGAAAGCAACATGGGAAATTCCTCAAATTGAGAGATGTGTTTCCGGAGTAGCCGTATCCTATCACCTCTGACCTTTTGAGGAAATAAAGAAACCTTCAAAGAGGTGTGTTTCGAGAGTAAGAATACTCCGTAATCTACCACCTGGAACCTTTGAGGTACACACAAGATTTAAACATTAAGGAAAATCCTAGGAAATTAGAGGGGTGTCTCGAGAGTAAGAATACTCCGTACTCTACCCCCACCTATTCTAAGATTCATAAAGTTAAGTTTACATTAACCGGACTCCATTTTCGCTTGATTCCCCTTCCTTGCGACCAATCTATCTTAACCCCTGCTGGATCTTGTATTGAGATATATGACTGCAGCTTATCCAGTAGTTCATCAATAGTAGGAGCAGAAATAAGAAGCCTTCTGGAAAATGGAGAGATGAATCCCTGTTCCACAGCATAATCAAGAAAGGTTAACAAGCCATCAAAGAAATTGTTAACATTCAAAAGCCCAATAGGCTTAGTATGGAGATCTAGTTGAGCCCATGAGGTAATGTTAAAGATTTCTTCTAAGGTACCAAAACCTCCGGGCAGGGCTATAAAGGCATCAGAACCATATAGCATACAAGTTATGCGTTCATGGATGGATAAGGTTTGAACTTCATGCCCTCGTGTTTTTCCTGCAACATCTACCAAAGGGACATGTATGACACCGATTACTTTTGATTTCTCTGCAAGAGCAGATTGGGAAACACAACCCATTAGACCACTGCTACCACCCCCATACACAAGAGTGATACCTTTTTCCCCCAGTTTCTTTCCAAGATCTACGGCCGCTTCTAGATAACTGAAGCCTTTCCCCACTTTTGATCCACAAAATACACAAATAGTTTTGATCTGTCGAAGTTTTGGTGCTTCCATCTTTGATAGTATAGAAGAGAAAACTTACGAAGAAGATGTGATTTTGGGATGCCTGAACTATGAAATATGTTTGGCTATTTAAAGCCGAAAAAATTTACTGTTTTTGATTGATTCTGAAAAAGTAAAGATTTACTTTTGACAAAATCAGCCTACTTTTGACTATTTTATCAAAGCTTTCATCTTTCGGTGATTTATTTTCCAGCTTTATCAAACCTCGAGAAAGGAAAATATATTTTTACTAACCTTTATCAAAACGCGTGAAAGGAAACAGAAGAATATTTTAAATATGTATCAAGAGATTTACCTTATATCAATGCTGATTTGCCACAACCTCATTGTGTAAAACAGACTGGCAGACAGGATCTTTTGCAGTTATATTTTTGAGACTATAACGATTTTTGTCTTCGTTAAACTGAGCGTATAAGGAGAGAAGTTCACGTTGCACATAACCACTTGGGTGCGTCTCAAGAGTCAGTCGAATATCATCCAAAGGCTCCTTACTCAGTCCACCCTTTATGAATTTGATTTTATCATCCCGATTAGTAGAAGAATATCCTACTGTTTTGCAACGAGTATCACAGTTCCAACGAGCACATTTGTAGCAACCATTCAGCCTTTTTGCTCTTCGTTTCTTTGCGAAGGTGCTTTTGCCTAAACCAGGCATGTGCTTTGGAAATGTCATAGGTAATTCACCAGATAATCGAACTTTTGCTTCGATCAACCAGCGAACATCTTCTGGAATACCATGAGCCATCAGCAACCTCAACCTTTCGAGCCTAATTCGATAAATTTTTCTCAGATCATTCATAGGAAGATTGGAATAATACTTGCGAATGTTTGAAAGGATGATATCCATTTTTGATGGATCTAACCTCTTCCCAACATGATCTATTTAAAGGTATAAAGGAACTAAGTGGATCCATCTGATATTGATTCCAGCAAGAAAGCGCGGAATAGAATAATGAAAAGAAGAGACAAGAATTAATGCGCTGTTTAATTTTATCGATAAAGGAAGATTTGATGATAAGATTTTGAGATACAGAATATTTTCTTGGATTTGGTACTGATATTTTTTGGTATAATAATAAGTAATTAAGGTATGGTGTGATGATATGGGAATACGTGAAAGTGAAATAAGGACCGTATCGAATCAGAATTCATAAGTATGTACAAGTGAAAGAAATACCTTGCGGGAAATGTTGTGACAATTAAGTGAAGAATTTTAGTTATTTGGGAGCTAATTATTTATTTGAATTTTGCAGAACGTTTTGGTTACAAATATGGGAAAAGATAAGCTGATGATATTATGTTGATTGATGAATAATATGTTTGGATATATTACATAGGGAATATTCAGGTAACCATTTTATTTACTTTGGGATATTTGGTGATAAGAAGAAATGACTAATTATTATGGTATGATATGTTAGTAAAGATTTATTGAAATTTTAGAGATATTAATACGAATATTTGAGGTCACATGATACGATGATAAGTGACAGGTTACATGAGTACTACAAGACATGATGAAATATCACATACGATTGGGAATTTTCCTTTTGAGTCAGAATTTATGAGTAGACACATATGTCTATTATTGATAGAAAGTCCATGTTTTTAAGAAAAACAAAGATATGCATTTAGTCAAAGTCCAGTGGGTTAAATATAGTAGCAATGATACTACCTAAGAGAAGAAGAGAAGAGATTCTGATTAAGTGTTCAGAAATCATAAGATCAAGTAAGTTTAATTTCGAGGACGAAATTATTTTAAGGGGGTAAGTTTGTAGCGACCAAGAATTTTCACGCGATTAATAATTATTTTAATAAAAAACCGTGTCGCTACTATTTCACCCATTTTTATTAAGTTAACGCCGCGACGTATTCGTATGGCCAAGTCAAGAAATAATCGAGATCGTTCGATTTTAAATTAAATTCCGAAATTCTAAAAATATCTCCATTCTCTTAATTTAAAGTATATTAAGTCCAAGTACTTAATTCAATGTTATCCCAATATTTATTTATACAAAAATTATTTTTATTATTGAAATTAAGAAAATATATGCAAGCATGAGAGGTTCCATTATATATAATAATTATGAGAATCTTAATTTAATAAATATGGAAAAGTATATGAATGAATTATATACTCCATTATATATAATCATGAAGAGCATAATATTTGTATAAATATGGAAAAGTATATGAATGGTTGATATACTCCATTATATGTAATCATGAAGAGCATAATATTTGTATAAATATGGAAAAGTATATGAATGAATTATATACTCCATTATATGTAATCATGAAGAGCATAATATTTGTATAAATATGGAAAAGTATATGAATGAATTATATACTCCATTATATATAATCATGAAGAGCATAATATTTGTATAAATATGGAAAAGTATATGAATGAATTATATACTCCATTATATATAATCATGAAGAGCATAATATTTGTATAAATATGGAAAAGTATATGAATGATTGATAAGACTCCATTATATGTAATCATGAAGAGCATAATATTTGTATAAATATGGAAAAGTATATGAATGAATTATATACTCCATTATATATAATCATGAAGAGCATATTATTTGTATAAATATGGAAAAGTATATGAATGAAGCTTTACTTTAAGAAAATGATGTGTTAAAATTAATAGAATTGAATGATTATGTTTACAATATGCCAACTTTATACATCTATTTAAACCCATCTCTTTTACACACAACTCTACACATATACACTTATTTCCAATCTCTTGACAAAATCCACAAGTAAGAGAAATTCAAGGTGGTCAAGAAAGTTTTGGTCCATTTACTACTACACTTCATTTTAATCTTTTAAAAGGTAAGTATATCTTATGTTTTTATGAAAAGTAAGTATGTTTTTATGAAAGGTAAATACACCTTATATTTTTATGAAAAGTAAGTATGTTTTTATGACAAGTAAGTATATCTTATGTTTTTATGAAAAGTAAGTATGTTTTTATGAAAGGTAAATACACCTTATGTTTTTATGAAAAGTAAGTATGTTTTTATGACAAGTAAGTATATCTTATGTTTTTATGAAAAGTAAGTATGTTTTTATGAAAGGTAAATACACCTTATGTTTTTATGACAAGTAAGTATATCTTATGTTTTTATGAAAAGTAAGTATGTTTTTATGAAAGGTAAATACACCTTATGTTTTTATGAAAAGTAAGTATGTTTTTATGACAAGTAAGTATATCTTATGTTTTTATGAAAAGTAAATATGTTTTTATGAAAGGTAAATACACCTTATGTTTTTATGAAAACTAAGTATGTTTTTATGACAAGTAAGTATATCTTATGTTTTTATGAAAAGTAAGTATGTTTTTATGAAAGGTAAATACACCTTATGTTTTTATGAAAAGTAAGTATGTTTTTATGACAAGTAAGTATACCTTATGTTTTTATGAAAAGTAAGTATGTTTTTATGAAAGGTAAATACACCTTATGTTTTTATGAAAAGTAAGTATGTTTTTATGACAAGTAAGTATATCTTATGTTTTTATGAAAAGTAAGTATGTTTTTATGAAAGGTAAATACACCTTATGTTTTTATGAAAAGTAAGTATGTTTTTATGACAAGTAAGTATATCTTATGTTTTTATGAAAAGTAAGTATGTTTTTATGACAAGTAAGTATATCTTTATGTTTTTATGAAAATGTTTGGATCATTGCTATGAAATCAATCTCACAAGATTGTTATGGGTTCCATATGATATGTTTATGATTATGCTAAGGGGACCGGAGTTTAGTAGCGCTACACATAAGAATTCTTGCCATTTAAGTTCGGTAAAATTCTTGTGTCTCCCTATATTTATGAGTATTTCGATCTTATCCTATGTTATGATGAAAATGATCCATATGCTTTCAAAAGAAAATTTATGCTTGGTATACTTACTGGGATTTTATAAATCTCACTCTACGATATTTACCATTTTCAGATAATTGAAGGTTCGAGGCGGTCAACATGGAAGTGGCAAAAGTGGTTAAGATTGATGAGATAATTATGTTGAACTTTATGTAAGAAAATTATGTTCTATTTATATAAAAAAATAAAATTATGGGATTCTAATTATTCTTTTGAATAATTTTACATTACTATTTAAGTCTCGATAATATGATATGAGTCACTTTTAGTGGCACTCGAATGGTCGAGATTTCGGGTCGTCACACCTTGACTTTCCGATTGTAGGTCTATCTTCTTGTTTGAGTTATGTTTCTTTTCTTTCACATCATTATTCGAGGACGAACAATGGTTTAAGTGTGGGGGGATTTGATAAGTGCTTTATTAGAATATATTTAATTCACTTTTTATCCTATTTTGTTATTAGTTTGATCCTATTGAAGTATCGTTTAATGCATTTTCATTTAATGTGTTATACAGGATCGCAAAGAACGAAAAGAAAGGAAACATGACCAAAGAAATACAAAAAAATCAAGAAGTGAGGTTCAAGGGCATATTCAAAGAGCTCCAAATCAATAATGGCATGTGGGAAGATATTACATGCAAAGATTATGGTCAAAGAAGGTTTGGAATGAAGTTTGAAATCAAAAACCCGCAAGGATTGTGATCATGAATTTTAGTCATAGATTGAAGCTCAATTCGGTCATATAATACTTTCAAATTTGGGAAGAGCTATTTCACAAATAATTTTAGATATTTGAGTTTTGTTTCCAACGCAACTTGAATCACCACAATCGGACATGGGGAAAGAAAGTTATGACCAAAACATCGAACACGGGCGCTTCTAGGCAGAAATATACTTACGGCCGTAAATGACAAATTTACGGCCGTAACTTCCAAATTCCTGAAATTTTCAGAATCCCAATTACGGCCGTAATAAGGAAAGTTATGGCCGTAACTTGCTCTCCAAGAAATTTCCTTATTTGATTCAAGGTCTATCTTTGGTATATCTTTAGGGTAAAGCTAGGGCACGATTTTGTGCATATTAAAGGAGCAAAATAGCCACAAAAAGGAGGTTGGACATTGAGGAAAATTGAGAGAAAAATATAGAGCATTCTTGGGAGATTTTCAAACGCAAGAATATCAATAACGGTGGAATTCATGAAGCAACTTGAAGAATCTACCACAACAATGCTAGGCTAAATTCCATATCTTGTTCAAAAGGGAAAGTTGTATTAACTTGATTATGTTATTTTCTTTTCCTACAAATTAGTAGCGTGAATTTATTCCTTTATTTCAATTGTTGGATTATTATGTTTTGAATGTTCAATTGAGTTTATTTGATTAATAGTTTAATTTGGCCAATTGGATTATTGATCTTTGGATTCATGAATATGCTATGTTTAGATTCTTGATCCGTAATTGTCATTGAATCTTTACTTTAGTAGCAAATAAATCTCGTGCAGGTTTAGTAATAATTCGACTTGGATTGTTTAATTCGAGCTTGTGTAATTAACGATCCAATTCAATCTATTCTTCTAAATTTTCATACTAGTCGTGCATTAAATCCTAAGAGCTTGTTTAGGATTGTCCATGGCTAGAATTGGTTCAAAGAGCTTATTTTGAATCAATACACATAAGGAAGAATTTAGATAATCAGAGCTTGTTGATTATTTATGATTGATAATTGAATTAGGAATAGAAACACGTTACAAGGAAAAGTATAACATTAATTGAGGGCACAACCGAACCCGAGAACAAGATTTCTTCTCATATTAATTTTCTAATCATATTGAATTGTTTATTTTTATGCATATTTTTTATTCAAGCAATTTCAAACAACAAACCTCCCATTCCATTTTAATTGATCGAACAACTAAAATTAGTTTCCGTTCCTCGTGGGATCGACCCTTACTCTCGCTACTACATTATTAATTAATATTTAGCAAGTAAGAAATTATTTATTATTTTGGTGCATTGCGACACGCATCACCTAGAACACCGGAACAAAATGGCCTAGCGGAAAGGAAAAATAGGACTTTTGTTGAGATGGTAAATGCTATGATAACAAGGTCTAAATTGCCTAATAATTTATGGGGGAGATGTCTTACTTACACCGTGTCACATAAATAATAGAACTCCTTCTAAGAAACTTATAGTTTCACTTTATGAATTGTGGAAAGATAGAAAACCTAACATTGGATATTTTAAAGTGTAGGGGTGCTTGGCCTATTATAAAAACACCAATCTAGTAGGACAAAACTAGGACCAAGAGGGATCAAAAGTGCCTTTGTTGGATATGCTATAAATAGTAAAGCATATAGGCTACTAGATCTAATATCCACTGTAATTATAGAATCACGAGATGTTGAATTTTTTGAGAATTCATTAAGCGTTGATGATATTCCTCAAAATTCAACGAATATTCGAAATGAATTTTTGGCTTCTAATAAATCACTAGAAACATCTTCTCATTATGTAATTGAGACTAGTGAACCTCGAAGAAGCAAGAGATCTCGTAAAGAGAAGGTGTTAGGACACGACGAGATTGGTTCTCAAAGAATTTACCTATACTTGGTTGAAGCAAGGAAGATGTAGTAAGAACAATTCCAAATGTTCTTTAATTGATAGTGATCCTAAAACATATAAAGAAGCAATGACTTCTAGAGATAGCACATTTTGAAAAGATGCTATCAATAATGAGATGGATTCTATAATGTCCAACAATACTTGGAAGATTGTTGAATTACCACTGGATCAAAAGTCATTGGTTACAAGTGGGTATTTCAAAGGAAATATAATACCGATGGCTCAATCCAAACTTATAAAGCAAAATTAGTTGTTAAAGGTTGTCGACAAAAAAAAAAAGGAATTGATTATTTTGACACTTATGCACCAGTAGCCAAAATTACTACTGTTAGAATTTTATTTGTATTATCTTCTATATATGATTCATATGTGTATCAAATGGATGTTAATACTGCATTTTTAAATGGAGAGTTAGATGAAGAAGTTTACATGGAACAACCGGAAGGCTTTATTCTTCCGGGAAATGAAAATAAAGTTTGTAAACTCGTTAAATCATTATATGGTTTAAAACAAGCTCCTAAAAAATGGCATGAGAAATTTGATAATGTAATTATGTCTTTTGATTTTTCACATAATATAGTAGATAAATGTTTATATATCAAAAATTGTGATAAACTTGTTATATTTGTATGTTTATATGTGGACGACATGTTGATTATAAGTAATCACATGGATGGTATAAAAGAAACAAAGAGGTTTCTATCGTCAACATTCCAAATGAAAGATCTTTGTCAAGTAGATACCATATTGGGTATAAAAGTGATCAAGAGTGATTTGGGGTATACATTAACACAATCACATTATATTGAGAATATGATTGAAAAGTTCAAACACTTGAACATTACAGAGGGAAATGCTCCATTCGATTCAAGTATTAAACTTGTAAAGAATGTTGGAAGGGTTATTGAGAAACTCGAATATGCAAGTGCAATTGGGAGCCTAATGTATGTTGTTCAATGCACAAGACCGGACATTGCATTTGCCGTAAGTAAACTTAGTAGGTTTACTAGCAATCCAACTGTTGATCATTGAAAAACAATTGGAAGAGTTCTTGGTTATTTAAAGAGAACTAAAAACTTTGGGCTCCAATATTCCAAATTCCCAGCTATACTTGAAGGATATACCAATGCGAATTGGATATCAAGTGCTGGTGAAAATAAATCAACCTCGGGATGGTTGTTTATACTTGGAGGAGGTGTTGTTTCTTGGAGATCAAAGAAACAAATAATGATTATGCATTCCACAATGAAATCTGAGTTTGTGGCATTAGCTGAAACTGGAAAAGAAGCAAAGTGGCTTAAAGATCTTCTTTATAAAGTACCATTAGATACGAAGAATGAGTCTTCAATATCTATACTATGTGATAGTCAAGTTACTCTAGCAAGGGCTTATAACGAAGTCTACAATGGAAAGTTTAGGCATATGAGTCTTAGACATGATTACATAAAAAAATTAATAAAGAATGGAATAATTTCACTTACTTATGTAAGATCAAGTAAAAATTTGACTGATCCATTCACAAAACCACTTACCAAAGAGTTGGTAAGACAAACATCGAGTAGGATGGGGCTTACGCTCCTATTATAAAATTCACCAATAACGGCAACCCTACTTGTCATTACGAAATGAGTAATTCATGGGGGTTGAAAGGGTAACAAGAAGTCATTCGATAAGTGAAATTTTTCAGCACTTAGTATATAATTTAAAAGGCCTACCTAAGGAGGTAAGTGCTGGGTAACTGTTTTGGAGGGTTGAATAAAAATCTTAAAGAAATTCAGTACTTAGTATAAGTGCCTTTAAAAGTTACCAAGACACTGTAAAAATTTCTCCTGTGTGAACTTAGAAGTGGTGCCTCTTCAAGGAAAGTTGGAGTTACATTCTGAAAAGTTCATGAATTCGGATGGGCGCAAGGCCTTTAACACATCAAAGTAAATTTGTGTAGAACATATTAAGCAAGAATGTTCACGTGTGCGATGTCGTCGGTAATATCATAAGGGATAATTGGTTTAAATCTAAGGCTACCTAAGATCTTGATATTACTTTGCAATGTTAGCACTAATATAAGGTTCAAATCGAAAGATATCTTATCTTATGCGTGGCATTGTTTATGATTCTAAGTTGAGTTTCTATATTTGAACAAGTGGGGAATTGTTATAAAAAATGTTGTTCAAATATAGATATCAAAGTATAAAGGTGAAAAAATGCAAAAATAGGATTGAAATGATGAGAAACGGTTCAAAAATTGCAAAACCGGATCAAATAGACCAATTAGAACGAACCGTACGGACCAGGTGGACCAGACCAAATTAACAGTCCGGTTAGTAATAGAATCATGTGACCGCATGCTACTTATAAGCGCACGGTTGAAAAATTTGACCATTGGACAGAATGTTCTAGTTTTTTGCATACACCTTTTCATCAAAATTTTGCACTCTTTCATGAAGAGTTGTGTGAACCACGAATTGGGGTGATGAAATTCTATAAATAGATATAGAATTCATGGTTTTCAAAATAAAGATTATCACTTTTACATTGTGATTATCACCCTCAAATTCTTGTTCTTCATACTTAGAATCTTTTTCATTTGCTTTTTTTGTTCCATGTTTCCAAGTTTTCAATTGTATTATTTGATACTTGGTTTAAGACTTGAAATCCGCTAAAGCAATTTGTTTGAAGACCTTTTAGTATTCTCTTTATGAGAGTGCGTAAATTTAGCTTTTAAGATAACATTCTTTGCAATTCTAGTTTTTAGTCTCTTCTTCTTATATTCTATTATTTTCTTGATTCTTTGATTTCATTTTTGCTTCTACAACAATAAAGCGGATATTTCACTTCGAGAAATGAATTTTCTCAACAATTTCTCACATCAAAATCAAGTATATAATTTAATGTTCCATGTATACGGGATGCTTCTGCCAGATCATTTATTTGAAATGAACCGGAGCATTAGATCTAATTACTAAAAGTTACCTAGACAGAAGAAAGAAGGAAAGCGGCTAAACAAAACTGATAAAATATGCAGTCACAACACCATGAAAGTTTCAATACAAAGGGCCAACAAAATGGAAGCAGATTGAAGATACGAGCATTGTAATCAGTGAAAATAATCCATTGCTTAAACAAAATAAATTTCAACTTCCAAAGTGACCGGAAAGATTCATTCTTTCCCGAAACACGTGATGTAGGGATAAATCTCTCTATGTTTCCTCATGTATGAACTGGTGGTACAATCTCATTCTATTTGAACCATCTAAAAAGGAAAAAAAATGTCATTCCAATTTGTGGCAAGTAATCTGAACATCCACGAGTATCAAATTGAAAAGTGACAATGAGCACTCATTGTATTGTATAATTAGTTAATATAGTACAAGTATTTTTTTTTTTTTAATCTAATAATTCACCTCCATTTTATCCTTCTCAATATGTACCTATGTATTTATGGTTAAATATGTTATTACTACATCTTTTTATATATGCATCACATTTTAATTGCAAGAAATGTTCATAACTTTTAATCAATATTACAATTATGTCCCCCAATTTTTTTCATCGTATTCTTATTTTAATATTTTTATTAATTAATAAATCTCGTCTCTTCTACCGATTTCTGTCAAAAAATTTATTAAGAGGGATCAAAAAAACTTATTTACCGCTTGCACACTTAATAAGTAAAAAAAATCAAAATTTTAATTTAATACATATTCATTGTTTTAAAGCACGATAATAATAAAAAAATTGGACAAAAACCATCATGAAGGACAAAATTTGATAACTTTTGAAAATTTAATGATAAGAACTTGATGAAAAAAAAAGAACATAAATGTAATAATTTATAAAGATTATGGACCAATAATGCAATTCAAATGTGATGTCGTTATAAAAAATTGTGGTGCAAATATAATTACCCTTTATTTATACGATCTAGTTTGTGTTCCAAACCCTATTGTATTCCCTCTTATTCTTCTTCATTTGTATTCCCTGGAAGTCTCCGTTTGGCAAATATGTTTTTAAACATGTTTTTCCTACACAATTTCCCAAATCACTTTTTAACCTTATACATTTTCTCTTTCCATTTTTCAGACACACCTTTTAGCTAGAAGACATTAAAAAAATATGTTTTTAAACAACAAACTCTTAACTAAAATATCATTTTCAATTCACATGAGCCCTCCTTTCATAATCTTGAATTATTAAAAACACACAAAGACGACGAATATTTAACATCTAAATCAATAACAGGATAACAATTACACCAACCTTAGAAACATACCCCAATTCAACAAATTTAAACGCTATACCCAAAGATATTGCCCGACCTTCTTCATATTTATTTCCTTCAAGATATTAAGGTCGGTATATCCCGGTCACATGAAGACCAGGAGCCTGGGAGCAAACGATGTTCTACGTTTATGTGTCTCATCTTTGGGCCACCCTTTTGGGTCACGGAAAGAAGAAATATAACCCATAAGGAAACCTCCTAAAAAGAGGGAAGTCAATTCTATTGATGATAGAACTCTACTTAAAAGGTAAGTTCATAGAAAAAAGACTCCTTCTCCCATTAAACAAGGTTAATGGACTTTTCAGCCTTATAAATACAGTTCCTTTGATCACATACTATTCATTCATTATTCTTTACGTTTTTCAGTTAAATATTCTCTCTCTACTTGTAACACCCCAAGTTTAAAAGTCTAAAACCTAGGCGTGTTAACTTCCATTCACATTATATGCGGAATTAAATCATTTACACATCAAAATATTCATTTATCTATTATAAAATTCTTACAAAATTTCGGCAGAGTCTCCTCTATAAATTGGACTTAACCAACCTGTAGAGGGACATCAAAACCATTTTACAACATAAAACTCAACTCAAATAAAAATCCAATACTCAACATACAAACCCAATTTTACTTCAAACTCCCACATCACTACACTATTTCAAATTCAATCCCCAAACTCCTCAACACAACATTTTTCATCAATAAGCTTCAATTAAATACAGTAAGTGATAATATAACCAATATTAGAAATTCCATAACTAATTTAAAACTAATCTCAACCAAACAATTATCAAAATAATGAATTAAGGAATAAATTCAAATGATAACTTTAATAAATTTAACTTTATTTAATAATGTCGACAGCGGGTACTGTCTGAGTCAGCCGCCAAATGTTCTCCTCAGATCACCTAACTTTCATCACCTGAAATGTTGGGGAGGGATTGGGGTGAGCTAAAGCTCAGTAAGTAAACTGTATGCATGAATGCATGCTTATGACATGAATGCTTTAAAAATTTCCATACATGTATCCCCTTTTTCTTTACTTTCCAGAACATTCAAACTTTTCAAACTTCCACTTAACATTTCAAAACTTTCACTTGACATTTCAAAACTTTCACTTCATTTCCATCGTGAGCTCACTTGATGTAACTTCTAGTCAATCAGAATACAGTGGACAATTACTTATTTGGAACCAGATTAACATGCGCATTTCCACCGCAAAGCGGTTTAACATTCACTTTCCCACCGCAAAGCGGTTTAACATTCACTTTTCCACCGCAAAGCGGTTTAACAGTCCACCGTAAACGGTTGAACATTCCGTCGCAAAGCGACTTAATTCGGGTACGCCGGTCCCCCGCGCCCCATTTCCCACTCGCAACTTTCATGAACTAGAAATACACCCATTCTTTCTTTAAAAACTTGGGATACATAACTTTTGAACAAACTTGCACCTTGACACATTTCTTTCATTTAAAAACATTTCACTTCCCAATTTCGATGCCAATGCATGCTTGATGATGCAATGACATGATAATGTGCATGCTTGAACATTCTTCATAATGGCATATACTTTCACAAAGTAGATGAAATTCATCAAAGCAAGTAAGTTACAAGACAGTCATTTACACATAACTTTCACATTTACATTCAACTTTGATGAAAATAGGGGGAAGTTTACTTACTTGACGTCCTTGGTATTTACCGTTATCTGAATTTGCAAGTGGAGGAGCCTCGACTGCCCGTGTCGTCAATGTACCAAAATCCTAGTTGTACCCATTCATTAAGTGAAATATAATTTTAGTTCAAAATCACATTTCACACTTCTAAATAAGGTTGAGACTTTCATGTGACTCACAATTCAAACCAAATGGGATCTTAAGTCATGTCAAATACAAATCATACTTCATTCGAAATAAGAGATTAACTTAGATGCCAAAATTGAAATCTAACTAATCAAATTACATAAAGGTTCAAGCTATGGAATCTTCATCACAACTTGAATTTCACAAGGACAATTCCAATTAGCATTCTACTATTCATAAATTTGAAAATCACCATTTTTTCAAACTTTACCAACTAAACTTCAATTTTCATAAACCTCAAAAATTATAAATTTATGTATACATACTTGAAAATTTCAGAAATTTATTCACGTTTATACCAATTTCCAAATTTCTAAAATTCTCAAATTAATAACTTAAACTAACAAATTTCAATTAAACTATTTTCATATATACAATTCAAACTTTTTCCCTAGTTAACTAAGCCACAAAATTATCCTTACATACATACATACATATATACACACACACACACATACACACACATTGTCCAACATCCCAAATTAGCACTTAAAATTCAAAAATCTAAACAAACCCATAATCTGAAATTTCGTATGTACCACATAAATAATAGCATCTCATATCCATTTATGTGTTTGGGTGTGTGTGAATCAGTGTGTGTGAATCCGTGAGTTTGTGCGTGCGGGTGTGTGCGTTCGTGTGAGTTCGCGCGCGAGCGGTTAAGAAGATCCCGAGCAGCAGCGCTCGAGAGGGAGGGAGAAAGGGAACCTTACCGTGCAGGGGAGTGGCGGATGCTGAGGCTGTGGTCGGTGGCTGCAGCTTCTACCGACGATGGGGCGGCTTAGCGTGAAAGGAGAGAGAGACAGAGAGGCCAAGAGAAGGAGAGAGCGGGATGGGTTCGACCGAGAGGGAGAGTGGGTGTGAGAGAGAGACTGTGAGTGAGATTTAATTAGATTAGGGTTAAGTTTTAATCTTTTGGAATTTGCAAATCAGTCCCTCAAATCTCCTCTTTTGTTTAAGTAAGTCTATAAATTCTATTTACCCTCGATTGTCTCTAAACTCTCCCCCCAAGTTTCAAATTGGCATAATAAAATAGAAAATAACATGCTTAGGTAATAAAACAATTAATCACATAGAATTGCACGTAAATAATTAGAATAACTAATTTATAAACTTTTAATTGGTACATTGATCGAGACGGCATCCAAGTCCTTCCACTGCAAAATAATTCAAATTATCGACATTAAAAATATCATTAAATTTAAAATTTATAATAACATTAACATAATTATTACGTGAAATCAAGAACGCACGTAAAACGAAAAACTGGTATTACACTACTTTTCTCCAGAATACTAAATTTCACACCGGAGGGGCGACGGGGAAAATCCTCCTCGCCTTTTTTGTAGGTCATCCAAGACGAATTCATTAATTTTTTTCAGCAATCAAGTATCATCAGATCCTGTCACGTCAAGGTTAGGATTTTTTACAGCATCACATATGTTAGTTTAAATGTAAGATTATTGTCAATGG
This sequence comes from Ligustrum vulgare, assembly GCA_963555705.1. Classification (NCBI taxonomy): domain Eukaryota; kingdom Viridiplantae; phylum Streptophyta; class Magnoliopsida; order Lamiales; family Oleaceae; genus Ligustrum; species Ligustrum vulgare. The sequence continues at coordinate 25,650,413 of OY743171.1, forward strand.
TTCGCCATTCCTGTTCACCTTCGCAACTACGACTCTAGAATTTTATTTTTTATTTATTTATTTTCCCCCCTTTCAAAGAGTGCCAAATAAAATATATTGTTAAGTTCCAGATCCACCTCATCTAGTTCGTGCCAATGACGCAGGAGAATTGGATCTCAAGGTTGCAAACCATAAAACTCAGTATTATCACAGATTTGAGCTTCAAAATTCGTTCGTTGCTTTTACAGGTAGTAAAAAAAAATATTACTTCAAATAAACAATATAATTCTTATTCTGTATTTATTTCTATTAAGTAAAATGCAATTACACATTTTTTTTTTCAAAAATTCATTTTTTCATCAGTAAACAATATTTTTGCCCACACATCTGTGCGACCTCTAAAGGATTGTTGAGATCCCAGTTCGAAGTGTGATAAATTTCATTTGTAGCTCAGAAATGTACAGATCTACACAAGGTTTTAAAAAATATCGGCTTTTGTAAAGTTAAAACTCTTTCTAAATTTTTTCTAACTAAGTATTTGTTAGAGATTTAACATATTTTTTAAATTTTACAATCAATCGATGCACTGACTAACTACCGGCTATGCACTGGTATAATTTTTTTTTTTTAAAAACATTTTTTCATGCGTGGATGGATATGAAAATAGTTGATCCATCCATCAAAGCTGTTTCTGAGAAAACATGAAGAAAGACTACATCAAGAAAAAATAACGAATTCAAAAAATATATATATATATATCAAGGCACACACCCATATCTTTTTTTTCTTTTTCGCATAGACTATTTTTTTCAACGAACAAACATGATTTTTTTTTTCAAACAATCAATGGAGGCAGAGATTAAATAATGGGTATATGAGCCTAACATTCTTTGTTAAATGTTTTTTTATGCAAGGACGGGTTTGAAGAGAGTTTGTCCGTCTAACAAAGGTTTTTCTGGAAAAACACAAAGAATGTGCACCTCCAACAAAATAACTAAGTGAAGAATAAATCACGGTAAACCTTTGTTATTATTTTCTTTTTTCCGTATATATACTGTGTTTTTATACGAACAATAATTTATATTCCATTTAATTTTTTATTTCCATTTCGTTATGAACATTTTAAAAACTGAATAGCCGTGATAATTACCTATTTAAAGTTAAAGATAATTAAATTATGAATTAGTAAAATCTATTTTATTTAATTAAAATGTTAAGTGCTAAAAAAATGAATAAAGATTTCTTAATGTTTACACTATTGAAGAGGAGAAAGCTATAATTTAATTAACTTCAAAAATATCTATGAATTTTGAATTCGATAGAAAACATACCTTCCTACGAGCAGTCTGAAAAATTGTTGTCTTCATCTACACATAAAATTTAAAGGTTAAAAAGATTATATATAAATTTTGAAGTAGTATTACAGATATAATTTAGACATTTAAAATACAATTACCATCAGTGTTGAGATTCACAACTTCACTTTCAAAAGTTCCACCATCGGGAAGCACGTCTAAATTGTCTGAAAAGAATATAGAACTTGCAATTAAAATTAATTATTATGATTTACAGACATTTCATTATTTGAATTTTTTCATAATATGAAACCAAATGAATATGTTAGTAAATTGGATGACTTACTCATTTTATTTACTTCATGTAAATCTGGAACAACCTGTTCAAGGCTCTGCGCAAAGGCATTTGAAGAACTTGAGTTCTCACAAGATAAAACTTGTCTACTAGTTATCTTGAATTTCCCCAATCTCAATACATTTCTATTTGTAAGTGGTCCATTCCATGCTTGTCGATTAAAATCATTTAAATGTCGTATTGGAGTTGTACATCTAACCTCCAAATCTATGTACAAAGAAATAAATACATAAGAAATTTGATGTATTCAACTGTAAACTATACCAATGTCAAAAAATAAGAATTAAAAAATATATAAATATATATTAAAAATAATCATTTGTAATATCACTCAATGGCATAGTAGACATGATATTTCTAGTTCTCTTGCCATCGTCGTTATGTCTAGCAGATTTACCACCTAAAATGTCTACGAATTAGAAGTAGTTTTTGTAGAATAAATAGAATGTACACATATATATCTAGAAAACAATAATGAAATATTTATTTTGAAATTTATTTGCTGCAAAAAGTTTTTATTTCTATGAAGAAAAAATGTATCGGCTCTATGAAGGAAGAACAAGTAAATATTTTTTCAATAGAAATTGAACAGGATAAATTGTGACTGGATATTCAACTCTTAATCCTATAAACTTAGGAATGGCAACGGGGCGGGTACGTGGCGGGGATGCCTTTCCCCTTCCCCGTCCCCGCCCCGTTAGTGATTTACCATCCCCATTTTATCGGGGATGGGGCGGTTCGGGGATCGGGACGGGGCGGGGATAGAAAAATCCCCGTTTACATCCCCATTTGTTTTTTTTAAGTTTTAAAATAATTTTATGCAGACAATATAAGAAAACATGCAGCGGATAGCCCTAACATTTTCTAAATCCAATAATCTTTACACATTATTTGGACATTCGTCTAATATATATATATATTTGTTTGTGTCGTTATTTTATATTTGATTAGATAAGAAAATACAACTCGATAAGGTTAATAACTAATAATCAGTAACTTTTTCAAAATAAGTATTTAAAGTTTATAACTTGATAAGTAATAAATTTTTGGTACAAGAAATTTGACATCATAGGACTTTTGTACAGATAATATAGGACTTTTTTTTTTTACTTTTTAAATTTTAACGGAACTTGTTAATTGGGGATGAGGATCGGGGACGGGGCGGGGATGGGGACAAGACGGTCATCCCCGTCCCCGCCCCATCCCCGGTTCGGGGATGCCTTTTCATCCCCATCTCCGTTTTTGTCGGGGATTCCCCGCCCTGTTCGGTGCGGGTCCCCGTCGATTTCGGGTATTCCCCGCCCCGTTGCCATCCCTATATAAACTACTGAAATAAGTTTCGAGCTATAACTTGAGTATAGAGGAAAAAAATACTAATTTTAAAAATCTACTTCGAACCAATCATTCCTTATACTACACACAGTTTCCTTGTAACTGTCACCATTTACACACATAATTTCCCGCCCATTTTTACCTGTCATTTTAGAAAATTTCTTATTTTTATCAATTTATGTTAATACATTAATTAGGAAAGTTCAATTAATGCAGATAATAAATGATTTATGGATTTTTGAAAAAAAAAAAAAAAACATCTATAAAAAGTCAAATTATAATTTTTTTATTTTGATAATTATTGCATTATTTTGAAGTAGAAAAATAAGCAATATGGATGTGAAATCTAAGATCTCAACGAGAAATTTAATACAAACTAATAAATAAGAGCAAATTCTAAACATATCATTTGTAAAATCGTTTAAATGCAAAATGTAAAAGTTTTACTTATACTTTTTACTTTTTTCTAACATTTAATCTTTTTAATTTATCTCATTTAATCTATACATATATAATAATAGGATAAACGTCACCATTTTATATGCATAGTTTCTCGCCCATTTCCACCTGCAATTTTAGGAATTTTTTTATCAATTTATTTTAATACATAAATTAGAAAAGTTTAATTAATGCATGTAATAAATGATTTATGGATTTGTGAAAAATCATAGTATATTCATACTATATATAAAAGTAAGACACTTCTCAAAAACAATTCTTGACCATTTTTCCCGCCCATTTTTTTCTATAAATTGTAAGTTCTCATAAAATTAAACATCTTTATTTGTGCTAAATGTGAATGCAACGTGATTAACGTGAATGCAAAATAAATGTATACCAAATGTGAATGGAAAATCTGGATAAATGTGAACACGTTTATTGTGTTTTATACACACACACACATGTAAGTACTAATATTATGGTAAATACTAAACAATGGTTGATATTTTTTAATCAATTTTAATTTTATTATTATCACTAATACTGAATGATTTCAATTAATATTTTTAGTTATCAGTATTAAAGTTATCATTTAATTATTATTTTTTATTTATTTGTTGTTCTTAATATTATAAATTTTATGCGTAAATCATTTGTTATCTTTAATATTAAAAATCATATTTTCTGAAATATATATATTGTTGAAAAAATGTGTTATAAATAATTTATAAAAAAAGTTATTGAACGAAGACTCATATTGAATAATTAATGCTTTAATTTCTTTTTAGTTAATAATATCAATAGAATGATTAATATTTTTTAATCATTCTTAATTTTAATAAACTTTTAAAGATTATAGGGTATAAGATTTTCATTATAATTTCATAATCTCCAACTTTACTCGGTTGTCATATCATGATAATAATTGCGAGATTTTCAAATTATTATTTTTATTGCTTATTTTATTAAATAAAGTTTTATTGGTTGAATTCAAATATTTTGTTTACTTATTTTCTAATTATTGTCATTGATGTTTTGAATGAAATTGTAAAGTATGTTAAATATGATAGTCAAATGTAGAAATTATGAGAAATATATTAATACATTTGACATACATCAATATTTGTACACATAATATTACATCAAACATGATATATCATTAAAAAAAAGCTACTAAATTTGTATTTTTAATAAAGTTAATAATAATTCATCAAAATTATTGAAATCAATAGTCATTTATTATTTAAATATATAAATTGACGTTTATTAAATAAAGTAGTTTTTAATAATTTGAATTAGTTATATTATTTTTCAAATTCTAATAATCTATACATATATAATAGTGAGATAACCATCACTATTTTACGCACATAGTTTCCCGCCCATTTTCACCTGTCATTTTAGGAAATTTCTTATTTTTATTAATTTATTTAAATACATGAATTAGGAAAGTTCGATTAATGCATGTAGTAAATAATTTATGGATTTGTGAAAAAAATATCTATAAAAAGTCAAACCATAGATTATTTTTTTTCCTTTTGATAATTATTGCATTATTTTGAAGTAAAAAAATATGCAATGGGTGTCAAATCCAAGATCTCAATGGGAAGTTTAGTCCAAGCTAAGAAATGAGAGCAAAATCTAAAGATATCATTCGTAAAATCGTTTTAAATACTAAATGTAAGAGTTTACTTTTTATAGCGCCTCGAGTTATAAATTGTACCTTGAGTCATAGCCTTCTAATCAAAAGTCCTTGAGTAATGGAAAGCTGAAAATTCAAGACAATTTATCTAGTCTATTCAAGATCTAAATCCACGCATTGATGAAAAATCAAACTCTCTTGTAGACTAGACTTTTTTATTGATTAGTATTTTTTTTTTTTTAAATACCTTATATCAACTTCCCATCAGAGAAGATGTACATATAATTTTAGAAATAGGCTTCCAAAAGCTCATTCAGGGATTTCATTTTCTAAACTTTATGTATACAATCAAATGCGACGATAATTTGAAACAAGATGACTTATGTACCCAAGTCGTTATATCATATATATTGCTTGCTTTGGGAAGGCATCTTTCATCTTACCCCTAACAAACTTTTATTATATTCTCCAAGATTTGATCTTAGTACTCTTCTACACACTTTTTTTAGCCGATCTTGGAAAATTGAGACATGGGAATAAAATGGATGGAATGTATAATTTGTCATGTTAAATTCTTGTGGGTCAATTTTTTCTTAATTTTTTTTTAATGCTTCATTTATATTAATCTTCTTTTCATTGGACTACAAATCTCTTCAAACATAGACTATGGGGGGTCATAGAGGTAGAACAAAGGAACCAATGACATGGTCACATGAGAATGAGCATGCCTTCATCATAATTCTTTATGATCATGTGAAGTTAGGGCTACTGCAGACGTTCGCTTTCACGAAAGATGAATGGGGTAGGATCAATCAAGCCATGATTGAAAAAACAAAAATCGTTTATGGCATCAATAGACTTAAGGGTAAGTGGAATCGCTTGCGGTCTGTTCATCGAATATTCTCTAACCTACTGTGACATACAAGGGTAACATGGGATCCAAATACCAATCAAGTTATTGCTGCTGAGGAAGTTTGGAAACATTTTTACACGGTAAACTTTTTTTATTTAAAAAATTTTTACACGGTAAGCTTTTTTTATTACAACTTTAAATGTTAGGAATCTACTATTTCATATGTTTTTACATGGTACACTTTTTAAAATATTTGTCCTCATGCAGATTAACAAGGAGACATATAGGCTTTTCAGGAAGGAAGGATGCAAGAATTATGAGACTCTTGGGGAAATTTTTAGCGGGACCACAACTACTGGAGGTTTAGGAAATGCTTCCACTCAACTTCCTCCAACATCGGATGAGGAAAGAGAATTGGAGGATGCTTTCTTAACTGGAGGAGTACATGTCCATATGTTGAATGATGATGCATAGGTGACATTGCAAAGACCCGTCGACGTGAAGAGATTGGAACAAGTGATGGACGACGACGGAAGGAAAAGGTTAGGAAGTCTGATAAGCTCGAAGCATGCATGACCCAATTTTCTTCTACAATGAGCATGAGGAGTGAAGAAAATGAACTGTGAAAGTTATATCTGGAAGAAAAGCTCGCAAAGTTATAAGAAAAATCGGGGATTCCATAAGACAGTGAAGCAACTAGTCCCGATCTTTATTCAATTGCAGCTTGTCTTGACATCCTAAATGGTATGGACAGCGTTCCCAATGAGATGTACGCTAAAGTTATAACCAAATTTAAGGATCCAAATTTCAGACTGTCGTTTGTGAAGATGCCAGGATGTAGGAGGGGACCAGTATTGGAACTTGTTTGAGTTCAGTGTTAGAGGAGACCATGTCGGACATCTATGCTTACTGGTAAAATATACATTATGGAAATAGTAAATGGCCATCCAGATATTTGCCATCGAATTTTTCGCATGCAGAAACAAGTGTTCTTAAACTTTTGTGATGCTTTGAAGCAGAGGGGGTTGTTGCAGGATGGTAAAAAGGTTACCGTTGAGGAGGGGGCCTCCATGTTCCTTATGATTGTGGGGCATACAACACGGTTTAGTGTCATATTGGATAGATTACAACATTCCAACAATATAATTCATAAATGGTTTAAGCGTGTGTTACGAGCTGTTTGTGCATTTGAAACGGAGATAATACTCCCGATAAGCTGAAATAGTGTGCATGAGAGGATTTCACAAAAATATCCATACTTAAAAGATTGCATGCGCGATAGATGGAACACACGTGGCAGCGTATGCACCAGCTTCGAGGCAGACCTCATTTCGTGGGGGGAAAATCAATGTCACACAAAATGTGATGCTGACTTGTGATTTCAATATGAAGTTTACGTTCGTTTATGCTGGATGGGAGGGTACTGCCAATGATTCGAGGGTTTTCATTGATGCGGTGACACGACCTTCAAACAACTTTCCAATGCCTTGAGGAGGTATGATAAAATATTTTCGTCACTTTCATAAATATTTTTTCCTTTGTCAAAAAGTATTTAATCATTACATTTTTGTGATAGATCAATTTTACCTGGTGGATTCCGGCTACCCTAATATGCCTGGTTTTCTTGCTCCATATCGAGGACGTTGATACCATCTCCGTGATTATGTAGGCGGTGGAAGGCCGCGTGGAAAGGAAAAAGTCTTCAACTATAGACACTCCTCATGTCGTAACATTATTGAATGTTGCATTGGAGTTCTAAATGCCAGATTTTCTATCTTGAAGTATATTACCAATTACCCGCTAATAAGGCAAAGACAAATTACAACTGCATTCTACGCGATACATAATTTCATTCGCCAAGAGCATGCTCTACATAGATTGTTCACTGAGTATTCAGTATCTCACATGATATTCCCAGAAGTGCCAGGGTCTAGTGAAGATCAAGATGCTATACAATTTGATGCTAGTCAAATGGCACAAGTTAGAGATGAGATAGCTACGCAAATGTGGAATGAGTATTCTAGGAGACGCTTTTAGTTGCATTAAAACAATTTGTCTTTTGAATTAACTTTTTTGAATAAAAGATGAAGTCTGCTTATTTTGCCCATTGACAGTGGTTCGATGTTGTTACAATTAAACTACTATCCAATATATGAACTAATATATATTAATTACTTTAGATTCAAGTTTTACTTGTTGCTAGAGTAACAAATGTTTGTTGAATAGAGAACTGACTGGTTTATTGACATTAAAATTAATGTAATTCAATAAATCAACCATTTTTTACATATAAGCTTGTGTTCGAAAACTGTTATAACAGGTAATGATTTGTGTTATTTGTATTTTCTAGGTAAGATATGTGGTTAAAAATTGAAGAGAGAAAAGATGTGGTTAAAAAATGGTGTTCGAAATTGTGTTGATTATAACACAATTTTACCAAACACACGATAAAATATCACAAAATAAATATATCAGAAAATTACAAAGTAAACGCATTTTTCAGTTTTCTATTTTTTAAAACAGTTTTCCAAAATTACAAAGAGAACATATTTTCAGCAATTCAAAAACAAACAACCAAAATCCAAAACTCAAAACAAAATCCAAAACTCAAAATTCAAAATCGAAATACAAAGAGAATGGCTCCAGACTCCGTTCTCTTTGCTATTTTCAGCCCAATTTTAGTTTTCGATTTTTGAAAATATCGAAAACCCGTTCACTTTACCCCTTTTTCAAAAAATTTTTTTCCAAAAAAAAAAATAAATAAAAATACAAAGGACACTGAAAACAAGTTTATCTCATTTTGGATATTTTGTGTTAAAATATCCAAAACACGCGTTTTGGACTTTTATGCAGATTCTTCAGATAAAAAAAGAAAGAAAGAAATGGCATAGCTCCTCTCTCTGCAGCCTCTCTTTCAATCTGGGTTTCTCTCTTTCTCATGCCTGTGACGTCTTGTCCCCAACGAGGCTGCTGCCGACGACCCCGCTCTCGATGACTTACAACCCCACTGCCGACTACCCCGCTACCGACGACGTAGGTTCTCTCTCTTTCTCTCAGATTTCTTGTATGTACATTTGTTTATTTTTCCTTTTTCCTTGTAGATCTGTAGATTTTTGTTGGAATTTGTTGGATTTTGAGCATTTTTGGTTCTCGATCTATCCTTCCAAACTAGTTCTTCATGTCATTCCTGAATTGTAATATGAAATTTGCAATCTTGTCTTCTCATTTCTTTTATATATATATATATATATATATATATAGAGAGAGAGAGAGAGAGAGAGAGTAGCGACCAAGAATTTTCGTGATTGATTTTGAATAAATATTATTTATCTTTAAAAACGTATTGCTACAACTTTGCCCATTTATTTTTAAAACTCGTGTGTCTAGCCATTTTAAGTGAAATTAAAATCATTTAAAAATGTTAGTCCAATTCCGATTTCAATTTAAAAATGTCCAAATGTCATTATCTATTTTATGTTCAAACTTTCAATTCTAGCTAAATCTCCAATTTTAAATTATTTTAAAAATCTCAAATTATTTCTTAGTTCAAAATTTTCAAATTCTAATATCTTGTCCAATTTAAAACTAATTTAATTTCTCTTTAATCCCAATTTAGAAACGACCATTCACCTAGTCATCTATTCCTCACATTTCTTTTTCCTCTTCACAACAAATTCTTATTTTCCAAAATTTTACCTCCGCACACGTCCATACCATTTCGACAATCATTAACTCTCCCCCTCAACCCCTCCAATCGTCCCCAATTCTTAAGCTGTCAAATTTAATATACAACCAAGATTATATACTCCATCACAACTCACGTTCAAACAGAGTCATCATCCCAACATAACCTCATGCCTTCCATGCATATTTTTGAAATCCCTCAATCTCACCATCTTTCCATAAGCCATGATTTTGACCTAAATTACCAAAGTAAATCAATACGTATAACTACACACTCCATTCCCTCCCCCTCACGACATAGACAACAGCAAAAATCAGTACACACACACACACACCAGCTCAAACACTCTCTGGTATGAACCCTTTTTCCCCTCAAACTGATCACATTCATGAGATCACACACTCGAAAATCATATGTTTCTTGCCACCAACAAATGTGAGGAGTTCCAAATTCCCAAAAAGTTCATTACACACACAATCGAATCCGCTGCCTCCAACCCCACATAAACTGATCCGAGGACACATTGCAACCCAAATCTGCAGGACCTCAACTAAGTCTCCATAACAGACCGAGACACCCAACCACAACTTATATACAATCTGCAAACTTCAGATTTCACACACAACCCCTCATCAATTCAAAGGTCGAACCATCACCAGCCGCTACCTACTGCCCATTTAGTCCATGAACCACCACCACCCCGTTTCCCACATCACAACCAAACCAAGAATTTATTTCACAACCTCCACCTTCATCACTCAACCACCACCATTTGCCAACCAAGCCACAGCCACATTCAACCTCAAAATTGGGCCTCAAACCACCAACTTTCAATCCTTCCCAGATTTGCTAACCTCCATAGCCGACCCAATCAATACCATCAAGCATCACCAAACCAAACCGTAGCACCACTATTTCCCAACCAAAACGACCACCATCCCGTTGCCTACACCCGAACCATCTCGCACACCACACCCGTCACCACCCACTGCCCAACTACGAAGACCCCTAAATCGGCACCCAAATAAAACCCAAAACCAAGAAATAAAACAAGCCCAATTACTTACCTTCATCGCCGGAAACGCAACCTCCCAAAAACACCTGAACCCAGCCTCAGGTTACTCTCGGTTTCGCACCCAAAAATTGCCCAGAGTCCTCTCCCTTTACACACAAACACACCGCCCTCACCCCCGCCTCGTGCCGGCGGCGCCTCGCCGGCAGCAGCTGGACGGAGAAGGGGGCTTCGCCCCTTCTCTTTGTATGATATCTCTCTCTAAATCGTTAGAGAGAGATATGAGAGATAGATATATACATATATTTTGTATATTTTTGAAGATTTACCAATTAAGTCCCTTATGTTTCAAAATATTTTATTTCAGTCCATCACATTTAAAAATATTTTATCTCAGCCCTTCTGTTTTTGAAAAGTTACGAATCAGCCCTAATTCCAATTCCTTTACTGCACGATCAGTCCCTGATTTTTCCAATTTCACTATTTAGTCCCAAATAAATTCTTAAATCCTAATTTTACACAAATTTCAGCATTTAAGACTTGATTGTTCAAAAGTATAATTTTAATTTATTTTGATAGGATTAGACGAGGTGCGGACCATTAGAAAGTAATTATTCCCGGTTGCTCAATCTCGAGAAATTAAGGTAGACTCTAATCTACAAATTTACGTTTTTCAAAAGTGCGCATCAATAATTATTTTAATTATAAGTTTAGCATGTATGATTGTGTTCATGAGAATTACTTGTTTTTCTAAGCATGAGGCTATGTTACGAGAATTTACTTGCTTAAATGCATGAGGCTTGAACTTGTATGTTCATGAGAATACTGGTGATCGTTAGACACCTGAGACTTGAATATCATGACTATGTGTTTTAATTTATAATGTTAAATGATTATTGTGCGCGAGTCTACTGAATATTTCTATGAAATGCTCATGTTTTCCAAAACAAAATTTTGCAGATGACGGAGTTAATGGCGAATGAAATGACAGCGGTGGCAAATAAAAAATAATGTTAATTTTTCTTTTAAGTCAAGTTGCATAAATGTCGTCAATTTAATTATTTATCGTTACTTTACTTTAAAACTTAAGATTTAATTTTTATGAATTGTTTTAATTAAATTGATTAAAATTTAGTTTCCGCTTTAGCTTTTAAACAATGGATGTGATGTTTTATAAATTCGTTTCTTCTGCAAAAATGTTGTTTCAAAGGTTTCAAATAATAAATATGATGTTTGAAATTTTTAATTATTTTTGCAATAAAATAAAATTTAAAGGATGACGTGGCGTCCCGAGCTCCACGAAATTCGGGACGTTACAGAGAGAGAGAGAGAGAGTGGCCGGCTCCACTGCTATAGCAATCGGCCACTGCTCCACTTTTTCAAACTTGCATTAGGCATTTGAAGTTGTTTGTTAATTCATAAATCATAAGTAATGCATATAAAATAATTCTTTACTCATTCAATGCTCGATTGATGTGTGCTTATAATCAGTCTAATCATCATAAACTTTTAGGCTGGTTTCGACCCTCAATAGTAAAATATTTCCCTTCTCTTCTAGAATATTGCTCACTTCCAAACTTATTTTTCAACCACTAATCCGGGATGTTCATTCTAAGGTTGATCTCGCAACATTCTTAACTTCCATTCTAGTTTGGTTGAGATTCACAAATGAAAGTTTCTATCTATATATGTGATGATTCTCCATATATTTGAATGTCTCAGACCTTTAAATTTCAATTAGTATTGTAACCCTCACAAGAAATCTAAATTCCATATTAAGTATCAAATTCTTAACCGGACAAGAGCACAAAGCTTATAGTTATCTTGTCACTACCTCTACAAACTTCATTTTTCTTCATTTATTATGTCCCTTCTTCTGTTTCTTTCATCTTTTATTTAGTTTTCGAATGTAGTTTTCACTCTATATTACAACTAGCCCTCTTCCCCAATATATTATTTCCTAAATATTGGTGATGAGTAGGGCCAAATTACCCAGGAATAACTTCACACAACAACAATATTGTAAGTAACTTTTTTCTACGCGTCACAACTAGTGCAATGCCTTTCATTTTTTTGGATGAGTACTTGGATTCAAAATATACGGTTACTACCTATATTATACTAGTTATCCAAAAATATTCCACACAAGTTTTCATACACAAATTAACGTTAACACATATCTAAATGGCTCCTACAGTGGATAAATCATCCCCAAACTATCATTTTAATAGGTTTAGTGATTGTAGTGAGCATTATTTTCCGGAACCAATGGAACAAGACCAGAATCGGTTAGAACCGACGGTCTGGATCCAATTCGACCAAGGAACAATTTAGTTTTGATCTGGTCCAGTTCCGAGTTCTTGGTTTTAGAACCGAATGTTTATTTAGTTCTCCAATTATTATTATTTTTCTTTTTATTTTTGGTAAAATGTAAAAATATCACGTCCGATCTTCCCAAAGTTCCCACATTTCCCATATAGGTCTTTCAGAATTTCTTTATTTCCACTATGGCAGAATCCTCCTTCTCAAATGGACAATTCTTTGATTCTTTCCTTAGTTTATTTTCCTATAATCAACTTTTAACCTATCAACTCCAAAATCATTCGGCCTTGTACCTAAATAATTTTATAAACTAAAACTCTAAAAACTATAAACTTTATTCCAAAGATGCAACATGTAGAAAATTTATTATGAGACTCAATGTTTACAAAAATTCTATTTTCTTGAAGTCTGTCGGCCTTAAACCTTTGTAGATTGTTGAAGATAATTAGGTAATTTTGCATTGTTTTCATAATTTGATTTACAATTTTTAGCCTATTTCTTTACTATTTTTTTTAAAACATGTATATATGTTATTTTGTTTGTTTGTTTGTTTTTTTTTTTTTAAATCATTGTAATATTTGTATAATAAACTGTAAAAGTATGTGCAATGTAAACAACATGATTTTTTTAATCAACATTTTTTTTAACTTTTTCAATGTAAAGAACTGGATTGGACCAAATCGGAATCGATTGGTTCGGGTCTGGTTCGGTTCCATAGTTGGACCAATGATTTCATCACTAAGATTCTCATATTGATACTTGGTTTGGCTAGGTTCCCTTCGAAATCGGACTGAATCGGACCGTGCTTACTCCTTGATAATATGATCCTGCTTTATCGACATAAATTCACATTAATTTAACATATACCATCACTATAACCAATCCAAACAATTTATAATGATTAACTGTGCTCAATATAATTCGATATAACATGAAAAAATCAAATTAGAAAAAAACTTGCATCACAAATAATTCCAAATATTCATAATCATAGACGACGGGCTATCCAACTCACGCAAACACATAAAATGAAGATTTTTGTTTAATCTACTAAAATTTCAAAAGCAAATAGTGATTAAAATCTAATAAAAATGAAAAAATCAATTATTATTATTATTATTATTTTCCCCGTACGATGCACGGAAGTTGTTTTCCGCAATATTTATTTCAACAAGTATTCGTAAAATGTTAATACAAAAAAAAACATAATCAAAACAAATATAAAATGCATAAATTAATAATATTCTATACAATAATTATTAAAATTTAAAAAACAATGTACATGATTGGTAGGGAATAAAATTAGGTTTTTAGTAGATTTTGATAAAATTTAAGGGAATGTGTGGTTAAAATTTGTAGAACCTACGAAATGTGTTGTTAAAATTAATTGTTGACTTTGAGTTAAATTTTAGTCAAAAGTTTAATTTAGAGTTATCAAACATGTGAAATATAATTAATCCAAATTATTGAAAACTTATTTGGATAGTAAATGTTAATTTATATATTTATTTAAATAATAAAATGCCAAAAAAATTATAAATGTGTGTTTATTCTCAACGCAACTAATATTTATAAATATTTAACCAATAAAAATATACTTTTATTTACAAAATAAAGAAGTTAAATTAATAATTACAAAAAAATTTCAATTATCATGATACACAATAGGACAACATGGAAGATCAAGAAATTATATCGAAAATCTTATACCACAATTATATCTAATTTACCCATTTTGAGTTTAAATTGGTACAATCTAATTTGATCAACCACATATCTCTATGTTGGATCAGAATAAGCCATAAGTAAATGCATTTAATAAAGTTCATATAAGATAACAACAATCACAACCATGTACATCTAGGGGTGAACATGGTTTGGGTTGGGCGGTTTGTAGCGGAATTTCAAAACAAACCATTTAAAATGGTTTGAGAAATTTTCAAACCAAATCAAACCAAACCATATTTTGCGGTTTGATGCGGCTTAAAATCGCGGTTTGCAATCAAATAAATTAGTAGATCCTAAACCAATGCACATTCTTGTACAATAATGCAAGAATGAATGAATGATTATCAATAGCAAAGATCACAAATTTCGCAATTGATACACTATATTGAGTAAATGATCAATACCAACTTTATGGTTGATAACTAAGAAATACCAATTGACCATTATGTAGATTACGTCAAAAGGTGTTTTTGAATTTTTTTGAAGATGCGACTCACATTGACAAGGGGATTACTCCTACAGGTTGCAACTACAATGAAATTTATTTGTTCAAAATCATTCCAAAACTAAAAGACAACACACTATATTATTTCAAAAGTATTTCTTTTATTTAGTATGTTGTAAATATGTGTCGTATTAAATTTTCTTCTAATTTATTTATAAAGTTCTTCAATGAAAATTACAAGCCCCATTTTAATTTTTCTGCAGCATTCAATAGTTATAGTTGAAAATAAAGTTGGACTGCTTTTAGGAGGGATCAAATATGCATTGATTAGAATATAGCTTTATTCCTGAAGAAATTCCATATTTTTTCGCAATTAATAGATGTTAGAAAATTTTCAAGAGTACGTCTAAATTTTGATAAATGTTATTCTATAACTCTTTTTTTACTATAAAAAAAATCAAAACATTACTAAAAATGACTTAAATATTTCAATAACAATTTGAATTTGATAAGTTATTTCTCCACTCATTTTTTTTTTATAATTTGTTTAAAATTTAGTTGGTTGCGGTTTGAAACAGCGGTTTCGACAATTGAAACCAAAACCAAACCATTTAAAGCAATTTTGAATTTTTCCAAACCAAACCAAATCATTTCATGTTTGAAACAGAACCAAACCATTTGTTGCGTTTTGATTCGGTTTAGCGGGTTGACGGTTTATTTGCTCACCCCTATGTATATCTACCATTTTGTTCAATTGCCGAAATTTATTACGTGGTCTAAGTATATAATTCATCTCTTGACTCGTTTCAACTCACAAATTGGTGGATTGGTGATAAAACAATTCATGCATTAAACTCATAAATAAATTCAATACATAAGATTAAAATATAAAAGTGAGAATTGAAATATAAAAACTAGATTACATCGTTAGTCCCAACTATAAATTTAGTAACACATAATAAAAAAGAATAAAACTAATGTTGATAAGGAATGCACAACCATCTTTTAATGAAAAACAAGAAGGTGAAGAATCTTGTACCAAGAATTGATCTTTTTGCTTGAAATCTTAAAAGGCCTTGAATTTGCCTATGAAATCTTGTGAATCTTCTATCTTTTGTGGTGATTTAATGTAGTGAAATCAACCTCCCTTTGATGGTCTAGGTTAGGTCATATAGTTTTAGATTCAAAATATGGTCTAGTCCAACCTCCCCACCCCCATCTATTGTATTGAACTCTACATTCAATTATCTTTCCAATCACATATTATGATACAATGAAGACATATGTACTAAAAGTTGTATACTAATTTTTTCACATTTTCATTTTACTTCATTCTCTTCCAAATTCGAGTCTTTCCAAAGGCAAACAAATAAATACATGATTTAACAATATCACATTCTAAAAAATCAAAATCGTCTAAATTTAAGGTTAAGATGGATACAAAAACGTACTTATCAATATGAAGCAGAAAACTTATGGCCGAGGGCAAGGTCTTGCAAGTTCCTTAACAAATTATTATTAAGTACTTTTCTTTCTTTAACAAATCCAAGGACAAGGATATTGTGAAAAATTCCTCACCCCAGCGACCATAAATCTAATTCAATCTCTTCATTCTTACCAAATATAATAAAAATTAAAAATAATAGGAAACTTGTTCAACTCAAAATACCTTATCTAGGAGATTATATGGTGACTTGATGAGAATATATACTTGTACTAGATTATCCTGGCTTGTGTAAATATAAATCAAAATGCTCAACACTACACCCCATATACTTTATTAGAAACTAATAACATATGACCCAGAATTGCAGCAAGAATCATTAATGAGTAACAGTCAACTGGTCGACGAGGAGACTAAAAGCAGAAAATTACAACAATAAATTCCAACAACATTCTCAAATCTACGGTTAAAAAAAGAAAGTCTAACAAATTTTAGTATTTTCTGATGAACGTTCTGAAAAGAGAAGGAAGATAATCCAACAATCAGGGGTGAACCCACCATGCGCCGAGCGCAGGCAAGCTCTTCACCTAAACTCAAGGGCGGATTTGTTGTGGGGTAAGCGAGGTCAGCTGCCCCCACTTCTCGGAGTGATTTTTTAAATATATATTGTATACTTTTATATTTTTAAGTGTTTGTCCTCAGTGAAATTTGTGCTGATTATGAAGATTTTACATTTGTAATGTGTACTTTGTACAGTCGCAATTCATATTCCAAAAAAAAAAAAAAAAAAAAAAAGTACAGCCACAATTATTGACTAAATATTATAGATAAGATGTACACTTCTCACGTTTCGTTCTCTTCATTTGAATAGTTAATAGTAATTTATCAAATGAGTAGTAAAAAATGAAGGTTTGATGGGATCCACAAGAATTTTCAATGGTTCAATATTTTTCAACGAGGCTGAATTAGTAGAAGTAATAATTATTCATTCATTTATTTTTAGTTCATAACTTGGGTTATTTTTATTTTTATTTTATTTTATTTTTTATGGAAGTAGAAGTAATGATTATATGTGCGAAATTGTTATTCGTAATATTTATTTCAATAAATATTCGTAAAATTATACTATTTATATATAATCAATATAAATACAAAAGACAAAAATAATAATCTAAGATGCCATTTGCCTATTTTTTAAGATTGGTCTATAAATTTAACTTGTTTATTGTAATACTCAAAATTGTCAATTTCAATCCCCTTGGTTCAAAAAAATCTCGACTACGGCAAATTATATTATTTATACATAATCAATACAAATACGGAAGACATAAAAATAATAATCTAATATGCTATTTCTTAGGATTGGTCTACAAATTTAACTTTTCTATTTTAATACTCAAAATTGTCAATTTCAATCCTCTTGGTTCAAAAAAATTAGGGTCTCCCCCTCCACCCCCAAAATTTTCGCCCCCCACTACCTGGAATTCCTAGCTTTGACCCTCCTGATCTCCTGGATCCCGACAACAATTTGATTTTTTTATATTATTATTAAACAATGAAATTTAAAATGATGATATGATAAAAACAAATGTATCTTCAGTGATAAATGTTCACATGGTGATTACAATTTATTTATGCTCGAATTTCAACTTGACTTCTTTTAATTGTCATTTTTTCTATTTCTTTTGAAAAAAATTGCATAATTAGTCCTAAACTCTTGAACTATTTGCATAGTTTGTTATTTTGCTATAATTCTAACAACTTTTATTGGAATGAGTTAACACATTATCTCATTAGCTTAGTTGAAATAAGAAAGCACTTTACAATATTTGAAGTAATTTTTTTCAGGCTCGCACCAAAAAAAAAAAAAAGAAAGGTTTTCCGCTGACACTGATAAAATTCCTCCGTCTGCCCCTGCCAACTACAAGGAAAATCTAAAAATTGGAGTGAAACCATACAAACGAAGAATAGACAGAGAAATTGCAACCAAAGTCTTTTCCTTATTTAGAACCATAAATCCAGTTAAACCAAAAATCCCTTAACTATATATTCATAATATATTACCTATCAATTTGTTTTAAAGACACAAAAGAGAAAGATTAGCAGCGGTAACAAAAAATAAGAATAAAAATCACGAGCACGTGCGCAGGAAAATGAAACTCTTGAATGACTTGGTCCATGTTCTTTAATGTATTCATTATAATTTATAAATAATACAATTTTTCAAATCACATTTTAATCACACAATTTTTTCTTCACTTTTCAACTCCATATCTTACCTCAAAAATATAAATAAACTAATTTATAATTGCTAAAGTGTTACTGAACAGAGCCTATAGGAAAAGTTTTTGGAAGAAGCCCATTTCTAGTTATCAACATTAGGTTTTGCAATATTATCGTACTATCCAGATCTATAGTGTAGTTCTGATATGCATCAACAAATCGTGAAATGGAAAGAAGAAACAAGAAACTAAAGAGAAGATGTATGGTAATAAATATCGTCGCAAGCGTTTGTGGCCTAAAAAAAAAAAAAAAGGTTTTAAGAATGTCTCAACAAAATGCAATTGACCATTTTTATTACCACCATGGCAAGCGTTTTGGCCTAAAAAAAAAAAAAAAAAAGGTTTTAAGAATGTCTCAACAAAATGCAATTGACCATTTTTAATCTTCCAAATTACGTTCGGGCCCGTATTAACTTTATTATATTTCTCACATGACTGCAACATAACGTATATAGAATTCCACATGTGTTATATCAGTGGTAAAAGATCTCTCTTGTAATCACGCTCTGCACACAAATTGTTAAGTGCTTGTTTTCTTGATGGAGACACGTTATGAAATTTCTTGATTGTTTAATCGTCCACAAGAAGGGAGTACACAACCTTCTAAAGTGCCCCAAAACATGCGGATCACAAGAAATATTATAATAAGGGGCGTTTGGATAAGTACCCAACTTTTGGTATCATAATTGAAACTTACTTCATTTTAAATAATCACTGAAAAATACTTCATTTTTTTTTCTTTTTTGGGAAAATGTTGTTTCCATCTAAGTATCGTATTATGTTACTTTTAAAGTATCACAATATAATATTATGATACTTTCAAGTTTTTTGTATCATAACATGAAACTTTTTAAATATACTATGATACTTAGAACGAAATTTTAGTATCACACCATGATACTTTACATAATATTTACGATACTTTTGTCTTCTCCGCTCCACTCCATCGCTCTCTCCCCTTCCCTCTATGAAAAAGCTCAGCATCTTCTAATCTTATCGGCTTCACTCTGGGCGATCTGTATTCACGTCCGATTCCAGCAACTGTGCCTTTTGTTGACTCCTCTCCTTTGTCTACAGTCAACTGTGATTTCAGGTTTCATATGGTAACTTACGGTTGTAGAAGACGATGACAAGCCCCAACCTGAAAAACCAGAGTTCTTATCTAATTTTGAGCATTTTCTCAGAGAATTTTGTGTGTTTTTGATGAATTGTAGAATCCGGCAAGGATTTTAGAAATTTCGTATGTAAGTTCTTGCAATTCGAATTCTTAGCCTTAAAGTTGAAGGATCTTTACCTTGATTTCCAAAATCAAGAATGCCAAGAACGCCAAAATAATGAATTCGATACCGACCGAAATGTAGGCTCACGACCATACCAATGAAAAAATCAAAACCACATGCACTCTCAACCCAATCAAGAAGATAAACTTTTTCTTGACTCTTTTGAAGAAAAACCCCAAGTTCTATCTTTAGAGAGAAAACTAGAAAAAACTCTTTTCTAGAGAAAAATGAACCACCTCTTTTAAAAAACTTGTTGCACCCTTTTATAAAAAATACCCAAGTCCAAAATTAACTTGTAAAAATATTTTAACAAATTTATGCAATTACTAAAAATTATTTCCCAATTGGTTTTAACGGTCGTAAGCCCTTTTTTTTATTTTTGCCCCCGATTACTTTAAGTAATCCTCAAAATGCCACACAAGTTTATGTTAAACAAGATAGCATTTTTAAGGGCTTGTTTGTTTGGTTCTAAGTCAATAATCCCACATTCCTTTACCTTGGCTTAAACTAAACCTCCACCTAATCTAAATTTACCTTCACCTATTCTGAAAGTCCTCTTGGAAGCTTTCATCCTTCCAAGCCTTTTGATTTGATGGTTCAGGAGAAAACATCTTCACTTGCATTGCACTTTGAATCATCCTAGCTTCTCCACAACTTGTAGATTCCTTAATACCTGTCAAAAGATAACACTCTTTTAGACTAATGGAATAAAAACTAGGATTAGGGTTTACCTGCCTCCTTTCACCATCCATGACTAATAGATAGTCATACAAGCTTTCTTGAGTAGCTTCTTGTTGAACTCCATCATTTTCAACAACTTCATCATTTTCTTGTTGAACTTCCTCAACAACTAAATCAAAATCGCTATTTTGTAGCTGATTTTGAACTCCACACCTTAGACCACTTGTTCCTTGGTCACTTGAGTTTATTCCAAACTCCTTACCCTCCAAAAACTCACTTTCAAGTGAGTTTGGAGCTAAACCTGCAACATTGTTAGCAGCAACAAAAATACAAGGAAATTTATTTCCTTCATGGGCTATCATTTTGTCCCTCAATTGAGTGTCATCATTTTGAATTATGTGTGAGCATGAATGATCTTGAATTACCGTTGTGCCAAGCATATAATAAAGTCTATTTCTCAATATTCCTTTAATCACAATGTCATTGCCTTTACATACTAACATATTATCATTCTTTGTTTCATAATGAAAACCAGACATATGCAATGTGCTCAAAGAAATAAGATTTTTGGATAAAGCAGGTATATGCCTCACCCCAGTTAGAACTCTAACCACCCCATCATACATCTTGACCACAACTTCACCTATTCCCATCACAGTACAAGACTCACCATTCCCTAAATACACATTCTCCCCATCTATCTCTCTATAGGTCTTAAACCAAGCTTTATGGGAGGTCATATGATAGGAACACCCTGAGTCAAGTATCCACTCTTGATTCTGCTCACCTAACATCACATTTAACACCCTCAATTGATCATCATCATTCCCAAAAGCCCCAAAAGCAGTATTACTTTCAGCTACATCTCGCAGCCCCTCTTTCTTCCTTAGCCACTCGTAGCAATCTTTCTTAAAGTGTCCCGTTTTACCACAATGAAAGCACTTATCTCCATCTCTACCACTACCATTGCCCTTCCACTGTTCCTTACTCTTACCCTTATTCTTGTTAAAGTTCATAGCATTTGACTCTTTCTTACCAAATTTACCTTTAACAAAATAAGCTGTTTCATTAGGGACAGTTTTCTCCTCCAAATTGATTTCTAATGCTTTAGACCTAATCGAAGCTGTGACATTTGCAAGAGTGATGGTATCTCTTCCATATTTAATAACATTTTTAAGTTCTTTGAAAGATTCTGGAAGGGAATTTACCAAAATTATAGTTAATTGATCATCTTCGATTTTCTGTCCACTGTTCGTTAAATCTAAAGTCATTGTAGAAAATGCATTTAAATTTGTTTCAAGATCTTTGGAGGGGTCCATTTTGAAACCAAAAATCCTTTCTAAAAGAAAATTTTTATTAGGAACAGTTTTAGCAGCATAAATTTCATCTAGCTTATTCCAGGTTTCTAAAGCAGTTTCAGAATCGTTTACCTGCCTCAGAACGTTATCTGAGAGATGAAGAATCAGAGTGCTGTATGCCACTTCTTGAATTTCAGCTACTTCATCAACTTTGGCTAATAATGTCTCCGGCCATTCGGATTGTTCCTCCAATGCCTTTGCATCTTGACCACAACTTCACCTATTCCCATCACAGTACAAGACTCACCATTCCCTAAATACACATTCTCCCCATCTATCTCTCTATAGGTCTTAAACCAAGCTTTATGGGAGGTCATATGATAGGAACACCCTGAGTCAAGTATCCACTCTTGATTCTGCTCACCTAACATCACATTTAACACCCTCAATTGATCATCATCATTCCCAAAAGCCCCAAAAGCAGTATTACTTTCAGCTACATCCCGCAGCCCCTCTTTCTTCCTTAGCCACTCGTAGCAATCTTTCTTAAAGTGTCCCGTTTTACCACAATGAAAGCACTTATCTCCATCTCTACCACTACCATTGCCCTTCCACTGTTCCTTACTCTTACCCTTATTCTTGTTAAAGTTCATAGCATTTGA
This sequence comes from Ligustrum vulgare, assembly GCA_963555705.1. Classification (NCBI taxonomy): domain Eukaryota; kingdom Viridiplantae; phylum Streptophyta; class Magnoliopsida; order Lamiales; family Oleaceae; genus Ligustrum; species Ligustrum vulgare. The sequence continues at coordinate 25,673,149 of OY743171.1, forward strand.
CTCTTTCTTACCAAATTTACCTTTAACAAAATAAGCTGTTTCATTATGGACAGTTTTCTCCTCCAAATTGATTTCTAATGCTTTAGACCTAATCGAAGCTGTGACATTTGCAAGAGTGATGGTATCCCTTCCATATTTAATAACATTTTTAAGTTCTTTGAAAGATTCTGGAAGGGAATTTACCAAAATTATAGTTAATTGATCATCTTCGATTTTCTGTCCACTGTTCGTTAAATCTAAAGTCATTGTAGAAAATGCATTTAAATTTGTTTCAAGATCTTTGGAGGGGTCCATTTTGAAACCAAAAATCCTTTCTAAAAGAAAATTTTTATTAGGAACAGTTTTAGCAGCATAAATTTCATCTAGCTTATTCCAGGTTTCTAAAGCAGTTTCAGAATCGTTTACCTGCCTCAGAACGTTATCTGAGAGATGAAGAATCAGAGTGCTGTATGCCACTTCTTGAATTTCAGCTACTTCATCAACTTTGGCTAATAATGTCTCCGGCCATTCGGATTGTTCCTCCAATGCCTTTGCAACCCTTTGTTGCACCAATACTGCTTTCATTTTCTTCTTCCAAAGGGAGAAATCCCCTTTACCATCGAACTTCTCCAGCTCGACCCTAGATCCCATTCTTGAAACCATTGTTCAAAAAATACCGTTGCTCACCGAATGATACTTATCACTCCCCCTTGCAAATCCCAGCAAGTAAAATAACCTCAGCAACAAAACCGGTATACAATGCAGAATTTACCCAAGATTAACACCTAATCTTGTAACCTTGCATACCCCCAAGATTAACACCTAATCTTGTCAAAATATCCCCGTGAATATAATTCTCACGTCAACTCAGCAAGAAGACCTCCTATCAAACCCAAGATTAATACCTAATCTTGTAAAATTCAATACACCCAAGATTAAAACCTAATCTTGTCAAACCCGAACCTCAAGGAATCCCAACTTCTAGCCCTTCCCCGGTTTATTCACAAAACCCCGAGCTCAGAAATTATCCTAAATGTTCGTACAACTACAATAGGAGCCTTCAATGCACAATTCAATCTCAAAAAATCAAACTAAACAATCATGCAAAAAACCATTTACAAACCTCAACCAATATCCAAATTGAATTTCGTGAAATGGACTTTGAATATGGACTCTGCAGGTCCTGTAGAACAAACTGTCAAAAAATGTCGCCGGAGCCTCGCCGAAAAACACCGACGCCGCCGGAAAATTTTTCCCGACACACCACAAGATTCTCCTCTCTGTCACGAGTCCAATGGCGCAAACCGTTCATTGATTGGAGCTCCCTACCGGCGGGAATTTCAATTTTTAGCTCCGGTTGAACTTTCCTATTTCCGGCCAAATCGCCGCTGCCAGCCGCCGGATCCCGTTCAGCTTCCAGTCGAGTCTTCCCCATGACGCTGTGGTCCTTCCGGTGGTCTTAGATCGCCGATTGGATGGCCGGAAGTAAGATTTTCAAAAAATGGCAGAAGCTCTTCCTTATTCTTCTTCTTCCGGTCGGTTCTTGCTTCTTCGGTCGGTTTCCACAGATTTTTTCCTTCGGCCTCACTCCCTTGGACAGTCTTGTTCTTCAGATTTTTTCCTTGCTTTGGACGGCTCCTGCTCTGCTTCCGGTCGGTGCTTCAGTTTTTCAACAGTCCGGTCGATTTGCACTTTTCTTCCAGCCTTCAACCGCGCAGTGCTTCTTCAACAGATTTTTTCTTCCTCACGGTTTCCACAGGTTTTCTTATTTCCTTCTTCGGTCGGTGCTCTTCTTCCAGCGGTTTGTCACTAAGTCACCACTGAGTTTCTTCTCTGATTGGTGTCCACAGATTTTTTTTTTTCTTGCTTCATCGCCTTGGACAGAACTTCAGTTTCTCAGCCTTTTCACTGCACGGTCGCCTCTACTGATTTTTCATCCGCCTGGCTTCACTTGATCTTGCAATTTTTGGACGGTGACTCAGTTATTCTTCTCCTCTCTACCTTCGGTCAGTGTTCCACCGAGTCTTGCTTTCACGGCTTTCAATTTCTTTTTGATTTTCTTGGTAATTCCTCATCGCTCTGATACCACTGAAGGATCTTTACCTTGATTTCCAAAATCAAGAATACCAAGAACGCCAAAATAATGAATTCGATACCGACCGAAATGTAGGCTCACGACCATACCAATGGAAAAATCAAAACCACATGCACTCTCAACCCAATCAAGAAGATAAACTTTCTCTTGACTCTTTTGAAGAAAAACCCCAAGTTCTATCTTTAGAGAGAAAACTAGAAAAAACTCTTTTCTAGAGAAAAATGTACCACCTCTTTTAAAAAACTTGTTGCACCCTTTTATAAAAAATACCCAAGTCCAAAATTAACTTGTAAAACCATTTTAAAAAATTTATGCAATTACTAAAAATTATTTCCCAATTGGTTTTAACGGTCGTAAGCCCTTTTTTTTATTTTTTCCCCCGATTACTTTAAGTAATCCTCGAAATGCCACACAAGTTTATGTTAAACAAGATAGCATTTCTAAGGGCTTGTTTGTTTTGTTCTAAGCCAATAATCCCGCAAAAGTGAACCAAACTGCTCTTTTTCTCTCTAAAATCCATAGCAAAACCAGAGAATTATATTGCTGATTGTTGGAATTTCACGAGGACTTGGTCGATGGTGGTGGTTTGTTGATGCACGTGGTGGCGACGGTGAGTTGGTGGTTGTACGGTGGTGACGTGGTGGCAGTGGTGTTGGCTCGATGGTGTTGTGATGGTGCTTAAGTGTTGATGGAGGTCGAGCAAATGATGAAGAAGAAGGTATCGCTTAGAGGCGACGGAAGAAGACACAGCAGTGTACAGTGGAGGTGACGAGAGAAGAACCAGAACCATCGTGTCTTTCAATTTTTGTTGTCTCGGTTGTAAAAATCAGTTTAGTCTTATTTTTGTAATGTAGAATGCAATTTTCCCTTATAATAAACACATTCCAAATACAACCTGACATTAGATGAAACATTTAAAGCTTTAATGGACCAAGAAAACCCAGCTGAGGGGGCAGAGAAATTCCTAATGGGGACAAGGATATCCTCCACCTCATAGTCATACAACCAATTCGTATTTTCTGGTGAAACCATTTCCTAACAGTCGTCAGAAAAAAAAAAACACACGCACACACAAAACAAAAAATTGTTGAAACAACCGACGAATAATAAAACATTTGGACAAGACGACACCTCTCAAAGACCTAGCAAAGGAAGTTCTCGAACCAGATGTTTTGGGAGGAAGAAATTATGGGTAAAATTGACAAGCAGGTCCTCATTTTTATTGTATGCTTAGAAAATAAACCATGCTTTTCAGAGGAAAGCCCAGCTGAGAAAATGGGTTCAAAATCAAGTAAAAATGGGTTGAAGAAGAACCTAGATGGTAAAAATTGTTTATCGCTTACAAAATCATCTAAGAATGAGATTTTTTCTCCTTTCAAGAAAAACTCATTGGGGGAAATGGCCAAAAAGGAATTGAAATCCCCATCGTTGGCTTTGTGTGACGATTTCTCAAGTGAAGAAGAGTGTTGAAGGAAATGAAAGAAGAAGAGAAATGCGAAGGGAAGAATGACGAAAAATCCAGGAAATCACATTATACATAGTGCACCATACGATGTCGTTTCACTACTAGAAACTAGAGAAATAGGGGCGACATGCAGACTAGATTGTCGCCTCTATATACCGGTAGGAAATCACATTATATACAATGCGTCTCCGAGTTTGACAAAATTAGAGGAAAATGCAATTGGAGCACCATGTGAGATTAGCCCGATGGTCATGATAGACATGGAAGAGGATCGATCAATTGAAAATAATGAAGAGTACAATCTAGGAACACGAAGCAGTGAAAGCGACAAGAAGATTCTTGGGTGGATAACCCAATCAGGGTGTTCAAGTTCTTCGAGAAACTTGATATAAGGTTTCTTCATTTTTTTCCTTTTATTTGTACATTACCCTTCTTTGTGTGTTGAAATGAGTGTGAATCTTTCTTCAGTAATACAGTCTTCTTTCATATTTTATTAAAAAGATCTTTTGAATTGCATCTTCCTTATGCATATATTTGACATGGCAAAGTGTCCCGACCCGTACCGAATCACCTTAGTGGACCCGAGACGTGACGTGTACCGATGATGGATGCCAGCTAGACACCGAATCCACCACAAAAGTAATTTAATCCGTTTTTGATCGTAAGAATTTCAAAAAATATATATATATATATTGATAGTCTCCCTTATAATTTTGACTAAACCAACCTGAAAAGCAACAAACTCTCAAACGAAACATATCTATAATATCAATTGGAAACCACTTGTCCCAAAATATGCATAAACAAAATAAAATACAACAACCTGATTAGTATCATTTACAAAAATAACTCGAATGCGTATGAAATGTCACATGTGATGCAAAATAACTGTACAAAATACTCGTCACGTGACCCATGAATAACAAGGACTTGTTTAATGAATGGAATCATACAACTACTAGATCACGTGGCTCTGGTTATGTTCACTGCAGTATCTTCCAAAAGGCTGATCAAAATACAATGCGTCCTAAAATAGAAAAATGATAAGATATGAATTTACAAACTCAGTGAGTGGAGAGTCTGAAAATAAATATACTTTTCTCATTTATAAATATTTCCTGAAAATCTTATTTACTCGGGTATAACTTGACAGAAATTTAAATTTTGATCTTTACCTTCATTTTTGAACATATTGGAATCGTAAAATCATTCATTCTTGATTCTAAATGATGTAAGTCAAGCATAAGGGTAATAAGTAATCTAATATCAATAAAAGTTGTAACAACTGTCATTTCACCATATTTTACTCCGAATTCGTTATTCTGTAAACTGGATATACTGTATTCTGTTATCTGAAATCAAATAAACTGAAGTCTATTACCTGAAATCTTAATAACTGAAGTAATACTGAAAATTACACAAAAATGTACCCAATGAACAGCATCGGTCATGTACAGAGTAATCTCATGTACATGACAAAGCCATTGAAATCTAATAACTGATAAACTGAGTATGATGATCTGATAATCTAATCATAAGCGCGCAGAGATGCCCAAAGGCTAAGCACCACAGTACACGGCTCAAAGCCTATATGTGTACAGAGTGTATCCCAAAGACCTCTAATAATCTAGTCATACACTGTAGAAACGAATTCACACTAGTGCAGAGCGGGTAAAATAACATATTTGGTCATATACTGTGAAAACGGATTCACAAAAATGCAGAGCGAGTAAAATCATCATATCTGGTCATACACTGTGGAAACGGATTCGCATAAGTGCAGAGCGGGTAAAATCACCATATCTGATCATACACTATGGAAACAAATTCACATCAGTGCAAAGCGGATAAAATCACTATATCTGGTCATACACCATGGAAACGGATTTATATCAGTGCAGAGCGGGGTAAGATCACCTGGGTACTTTCTGGTGATTTTTAAAATAACTTTATATATATTGGAATATTTACTACTGATGTAATATTTGTTAAACATGATGTAACTGAATCGAATTTATATTAAAAATGTCTATCTATGAATATCTACTTTACTAAAAAAATCATATTGTATAACTCAACCAGCTGAATTAAGTAACCTTGCCACTTATAGAATTTATTATAAGAACTGCAATAGACAAATATTTCATACAAACCTAGAAATTGAAATAAATGAATAAAATACTTATTTTCTGAAAATAAAGTTTTCCACTCACGGAGTTGGAAATGGTAGCTAGGTCAGCTGGTAAGCTTTTCCTATTTCAATGTCACCTCCTGAAATATAGATGAGAGTTTGGATCAACTCAACTAATCACAATTATAATGTACATGTCCAAATAAAATAACATCCTATAACATTTCACAAATCACATATACTTCCAACGTTATAGTTAACCAATTTCTCTTCTGTGAAATATAATCTCATTATCGTTAATCGATCCTTCAATTAACAAATTCTTCAAATAACTATACAATAACACCAAAACCCTTTCAAAGGAAATTAGTAATAGACTAAAACTTGAACTTAATTGCATGGGTAATTTAGACTCCAAATAAACTTAACCAACTAAGTATTTAAACATGGAATAGGCTCCAAATAATTTAACCATACTCAAACCTTGGATTAATCCACTATTTATGCAAACCCTAGAATGGAACTACATTGTCCTCGACCAAACTTGAATATTTAGTTCAATATCTCTAAATAAACTATAAATCCATCCAAAAATCTAACATTTAACTCAAAATGCAAAACCCTAAAATAAAAATCACATCTCAATATAAATGGGTCTTTGCTTACCTCTTGAAAATGAAGAATACAAGAAGAAAAAAATGATGGTTGAGTGAAAATCCCCCTTTTCTCCCTTTTTCCTCTCTATTTTTTTTCCTCCAATTTTTCTTTTCTCCTCTCTCTCTCTCTCTCTCTCTCTCTCTTATGTGGGTGAGTTGTGTTTGGTTTGTCCAAAAATCAAGACAAATAAATGTTAATTCTAATTGCAATTTGGTCCTTACTTATATATGTAAGGATTTTAATCAATCGTGTGGGCTTATATGTGAATTATTGTGTATTGAATAAAAGGCTATCAATTTGGTTAAGCCCAATTAAAGTGATCTAATATGGATTTGATATATCGGGATTTAATGCATCTAATTAAATGTATGGGCTTTTATGTGTAGATACCAGGTCATTACCTAATTCATGATGGGCCGGATTAGGTTAATTGGCAATTCAGTATATAAAGTCGGTTATGGTCCCTGAATCCTACGTATTGTTCATTCCTTTGACATCCCATCATCAGAGAAAAAATAAGGACTACGTATCGATTTAGAAGATCCAAACACCGCCGAATCGTTTATCGTGAATCACGTTTGATTAAGGTACGCTTCCGCTTCAGTTATTTAATTCTTGATAATTCAGCATGATGACTATTTAGATTATAGATAAATTATTATCTGTAATAAATTTTCTAACAAGTGGTATCAGAGCCAACATCGTGTTGAATTATCAGATCTATGTTCGTATGAATATGATATATAATGTATACATCTTCTCACTGCCGTATACATGGATTAAGATTGAGATTCGGTTTGCATATTGTTGAGAAATTGAATATGGACATTAAACTTCTTGATTCATTTTCTTTGTCTGTAAATGTGTGTATGTGTATGTATATATGGACCAGTCGAGTATTTCAGTTGAAATCAGGTATGGGTTTCTCTATTTGGATCTGTAACTTTGTGTTTTCGGATTTGGGTATGGATTTGTGTTGAGATTGGGTTTTGTTCGGTTATGGTTGATTCGGATGATTGAGGTTTGGGCGACTGAACCTATGGATTTGTGTTGAGATTGGGTTTTGTTCGGTTATGGAATCTGGTTTTGGAGTAAGTTCGGACTCAAGATTTGTGGATTAAGTGCGGCCGGCGATCCAGTCTTCTCCGGCACTGGCGACGGGTGCCGCGCAAGGAGCAGTCGGGCGATACAGGCGAGCACTGCATCACGTGTGCGCTGCAGGTTGCAGCGCTGGGTCTTGGCTGCGCAGGGAGGGTTGCCTCTGGAGTGCAGCGCCGATAATGGCGCTGCAGGGCGGGGGGCGATGGAGGCTGGCGCTACACCTCTTCTGGATTTGAAAGATGGCGGCAGTTTGGGTTAACTTAAACCCTAACCCAGCAAAATCAATTTTTTTGGAGACGGACTTCTGGCTGAAAATTTGATGATTTTGAGGACTCATTGTGCAATTTCGAATTTTTTGGTTTATTGCATACCGAGTCCCTAAAGGTTATTATGAAATAAAGTTTAAGCCCTTCAAGTTCTGAAATTTATAAATTGAGCCCATAAAGTTATAATTTAGTTAAGTCAGGACCCTTCAAGTTATGAAATTTTATGATTCAGCCCCTGAAGTTTGAAAATTTTCCAATCCAGCCCCTAATGTTTGAGAATTTTCAAAACTGGTCCCTAAAGCTTGAAAATTCTGTAATTGGGTCCCTTAAAGTTTGAAAATTTTCATTTTCAGTCCCTGAAGTTTGAAAATTTTCTAATACAGCACCTAAAGTTCTGAAATTCTTCAATTTGGTCCCTAAAGTTTGAAAATTTTCTAATTCAGTCACTAAAGTTTGGAAATTTTCAAAATTGGTCATTAAAGTTTGAATTTTTTTTTAAAATTAAGTCCCTAAAGTTTGGGAATTTGCTAAATTGGCTCCTAAAGTTTGAAAATTTTCAAAATCAACTTTTAAAGATTGAAATTTTCATATTTTGGCCCTCTAAAGTTTGATTTTCTTTCAAATTGGGACCTAAAGTTTGGAATTTCTCAAAATTGGCCAATAAAGTTTTGGAAAAATTATAATTTAAGTCCGTCAAGCTTAAAATTTTACATAATTGGCTACCTAAGGTTTAAGAATATTGCAATTGACTCTCTCAACTTAAGGATTGCTTTATTCTAAAGTTTTGAATTCTATAATTCAAATCCTAAAGTCAAAAATAAATGCAAATCAATGGATTTCAGTTTCAAATCTTGGTACATCGGAATCTTTTGAGAGATATAATATTCGAAAGTAAGTTAGTTGGAGCAACATGTTGCCAAAGCAACCTCTCTTGTGGATATTAATTAACTTTGAATATTAGAAGGTATTTGTGTGTGTTATTCATTGCGAATATTGATCGGCCCAAAGGAAGGTCAATATTTGGCTCGAATTTCACATGCACCTGTGGTAATAAACACGTGGCAATTATTTGGTTTAACGTGTGACCAATAAATCGGTCCAAAGAAAGGTTTATTGGTTAACATGTCTTATTGCCAGTGTTTGATCACTACACTAAGGGAAAATTAGGTGTTTGTGTGTTATTTCATGCGGATATTGATCGGCCCAAAGGAAGGTCAATATTTGGCCCGAATTTCACATGAACTAGTGGTGATAAATACGTAACGGTTATTTGGTTTTACGTGTGATCAATAAATCGGTCCAAAGAAAGGTTTGTTGGTTGACATGTCTTACTGTCAGTGTTTGATTACTACACCAAGAGTACCACTTACAAGTCAATATTTCTGTCCAAATACTAAATATTGATGTTGTGCTAGGTATCTTGTGATGGGCCCTACCATTATTTGAAAATATGATTTGCATAATAAGGTATTTATGTGAGCTATTCTGTTTAAGTGTTCTCTATCAGTTTCAAATTCTGCTAGTAGTATATCTACAAGCTCAAATTCAATCCCTATATTTATGGAATAAACTTCAAGGATCAAGACAAGAACATTAACTTTTCGTTGGCTGCATGGATCTAGACCGTGTACTAAGGATTGAGCAACCTGCTCCTCTTACGGATGAAAGTTCATATAATCAAATGATGAACTTTGAGAAGTGGGATTGCTTAAATTACATGAGTCTCATGATCATTTAAGTGCGGCATTCCGGAAGCCTTTAGTGGCATAGTATCTGAAGAGGTAAATGAAGCCAATGAATTCCTTGCCGAAATTAAGAAACGTTTTGTGAAAAACGATAAGGCTGAAACAAGCACGCTTATGCAAAGCTTGATTTCAATAAAGTATAAAGGCAATGGGAAAATAAGGAAGTACATCATGTAGATGTCTCACACTGCTTCAAAACTTAAGGAACTAAAACTCGACTTGTCTAATGACTTGCTCGTGCATTTGGTATTGATATCGCTTCCAGCATAATATAGTTAATTTAAGGTTAGTTATAACTGTCAAAGTAGAAATGGACTCTCAATGAGCTCATTTCATAGTGTGCAAGCTTCTTGCACAATTCAGTCAATTTAAGGTCAGTTGTAACTATCAAAGGGAGAAATGAACTCTAAATGAGCTCATTCTATTTTGTGTGCAAGAGGAAGAAAAGTTGAAGCAAGACAGAACTGAAAGTTTTTTTTTACTTGGCAAACACCTCTAAAGATAAGGGCAAGAAAACAAATAAAGAAAATGAAGTTGTTAAGGGACTATTAATTTTATAATCTCACACTTAAGTCAATTTTTGAAACGGGAACTGCAACATTTTTAAGGAAGTTGAGTTTGGGGGGAGAAATAAGGTTAAGATATTGTCTTTGAGGAAGAAGTTGAGGAAGGATCGGTTTCGATTCCTACTATTGCTTTTGACAACGTGCAAGTTTTTATGCATGTCATTGATCAAGAAGCATATTCGGAACCTCAACTAGACAATGTTGAAGAACCTCCCATCCAAAATAAAGTAAATTTCAGAAGTACAAACTCAACAACCTCAATAACTAAAGCCATTAAGAAGATCCACGAGAGAAAGGGAAAAAATGTTATTCCGGATAATTTAAATAGTATTTTTCCAAGAACATAAGGAAATAATGGAATGGTGGAAGATGGTCAAATCCATTCTATCAGGCCATGCAGGGTTCTAACTCTCAAAAGTGGATTAATGCCATAAATAAGGAGTATACGCATATGCAAGACAATAAAGTTTGGGATCTTGTCCCATTACCAGAAGGTACGAAGCCCATTGGTCTTAAATGAATTTTTAAACCAAGAAGGATTCGAAAGGTAATGTGGAAAGATATAAGGTTCGTCTTGTATCTAAGGGCTTTACACAGAATGATGGCATTGATTGTAAAGAGACCTTCTCTTCGGTTTCAATGAAAGACTCTTTCAGGAAAGTCAGATTGTTGCACATTTTGACCTCGAGTTACATCAAATGGATGTTAAGACGACGTTTCTCAATGGAGACATTGATGAGACGGTTTGCAAATTAAAGAAATCCATTTATGTGCTCAAGCCAGCTTCTCGTTAAGGGTAATACAAATTTCATCAAGTAATTATCTCACTTGGTCTTGAGATTAATGTTGTTGATGGTTGTTTGTATTGCAAGTTCAGTGGGAGTAAGTACATTTTCCTGATTTTATATGTTGATTATTGCTTGCCGCTAATGATATAAGCATGTCACATAAAATTATGAGATTTTTTTATCAAGGAATTTTGAGATTAAAAATCTTGGTGACGTCTCTTTTGTATTAGGAATTCAGATACACCGGGATTGTTCTTGGGGTATTCTTGAATTGTCACAAAAGGGCTATATCGATAAAGTACTTAAGAGGTTTGGCATGCAAGACAGTAAATCAGGGGACAGCCCTATCGCTAAGGGAGACAAATTTAGTCTCGACTAATGCCCGAAAAGTTATCTTGAAGTTAAAGAAATGCAGAGGATCCTATATAGTTAAGCTATAGAAAGTCTGATGTATGCTCAAATTTGTATGCGTTCGGATATTGCATACGTTATTGGGATACTAAGGAGATATTTAAGTAACCCTGAGATGGATCATTTGGAAAGCAGCCAAACATGGGTTATAAAGTATTTAAAGAGAACAAAAGATTACATGCTCACATACAGATAATCGGATCAGTTGGAGATCATATGGTATTATGATTCCGATTTTTACTAGATGCCAAGAAAGTAAAAGATCCACATAAGGCTACATTTATCTGCTGGTTGGAGGAGCTATTTCCGGATTGAGTGCTTAACAGACACTTTAGCTTCTTTCACTTGGCAGCACAGTTTGTAGTAATTTTGGGGGCATCTAATTATGGAATATAGCTGCGAAATTTTGTCACTGGGCTGCGTATTCTGTACAGTATAGAAAGACCACTAAAGTTATATTGTGACAATAACTCAGCAGATTTATATTCCAGTGACAACATGAGCTCGACTAAATCAAAATACATTGACATAAGTTCCTGGTTGTGAAGGGTACAGTTCAGAGTGGACACGTGTCAATAAGAGCACATTGGGACAAACTCCATAATTGCGGATCCGCTTACTAAAGTATTACAACCCAAGGTCTTTCATGAGTACATTACTCATATGGGTGTTCTATTTCTTAAGGATATTCGGTTTCAGTGGGAGTTTGTATTTTGGGTGCATTAGACACATTTATTGTCCTTTCGGATACAGTTTAAAGTTAAAGTTATTTACAGCTGTAAGGTTTCAGGTTTATTATCTCTGAACTCGTTTGAGGATGATCTCACTAAAGTTGGACCAGTTGGAAATAGGCATGTTGAAGATCACATTACATGTAATTTCCATGCTACACATCCATATTTGATCCATGTCATTCAGTTATGTCGATATACGTGACCATTGAAGGTTTAATTACGATTAATGTAGCGAAAGCCGCTTTGATCCTATGTTGATATAATTGATGGACCGGATTGTCTGAGGATGCATTCAGTAATGATAGCAAAATTCTGAGTACTCATAAGGTTATGATTGATACACAATTGTAAGGTTACACATATAGCCCAAGTGGGAGATTGTAAGGATTTTAATCAATCGTGTGGGCTTATATGTGAGTTATTGTGTATTGAATAAAAGGCTATCAATTTGGTTAAGCCCAATTAAAGTGATCTAATAAGGATTTGATATATCGGGCTTTAATGCATCTAATTAAATGTATGGGCTTTTATGTGTAGATACCAGGCCATTACCTAATTCATGATGGGCCGGATTAGGTTAATTGGCAATTCAGTATATAAAGTCGGTTATGGTCCCTGAATCCTACGTATTATTCATTCCTTTGACATCCCATCATCAGAGAGAAAATAAGGACTACGTATCGATTTAGAAGATCCAAACACCGTCGAATCGTTTATCGTGAATCACGTTTGATTAAGGTACGCTTCCGCTTCAGTTATTTAATTCTTGATAATTCAGCATGATGATTATTTAGATTATAGATAAATTATTATCTGTAATAAATTTTCTAACAATATATCCAGTAAATTCACAACTATAAATAATAATAAGTTAAATCTCCAACTTATAATAAAATGTAAATGATCCCCAAAAATTCTACTCATTTAAATTAGTCTCAACTTGAACAAAATTGGTCAAATAAATGTTGAGTTGACTAAATAAATAATTGACTTGTCATATTAAAAGTGGGTTGTGACACAAAGTATATTGGATTAACAGCCCATTGACTCATTTTTCACCAATTCCTTCTTGAATTGTTGTTTGCATTTGTACAAGAGCTTGCTTGATTATTTGGGTACAATGCTGATTTCTTTAGTTTGGAATATTGCTTTAACATGAAGTGTTTAGTGTTTCATAAAATTACACATAGGCTAATATCTTGGTTTTAATTTTGCTGGTTTTCCAACATTCTCATTTTAATTAAAACAGAGAATACGACCAAAATATTAAAGTTTCTTGGATTTTAAAGTCACTGGATTTGAAGTTACGTAATATTTGCTTGTTCAGTCTATAATCAAAATGGTTTCATTTTGTTTTTTGGAATTGCATGGTTGGTCTACTGATCTGTGTTATTAAGTAGAAATGCTTACATTTCTTTGGTTTTATATTTATTTATTAATAAATCAGCAAAGGTTTATGAAGTAGAAATGCACACGTTTCATTGAATTGTTATTAATGCAGCAAAAGTTAACCAAGAAGGCTATACTTCAGGTACTGGTCTCTTAGGTTCTCCTCAAAATTAGAAGTCCAAGACTTCATTCTCAAACAATTCTTTTTCACGAATTCAATTTCTACTTATTTGGTTTGTTTTAAAAGCTAATAATGTTGCCTATTATGTATTAGACCTAGAAACCCCCACCATCTTTGCCAACACAATGGCAATTCTAACATGGTGGAGCGTATAATACCATAAGCATCAATGTGGAAGCGAAAAACATTTACTACACAAATAGTAGTCTCTTGAATTGCTGTAAAATGTACTACTTACCGAAACCTTTATCTTACAACTTAGATAATGATTTATATTTGATGTAGAGCTTGTTTGATCTATCTAAAATTTTATTGTAACTTTTCAAACTCAATCTCAACTATTTATCATGAGTTAATTAGTCCACAATTTTTTTGTTTTTCAAACCAATCTAAACCACACATCCATATTAAAAAAAAGAAAAAAATCAAAACTTTTCCATGAACAAACAAACTTGTAATAGAATTAAAAATCTTATTAATTTATAATATGAAATAAAAATAGTATGTGAATCAACTTAACATCAACCTCTTGTGCCTTAATTTGTTTTTTTAAAAAAAAAAAAATGTGTTGACGTATCAACCCTCGAGTTGTGTCAGTGGTTACCAAGTTCAATTGTCATGTGATGTGTGCTAAAGAAATGCCAAAAAGGCATAAGTGAAGTTATGCAGTCTGCAATAACGTTATATAGCAATGTTTTAAAAAGTGTAAAGCGTGACGAAGCGACGAGGCCAAGCTTTAAGCTTAAGCGCGCCTAAGAGTAAAAAAGTATAACAATGCACAAGTGAAGTGCGGTAAAAGCGTGAAGCGTGACGAAACATCAATGGCGGACGCAAAGTTTTTGTACTAGTGGGACGGATGGTACAGGGGGTTCGAGGGCAGCGCCGGCCGAAAATATTTTTGGTAAGAAGAGACCGAAAAATGAAAAAGTACTTGAAAATATTCAATCTCCAAACAAATAAAGAATTATATTAACCTTGTACACTTATAATATAATTAGCATAAATCACACTGCTCCCAAATATTTTTTTTGGTAAGAAGAGATCGAAAAATGAAAAAGTACTTGAAAATATTCAATCCCAAAACAAATAAATAATTATATTAACCTTGTACACTTATAATATAATTAGCATAAATCACATCCCCCACTACCCACGGTTCCACTTCCATTAGGTGCACTATTTTTATAAAAAAAAAAAAAAAAATTATATGTAATGTATCTTCAAAGTGCTAAGTCCTGAGTGCATAGGTGCACTATTATATTTATATCTTCATAAATCAAGTTTGAAAATTAAAACAAAAAAGTTACCTTACCTACCAAGTTTTGCAGTTAGGCAGACGCAGAAGAAGAAGAAGGAATGGGGGGGGGGGGTGTCAGATTTCTACTGGAGCACTTGCCCCAACAAGCCCCACTGTGGGTCAGTCCTTGCGAAGTATGAATGTCAAGCTTCAAGTTTAAGCGCTTTTAGGCGTTATCGTAAGCGAGCTTGAACTTTTCCAATCTGTCAAATAGTTGGAAGGTTAAATTTCATTAAATTTGCCAAGCTGTAAACATCTCAGCACCAACAAATTTACAAAGAAATATATATACGTTTAACGCCAAGCATTATGGAGTATTTTTTACCCTATCCTACATACAATGTTATAACACGTGCTAAAAACAGTACTAGAAATAAATGAGTTAGACATTGTCGTTTAAAGTTCCAATATGGCATTTAGAGTTCTAATGGATGACTAACACTATTTTCTTTAAATCATTTATTTATAGGACAATTTATAAATAAGACAAGTTTTCAAACAATTTTTTAATCATCCACTTATTTTACCTTGAAAATAACAACATTCTATTTATAAATAACATCTTGGCAGCTCGTTCGATTTTGAGGCATTACACGATCCGCTTTCGGTCAGAGAGTACCGAACTTCTACTCGATCTAAATCAATCAAGAATTGTATAAAAAATGTGATCCAGATAGCATTTGTTACGAGCAGAGTCTGGACAAATAGAATGCAAACCGTGCAAGGTGCTCGAATAGAATACAAGTTATGGACTCTTCTAAGGTACAAGTAAATCTTTCATGTTAAAGTCATTTCCAAAGCTTTATACCTCTGAATTAATTATACGAAAACAGCGAGAAAGAAGGACATTACCTTTATTAACTACCTATACAAGTAAGTTCACAACAACTCTCGCCTAGCTAATGATACACTCTCGGGAAACCCCGTTGTCCTCAGAAGCCTCACCGTCTGAAAATCCTAAAACATAAGCTTCCCCTTCACCGTCTTCGTCACTCTCCATATCCTCTCTGTTATATCTTCTTTCAATATACACCTGCGCTTGCCTCCTGTGCAGACGCAAAACATGCATGATCACATCGGGTGTCAGGGTAGTCACCCGTGAATGGTCCTCGCGCCCTCGTTTATTAGCTTCCATTATCTGTTCATTAATCGACAAATTGGTAAATCTCAAAATGGGAATTCAAGTACGTGTAAAGTAAGGTGCCTGGTTAAAAGTTGTACCTCGAGAACATTTTCAGGAAGAGGTTTGAAATCATTGGAAGATGGAGCCCAAAGCTTTATGCTCTTCTCTATTCCACAGGTGGCAAGAACAGGAATGACTGGGTGGGGCTCCAGCTGATTTACAATGTGTTTATCACCAACCATCAAACGCACAAGTTCTGCCCCCTTCTTCTTCCAGATAAACACGTGACCACAATCTGACCCGCTTAAGACATATTCATCATTCGGACCAAAGAAATTCACCCCTTTAACTGTCTGTGAATTCCGATGACCGAAATAAGTTTGTACTTGTACCAATTTTTGCAAATCTTCAGCCGTTGAAGCAAAAGGATTAGGGCCCAATCCCAAGTTTTTTTGGAGCAAATATATGAGCTCGTCACTGTAGGAGACAAGCAGTTCACTTGTGTTTGAGTAAGCCAGTGCTGTAATGTGAACGTCGTTTGTTCGAATCAGGTGACGAGGGCAAAACGTGTTGAAGGGGCTTCCTTCTTTAGTTGAGGCATCCAATTGGTACTTTCTTATGTCATAAACACGTGCATACGCATCAGCACCTCCCACAGCAAAATAATTAGGATTCCTTGGATCGATGACAATGGCATTTAACCCAATACTACTGCTCGAAGAATGCTTGTCTTCCATGAACGATGAGCAATAGAAAAGCTTCATAGCAGAATTACTCCGTAAATCATACTGCAAAAGAGCAAGGAGCCAAAGGTGATAAATTATTGAAAAGGAAAACTTCTAGAGAGATAAGAACTTAGAAGGCCCACATGTTGGACAAAGCCATCTTCACCGCAGCTATAAAATATGTAAGGACTTCCGGGTTCCACAGCAAGGTTATGCACACGACCTTGGTGCTTGGCCAATCTTTTTGTCTCTACCTGACCGTTCTCCAACACCTCGCCAAGCCTGACCTACATTAGGATTTTTTTTTTTTATTTTTAAAACACATATATATATATATATATTTACTCTTCACTCAATTAAATGGAGACTCATAATCAATGGGGCCAACCAGGTGTTTGATTGGATATTATGGTTGAAACCGAGCCCAACTTTTGCACGAATCGAATCAATTCAGCAACAGCTTTTATTTCGATAGATTAGTGATTTGGCCCAGAATGAAGACTTAATTGGTTGGCCTCAAATACAAGAAAATAAATCATGATGACCCAGTGGGGTTGCAATTAATTTTATCCAGTTAATCCACAATTATATAAAAATGGTGGATGTTGGAGAAACTTTTAAATACATATTTTACCCTCATATATTTAGTTATATACCCGTTTTATCCTTACCCCTTTATTGAATAACATTAAATAATTCATGACATTTATTATATAGCAATTTACAAAATTATAATAATATAAGTATACAAGAGGTATACATGGGAACTAAAATAAACATTTAATTAAAATACTCCAACTAATAATCTATAAGAGGAAATGAATTGCAAACTCCTGTTGCCACAAAAACATCATAAAAAAAAAAGTAATTTAAAACAAAGATATAGACAACACTCGCGAGAGAGGAACACAGAGGTATTAAAAGCCATTATCTTTCCATAGAACATAGCCGATCTTAATCAAGCTTGCCCAAACGCAGTGCAAGTTGAAAGGGGGAGTTTTTTCTTTAACTACTTTCATTAATTTTTGTAGGAAAAGCACCAAATTATAGCATAAATGAATTTTCAATACAAAGTTCCTCAGAATCAAGTGATATAAAAAATGATGAACTGTCTAATTTAGTGCTCCAAATTCCAAAAAATAAAATTAAAAAATTAAAAATTGGGCAAGTAATAATTGTGTCTGGATATTATAGAGGAAAGTAACATCAGATCTTTCACCATTCATTTTCATTCTTCAAACTATCATTCTTCATTTCTTTGTTTCCTCTCTTTCTTGTATCCTCTTGAATGTATATAAACCATCAGACACTAGAATTATAGACTGTGGAGAAGTTTTTTGTCCAAAACATATATTATACTCTTGCAAAAAAAGCATATAATTAGATAGTGTTCAAGAAATTCTGTTGCACCCTCAACAACAAATACATTATTGAAGCAATAAACCCATCATCCAACTCATTTGATACAAAAATTTTCAGGGCGTCGCCTATACTACAGAAACTAAAATTGATTTATTTATGTTTTTAAGATAAAATATGTGGTTAAAAAGTGGAGAGCGGAAATGTGTGTGGTTAAAAAGTAGTTTGGGAAAATATAATAATTGCGTTAAGGAACAAAGGCTAAGAATATAAATTAGCACCCAATTTGAAACCCTTCATCTAATTACTGTAGCTGCATTTGGAGCCTTTTTATTTTAAAGTAACTGGTAGACTAAGAAATTACTCTTACAACATAATGAACAGTTAATACAGAGTGCTTCAAGCTGTGGATGCATGGAGAGAATTACCTGACAATCGGCAGATGAAGTTACTATCTTGCGATCATCAGTGAATGGCATGATTCTGGGCTGGAATATGTTGTCCAAGTGACCCGATGGATATAAAAAATTTAATTTCTGAGCTGCCCAATCCCAAAATATTATTTGTTTGTCATCAGAACCTGACACAAGAAGGTCGCCAGTGGAATTGAAGTCAATCGTATTTACACATCCTTGATGACCATTGAGTTTACCATATAGATCCATCTGCTTGATCAGGGTCTGCACCAAGAAAGAATAAGTTTACCTTGCATGATTTATTAACTAGAGCAAAAGACATTTGGCATTCAAATTCATTCTATTTCGATCAGAACATTGCTGAAACAGAATTTAATAGGATGTATAAATTAACAAAATATAAATTGTGAAAACATGAATATATCGTGCCTTTACACATCTAGCCATAACAATTGGCCAAACTCCCGGGTTTCGTGCACTTTATTAAGAGTCAACTACGTAGGGACTTATGCCTCATCTCATGAGGCATAAGAAGAAATACTTTTTCGGTATAATTTCGTTAGCAAACCCATGATGGTAAGTATATCCCAAGAAGCTGTGTGACTTTATTGCTTGTTCATAGTACTGAATAAGATTAAGAAGAAAACATAGCTAAATCTTGCTGGAATACTTTCTAATATAGAGACTGAAAAATATGATTTCATTGAATTAATTAATTAAACTATACATCACAGGTATATATACAAAAGCAATCCTACAAGACCTTTTAAGTTACAACAAGCTAGGATCTTTTAAGATCACTACAAACTAGGAAAATATATTGTGAGATGTATGGGATCTTCTAATTCAAATCAATTGCTTGAGGTGCAAGAGACTAATGAGAAGCTTCCAGATCTTGGGACGAGTAGCCGGGTTCAATTGTTGGGCCGTGAGCCTGTGATTCATCATGTGGCTTAATATACCCCTGCAAGACAGAACTCCCATCGGAGAGATCGATCTTGGACCTAAAGCGAGAGTATGGTGCACCGGACAGAGGTTTGGTAAGAATGTCAGCAAGCTGATCTTTGGTAGAGATGTATGAAACACTGAAGGACCCGGTGGAAACATGATTGCGGACAAGTGGTAGTCAATAACAATGTGCTTCATACGAGAGTGAAACACGGGATTAACAGACGAGTAAGTGGCACTAAGATTATCACAAAAAATATTGGGACGAGAAGGAAGAGAGATGCGAAACACTTGAAGAATATTACGAATCCAAAGGACTTCAGTAACACAAGAGGCAAAAGCGCAGTATTCAGCCTTGGTGGAGGACCGGGCGACAGTCTTTTGTTTTTTTGAGCACCAAGAGATGGCATTGCCGCCAAGATAAAGTATATAGGCAGATGTGGACATGTGGTCATCTGGGTTGCCCGCCCAGTCTGCATCAGTGAACATAGAAAGAGAAAGAAAGGTGGATTTTTTGAGAAGGGACCATGGAAGATTGTTGACTTAAGGTAGCGAAGAACCCGTTTGAGGCAGTCCAGTGGGTTTCGGTTGGTTTGTGCATTAATTGAGACAATTTGTTAATGGCAAATGAAATATCAGAAAGCACCAATGGTCTGACAGAAGAGTGTACGATCACAAGGGAGAGATCTGTCATGAATAACGTTGACAACGGGGCGGGTTCGGGGCGAGGATGCCAATCCCCCATCCCTACCCCGTCTGTGCCAAGATCCTTAATGGAGAATTTGTGTGTGTGTGTGTGTGTGTGTGTGTGAGAGAGAGAGAGAGAGAGAGAGAGAGAGAGAGAGAGAGAGAGGTAATGAATGTGTGAAGCCATACGAAAGAAGGAAGGACTTTAGTGTCTCATACCAAGCACTAGGGGCCTCTTTGAGATCGTAATTGGCTTTTCGAAGGCGACATACATGAGATGGAAAGTTTGGATGGGCAAAGCCACGTGACTGACACATGTAAACTTCTTTTGTCAATGCGCCAAGTAAGAAGACATTATTGACATCAAGTTGTCTAATTGGACAATTATGAGAGAGAGCAAGTGTGAGGATGATTCGGTGGTGGGCTTACACGACTGGACTGAAAGTGTTGTGGAAGTCAATGTCGGGGTGTTGGTGAAAGCTCTTAGCTACAAGATGAGCCTTATACTTGGAGATGGTGCCATCAGGATTCTGCTTTATGCGAAATTCTCATTTGCACCCGACAACATTGAGAGAGGGAGTTGAAATAAGAGTCCCAAGTGTTGATGCGGAAGAAAGCGTTGAGCTCGTCGACCATGGCATTGCGCCATTCATGGATATGGATTGCTTGAGAGGCACAAGTCGGTTCAAGAGACTGAGGCAGTGGATGAGATGATTTCAGTTTGAAGATGATGTTTTGACTATGGGTTCTTATAGAATGGGACCGTAGCGAGGGCGAATTGATGAAGACTGAGGTCAAGCATCCAGGGCAACATGTGATTCGCGGAGGGAGGAGGGATTAGCAGTGGAGGAGGAAGCGGTAGAAGTCATAGTTGGAGGAGAGTGACAAGCGGACAAGAGACTGCGCAGGGGCAGGCTCATCAGTCATTGGGGCTGATTGCGGCAAGGCTGGAGCTGCCCAATTCCATGGTGGGTGAAGAGAGATAAAAGGTACAGTGGCCATGGGAACTATAGCGACCTGAATTTTAAAATGCAAAATTTATAAATTAAGTTTTGTTGCTACGATATTCCTAACAAATTTTAGAATTTATTTTACGTCCGTCGAGTCATCTAGCGGAACATTCAATATAAGAATTTAAGAACGATTTTTAAACTTGAAAATTCAATTTTTCTATTAGGTCGAATTTACGCCATTCATCAAATTCAAATTATTCTTGGCCTAATTAACGAACTTAGTCTCTTGTTTTAAAAACTCGTTTTAGGATCAATCTATTTAAAATTATTCTTTGTCCAATAATTCTCTTAAGCCCAAGATTAAGTCCAAGGTCAGCCCAAATCAATTATTATCCAATAATGTTAAAAATTCAGGAACGTATGGTTGTAGGGTTGAGGGAAACAACTCTTCAACCAATGTCAAAACCAAAACCAAAACAAGTCATTTTCCACCTCCAAACTTTCATTCTCACAACATAAAGAAATTTCACAAGAATTCTAGACAATATCAACAGGTAAATTCTTAATTCTAGAATAATTTCTTTCTTTGATTTCATCATCATCATCATCTATCTAACATTGAAACACTACAAATTAGTTCTTCTCCTAGCTGAATCTTACAAGTTCAAGTCTCGTGATCAATAAATCTTTCATGGCAACCTCAGCACATAATTACTCCAAAACGATTTTCAGTCTTCATTCGGAATTCTATAATCTGTGTTCTTCTCAATAATATATATATATACACACACACAATAATGTTATAGTCACAATTTGGTCTACAATGTGGATCACAATCACACTCACATGGGGTGGGGGCCACAAAATTTTTGAATTTTGTGGCCCCCACCCCCATGTGAGTGATTGTGATCCACATTGTAGACTAAATTGTGAAAATAGAGTTATCCATATATAAACAAATTTTTTTAACATTGCAATAAGCTCCATCGCTAGTTTCAATCCAAGAATTCAATCCCCATCATTCATACACTTCTTCTTTGGTACAATAACAAAAAATTTTAAAAAAAAATAAAAATGAAAGAATTGGAGGATTGAAGTTGAAACCATGCATCGAGATCGAAGTCTCGACAAAGGAGGAGGCGGTGAATCAACGGAATCATCGAAGGTAGGGATGTTTTCGTTGGCCATGTGTGACTGAGGAAGACGAAGGTGAGTTTAGGGGGAGGACGACGGCTAAAATCTCGTTGGAGAGTTTTGTGCTCTAATACCATATAGAGACTATGAAAAATATGATTTCATTGAATTTATTAATTAAACTATACATTAACAGTTATATACACAAAAGCAATCCTACAAGACCTTTTAATATTACAAAAGCTAGGATCTTTTAAGATCACTACAAACTAGGAAAATTTATTGTGAGATATGTATGAGATCTTCTAATTCAAATCAATTGCTTGAGGTATAAGAGACTAAGGAGAGGCTTCCAGATCTTGGGATGAGTGGCCGGGTTCAATTGTTGGGCCGTGAGCATGTGATTCATCATGTGGTTTAATATCTAATACCGTGTAACAAACTTGATTATACAGCTACAGTTCGACCCTAGAGAACCTTCTAATTTCATCATAGAACAAAACTCTCACTTTTACACTCAAGCAAACACTGGAGACTCCATAATACCATCCAATAAAAATTTAATCGGATCCATCAATCGATAAACTAACCCCGTAAACAAAACTCAAAAAAATAAAAATAATAATATACGAACACGTAGCCTTCATTAAGCAAAAAAAATACACTCAGCTGAATTAACTAAATCAAAAAGCTTGTGCGTAAGGGTAATCCGATATGATATACAGAAGAAGTGAGTTGGGAGACCTGAGAAGCAGAGAAGCGTCTGGAGAAAGTTGTTGGGGGAGAAAAACCCATCTCCCTCTTGAAGAATTCGATCAACCCATTCTCAGAATTCTTATGTAGTTTCCCCATATCACCTCAGTTTTCGCTACAGAAAAAATTGTTCCTACTGTATAAAACCGTACAAATAACACTCGAACATCTGTAGAAGAAACAGAACTAGGAAACCAGAATGAATTTATCATCAATTAAGAAGTATATTATACGAACATTTGGGTAAATATACAATCATTATTAGGAAGAAACTGGAAAGTTCATTACGGTTCATGATCACAGATTTGAGTAGAGAGCTTTCTAAAGAATGGACCGCCGCAATTACGACGTCGTCATAAAGCATAGTGATAGAGGTTATTGACGTCAGATGATTTGGAACCCACCGATTCCTCTGTAACGATAACGATGTGTTTGGTCTGTTTGGTATCTTTGCATACACAGTTACTACTTCTACCACCCATGCCATGTACAATGTTAAATATTTTAAAAATATTTGAAGAAAAATGAAAAAATACGAAATATTCCTCACATATTTGTACATATTTATGAAGTATAAATTTAAAAAGGACAAATTATTTTAAATTCACAAAACCAATAAACCAAAACTGATATTCATCAACTGTCACTATCTAAATTGTTCATTTTTGAAAATTAATTTTTATGATTCACGACAAAAAATGGTATCCAAAGATTTTTACACATCCAAAGATTTTTACGCTAGCTTACATTCTAATATTTTTTTGGCATTAACAGATCTAAGCTAATTAAAGAAAAAATAAGTCATTCTATGCCAAAAAATAAATCAAACATGTTCAAGCACATGCTCGAGATAAGCAGGAAATATTCAACAAACTAATTAAAGAAGAATAAGTCATTCCATACCAAAAATTAACCATCTGGTTTAGAACCCAAAACAAATCAAAAAAGGAAAAAGTTTCAACCAAAAACGCTAATTAGATCCCAAAATCAAGTAAATTTGGAAAAAAAAAAAATAAAAATTCAAATCATTGTTTCCCAAACACGTGCATAAGTATAAAAAAACTCAACAACACGAAAAAATGATCAAACTAAAGAATAAAATTAGAAACATAGCAGTCTCATCTGAATTAGAACCCAAAATCAAGCAAAAAAAAAAAAAAATTCAAATCATTGTTTTCCAAACACAAAAATTCGTACCTTGACAGCCCATTGGATTTTCATTTGGTTGATTTCTTCAACAAATTAAACACTTCCCTCATACCTTATGCAATGTGTTAGTGCTAACTTGAAAGGAAATAAGATTGTAATTTCAATAAAATCTGTAATAAAGGTATACAGTAGTAAATTTAATGCCACTTCGAAACTGACAATACCACCATTGCAGTAACAAAGAAGCAGCACAAAAAAATATATATCACACTTTTTTATGTTCCTACAACCTCACAAAAAAGAAAAAGAAAAAAGAAAAACAAAATCCAACCAAACATAGACATAGAGATAATATTTGTTTAACTCTTCCATCCAATTACAATTATGTTGAAATAAATTGTATGAAGAGCAAATGAAAAGGCAAGGAAAAAAAGGAAACTCAAGAAAAATGAAATCTTTTAACAAAAAAATTAAATAAATGCACGGGAATATGTTTGTGATATTGATTTCAATCAAAATCTATGAAAACATGTTAATTATAATTTAATATCAAATAAAAACATAAAACAATAACATTTTAATATGAAATATTATCTAATTTAATACTTTAAAAAAGATAAAACTAATCAAAGTAGAAAATACAACGTTAACAAAACTAATCAAAATTAGGAAATTCTAATCTTCATAAGATTTTCTTTCTTTTATAAAAAAATATTTTTTATTTTTTATTTATTTGTTTGTTGAACTTTTTTCTTTCTAAATAAGTTATTTTTATCTTATTTTTTTATATGTTAAAATATTTTGAAATAAAATAAAATATAATAAATAAAATTAACAACCATAAATCTATATTCGTTTGAATTGGTAATTTTGAAATTTAAGAACATTGTTGTTATATTTTTTGCATATTTAATTTTATCTCCAGAGAGTAGATGTTGCTTTATTTGTAAAATAACTTTTTTTTTAAGAATATTTTGTGATATTTGAAATAATTATTAATTTTTTAATTAAATCGGTTATACCTTAGTTCGACCCAGTTAGACCTTCTTATCTTTGGTTGGGACATTTTTATAGACAAAATGTTTATAGCTCGTTCTCACTTATTATCTTGTATTAAATTTCTCATTGAAATCTTCGATTAGACACACATATTTCATATTTTTTTTTTACTTCAAAATAATACAATAATTATCAAAGAATAATGATTAATACAAAAAATAGTTTATAAATAGTATTATAGGACTTAAATAATATAATTTAAAATGAATGGGTTATTGAGGAAAAGTAAAAAAATATAAAAAAACTTTTACATCATACCATATTAATTTTGGTCTACCTCTCACTCGTTTAACATTTCCTGCTCAAATCACATCATCTGAAGGCACTGTTAGAATTGCCCCAGCGATCAAAGTCATTCTTCTTCTAATTAACTAAACGTGGCTGGTGGCTCCACTTGCTATATATTTGTGTGTTAGTTTTATCCATTTATTAGTCTTACATCCATCTTAACCTCTCATTATCTCTATGTTTTTCTTAAGCATTGGATATTTTGTCCTTGATCACCAATTACTCAGTAAAAAGCGAGCATAATTTTTCTAGTAACCACTAATCCATGACCTTGTAGTTACAGTTTCAACCAACTTTCCTACATCCCTTTCAAGTTTCAAGTCCCCATTTGAAGTTAATAATGGAACAAAAAATATATAAATCACTCACTCTTTGGACAGTGCGATTCTCTATTGTGACTCTACTAGAATGCTTGTTCACTAAATGATGTTTCACGTATTTTGTTCTAGTTCTATCTAACCTAAAACTCTCATATATCAAAGTACCACTCCAAAGTTCTTATGATCTAAAACACTATTATTTGTGTATTATCAACAAATAACATATAATGAATATCTTCTTGGTACATCTGATAAACCCCTTGACAAATAAAGGCAAAAAAGTTAAGAAAGACAAAATATAATTTCAAAACATAGGGGGAAAATCGTACTCTTAATTTTCAAGAGCACAAAAGAGTGATCACACGATAGCTTAAAATTTGTACCCAAAAATTTATTTCTTGGATGCTCTTAATTACTTAAATAAGATTTGTTCTTGGGAAAAGAACTCTTCCATTCTCTAGCAGTTTTAAGTCAGGAGTGGTAACAAATACACGAGATACACAAGTTTTATTCATAATAAACCTTATATCTCATTTGGAAGAAAAATATATATGTAGGTCAATTTTGGTTCCTTAAAGACATACATGTGGTTCAACAGTATAATTTTTTTGCCTCGAGAGTGCATGAAGTAAGTTTTAATTCCATACCAAGAAAGTGATTTTCGATTTTGATTTTCCCAGGCAGATGAGAAGAATAAAGATTTTATCAGCGAGACTCAAGAATTTATGTGCAGAATCACAGGAGCAGAAATCAACCATAAATAGCACAACCAATAGCTGAAACACTGATTAAATGAATGGTCATTATACTTTTCCATGAGTTTCTACTTACTAAACAAAAAAATAAATAAATAAAATTATCCATTGCTCACTCGTTTATTCAAATTGTTAGACATTCATCACAAGGGTGAGATCCATTACTCCCACTTGAGGGACACAGCCATGTACGGACAGAAATAAGTTGTGGCAACTTGACGCTGTGAATTCATGCCAACTGAGTAAGATATGCACCAGCTAAAATGACACTTCAAAAAGATTTGGAAACACAGTCTTTGGCAAAAAAAAAAACGTTTTCCAAAATTCAAAAACGAAGTGTCAGTTTAGTTGGTGCATTTTTTACCCAGTTGGCATGGATCCAGATTGCCATGTCGAAGTTACATCAAAATTGGCCAATTCCAATGGATAAACTGTGAGTTAGTAACCCAAGACACAGTTAATGGGCATTTATCTAATTAACTCACATTTGTGCACAAAAAAGGAAGAGCAGAGGTGTTCAAATTCTGAGGCAAATACAATAGATACATCCCACGTGAAAGTTTTTCTTTTGGTGATCTTCGATACTGAAAACCTAGAAACACATGCATAAACAAAGATAAATTTCATAAATTCACTTGCATAAACAAAGATAAATGTCATAACAGAAAACCTAGAAGATATAAACATTTTATATCTTAGTGCAAAAATTTATTAAAAATATTATTTTGGCATTGATTATGGCCCCTCAAATTCAATAGAACCTCTAACATATTTACCACTTCTGCCACATATGACAAAGTTTTGAAATGCTTTCCCACCACATTGTGCAAAAGAAGTGCTAAAATATCCAAAAAAAATTAGCTTCCATTGACAACATATGAAGTGCTAAAATAAATTTTTTGAGCTCTTTACTAATTCCAATTGAAAATGAAATCAAGGCATTTTACTTAAATAACCATAAAACATTCTACAGATATTCAAATAACTTGATTTCAAGTTTATAAGATAGCTAACTCATTAAGCTATCAAACCTTACTGGTTTCATCCAAAAATTCCAAGTGACCAGAGAGATATGAATTTTTGAATCTAAGGGCAGAAGCTGGAAATGTAGGAAGAAAATTGCTACACACCGCTTTTCTTAAAAAATTCGTGTGAACCTCTATATAACTCCAAACCAAGTGATTCTTGCGCTAGTAGAAAGATAATTCAATGAAGATTGTCAACATGTCTTTGAAATGTCATTCCGAAGTCTACGCTATGAACAGTAAAGTCCTGAAGTTGGCTGGATAGGATCATTGTTTTTCTTTCATTTTACTCATGATTTCAATCCTAAGTTACTCAATCACTCTACATAAAATATGGGTCTTCAATATAGAAAATTAAGCATTCCTTATCATGAAAAGAAATTAAAAATTTGATGCGTGATTATTGTCCAATTTTACGTATTGTAGGTAGGCAAATAAATGAAAAATACAATTTTGGGGATTTAAATTTTGTAATTTAGAGTAAAACTTATAAAAGATTTAATTTTAATTCTTAAACTCTAAATTAATTTTATTGACTATTGATTTCATTTATTTAATTGCAGAAATACAATGGACAATTTTTTTTATATCCAATTCAATTTCCAACCCACATTTTTGGCCCAATTCTTTAGCCCAAAACACTAACCCATTCTCTTAACCTACAGCCATCTTCTCTCCCTAAAACAACCAGTCTGCCTTCATCTTCTCACCAGACAGCACGCACTTTCACTCTTTGTCTTCTCTCAACTTCTCTCACACCAGCCAGCTGCAACCCGTTCCTTCTCCCTATACCTCCTCCCACAGCTTTCCCTCTGTATTTTTCTCTACAGCACGTCCAGTCTCTGTCTTCTCCCATCTTCTGAAATCGCCAGCCACACTTCTCCCACCATCTCTCTCTCTCTCTCTCTCTCTCTCTCTCTCTCTCTCTCTCTCTCTCTCTCTCTCTCTCTCCTTGTCTTCTTCTCCAGTCCACCATTAAGCCGCACACCACTTTCACCTTCAATCTTCCTCAGCCGTAAAACACCAGCAGCCACGTAGCAGCACCGAGCAGCAAACCACCAGCCACTTCTCTTCCGTCAACCACCAGCTGCCTCCCAAACTTCATCAAAACCGTAAGCCACTTCACCCTCTCTCTCACCTATCCTCACGCCAGTAACCACCCTTCCATAGCCACCTTCAACCCCTCAGCAACTACCCTAGACCTGGAGCTACAGCAGCTTCCTCTCGCCAGCAATTTCAAGTAGCAGCACAGCCCAGCAGTCCGGTCGTCAAATCCACGCAGCAGCCTTGGTTTTGGTTATTTGTTCTAGTTTGATTTATTGAATTTTGTTTAGATTCTCAATTATTTTGATTGTTAGTCCACATACATT
This sequence comes from Ligustrum vulgare, assembly GCA_963555705.1. Taxonomy (NCBI): domain Eukaryota; kingdom Viridiplantae; phylum Streptophyta; class Magnoliopsida; order Lamiales; family Oleaceae; genus Ligustrum; species Ligustrum vulgare. Next base: position 25,702,018 of record OY743171.1, read on the forward strand.
TAGATTATTGATGCTAGTTTGATTTTAGTTAGTGAAATTTTATTTCCGAATTTGAATTTTGTTCGAGTAATGGTTAAGTGTTTACTTGATTTTTATTTCATTAATCTAATTATGTTCGGCTAAGTTTTATTTGGGGGGAGTTATTCTTAGTTTCAATGGATATGTTTTAATTCGTTATGGATGAATTCTTGTGATTGATAATAATTAATGAGTGTTTTAAAGTTTCAAATTATTTTACTTCGATTGATGTCGTTGATGTGATATGTATTGAATATGCACATAACATGCTCGACTAAATGCTGTAAAATAAATTGATTAATTTTCGTACTAATATTTCCAAATTTTATCGATCTCAAGAAATTCATGCTAAATTTATTTGCAAAGCCCAATTGATAGCGAAAGAATAACTCCACTCAAATTTCTCTTTTATTGCAATTTAATTATATTCTTTCCAAATTCGTTTTAACACAATTGAAATCATAGTTTAAGTTTCTAATTTAGCAAATATTACGATACCAATAAAATTCCTAGGAAGAATGACCCTGGATTATTGCTAGGCTATAACTTGACCCCTTTATACTTGGAGGGTAGATTTAACATCGAGTCAAGTTTTTTGCGCCGTTGCCGGGGATTATTTTGGTGTTAATTGAATTTTGCTGAATTCTTTTTATTTTATTATTATTTATTTATTCTCGTCTCTACTACTATTTTTTTGATATTGTTCTTTGTTTATGTCCGTTTGGTTCCGAGATAACACTAAGCGATTAGTAAGATCGGAATCCACTAAGCAGTTTTTACTTCTTGACAATCAGCAGGTAGTAATGGCAAATAATGCAGATCCAAATGAGGCGCCAGTCGTTCGAAGTCTTAGAGATTACATTTTTCCAACGATGGCAAGCACTCCGTCATGCATAGTGATGCCTGCAAATGCAGCGGTCTTCAACTTCAAACCGGGAATGATTGATCATCTACCACGCTTCCATGGGATGCCATCAGAGAGTCCATATCACCAAACTAGAAAAGAAGCTAAGAACAATGTTATGATTCGGGACGAATCATCTTAAAGGAAGAGGGGATGATGTGATCCGGAAAAGGCGTCAAAAATGAGAAATCAAGATACGGACAATTCAACAATATTCTACATAGGAAAATGAACAAGTTTAATGTTGGGCTCGAGTCAAGATTCAATTCACATCAAAGGATCAGAAATCAAGGCAGAAGGACTTTTACGGCCGTAACTTCCATAATTACGGCTGTAACATTATCAGCGCACAATTTGGGCAGAACAGCGTTTACGGCCGTAACTTGGGTTCTCACGGTCGTAACTAATCCATGGAATTTCACGACCGTAACATCAATCTTCACGGACGTAACTAATATTGAGACATTTTGATCCGAGAAGGACTTACGGCCGTAAGTCCGACTTTTACGACCGTAAGCGGCGCGAATCAGATTTTCAGGATTTTTAGTATTTCAGTTGATTTGTATTTCCTTTATTGGTTTTTAATTCTTTTTCCAATTTTTGGTAATTTTGGTTATTTTAACTATTTTAGCCTAATTAGAATTCTATTCAGAGTCAGTTAGCGACTAGGGTTTATTTTGCCTATTTATATGCTTTTCCATTCAATGTAAAAACAGAAGACTTTTGATGAATAAAATTATTGAGTGTTTTTACTCTCTAAAGGTAAGGATTTTCCCTTTAAACAACGAACTTATCAAGATTCAAATCTTGTGGCGTTCAAAACAATTGAACTTATCAAGGATCTGGACATTCCTTGTGGCGTTCCCCCTTTGTGGTTCTTATCTCCGCATCGTAACGGGTCTTGGGTTTAATATACCCATGGTTCTTGCGTCGTGAAGTCGGGGTTGCATTGTTATCGTCCGTTCCAACCTGAATTCGGAACTTTCCAAGCGTTATTCCGCGAGCTATGATGCGAACCCCCTATTTTGGTTATTTTAGTTATTTTAGCTATTTTAGCCTAATTAGAATTCTATTCAGAGTCAGTTAGCGACTAGGATTTATTTTGCCTATTTATATGATTTTCCATTCAATGTAAAAACAGAATATTTTTGATGAATAAAATTATTGAGTGTTTTTACTCTCTCTAAAGGTAATGATTTTCCCTTTAAACAACGAACTTATCAAGATTCAAATCTTGTGGCGTTCAAAACAATTGAACTTATCAAGGATTTGGACATTTCTTGTGGCGTTCTCCCTTTATGGTTCTTATCTCCGCATCGTAACGGGTCTCAGGTTTAATATACCCATGGTTCTTGCGTCGTGAGGTCGGGGTTGCATTGTTATCGTCCGTTCCAACCTGAATTCGAAACTTTTCAAGCGTTATTCCGCAAGCTACGACGCGGACCCCCTCCTGGGTTCGTATCAGGAGCTTTGGGTGCGAAGAACCAAAAGAAATCGGGGCTGAAAAGTTGCGGTTTTTGGGAGTTTCTCTGGCAGTAATCCTGCTGAAATGGGTCGGGGTTCGAGGTAAGGTATTTGGGTTTATTTTATTTCTTGGTTTTGTGGCTGTTTGAGTTAATTTTGGTGTGAAGCAGTGGCGGTCGATTGGTGAGGTTTCGAGTGGCCGTTGCGGTTCATGTCGTGGTGATTGATGGGTTCGATGTTATGGATTGAAATTGGTGGTTAGAAGCTCGGGTTTGGCGAGTTACAGTCGGCTATGGGTTCACCTTGTGATTCTACGTTTGGGTATGGTTGTGGCAGATCGTGTGTGAATGTGTTTTTTTTTTTTTTTTGCCAATTAGTGATTGGTGGTGTTGTGACTTTGCAGTCAGTAATGGGGTTCGAGGTTGGATGTGGCTACGGCTTTGTTGGGCAATGGTGGTGGTTGAAAACTTGTTTTGGCAGCATGGTGATCGAGTTCACCGAGTGGGCAGCCGCAGGGGAGAGGTGAGTGGGCAGGGGAGAGGTATTCAAGGTGAGGCTTGGTTTGTGATGTGGTGGTGTTCCGAGGTTGGTTTCGAGATCTGCTGTTGGCGGCTTTGGTGGTCGTTTTGGTTGGAAGGGTTGAGCAGACAGTGATTGCTGTTATGGGAGGTTCGGAAGTGGCTTGAAGATGGAGTTTTTGAGTTTGGTTTCATGTGTTTTGAGGTTGGTTGAGCAAGCAGTGGTTGCAGTTGAATGTGTGTGAAGGCGATGGGGAAGGGGAGACTCACATCAAGAAGTTGGAGTTGTTGGAACAATTTTGTGTGTCGTGAGTTGTGATGGGATGGGATGAAAGATTTAAGGGAACTGAATTGGTGATGAACGTGTGAGGGGGAAAGATTTCTGGAAATTAAAATCAGCTTTGGATGGAATGGGAATATCACATGGCGGGAAAAGTAAATTGTGGGGAAATAAGGATTGATTCCAAATTGGGGTTTAGAAATGATATAATTGACATAAATTTGAAACGGATTGGGAATAAATTTGGGATCCTTGGATGCATAAATTTTGGGATTAAATTTGAATTGGATGTTTGAACTTAAAAATAAATAATGAAAATGATTAAAACTTGGACTTAAAAATGAATGGTGAACTTGGAATACTTTAGGGTGTGTTCTTTTAGATTTAATTTGGAATGTTTTGCGTCAAATCAAGAAATTGAAATTATTTGTTGATTTATTTGTGTTTTCTAGGTAAGATGAAGGGTTAAAAATTGGAGAGAGAAAATGTGAATGGTTAAAAAGTGGTATGAAAAATTATGTAATTTAAATTTTTGTCATGATGGCAAATTAAATTGCAAAAGAACACAGCCTTAATAAAATTGGAATTTGTCTAAAGTTTTAGATACTTAAATTTTACTTGATAATGGCTAGACGAGCACTTTTTTTATTTTAATAAATGGGAGAAGTAGTAGCAACACGTTTTTAAAATTTTTAAAATATTTTATTTAAAAATAACGAAGAATTTCTGATCGCTACACATATCTAGAGTCAGGGATCTTTAAGGTCACATTTAATAGTTCGGGTCATAGGTGGTTTTGATGGTGAGATGGTGTTGTAGTGTTGCAGTGGTGCGTGGGGCTATGATTGTAGCGATCGAGAATTTTCCGTGACTTATTTAAATATTATTTAAAACGTGTCGCTACGACTTTGCCCATTTATTTTTAAACACATTTTCGTCTAGCTATTTTAAGTGAAAATCTAATTTATTTAAATTTATCGTAGTTCAATCTAAATTTCAATTTTTATAAAAGTATCTTATTTTCATTATTCATTTATTTATGTATTTTAATCCAAATTTTAATTATTTAAATCCAAAATGTTTTATCATCAATTCACATTCATTTTAAATCCCAAAATCCTTTCCCAATTTCCATCAATAACCATTTTCCTTACTTATCCATCTGACAACAAACAAGCAATACATATTATGCCTCCATCATATTACCCTCCAACGAGCCACAGACATTCAACATAATGTAGTCTTTTCCATCTTAATTCTCACATTACACTATCAACAATCCACTCCAACTTCACAATTAACCTTAATCCTCTTTCAAATTCCCTCAGCTTGCCTAAACCAAAACCTTAGAACTTGCCAAGTTACCAAAACAATTGAAAGCTAAACACAGCAAGATTTTATCAAATTAATCCCAAATCTCTCTCAATTTCGGTTCTTTACAAACTTACCAAAATTTCAATTCAAAAACCTGCCTTTAACTCCTCCCCACCCTCGTCACTTACCACAACCCAGACCTTCGACACGAGGTATTCTCCCCCTCAACTGCTGCACACCAATCCCACAATTCCAAACCATCTCCCCAGCCACCACTTCATGAAATCAGCCACCACCATCGAGCCACTGTCGAACCCCATACACATCAAAACTGAACCTCCAATCAGAAATCCGTCAACCACAACCTACTGCCCGTTTCAGATCGTGAACCACCACCACACGACCGCCCCTGCTTTGATCCCCGTCACTGCAGAAGTCACACTCTCCATCGCACGATGCTTCAGCCACTCCAATCAACTTCAAACCACCAAAACGCATCCACTGCCCAGATCATTTTTCACCACCGACAGTCACAGCGCCACCACCTCGCTGCCAAGCCGCCACTTCCATCACCGGCATCAATCCAACACCTCACCGTCCATACCCAAATTAAACATCAACAATATCACAGGCCACAATCTGCAATTTCGACCAAGTACACCATAGCCACAATTCAACCATTTCACCCTCACCTCCAAACCGGGGCTACCCATTCGAAAATTGGACCAAAAGTCAAACCCAAAACAAGAACTAAGAGAGCCCAAACGCTTACCTCAACCACCGGCACGTTCGACCGGAGTTTCGCCGGAAATCCCTCAAATGTGAGCCGCGGCCAACTCGGTTTCGTACCCCTAAATCGCCCACAACTAACTCCAAAATCTGCCCGAATCACCTCCCTTTCGCCTTTTTCCTTCCACCTCTACCACCGCCACATGCCGGCGGCACTATCGCCGGCGACCGGTGGCCAGAAGGCGACGCCTTCGTCGCCAACCTCCTCTCCCTCTCTCTGTCGTTTTTCTTGAGAGAGAAATGAGAGGATTATGTTTTTAAAATAAATGATTTTGATAATTTATCCTTTAAGCCCCATCTTTTGAAATGCATTCAATTCAGTCGTTCCGTTTTAAAAGTTGTTATTTCAGCCCTTTTTAATTTAAAATGTTTTAATTCAGCTTTAAAGATTTAGATGCTTAACAAATTAGTTCTTGCAGATTTAACCCCTTTGATTTCAGCCCCAATGTGTCTATTTCAGCCCCTTTGTTTTAGAAGTCCTTTAATTTAATGCCTACACTTTTGAAATGAGTCAATCGAGCCCTAACATTTTAAAATCCTATGAGTCAGTCCTTAAAATGTTTAAAAATGTCTTATTTCAGCCCCTACTCTTAAATTAAGATATTTCAGTCCTTTAGTTTTAAGATATTTATCTTTAGTCCCAAGTTTTAAAATATTTTAATTCCGCCCTTTAGTTTTTAAAAGTATTATTTCGATCTTTTGATTTTAAAGTGTTTTTATTCGAACATTGCGCTTTTGGAAATATACGAGTTAGCCCAAATAGTTTTTCAAAATAATTTATTTTGATCTCAACTTTTTTTCAAATCTCAACTATGTTTGATTTCTAAATTAATCTCTAAAGCTTTTATTTTCTTCTTTTAAAACTCTTTCATTTCAAAACATTTGAATTTCAAATTCAACTTTAAGATTTATTTTATATATTGGCTAGACGAGGCGCTTGGACATTTAGAAGAACAACATGAACTTTCTTGCTCAACTTTCAGACTCGTGATTTGAGGTAGACTCGCCCCCACTAATTAGTTTAAATTATAATTGCATGTCTTATGTGAAATTACGTGATTTACATGCTTTGATGCATGAGACGAGAAAAGAATATCTCTTATGAGATAAATGAGAAATGATGATGTTATGCATAACTTATTAAGTGCACGAGACGAGACTACCCACACCCTATGATTTTTAAAGAGCCTTGATTTTGAAAGTAAAGTTGCCCAAGAATATGATGATGATGTCACTGTATGATTGCATAATTACGTGTTCAATTATTCTGTAAATTAATTATTGGCGATGAGTCTACTGAGTATTTCTTTCGAAATGCTCATTCCATTTTTAACAGTTTTTGCTGATCTCGGAGAAGGCGGCGAATGAAAGGGCAGCTGTGGCAAATTTAATAAATGATGAGAATTTTTAGACAATTTTATGAATATTACTGATTGAGATTAAATTTTTATGCATTGTTCTATATTCCATTTTTTTAAGTTTCCGCTAAAGTTTTCAAATGATGAACGACACAAGTTCTATATTTAAATTTATTAAGTTTCCGCTAAAATTTTTCAAATAATGAATACGACGGTTTGAATTAAATTTATTTTCCGCATTAAAATAGATTTGAAAGGACGAAGTGGCGTCCCGGGTTCCGCACGGAATTCGGGGCGTTACAATGATGCTATGGTGTGGTGCTTAGGTGGATGTGGTGATTGTGGTGGATGCGGTAGTGTCATGGTGTGTGGTGGTTGGTGGTGGTGTAATGTTTGTGTGTGCAGTATGATGATGAATACAGACTGCGCTTTTTTTTTTATTTTTTTGTGTATTTGGTTGAGGTTGAAGTTGAGACGACGCCGATATTTAGATGGCATCGTGGTGGTTGTGGTGGTAGTGGCTAAGTGTCTATATTATGAAGATAAAAACATTTAATATCGAGGAACCTAGTTTTTGATAAATGTGAATTAAAAATATTGTCTCCTAATAATTTGTAAGTTGTGACGTAAAAATTAAATAATTGTGACCTAATAATAATTTGATAATTGTGACTTGAAATATTTATGATCTAAAAATCAACCATCTATTTTCATAAAAATCACTATTCATTTTTTAAAAAAATCTTTTATTTAAACAGTACCGAACACACTAAATGTCTTATATTCATTGTGTATGATACAAATTTCAAAGCAGCTGCATGATTTGGAATAGGTACAACACAACTTCCCGTTCCGTAGATTAAAATCAGATTTTTAGTATATTTTGATATAAATTAATGAAATGTTTGGTTTAAAAGTATTGTGTCACAGAAAATATATGGTTAAAATCAATTGTTGATTTTGACTTAAATTAAACTCTGATTTTTATCTTTGAATAATGTTTGGTGTGTATTAAAATAAGATTTTTAGTATATTTTTATAAAAGCTGATGAAATGTGTTGTTTAAAAATTGTGGGTCCCAAAAAATATGTGATTAAAATTAATTGTTGACTTTGACTTAAATTAATATCTGTTTTTAGTCTATTTTGATAGAATTGATGAAATGTGTAATTTAAAATCAGATATTTAGTATATTTTTATAGAGGTTGATGTGTATATATTTTTAATTTTTTTTTTCTTAAGATTCCCACATGATATATAAACCTAAAAGAACAAGCGAGACAGTTAGGACAAGAAAATTTTTATTGATGAATTTGTTAAACACATACTCATTGTCCAGATTGAAGAAACAGATTCAGTTGTTTTATAAGAAAAAATCGTTATCCTAGAACTCCGGCCCAAAAGCATGCTAAGGTTTCCCGCCAAATTAATGAGCAAATGAAAAAAAAAGTATAAAGGAACTGTTATGATATTTTTACAGCCGAAACATTGGTTCACTACAAAATTTCGTTCAATGTAATCTTGCACATTTTCACAATACAATCGCTCATTTGTCTACTAAGATAATGTTTTGTTGTGTATTGAAATCATATTTTTAGCATATTTTTATATAAGTTAATGAAATGTGTAGTTTAAAAATTGTGGTCACAGAAAATAAGTGGTTAAAATTAATTATTGATTTTAACTTAAATTAAAATCTAATTTTTAGTTTTTAAAATAATGTTTGGTGTGAATTAAAATCAGATTTTTAGTATATTTCTATAGAAGTTGATGAAATGAGTAGTCTAAAAGTTGTGGGTCATAGAAAACATATGCTTAAAATTAATTGTTAACTTTGACTAAAATATGATATTTATCTGTTAAAATAATGTTCGATGGGTAATAAAATCAGATTATTAGTATATTTTTATAGAAGTTGAAAAAATGTGAGATTTAAAAATTGTGGGTCCTAGAAAATATGTTGTTAAAATTAATTGTTGACCTTAATTTAAATTAAAATTTGGTTTTTATCTGTTAAAATAATGTTTAGTGTGAATTATAATCAGATTTTTAGTATATTTTGATTGAAGTTGATGAAATGTCTGGTTTAAAGGTTTTGGATCCCAAAAAAGATGTGTTTAAAATTAATGATTAACTTTGATTTAGTTTAAAATTTGATTTTTATCTGTTAAAATAATTGGTTCGAGCAATGTACAAGTAAAACAACTTTTAAGATTTTTCTCCTTCTGCATGTCAACTTCAAATTTGAACTAGATTAAAAAAAAAAATTGAAATTAATTAACTATTTTAAGCCCTTGTTTGGTTCTCTTTAAAATTTTCTTTTTTCTACAGTATTTAATTGCAATCATTCATTAAAAGTCAAGCCTACAATATTTGACTTTTCAACCAATTCTCAACTATCTATTCTCCTAAAAATCACTAAATCACTATTCAATAATGTTTGGCGTGGATTAAAATCAGATTTTTAGTATGTTAATTCTATGATATTGGCATTTCCTATTTTTCATGAATGTATAATTTAATAAAACTTGATTTAATTACTAAATACATGTATTTAGTAATTTATTAAGTTCGATTAAATTATGCAATTTATTTCTTATTTTCGAGAAATACATTTTATTATAAAAGTAATGTTCAAGAAAATATTGATATATATTTGATCATAATCTTGGAAATTTTTATCACAATCTCGAAAATATTATGGTAATATTCTTGTGATTATTCTTGACATACAAGCTTATTCAAGATATAGTAAGTATCCTCTTAATATGGTCAAAAATATTTCAATCTTATCTTTACATATGGTTAGATGATCTTGGTCAAAAATCTTGATCATAAAGAATCTTGAGTTGGCCGAAAATATGGTTGGTAAATAGTAAGATCTTTCAAGATTTATCATTATCCTATTTTATGGTAAGATCCTTTAAGATTTATCATTATATTATGGTAAGATTTATTTTGAGGATAATTCTCTTGCTTTTACTAATTATCTCTACCTTGTTTTGCAGGTTTTAGAGATCTTGTGCAATAAGGAAGCTTGGGAACCAAGAAACCTAATTTCACTATAAAGAGAGGAAAAACGAGACGTTTTTCAAGAGACGTGAAAAATACAAAAAATCGTGTGGAGCTTCACATAATTCACGTCCACTTCATTAAGAAATCTTGAAGCCTATTTTCGTGTGTGCACCAATACAAAAGGCTTCAATTGAGTTGTGATATCAACACTCCGGGAGGAGGATTCAATCACTGAGAGAAGGAAAGTATTTCAGCGTGAAGATCAAACAGGAGGTTTGGATCGTGTTCGAACGAGAGTTCGAGGTTGCCGAAAAGGTGTTGCAGATTCAAAGAAAACTACTGAAGAGTGGTGGGACGCCATCTCGTATTACATGCCACAGAAGGATCAGGGAGTGATCTATTTCTTGGATGTTTGATAAAGTCTATGCGTAGATTTATCCTGTAATTTAGACTGATCTGTATAAACTCTTTCCTTATATAGTGATTTGTTTTTGTTCGCAGGATGCGAACCGTGGGTTTTCCCTGTTAGGATTTTTCCCACGTTAAGCTCAAATTATTGTGTTATTATTCATTTATAATTCCGCACAAATTATTCTGATTGTTTACGTTTTACCATCCAGACGAATCTCACTTAGCAGGATTCATCTGGTACTGCGCTAAATAACGATTAACGATTTACTGTTAACTGGTTACTGTTCAGACTTGTCTGTGACAATCTGTTTATAAAATTTAGAAAACCTCAAATTTTCAATTGGTACTAGAGTGGGTTCACTTCTAGAAAGTGAGATCTGGTTGTCTAAATGGAAAACTCTGCATCTCTTAGGCCACCTCTGTTAACTGGTAGTAACTATGCATATTGAAAAATCCGTATGGAAATTTTTATTCAATCTATTGATGAAATTGTTGGACTTCCGTTCTTGAAGGTTACACAGCACCCACTGTCACTGCTGGAGGTGTTGTTACAACTATAGCTAGAAGTGCTTATACTGCAGATGAATTAACTAATGCAAATTGGAATTCTAAGGCACTTAACGCTATTGTTTCTTTGGTTGTGCAGGTCAATTCAGACTCATCTCCTCCTTAAGGACAGCCAAGGAAGCATGGGATGCTTTGAGATAGCAAACGAAGGAACCAATGCTGTCAAAACCTCTAAGCTGCAGATGATCACTTTAGAATTTGAACAATTATCTATGGAAGAGAAAGAAGACTTCAAAAGCTTCTATGCCAGATTAAGCGATCTCACCAACTCAGCTGAAGCGCTTGGGAAAACCTACTCAAATGAACGGATTGTACAAAAGATCCTTCGATCTTTACCAGACAGGTTCCATGCAAAAGTGACAACAATTGAAGAAAGCAAGGATCTTTCAACCATGCGAGTTGAGGAACTTGTAGGGTCATTGATGACCTATGAGTTAAATCTGGCCCGAAGAAAGAAAGACAAATCACCAGGAATTGCTTTCAAGACGAACAGTACAAACCCAGACGACTCTGGAGAGACTGACGAAGATGAAAATTTTGCACTTCTCACCAAACAATTTAAAAGGTTCCTCAAGGGCAAACAAAAAGAAAGGTCCACAAATCTTCAAGGCCAGAATCAAAAATCACAAAAACAATGGAAGAAAAATAATTTCTATCCAAAGAATAATGCCAACACGTCTGAAGGGAAGCCTAGGAGTCGAATCCAATGCAGAGAATGTGAAGGATATGGACACATTGCTGCTGATTGTCCTAATACTCAAAAGAAGGCCAAGGGAAGGAAGGTCATGAATGTTACATGGAGTGATGGAGACTCAGATGAATCTGAATCAGAATCAGACAGCAGCAATTCTGAAAATCAGGTAACTACTTTTACTGCTTTACAGCTGTCTGGTGCTGAATCTGGTAACTCTTCTTATGCAGATAAATCCAGATCAAATACTGAAAACTTGAGGAAGGAACTTCAAGACGCAGAAGAGAAGATTCAACTGTTGCAGGCCTTCGCTGAACACAGCAGGGAACGTCAACTGGACGACGTATCTGCAGTCTCAGATGATGAACAAAATGAGGTGAGCAGGTTAAGTTCAGAACTTGCTAACGCACAAGACAAAGTCAAGAAGCTAGCACGTGGATCCGTCTAGCTTGATGAAATCCTGAATAGTGACAGACTTGTCAGCCTAAAAACAGGTCTTGGATATGAAGGTAAAGGTAAAAATCATGACCATAAAATAAACTTTGTAAGAGAATCTGGAAACAGGTACATGGAACAGAATAAAAATCATACAGATGCATCTACCTCTCATCATCATCAATACAGTGCGGCTAGGACTCAAAGCTCACATCCAGCCAGGAACTATTCAAGACGACAATTTCAGCCGAATCTGTACAAGCCAGATGAGTCTGTCCATCAGAACGGCAGGAAATTTCAACCTCGACAGAATCGGCAGGATACATCTGTTTTCCAGGTATTCTGTAATTTTTGTGCTAAATCTGGTCATGATGTATTTAGGTGTCATGAGTACTTGAAGTTAATCAATTCACACAAAAGAAGACTTGTTTCTAGACAAGAGAAGAAAATTCAAACGAATGCTTATGTAGTTCAATTGTCGTTGAGTGCTTTGATTCCTAACACATGGTATTTTGATAGTGGTTGTTCTAGACACCTGACAGGTGATCTCTCTCTACTTACACATTTTGAAAAAGGCGAAACAGGTGCTGTTACATTTGGTGATGGCCAAAAGGGTATGATAGATGGATCTGGTATCATCAACATTAAGGGATTACCGACATTAACTAATGTCTTATATGTTATAGGGCTTACGGAAAATTTGATCGGTGTAGGACAATTGTGTGATGATAACTTGCTTGTCATGTTTTCAAAAGAATATTGCAAGGTTTTAAGCTGTGACAAGAAGTCTAACCCGTTAAAGAGTGTTTTATTTAAGGGAGTTAGATCTAGAGATAAATGCTATACACTTGAGAGTCTCGAAACTTGCAATTCTGTTAAAACCAAAAATGAGAAACTGTGGCACAAAAGATTAGGAAACCTAAGCTACCATGATCTCATGAAGCTGACCAGACTACAGGCTGTGAGAGGCTTACCCAGCATAAACAATATTCCAGATGAAATCTGTGGTGATTGTCAAAAGGGTAAGCAAATCAAAAGTCAACATAAATCAGGTACATCCATTAATACCTCTCATATACTTGAACTAATTCACATGGATTTGATGGGTCCTATCCAAAAGGAAAGTATTGGTGGCAAGAGGTATATTTATGTATGTGTTGATGATTTCTCCAGATACACCTGGGTCATGTTTATTCGAGATAAATCTGATACCTTTGACAATTTTGTTAATCTTTTTCAGAAATTGAACAATGAAATGGCAGATGAATAGGTAAGAGTCAAAAGGATCAGAAGTGATCATGGAAGAGAATTTGAAAACTCCGAGTTTGCTGATTTTTGTACCCAATATGGGATCAAGCAGGAGTACTTCTCCCCAAAGACTCCTCAACAGAATGGAGTGGTGGAAAGGAAAAATAGAACTCTACAAGAGATGGCTCGTGTCATGCTAAATAGCAACAAATTGCCCACGAAATTTTCGGCAGAAGCTATAAACACTGCTTGTTATATTGTCAATAGAGTCATGCTTAGATCTGGAACAAGCCAAACTCCATATGAGATTTGGAAGGGTAGAAAACCTAGGGTTGATTACTTTCATGCCTTTGGTAATAAATGCTACATTTTGAAAGATAGAGAACACCTAGGAAAATTTGACTCAAAATCGGATGATGGAATATTTTTGGGTTATGCTGAAAATAGTAGGGCCTATAGAGTTTACAATCTAAGAACCCAAACTATTCTTGAGTCTATTAATGTGAAAGTGGATGACACTAATTGTTTAAATTCTGATTTGCAGGAAGGAGATGGTGATCAACTGGAAATTCCACCAAAAGAAGGAGCTGGAACTGAAAAATCAGAAGAAGAACAGAATCAAGCTGAAAGTCTCAATGATACTGAAGAATCCGATCAGGATGAGTCTGGGCACCCAGTAATATCTGATGACCCAAATACACTTGATATTGCTGAATCAGAAGCATCGAGACTACCACCTGCTAGGATCCAAAAGGCACATCCACTTGACAACATTCTCACTGATATGTCTAAGAAAAATGTAACCAGAAGAAAATTTGCTGAAATGAGTAACATCTGTCATATGTCTCAAATTGAGCCAAAAAATGTCAAGGAAGCTTTGACAGATGAACACTGGGTACAAGCTATGCAGGAGGAGCTTAACCAATTTGAAAGAAACAATGTCTGGGAGCTGGTTCCACGTCCTAAAGAAGGTAATGTAATTGGAACCAAATGGATCTTCAAGAATAAGTCAAATGAACAAGGAAATGTGGTAAGAAATAAAGTCAAACTTGTTGCTCAAGGCTATACCCAAATTGAAGGGATAGACTTTGACGAGACATTTGCTCCGGTAGCCAGACTGGAATCCATCAGGCTGTTGCTAGCTGTGTCCTGCTACATCAACTTCAGACTATTTCAGATGGATGTCAAAAGTGCCTTTCTGAATGGTGTGCTTAATGAGGAAGCATATGTGGAGCAGCCTCAAGGCTTCACAGATCCATCTCACCCGGATTATGTCTTTAGACTCAAAAAGACGTTATATGGGTTGAAACAAGCCCCCAGAGCTTGGTATGAAAGGCTCACATCATTCTTGCTGAGCAACGGATACAAAAGGGGAGGAACTGATAAAACTCTTTTCATTAAGCATCTAAATCCTGGACTAACTGTAGCTCAAATATATGTTGATGACATAGTATTTGGGTCTACATCTAAGTCCAAAATTAATGAATTTATAAATACAATGAAAAGAGAATTTGAAATGAGTATGGTTGGTGAGCTAACATTTTTCCTTGGTTTGCAGGTACAACAGGATGAATCTGGCATATTCATATCTCAAGCAAAGTACGCTAAAAATCTGGTGAAGAAATTTGGACTTGAAGATGCAAAGGCAATGAGAAATCCCATGGCGACTACTCTAAAACTTTCAAAGGATGACAGTGGTAAGGATGTAGATCCATCCCTTTACAGAAGCATGATTGGAAGTCTTCTGTACCTTACTGCCAGTAGGCCAGATATATCCTTCAGTGTTGGAGTTTGTGCAAGATATCAAGCTAAACCTAAGGAATCTCATGTTGCTGCTGTAAAACGAATCATCAGATATGTAAGTGGTACGTTGAGTTATGGAATTTGGTTTACACGAGATACCACTGCCAATCTTGCAGGTTTTTCAGGCGCAGACTGGGCTGGGAACATAGATGATCGAAAGAGTACATCTGGAGGATGTTTCTACATTGGGAACAATTTGGTGGCATGGCTAAGTAGAAAGCAAAATTCAGTTTCACTATCCACAGCCGAAGCTGAATATATAGCAGCTGGGAGTTGCTGTACACAACTCCTGTGGATGAAACAAATGTTGAAGGACTATGGAATCTCTATAGAACAAGCCACTATGTATTGTGACAACACCAGTGCCATCAATATCTCAAAGAATCCAGTCCAACACTCCAGAACAAAACATATTGACATCAGACACCACTTCATCAGAGAATTGGTGGAACAAAAGATTATCAATCTGGAGCATATACAGATTGATCTACAGCTGGCAGATTGTTTTACTAAGGCCCTCGATACTGTCAAATTTGAAAGCCTTAGGAAACAAATTGGAGTATCACCTCCTTCTGAATAGGAACATGCATATCTCATAAAAAAAAATTGTTTTTTTATTGCATGTATTTAAGTTATCCTATTCTTATACCATGTAGATCATGTTTTTGCTTCCAGATATATCTGAGTGCTTGTGGCTGATAACGAGACAGATACGTCTGGATGATAGCAGTCAACATGTCTCCAGATGAATCTAACTAGCACTCAAATCTGGACAATCCTAAGGATAAGTCACTGCTGTCTATGTCATATGGTTGTTACTGGATGAGATTTCATATTCTATGTGTAGACCTATGATCTAAATCTTGCTTATAGCATTGCACACATTTTTCTTATTATCCAAGGGCAGGGCTAGTGGAAAAGAAGGCTGCCTATCCAAGCCAAGTTCATAGCCTTTAGCCTCAAAATACGATGAATTGATATAAATGTGGTAATATTGTAGAAGTAAGGGGAAAACCTAGTAAGATAACTTCTGGGGATTGTGTGAATCTACCAATCCAAGCCAAGTTTATACCCTTCTTCTAACCTAAAGGGGAACATATTGTAAGATAACTTCTGGGGATTGTGTGAAGCTGTTTCCACCTCCAAAAGACATTGCCACAATCTAGAAAAAGTCGGCAAGCCGGATTTGAGAAAATGCACTTCTTATAGATTTTGATCGGTCTTATTGTGCATTACGGTGACAAATCGATAAGTCAGGGCAATCATATGATTTGTGGCAGTATGTGGATGACTAAGGATTGCTCGGATCACACACGCACATTAATCAACATAATCATACTCGTGGTGGACTGTCTACTGCCAGATATATCTGACTCAACAGATGCCAACAGGTGCGCAGACGTGTCTCAGGTATTCAGATGCATTTAGATTTTTCTTATTCACTAATTTTTAGATTTTATTCTGAAAATCTTTATTTTTAAGGCAGTATATCGTGGGCTAATAAGTGCAAATCTTGTAGAACAAGTCAGTTGATTGTAGAGCCCAATTTTTGGTAATTTGTTTGTTTCCTAATTCTTAACACATTTTGTTTCTATACTTATCTATTTTTTAAGGAAAGAAGTTGACAAGAATCAGGATTCTCCAGTTACCATAATGAACTCTAATTCCTTTCATATTATACTCCCTCTTAAACCCCAAAAACCCTCATACTTCTTCTTATAAAACTCGTGTACCAAAGTCAGAAAACCCCAAATCCTCTCACCGAAAACCCTATCTTCCGTCTTCCTCTCTCTCTCTCTCTCTCTCAAAAAATAATACGGACATGGTAAGGAGCAAACAAGTCGAAAGAAGGAGAATCACGAGAGGAGGCGGCGAAGCATCATCTGCACTGAACCCATCTGAGGAGGGAACTCCGAGCCGCGCCATTGTTCCTGCACCGCCTTCCGGCACCAGCCCAACGCCGACCTCACTCTCCACCGCCAGTACTACTCCTACACCTGCTCTTCTCATGGCTCAAATAAGCAGAAGCACGCCTATTATTCCATAAACCATGGGCGTCAATCTGGCCCCCAGTTCAGGAGATCTTGGATTCAGACATATCTCTCCATTGGACATTCGGAGTGAACTGCAGGGAGCCCGAAAACTTGCTGCCATGAAAAGTGCAAGAGATGCGAAAATTGTGGATGAAGAAGGGGGAGATGAATCAGGTGAGACTGAATCTGGTGATGAAAAAGAGAAACCAGAGGAGCAGGAAGAATCTGGGGAAGATGAAAAATCTGAAGGAGTAAAGGAAGGAGAAGAATCTGAGGATGAGGCACCACCAGAAGAGCCAGAGGAATCTGAGGATGCAGACGAGTCTGAGCAGCTGGAAGTAGAGTCTGAGAAAGAAGCTGTTATTTCAGAAAGGAAAGGAAAACAAAAGGTAGCAACCGCTGTGAGTTCGAAAAAGAAAAAGGGGGACACTGTTGCGGGTCCAGTGAGGTCCAGGTTTGATATTTCTTCATTCGTCTGCACACCTATGCAGACAAAAAGAGGTATGTTTACCCCATTCAGTTTCAAAATTTGGTCATCTGAAGCATACAATGATTTCCAAAAACATATTTCGAGTAAAAGATTGCATTATGAGTCTAGGGTGACTGTAGGCGAATTTGATGACTTTGAGATTGATGATATAGTGTCACATTTTGGGTTGAAAAAGTTGACCGAGTGTAAGGGAGACATCAATGAGACTCTGGTCAAGGAATTTTATGCCAATATCCCCATTGACTATAACTCCATAAAATGTCTTTTTACCACTTCACTTTTTGTTAGAGGACAATTGATTAAAATTTCAGCAAAAGAACTTAGGAAGTGGTTAGGCCTGAATGATGATGTGGCTGATGAGGATGAGTCTATGGAAGCCACTAATGATGAAATTGCTATGGAGTTGTCGGGGGGTAAGATCACGTGGCCAGTAAAGGGGTTAAAACAATTGCCTAGGTCAGAAATGTCAAAGAAGTACCAAATTCTTCACAAAATTGTTAAGGCAAATTTTGACCAACTAATTCATGATTCGAGTTTTAAGCGAGAATCTGCTAGAACCCTTTTTCTACTGGGGACCACACGCAACATTGATCTTGCTACACGAATATGGAATTCCATCATTGGTAGAGTGTCGGGAAGTGGTCCTAGGAAAGGTAACACTTATCTGTTGGTTTATCCATGGGTTATTTCACAATTTTTGAATGATCAGGGTATCCAAACATTGGAGGATGATGTGGTGGTCACCCCCAAGGTGTTAAACAGGGCGAGATGCAGAAAAACCTTGGAGGCGCAGACGGGTCAAAAGAAGCAGGTTCTGGATGAAACTACTGGGAGTCAGTTATCAGCTGATACAGATGCCAGGCTCGGTCAGCTGGAAACAGAAAATGCTGGGATGAAAGCTGATTTATCTGTCCTTGGTGTACGGGTTAAGCGTCTGGAGGACACACTTGATCAGTTGCTTGGAGGGTCTTCAAAAGATGTGACTCCATTCGAAGCCAAGGAAAAGAGAAAGGTTGCAGCCAAAAAGCTCCCTGCCTCGAAGAAGCAAAAGAAGCCCTGAGCCTGATCTCCACCCTGCCAGTTCCATCTGATCATTTTCAATACTTTTGAAACAGTTTTCTTAAACACATACTCATTGTCCAGATTGAAGAAACAGATTCAGTTGTTTTATAAGAAAAAATCGTTATCCTAGAACTCCCGCCCAAAAGCATGCTAAGGTTTCCCGCCAAATTAATGAGCAAATGAAAAAAAAAGTATAAAGGAACTGTCATGATATTTTTACAGCCGAAACATTGGTTCACTACAAAATTTCATTCATTGTCATCTTGCACATTTTCACAATACAGTCGCTCATTTGTCTGCTAAGATAATGTTTTGTTGTGTATTGAAATCATATTTTTAGCTTATTTTTATATAAGTTAATGAAATGTGTAGTTTAAAAATTGTGATCACAGAAAATAAGTGGTTAAAATTCACTACAAGAAAATTTGGTTTATCCTACAAAATTCCCACATACAAAATGAAATTTGTATGCAAAATCTAGCTTTTCCTGCAAAACGAGTTTTTGTATGAATAAGAATTTGGCTCCAAAATTATTTACACTTAAACTACAAAATTTCCACATACAAATTAAATTTGTATGCAGAGTCTATTTTTTTCCTACAAAACGAGTTTTTGTAGGGATAAGAATTTAACTCCAACAATATTTATACTTAAAATACAAATTTTTTGCCTACAAAATTAACTTGTAGACGGGGATTATTATTTTTTTTCTGCAAAAATTGATTTTCACTAGGATATATTTCTTGCAAATCTCGATGAAAACCCTACTGCCTTTGTCAATTGCACCCTTTGCCGCTTGCCACGCCCCCTCCACTGCTTACCAACACTAAAATCGTTCTATTGGGATTCTCGAAAACCCTACCTCCGTTGTCCATTGATCCCACTGTCGTGTCTGCCGATTTCCACCGCCACCATCGCTTTTGGCTTCTCAACCCTTGAAAAGAATTTAACCCTTTCCAATTAGGAAAGTCCTCGTGAGCACAAACGTGCTAATAATCACTGTTCGACAATTTCTTTCATACCTTGTGAATCTTGCATTTACAGAGGTAAGATTTTTCCTAATATGTATCATCCTTTGATAGTTTGTTAGTTTGTCATTTACTCACGTTTTCTATGTCTTGCGATGATGTATTTCTCATCGGGTCAAATGAGATAAATATGTTTCTAAAAACTAGCTTTTACGGGTAGTGGTTCTGGAAGAGCACTAATTTTACAGGAATGCATATTAGATGTGTAGTGTAGTCAGCTAGCAGAGAGAGAGAGAGAGAGAGAGAGAGAGAGAGAGAGAGAGAGAGAGAGAGAGAGAGAGAGAGAGAGAGAGAGAGAGAGAAGAAGAAGAAGAAGAAGAAGAAGAAGAGGGTTTCACCTTCTCTTAGTCTTCGTAATGGGGTTTCTAAATGGACCATTGACAACTAACCTTTCACCATCAAAAATTTAATTTAATAGATGCAGTTTTCTTACATACTTGCCTAAAATAATCAAACACAAACACTAGATAGTTTTTAATTTTTGGTTGACAAGCCAGTAATTTTTGAGATAGTGTGAGCATTCTTCAGTTTAGGTTAATTTAACTAAATGCAACCATAAGTGACAGACTATATATCAATGAACATTAGAATTGAATTTCAATTTGAAGTTTGTTCATCCTGTGATTCCTTCTTTCTAGCCTCTATTCGGACAACTCTGAGATGATTTGAGGCATCAAAATCAATTGATATCACACACAAAAGATATATTTGCATCTATTGATCCTATCCGTGTTTATTAATTAATGAAAGGAATTGAATGAACTGCTAGGGGTAACCTTTGAACTCCCAAGCTTTCATATATATATAAATCTTTGCTGATTAAATGATATTTTTGGTCGTGCTCTGTGTTTGGATTTGTGAAGGAGAGATTGAAGCTCTAAGCATTACAGAAGCTTTTGGAGAATTCAGGTGATAATTAGACTATTTTCCCTATTAATTAATCAGAAAACATTTAAAATTTGTAACATCAAACAATATTTCACTACTAACTGTATACCCTCAATCAACCATCTAACTCAGATCTGGAAAATCATAACTGGCTCGCACTCTCCGCATCTCCACACAGGTAAGTAATAAAGTAATAACGAGTGAAATTTCTTTCTGGCTCATCTATCTACTCATCTGTTTGAATGTTGACTTGATTTTGCATGACTTTTGTTCCCGTTAATTGATATATCTTTCCTTAGTTAAATGCTTGGTTAATTTTCACTTATTATGCTAATTTGATTCAATTTTTTTTATTTTGTTGGAATGTATAGGAATTATAGCTACTTATTGTTATCTATTATTTTTCAAGATTCTCGTGGCTTGAATGAGAATGATGCACACAATATTTCACCACCCATGAAAGTGGTGCTAATGATTGAGAAGAAGAGGAAAAATATAATCATCTTGAGGTTTTTTTAATTGAAATTCTTTAGATCATGTTGAAGAATATAATTGTTTTAGATCTTATGTTGAGGTTTGGTATATCGTGATACTTGAACAATTAAGTCTTTTGTTTTGTTAATGATATGTTTCGTTCCCATTTTCAGGGAAGAATCTGCTCTAAAAGAGTTGGATCCTTGTGTGTCGGAAGTTTTTTCTATTTTACACCTAAGTTGTTTTCCAATTGTATCTATGTAGAAGTAATATGATCAACTCTGCTTTTCTAAATCTCTCTTGACTTCCTCTTTCACATGCAGGCATTTCTCTAAAGACTCAGGAACTCTATGCTTGTCTTTGCTACAGGCTATTTGGATCTTTTTGCCGACTTAACTTCGATGAGGAGGACTACATTGGGGACGATGAGTAACATACCCAATTTGTGATGATGAGGATTTTTTTTTTAGATATAGAGAGTTAGAGAGAATGTTTGATATGTTGAATAATTTTTATATTTATTTTGGTATATTATGGTTCAAATATTGATTGACATTGATTAAAGGTTTAATTTATTGTCTTTTTTTGCATCTTTATTTTATTTTCAATAAGGTTAATAAAAATTATATAATAAAAATAAAAATAAAAAATTTAAAACATTCAATTTCTACCGACAAATTATATTATTATTGGGATAAATAATATACTTTGCCTCACAAATTTTTTTCGTAGGGAAATGTAGAACAAATCTATAATTTTTTTCGACACAAAATATTTTGTAGGGAAATGTAAGATTCAATTTTTATCTTTTACACACAAAATTTATGTCGTAGGTCAAATAACTTTAGCAGACGAATAATTTTGTCGGGAAATAACTTAATCGACAAATTTCATTTGTCTCAAAAGAGTTTGTAGGAAGAGATCTTCGCCCAAAAAAATTCAAAATTTGTCTTCTAATACCTTTCCCCACGATGTTTGTGCTACAAATCGGGCTACAAAATTTTTTTGTCTCAAAAAGTTTTTCCTCACAAATAAAAGCCTTTTCCTACAAAATCAATTTGTATGCGGAATGTAAAATTCTTGTAGTGATTAATTATTGATTTTAACTTAAATTAAAATCTAATTTTTAGTTGTTAAAATAATGTTTGGTGTGAATTAAAATCAGATTTTTAGTATATTTCTATAGAAGTTGATGAAATGAGTAGTCTAAAAGTTGTGGGTCATAGAAAACATATGCTTAAAATTAATTGTTAATTTTGACTAAAATATGATATTTATCTGTTAAAATAATGTTCGATGGGTAATAAAATCAGATTATTAGTATATTTTTATAGAAGTTGAAAAAATGTGAGATTTAAAAATTGTGGGTCCTAGAAAATATGTTGTTAAAATTAATTGTTGACCTTAATTTAAATTAAAATTTGGTTTTTATATGTTAAAATAATGTTTAGTGTGAATTATAATCAGATTTTTAGTATATTTTGATTGAAGTTGATGAAATGTCTGGTTTAAAGGTTTTGGATCCCAAAAAAGATGTGTTTAAAATTAATGTTTGACTTTGATTTTTATCTGTTAAAATAATTGGTTCGAGCAATGTACAAGTAAAACAACTTTTAAGATTTTTCTCCTTCTGCATGTCAACTTCAAATTTGAACTAGATTAAAAAAAATTGAAATTAATTAACTATTTTAAGCCCTTGTTTGGTTCTCTTTAAAAAAAAAATTCTACAGTATTTAATTGCAATCATTCATTAAAAGTCAAGCCTACAATATTTGACTTTTCAACCAATTCTCAACTATCTATTCTCCTAAAAATCATTAAATCACTATTCAATAATGTTTGGCGTGGATTAAAATCAGATTTTTAGTATATTTTGATATAAATTGATGAAATATTTGGTTTAAAAGTATTGTGTATCAGAAAATATGTAGTTAAAATTAATTATTTATTTTGACTTAAATTAAACTTTGTTTTTTGTTTGTTAAATAATGTTTGGTGTGTATTAAAATAAGCTTTTTAGTATATTTTTATAGAAGATGATGAAATGTGTGGTTAAAAAATTATGGGTCCTAAACAAATGTGATTAAAATTAATTGTTGACTTTGACTTAAATTAATATATGAGTTTTAGTCTATTTTAATCGAAGTTGATGAAATGTGTGAATTAAAATTAGATTTTTAATATATTTTTATAGAAGCTGATGTTGCTGATTTTTTTTTTATTCAAATTCCCACATGAGAAATGAACCTAAAAGAACGAGCAAGACAGTTAAGGACAAGGAAATTTTTATTGATGAATTTGTTAAACACAAACTCACTGCCCAGATTTGAGGAAATAGATTTAGTTGTTTTACAAGAAAAAATCGTTAACCTATCCAGTAGTAAGTTCCACTTTAAAAAAACTTTTTTTGTTATCTTAATTTACCACATGAAAATCAGATATGTACAGCGTACACTGTAGTCAACGTAGAAACGGCAGTATAAGGATTTCTCTACTTCGCTCAGGAATCAGGATCCTTTTGAGCAACGTGAAAAACGTTATGATTCACGTTTTTTTTTTTTTTTTTTTTTTTTTTTTCTCTCTTAGTTATTTGGTTGCTAAATGAGGCTATTATCATAACTAGATTTTGGAATACATGCTTTACTTATGTTGATGAATTTATTTGTATTAAATGTTTTAGAAAGTATTATGATACATGTGCCATTAATGATATTAGCAATCATTATATGCTATAAATGACATCGATATGTTACTTTTTAAAACAATTAGTTTCACACACGTGCGTTGCACGGATATATTCAATTGATAAAGTATTACAAATTTTGGAAAATCTCCTTATACACAATATTAGTCGTCACATTTGTTGAATTCCCATTGTCATCGCATAACAATATCTTCAGACCAGTACAATTAGCAACTCTCGACATTGCTATACACAACTAACCATGATTGAAAATCGATTTTTTAGAAATAGTCTTACATGCGAAAAATGATTGACCTTGACTTTTATTGATGGTCATAGTATGAGACACAATCAATAGAAACTGTCTTCTCTAGAACTTAAAATGTAATCTCGCATCTGATGGAGTCAATGAATCATTCGGAGCGATACTTTGTTCCCTGCATTACTTTCGAAAAAGAGAACGAGAAAAAGTTCAAAAAATGAATTGATGCATTCATGTTGTTTGTTCATAATTTCTATAATTACTGAAAATGGAATGCGTGAATACTAATTAATCTTGATTAATCCTAGGAAATAGCGTGAGGTGTTTATAATTACAGTTGTTAATTATTTAATAATTCCTGACAACGTGCAAGAGAAGTTGTTACCACAACTATCGAAATCTCAAATGTTGTAATTCAACTACTACATTGTTACCATTTGTTGTACAGATCGATATAAAAATTTATTTTTTTAACCTCAACATGAATGCATATACAATTAACTGTGCTTTTGGGAGGTAAAAAATAACTTTTAGAATGCCCAAATGTTCAAAAGAAAATATTTTTCAACTTTGTGAGAAAAAGTTTTCTTAGAAAAATGGTGAAAATATTTTCTTGAGAAATAGGCTTGTTTGTGCTTAATGAGATTGTACCTAGAAAATATTTTCTAAGCTAAATATAACAACCAAACACAAAAAGGTGAAAAATAAATATGTGACATTTTCCTTTAAAATGTTAATAATCAAACATAGCCCTTAGGCGTTTGGGTGTGGTTTAAAAAGTTATATTTTACCAAAGAAACAACTTTAATTTTTTTTTTTTGAAGAAGCTCATTTCCAATAGCTTCTATATAAAATAATTTTCACAAAATACTGAAATATTATATTTTATTAATTAATAAAAAATGAAATCTATTGGAAATATTTATTATTTTCATAAACCATAACATCCAACTTCTTTTATATGTCCCAACGAACAACTTGTGTTCTTTCTCTGACATCAAATCAAATAAGTTTTATTTATTGATTCACAACTTGTTCAATTTTTTCCTTAATTATTGATGAAAATTATTCGAATAATTACATGTACCAAAAACTATATCCAATTAATTATTCACACGATTATGTGTACACGTGATTCTTATTTTAACTGCAAAATTATATATCAAAATCTCCAATTTTTTTATACGAAGAAAAAATCATTCCAAGTTATGTGACTGCATAAGAGATAGAAGAAAGTTTCATATGTTGCAATGACATGGACAAATTAAAATTTTCTAAAAAAATAAAAAATTATAGTGTATTTATTTATATTTCGTACATTCTTATGTTATTTATTGTTAAGCGGCATTGACATGGACATTTTTCATACTCTTGGACGTTATTATATTTCAATAGTAGTACATATTGACTTATTATTTTGATTTCAAATGACTTGTTTGGATTCTAGTGTCAAAACATAAGGAAGAAATATATAATGTCAAATCTGACTCAAGAAACTTAAGGAGAGATTAATGGAAATCCTAAAAAGGTTTAAACAGATTGAAATGATTTTATAGGTTATTATATAATATTATTTATGATGGAAAAAATATGTGAGTTATAAGAAATAATAAATATTTAGTTAAATATGAGATACTGTTAAATATTTATCTTATATAAAAGCAATTTTATAGTTATGATGCTGAGCAATCAGTTTAACATTAAAGGAAATTTCTAAATTGACAACCAAATTGTTAAATGCGTTATATAAAAAGCAATTTCAAAAAACTATACTAATAAAAGATCTAGTGAAATATGAAAACTGTAAAATTTAGGGTATGGTGAATAAACACACTTCACACTTTTACTAAAAATTGCTTGCCGAAAAGCAAGAATAGATTTGAAAACCAAGCTTTATCAACTCCTTTTAAGTGAGAGTGAAAATCTTTTCATAATTTAAAAGCTTTATGGTACCTTCACAATTTAAGCATTGATGTCCAATGAGCATGGAAGTGGGTTTAGCAAGCATTATGCCCTAGGTTCAATGTTTGACCAAACACTTACTAATATATTTGATGCATTTAATATATAACAGATTTGTTATTTAATTGATTTATTATAATATTATTATTCTTGCAAATTAAATCAACAGAGTCCGTAGATTCAAATCTCGATAACTTGTTAATCACAAGGAATTTTGATTGTGAGATATAAGTTACAATTGAATCTTAAACATCCTTGATCATAAAGTAATATCGAGATACGAATATCTTTATTACGAATAAATTAACACGTGTGTCATCACCTACTTTAGAAGTGAGTAGCTGATCTCACAAGTTAAGATGTAGAGACATCTAAATGAACACGTGGATGTTTTGTTAAGAGAACAAAACATTGAAGAACAGCAACAGAGATTCCACATGGATAACTATCTTAGTGTCACTGGTTAATCTCTAATGTTCGTTAGTGGAATTGATCCTTTGACTTGATATCATCATAGTACCTTATTTGAGGGCAGTCATACTTTGGTGATGTCGGATGTTGCTCTGAAAGGAGTTGCTAATATGAAGTCGTTTGGGTATGTCAAGAATCACATGAAGGTTGTGAATGATTAATATAGGATTCGTCAATCTTAGATAGTAAGAGATTATGATATGCGTTTTATTTGATTAAGCCGATATTGAAATCCTTGGCGAAGGTGAATTCATAAAGTCGAAAATAGTTTCGACATTTATTGACTTAAGAGCGAAATAAAAGATATGATCAATAAAAGAGATTGACACATTTCCTTATCTCGTAATTGATTGGATCATATTGACGAAGGATTAAGGTTTCATGATAAGCGAACTAATTTGATTTTGTCACACCACATGACATTTTCCATCACATGTATTTCTCTGACACATTGTTAAATGTTAATCTGGGAAAACTAATGTGAATTAATTAATGTAGGAGAATTAATGATTAATTGAAAAGAGAGTCTTAATTAATCTTATTTTGATCAGATCAAAATAATAATTCACGTAGTTCGACATCGTGGTTGAGAACCTAAAGGGTCACACACAAGGGGAGAACTAGAAGAATGTAATTAGAATTAATTAATTAACAAGTATTCGACATTTGTAGAATTAATTAATTATATTGTTTATTAATAAGCTCGAGTAAATTAATTGGATTGATTAACTAATATCCCATGTGTAATTAATTGGATTAATTAAACCACATGGATCGGGTTATGTTTAAGTTATGGGTCAAGCCCACTCTAGCTTATATATTAATAAACAACTAAGGTTTTGTAAAAGTTAACCATAATTCATTATTCTCTTGCTAGTACAAGAAGAAATAAACCCTAACCTCTCATTCTCGTTCTCTCGTGTGGATCATCTTTGGAGGCTAGACAATTTGACAGATGTGGTGTGAAAGTAGATTGAAGAAATCAAGATTCTCACATCCGTCTGTAAAATAATCAAGAGGTATTATTTTATCACGATTTCTATTTAAACACAAAGCAGATCCTCATTTGGGAATTCAAAATATTTTATATTTCACTGTGCATGATTAAGTAAATTTCCAACAGTGGTATCAGAGCCTACTTTGTGTTTGTTAGAAGTTGTTCTATGAATCTTGTAGCAATTAATTGTTAATTGTTCGTGTTTCTTGTTTCTAGCATATTGTAAAATTGATTTTCCCGTTTTTAAAATCGGTTTTTAAAAGAAAATTAATTTTTTTGGGTTGATGAATTGGATCTAGGAGGGAAGTCGCCAGCGATTTTTGCTGTTGCAGAAGTTATCGCCGGCAAGGGATGGTGGTGGCAGGCTGCAGCAATCGCCAGTGGCAACGCAGGTAAAGAGGAGCAGCGCGCGACGATCGCGTGCTGCTGTGCACCACACTGGGCGCGATGGTCCAGCATTACGCTGCAGGTGCGAGCACCGCTGCAACGCGCAGTGGTGCTCTACACTAGTGTTGTAGCAGCGCTGCTACCACTACATATTAGCAGCGGAAAGCGTCGTTGCATCGCTGGTAGCACGAGGCGACATGTTCGTCGCTTTGTGAAAGCGGTGACGCGTCACCATGCCCTAACGGGGCGGTGCCGGAGTGCACCGCCTCCATTTTAGGGTTGTCTGTTTCCGATTGAGGTGAGAGGGAGACTGGGGCCTCGAGTGCAATTTCGAAAATTGCAGGCCCCAACTACAATATAAATCAGGGGCTCAAAGTACAATTTAAAAGAAGGACTTAGTTTTCAATATGATTGAAGCTAAGGGTCTGCATTGTAATTACAGATTGGGTCATATTGCAACTTCTTTAAAAATGGTTTTAAAGTTTATTTTAAAATTGTTTTCTAAAATTGATTGTAGTGGTTTGACCAAAATTTCAATTTTGACCAAATTTTTAATATTGACCCAATTAAAATTTATTATTTAAATTCATATTTTAAATTGTCGTTAAAATATGATTTTAAGCAATTTAGTAACTTTGACCTAAATTGAATTTTATATTATTTAGGAGTCTTATCCTAAATCTAAATATTAATTAAATTCACCGGTTGGACTCTAATTTAATGTTTAATTAAAATTTGATTTTGATTAAATTAATTTGATAATTGATTAATTAATTATTAAATTAAAATTCAATTGTCGTGAAAACATTGATATTGGAGTTGAACTCCAATATGCATTTAATTAAATTTTGATTTTAATTAAATTTTGATAGTTGATTAATTTGATTAATTAATTATTGAATTGAATTCTATTTTATTTTGGAGGTTTATCCTAAATCTAAGTAGTAATTCTATTTTCCCATAAACCTTTTGATATTGTTGTAAAACTACAAATTTCTAGAAGAGAAGAAAGAGAGGTAGAGAGAATTGAGAGGAGAATTCTTCTCATTAGCTCTAAAAATGAATTGTTTAGGCCCCTATTTATAGCTGTGGATAATGACACAATCGTAATAACGTAAAGTTTACAGGGGTACAATGGTAATTGATCATTCACATAATATATTATTTATAACACTCGCCCTTGAATGACCCATTCTGCAATTGTCTGCCTCGTTAAAACTTTGTTAAGAAAACCCAGTGGGATAAAACTTGAGCGAAGGAAAAAGATGACAGTAGCTCCCCCTGATGTGGCCATCATGAATCATTGAGTCTAATGTTCGAAATGACATCCAATGATAAGTAGAACAAATCATATACTGAAGCTTGATGTTTTGAAGTGTTGTCTCATTAAAACCTTTTTAGAAAAATCGAGTGTGATAAAATCTGAACCAAGGAAAAAGAGTACAGCTACTACCTCATTAAAACCTTGTCAGGAAAACCTAGTAGGACAAAACATGGACGAAGGAAAAAGAGTACAGCATGATTCTCCCCCTGAAGTGTGCAATCAAGCATTCATGAACTTCTTGAATATTGATATCATTTTTTTTCTGGAATATCTATATATACGAATCTCCTTGTGTAGATATCATAACATTCTTCATAGGATGTCTTTGATTTTCTTCATTTGTTGATATCATTCCAATACACAAATGTATTTCCGAATTATAGCTCGTAGAAAGCTATGATAATGCCTCAAAAACCTTACTAGGAAAACCTTGTTGGACAAAACCTTAGCGAAGAAAAAAAGAGTACATTATTCTCATTAATTCTCATTAATACGCCTCAACTGCTGCCTCATTAAAAACCTTGATAGGAACACTCTATGGGACAAAGCTAAGGAAAAAAGAGTGCAACGCATATTTATTCATTTCATGGAATATCACAAGTATATTGATACAATCACGAATCTTTTCATCAAACATATCATTTATGATGAGCTTTATATAAATTGTTCATAGCTCATTCATGATATCATAACATGCTATATCAAGCGATGTTTTACTAATTTACCGATTGCATCTTTCACTTCTGGGGAATAATCAAATATAGAATTCACTTCTGGTGAATAATTAAATATATTCATTTCCATATTCACTTCTGGTGAATAATAAAATATTCATTTTCAAATTTACTTCTAGTGAATAATCAATTTCCCAGATGTCAAAAATAGTACACTCCAATTTCATATTATATCATGGAGTCATTTGTATAATTTTATAGTGATACTACTCTAGGTATATTGAATCTTTCAGTGATTATACATGTATGTTCTTGCATCTCACAAACTAAAATTTTTGATTTGTATAAGTATAATCAATCATATCAATTTCGACATATAATCTATTTTACTTGAAATCCCAACGTACCGGAATCAACTGGTACATCAAAGAATACTCCCAAAGTACCGAGATGAGAATCATATATTTTGATCTCACTCATTGGTATATCAAAGAGCTCAAATAATTTTCTTCTGCACAAATAATTGCTGGCTTTACACATTTAAGTGTTTTGGACTTCAGGTCCTTTAACAATAATCCTTACATTGGGATTTTATATTTGGCCAAAATATTATATTTTCATCAACCTCATTTTCACAAGAGAGTTGTGTATGTATTCGATTTATTTATCAATTCCGTTTCATCTCAATGTAACATATAGAGATTTCTTTATATTTTCTATCATCAAGTACATAAATCTCTTATCATTTAACTATGTCTCTTTTACTCACCATGAGTATTTAGCCTCAAAGGGATCATCTTAATTATTCAAGAGATGTTTATTTTTGGAATCGATTGTTATAATGCTTTAGGCATAATTACGGTTCAGGCGTGTTTTCCTCATAATGTTCACAAATCTTATATTATATCAATCGGCTAAAAATGCCTCAACATATGTCATTCATTTTTAGGGATATAATCTCAATCATATATCTAAGTGCGTTTTGGTGGAGTGCATACATATCAGACTTTTAACAAATCATAAAACTTCTTGAGCTAATCCATGTTTGACATAGAATATTGTTGTATGATAAACAATTTCTAAACAAGTTATTCCCATAGCATATAATTTGAAGCTTTTAATCGGGATTATCTAACAGTTCATTATAAAACTTCTTATTCAATACGGTTTTATTTCACTCCTATGTATGAATATTTGGTTTAATACAATATCGATGAACTTCTGGTTCAATACAATGTATATTTCACTTATGATCTTCTGGTTCGTACTATATACATATTTCACTTGTACGTATGAACTTCTAGTTCAATACAATATTTACTTGTTCGAATTTATAAATCAATATACCTTGATTTGTTATATCTGAAAAGGTTATTAGACCGAAATCTCAAAAATGATCCTTGTCCCCATCATTTTGATTACAAATCTCTTCCCTTTTCTTGGTGGAATCATGACACGCGAAGCCACCGCTCTTTTACGCATTAAATAATGCATTTAAGTAGATCATTTGGGAAGAAGATCAGATCCATCAAAATGGATGTTATATTATCAAATATTCGCAAATACTACTCAAATCTCCCGATAAATGTTTTGAAAAAGATTTACCGAGTTCGACTCAAAAGATTGAGGCTGCTGATTGATCAAGATATCCCAGAAGATGTTCATTGGTTGATCGAAGCAAAAGTTCAATTATCTGGTGAATTTCCAGATTCATTTTCTAAGCAAATGCCTGGCTTTGGTAATAGTATTTTTTGCAAAGAAGACGAGCAAAAGATTAAATGGTTACTACAAATGTGTTCGATGGACTGAGTAAGGAGTCATTGGATGATATCTGATTGACTCTTGAGATGCACCCTTGTTGATATATGCAGCGTGAGCTACTATCTTTATGTACTCAATTCAATGAAGAGAAAGATCGTTATAGTCTCAACAATATAATATCAAAAGATCTTGTTTGCCAATCTGTTATAAACAATGATGTTTTGGCTACTCAATATTGATACAAGGTAAATCAGTATAGTGTATATATGTATACATATATATTTTTTAATAAAGTATTTTGTGTTTTCATTTTTCGCATATTAACATATCATCTCTGAGAGATCACCGAAAGATTGTCCATTATGGACATTAAATACGCTGTCAAAGATATGATCAAAAGTGGTGTCATTTAGTCAAAAGTAAATAGTAACTTTTTCAAAGACGAGCAGTAAATAGTGAATATTTTTTAGTTTGAAAAGTCAGTTAATTTCGCAGTTTAATGCATCCCAAAATAACAATTTCTTGTAAGTTTTCCTTCCTTGTACTCTTAAAAGATGGAAGGATCAAAATTTCGACAGATCAAAACTATCTGTGTATTTTCTGGATCAAAAATCGGGAAATGTTTTGAATATCTAGAAGTATCAGTGCTTCAAGGGAAGAAGTTGGGAGAGAGAGATATCAATTTAGTATATGGAGGGGGCAGCAGTGGATTGATGGGTTGTGTTTCACAATTCGCTCAAACAGAGAAAGCGAGAGTGATAGGTGTTATACCTGTTCTTTTAGTTGATATCGCGGGCAAAACACGAGGGAGGGTATGAAGTACAGATGTTATCTATCTATGAACGCATAACTTCCATGTTATATGGTTCTGATGCCTTCATTGCCATGCCTGGAGGTTTTGGTACTTTAGAGGAAATCTTTAATATTACCTCATGGGCTTAGCTGGGTCTCCATACTAAGCCTATTGGGCTTTTAAATGTTAACAACTTCTTCGATGATTTACTAACATTTCTTGATTATGCTGTGGAACAGTGATTCATCTCTCCATTTTCTAGGAGGATCCTTATTTCTGCTCCCACTATTGATGAACTGCTGGAAAAGTTACAATCATATGTTCTAATACAAGATCCAGCAGGAGTTAAGATAGTTTGGTCGCAAGGAAGGGGTACCAAGCAAAAATGGAGTCCGGTTAATGTAAATTTATCCCTGTGAATCACCAAAATATTGTGGATGGTAGAGTACGGAGTATTCTTACTCTTGAGACACACATCTAATATTTGAATTTAATCTTGTGAACCTCAAAAAGATTCATAGTGGTAGTGTACGGAGTATTCTTACTCTTGAAACACACAAAAAGATTAGGGGTGGTAGAGTACGGAGTATTATTACTCTTGAGACATATTTCTACTTTTGAGGATCATAAATGTTTCTCCCCTTTTGTATTTTGTATGTATCTCTTTTCTTGATATGTTTCAGTATGACTCCTTTATACTTCTTCAGGAGCAATAATTATAATATCATTTCAGTATGTTTAGAAGATAATTTTTACTTCTTTTGGAGTAAATATGTACTTCTTCTAGAGTATATAAGTGCTTATGCAAGAACTTTGATCAAATCTGTTTATCTCAATCATATAATATTTATCTCATAATACTGATGAGATTATTTTCACATTAGCCATATTCGTGCTATCATGTGTTATCATCTTATCATACATCAACATTTTCTTGTTGAATAATTTATTTTCATCTGTCCTTTCAATACAGATATTGGTAACTTCTGGTACCATTTAATAAAATATTTTTATTAAAATCCAACAATCTTTTGGTAATGGTAATGTAACGCCCCGAGTTCCGTATACCCGGTTCACCACGTCATTTTCTGATTTAATTTTTTTTCGAATAATATTTTAGCGGAAGAAATAATTGAAATTCATTTTGGCAACATTAAATAAATCGTAATGGTCGATAAAATTGAAAACATTTATGAAACAATTTAAAATAGTAAATTGAACCATTAATATTGTACAGAAATTGACAATGTCATAATTTCTCAATAACTGAAGTTCTCGACATTATTCAAGATGTGGAAAATACGGAAATCATTAAAGTCAAACTTTCAACCATTTAACGATTATTGCCACCATCATCCATCACTTGCCACCGCCTCCGAAATCTGCAAATGTTGTTGAAAATAGACATGAGCATTTCATAGAAATACTCAGTAGACTCATCGCCAATTAATTAATCTACAATATAATTGAACACATAAATGCAGGCTCTTTAGAAATCATAGGATGTGGGTTGCTCTTCTTGTGCATTAAAGCACGGGGCTTATTTTGAAAATCATAGGCTCTTTAGAAAATCGGGTGTTGGTAGTCTCGTCTCGTGCTCATGAGGCACGTATGTTATGCATAACATCATCATTTCTTGTAGCGGATTGGGCTCCCTCAAGGGGCCTTTTCCCAATCTTGCCCGCATACTCTTATCTTACTCATATCATCATTATTCCTGACGAGGGAATATAGGCTCATTTTCATGAAAATGACTTTTCACAAGTCACATAACATTCAACCATTATTTCCGAAGAAATACATTCTCATTTCTTTTCATAAAAATGACCTTCACAGGTCACATGATATTCACATGCAATCATAATTTAAATCAATTAATAGGGGCGAGTCTACCTTAAACTTGACGAGTGCAAAGTTGAGCGGGAAACGACTTCAATTCTTTAATTCTCCGTACGCTTCGTCTTATCCAATAAGTCAACCTAGTCTTTGGAAATTTATAGTTTAAAAATGATAATTTACAATTTAAGGACTGAAATTGATGATTTGAAAGTTTAGGGACCAAAATGAGTACTTTTGAAAGTTGAGATTTATAAATATACATATATACATATATATATCATTTTAAATCAATATGGACAAAATCAAAAGACTTTAAAAATATGGGGGCTTAAATGATTGCTTTTAAACATTTATGGACTAAAATGTAAATCTTTTAAAACTTGGGCTTAAAATCAAATAAGGTAAATCAGCAGGGATTGAAATAAAATGGGTTTGATACTTAGAGGTTAAAATAATAACTTTTGAAATTTAAGGCTGAAATGATCATTTTAAAAGCTTGGGAACTGATTTGAAATAACTTTAAAACTATAGGGACTGACGTGCAAACTCTGGAAAAGTTATTAAATTTATTAGATTTCTCTTATCTCTCTACCATTCCACGACCGAAGGCAAGAAGGAGAGAGAGAAGCAGCGATTTGCGGCGACAAACAGGGGAAACCGGTGAAGGTGCGTTCTGCCGGCAATTCGCCGGCGCAGGGTGTAGAAAAAGGCGGTTAAGGTGAGGTTTCTGATTTGAGGGGGTTTAGTGCGAAGTTAGGTGCGCGAAACAGAGGTAAAAACAGTGGCTAAGATCGCGATCTCCGGTGGTAAAACAAATCGGTCACGGGTGAAGGTAAGTTTCTGGGCTTCGTTTATTTCTTGGTTTTTCGATTTTGGGTTTGGGTGAAAATTTGAGTTAACTGCGTGCGGTGGTGGTGGCGGTGATGATGGTGATACCGGTGGTGATGGTGGAAGTTTGCTGCAGGTGGTGGTTGCGTCGATGGTGATTGGCCGAGACTGTGGAGGTGTTGTGGTGGTGTGGATGGTGGTGTTGCTGGTCAGAGATGATGAAAATTGAGCAATGGAGGTGGCTGGAATGGAACAGTTGCTAGGCTGAATACGATGGCAGTGTGCTTGATTCAATTGATATTGGATGCAGTCTTGATTTTGGTTTATTGATGGTGAATTGGAGAGGCAGGGGAGAGGTGTGGTAGGTATGATGAGTGGAATGCAAATGGTGTGTGAGTGGTGGTGATGATAATGATGGTGTTGGGGAATATGTAAAGGTGGAAAAAAAACGTGGGGAGCGGATTAGATTTAGGTAGATAGGGTTAATTTAAGATAATTAACTAAAAATTTGACTAATTTTGATTTGGAATCGTATTAAAAACAGATATATTTTGGACTGAAAAATAAATTTAAGAATAATAAATCTTGAGATAAAAATGAATTTCGTATTAGGACTTAAAATAATTTAATAAGGAGAATTGATATATTTTTACTAAATTTGGAATTTAATTTAAAATTGAACAATCTCAATTATTTCTTGACTTGGCTAGACGAACACGTCGCGGCGTTAACTTCAAAATAATGGGTGAAATAGTAGCGACACGATTTTCTAAATATTAAAATAATTATTAATTGCGTAAAAATTCTTGGTCGCTATAGGTAACTTCTGGTACCATTTGTTGAAATATCAAATAACAACAATATATCAAATTTATATGAGTAGAAATATTTAAAACCAGTAGAACTAACTATATAGGTGGTAACGTAATATACTTGAAACTTGTAAAACCAACCATATATGTAGTAACGTAATATACTTGAAACTTGTAGAACCAATCATATAGGTTGTAACGTAATATATATATATATATATTTAAAGCTGATAAAACCAACCATATAGGTGATAACAACATAATGAAATAATTACCTTTCATAAATGAGCAAGTTAAGGTATTCATAATAGTCCAGTCCGTTATGATAATTAGTTATATTTAATTAATAACTCAATACATCACGACATGGTAACTATTATATTACTTGTACCTTGTTTTAAATATTTTAATTTATCATATTGATCACATAGTAGTATTAAATGATTGATAATATATATTCGATTAGCACTTATCATCAGATCAGTAATCATGATTAATCAAATTCGTTAAATCACAATTAATATACTTTAACGTATCATCAAGGGCAAAATTGTCCATATTTTAATATATTGATCATATGAGTAAATCGAAACCGTCAATAGGTTTGAAATTTGATTTAGAACAAACTTACTTTTGGTCCAAAGTTTAAAATCTAGCCGGAATTTCTTCAAAAATAGTTTTTACAAAGCCGCCACTTTCGACCACCGAAAAATGTCTAAAAATGCATCAAGCAGAAAAAGTAAGACCATAGAAAAATAAAAAACGTTGATATGAACAAACTACCTTTTTACACCGTCGCCGAAAAACGCTTCACGCGCCCCCACCAGCTTAATCGATTTCTGCACGTGGGCGTCATGCACCTCACCTGCCGCCGTACCGTTTCACCACCGTCGACATGCTTCGGTGCTGGAGAATCGCCTCGTAGCCAGGGTTTCAGATATGGTCTTCGATCGTTGATTGGATGTGTAGTTTTGCGTAGATCGGCTTTGAAAGTTTCGGATTATACAATTTTTCCAATTTTTTGTATAGACTTGGAATTGATTTTCAGATCTACAATACATGAGCTATTTTCTAAAGCCAAAAGTATTTGATTTGGGAAATGAAAACATTGATTAATAATAATCAGGTTTCTGATATAGAGGTTCATCATTTAGATGCAACTATAGAGCACACTTCCGACGTATTACTCAATTGACTAGAGACTCGTGCTGATAGCGTGTTGTAAAACTACCAATTTCTAGAAGAGAAGAAAGAGAGGTAGAGAGAATTGAGAGGAGAATTCTTCTCATTAGCTCTATAAAATGAATTGTTTAGGCCCCTATTTATAGGGGTGGACAATGGCACAATTGTAATAACGTAAATTTTACAAGGGTACAATGGTAATTGGTCATTCACATAATATATTATTTATAACATATATATAATATTTGATATTATAGAGGGTTGCATTTATTTGATGAATGTTATACTAGTGGATGATTATGGACTCGGCCATGTGAATGTGTTGAATGGTTAATTTTATTTCTTGTAGTTTTTGCCATAGGACCTGCGAGCCTATTGTAATAATTGGGCCTGCAAGCCTATTATAATTATTATGGACCTGCGAGACCTTTATTATTTCATTATTTGAGCCTACGTGCTAACTAGTATAGGATACAGGTTGCAACTGGATTAGTTGAAGATACAAGATGGAGGACACCATGGAGATGGAGCATTGTATGATCAATGTTATGTCCCCCTAGGAATTGACCAACTAGTCTTCCTTTTGCCTCGGGAAGACTAGATAGAATAAAGTCCATAATCATCCACACCATATTTATTTTGTGTATCTTTATTAGCATTCCAGATGTACGATAAATTATATATACATAATTTGATGAGACATTTGTATGATTTATCCCTCAATTTAATATTAAGTCAATTATATTCGCCTTCCATCATTATAGTGAAAAACGAGAGTTTCGTATCGACCTTAGCTTGTTGAGTACACTCAAGGCGAGTTTATTAGGAATATGTTTGACATTATGAAATATTAGATATTTCTGAATGATGGGTTTAACTTAACTAAAATCTATCTTTAGTTGAGTATACTCAAGGAGATAAATTTTAGAGGCATATTAAGTTAACACATAAGATGTGTGTGGACAAACAATTGTCAACTTAATGATCTAGGAGTTGTATAGAGATACAATTGATAAGAGGATCTACCCAAATGTTTTATCAAGGTTTGTTGAGTACCCTCAAGGTCTTGATTTAATAAATGAGATCCTAGCCCACTGGGAATCAAAGTATGGATTCTATTAATTTATGTAAGAGGGTCATAAATTTATTTTAAACAATGGGAGAATAATTAATTTAATTTAATTCAAGTCCATCTTAAATTAATTGATGCATCTTTATCTTTATTAATTCTTTATTTTTTGTCATTTATTATTTTGAATCTCGAGTAACCATATAATCTTGAGAGGCATACTGGATGCCTATTATCTGATTCAACCAAAATTTTCGAATCGCACTACAATCTGAGAATTGTTCTCAAGCATGATTAATTGGATAGGTCCTTGACCAGCCCTTTCTAGAAGCTTAAGTTGAGAACTCAGTTTTAGAAGAGGTGACTGCTTAACACAGTATTAACAATAATATTGCAACATACGTGATGCTTGCAACTATTTCAACTATGTTACAAAAGCAAACATAAGAGTATATATGCTAATATAGTGATTATTCATAATTGTATGATAACCAATTACCTGTTGAAATATATGATATTTCTAAGCAACTATAGTGTGCAAAATGGCAGAGCAATCTTCAATCAATGTGATATACTGAAGATGATTGGCTATATTAAGAAGCTGTCTCAATTGAGTTCAGTTGTAGACCATGAACTAAGTAGTAACTTGTTTCTGCAATCTTTTTCATACAGCTATTTAAAGTTCATTATGAATCTTAACATGAATGAGCTCGAACGCACATTTCTTGAGTTGCTAAATATGCTTAAGTCAATTGAGCCCAATACCAGGTTTGATAATGGAACATGTCTTGGCCAATGATTCCTCTGAAATGGAAGTCTAAAGGAAGATTTGAAAAGTATCCAATAAGGCTAAGATAAACAATAGTCAAAGCAATGAAGGACAATCCAAATTTCAATGACCCGTGTTTTCATTTGGAATGAAATGTTGTTGGAAGAAGAAATGCAAGGCTGACCTCACAAGCTTGAAAGTAAAGAAGTTTTCTGAAACTTCTATTACAAGTAAATTTGTTAAGGTTGATTTAGTTGTTTCTTTAGTATCTTGGTTATTAGATACCAGACGTTGATCTCATATTTGAATAAATATGCGCAAACTAGAGAAAAGCATACTACTGCAGAATGAAGAAGTTGACCTATACGATGGAATTGAGCAAGGTTTGTTGCATTACCTATAGGGACAAACTTCTTGTCATTTCCTTATAGCTTTGTACTAGAATTAGAGAAATGTGATACTCACCATTACTAAGAACATTAATTCAATTTCATGTTTAGACATGAATTGTTTAATGTTAAGGGCAATCGTTGTTCCATTTTATCTTGAGAAGATATCATATAGTTATGGTTAATTACAAAAATAACATTTATAGTTTTCTATTAAGAGTATAGAAAATTAAAAGCAAAATAAGGCATTAATCTAAAATTATATAAATATATATCTCTGGCATCGCAGATTAATGTCACATAAATGCATTTTCAAATTACATAGAGATGTAGATTTGAGGTCAATTGATTTTGAATCACTTGACAAATGCAATTCATGCCTGTTAGGCAAGGTGACCGATTCTCCTTTTATTGAAAAGAAGAAAGATCTGCACAATTAATGTACCTAATACACAGTGATGTATGTGGACCCATATTAATTAATGTTAGAGGTAGTTTTTATTACTTCATCACATTTACTAACGAACCATTTAGATATGGTTATGCATACTTGATGAAATTCAAGCATGAAGCCCTTGAAAGGTTCAAGGAATTCAAGTTAGAACTAGAGAAATAATTTGGTAAAGATATTCATCACTAAGATCTGATCAAGGTGTAGAATATTTAAAGGTGAATTTTAGATTAACTAATGGAGAATAAGATTCTCTAGCAGTGGTCTCCGACTTATACACCGCAGCACAACGATGTATTTGATAGGAGAAATTGCACATTATTAGATATGGTACAATAAATGATGAGCCATGCAAGCCTCCCGAAATTTTTTTGGGGTCATGCACTAAATACCACATGCTACACACTATATCGTGTCTCATCTAAATTGGTCAACAAAACTCCATATGAGTTATGGATAAGCAGAAAGCCCAACTTATTTCATATCAAAGTTCATGGCTATGACGCTTATGTGAAGCGCATTGAATCGGATTAGCTAGAGTCTAACTCCGATAAATGTATATTTACGAGATATCCAAGAAGAATAATTGGATATCAAATCCCATTGAGAAGAAAGTTTTTGTTTCTAGACATGCTGTCTTCCTAGAGAAATAGTTCATACTAGGAGAGGACAGTGGGAGCAAAATAGAACTTGAAGAAGTTCAAGGATCACAAATATTGGTTGACCAAATAAATGAGCTTGAGATTGATCTCACACCAGCTAAGGGACAAACTCATGATCAGGAAGTAAAGACTCCTGATGACAAGACGATAGCTCAGCGTAAATTTAGTAGTATCATTTAATTCCTTGAATGATCGAATTCACGATTAATTATCAGGGATAATTGTAGCGACCAAGAATTTTTACGCGATTAATAATTATTTTAATAGAAAATCGTGTCGCTACTATTTCACCCATTTTTATTAAGTTAACGCCACGACGTATTCGTATAGCCAAGTCAAGAAATAATCGAGATCGTTCGATTTTAAATTAAATTCCGAATTTCTAAAAAAAAATCTCCATTCTCTTGATTTAAAGTATATTAAGTCTAAGTACTTAATTCAATGTTATCCCAATATTTATTTGTACACAAATTACTTTTATTATTTAAATTAAGAAAATATATGCAAGCATGAGAGGTTCCATTATATATAATAATTATGAGAATCTTAATTTAATAAATATGGAAAAGTATATAAATGGTTGATAGATTCCATTATATGTAATCATGAAGAGCATAATATTTGTATAAATATGGAAAAGTATATGAATGAATTATATACTCCATTATATATAATCATGAAGAGCATAATATTTGTATAAATATGGAAAAGTATATGAATGATTGATAAGACTCCATTATATGTAATCATGAAGAGCATAATATTTGTATAAATATGGAAAAGTATATGAATGATTTATATACTCTATTATATATAATCATGAAGAGCATATTATTTGTATAAATATGGAAAAGTATATGAATGGTGCTTTACTTTAAGAAAATGATGTGTTAAAATTAATAGAATTGAATGATTATGTTTACAATATGCCAACTTTATACATCTATTTAAACCCATCTCTTTTACACACAACTCTACACATATACACTTATTTCCAATCTCTTGACAAAATCCACAAGTAAGAGAAATTCAAGGTGGTCAAGAAAGTTTTGGTCCATTTACTACTACACTTCATTTTAATCTTTTAAAAGGTAAGTATATCTTATGTTTTTATGAAAAGTAAGTATGTTTTTATGAAAGGTAAATACACCTTATGTTTTTATGAAAAGTAAGTATGTTTTTATGAAAGGTAAATACACCTTATGTTTTTATGAAAAGTAAGTATGTTTTTATGACAAGTAAGTATATCTTATGTTTTTATGAAAAGTAAGTATGTTTTTATGAAAAGTAAGTATGTTTTTATGACAAGTAAGTATATCTTATGTTTTTATGAAAAGTAAGTATGTTTTTATGAAAGGTAAATACACCTTATGTTTTTATGAAAAGTAAGTATGTTTTTATGAAAGGTAAATACACCTTATGTTTTTATGAAAAGTAAGTATGTTTTTATGACAAGTAAGTATATCTTATGTTTTTATGAAAAGTAAGTATGTTTTTATGAAAGGTAAATACACCTTATGTTTTTATGAAAAGTAAGTATGTTTTTATGACAAGTAAGTATATCTTATGTTTTTATGAAAAGTAAGTATGTTTTTATGAAAGGTAAATACACCTTATGTTTTTATGAAAAGTAAGTATGTTTTTATGACAAGTAAGTATATCTTATGTTTTTTATGAAAATGTTTGGATCATTGCTATGAAATCAATCTCACAAAATTGTTATGGGTTCCATATGATATGTTTATGATTATGCTAAGGGGACCGGAGTTTAGTAGCGCTACACATAAGAATTCTTGCCATTTAAGTTCGGTAAAATTCTTGTGTCTCCCTATGTTTATGAATATTTCAATCCTATCCTATGTTATGATGAAAATGATCCATATGCATTCAAAAGAAAATTTATGCTTGGTATACTTACTGGGATTTTATAAATCTCACTCCACGATATTTACCATTTTCAGATAATTGAAGGTTCGAGGCGGTCAACATGGAAGTGGCAAAAGTGGTTAAGATTGATGAGATAATTATGTTGAACTTTATGTAAGAAAATTATGTTCTATTTTTATTCACAAATAAAATTATGGGATTCTAATTATTCTTTTGAATAATTTTACATTACTATTTAAGTCTCGATAATATGATATGAGTCACTTTTTGTGGCACTCGAATGGTCGAGAATTCGGGTCGTCACAGTTGGTATCAGAGCAAAGAGTTTTAAAAACGATTCTGTAGATTTTTGAAATTTTATTTCTTTAAAAAAAAAAAAAAATCACTATTCACGTGAACAGTAAAACGACGTGCTATTCATGATGAACAGTGAACGAAATCACTATTCATTATAAAAAAAAAAGTTGAATTTTCACATGTCAAGTATGGTTATGATTTTGAAAAGCATGATGAAATTTGATGTGCGAATTTCAAGGACAAAATTCATTTTAAGCAAGGGAGTTTGTAATGTCCTGAAAATTTTATGGAATATAATTAGTTAGTGATATGATGTTTATATCGATGTCTTTGATAAATTTCTAGAAGTTCGGGGACTAAAGGAAAAATAAGATTTGACGATAAATTTTATTTGGGTTAAGTTATTAATTATTGATGGGGAGATAATTACTATATCGATATTGGATTTGTTTTGAAGACTGTGATTAATTAGGAATTATGATTCAAGAAAATGTTGATTTGGATACAACCACATTAAATTATTGTTGATTAAAGGAAAATAAGATTATATGAAATATTTTAACTCATCACTCTACTATGTCACTCTCCACGTATTGACTCCTCGAACCAGGTATGTTTATATGCTTTGCAAGTCATTTACGATTTTATTAAGACATGTTAAGTATGAAATCTTCATATGTTATGAATCTTTATGTGTTACACATAATATACATGTCAAGTATGATATAAATTGATAGAAGACTCAATTTTTTTATTCTTTTCAATGTAGAATCATGAGACAGAGAGGATATTTATATGAATTTTGGTGCATATTAAGCTTAGTAAGATTGACTCAATTAGAAATTAAGTTGGGTTGTAACTTTTGC
Source organism: Ligustrum vulgare (assembly GCA_963555705.1). NCBI lineage: Eukaryota > Viridiplantae > Streptophyta > Magnoliopsida > Lamiales > Oleaceae > Ligustrum > Ligustrum vulgare. The sequence goes on from OY743171.1 coordinate 25,745,173, forward strand.
CCAAAATATATGGAATAATATATTAAACAAACAAAATTGATAATGAATTCGTACAATAATTTATCCCTTTATCACTACCTTTGTGTAAAAACAAGGGAAAAACTGTGGATGGTTATTAGTACTTCCTCTTCAAGTTTTAATTTTCGGTTCAATAATTTATCCCTTTATCACTACCTTTGCTTAAAAGCAAGGAAAAACTGTGGATGATTATTGGTACCACTCTTCAAGTTTCAATTCTGAAAAAAAAAAAAAAAAAAAAAAAAAAAATTCAGAAAGAAAAGAAAGAAAGAGAACGGGTGTTGAGCATAATGGGAATAATATGACTTAAGAATGATTTTCAAAATAATTGTTGTCCTCGAGTTTAGAAATGATAAACCTTAAATGGACTTTGCATAATTGATTTTAGATATGGCATTAAGTATGAGAAGTCAACAGAAATGATTAGAAATATGTTCAGATTATCTATCATTTAGATTTAATGAGAAATAGCGAGCCAATTTTATGAATTTTTATGAGATGTTAAGATTATAAGTGATATGATTTTAATGAGACTTTTATGAGAAGCATTATGAAGTTAGAGATTTAAAGATTTGGTTATTGGGAATTAAGTAATGGATATTATGTTGAGTAAGTGAATTATGCCTCTATATTGAAGAGAAATTTATTATGAACTTTGGCCTTGTGATTAAATTTTGGGAATATGATTTATGACTTATAAATATAAGTATGAGTAATCTTTTGAGCCAATTAAGGTATTGAAGGAAGTGATATTGTGATATTGACGACTATGATTTGAAATTTCTATGTTGAGGAATTATGAATTGATTTTCTGGAATATTTTTTTATGATATTGAAGTTTGATGAAATTGTGGTCAATTTTTAGATCGTTGTGATCAAATGTGGAATTATTTATTATTGTGAGTTATGAAGTATGCTTACGGTTTGAATAAGTCCAAATTTCAAAGGAAACTCTGCTTAGAATTTTATCGTTTGGAATTAAGAGCATAGTATGGTATGCAATCACTAAGAGAATTGAGGTTAGACATGCAAATTCATTTACATCACAAACGAGATTTAGTAGATGATAACAGAGATATTTATTATTTTCTCGTAAGGAGAACACACAAGAGTCACATTGGAAAGAAATACATGAAACACGCAAAATCAAAAGAAAGCAACATGGGAAATTCCTCAAATTGAGAGATGTGTTTCCGGAGTAGCCGTATCCTACCACCTCTGACCTTTTGAGGAAATAAAGAAACCTTCAAAGAGGTGTGTTTCGAGAGTAAGAATACTCCGTAATCTACCACCTGGAACCTTTGAGGTACACACAAGATTTAAACATTAAGGAAATCCTAGGAAATTAGAGGGGTGTCTCGAGAGTAAGAATACTCCGTACTCTACCCCACCTATTCTAAGATTCATAAAGTTAAGTTTACATTAACCGGACTCCATTTTCGCTTGATTCCCCTTCCTTGCGACCAATCTATCTTAACCCCTGCTGGATCTTGTATTGAGATATATGACTGCAGCTTATCCAGTAGTTCATCAATAGTAGGAGCAGAAATAAGGAGCCTTCTGGAAAATGGAGAGATGAATCCCTGTTCCACAGCATAATCAAGAAAGGTTAACAAGCCATCAAAGAAATTGTTAACATTCAGAAGCCCAATAGGCTTAGTATGGAGATCTAGTTGAGCCCATGAGGTAATGTTAAAGATTTCTTCTAAGGTACCAAAACCTCCGGGCAGGGCTATAAAGGCATCAGAACCATATAGCATACAAGTTATGCGTTCATGGATGGATAATGTTTGAACTTCATGCCCTCGTGTTTTGCCTGCAACATCTACCAAAGGGACAGGTATGACACCGATTACTTTTGATTTCTCTGCAAGAGCAGATTGGGAAACACAACCCATTAGACCACTGCTACCACCCCCATACACAAGAGTGATACCTTTTTCCCCCAGTTTCTTTCCAAGATCTACGGACGCTTCTAGATAACTGAAGCCTTTCCCCACTTTTGATCCACAAAATACACAAATAGTTTTGATCTGTCGAAGTTTTGGTGCTTCCATCTTTGATAGTATAGAAGAGAAAACTTACGAAGAAGATGTGATTTTGGGATGCCTGAACTATGAAATATGTTTGGCTATTTAAAGCCGAAAAAATTTACTGTTTTTGATTGATTATGAAAAAGTAAAGATTTACTTTTGTCAAAATCGGCCAACTTTTGACTGTTTTACCAAAGATATCACCTTTCGGTGATTTATTTCCAGCTTTATCAAAACTCGAGAAAGGAAAATATATTTTATTTCCAAAACGCGTGAAAGAAAACAGCAAAATATTTTAAATGTGTATCAAGAGATTTACCTTATATCATTGTTGAACTGCCAGAAGCCTCATTTTGTAAAACAGACTGGCAAACAGGATCTTTTGCTATTATATTTTGGAGACTATAACGATTTTTGTCCTCGTTAAACTGAGCGTATAAGGAGAGAAGTTCACGTTGCACATAACCACTTGGGTGCGTCTCAAGAGTCAGTCGAATATCATCCAAAGACTCCTTACTCAGTCCACCCTTTATGAATTTGATTTTATCATCCCGATTAGTAGAAGAATATCCTACTGTTTTGCAACGAGTATCACAGTTCCAACGAGCACATTTGTAGCAACCATTCAGCCTTTTTGCTCTTCGTTTCTTTGCGAAGGTGCTTTTGCCTAAACCAGGCATGTGCTTTGGAAATGTCATAGGTAATTCACCAGATAGTCGAACCTTTGCTTCGATCAACCAGCGAACATCTTCTGAAACACCATGAGCCATCAGCAACCTCAATCTTTCGAGTCTTATTCGATAAATTTTCCTCAGATCATTCATTGGAAGACTGGAATAATACTTGCGAATGTTTGTAAGAATGATATCCATGTTTTTGATGGATCTAACCTCTTCCCAGCATGAACTATTTAAAAGCATTAAGGATCGGAGGGAATCCGCGTGATATTGATTCCAGCAAGAAAGCGCGGAATAGAATAATGGAAAAGAGGGAACAAGAGTTTATACGCCGTTTACTTTCTTGATAAAAGGAAGATTTGATGATGACGGGATTTGAGATATGGAATATTTTCTTGGATTTTGGGTACTGATATTTTGATATAATAATCAAGGTATAGAAATAATACGGGGATACGTGAAAGTGAAATAAGGACTGTATTGAATCAGGATTAATAAGTTTGTGCAAGTGAAAGGAATACCTTACGGGAAATGTTATGATATTTGAGTTAAGAATTTTAATTATTTGGGAGATATTTGTTTATTGAATTTTGCAGAAATTTTGGGTTACAAATATTGGAAAGATAAACTGATGATTATGTTGATATGTGAATAACATGTTTGGGTATATTACATAGAGAATATTCAGGTAATCGTTTTAATTATTTTGGGATATTTGGTGATAAGAAGAAATGACAAATTATTATGGTATGATATGTTAGTAAAGATTTATTGAAATTTTAGAGATATTAATACGAATATTTGAGGTCACATGATACGATGATAAATGACAAGTTACATGAATACTACAAGATATGATGAAATATCACATACGATTGGGAATTTTCATTTTGATTCAGAAGAATTTATGAGTAGACATATGTCTATTATTGATAGAAAAGTCCATGTCTTAAGAAAACAAATTGATGCATTTAGTCAAAGTCCAGTGGGTTAAATATGGTTGGGTTAAATATGGTAGCGATGATGCTACATAAGAAGAAGAAGAAGAGATTCTGATTAAGTGTTCAGAAATCATAAGATCAAGTAAGATTAATTTCGAGGACGAAATTATTTTAAGGGGGTAAGTTTGTAGCGACCAAGAATTTTTACGCGATTAATAATTATTTTAATAGAAAATCGTGTCGCTACTATTTCACCCATTTTTATTAAGTTAACGCCACGACGTATTCGTATAGCCAAGTCAAGAAATAATCGAGATCGTTCGATTTTAAATTAAATTCCGAATTTCTAAAAAAAAATCTCCATTCTCTTGATTTAAAGTATATTAAGTCTAAGTACTTAATTCAATGTTATCCCAATATTTATTTGTACACAAATTACTTTTATTATTTAAATTAAGAAAATATATGCAAGCATGAGAGGTTCCATTATATATAATAATTATGAGAATCTTAATTTAATAAATATGGAAAAGTATATAAATGGTTGATAGATTCCATTATATGTAATCATGAAGAGCATAATATTTGTATAAATATGGAAAAGTATATGAATGAATTATATACTCCATTATATATAATCATGAAGAGCATAATATTTGTATAAATATGGAAAAGTATATGAATGATTGATAAGACTCCATTATATGTAATCATGAAGAGCATAATATTTGTATAAATATGGAAAAGTATATGAATGATTTATATACTCTATTATATATAATCATGAAGAGCATATTATTTGTATAAATATGGAAAAGTATATGAATGGTGCTTTACTTTAAGAAAATGATGTGTTAAAATTAATAGAATTGAATGATTATGTTTACAATATGCCAACTTTATACATCTATTTAAACCCATCTCTTTTACACACAACTCTACACATATACACTTATTTCCAATCTCTTGACAAAATCCACAAGTAAGAGAAATTCAAGGTGGTCAAGAAAGTTTTGGTCCATTTACTACTACACTTCATTTTAATCTTTTAAAAGGTAAGTATATCTTATGTTTTTATGAAAAGTAAGTATGTTTTTATGAAAGGTAAATACACCTTATGTTTTTATGAAAAGTAAGTATGTTTTTATGAAAGGTAAATACACCTTATGTTTTTATGAAAAGTAAGTATGTTTTTATGACAAGTAAGTATATCTTATGTTTTTATGAAAAGTAAGTATGTTTTTATGAAAAGTAAGTATGTTTTTATGACAAGTAAGTATATCTTATGTTTTTATGAAAAGTAAGTATGTTTTTATGAAAGGTAAATACACCTTATGTTTTTATGAAAAGTAAGTATGTTTTTATGAAAGGTAAATACACCTTATGTTTTTATGAAAAGTAAGTATGTTTTTATGACAAGTAAGTATATCTTATGTTTTTATGAAAAGTAAGTATGTTTTTATGAAAGGTAAATACACCTTATGTTTTTATGAAAAGTAAGTATGTTTTTATGACAAGTAAGTATATCTTATGTTTTTATGAAAAGTAAGTATGTTTTTATGAAAGGTAAATACACCTTATGTTTTTATGAAAAGTAAGTATGTTTTTATGACAAGTAAGTATATCTTATGTTTTTATGAAAATGTTTGGATCATTGCTATGAAATCAATCTCACAAAATTGTTATGGGTTCCATATGATATGTTTATGATTATGCTAAGGGGACCGGAGTTTAGTAGCGCTACACATAAGAATTCTTGCCATTTAAGTTCGGTAAAATTCTTGTGTCTCCCTATGTTTATGAATATTTCAATCCTATCCTATGTTATGATGAAAATGATCCATATGCATTCAAAAGAAAATTTATGCTTGGTATACTTACTGGGATTTTATAAATCTCACTCCACGATATTTACCATTTTCAGATAATTGAAGGTTCGAGGCGGTCAACATGGAAGTGGCAAAAGTGGTTAAGATTGATGAGATAATTATGTTGAACTTTATGTAAGAAAATTATGTTCTATTTTTATTCACAAATAAAATTATGGGATTCTAATTATTCTTTTGAATAATTTTACATTACTATTTAAGTCTCGATAATATGATATGAGTCACTTTTTGTGGCACTCGAATGGTCGAGAATTCGGGTCATCACAATAATGAACCTACAAGTTACGCAAAAAGTAAAGTCAAGTGTTGACTCAAGGAGATGGCGAGGGCCATGGGATCCAAGATGGATTTGATGTATGTAAACAAGGTAAGGACCTTGGTTGACCTAACTGATGGAATAAACCCCATAATTTGTAAATGTGTTTACAAGAAGGTCGAGATAGATGGAAACATCCAGACATACAAAGCAAGGTTAATAGTGAAATGTTACAAACAAAGCCAAATAGTTGACTTTGACCTTTTCACCTTCAACCATCCATTTGGATTTTGCATGTAAATAGTTACATATCATAAATATAAGATATGGCAAAAGGATAACAAAACTGCATTCTTAAGACGGAATAAACAATGGGAAGTGTATGCGACACAACCTAAAAGGTTTTGAATTCATAATGCTAACAATGTATGCAAGATTGACTGATCCATATTTGGATTGAAACAAGCCTCTAGGAGCTGGAATATTTATTTTGATGAGATAATCAAAATGGTTGATTTTATCAAATATGAATAGGAACTGTGTGTTTATAAAAGGTAAGTGGGAGTGATATCGTATTCTTAATATTATATGTGGATGACATATATTAATGAAAATGACATCTTTGTGATTCTTCGATAAAATTATGATTATAAAATATTTTCTTCATGCAAGATGTAGGAGAAGCAACTTATATCTTAGAGATAAAGATCTATAGAGATAGATCTAAAAGAATGCTTTGCTTATCCCAATTTGCATGTATAGATAAAATCTTAAGATTTTAAATGGAGAAAGTGAACTAAGAGTTCATTAATGCTAACTTCCAGCTAGACTAGGAAGATGGGGAATCTCAATATGTTTACTCTCAATGGAGCGATTAGTTGGAAATGTTCCAAAACGAGAAACAATCGCTAATTCAATAAAGGAAGCCTAATACATGGTTGTTCCAGGAGCAGCAAAGGTTATGGTCTTGATCAATAAGTTCATTAATGAACTTAGAGTAGTTCCTAACATTGTTATAGTGATAACAATGGAGCCATCACGTAAAGTGAAGGAACTAAGGTCTCATCAATGACCCAAACATGTGTTAAGGCAGTATTATTTCACTAGAGAGGTAATACAAAGAAATGACAAAAGTAAATAACAATTTTCCACAAGTGTAAGACATTGCAGATCTACTGACAAAGAGTTGTCAGAGAATAAACATGATCGTCATGTAGACTCTTATGGTATTAAATACATAAGTGATTGGATCTAGTGCAAGTGGGAATTTGTAAGTCTTATGCCCTAAGTCCAATCGTTTGACCAAATACTTACTAATATATTTGATGCATTTAATATATGGCTGATTTGTTATTTAATTGATTTATAATAATATTATTATTCTTGCAAATTAAATCAACAGAGTCCGTAGATTCAAATCTTGATAACTTGTTAATCACAAGGAGTTGTGATTGTGAGATATAAGTTACAATTGAATCATAAATATCCTTGGTCATAAAGTAATATCGAGATACGGATATCTTTATTACGAGTAGACCAACACGTGTGTCATCACTCACTTTATAAGTGAGTAGCTAATCTCACAAGCTAAGATGTAGAGACATCTAAATGAACACGTGGATGTTTTGTTAAGAGAACAAAACATTGGAGACCCGCAACAGAGATTCTACATGGATAACTATCTGAATGTCTGTGGTTAATCTCTAATGTTTGTTAGTGAAATTGATCATTTGACTTGATATCATCATAGTACCTTATTTGAGGGCAGTCATACTTCAGTGATGTCGAATGTTGCTCTGAAAGGAGTTGCTAATACGAAGTCGTTCGGGTATGTCAAGAATCACATGAAGGTTGTGAATGATTAATATAGGACTCGTTACTCTTAGATAGTAAGAGATTATGATCTGCGTTTTATTTGATTAAGTCGATATCGAAATCCTTGGCCAAGGTGAATTCATAAAGTCGAAAATAGTTTCGACGTTTATTGACTTAAGAGCGAAATAAAAGATATGATCAATAAACGAGATTGACACATTTCCATATCTCGTAATTGATTGGATCATATTGACGAAGGGGTTAAAATTTCATGATAAGCGAACTAGTTTGGTTTAGTCACACCACGTGACATTTCCCATCACATGTATTGCATTGACACATTGCTAGGAGTCAATCTGGGACAACTAATGTGAATTAATTAATCTAGGAGAATTAATGATTAATTGAAAAGAGAGTTTTAATTAATCTTATTTTGATTAGATCAAAATAATAATTCACGTAATTCGACATCGTGGTTGGGAACCTAGAGGGTCACACACAAGGGGAGAACTAGAAGAATTTAATTAGTATTAATTAATTAACAAGTGTTCGACATTTTTAGAATTAATTAATTATATTATTTATTAATATGCTCGAGTTAATTAGTTGGATTGATTAACTAATGTCCCATGTGTAATTAATTGGATTAATTAAATCACACGGACCGGGTCATGTTTAAGTTATGGGTCAAGCCCACTCTAGCTTATATATTAATAAACAACTAGTGTTTGGAAAAGTTAATCCTAATTCATTATTCTCTTGCTAGCACAAGAAGAGAGAAGCGCTAGCCTCTCATTATTGTTCTCTCGTGTGGATCACCTTTGGAGGCTGGACAATTGGACAGCTGTGGTATGAAAGGAGGTTGAAGAAATCAAGATTCTCACACCCCTCTGCAAAATAATCAAGAGGTATTATTTTATCATGATTTCTATCTAAACACAAAGCAAATCCTCGTTTGGGAATTGAAAATATTTTATATTCCGCTGTGCATGATTAAGTAAATTCCCAACAGGTTTCACCTTGAAATAGTAAAAGCCTTTTAGTAACCTTAGCAATCTATACATATGTCTTCCAGGAATCATAAGATATCTTTAAAGTTTTCACTACAATATCATATGAATCAATAATTAGAACTAACATAATTTAGAATCAAGCAAAAAGTATGCTTAGCTTCATTCTAATTGTGAGATTCCCATAGACAGCACAAATTAATTCAATAAACAGAAATTAGGGGCTGAAATAGTTAACAAAAAAAAAAAAAAAATCGTAAGATTTATAACTTTGTGTAGTCAGCCACAACCTATTTGTACTCTTCAACTTCTTTGGAACATAAGGCTCTACAGGTTAAAACCTCTATAATTCCATCATCATCACAGCCTTTTCAAGAAGAATGACAGCCCAAGATAACCATTTGATAGCATCAGCATACTGCCCCTGCTTGTGATTATTCATATCCTAAGTCTTTGCAGCTAAACCAATAACTCCGGCAGGTGGGGGTGTATGGTCTTCAATTTTAGATATTCTTCCAGCTGAACCACTTTGTGTGGAGAGTCTAGAGATTGTGGAGTGAAAAAAAGGCACTTGATTTTGTGGACCCTGTACTACCTGAATCTTGTGAGAAATCTGAAGTAGTAAAATGTATAATGTTGCTCTTTGTGAGTAGAAGATCCAGGGACCGCCCCACCATGTGAAATGTAGTTCTCGTACTTAATGGAACTGAAGTTCTTCCCAGTTTCTAACCAACCAGCTTTCGGAATAAGAAAACATGTTTTGAGCACATCTTTTTCATCCTTTAATAAACCAGATTCAATTTCCAACAAATTGACGTTGACTGTAAAAGTTTTTGGAAGAAAATATGTTTAGAGAAAAATAATTCTCTTGTATATATTGATTCACCAAATAATGAAGCATATTACAAGATATATATATATACATCAACCACAAGATATATCTACATCAACCCTAGGACGCCCAACTTGTTCCACAAGAAAAGGAGTTACACCTAAAATAAAAAATTACTAAATAATATCCTACTAAAAATACAATTCTACAAATAAGGTAAACTAGATATTTGTTAATACTCCCCCTCAAGTTGGAGCATGTATGTCAAGAGTGCCCAACTTGTAAGTGAAATGGTGAAATGCCTCCTTGCTATGCTTTAATGAACAAATCAACAATCTGATTGTTGCTCGAAACATAGGCAGTCTTGATTTCTCCTTTAACAATTCTTTCACGAACAATGTGACAATCTGTTTCAATGTGTTCTGTCCTTTAATGATATACTGGATTAGTGGCAATATGCATTGCTGCTTGATTATCACAATATAGTATTGCTGCTTGTGGATGACTTACACATAAGTCTGTCAGCAATTGTCTCAACCATGTAAGCTCACAAGTAATGGAAGCCGTTGCTCTATACTCCACTTCTGTTGAAGATTTGGATATGGTCGTTTGCTTCTTACTTTTCCATGATATAAGTGCTGTTCCCAGAAATATACAATATCTCGTAATTGATCGTCGTGTGATGACATCTCCAGCCTAATCCCCATCACAAAATTCTGCTAGCTGCAATTTCCATTTTGATGGGAAATATAATCCTCGTCCTGTTGCCACTTTCAAATATCGGAGCAATCGGTGAACTGCATCAAAATGGGTCTATCTAGGTGCCCGCATGAACTGGCTAAGTGTGTTGACCGAATATGAGATTTTCGATCTAGTAATGGTAAGATAAATGAGCTTCCCTACCAACCGTCGTTAATATGTGAGATCTTTTAACAATTTTCCATCTGTCAAATTAAGTTTCAATAATTGTTCCATGGGAATGCTACAGGTTTCGCTCCAAGTAATCCACCCTCTTGAAGAATATCAAGAGTATGCTTCCTTTGATTTTTTGAGGTCCCTAATTTTAAGCGAGCAATTTCTACTCCAAGAAAATATTTTAATGTATCAAGATCTTTCAATTTGAATTGAGATGCAAGGAACATTTTTGTAGTAAAAATTGCTTCTTTATCATTTCCTATGATAATCATATCATCCACATATAATAGAATGGTTGTAAATGAATCACTACTGACCTTTGTAAAGAGTGAGTAATCTGCATGTGACTGTTTGAACCCAAACTGAATAATAGCAAATACAAATTTTTGATGCCAAGAGCGGGATGTCTGTTTCCATCCATATAAAGATTTGTGAAGTCGACACACAAGTGGTGTCTCCCCCTGTCAACGAAATCCAGGTGGGGGAGTCATATAGACTTCTTCATCAAGATCACCATGAAGGAAGGCATTCTGTACATCCATCTGATGAAGAGTCCATTTTCGAATGGAAGCAACAGCAAGTAAGCATCGGACCGTCTTTAACTTCGCAACTGGAGCGAAAGTTTCATTATAGTCAATCCCTTCTTGTTGTGTAAACCCCTTTGCCACCAATCGTGCTTTGTATCGTTCATCTATACCTTCAGAATTAAATTTGACTTTGAACACCCATTTACAACCAATAGGATGATGACATGGAGGAAGTGAGACAAGTGACCAAGTATTGTTTTCTTCCTAGGCACGAATTTCATCATTTATAGCAGCTACCCATTTGGGATCCTGACATGCTGCCTCGTATGTGGCTGGCTCAATGACATGAGAAATATTGTATGAAAAGCACGATGAGCAGAAGAAAGATTGTCATATGACACGTACCTTGATATAGGGTGTCGAGTGCTAGATTTGACCGGAAGAAGCTTAACTTGGGTAGGTAGAGCATGATTGACATAGTAATCTTTTAGGTGAGTTGGGGGTTGAACTAGTCCTGTGGATCGTCAGATTTGGGTTTGGTCTAGTTGATCATTCGGAGGATCTACGTGACGGGTTAAGGGAGAAGGGGGTTCTGGCCATTTTAATTTTTACATTGACCGTATGCCAAAATTCTAAGCTCATTTTAATTTTTGCATTGCATTGCATTGCCCTATCTCGAAGCCTTTTTTATTCGAGTAATTAAGCCCCTAGGAGTATCTTGAAACTTGGTGCCTTAATTTTGAAACTTGGGAGTCACCGGCCTAAAGCTTGCTACATGGGTCAATTAGAAAGTCTAATGAGTAGGGTACACACACACACTTTGAAAAAAAAAAAAAGCATGCCATCATTGCATTTGCTTAAGTTTACCCCACTTCGTAACCTTTTTGACTCGAGTTATTAAGTCCGTAGGAGTATTTTAAAACCTGGTACCCTTTGATCTTAAAACAATCGGGACGCTGCCGACCTAAAGGTCGCTACATGGGTGAATTAGAAAGCTTAAGGGAGTGGGGAAGTCATGAGCAATCATCACGTTAGTTTTTAGAAATCATGCATTTGTACTTGCATAAAGGCTTAGATTAATAGTGAGTTTGAATTGCTTAGTATAAACTTGAATGTCGAAACACTCATTTAGTTGAGAGTCAGTGCATTTCTAGATTGTCGAAATTGTCGGTAAAACACCACCAAACTAGAGCGGAAAAAGAACAGAGTGATTTGAGAGTACCCTCTAGAATTGCATCCTCGGAGAGAAAAGAAATATTTATTGAGGGATGAATGTCACGAGTGAGAAAGGAAAGAATTGACCACTAATGGTGTTTTAGTTTTGACTTGAAACCTCTTTATTCATCAATATTCTCGAAACTTAATTGACGATTGAAAGTGGCTATGCACACATTCACTGATCGAACATCAGATAAGCTAAACTTCTCTTTGGTAGCATTATTTGGAAACATACTTTTGAATTGATTATACAATTTTATACTCATGATAATTTGCAAATTATCTAACATTGTCGATCTATATTCCATGTTACTTGATTGCACTAGTAGATAAGTTTACTCAAGACGAGCAAAAGCTCAAGTTTGGGAGTGTGATAAGTGTGCTTTACACACATATTTAGTTCCTAAATTAGCACTTTAATTGACAAATTGAGCGAATTTCTACTTATAAATTGTGTTTATCTTGTACAATTAGGTACAACCTCAATTGGAATGAAAATGAACAAGATCGAAGAGAAATTGAGCAAAAAGAAGAGCAAATTTCATGTTCAGGGACCTAATTGAAAGAAATCAAAAGTTCGGAGACTCAATTGCAACATTCCAAAAAGTTGGAGGACTAGAAGTGCAAATATTTCAGGGGTGTTTTTGTAATAAAAGTCAAAATTCGAGGACTAAATTGAATAAGACCAGAAGATGGGGGGCTTGACTTGCAAATTGTTTAAAAGAAAAAAAAGTAAACAAAAAGAAAAAAAATTAATATATATATATATATATATAAATGCGTCCAGCATTTCAACATAACCTATATCTGTCTCCCACGCGATCGCGTGGGCCAATTTCGGCCCAAACCCATTTTTTATTTCTGTTTTAATTATTTTGATTTAAGGGCACGTTTTGCTTCGATTTTTGGGATTTTTAGGTCAGATTTTTTGGGATATTTATACTCCCACTTCTACACTTCACAAAAAAAAAAAAAAAAAAAAATTCCAATCTTCCTCTCTCAAATCCTAGCCTCTTTCTCTCTTTTTCTTCTTTCTTTTCTTCGTCTTTTGTTTTCTTTCTTTGTTTTAATTAGTTTTATTTTAGTTGTTAGTTGTTAGTTTTTTATTTCAATCTTGTGGCATCCATTAGAGCAAAGAAACAAGGAGTAAAGTGAAAATACAAAGCAAAGTTCAAAGAATTTTGGAGCAAAAAAAAAAAAGGAAGCGATTTATTTCATTATCTTGTATTTTAATCTTTGATTTTTATACTTTGTGATATATTTTTATAAACCTTATATTTTGTGGAATATTTATATAATGTGCTAGTTGTTTTATGTCGGGATGATTGATGTAACTTAACTTAGTTCAAGTAATTTTAATGTTTATTTATTAATTTTGAGCTTATTTCGTGTGTGTTTGTTATTGAGATTATTCCATGTGTTTGATTGATCACCAAATATGTGTTTTGTGAAGTGTAGGATAATCGAGAGATATTGTGCATTTTAGAACAAATAACAAATGTTCTAGGTTCTTGTTAATGATAGAAATATACTTTAAACCCTACATGGTCCATTGAGTTATTTTCACAAAGAGTTAATTGATAAGTGCTTTACTAGCACTTTATTTCTTTACTTGTTGCCTCGAATTACTGTTAGTTTGATCCTAATTAAGTATTGCTTAATGCATTTTATGTTTTATATTGTGTAGGATCGCAAATGACAAGAAAAGAAGGAAAAAGGACCAAAAAGCACGTAAAAAGAAAGTTCGAGGACCTGGCATGTAAATAAGTTACGGCCGCAACATGAAAGTCACGGCCGTAAGCAGTTGATTGAACAAAAATACGAAAATCTGCAGAAACCAAGTTACGGCCGTATTGGAAATTTCTCACGACCGTAACAAGGATGTTACGGCCGTATTGAATGCAAAGTCACGGCCGTAAGAAGTGAATCAATTGTGTAGAAATTAAACAGAAAGTGAGTTACGGCCGTAACTCCTTATATTACGGCCGTAACTTAAGCCCGAAAAAAAAAAAAAGGAAAATTGTTTCCTAATTCAACTTAAACTCTATCTTTGGTATTTCTTTTTGACTAAGCTAGGGCACGAATTTGGGCTATATAAAAGGAGGAATTCAGTACCAAAGGTGGGAGGAGAATTATTTTTGAGAGCCACCAATATCAAAGTTTGAAGAGAAGAAATTCCGGGCAAAATCAAGATGAATCAAGACAATACTTTTGGGGAATTCTTCATGGCAATGCGTGGCTAGTCTTCTCAACCTAGTTCAAGGGGGACGTTGTGTTCATATTATTCTATTATTCATTCCTCAAACTCGTAACGTAGTTCTTGTTTTTTACGTTTTATTTATTGGATTTATCATGAACATTAATTTCGTCAAGACAATGTATTAATTGATTGAGGCCTTGTCTTTTAATTATTGTGTTGATGTTTGCTAATTTGGGTAATTGGATTCGTATTTGTCTTGTTATCCAAATCATAGTAGCAATTGGTAATTTTATATTTCCATATGAAAATCCAATCTAGATTAATCAATTCGAGCATATGTAATTGATAATTTAGTTCACCTAATTCTTCTTGTTTTCACATAGTTAATGAATTAAATCTAGGGAGCTTATTCTAGGTTGTTCATTCACTCTAAATTGATTGGAGAACTAATTCTAATTGATTATTATTAAGGAAGGATTGGATTAATTAGAGCTTTTTGATTATTCCGGGTGATAAATAAAACAAAGGAAATAGTACATGCGTTGCTTGGGGAATGACAATATTATGATAGGGCACAACCGAACCTGAGAACTAGGATTCTTTATTATTTGATTTTTATTCCAGCTATTTTACATCTTTATTTGATTATTTAGATTAATTGCAATTTTCAACTCAAAACCCCCCTTTTAATTCTAATTGACATGGCATTTTAATTAGTTCCCGTTCCTCGTGGGATCGACCCTTGCTTCCGCTATCACATTTAAAATTGAGTTTTGGTAAGTAAGGAAATTTAATTAATTCTTGGTGCATCGCGACGCGCACCAAGTTTTTGGCGCCGTTGCCGGGGAACGGTTAACCAATTTTCTGTTTAATCAATTAGAATTTTATTTTCTGCATTTTTATTTATGTATTTTTATTTTCGGTTTAATTGAAAAAAAAAAATTCCGAAAATTTTATTTATTTATTTATTTATTTATATGCATAAAATTCGATCCACTAATCCTGAATATTTTTTATTTGATCCAGAAATCGAGCGAACTTTTCGACAGCGAAGAAGGGAAGCACTGGAACAAATGGCAGCTCATAACCTCAACAACAGGACACTTAAACAATTGGCCACTCCAGATGTCGCTCAACAGCCACTCTGTATCACTTTTCCGACAGTGGAGGAGGGAAAAACTTTTGAACTCAAATCTGGACTCATTCATTTGTTGCCAACTTTTCGAGGACATGCTGGTGAAGACCCTTACAGGCATCTCAAGGAATTCCACGTGGTTTGTGACAGTATGAGACCCACTGGTATTACCGAGGAACAAATTAAAATGAGGGCCTTTCCATTCTCGTTAAAGGATGCCGCTACTGATTGGCTATACTGTTTACCATCCGGATCAGTCACCACCTGAAATGACATGAAGAGGCTATTTTTGGAAAAATATTTTCCTGCATCTCGCATTGGAACAATCCGGAAGGAAATTTGTGGGGTTCGTCAAAACAATGGTGAATCGTTGTATAAATATTGAGAGCGCTTCAAGAAGCTCATCTCGAGCTGCCCCCATCATCAAATCAGCGAACAACTACTGGTGCAATATTTCTACGAAGGACTGCTACCAATGGACAGAAGTATGATAGATGCCGCAAGTGGAGGTGCCTTAATGGACAAAACACCGGAACAGGCTCGGGCTTTGATTTCCAACATGGCTGAAAACACTCAGCAATTTAACCCAACCCGAGACATGCAAGTTCGCCGCGTGAACGAGGTAAGTAGTTCCAATATAGAAAGTCAACTGTTTGAACTAAAAAATCTCGTTAAACAACTTACTGTAGGAAGTGCACAACAAGTCAAAGCATGCGGGATATGTGCTAACTTCGGACATGCAACGGATGCGTGCCCGGTACTCCAAGAGGAGAATGGTGAACAGGTAAAGACTGCAGAAGGGTTTCCTTTTCAAAAACAGCAATACAACCCGTACTCAAACACTTACAATCCTGGCTGGAGGGACCACCCGAACTTGAGCTATGGGAATAACAAACCTCCGGGTTTGGTCTCCAACAAGCCTCAAGGGAATTTTCAACAACAAGGAAATTTCCATCCACAGGGACAATATCAGCAAAAGCCACAATCATCAGGTATGTCTCTCGAAGAAATGATGAAAACTTTGGCCACTAACACTCTACAATTTCAACAGGATACCAAATCCAGCATTCAAAACCTGGAAAATCAAATGAGTCAAATGGCCACAGCTATCAACAGACTGGAAGCACAAACAGGAGGAAAGTTTCCATCTCAACCCGAGGTGAATCCGAGGAATGTAAGTGCAATTACTCTTCAAAGTGGAAAAGAAATTGAGGAGCCACAATCAAAGCCAACCGCGAGTGAAGAGGAGGAGGTTGAAGAAAAAGTCGGAAAGAAAAACAGCATTCCACAAAACTCTCAGGTAAAAACCGAACCTATTGTGAATGCGAAACTAACTCCACCGCCTTTTCCGAGCAGGTTAGCGAAGGCGACTAAGGAAAGTAAGGAGAAGGAAATTCTGGAAATGTTCAGGAAAGTGGAAATCAACATTCCACTATTGGATGCAATCAAGCAAGTGCCCCGATACGCGAAGTTCTTAAAGGAGCTGTGCACCAACAAACGGAAGTTGATGGGAAATGAAATGGTAAGAATGGGGGAAAATGTGTCAGCACTCTTCCAAAGGAAACTGCCCCTAAAATACAATGATCCAAGTATGTTCACTATACCATGCCAAATAGGTAACACTAAACTGGATCGTGCATTAATAGATTTAGGTGCATCTATAAATGTAATGCCTAGGTCTACATACAATGCATTAAAACTTGCTAATATGACTGAAACAAATGTGATTGTTCAACTAGCCGACCGTTCCAATGCATATCCGGATGGGGTAGTTGAAGATGTTTTAGTACAAGTAGGGGGTTTAGTGTTTCCAGCAGATTTTTATGTGTTAGACATGAATGATGATCACTCTCCAAACCCCACTCCTATTTTGTTAGGCAGACCATTCCTAAAACATCGAAAACTAAGATAGATGTTAGTGATGGTATACTTACCGTGGAGTTTGATAATCAAATTGTTAAGTTCAATATTTATGACTCCATGAAACACATTAATGATGCTAACAAAGTTCATTCTACTGTTGTGAGTTATTCTCCATTTCAGGAAATTGTTGCTGAGCTGAATGATTGTCCAAAGCCATCACATCCAGGTAAAAACTTTTGTACCGCCCTACCAGTAGCTGATAAGAAGTTTCCCCCTACTTTGCAGGCACTAACGAAGAGCATGAAGAGGAAATTGAGCTTTGGTAATCCACCTAATCCCGGTTGAAGGAGGAAACAACAAGTCGAGCCAACGACAATAAACAAAGGCGCTGCTCGGGAGGCAACCCGAAAGGGGAGTTTCTTTATCTCCTCAATTTTTTATTTTTTATTTTCGTATTTTCATTTGTGGTTAATTTTAGTTTATTTAGTCATTTCAAAAAAAAAAAAAATTATAGTGGCCTTGTTACGACCGTAAATTATATTTTTACGGCCGTAACTCAATCCCAGTGTTTTATCCAGAGGCCTAATTACGGCCGTGATTACATTTTTACGGCTGTAAGTAACACCTTCACGGCCGTAAGTCTGTCCTATTTCAAAAATGTTAAACGGCTCATTTTTTTTTTTTTATTTATTTATTTATTTATTTATTTTTTCTCCACCATCACACCCATCCCTCTTCACAAGGTTTTCAAGGTATGATATTTTTTTCCCTTTTATTGTTTTGCTTTACAATGAGGACATTGTTTTGTCTAAGTGTGGGGGGAATTGATTGTGAGCTTAATGTCTGCTTAATGTCTTTATCCTCTTTCTGTAGTCGAAACATTAAATTCATGTTGAGTCAGCACCCATTTTAATCTTGTTATCTACTTTTGCCACCTATCTATGCTACTTAGGTCCTGAACCATACTTTGATAGGAAGCAACCCACTTATCATAATTTTTGAAATACCAACTCCTAAATTGCATAATTGGACATGAATTGAGCACGTAGAGATGAATTTTCCAATACTTTCCGAATAGGTTTGAAAATGGGGACAAAATGCCATATCTCTGCAACCTAGTAGATTCAAACCCAAATTTGATCTGACTGATAACTACCCCGAGTAAAGAGATTCACTCCTTTGGCCACTAGATTTTTTTTGCATTTTTCAATTCGACACTAAGACCGAGCAATGACCAAAACTCATAATTGGATGGGAGACACACATATGAACCATAATTTGTGAGCTTTTGAGCCTATGAGCTACTTTTACTCTTTATATAAAGCTCTTATTTTTTTAATGTGTGTTCTGCATGGTTGATTTGTTCTTGGATATGCTTTTGTGTACATGCCGTAGTAGCTTCTTGGCTCAAGTGCAAAATATAGTAAAGGCACTAGGATGAACCAAATTTGGCCTTCTAAATAAGCCTACCATTGTACATTTACCAATAGAAGACCCTTTGAGCCTTAGCCTTTCTTTGGAATATTAATACCACGCTACAAGCCACGAACACCCATTCTTTCATGTTATCCTTTTTCTTGAACCTATAGAGAACGGATTCACAAGCTTGTGTTGGTTGAGAAGTTCGAGGTGGATTAAGTTTCAAAGTGGAAATTCAATCTTGTGTCATTGGGGATTGTGGGGTGATTTGACCAAAAGAGAAAAATTGCAGTATATGTTTGAAAAAAAAAAAGAGAAGTTCAGGCCAGTTCTGAAATTACGAGGTCATGAACATTTGCTAGTATTGAAAATAAACACTCAAGCTGCACAAATAGAAGTCTAGTGTTAAATCAGTTGGATAGCAGGAAGATTATTTTCATGTTGAAGAAGAAAGAAGGAATGTTATAATTGAACCGATTCGGCTTATGAAACTCCTTCTCGATTCAGCCTAAATGTTTCCCTTTTATCCCACTTGACCCGAAGCCCCGCTACAACCCAACAAAGACCTTTGCTTTGCACTTGTGTTATTGTTGGCTCCGGTTTTGACATTTTAGCAATCTGTGGTAACAAGTTTTTCATGCAGTGAGTTGAGCGTAAAATTCTCACCTTTATATACACTTTGTGCGAAGAGAGATATCCGGTGAGAGTGTCGGCTCCCATTACATGTACTTATGAGGGGTTTGAATTGCTTGGTCTATATTTTGTGCCATTTTGATCTGAAACTGTGTATTGACTAAATTTTTTTACCATGAGATAAACCGCACTAATCTGTTGGCATTTACTTGAATTAGTCAAAACTTACATTTTTATGGGGAATTGATAAATTCAGAGAGAACTCACGAGAGGTGAAAGGATATAATCCACATTGGGGTATCAATTTTCATTTTTGTTCGGAGAATATTGGGTGATGCATCTCTTACACACACTAACACACTCCGATTAGGCAATTTGATTTTCGTGCTAAAAAGAAGTGGGTTGTGACCTTGACTTTCCAGATTTAAAAGTCTAACATGTTCATTCGAGTCGTGCTTTAGTTCTTTTCTATCATTATTCGAGGACGAACAATGGTTCAAGTGTGGGGGGATTTGATAAGTGCTTTACTAGCACTTTATTTCTTTACTTGTTGCCTCGAATTACTGTTAGTTTGATCCTAATTAAGTATTGCTTAATGCATTTTATGTTTTATATTGTGTAGGATCGCAAATGACAAGAAAAGAAGGAAAAAGGACCAAAAAGCACGTAAAAAGAAAGTTCGAGGACCTGGCATGTAAATAAGTTACGGCCGCAACATGAAAGTCACGGCCGTAAGCAGTTGATTGAACAAAAATACGAAAATCTGCAGAAACCAAGTTACGGCCGTATTGGAAATTTCTCACGGCCGTAACAAGGATGTTACGGCCGTATTGAATGCAAAGTCACGGCCGTAAGAAGTGAATCAATTTCGTAGAAATTAAACAGAAAGTGAGTTACGGCCGTAACTCCTTATATTACGGCCGTAACTTAAGCCCGAAAAAAAAAAAAAGGAAAATTGTTTCCTAATTCAACTTAAACTCTATATTTGGTATTTCTTTTTGGCTAAGCTAGGGCACAAATTTGGGCTCTATAAAAGGAGGAATTCAGTACCAAAGGTGGGAGGAGAATTATTTTTGAGAGCCACCAATATCAAAGTTTGAAGAGAAGAAATTCCGGGAAAAATCAAGGTGAATCAAGACAATACTTTTGGGGAATTCTTCATGGCAATGCGTGGCTAGTCTTCTCAACCTAGTTCAAGGGGGACGTTGTGTTCATATTATTCTATTATTCATTCCTCAAACTCGTAACGTAGTTCTTGTTTTTTACGTTTTATTTATGGGATTTATCATAAACATTAATTTCGTCAAGACAATATATTAATTGATTGAGGCCTTGTCTTTTAATTATTGTGTTGATGTTTGCTAATTTGGGTAATTGGATTCGTATTTGTCTTGTTATCCAAATCATAGTAGCAATTGGTAATTTTATATTTCCATATGAAAATCCAATCTAGATTAATCAATTCGAGCATATGTAATTGATAATTTAGTTCACCTAATTCTTCTTGTTTTCACATAGTTAATGAATTAAATCTAGGGAGCTTATTCTAGGTTGTTCATTCACTCTAAATTGATTGGAGAACTAATTCTAATTGATTATTATTAAGGAAGGATTGGATTAATTAGAGCTTTTTGATTATTCCGGGTGATAAATAAAACAAAGGAAATAGTACATGCGTTGCTTGGGGAATGACAATATTATGATAGGGCACAACCGAACCTGAGAACTAGGATTCTTTATTATTTGATTTTTATTCCAGCTATTTTACATCTTTATTTGATTATTTAGATTAATTGCAATTTTCAACTCAAAACCCCCCTTTTAATTCTAATTGACATGGCATTTTAATTAGTTCCCGTTCCTCGTGGGATCGACCATTGCTTCCGCTATCACATTTAAAATTGAGTTTTGGCAAGTAAGGAAATTTAATTAATTCTTGGTGCATCGCGACGCGCACCATTAATGCAATTGATTGGGTTTTAATCGACATAGAGATATAATAGGTTAAACTAATTGATTAGGGTTAATTTCACTCAGGAGAGGTAATTAGCTAAACTTGAAAAATCGAGTCTAACATTGCAAATGAATAATTTATTAATTTGCATGTGTTGAGAAATCACTTAAGTGAGAGTTAAGTGAAATCATGAATCCCAATTATTTTATCGTCCATTTTCCCTATTTTAATTTAGTTTAAAATTAGTTTCTTTAATTTAGAATTTACAAAAACTCATCTCTTTAATTGTGTGTTTGATTTGTTAAGATTAAATTAACTAAAGTATAATTAAGTATACATTCCTCGTGGGATCGATAATCCAGACTCAAAAGGTCCACTTTATTACTTGTACGCAACCCGTACACTTGCGGTACATTCTTTTAGCGAACATAATTAAAGAGGTGAAGCTGAAGGGTGCCCAAGACGTCTATGCCATATATTAGTGTTTCTACTGGTAGTGTGATGCATTTGTGGGCTTTGTGAAAGGTAATACAAGCCATTACTCTACCTTCCCAAGCCAATCGTCTTCATTGTAGTCAAATCCTGCATGATACGAAAATTAGGGAAAAATGTCACACATCAATCTTATTCTCTGGTAAGTTTATTGCTAGATAACAGATTAACTTTGAAGTTTGGAACGTAAAGCACATTATCAACAGCCATAATATTTCCCAATTTAACTGCACCAATGGACTTAATAAGATCATAGCCCCCATTCGGTAATTGCCCAATTTTGTGATTTAACATGGATTTATTTTCAACGATCTCATCCTTTGTCACATGGTCAGTGGCCCCGCTATCAATAATCCATGAATTACTCAAAGAGGTAGTAGAAGGATTGATACCTGAGGTGTTAACAAAAGACTTATCATTACCCATCTTATTGTTTAGAAGTTCCATGATCTGCTCATACTCCTTGGTTGTGAGTGTTTTTCCTTCATTTGGGTCAAGCATGGAAGCTATATCAGTGTTTGTGAACCGTTTGTTTTGTGGCTTCACGTCCTTCCCATGAAATTTGTTCCTTGGAGGAAAACCATGAATAAAATAACATGTATCAATATTATGTCCAGTCATACCACAGTGAGTACACTGTTTCTGTCACCCAGTTTCTGTAGATCCGATCGACAGGAAAGATGGACCAGTCGACCAATCTCCCTGATTGTTGCCTTTCTGATTCGATCCCGAACTGCTCGACTTCTACCAATTGATTAAATGTTTCCCTTCACGATCTGTTGTAACCTCAACTTGTCTTTCATGTTGAATTAAAATAGCGTGATCTCTTCTGGTGTTCGGGAATAGGCTCATCATTAGTATGTTTCCACGAACTGTGGAATAAGAATCATTCAACGCCATCAAGAATTGCATGACCTTCTCCTTCTCATCTCTTTCAACCAGTGCTTTAAGATTTCCACAAGTGCATCCAATTGGGTCATGGTAAGAACCCAATTCATCCCATAATGCCTTTAATTTGGTGTAATAAGCTGACACCGATTGATTTCCTTGTCAATGCTCAGCAATTTCTTGGTGAATCTGAAATATTCACGCATCATTACCTTGAGAAAATCGATCTCGTAAGTCGTTCCATACTTCTGTAGCAGACTCGGAGTATATGATACTTTCAGCAATATCTGGATATACCGAATTGAGTATTCAGGAGAGCACCATATGATTACTTCGTTCTCATGTCGAATACTTTTCATCTTTTGCTTCTAGTGTTTCGATCTTGCCATCAATGAAGCCATTTTTATTCTTGGAAATTAGGGCAGTTCTCATAGCCCTACTTCATTGTCCATAGTTGTTTCCATCTAGTGGTTTAGAAACAAGAATTAAGCCAGTATGACTAGATTGCTGTAGCGTCATGGGATCCGATTGGGTAATTGTTGCTTCTATAATTTTTCCATCATTGTTCGTGCCAGACATTGTTGCTCAGAATCGAGGCTCTGATACCATGTAAAAGTTTGTGGAAGAAAATATGTTTAGAGAAAAATAATACTCTTGTGTATATTGATTCACCAAATAATAAAGCATATTACATGATATATATACATCAATCTTAGGACGCCCAACTTGTTCCACAAGAAAATGAGTTATACTTAAAATAAAAAATTACTAAATAATATCCTACTACAAATACAATTCTACAAATAAGGTAAATTAGATATTTGTTAATATTGACATGGTGGGGCGGTCCCTCAGATCTTCTTCCATTTACTATGTGGTCTGTCCAAGGTTCCTTCGATACCATAGTCAATCCAACCAATGAACGAATGCTTGGAGGTGGTGGTGCTGACGAAGTCATACATCGAGCGGTTGGTCCAGATTTACGAGCAATATACTATGAGGTCCCAGAAGTACGACCTGGAGTTCGTTGCCCCAGAAGAAGCAAGGATTACCCCAGGATTTTGGTTGCCAGTGTCTCATGTTATTCACACAATTGGACCCATTTACAATAAAGATGAAAAACCCAGAAGCCTCTTTGACAAATGCATATAGGAACACTTCACTTCTAGCCAAAGAGAACATCATCAAATATGTTACATTTCCTGCCATATTATGTGGAGTTAATGGATATCCTTGTGATCAACCTGCCTCTATGGCAATATCTACAGTTAAGAAATTTGCAAATGACTTGAAGGAGGTGTAATTTGTTCTGTTCTAAGATGAGATTTATGATGTTTGGTAGAAGAAGGCTAATGAATTACTCTAGAATTCTTAAATCTCCCATATGTTGAGTGTGGAGTAGAATGTGTAGGAGTAGATTGCAGTACATGAAGCCATTGGTGTGGTTTTACCAAAATTATTATAAAGAAGCATTTATCAAGTTGAAGTTTCTGTTTGTTTCTGAATCATGAGGAAAATTAGTTGTAAAGCTGGAAGAAAAAACTAAAGAAAGATTTGGGAAGAAACTCAAAATAATCTGTAGGAGAAATCAGGATAAAAAACCAAAGAAAAAAGTAGGAAGATGATGTCGTCACTGGGGGCTCCGAAGAGAAATTATTCGGTGCTTATTCTCGGTGATCAAAGAAGACTGCATTTTTTGTGTTGAAATATGTATGAATTTGGTGAAGCTGGAAGAAGGTGTTTACAGAAAAATCTGATTTGCTTGTGAATTCTGTAATTTTCCAGAACGGAAATAGCGATGGACTATTTGAAAGTATGAAAATGCATTTCAATGAAATTATGCAACCTCCAGAACTACCCATTAATAAATATCTTCTGGAACATGGGCATGACATCTCTTTAAAAATAGAAATTGTACATTTCATATATATATTTTTTATTTTTTTTTCTGGAATGGTATGTGAGATCATCTAAAATAACTACCTATTACTCATGTTCACAGATTTGGGCAACAAACTGAAGGAAAAAGGTAAAATCGATAAAATCTACTACTGTTGGTTAAATTTAAAACTGACTACCACAAAAAAAAAAAATCAGTGGACACATTCAATGATGCAGGTCCAATTACAGCAGTTTGACAGTTTGAATATGTGATTAGAAATTGAAATCCAAAATTAAAATCCAATCAAAATAGGTCAAAGACTTCTATTATTATAGATATAGATATAGTCAACAATTTTTATTAAAATAATAAGTGTGTATATACATATACATATATAAAAACATAAGCGTCGTCACTAAAATTCGTACATAATTTCTCGTCAAAATAACTTTCTAAATTAGGAATTTTCTGCAAAAAAAATAAAATAAAATAAAATAAAAAATAGTGTATTAAATGTTTTACCATGTATGATAATACATGTGTCATTAATGAAATTAGCATTTGTTCTATGTTATTAATGTCATCAAGATGTTATTTTTTTAATTTATTTTGTAATAAATATTCTTTTTTTTTTTTATAATTATTGTATTATTTTGAAGTCAAAAGATTTGTAATGTGGTGTCAAATCGAAAATCTGAACGAGATATACAAGCTAGCAAGTGATAGTAAACTATAAATAGATTGTTCGTAAAATCGTCTTAAAATCAAAGGTAAAGTTTTACTTTATATTTTTTTCCCCCTCAATATCTTCATTTTAAATTATATCATTTAAGTCATATATTACTATCTATAATTTGTTCTAAATTCAATTTAGTTATATATGACTAATTTCTATTCAAGTTATTTTTCTCATCAAATTAAAACAAATAATAAATATGCGAATTTTCTAAGCGAATTCAATTAAATTGTACTAATTCTTACAATTTCAGATTTCGATCAATTCATTCGTCATTTTGACATTACTTTTACTTATTTACTGATTTTGTTCATTTTTCTATTTGTGATAGTGACTTTTTCTTTTTCTTTTTTTTAAATAACCAAAATATACAGAATAAATATTACACACTTTAACATTTAGTTCGTATAATTTTTGTTAAACAATTGATTTTTCAGCAATTTTTATTAAAATATTAAAATAATAATGTAACTATATGAATAAAGAAATTGTCAATATAAAGAAGAACTCTATCCTACATCGTTTTTGGAAGAAGAATATGTAAAAAGAGAAACGTCGATCATAAGGAAATGATTATATGTTGGGTATTGCACATGTATTATATGAGCCTATTTTTGTAGTTCAAAAGTTTTTTAAGAAAGAAAATTTTATTTATTGACTCGCAAAATCTAGGAGTCAGGTTGATATGTTCACGGTACAATCACTAAAAATTGCATTGTTTAATTTAAGTTTGAACAATTGTTTAAAATATATTTTTTCTATAATAATTTTCATGCACCACACAGGTCTGAGCAACCACAAACTATACAACAATGTAGTATATAAAGAGGTTTTCCAAAAATTTTAAGAATTCTAATTCATTTTTATTTTAAGCATTTGTTGACAGTTTATATCATTAATCAAAGTAAATTGTATGTTCAATTTTTTTTTTTTATTTATATATTTTGTAATGAGAAAGCGTGAGGACTTATGCTGTACATGAATATGATATCATTCAAACTTTCAATTGGCATGTTTATAAAAATGTTGATAAAAGAAAAAATATTGAATATATATATATATATATATATATATATATATATATATATATATATATATATATATATATATATATATTGAAGTGTGAATAAAATAAATATAAGTAATACATTAACAAAAAATATTACTTTTGTGAAAAATTATATTTATTCCAGTAACATTTAAAATAAATATATTCTATATAAAT
Organism: Ligustrum vulgare; assembly: GCA_963555705.1. Classification (NCBI taxonomy): domain Eukaryota; kingdom Viridiplantae; phylum Streptophyta; class Magnoliopsida; order Lamiales; family Oleaceae; genus Ligustrum; species Ligustrum vulgare. Next base: position 25,771,731 of record OY743171.1, read on the forward strand.
GTGTTACTTTAGAAATGGAAAAATTGGATTAATATATTTTGAAAATAAATAAATAAAATCATTGAAATCTTACTTTCTGATATGTCAACTAAATGAGTTTGTTCTTCAGTTTGCATATTACAAGAATCATTAATTTATTGTATCAACTTTTTGTTACCAATGTATACATTAAATAAAATTTTATCATTTCTTTAATTTTGAAAAATATATTATGTTCGAAATCAAATTAATTATTTTTTCCCCATTGTCATTAACAATTTCATTTGATTGCGACATATGCCTTGACCATTAACAAGAGTCAGAGATAATCATTCTCACATGTTGGACTATATTTAAAAAATTATATGTATAACTATCAGTATTATAATTATGTTTAATCATTGACAATTAAAATCATTTATTATCCTTAGCATTATAAATTATATCTTTCAGAAATATATTTTATTATTATCAACTATTTTTAATAAATTAAGCCTTCGTTTGCTGCCTCTGTTTTTGTTAATACAAAACAATTTAATACACAAATTTAATTAAGTGCCGAACTTTAAGACGCATGGTATATTGGGATATTATTTCTTTTTTTATTTTGATTAGTTTTGTCTTTTAAAGTTTCAAATTTTATAACATTTTGTAGTAAAATGTTTTTTGTATTGTGTTTTTTTATATGATAATAATTAACATATTTTCATAAATTTTCATCCAAACCACTATCACAAATAGAAATCTCGTGCATAGCACAGGTGAAATGCTAGTTATATATTAATATTATGACCTTAATATATAAAATATTAATAAAACTTTTTAATTTAATTAATTAGTTCTGATTATAACCTCATTTTTGAAATTTGAAAACTATTTTGTCAAGTTTGAAATTTGTATGTCTAACTCTATTTGTACTAGTAGGAAACACGTGCATTGCACGTCTTATGTATCGAATCACTGAGCTAGATGCGTAATGCTTTTGAAGTACTAATAGTATTTTAAAAAGTAGTTGAGGTATTAAATATTATTAAAAGAAAAAATTTAAATTGCTAAAAAAGTTATATATATGAGTGTTTTTTTTTTTTTTTTTTTTTTAATATAATGTGAAAATTTTGAATAAACCAAAATGTAATGTTTTGATTATAATAACACTTCTTTGTATGTAATTTTTTTTTCAACTTCTTACAATTTTTCTTGTTTTAATTTTCTGATTTTACCAAGATTTAATAGTTTGTATTGAATTTTGCAAGAAATGCTATATATAGTTCACGAATGTATATTCCAATAGTAAGCATTATTTGTCCTTAAACCTTGTTGATAGTCATTGCAAAGTATAAACATATTGAAAATTCTTCATCTTCAATTTGAATTAATATACTAATCATTTACCGGAATTAATAGGATATTTGAAAGAAAAATTTATTTTCAGCATATTATCCAATGATTATTTCTGCATGGATTATATATCTTTTGAAATCACGATAAATCATTTATGTCTCATTGCAAAGATTGTTGGATGATTTTAGATTCCTTAAGAGTATTATTTGAGGTAATGTTTAGAAAATCGGACCGGACCGACTGATTCGATCGGGAAAATTGGGAACCGCTCGAAAAATCGGTTCGATTGACCTAAAAAACTGGTCGGTAAAAAATCAGCCAAAAAACCCGATTTTCAACCGGGAAAATTGGCGGTTTTTTAAACCCCATTTTCAATTTTTTTTTTTTTTTTTGCTTTGCTTTTCTCTAGTTGTTTTAAGCTATTTTTTTTGTATAATTTAGTTTTCTAAATGAGTAAATATTTGTTTATTTGTAAAATAACTTGTTTATTAGAAAATTTTGTGATTTTTGAAATAATTTTTAATATTTTAATTAAAATCGGTTAAATCCAGTTGGACCTTTTGCACCTTGACCCGTTGCCTTTTTCGGTTCGAATCGGTTTGATTTTCTAAACACTGATTTGAGAATTTATTTTCAAGATTAACTTGTTTAGTGAGATACCATTTAGTAATAATGTATTTATGAGCTCTTCTTGATAAAATTAGTTTGTATCATCTATTGCTTCATCAGAACTAACAAATTCTACACTTTCTACATGAAATAACTCAATAAGTTTGTCATTCAGGTAGTCAACGTACTCGTATTTTGTTAAAAAAATTCTTGTGCCACAAAATCAGAAGTAGTTGCATATGATATTATTAAATTATAATATACATTGTATATTATAGTAGGTAATAAACTAATGTAATGAACTATGTTATTAATATCATTAATTGATAAAGATGATATTGTGTAAGGATTTAGAGTACCTTATTATTATTATGTATTGATTTAGTATGTAAGCCAATGAAACAATATGTATAAAATGTCATATGTAGATTAATTCAAAAATTAATATATATTAATATTGTGCAATATAATTGTATTAGTAATTATATTGTATGTAAAAATGAATTAAAATTTGTAAAATATTTTTCATGTAACCTGTGAAAATTAAGGTCATTGATTAATGAAGTTGTAACTTTTTGAATTGAATGTAATGTTATATATATATATTGTAAATTATGGAATTTGAGTAGAGAGTCCAATTTTTGAAATTTTGGATATAATATTTTGATTATTATATTAATATTTTATAATCATAATAATATTTATTAAATGACGAAGTAAAAATTATAACATAAATTTTCTTTAAAAATTAAAAGAAAACACTATAATAATAAATTAGTACAAAACTTGAAAAATATTGATAAGAACACCCAAATTATAAAAGGACAAAAGAAAGTTAAATGTGAATTAAAGTTTTCAAATATTTTTTTATGCAATCTGATGGGTGTTGAATCCAATAAATAATAATATTTTCTTACTCTTATAAAAACAAATTATAATAGTAGTGAGCAATGTCGAATCCACAGAGATTGGTTATATTTAATTCTTCGAGAAAATTAAAACAATAAATTAAAAATAAGGGGAATTTTGTATTTCGAATGTAAAATCAAATTGTAAAGAAACAATTGAGGAATTAAATTGATGAAAATATCAAATTAAACAAGTATCCACCCCAAGGTATAATCTCAGTATTGATTCATAGAATTGATCATGGATGCAAAAATAAAATCCTTTACTCATTTTCTAAATTGGTTATGATCATTGATACGATCTAACAACATATCTCTCCTTACTATCTGATAAATGCTTTATTAGAACTTATTTAGTCCATTTGTTGTCCTATTTTGATATTGTTTTGATCCTATTTAAGTAGTGTTTAATGCATCTTTATGTATTGTGTTATACGAGATCGCAAAGAACAAAAAGAAATGAAAAATGACCAAAATGATGTGAATCATGAAATGTTCAAAGGAATCCAAATAAAAAATGGAATGTGGGAAGAAGATTAGAGGAGAAAATTATGGTCATAGAAGATTTGGGGTGAAATTGGAAATCAAAAACCCAAAAAGATTGTGATCTAGAATTTAAGTCAGAGATTGAAGCTCAATTTTTATATATAAGGAATTCGAATTTTGGAACATCTATTTCACAAAGAATTGTAGATATTTGAGTCTTCTTTCCAACGCACTTTGAATCATCACAATCTGACTTCAGCAGAGAAAGTTATGACCAAAACATTGAGCACAGGCGCTTATCGACAGAGATGCACTTCCAAATTCCGAAAATTTTCAGCAGCCCAATTACGCCCGTAATAAGGAAAGTCACGGCCGTAACTTTCTCGCGAAGTAATTTCCTATTCTAGTTCAAGGTCTATCTTTGGTATATCTGTTGAGAAAAAATCTTTTCTCAAAGTGAAATATCCTCTTGTAATGAAGTTGACACAAACTCGAAATCAAAGAATCAAGAAGAAAGTAAATAATTGGGAAGAACAATATCGGACTTGAATCACATAGAATGCTATCCTAAAAGCGAAATTTGCGCCCTCACGTAATGAGAATGCTAAAGGACCTCCAAGCAAATTGCTTTAGCTGATTTCAAGCCTCAAACCAAGTATCAAATAACACAATTGATAAACTTCGAGAATAGGAACAAAAGAGAAAATTTGAAAGATTCTTAGTATAAAAAGATCAAAAATTAGGGATGATATTCACAATTGAATGAATGATGAAAAAGGATATATAAAACCATGAATTCTATACCTATTTATAGAATTTCATCACCCCAATTCGTGATTTACACAATTCTTCATGAAAGAGTGTAAGTTATTCTTGAAAAGGTGCATGAGAAAATCTAAAAAATTTCTTCGACGGTCATTTTTTATGACCATGTGATCGCGCGATATGAGGCCCACGCGATCGCGTGATGCCCCATTATTTTGAATAAAGACAAAATCCGTTCAACCACGCGATCGCTGGACCATCAACCACGTGATCGCGTGGTTCTCATTTTGGCCAGACCAATTGGTTCGTCCAGTTTGTATTTGGTCCGATTTTTGCACTCCTTGGACTGATTCTCTATATTTTAGACCGGTTCTTACACTTTTCAACTTTATATATATATATATTTGAACAACATTTCATAACAATCCCCCGCTTGTTCAAATATATAAACTCAACTTAGAATCATAAATGATGCTACGCATAAAATAAGGTATCTTTTGATTTTAACCTTATATTAGTGCTAACATTGCAAAGTAATATCGAGATCCCAGGTAGCTTTGGCTTTGAACCAGTTATCCTTTATGACATTACTGGCGATATAGCACACGTGAGCATTTTTGCTCAATACGTTCCACACAATTTACTTTGGCGCATTAATGGTCTTGCGCCCATCCGAGTTTATGAACTTTTCAGAAAGTAACTCCAAAACTTTCCTTGAAGCGGCACCACTTCTAAGTTCATATAGGAGAAATTCTTACGGTGTCTTGGTAACTTTTAAAGACACTTGTACTAAGTACTAAATTTCTTTAAGATTTATTCAACACTCCAAAACAGTTACCCCAGCACTTACATCCTTAGGATATGGCCTTTAAATTATTTTCTAAGTGATGCAACAATTCACTTATCGAATGACTTATTGTTACCCTTTGAACCCGTGAATTACTCATTTCGTAATGACAGGTAGGGTTGCCGTCATTGGTGAATTTATAATAGGAGTTTTAACCCCATCTTACTCGATGTTTGTCTTACCAACTCTTTGGTAAGTGGTTTTGTGAATAGATCGGCCAAATTTTCACTAGACCTCACATATGTAAGTGATATTATTTCATCCTTTATTAATTTTCTTAAGTAATCATGTCTAAGACTCATATGTCTAGACTTTCCATTGTAGACTTCGTTATAAGCCCTTGCTAGAGTAGCTTGACTATTGCATAGTATAGATATTGAAGACTCATTCTTCCTATCTAGTGGGACTTCATAAAGAAGATCCTTAAGCCACTCTGCTTCCTTTCCAGTTTCGGCTAGTGCAACAAACTCGGATTTCATGGTGGAATGCGTAATCATTGTTTGTTTCTTTGATCTCCAAGAGACAGCACTACCTCCAAGTGTAAAAAACCATCCCGAGGTTGATTTATTTTCTCCAGCATTTGATATCCAACTCGCATCGGTATGTCCTTCTAGTATTGCTGGAAACTTGGAATATTGAAGTACAAGGTTTTTAGTTCTCTTTAGATAACCAAGAACTCTTCCAATTTATTTCCAATGCTCAACACTTGGATTGCTAGTAAACCTACTAAGTTTACTCATGGAAAATGCAATGTCCGGCCTTGTGCATTGAACTGCATACATTAGATTCCCAATTGCACTTGCATATTCGAGTTGTCCAATAGATCTTTCAACATTCTTCACAAGTTTAATACTTGAATCAAATGGAGTATTTGCTTCTTTAATGTTCAAATGTTTGAACTTTTCAATCACATTCTCAATATAAAGTGATTGGGTTAATGCATACCCCAACTCATTCTTGATCACTTTTATACCCGATATGGTATCCACTTGACCAAGATCTTTCATTTTGAATGTTGATGATAGAAACCTCTTCATTTCTTTTATTTCATCCATGTGATTACTTATAATCAACATGTCATCCACATATAAGCACACAAATATTACATGTTTATCACAATTTTTGATATATAAACATTTATCTACCACATTGTGTGAAAAACCAAAAGACATAATTGCATTATCAAATTTCCCTTGCAATTTTTTAGGAGCTATTTTAAACCATAAAGTGATTTAACAAGTTTACAAACTTTATTTTCATTATCTAGAAGAACAAAGCCTTCTGGTTGTTCCATGTAAACTTCTTCGTTTAATTCTCCATTTAAAAATGCAGTCTTAACATTCATTTGATGCACATGTAAGTCATATTTAGAAGATAATGCAAATAAAATTCTAATAGTAGTAATTCTAGTTACGGGTGCATAAGTGTCAAAATAATCAATTTCTTCCTTTTTTCGAAAGCCTTTAGCAACTAATCTTGCTTTATAGGTTTGGATTGAACCATCGGTATTGTATTTCCTTCGAAATACCCACTTGCAACCAATGACTTTTGAGCCAGCCGGTAAATCAACAATCTTCCAAGTATAGTTGGACATTATAAAATCAATTTCATCATTGATAGCATCCTTCCAAAACGTGTTATCTCTAGAAGTCATTGCTTCTTTATAGGTTTTAGGATCATTGTCAATTTGAAGAACATATGGAATTGTTCTTGCTATATCTTCCTTACTTACTTCAACCAAGTATAGGTAAATTCTTTGAGAATCAATCTCATCGTGTCCTAATACCTTCTTTTTTCGAGATCGCTTGCTTCTTCGAGGTTCACTAGTCTCAATTACACCTTGAGAAGATGTTTCTAGTGATTTAGAAGCTGGAAATTCATTTTGAATTTCCACTGAATTTTGAGGAATATCATCAATGCTTAATGAATTCTCAAAAAATTGCACATCTCGTGATTCTATAAACACATTGGATATTAGATCAAGTAGCCTATATGATTTACTATTTATAGCATATCCAACAAAAGCATTTTTGATCCCTCTTGGTCCTAGTTTTGTCCTACTAAGATAAGTGTTTTTATAATAAGCCAAATATGGATGGAAATGGGTCGGGTTCGGGGCGGGTCAAGGCCGCCCCGCCCCGAACCCGAAAACATGTAACTCCGCCCCGCGACCCGCGAAGTCGCGGGTCGGGGCGGGGCGAGGCGACCTCCCGCCCCGCTAATGACCCGAAATTTAATTTAATTTAATTTTTTTTAAAAAAATAAATTGGTAATGAAATTTTACATGAAAAATTTAGGCGTTGAACTAGTTAGAGTTTTTAAGTTTGAACTTTAAAAATAATATGTATATATTTGAAGAAAAAAAATCAATAAACAATATAATGGTATAGTAGTTGTATATTCTCATATCCCTAAATTCCACCAAGGTTCAATTCTTCTGGACTTCATCAAATTTATTTTAGTTTCTCATTTCATTATTTATATAAAAATAAAAAAAATATTTTACCGGGTCACGGCCCCGCAGACCCGACGGGGCGGGTAATTTTCGGGGTGGGTCATTTCGGGTCCTCCGGGTTTCGGGTCCTTCGGGTTTTTTTGCCATCCCTAAAGCCAAACACCCCCACGCTTTAAAATATCCAATGTTAGGCTTCCGACCTTTCCACAATTCATAAGGTGAAACATTAAGTTTCTTGAAGGAATTCTATTATGTATATGACATGCGGTAAGTAAGGTCTCTCCCCATAAGTTATTAGGCAATTTAGACCTTGTTAGCATAGCATTTATCATCTCAACTAAGGTTCTATTTTTTCTTTCCGCTAAGCCATTTTGTTCCGGTGTTCTAGGTGCACTACATTGGTGTAAAATATCATGTTCTTCACAAAAGATATCAAATTCTTTAGAAAAATATTCACCACCTCTATCACTTCTAAGAATTTTAATTCTTTAATTCTTTTGATTTTCTACTTCACTTATATATGCTTTAAACATATGAAAAGCCTCACTTTTATGTTTCATTAGATAAACATAACAAAATCTAGAATAATCATCAATGAAAGTGATAAAATATTTATTACCACCCCTTGTTAACATGCCATTAAGTTCACAAATGTCGATATGAACCAAGTCAAGAATATTGGATGATCTTTCTACACTTTGAAAAGGTTTTTTAATCATTTTTGACTTAGTGCAAATTTCATATTTTTCATTCTTTGTAAAACCACAAGATAGCATGCCATTTCTAATCATTCTATGCAAAGTAGAATATCCAATATGTCCTAATCTATCATGCCATAAATTTAAAGAACACACAATATAAGAAGAATTTATTTTATTGATTGCATTGTCAATAGTACACGATTTGACCATTCCATTGGTGGAATAGCCTTTCCCAACAAAGAAATCATTTCGGGACAATACAAGTTTTCCCGACTCAAAAATACATTTTACGCCTAGTTTTCCCAACAAATCACCACTTACAAGGTTTCTATTCATATCCGGCATATGTAAGACATTTGTAAGGGTTACAACTTTTCCAGATGTGAATTGAAGATCAATGTTCCCTTTGCCTATGACTTTTGAACAATGTTCATTTCCCATTTGAATTTGTTGACCATCATCAATATCTTGATAGGTCTTGTATAGGGATTTGTTATAGCAAACATGAATGGTGGCGCAAGTATCATACCACCATCCCGAAATTTTTCCTTTGACAGAATTTACTTCGCTTATAGTAGCAATAATTTCATTCTTGTCAATGGAATTAACCTTGCCTCCAAAATTGCTTTTTTTTTTTATGTCGGCAATCTTTCACTAAGTGTCTGAGTTTTTCACACACAAACCATTCTCCCTTGGGCTTCTTTTTGAATTTTTTGTTGTTGTTGCTACTAAACTTTCTCTTGTTTACTTTGGTCACTTTATTGTTCTCCAAGACATTGGCTTTAGAAGTGCCAAAATGGGAATTCCCAATCCCATCTCTTGCCCTCGACTCTTCCTCAATTCCGAGATGTTTTTGAATTTGCTCCATTGAAAAGTTTTCGGAGTTGTGAAGAATTTTCTTCCTATATCCTCTCCATGTATAAGGCAATTTTGCAATAATTGCTCCTATTTTAAATGATTCCGGAAGTTCTATCTTCATCGCTTTTAGTTTATTGATAATCACTTGCAATTCATGTACTTGGGGTAATAGGGGAACATTTTCCAAAAATTTAAAATCAAAGTACCTTGTTATAAGGAATTTTGTAGTGCCTTCCTTTTCGGCCTTGTACTTATTTTCAAGTGCATTCCAAATCTCTTTTGCAGATTTTGTGTTGGTGTAGATCCGATAGAGCATTCAATAAATGACCACGGAAAATGAGTTCATCTTCTTCACGCTTCTTTCGATCAATCCTTTCTTGTTCGGTATCTTTATCGGAAGGTTCAGGAAAGTCCTCCAAATTGGGATCAAGAATGTAGAAGATTTTTAGCGCCGTTAGTAGGAACTTGATTTTGTCTTGCCACCTTGTGAAGTTGGTACCATCAAAGCGATCTAAGCAAACCAAATCTTGATTCATCAACTTGATTGTAGCCATGGTTGTGTCTCCTTCAGTTGCCATATCAAATTTCGCTTTTAGATTGTTGAGAAAAATTCTTTTCTCAAAGTGAAATATCCGCTTGTAATGAAGTTGACACAAACTCGAAATCAAAGAATCAAGAAGAAAGTAAATAATTGGGAAGAACAATATCGGACTTGAATCGCATAGAATGCTATCCTAAAAGCGAAATTTACGCCCTCTCGTAATGAGAATGCTAAAGGACCTCCAAGCAATTTGCTTTAGCGGATTTCAAGCCTCAAACCAAGTGTCAAATAGCACAATTGATAAACTTGGAGAATAGGAACAAAAGAGCAAATTTGGAAGATTCTAAGTATAAAAAGATCAAAAATTAGGGATGATATTCACAATTGAATGTATGATGAAAAAAGATATATAAAACCATGAATTCTATACCTATTTATAGAATTCCATCACCCCAATTCGTGATCTACACAATTCTTCATGAAAGAGTGTAAGTTATTGTTGAAAAGGTGCATGAGAAAATCTGGAGATTTTCTTCAACGATCATTTTTTATGACCACGCGATCGCGCGGTACGAGGCCCAACACGATCACGCGGTAGCCCATTATTTTGAATAGAGACAAAATCTGTTCAACCACGTGATCGCTGGACCATCAACCACGCGATCGTATGGTTCTCATTTTGGTCGGACCTCTAGGTCTGGTCCGGACCAATTGGTTCGTCCAGTTTGTATTTGGTCTGATTTTCGCACTCCTTGGACCAGTTCTCTATATTTTATACCGGTTCTTGCACTTTTCAACTTTATATATATATATTTGAACAACATTTCATAACAATATCTTGTGGGTAAAGCTATGGCACGATTTTGGGAGTATTAAAGGAGCAAAATCACCACAAAAAGAAGGCTGGATATTGAGGAAAATTGAGAGTAAAGTATAGAGTATTCTTGGAGATTTTCAAGCGCAAGAATATTAACAGTAATGGAATTCATGAAGTAACTTGAAGAATCTACCACAACCATGCTAGACTAAATTTCATATCTTGTTCAAAGGGGAAGTTGTGTTATTCAATTATGCTATTTTCTTCCTAGAAACTAGTAACGTACATCTATTCCTTTATTTCAATTGTTGAATTATTAAGTTTTGAATGTTTTTCTTGAATTTAGTTGATTTATAAATTTGGTTTGGCCAATTAAATTGTTAAATCTCTGAATTCATGTATGTGCTAATTTTAGATCTTTGATCCGTAATTGTCATTGGATCTTGACTTTCGTAGCAAATAAATCTCATGTAGGTTTATCAATAATTTGACTTGAGTTTATTAATTCAAGTTTATGAAATTAGTAACCCGATTCAATCTAATTCTCCTCGCTTCACACTAGCCTTGAGTTAAATTCTAAAAGCTTGTTTAGGGTTACCCATTGGTTAGAATTGAATCAAAGAGCTTGTTTTGATTTAATTTACATAAGGAAGAATTTAGATATTCAGAGTTTGTTGATTACCTAAGCTTGATAAATTGAATTAGGAATAGAAGTGCGTTGCATAAGATGGTATAACATCAATTGAGGGTACAACCGAACCCGAGAACAAGATTTCCTCTCATTTCAATTCCTCACATATTTATTTATTTATTTTATGCATAGTTTTCATTTAAGTAAAATTCAACAAAAGAACCCCCCATTTTATTTTAATTGATCGAGCAACTAAATAAGTTCACTGTTCCTCGTGGAATCGACCCTTACTCTCGCTACTACATTATTAATTAATATTTAGCGAGTAAGAAATTATTTATTATTTTGGTGCATCGCGACACGCATCACTATCTTGATAATCAAGAGGTGCTCGTTGATTATTTCCCTAATAAATAAACAACCCTAGATACGATCTTAGGATTTAATTTATCAATAACATTAATCTCTAGAGAGACGACCAATTTAAACCAATAAATTCACATGTGTGATTCATTTATACTAGGTTATATATCTTCATAACATAAATTGAAAATCTTTCTATAATCAACTATGTTATTTGCCATTTGTATTAGAATCTCTAAACAATCACGGATTTAGATATCTAATTGACTAAGTATTATTTTCACAATTAAAACAACTTGCACTTTGTATTAATCAATTAAAACAACTTCAATACAAACAAAAGATATATAAATAGAAAAGAAATAAAAGAACAATAAAATTAATTAGATCTCACAATTTTTGAAGAATCAACACTTCGATTATCCTTGAACTGAAATAATAAATTAACAATCCATTAACATTGGAATAAAAAAATTAACAAGGAATATAATTAAACAAAAGTAAAAGACTAATCAAATAATATTGGAAGTAAACTTGGCTGTCTCCACTTTGTTCGAAGTTGAGTTGCTGTTGGAGTTTTAATCCTCTTGCTGTCTTTCCCAATTGTCTCCAAAAATCTCACGGCTCAAAAAAATCTTCTGAATGTTAGTGCCGCCCCCTTTTTTATTCTTGTCCAAAGTATATTACTTGGCTGCTGGGCTTTTCTTCAAAAACAACGATCCAATTAATTTGTGATATTGGATTCAATTTAATCCAACATTTTCATCTAATTCGCAAAATATATATGATTAATATCTACAATTTAAGCATTTAAAATCAATGGAGTAAGAGGAAATATCACAAATTAAATAATAATTACGCCTTCTATCATAATCTATGAAGTAAAAGTCACAGATTAATGAAATTGTAGCATTTTGAATTGAAGTTCACGTACGCGATTATTATATTATAATATAGTACATATACAATATATATTATGAAATTTGAGTAGACGATTCAATTTTAACAATTTTGGATGTACTATTTTAAATATTATATTAATATTAATATATTATATTCTAATAATATTTATTAAAAGACAGGATAGTTTTTCTTCTTTTTTTAATACTAAATAAATAAAAAGTGTAATAATATGAGAATAATAATATGAAATTTTATTACAACAGTGTAAAATGTTGATAATGAGTTAATTTAATATCAAATAAATGAAATAGTATAATCATAGCTATCTATCTATCTATCTAATGACAAGTGAGATTCTGGCCAATTAATTTTGACCAGAATCTCAACTGTCAAGAGATTCTTAATTCCACTAGATTCTTTTATTTTCACATTAAATACAATTTTTTTTTTTTTCCATTATCCAAGTCTATTGAAATGGAAGATTTTGTTAGTGGGTGATTAATTCATTTATTTATGAAAATAATATATTTATTATGATAAAATCGTAATTTTAGTCTTGCAACTCCTCCCAATCAATATTCGAAAGGTTAGGGATCTGTTTTTCTTAGCTCTCTCTCTCTCAACTTTCAGACCAAAAGACACTATTGACCATACCTCTCTCTTCTTCACCCACGCAAGGATGCTAACCCATACATTTTCTATCTAAATTTGCGAACTCCTCTTCCCCAAGTAATAACCTTAATGACACACTGTCTCTCACACCACTCTGATCCCCCATTACAGCAACCAGTGCTGTCATTGCACCTTCAAGATCCGATGGCTCGAGAAACAGCGAGAAGCTAAGCTGCGAGAAATCCAAGCTCTCAGAACTAACTTTTTTCTTTTTAGATTTTAATCGGTTTTTTGTTTAATCCTTTTATAATTGTGCATTTTTTCTACCGATTTCCTACGGATTCAAGTTATGTTCATTATTGTTAAGGACTTCATAAATATTTTCTTTTATTTCTTGGCTTGAATCTATTATTATTATTAACGAGTTTTGCATATTATTCTCGGCATGCATTTGGAGGCTTGGTTTTTTATTTACTTACTGTATCGGGTATTTAATTTAGAGGCTCGATTTTCATAATTCTTTGTTTGCTTTATCATTCTTCAGTGCTATAGAGCATAGAGACCTAAAGAGGAACATAAATTTTTCATTCACATTTTTGTTGGGTTTTCCAGGTTTATGACATTTTTGTTAGGAATCTTCTTTTGATGTCAAAAAATGAAAAGTGTAAGGTTTCGCAAAGAGATGAGGTATGATGCAGGCTGTTAAGAAATCAAGGCTCAGAATCAACCAAAAAGTGATACAAACACGATTTAAAACATAAAACTTCAAAGAAATTTTATTAATCACAATAAATCGCAAAGTATCAAAAGAAATTTACAGATTCAAGTCTCTGATTCTAAAAATATAAAAAATCTCAATATAACTCGCAAAACACAGAAAAAATTACACAAAATAACAACATGTATAACAACCACTAAGCAATACTAATTATACACAAAGAATCAGTAAAAACCACTAAGAAATTTGCGAGAAAACAAGAGAAAAATCAGAGATTATTCTTCTGGAAACGAAGAAGACGAAGAGAGAGAATCAGAGAGTCAGAGAGGATTCTTCTGGATGAATGTGACGTTTGAGGAGTATCCAGCAAGTTTATCTTCAAATGAACGGTGGTGATGAGAGTAAAATGATCCAACAGTGCAAGAATAGGGCGGTGGTGAAATCGGGCCTCAAGTCCAGGTCATGCGTTTGGGCTTCAGACTTCAGAGTTGGGCTCCCACATATTTGATCCAGCTAGTTTAATACTTTGGGCTTCAGTATATTTGGGCCAAACACTTGACCGATCCAACTGCAATTACATTCTCCACCTCAATTGGATTAGCACACCTGCATACATAGAAAAACACAACAGTATCAAAATTCTAACAATTTAAGAGAATTCAAAGCATCTTTAAATTTATTTATAGGGATTATTTTTGTTCCTGCATCTGCAGGATATAACTGAGTAGGAATTTTAATAAGTTTAACTATACCCTTTTCAGTTCTATCCCTAATGAAGTTAAATTTCACATCAATATGTTTTGACCTGTTATGGAAGACATGATTTTTAGACAAATGTAATGCACTAAGGTTATCAGTTCATAGCTCAATAGCAGACTTATCAATACAAGTAATTTCAGATAGCAAACCTTTCAGCCAAATACATTCTTTTACAGCATTTGTGGCAGCAATATATTCTGCCTCAGTTGAAGACAGTGCTACAAGTTTTTGTAGTTGAGATTTCCAGCTAATGCATGAACAATTCAATGTAATGAAATATGCAGAAGTTGACTTTCTGTTATCTATATTGCCTGCAAAATTTGAGTCCACAAATCCTTCTAATTTGAAATCATTTTTAGTCTTAAAAAACACTAAACTCAGATTTGCAGATCTTTTAAGGTACTTTAAAAGAGATTTCACAGTTTTCTAGTGCAATTCACCAAGATTACTCATAAATCTACTAAGAACACTGACAGCAAAAGCAATATCAGGTCTAGTGCACACCATAAGATACATAACAGATCCTATAGCATTAGAGTAATGCACATTTTTCATTCTAAGTTCTTCTTCTGCAGATTTAGGGGAATGATCAGATGACAATTTGAAGCGTGCAGGCAAAGGCACAGAAACAAGTTTGGAATCAATCAAATTAAATCTGGTTAAAACCTTTTCAATGCAATGTTTTTGGTTCAAAAATAAATTTCCAGATTGTTTATCCCTAAAAATATCCATACCTAAAATACTTTTAGCATGCCCTAGGTCTTTCATCTCAAATTCTGAATGCGGTTTATTTTTCAACAGGTTAATCTCATGCATATTGGGACCAGCAATCAACATGTTATCAACATATAAGAACAAGTACATAAAATCAGAATTACCATTCTTATAGTAAAAACAAGAATCATATTGGCTTTTTTGAAAATGTAGACTTTGAATATAAGAATCAAATCTCTTATACCATTGCCTTGGAGCTTGTTTCAAGCCATAAAGTGACTTTTTCAGTAAACATACCAAATCAGATTTACCAAGTTTTTCAAAACCTGTAGGTTGATGCATGTAAATAGTTTCATCCAAAGAACCATACAAGAAGGCAGTTTTAACATCCATTTGTTCCAATTCCAAATCAAATTGTGCAACTAGAGCAAATAAAATTCTAATAGAGGTATATTTAACAATTGGTGAAAATATTTCATTATAATCTATACCTTCCTTTTGAGAAAACCCTTTAGCTACAAGCCTAGCCTTATATCTAGGTTTTATAGCTTTTGAGTCACCTTCTTTTATTTTGAAAATCCATTTACAATCTATTACCTTAGTATTAACAGATTTACTGACTAAGGTCCAAGTGCCATTTTTAATAAGAGAATCCATCTCTTCTTGCATGGCTGCAAGCCACAATTTAGAATCAGGTGAAGACATAGCTTCTTCAAATGATTCAGGTTCATATAGAAAAGGTTCAGAATATGTAAAAGCAGATATAAAATCAGGATAATCAAATCTGGCAAGAGGTCTAATCTCCCTTCTAGTTCTATCCCTGGCTAACAGATAATTATCAAGATTTAAATCTTTTTCAGTATCAGAAATGTTTTCAAGAATAGGATCAGTATTAGGTGAAACATGACTAGGAGTAATATTTGGTGAACGTGGGGGTTGCTCCACCTGAAACTGAGTATTGGACAGACCATTTTCATCACTCAAATGGTCTGCACTCAGTTCAGAGGTAAGAAAGTCTTTTTCACTAATGGGATCAATTAAAATTTCATTTTTACAAGGAAAAAAGCTTTCATTAAAAATAACTGATCTACTTAAAATGACCCTATAACCTCCATGTTCTTTCACCCACAGCTTATAACCTTTGACTCCTTCTCCATACCCTAGAAAAACACATTTCAGATACCTGGAATCAAGTTTAGTTTCAGTTTGGTGTGAGTATGCAGCACAACCAAAGATTTTCAGTTTTGAAAAATCTGGAAGAGAATTGTTCCAAATTTGATCAGGAATTTTAAAATCAATAACACTGCAGGGAGAAAGATTGATCAAATATGAAGCAATTTTAACTGCTTCACCCCCAAAAATTTTTGGACAAATTAGAATCAAGTAAAAGACGCCTAGTTCTTTCTAAGAGAGTCTTATTCATTCTTTCATTTTGCTGTGGACTGTATGCAACAGTCATGTGCCTAAAAATACCTAGACTGCTACAAAAAGAATCAAAATCTTGATTACAAAACTCAAGGCCATTATCTGTCCTAATAATTTTAATCCTTTTATCTTTCAAATTTTGAACTAAGGTGATCCAATTTTTAAACATCCACACAGTAGCATCAGTTTTTAACAAATGAACCCAGGTTTTTCTAGAAAAGTCATCAACAATCAGCAAGAAATATCTAAAACCTGAAATAGAATTAACTGGAGCAGGATCCCACAAATCAGTATGTAAATATTCAAGAATGTCACTTGATTTATGAATCCCTTTTCCAAAAAAGTTTCTTTTCTTCTTTCCCAAAATACATTTCTCATAGAAATCAAGTTTTTGTAAGACATCTTTACCAAAGATGTAACGCCCCGAGTTCCGTGGAGCCCGGAACGTCACTTTTCTAAATTCTTGAATAAACTTATTGCGGAAATTGACTAAATATTTAATATCACATTTAATGAATAAAAGTTTAGCGATAATTCAGATTAAATAAAATAATTCTTACAAACTTATTAAAAATGAAAATTCTTAATAAAATGAAATTGTTTATTTCGAAATCCACGACTTTCAAAAATAATATCCAAATTATATTCTTCGCCATTGCCCGTCATTCGCCGCCGTCACCGAAATCTGCAAATTTGTTAAAATAACGGGGTGAGCATTTCAAAATGAAATACTCAGTAGACTCAACTCCAATAATTAATCTATAAGATAATTGGACAAGTAATCATGCAAATAATGTAGTGACATTCTTTTCTTATTCATAGGCATCACATAGTGAACGCAAATGAACCATTCTTTTCTTAAACCATGCTAGCAGATAAGTTATGACGTGCATAATACAAATTCTCAAATTTATCCCATACGAGATATTCTTTTCTTTTCTCATGCAATTAAGCATACAAGATCACACAAATCCACATAATCACGTGCAATTATAATCTAAATCAATTAGTGCGGGCGAGTCTACCTTTAACGTTACGAGTTCCCAAAAATCGGAGCGGGAAGTACGTCAATCTCTAAATTCTCCAAATGATTCGTCTAGCCAAGAAAATTAATTAAATTAGTATTTTCAAAACTTGAATTCAAAGTAACTAAAAATAAAATAAAATGATCTAAATGAAATTTGAAAATAAAATCTAGGGACTGCAGTAGACTTTTACAAAAAAATAAGGGCTGATTCGTTATTTATAGAACTGTGGGGCTGAAACAGATATTTATCAAACTGGGGGGGGTTGAAACGGATGTTTATCAAACTGTAGTGGCTGAAACGGGTATTTGAAAACTTAATTTTAATAAAATCATTATCTTTTCTGTCAACATTCAGAGAACAGAGAGGGAGAGAGGCGACGGTAAGGAGGGCTTCGCCCCTCTCTGCCACATCCCGCCGGCGCTAGGCGGCCGGCATTAGCGCCACCTTAGGGTGGTGGATCCTGTGTATTGCAAGGATGGATTTGGGTGTGACAATGAGACCAAACCGAGGCCATGGAGTTCGGTTTTTGTGGCTCTCCGGCGACGGGACTCTGGTAAATGTTGAGGTAAGTCATGGATAATGCTATTAACTTGGTATTGGGTTTTGATTTTGGGGATTTGGCTTGGATTAAGGTTGGGTAGGGGTTGCGGTCGTGACGGTGATTGCGGTATTGGGGTTGAAAGTGGAAATGGCTGCTGTTTTGGGTGGGTAGGTGGTGGTGGTTGATTCGAGGTCGAAAGTGGTTTGAGGTGGTGATTTCTTGGTAGTTGGCGGTGGAATGGTTGTCTGCAGATTGTTTGAAGATTGGTGATGTACGTGGTTGTGCTTGGTGATCTGATTGCGGGGGTTGATGATGTGAATATGGGAGGGGCGGCGTCGACGTGCAGGGGTGGCTGTAGCGATGGAGGTGATTGGATTGGTGGTGGTGTGGAGGTTTTTCCAGCCATTGTTGGTTCGTGTAGTAGGGGTAGCGGTGGGGTTTGAACAATGGAGGTCCGGTGGTTGATTTGGAAATTGTGGAATTCGTGTGCAGCTGCTGTGAGGGTCGAGAGCTTACCCAAAAGCTGAAGCCTTGCGTGGTTTTTCAGTTTTGTGGGGGATTTGAAGAAATAAACCTAGGTTGCTTGATTAATTTTGGTAGATTAGGGTAAAATTTGTGGTTTTTGGAAAGATCTTGATATCCATGCTGTATGTAATGAGGAGGTAAAATTTGGAAGGAAATCTGTGATTCGGTTAAATCTTGCTGAATGATGAAATTATGCAACGTGAGGGAGAAGCATGAAAGGATTGTGAAATTGGGCTTGCAGCTTGAGTCTGGGCTTTAGTGCTTGGTCCAAAGAAAATAATTCAATTTGGGAGTTAAAGGAATCTAAATTGGACAAAGATAAAAATATCGGAATAAATCAATTTGAACTTTAAAATCGTTAAGAATTTGAATTAAGATTTAAAATAGCGACATTGGTATATTTTAAATAAAATTCGGAAATTTAGTTACAATGAAGATTCATTTAATTTCATTTATAATTTGGCTAGACGAATACTCCTTTAAATTTAATTGGAAAAAGTCGTAGCGACGTGCATTTAAAGTTCTAAAAATATTTTAGAAATAATTGAAAATTCCCGGTCGCTACAACCCTACCACCTTAAAATAATTTCGTCCTCGAAATTTAAAACTTACTTGGTCTAAAATATCTGGATACTTGGCCAGAATTTCTTCTTCTTTCTCCCATGTAGCCTCATCGCTACTATGTCTACCCCACTGGACTTTGACTAGTGAAATTTCTTTATTTCTTAGGACATGGACTTTTCTATCGATGATGCACATGGGTGCCTCTTCATAATATAGATTCTTTTGAATCGGGATTGACTGAAAGTTCACCACGTGACTGGGATCGTGAACATATTTTCTCAACAGAGAGATGTGAAAAACATTGTGTATAGCCGAGAGTTCGGGTGGCAATGCTAGACGGTAAGCCACGTTACCTACTTTCTCCAATATTTCAAAAGGTCCGATAAATCGAGGCCTTAATTTCCCTTTCTTTCCAAAACTAATAGTGCCCTTCATAGGAGAGATTTTCAAAAACACTTTCTCTCCAATCTCGAACCCCAAGTCTTTTCTCTTCTGATCGGCATAGCTTTTCTGTCTGTCTTGGGCAGCTTTAATTCGCAATCTGATTTTCTCGACAGCCTCTACGGTCTTTTCAATTAATTCGGGACCCAATAACTTCCTCTCGCCAACCTCATCCCAATATACCGGCGATCGACATCTTCGCCCATACAGTGCTTCATACGGTGCCATACCAATGGTAGCCTGAAAACTGTTATTGTAAGCGAATTCCACCAATGGTAAGTGAGTTTCCCAATTGCCGCTTAGGTCCAAAACACAGGCTCTAAGCATATCCTCTAAAGTCTGGATGGTGCGTTCAGACTGTCCGTCTGTCTGCGGGTGGTAAGCGGTACTAAAATTTAATTTAGTCCCCATAGCCGTGTGTAAGCTCTTCCAGAATCTCGAAGTGAATCTCGGATCCCTATCTGAAACAATAGATGCTGGAACCCCGTGAAGTCGAACGATCTCCCTTATATAAATCTGGGCCAAGTGATCTATACTGAGAGTCATCTGCACTGGAAGAAAATGGGTTGACTTTGTAAGTCGGTCTACAATAACCCAGACGGCGTCATGTCCCCTCACTGTTCTTGGTAAGCCTGTTACGAAATCCATGGAGATTTTCTCCCATTTCCATTTCGGAACGTCTAAAGGATTTAGCAGTCCTGACGGTCTCTGATGTTCAGCCATGACCTGCTGGCAGGTCAAGCATCGTGAGACAAACTTGGCAATACATCCTTTCATATTCCTCCACCAGAATGTGGTACGCAAATCTCGGTACATCTTTGTTCCTCCTGGGTGAGCTGCATATGGAGCTGAGTGGGCTTCCCTCAATATTTCATTCCTGATCTGATCATCTTTCGGTACACACAGGCGACCCT
Source organism: Ligustrum vulgare (assembly GCA_963555705.1). NCBI lineage: Eukaryota > Viridiplantae > Streptophyta > Magnoliopsida > Lamiales > Oleaceae > Ligustrum > Ligustrum vulgare. The sequence goes on from OY743171.1 coordinate 25,792,176, forward strand.
TGAATAGTAGTGCCTTATCGCTTCCGATTTCAAAATCTGCTCTCTTGCCAGTTCCAACTTCGGCTTTGATCTTTTCCAAAAACTTATCACTTTCCTGAGCCATCACAATTCTGCTTCTCAAATATGGCTTAACTGTCAAATTTGCCAATCTATTAGAACTTTGGATTTCTGGGTTTCTCACTTCAATTCTCAAGTTCTGAAAATCCCGAATCAATTGTTCTTGTACTGTTCCCAAAACTGATAATTGACCCACGTCCTTCCTGCTTAGTGCATCTGCAACCTTATTAGCCTTACCCGGGTGGTAAAGAATAGTACAATCATAATCCTTCACCAGTTCCAACCATCGACGCTATCTCATGTTCAATTCCTTCTGAGTGAAGAAATATTTAAGACTTTTATGGTCGGTGTAAATCTCGCATTTACTCTCATATAGATAATGTCGCCAAATCTTAAGAGCATGTACAACGGCTGCCAGTTCTAAATCATGCGTCGGATAGTTTTTCTCGTATGGCTTCAACTGTCTTAAAGCATAGGCAATCACTTTACCTTTCTGCATTAGCACACATCCTAAACCATGTTTCGAGGGATCACTGTAAATCACAAAACCTTCCGATCCATCCGGCACTGTTAACACTGGTGCTGAAATTAGTCTATTCTTCAATTCCTGGAAGCTTCGTTCACACTGATCTGTCCAATTAAATTTTACACCCTTCCGTGTCAACTGAGTCATGGGACCCGCTATCTTAGAGAAACCCTCTATGAATCGTCGGTAATATCCCGCTAATCCCAAAAAGCTTCTTACATCACTGGCATTCGCTGGCGTAGTCCAATTGCTCACTGTCTCTACCTTTGACGGATCAACTTCGATGCCATTGATTGTGACAATATGACCCAGAAAGCCTATTTTCTCAAGCCAAAATTCGCATTTCTTAAATTTGGCGTATAGCTTTTCTGCTCGTAGTGTCTCCAACACAATTCTCAAATGTTCCACATGTTGTTGTGAATTTTTAGAATAGACCAGAATATCGTCAATGAAGACAATAACGAACTTGTCCAGGTACTGATGGAAAACCCGGTTCATCAAGTCCATAAATACTGCAGGTGCGTTCGTAAGACCGAATGGCATCACCGTGAACTCATAGTGTCCATACCGAGTCCTAAACGCTGTCTTTTGTATATCCGTAGACTTGATCTTCAATTGATGGTAACCGGACCTTAAGTCCATCTTTGAAAATACTGCAGCTCCTTTCAGTTGATCGAAGAAATCTTCGATTCTGGGCAGGGGGTACTTGTTCTTTATCGTCAATTTGTTCAATTCCCGATAGTCAATGCACATTCTCATACTGCCATCCTTCTTCTTCACAAATAGCACAGGTGCTCCCCACGGGGACACACTTGGCCTAATAAAGCCCTTCTCTAGTAATTCTTCCAGTTGGACCTTCAATTCTTGCAATTCTTTCGGTGCCATACGATACGGGGCTTTCGAAACAGGGGCGGCTCCTGGAACCAAGTCAATAGAAAATTCCACTTGCCTATCAGGCGGAGTACCGAATAGGACTTCTGGAAATACATCTTGAAAGTCACACACAACTGGCACTGACTCCAATTTGATTTCCTCGGCAGGCTTTCCTTGGAGGTTAACCAGATAACTCTGACAGTTTCCCTTGGTAATCAGCTTTTCGGCTTGCATAGCCGAAATAAGGCGAGGGAGTGCTTTAACCTTCGAACCGTAAAATCTGAATACCTCATCTCCATTCTTCCAAAATACCACTTCTTTCTCATGGCACATGATTGCGGCACGGTTAGAACTTAGCCAGTCCATTCCTAGGATAATGTCGAAGTCCTTCATCGGAATAATATTCAGGTCTGCCTCAAGCACTATCCCATCGAAATCGATTCTTACAGACTTGACTATATTATTGGCATTAAGAGTTTCTCCTGACGGCAAGCTCACTTCAAGCACACTACCAGTTGTTTCACCCATTAAATTTGATCTAGTTGAACATGAGTCGGCAATAAATGAATGCGTAGCACCCGAATCTATTAGGATGTATACGGGAATACCAGAAATAGATAAAATGCCTGTTATCGTCATTCATATTATTAATTCGAGCAATGCATGATACATGAAATTAAGAAATGTAGGTATGTGAATGCTAAAATAATGGTATACCTGCAATCACGTCGGAGTTCTCAACGGCGTCCATGGCAAATACTCTAGCCTTCCCTTTCCTATTCTGGTCCATGTTCTTCTTCTGGTCTGAGCCTTGACCAGGTGCTGTGTTGCAATCTCGAGCAAAGTGGCCTGGTTGGCCACATCGGTAACAAACAACCTTGTTTCCAAAGAGGCATTCTCCTTTGTGTGTCTTCTGGCACTTCGGACATGGTGGAAGGAAACTGGTCACCCGACCTCTGCTAGGTCCTGTATTCTGTCTCTTATTGAAATTCTGGTTCCTGTCCTGATGATGACCATGCCATTTTCGTTTACCCTGATGCCCTTGATTGTTCTGGTTAACCTTGAGTGCCAATCTTTGCACCAGCAAAAGCCACGGCCTGAGCTTTCTTCACAACTTCTCGGTAAGTGGGCAGTTCATGTGAACCAACAATCTGCCTGATATCCGAACGCAGACCTCTCTCAAATTGGCGTGCCTTCTTAACTTCGATTTCCACTAGATGTGGGGCATATCGTGACAGTTCCTCGAACTTCCGTTCATAGTCAGTGATGTCCATCTCACCCTGAACTAGCTGTAAATATTCGGTCTCCTTATGGTCTCGGAGGGCTTGTGGGAAGAACTTGTCTTTGATCTCTTCCTTAAACTCTTCCCAGGTCAACGCTGCCTGTTCCTCTGCGGTCCTAGTCCGTGATGCGGACTCCCACCAAAAGACGGCCCTACCGATAAGCATGAACTCTGCGCAAGTAACCTTCTTGTCCTCAGGGCAAGAGATATGCTTGAAAATCCTCTCGATTCCCTGTAACCACTCCTCCACGGCCAACGGATTGTCCCCGCCATCAAAAGTGGACGGACGATACCTCCTGAATTGTTCGATAATTGGCACTGAGGAACCTGTTGGGGCTTGCCTCAAATCTTGCACGGCCAGAAGTAAGTCCTTGATGATACTGGATTGGGCCGTGGGGCCCTGTCCCAGGTTCTCTTGTTCAGATGTAGCACGATCCGTTAAACTCCTGTTAATGCGTCTAGCCATTCCCTTTAAAATGAAAAACAAGGAACGTGTTGGTAACTTCTGATAAGAATTTGTACCAAATATTGTAATTAATTCAACTCCAACATGAACGAAAATGGAAATATTCTCATTAATATTTTAAAATTCCTTCGATTGAGGATACAAAACATAGAACTGTCAATACTGGGAATAATGCTAGACTAAGATTTTAGATAACCATCATATATTCTACATCTTTGGTGGTGACATAGTAGATATCGATCTTGGTGTGCCGGGGGTATAATCTGGTGCTCCCGGGGTCATAGTTGGTGAGTAAACGGTATACCCTGGTGAGCTAGGAGTATAGTCGAGTGCACCCGGTGTCATACTTGGAGAGTCAAAAATATAACCTGGTGAGCTAGGAGTATAGTCACATATGCCTGACTCGGCGTCGGGTATCTCAACTGGTTCTTCCTCGTCATCTGATAGAATAATTATTTCTAGTGCTGGAGCAAGGGCTAGGTAGCGGTCCCACCGAATTACGAATTCGTCACAGATAGTCTGGAAATTCACATCCTCTCCTAGACGCCTCTCCACGTCATTATAAAAATCGATCGCTAATTCACGCTGACATTCTGGGAATGTTGACAACAGGCGGTTAATAGATTGAGCATTAGTCAGCCTAAGTCCACTAGCTATAGCGTCATGACGTATGGCGCAAAAACGGAGGATATGGTTTGATATCCCATCAATTGGTGCCATGCCTAGAATCCATTATGCAAAGTCCAGTTAGGGTTTTATTATTTATTTAAGTCTAGGGACGAAATATTTTATGAAAAATTTTCTTCGATCGTACTAATTCCCATTATGCTCCAAAACTCGTTTCTTTCTTTCTTTCTTTCTCATTATTTCGGATACTATTTTTCTAATTATTTCTCGTCTTTTCTTTTCTTTCTTTTCTCGTCAATTTCTCAAAACATTCATTCCCAAGTATCCGAAATAAATAAATAAAACAAACATGCTAAACTTCGTTACCTTCGGAGTCGGCGGAAAATGATGGCAATGGCAAAAAGTCGTCAAAACATTATTTTCTATTATTTTTAGAAAAATTTTTATTTTCTTGTTTTAATAAAAATTTGCAAGTCTACAGAAACGTAGACCCGCTCTGATACCACGCTGTAACGCCCCGAGTTCCGTGGAGCCCAGAACGTCACTTTTCTAAATTCTTGAATAAACTTATTGCGGAAATTGACTAAATATTTAATATCACATTTAATGAATAAAAGTTTAGCGATAATTCAGATTAAATAAAATAATTCTTACAAACTTATTAAAAATGAAAATTCTTAATAAAATGAAATTGTTTATTTCGAAATCCACGACTTTCAAAAATAATATCCAAATTATATTCTTCGCCATTGCCCGTCATTCGCCGCCGTCACCGAAATCTGCAAATTTGTTAAAATAACGGGGTGAGCATTTCAAAATGAAATACTCAGTAGACTCAACTCCAATAATTAATCTATAAGATAATTGGACAAGTAATCATGCAAATAATGTAGTGACATTCTTTTCTTATTCATAGGCATCACATAGTGAACGCAAATGAACCATTCTTTTCTTAAACCATGCTAGCAGATAAGTTATGACGTGCATAATACAAATTCTCAAATTTATCCCATACGAGATATTCTTTTCTTTTCTCATGCAATTAAGCATATAAGATCACACAAATCCACATAATCACGTGCAATTATAATCTAAATCAATTAGTGCGGGCGAGTCTACCTTTAACGTTACGAGTTCCCAAAAATCGGAGCGGGAAGTACGTCAATCTCTAAATTCTCCAAATGATTCGTCTAGCCAAGAAAATTAATTAAATTAGTATTTTCAAAACTTGAATTCAAAGTAACTAAAAATAAAATAAAATGATCTAAATGAAATTTGAAAATAAAATCTAGGGACTGCAATAGACTTTTACAAAAAAATAAGGGCTGATTCGTTATTTATAGAACTGTGGGGCTGAAACAGATATTTATCAAACTGGGGGGGCTGAAACGGATGTTTATCAAACTGTAGGGGCTGAAACGGGTATTTGAAAACTTAATTTTAATAAAATCATTATCTTTTCTGTCAACATTCAGAGAACAGAGAGGGAGAGAGGCGACGGTAAGGAGGGCTTCGCCCCTCTCTGCCACATCCCGCCGGCGCTAGGCGGCCGACTTTAGCGCCACCTTAGGGTGGTGGATCCTGTGTATTGCAAGGATGGATTTGGGTGTGACAATGAGACCAAACCGAGGCCATGGAGTTCGGTTTTTGTGGCTCTCCGGCTACGGGACTCTGGTAAATGTTGAGGTAAGTCATGGGTAATGCTATTAACTCGGTTTTGGGTTTTGATTTTGGGGATTTGGCTTGGATTAAGGTTGGGTAGGGGTTGCGGTCGTGACGGTGATTGCGGTATTGGGGTTGAAAGTGGAAATGGCTGCTGTTTTGGGTGGGTAGGTGGTGGTGGTGGTTGATTCGAGGTCGAAAGTGGTTTGAGGTGGTGATTTCTTGGTAGTTGGTGGTGGAATGGTTGTCTGCAGATTGTTCGAAGATTGGTGATGTACGTGGTTGTGCTTGGTGATCTGATTGCGGGGGTTGATGATGTGAATATGGGAGGGGCAGTGTCGACGTGCAGGGGTGGCTGTAGCGATGGAGGTGATTGGATTGGTGGTGGTGTGGAGGTTTTTCCAGCCATTGTTGGTTCGTGTAGTAAGGGTAGCGGTGAGGTTTGAACAATGGAGGTCCGGTGGTTGATTTGGAAATTGTGGAATTCGTGTGCAGCTGCTTTGAGGGTCGAGAGCTTACCCAAAAGCTGAAGCCTTGCGTGGTTTCTCAGTTGTGTGGGGGATTGGAAGAAATAAACCTAGGTTGCTTGATTAATTTTGGTAGATTAGGGTAAAATTTGTGGTTTTTGGAAAGATCTTGATATCCATGCTGTATGGAATGAGGAGGTAAAATTTGGAAGGAAATCTGTGATTCGGTTAAATCTTGCTGAATGATGAAATTATGCAACGTGAGGGAGAAGCATGAAAGGATTGTGATTTAGTGCTTGGTCCAAAGAAAATAATTCAATTTGGGAGTTAAAGGAATTTAAATTGGACAAAGATAAAAATATCGGAATAAATCAATTTGAACTTTAAAATCGTTAAGAATTTGAATTAAGATTTAAAATAGCGACATTGGTATATTTTAAATAAAATTCGGAAATTTAGTTACAATGAAGATTCATTTAATTTCATTTATAATTTGGCTAGACGAATACTCCTTTAAATTTAATTGGAAAAAGTCGTAGCGACGTGCATTTAAAGTTCTAAAAATATTTTAGAAAGAATTGAAAATTCCCGGTCGCTACAAAAGACACCTTTCTTTTCAAGTAATTTTAAACATTTTTCTCCTAAGTGACCAAGCCTTTTATGCTATAAAGTAGTTTTATCAATATCAGAAACAGCATTAAAGGGCTTAGCACATATAGGAAAATAATTTAACACATAAATTCCATTAATTTTGGGAGTCCAGGAAAGTAACATATTACCTTTAAAAATAGATAGGTAACCTTTATGTAATATTATCTCATAGGATTCAGAATCAAGTACACCAAGTGAGATCAAATTCCTTTTTAAGTTAGGCACATATCTAGTTTGATTCAAGACTAATGTCTTGTTATTTTCAAGTTTTAACTGAATGTTACCTGTTCCTTTAACATCACAGATCACATTGTTTCCAAGTTTTACAAAACCATTATAGTCACTACTGAAATCAGAAAACAAATTTCTTTCAGGACACATATGAAAAGTACAACCAGAATCAAGTATCCATTCATGTTTATTATTAGATTCAGTAGTAACATACACCACACCATTATTATCTTGAACTGCAGCTTTAGTTTGGTTACTGGTTCCTATTTCATTCTTCCTTTTGAAACAATTTTTAATGTGACGTCCAGGTTGGCCACAATAAAAACAAAGTCTGGGTCTATTTATATTGTCTAATCCCCCAGTGTTGTCTTGCCCCCTGAAATTATTCTGATTTCTAAGATTGTCTTGATTTCTAGGATTATCATAACCTCTAAAATTGGTCTGATTCCTAGAGTTATTCTGTCCTCTATAGGTGTTGTCATTAGACCTATTGGAATTGACTTTATTTTGAAAATTTCCTCTTGCAGGCTTACTATTCACACTATTCCAGTTTCTATTATTATTAGAAGTATTCCAATTTTTATTGAAATTACTCACAGGCTTATTGTTTCTAAAGGAGTTCCTTTTCTTTGAAGATCCTATAACATTCTAGGCTTCTTTTGGATTATTTTTGAATTCAAGTTCCTTATTCTTAAGAGAAGTGTGAACTATTTCTGTAGTCAATTTATGCCCACCATATTCAAGTGCATTCCTAAGGTCTTTGAACTTATCACCCATAGTATTCAATAAACAGGCAACTTTTTGTTCATCAGTAAGTTTTTCATCACAGTTTAAAAGACTCTGTGTGATCTTAGTAAACCTATTCATATTATCATCCACATCTTAAGATGGATAAAACTTGAAAGAGAAATATTGTTTCCATAAGAAACACTTATCAGGTAAAGAGACAGTATCATAAACCTCTTCTAATTCTTCCCAAAGTGCCATAGCTATTTTAGTCTTCCCTATTTGTCTAATCACATTATCAGATAGATGAAGAAAAATAGTACTCCATGCAGTTTCATCCATTTCAATTTGTCTATCCTGAGATAAATTCAAAGGCCAAGATTGATCAATGTCTTTGGCACATTTCATTTGAAGTAACAGAGCCTTCATTTTCTGGCTCCAGAGATTAAAATCTCCTTTGCCATTCCATACTTCAACATCTACTTTTATAGTAGCCATTGAAGTAATGACTAAAAGATTTTGAAGAAAATTATCAAGAATTGAGGCTTTATTACTTCAAACCAAAAACAGACAGACAGATAGAAATACAGGGTATAAGCACAGAAGTATACAATTATCAGAAATATTCCACAGAGATCAAGATATAAGACACACAGTCTCTGAAACAATTATTAAACAGTAAGGCAATCAAGGTGATCGAAAATCAATAACAGTAATCAGGATGATCAATAAAACGACAAAGAAGTAATATACTGAAAAACAGTTCTTCCAGTATATCCCTCAACCTATTATGGGTCAGCCCAAGCTCCCTCAGATTCCTGGATTCTCAAGAAACCCTAGACAAAGGTAAGGATTGGGGTCCAAGAATAGGCTTTAACAGAGAGATTTTGGAAAGAACTAAGAATTGAAAACAAATAGCAGTCTATTATGCAGAAATTAAAAGATATCACCTATTGCAAGTTTATATATGATTTCAGCTCCAAAAATATATCAATCCACAAAGATTCAGAACCCAGAAGTTCAGTACCACTAAGCCTTTCAGATAAGCCACGAAGTTCAGCCACCAAGATGTAGGATCTATCAAGTATTTCTAGTATATTTATAAAGAAATATACTGAATTAACAAAGGTCCACAAAATATAAGACCCAGAATAAAAGATCCAGAAATTTAAAAATTCTGAGAAAACCTAATTTGAAAATAGGTTTAAAAAATATTTCCACTAAACAATTGTATACCACGAAGAGTGTATTGAAAAATTTCCCAAAATTTTTCAAAAAATCTGAAAACAAAAAATTTCCAGAAAACAAAAAACGTTTTAAAGAAAGTTTTCATAAAACTTCAAAAAAAGTAATTTTCTCAAAGATTACCACCAAGATCTGAAAACCCTAAAACGTTATATACAAGAACCACAAAGGAATTTCTAGAAAATCACAGATCCACAAAGAACAACTCTGGATCAAGATCTGAGTCAAAATCAGTGTATTTACGCAAACCCTAAGGCTCTGATACCACTGTTAAGAAATCAAGACTCAGAATCAACTACAAAGTGATACAAACACGATTTAAAACATAAAACTTCAAAGAAATTTTATTAATCACAATAAATCGCAAAGTATCAAAAGAAATTTATAGATTCAAGTCTCTGATTCTAAAAATATCAAAAATCTCAATATAACTCGCAAAACACAGAAAAAATTACACAAAATAACAATTTGTATAACAACCACTAAGCAATACTGATTATACACAAAGAATCAGTAAAAACCACTTAGAAATTTGCGAGAAAACAAGAGAAAAATCAGAGATTATTCTTCTGGAAACGAAGAAGACGAAGAGAGAGAATCAGAGAGTCAGAGAGGATTCTTCTGGATGAATGTGACGTTTGAGGAGTATCCAGCAAGTTTATCTTCAAATGAACGGTGATGATGAGAGTAAAATGATCCAATGGTGCAAGAATAGGGCGGTGGTGAAACCGGGCCTCAAGCCCGGGTCATGCATTTGGGCTTCAGACTTCAAAGTTGGGCTCCCACATATTTGATCCAGCTAGTTTAATACTTTGGGCTTCAGTATATTTGGGCAAAAAACTTGACTGATCCAATTGCAATTACATTCTCCACCTCAATTGGATTAGCACACCTGCAGACATAGAAAAATACAACAGTATCAAAATTCTAACAATTTAAGAGAATTCAAAGCATCCTTAAATTTATTTATATGCACTTCACTTGATATATGAAAGACCATGGCATAAAATTTGTTGGAGAATTGAATTTAGTGGTTTACATGAAAAGATTCCTCAGTGAACCATTTTAGTGTGTACTTTTCTTCCTTCCATAGTTTGAAATGGTTCAATCCACTGCTATTACAGCGTCGGTTTCCAGTGACAGATCAAAAGAAAAAGGCCTCGATTAGAAGGTCATCCCTTTAAACTAATCTTTATTTCTTTAAGTTTTTTTGGTTTATTTTGAAGTTAAAGTACTATTTTGAAGATTTTGAAGGTGTTAATTTCTAATATATGATAGGAGTTTCAGGTTTATGTAGCGTCTCTTGTGATAGATTACTTGCAACAGTTCGGAATGTTTTGCAAACTGTAGTAAGTAGCTATGTTCTTTTTTGATTATTATTTATTTTCCGTCTTCGAATTTTATTTGAGTTATTGCTCATTTTTCTGACTGGCTTATGCATGGTCAATGTCCAATTGTTGGACAACCAAGATAACTATGCCTCGTCATTGGATTGATTCTCCTTGGGGTCTGAGGTTTCTATTATTTTTTTTCTTTGACTGAGTCCTTAAAAAAGGTTCTTTCATATCTACAGTGAAAAGCCTTGAATGAACTTTCCATGCAATCCTTTTCTTCTTAAACTAGGTAGGAATGTGATAAACAATTCTTAAATGTCAATATCTTCTGCTTATTTGATTCTTTTTTCAACACGGGTTTGTGATGATTCTAAACATTTCCCTACAATGTATTTCTTCCATAATTAAGAAAACTATTTAGAATTGTTCATTTGTTTTTTTGTTCATTTCATTGTTTTCCTATTGAACAATTTTTTGATTTCTTATTTAGAAATTTCTTGCCTATATATTGGTGGGGAAGCTTAAATTCTATAAATTTGTCCAGTTCTAAAAACCTAATGATATCACTATTACGTAATTTTGGTCTTCTGTCATTGCAGGTTTGAAACGACTGCCAGTGATCAATTATGGCAATTTTTTTTTGTCCCCTTGCTCAATTTTAAACATGGAGCTTGGTTTAGAAAGTTAAATAATAATTTTGAAGAAGAGTATGGAGGCATAGTATGTAAAGATACCATAGGCACCAGCCAAGGGATCAAGGGATCATCAGTGTTCTTCCTCTATTGTCGAGCACATCAAAGCACCCGTTTATAATGTAACCTCTCTCATTGCATGTGTGTGTTTTTTTTCTTTTCAAATTTGTATATTTATAGTTTTTTTCTTTTTTTTTGGAGATTTTTAATTTGTTTTCAATTCTTTTATTTATAGATTTCATATGAGCTTTTGCCTTTCCTCCTGCATTTTAGCATTTCTGGTATCTTCTTGAAGTAGTATGCATTATTTGATGATGAAATATGGAGGAGAGATTAGATATGATTATTATAATTCGGCTCTTTTTATTTATTTGAAAATACAATTGTTTCTCGAAATTATTTTGTATTTATTGGTTTGAATTCTATAAATGGGCTTTTACTAATATTCATTTTCTTTTGGTACTTTGTTTGGATCCATTTTAATATAATTTAGTGGTTTCTGATTAATTTGATTTGAAATGCTTTATCCTTTGATTGTAATGTTAATAGGTTATCCATTTCTCTTTAATGGGTACCTTTGATTAGCACTGCGTCTTAGATTACTCCTAAAATATTGGTTCATGTTTAGCTTCTAGGATTATACATACTGAGGGTGAAATCCTTATATGGATTTATTGGCTTTGATGTATCAGTGAAAGTCAATTGTTCTACTGAGATCAAATGCATCAATAGAACTGATTATGTGATAGCGATTTAAAGTACTTTTATAATTGTCTAACAAAATTTCACTTATGAAATTTTTATCGGAGGATTTTTTGGTTTTTTAAAAGATTGTTATTGGAAAGTTCTTTCATAGGTAACCAAAATAGTTATTCAACTATTTTGAGTATTTTTAGTTGTTGATGAATGGGAAAGTTTCCAGGGCACAGTAGTGGCGAAGGTGAGAATGCCTCAAAAGGAGGCACAAGGGGTTTGCAAAGAAGAGGAAATGAAGGAGAGGGCTAGGCGATTGGTTAGAGTGATGCTGGTCATTTTTGTGATTTCTCGTCCATCTATGGGATTGGTGGTGAGGCATTTGCTTTCCTTTGAGAAATTGAATTTGATGTCAGTTTCTGTATCAAACTAAGTGATACAATCTCAAGTGAGATAGGGAATGTTATGTTTGGTACTCAGATAATGCTGAACAAGACAAACAAGATTATTATTTTTTTCTTTCTTAATTATTGGTACTCGATGGTGTTATTTTTTATTGATTTTTTGCCATTGTTTTACATCGGTACATTATACTTTGTCTACGGAATATGTCCGTGCATCACACGGTTGTGAAACTAGTTATTATATTATAATAACAATGTAATTCTTAACAATAAATTAATTAATGTAATAAATTGTTTAATGTTATTAACTAGGGGTAAAGGTACATGGTTAAATATATAGGGGTAAATTAGGTATTCAAAAAATTCTCTTCCATCCTTCCTTTTTTGTAGATTGCAAATGTAGATGTAGATTGTAGATAGATGTATTGTTCCCATAATTGAATCTGTCACCTACTTTTCTTCATTAACACAAATATTTTACTAACAGGCAAATTAATCTAATTTCAGTAGTTTAACAATAGTTATGATAATTTTATATAAATTATTAAAAGCAACTAATTGGTGTATGTAGTAATTTATAATTATTTTAACAATTGACGGGACGAAACATTAATGATGTTGGGAATTAATCATTGAAAAAGTTTTGATAATTTGTCAAGTAATTTAAGAATGGTGTTTGCATTAATGACGTTGGGAATTAATCATTGAAAAAGTTTTGATAATTTCAAATAATTTAAGAATAGTGTTTGCCACTGTTAGTGAATATAGTCGAAACTAATTAATTAATTTTGAACGATCAACAGTTGATCAGTACAAGAATTAATTAATTGGAGCTTAAATCAATTTTGTATCCGATCAGGTCCCTTCGATGACTTCAAAATAAGAATAAGAATTGGGTTTAAACTACAAGAGCTATAATTTAAAGAGGACTATATAATTAAGTATCTAAAATTAATATGGATAGAGTACTGAGTACGTGATATTGCAATTACCATACTGTTGCAATATATGTGGACATCCGTATTATCTAGATAAAATTCGTATCTTTTAAAGATAATTAAAAATCAATAATTAAAAATTATGAAAACATTGTAATAAAAGAAAAGTAACAAAGGGAAACTAATGAAAAAAATATGAGGAAGTGTTTCGTGCGGGTGTGGTTTCGCTCTAACAATTAAAAGGGATAAGACGAAAGTGTAAGGGACAAACCTCTTAAGACAAAGTCGTAAAAAAAGATTTTTGCACTAAGAAAAGCTTGATTACACAAGACGCATTCAAAGGGTGTAAGCACACAATTTAAATTAGGATAATTTATAAGATCTAAAATGAAAGATTACATCTTTGTTTTGAGAGTTTTGATATGTTAGTCCTTCTAAACTTCTTCTGCCTCAACTTTGTAACTTGCATGTGATAATTGTCGTCCATCATGTTGTATAACCGTCGCCCACTTCTTCATGTAACTGTCTCGCTACTTTGTATCAAGTAACCTCCCACATTCTCCTTCAACTGCCTATGATGTGAAAACCGCTTGTAGATGGCCAAGTGGTCCGTGGAATGAGTCGTAAGAACTGTCATTTAACTCATTACTGGTTTGATCATCCAATCATCCTTGTGATCATACAATCGCCTAGGTGCCTTTATGATTACCCAATTACATCCAATATGGCTAAATTAATGTATAATAATTAATTTTTTCCATATTTAAAGTATTTGCACATCTTTATAGAATCCTGAATGATATAGAACTTTTGATATTCAGACCTTCCTTTTCTCCAAAATCTAACCTTTTGATTTTGGTTGTCGCATATGTATATGGCCGTTTGCATTCCTTGTCTTCTTTTCTTCTATAAAACAACACCTTTACTGTTCATTATCTTCATCTTCATTCGTCATTAGCCAAACATATTTCCAGTGATCATCACGTAAATGACCGATTTTGAACTCAATGAATCAAACATTTTCCTTTCATCAGGAAGGAGTTATTTGGCTTTGTACCCATTGTACCATTTATCTTGATACTTGGTATGTATGGAAGATATAGGAAATATGTTTGGCCAGTAAATGTCTTCTCAGCACTCCTTTCACTTATGATCCGTAGCAGGGATTCTTAGTGTAAGGTGTTCACTTGTTGAGAGTTTTTCTTAGGCCATTGTCTGTTGTGAGTGGTTCTTAGTTTATTGCCGAGTCATCTTGACTTTTGTAATACTCTTCCTATTATGGTCAGATTGTGGGACATTCCTTGCAGCGATACATTTAGGAAGGCGATGAAGGTTGATTTATTCGCTCCTGCAGTAGTTGATCAGAGAATAATAGTGGCTTTCTTCTATATTCAATTTATTGAAAATGCGGTCTGTAAGACATTTGTATCTGTATTTCCCGACTATAAAGGATATTTTGATAATAAAAGTCTTTGTTTGAATGCAATTCACTCTTACTTTTATTTTAATGTAATCGCCCTACTTTCTTCACTTGTTTTGCTTCTACAAAACGAAGATGTCCTCATTGTGCACGTAACACTTTATTTTATTCACGTGTAATATGTTCTTTTAAATGTTCACTTTCTCATTCGGAAGGAACATATTTTTTCAAATATTTTCCAATTTCCATTGACGGCTCTCACATGCTTTGTCTCGTCTAGATCCTCCAAATGGTACTCTCCATTAGATAATACACATTTGATTTTATATGGACCTTCCCAATTGGACGACCACTTCCCTATTTTGGATCTTTACCTTCTAAGTGAAGAATTGTTTTTCAGACCAATTCACCCATAGTAAAAGACTTGGCTATTACTTTTTTGTTATAAGATCTAATTATTTTTTGTTTTTGAACTTGTAGTCTATCTAGAACATTTATTTTCAATTCATCCAATTCTAGCAAGTCTTGAACCATGGCTCTGGATATTGTTCATCGTTTAGATTGTTTTGCAAACTCACTCTGATTGATTTAACGTTGATCTCCATGGGTAACATAGCTTCTTGTCCATTTAATAACTGAGATGTTCTGTAAGCCCATTGTAACACCCCAAGTTTCAAACCTTAAACCTAGGCGTGTTAACTTCCATTCACATTAAATGCGTTTACACAATCAAAATGTTCATTTATCTATTATAAAATTTTACAGAAATTTTGGCAGAGTCTCCTCTATAAATTGGACATAGCCAACCTGTAGAGGGACATCAAAACCATTTTAAAAATTTAAAACATCAATCACATCTCAATCACATTCATCATCGCCAAAATCAATTCACTCATTCCCCAAACTCCTCAAGCATAAGATTTTCCAAAATATCAACAAACATTGACAAATGAAATAAGAAGTAATTTAACCTCTAATACGTCACCCATACTTAATTAAAACTAACTTCAACCAAACCATTATCAATAATAATGAATTAAGGAATAAATTTAAATGATAACTTGAATAAATTTAACTTTATTAAGTAAGGCGATAACGGGTACTGTCTGAGTCAGCCGCCAAGTGCTCTCCTCGAATCACCTAACTTTCATCACCTGAAATGTTGGGGAGGGATTGGGGTGAGCTAAAGCTCAGTAAGTAAACTTTATGTATGAATACATGCTTATGACATGAATGCTTTAAAATTTTCATATATGTATCCCCATTTACTTTACTTTCCAGAACATTCAAACTTCACTTAACATTTCAAAACTTTCACTTCATCTCCATCGTGAGCTCACTTAATGTAACTTCTAGTCAATCAGATAACAGTGGGCAATTCTTATTTGGAACCAGGTTAACTTTCACATTTCCACCACAAAGCGGCTCATTCATTTCATTCCACCGCAAAGCGGCTCATTCGCTTCATTCCACCGCAAAGCGGCTCGTTACATTCATTCCACCGCAAAGCGGCTCATTACATTCGGGTACGCCGGTCCCCCGCACCCCATTTCCCACTCGCATCTTTCATGACATAGAAGTACACTCATTCTTTCAAAAACTTGGGATACATAATTTTTGACAAAAATTGCACTTTGACACATTCCTTTCATTAAAACATTTGACTTTCCCATTTCGATGCCAATGCATGCTTAGTGATGCAATGACATGATAATGTGCATTCTTGAACATTTCCTTAAATACACATACTTGCATATCGCAAATCAAATACATCAACATTAAGTAATTAACACGAAATCACTTACGCACATTAATTTCACATTAACTTTCTACTTTCATGAAAAATAGGGGAAGTTTACTTACTTGACTTCCTTAGTATTTACCGCCATCTGGATTTGCAAGTGGAAGAGTCTCAGATGCCCGTGACGTCAATGTACCAATTCTCCTAATTATTTCCATTCATTAATAAAATATGTTTTTAGTTCAAAAATCACATTTAAAACTCCTAAACAAGGTTAAAACTTCTATTTCATTCACAATTTAATCCCAAACGTGACCTTACGCTAGGTCCAACACACAACACCATATTCGAAATAAGATGTCAATTTCAATGTACTTTAGAAAGCTTTTTTTTTTCTTCCTTACCTTTTAATTCAAATTAAATTACAACATTACATTGCTTGACCTAGCTTTACAAAATTTCTCAATAAAATTCTAATTATCCATAATCAAAAAATTCTCAAACATTGTTGCCAATTAAACCTAAAACTGAGGATTTACCATCACAGGTCAACGTTGTTAAAATTAACATTGCTAAAATCTGAAATTTGTAAATAAATTCCTAAATCCAAATTTCACATTATAACTCAAACATTACCAAACAATTAATTAATTCATAATCCCAACAAATATGAAATATTCACATACTTCAATAATTATGACTCTCAGTTCACAAACGCATTTGAAAATCTTTTTAATAGCAACAAAATGCCCAATCGAGATCAAAATCTCAAATTAACCTAAGTGTGACCTTAGGATATGACCAAAACACATAAAACCCATATTCAAGATAAGGAATGAATCTCAAAGCACATTAGAAGGTCTTCCCATCTTTTAAATTCAAACTCAAACTCAAAATTCCATAACTTTACAAAATTACTTAATCGTGATTCTAACAAGTTCATACTTCTAAAAATAACTAATTATTACAAACTTTACCACGAGGTCGTTAACTAAACTTCGAATTTTCACAGCTTTAACGTTATACAATTACAATTAAAATCTCAATAACTCATCAAGGTTCCAAACCAAATTCTCAATTTGACAATCTATGATTTAAAAATCTAAACAAAAAATCAAAATCTGAAACTTTAACTAAAACTTTGGATCGTTATATATATACAATCTGACATTTATATATGTAAATCTTTCATTATCGAAATCTGAAATCCATAAGTCTGAAATCACACACACACATAACATCATTAAATCCTTAATTCATGGTTAAATTCGAAAATTAAACAAAATTTAAAAAATCTGAAATTACCTTATAAAAATCTGATTTATATATATAATGTACATACATAACGTTATTTACCTAGAATCTATATATATATATATATATATATATATATATATATATATATATATATATATATACATGTGTATGTCGAAAAATGGATATGTGTGTGCGTGGAATTGTGTGAAACCGTGTGTGTGTGTGCGGTTCGTGGGTGTGTGTGGGTGTGTATTGTGAAGAGAAAGGGGAAGAGGGGGGGCTTACTTCAGGTGGGTGGCGGCGGTGGGCGATGGTGGTTCGACGGTGGTGGGCGATGGTGGTGAGAGGAGAGACCGAGGGAGAAACGAGAGAAGGGATTGAGAGTGAGATGGGATCGGTGAGAGAGAGAGAGATCGTGAGAGAGCGGCGTGAGTGAGAGGGAGATAATGAGGTTGGATATAAACTTTTGGAATTTGCAACTTGGCCCCTCAATTCTCTCAATTTAGAAATATAAGTCCACAACTCCCAATAAAATTTCAATTCGCCCCAAACCTTTTCCCAATCTCAATTTAATGAAATTTAAACAACTTACTACTCAATGACAAATAGAATTTAACAAGCTTAACAAATAAAAATAATTAATTACACATAGAGTTCATAAACAATTTATAAACTTTTTAATTGGCACATCGATCGAGACGGCGTCCAAGTCCTTCCACTGCAAAATAATTCGAATTATAGACATTAAATATCACAATTTTATAATTTATAATCACAGTAACATAAATATTGAGTGAAATTTAAAATTGCACGTAAAATTGAAAAACGGTCTTACACCCATAGTGCCTTGACTAAACATTCGTGCCAATTTCTGGCGTTTTCTTCAATCATCTTCCTTATAATGCCCTTGATTATTTTGTTGGAAGATTCAACTTGACCATTTGATTGAGCATAGTAAGGGGTAGAGTTCACTAACCTGATGCCAAGTCCATCAAGAAATTGCTTGACTTGTTCTCCATTCAAGAAAGCTCCATGGTCGACTATCAAAGGTTGAGGTATTCCGAACTGGTAGATAATGTGATCTTGGATGAATTTTATGATACTTCCCTGGGAAGTTTCTTTCAAAGGAGTAGCTTCAACCCACTGAGTGAAGAAATCTGTAGCCACTATGATGAACGTGTGTTGCTTGGATGATGGAGAACATATTTTTCCTATCAAGTCTATTGCCCATCCTTTGAACGGCCATGACTTAATAATAGGAGTCATTTCACTGGCTGACATTCTTTGTATTGGCCCGTGTCTTTGACATGCTAAACACCCCTAAGCATATTGAATGCATGCTTCGCCCATCTTAGGCCAAAAGTATCCACTCCTGATGACCAGCCATATTGTTTTTTGACCAACTTGGTGGGCTCCACATATTCTTTCATGTACTTCTGCCATGACTGTTTTAGCATCAGATAAACTTATGCATCGTAACATGATTCCATCTGTACGCTTTTTGTATAATTCTCCTTCTATCAATATGAAATTCAAGACACGTAATTTCATCTTTTTGATGCTTTTTTCCTCCAAGTTTCTCCCAAAATCTCTTGATTTCCTCCCTCCCATCCGTTATTCTCCATGCTCTACACAATTTAGGCCTTTAGCTCGTCATTGAATTGCTAGCATGATTTTTTCGTATCTACATACGGAGTCTACATCTAAAATTCTGGAATATCCTGAAGCTACTTATGCCAATTTGCCAAATCATTGTAGATCCGATTTACATGTTGAAGCTCTACTTGGTCAAATTCTTCCAATAATTCGTGGGCGATCTCATACAAACTTATTATAGAAGTACTTTGTCATTTGAATGTGCCATCTAGTTGATGAATTACAAACTGAGAATCTCCCTTGACTATCACATTTCTGACCCCCATTTCTACTAATAACTCCAAACCCAAGATGAGGGCTTCATATTTAGCTTGGTTGTTGGTGAATAAATCATCTAAGGTGAAGAAGAATTGATGATTTACTCCGAATGAATCTATTAATACCATATCAACCCCTGCTCCTTTGCTTGTTTTAGAACCATCAAAGTAGAAAGTCCAAGGCTTCACGTCGCAGAAGTCGATTTATAGTTCAATTTCTTTTGGATTATCAACACACGGATGATCGGCCAAGAAATTTTCCAATGCTTGATTTTTTATGGCATTTTGCGGTATATATTGTATTTCGAATTCAGATAAACTCAAAGTTCACAATCTTATTCTTTGATGCAATACAGAGCAAAAAACATGTACTTGATTAAATTTACCTTCGATGGTAAATACATAGTTATAGTCCCTTAGCTTTATACATGTGAAATTAAGAGCTAAACACAATTTTTCTACAGCTAAATAATTACATTCACGTTTATTCAGTCGTCTACTAAGACAATAAATCGCTCTTTCCTCACCTAATTGATCTTCTTGCACCACCATTCCGGCTATAGAATTTTGTTCAGTTGATATATACATCTTAACTAGTTTTCCTTGAATTGAAGAAACCAATACTAATGAGTTTGCTAAATATGCTTTTAGGTTGTCAAAAGCCTTTTGATGTTCTTCTTTCCACATGAACTCGTCTTAATTTTTGAGCTTTAGAATAGGCGAAAAAACATTTGTTCGCCCTGCACAATTAGAAATAAAACGCCTTAAAAAATTAACTTGTCCTAAAAACCTTTGTAGTTCCTTCTTACTACTAGGCGGTTTAGCTTTTGATATTGCTTTTGTTTTGCTTTTATCAAGTTCAATACCTCTGTTACGCACTGTAAAACGAAAGAATTTTCCTAAATTCACGCGAAACGCACACTTTAAAGGATCCAGCTTTAACTTATGCAGTCTTATTCGCTCAAATTAGCATCTTTTTTGAGTGATTTGACCACTATATCATCTATATAAACCTCAATAAATTCACCAATGATGTTGTTCACTAAAAGTGTGTACCGCAAGCTCACGGGTCGCGTACAAGTAAGAAAGTGGACTTTTTGAATTCGGATTGTCGATCCCACGAGGAATGTATACTCAATTATACTTTTTAATCTTAACAAATGAAACACACAATAAAACGTTGGGTTTTTGTAAATTTTAAATTAAAGAAATTAATTTTAAAAAAAATTGAAGTAAGGAAAATGAAAGATAAATGTTGGGATTCATGATTTCACTTAACTCTTGCTTAAGTAATTTCTCAACACATTCAGATTAATGAATTACTCATTTACAACGTTAGACCCGATTTTTCAAGTTTAGCAAATTACCTCTCTCAAATGAAATTAACCCTAATCAATTGGTTTAATGTACTATATATCTATTTCGATTAAAACCCAATAAATTGCATTAACTCTTTGTGAAAATAGCTCAATGGACGACCTCGAGATATGAGTATATCTCTATCTCCTAAATTAATACTTAGGGCATTTGTTATTTGGTCTAAAATGCACAATAACTCTCGATTATCATACACTTCACAAAACATATATTTGGTGATCGATCAAACACATGGAATAATCTCAATAACAAACACACATGAAATAAGCTCAAAATTAATAAACAAACATTAAAATTACTTAAACTAAGTTAAGCTACATCAATCATCCCAATATTAAACAACTAGCCCATTGTATAAATGTTGCACAGAAGTCGAGGTTTATAAAAATATATCACAAAGTATAGAAATCAAAAATTAAAATACAAGATAATGAAATAAATTACTTCCCTTGATTTTTAATCCAAAATTCTTTCAACAATGTTTTGAATCTTCACCTCACTTCTTGCTTCCTTACTCTAATGGTGACTAGAACTTGGAATCAAAAATTAAATTACAAACTAAAGAAAAAGAAAAGAAAAGAAAAGAAAACAAAGAAGAAGAAAGGGAAAAGAGAGGCTAAGGTTTTTGAAGAGAAAAAATGGGGATTCTTGAAGAAGAGAAATTGAGAGTATTTATACTGCCAAAAATTTGACCTAAAAAGGTCTTTAAAACGAGTACAAATCAAGCCAAACACGCTATTGGGTGAAAAATGATAAAATCGAAGTAAAATTCAAGACTTGGCCGAAAATGGTTCACGCGACTATGCAGGCCAAAATTCGAGGTCGCGTGAGCCACCGAAATGGAGTCATCCATTTGCTGTGCGGAAGTGCGACTGCGAGGTCGCATGGTGTAGCCTGCGCAACCAGTTCCCTTATTTTGCATTCAGGTCCCTCATCTTCCGATCTCCTTCAATTTGGTCCTCAAATGTTGACTTTCTTTACAAACATACCCCTAAAATATTTGCATTTCTAGTCCTTCAACTTTCTAGGATGTTGCAATTGAGTCCTCACACTTTTGCTTCCTTTCAATTCGGTCCCTAAACATCAAATTTGCTCTTCTATCTTGTCCATTTTCTTCCCAATTGGGGTTGTACTTAATTGTAAAAGAAAAACACAATTTATAAGTAGAAATTTACTCAATTTGTCAACTAAAATATCAATTTAATACCAAAATAAGCGTGGAAAGAACACTTATCAGATGTCATGAAAAATCAGATTCATTGCCCTTTGATAAGTAACTCCAACATTTTAAAGACCAAATGACATAACTACCCATTCATAACATTCTAAAGCTCATGGGCATCTAAAAGCAGTTTTATGTACATCATTTTCAGTTATATAAATCTGATTATACCCAGAATACCCATCCATGAAAGAATACATGGCGTGACCAGTGATGGAATCGATTGGCATTAGTTATTCATCTTTTGGTGTTGCTAGGGTTAGATTCCTAAAGTTATGCAAACCCTTACTTTCCCATTCTTTTTTAAGACAAGCACAATATTATACATCCATTCTACATATCTGGTTGTTTTAATGAACCCTACTATCAATAATCGTTCTATTTCCTTCTTCACTTCAGGTAATATATTTGGTGCAAAACGTGGAGTTTAAAATTTGGTTTAGTAGGAAATCTATGTTCTATTAAATTTATATTCAAACCGGGCATTTGCTCATATTCTCCAAGCAAAATAATCCTTATAATATTTTGAGCAAAGAAATTAACTTAGTACTAACCTCTTCATCAAGTAACTAACTGACGAAAATTGGATAATCTTCTCCTTCATCACCAATGTTTACTCTCAGCAATGGGTCTTGTACTTGAGCATATCTTGGTTTCGTGATCCTCATCACCTCATCTCTGAATTTTGTAAGGCCTTCTTCTTTTAAACAATTCACCTCATTGACTTCATTTTGCATATCAAATTCTAGACTGAATAGAGTCATCTTGTCCTTCAACAATACAAGTGTCTCTTCTCTTTTCATCCTTCATTCAAAATTATTTGTATAGACCATCAATTTGATCTTAAGAGCCGTGATTTTGGCCAACATTATGCCTCTCTGATTATTTTCTTGCTAATTATTGGCTCTTCAAAGACCACTAAGTTTGGCCTCATTTGAGTAAATTATTTCGTAAGGGTCTCCACTAAATATGGCTCTTCGATTCGTGCTACTACTCTTGCTTTCTCTTCTTTTTAGACTATTCTAACTGGTCCATAATTGCCATCATACATGAATCGTTCTACTGAGTTGGCTTTTGCTAAGAAAGGTTTTTGATCAGCTTGCACTACATCAGCATCTCCTTTGTCATTCCAAAATACTAAGTATTGATGGAGAGACGATGATATGCATTGATTCTCATGTATCTGGTCTCTTCCCAATAGTATATTATAAATAGTGGGACCGTCTATGATGAAGAAAACTGTAGTCTTTGTCAAACTTCCCATTGTTATTTCCAAAGGAATCACCTCTTTGGGTGAGGTTTCTCATCCATTAAAACTAGTTAATACAACCTCTATAAAAATTATATTTGTGTCGTTCTTAATAAAATTCCTCAAAATCCTGTATGGGATTGTGTTGATAGTTGCTCCATTGTCAATGAGTACTTTTGAAATTGGAAGCCATCAATTAAGGTTTCCTGAACATTATCTTCTTTGTGACTCAATTTCCATTTTCTGTTTTCCGTTTTCCAATTCGTCTTTGCTTGATATATCTACCTGTAGTATATCTTCGCTCTGAGGTTCACCAACTTTCTCTGCTTGTGTAGAAATTTCTGGTGTTTCTTCCCAACCTGTAGGTGGAGGGAGGATCTTTGGTGGCGACCCATACTTTTTAGCACGTGGTACTCTCTTCTTCTTTTTAGGTGTTCCATACAAAATCAAGTAGTTGAATTATCTCCCAGATGGTTTCCCAATGTCCCTACTGCTGGATAACCTTCTTGATATAGTTGCTTGAGAAGTCTATTACGTGATACTCCCCTCACCCTGCATTATGCTTCCAAGTCCATTTCTTCTTCTACATCAGTCATCTAATCACCGTCTAAGTCATTTGCTTCTTCTTCTTGTGGGATTACTTCAACAAGAGTAGTATCTTCGTTCTCTAATATCCATGTTGCTTCCCTTGTTTCTTCTGTGACTACCTCATCATTTTCTTTGTTTTGAAATTCATTGGCCAATACATAATTGTTGGCCATATTTAGGAGCATGTGCTGAATTGAATATTAGTGGACCCCCCGACATTATCCTCATCATCATCGTTCTGAGTGTGCTCATATTTTGAATTCCAAACATACTTGCTTGATTATGCTTCTCCCATTATTCATTTAAACTCATTAACTTGATTAGCTTATTTGACGTTCTGATTCTTCGTCCATGTAGGATTTGCAGGCTTGATTTACTCTTTACCTTATTGTCGTCTCATCATTCGTCCGTAATTTCTTTGATATCATCTCTGTTGTGTTCTTGTTATCTAATCAAATGGAATTACTATTCCTGCTTTAAAATTGTATAAATGCCATACATTTGGGTAATATAGTTGTGGTCTAAATTCTTTGAACTTTTGTGGAGGACTTGGTGATCTTCCAAACGCCTTTGCATATAACCATGGGCTATATGACTTTCCAGGACCTGATCTTACTTGCCCTCTAAACTGTCGTAGCTTAGCTTAATGAAGCGGTTGTATATTGGCCTTCATTTCATTTGTTACTTTTACAATCTCCTTTTGGTATCTTGTGCATAAATTCTTTTCCTTTTGAATTGTAACTTCTCCGAATCTTTCAAACACACTAAGACGTGATTCCTCTTTTCCTTCATCTACCACCAATTTGAATTTCAGTAGATCCTACTTCTTGAACTTGGGAATGACCATATCAATACTAATTGTTTTTGGAAAAGGATTTTCATCTACTGTTATCTTTTTCTTTGAATCAAAGGTTAATTCAATGGCATCCTATATCACATTGCGAAAGATCAAACATTGTTAGTGGTATAAGACCATGCACTATGTTATTTACAATATTTTTTACCCTTAATCAGTTCAGGGTTTGGCAATCTATGTTTATAACTCAGTTTAATCTATTTATCTTTAAATAGCCGATCAAATATTAGATTGGCTTTTGTTACATCAAACGAAAACGCTCCGACTTTTTGATTTTCTTCTTTAGGCATTTAATTTTTATTTGATACTTCCAATTTGGTCAACACAGGATATTTATAAGTATCGTCCTTGACCAACTCGTTGAACAGATTTCAACTTCTTTTTGACCAGTGTCAATTACATTTACCCTAAAATTAGGGTCTCTATAGTAGGTTCTTTTACTAACATTTTTCATTTGTTCATCCTCTCTCAACAGACGCTCATATCTAATGACATTCGCACTAAGTTAAAAGAGATCAGGGAACTCCCTATCTTGAAATTTCTTTTTAACTTCAAAAATGAAACATCTTTAGGCGATTTTGACAAATTCTTTTTCAGGCAAGGGGGTAAAGCATTTACTCCTAGTCTTAAATCTTTGAAGGAAAGTTTCAGACCATTCATTGGCAGCTGATGTAAGGTTGATAAATCTGCCAAGTGACCCTGATTCAATTTTGTAAAATTGAGCATGGAACAACTGCTCTAACTGCAACCAATTTTGAACAAAATTTGTTGACAAATTGATAAACCATGAGAATGCAACCTCGGTGAGTGAATTTGGGAACAACCTCATTTTATGATAATCTAAAACTTCCCCACATTGTAATGTAAATCATCCTATGTGTTTCAAGGTAGATACTTCCCCTAAACCAGTGAACAAAGAGAATCCTGATACTCTAAAGCCCCAAGGCCAATGATATGTTTGATCTACCCAATTTAGATAAGGTTTTCTATAAGTTGGACGAATTAGTGGCCTAATCCTAAAGGCCATTGGATCCTACAAGATCTCTATTATTTGATACCTTAGCATGGCATTGGGATCAAATAGAGCTCCTACTGACTGTGGTGGATAAGGCACCCTGGAGGTCTGACAACATTAACCCCAGCATTAACCATAAATGGACCATTGTTTACTTAATTAACACCGTTGAATGATTGTTTTGCTCCTTCGTTGATGCCTGTAGCATTTGGTTTTATGTTTTGGACATTTTCCCTCATATTAATGGTACCCCTAGAGTGGATGTTCCAACACCTCCTATATTGGAAGGTCCTGAACCCCCTTGTTAGACGTACCAATATGTGGTGTTTCTAAGCCATGAATCATGTTCAAAGTTGAATAACCAGTGCTCATATTCACATTTGGTGAGTCATTACCTGGTAGGCTCCTAATTTGAAAGTTGTTACCCTCTATCATAGGATTTGTTTGACATACTTGACCAATAAGTTTATTCATCAATTCGTTTAGAGTATTCAACTGTTTAGCCATGTTGTCATAGTGCCTATTTCCCTTTTGAGCAAATTTTTCAACAATATGAATATTTTGTAAATTTACCTGCTCAACGATGTCTTGGGTGAGTTCTCCCAACATTCCACGCATGGTACGTGGGCTTAACTCGATTGTTGGTTCATAACGACCATGAAATCCTCCTTAGTCCAAGCTTTTGCTGGCCCTCTTGTTCTTCAACAATGGAAGGAAGAAATCGATGTGCATTTGGCTCCTTGTCGAAATTTTTATGGGGCATGATGCGTTAAACTTCTCAACACCAAGTGTTCTACTGGGCGTGTAAAATTGTTTCGTGCTGGTGTGGTTTCACTCGAGCTAACAATTAGAAGGGATCAGACGAAAGTGTAAGGGACAGATCTCTTGAGACAATTTCCTAAAACGAGGGTGTTTGCACTAAGAAAAGCTTGATTACACAAGATACCTCCAAGGGGCGCAAGCATACAATTTCACTAGGATAATTTCTAAGATCTAAGATTGATTACATCTCTATTTTGAGAGTTTTGATATGTTGGTCCTTCTAAACTTCTACTACATAAACTTATTGTCCGTAAAATCGTCTCAAGGATTAAATGTAAAAGTTTTTATATTTTTTTATTTTTCCTCAATATCTCATTTATTTTAAATTATATCATTTAAGTTCTATAATACTATCTATAAACTATTTTTTGTATTAATTATTATTCTTTTAATAATTTTTGTATTAGTTTGAAGTCGAAAAATACTTAATATGAATGTCAAATCGAAGATCTCAACGAGAAGTTTAATACAAGATTACAAGTGAGAGCAAATCGTCTCAAAGATCAAGCGTAAAAGTTTTTACTTTATATTTTTTACTTTTCCTCAATATCTCATTCATTTTAAATTTATCATTTAAATTCTATAATATTATCAATAAACTACTTTTTTGTAATATTTATATTATTCTTTTGATAATTATTGTATTATTTTGAAGTCGAGAAATATGTAATATAAGTGTAAAATTGAAGATCCCAAAGAGAAGTTTAAAGTAAGATAACAAATGTGAGCAAAATATACACACTTTGTCCGTAGAAAAAGTCTCAAAGATCAAATGTAAATGTTTATTTTATATTTTTTACTTTTCCTCAATATCTCATTCATTTTAATTATATTATTTAAGTTATATAATACTCAGTATTCAGAAAATCTGAAATCGGTTGAACCCGAAAAACACAACATGTTAATGGTCAGAAGATTGGACAGGGGTCGAACCGATTTAACTAAAAAAATTAATATTTATTTCAAAGATCACAAAATTTTCTAAAAGAAAAAATTTATTTTACTAATAAAGTAACATTTACTCATTTGAAGATAAAATTAAATACACAAAAAATATAACAACAATACTCTTTAATTTCAAAATTACCAATTCAAAACAAATATAGGTTTATGATTTTTAATTTTATTTATTAAATTATATTCTATTTCAAAATATTTTAACATATAAAAAAATAAGATAAAATAACTTATTTAGAAAAAGATAGTTCAATAAACAAATAAATAATAGCTAAAAATATTTTTTTTAAAAGAGAAACAATTTTAAAAAGAAAAAGAAAAAGAAAAATAAAATAAAATAAAAATCTTATAAAGATTAAGATTTCCTAATTTTGATTAGTTTTGTACATGTTGTATTTCAAATTTTGATTAGTTTTTTCTTTTTAAAGTTTTGAATTCGATAATATTTTGTATTAAAATGTTATTTTACTATGTTTTTATTTGATATGATTGTACAATTAACATATTTTCATAAATTTTTATTGAAATGGTAAATATATTACCACCACAAATTTTACTAAATACACCACATTATATTAACAACACTAATAATATATATGTTTTATAAATACACTACAATATAAATACAAAGAAACCCTTGTCTAACTATATTAATATAAATCAAAAAAGAAAGATAAAATCTGTACACCACAATTACAATTGTGAGTACCCTTCAAACCTCAAACTTGATGCTCTCATCACTCTCCCAAACTCATGGTCTCCGTAGGAATATTATCATTCTCGTTTCTCACTCTCTCTCTCAAACAACTTTTCTAATTTCTGTCTCTACAACTAAGGAAATGGGGAAGATCAAGATAACTTTACTTCTGAACAATTACACGCACTATAGCAATTATTGAAATTCTGAACGATCAAAATAACCTCCCTTTGACCACTGTAGCAAGCATAATAGAAAACTTATAGAAGGTATAAACAACCACCAGCATCAACAGCATCCCCAATATTTTTTTCTAAATAGTACTCATTGGCAACATTTTGAGTGCTGGTGCGGCTAAAACCAAGAATATATTGAATTGTTTGATTCCACCATATCACCACCGCTGAATTCTTGAGTAGTGAAGATTGAGCAACAAGAAAAGTAACAACGAAAATATTACAGTCATGAAACTCAGTTATGATTACTTCAAAACCCAGAGTATTGCGGATATCCAGGAGGGTTTGTGGTGGGGTAGAGGCGGAAGGGGTTGTGGTGTAGGTAGAAATTAGTGAGAGATTTTCTCAAAATACAAATAGTCAGATAAAATTAAAAGGTTAATTATGTCATTTTATTAATAACTATTTTGTAAACAAGGAATATTTTTAAAATGTGGTGTATCAAATAAATTTTGTGGTGATAATATAGCTGCCCTTATCGAAACTATTATCACAAACATATTCACGTGCATTGCAAGTGTGAAAATACTAGTTTACTACTACTACTACTACTACTTTATTATTATTATAACACGATATCCGTCACCAAAATACACACACAGTTTCCCGCCCAAATGCTCTTTTCATTTCTAGAAATAAAAAATAAAAAATAAACATTCGTGTATTATTAAATGTTGTATTTAAATGCGCGTTGATTAATGCAATTGTAATTTGAATTTGTGTAGATAAAAGGCATATCGAAATCCGTGAAAATAATATTGAGATTATAAAACTACTTTTATTTTTGAGAAATTATATATTTTCTATACTATTGAAAAATAAGAGTTGTTCAGTTAAATTTTCTATATTAATTTATTGTTTTTATATTTGCAAATTATTGTTTTCTAGAAATTCATATTTATTTATATTATTATTAATATTTTTTTGAATACAAATAATATTTTGATTTAAGTATATTATTTAGTGTGATTAAAATTAAATAGTTAATCCTGTATCAGTTTAATTCTTATTTTGAATTTGTATAGATTAATCTCGTATCTAAATACATGTAAATAATATTGAGATTATAAAATTATTTTTATTTTTTGAGAAAATACACGTTTCTATATCGTGGAACGCGTAGAGTTGTTTGGTAAAACTTTTTATATAATTGTATTGTTTTTTTATACTAGTAGTAAGCACGTGCGTTGCACGTCTTACGTAAACAATACATGATATGAGTATTAAAGTTAAAGCTATACTCTATTTTAAGGCAATTGAGGTAATTAAAGAACACGAGCTAAAACATGCTACAAAAGGTTTTTTTTTTTTAAAAAAAAAAAAGAAAAATAAATCAAAGATTTTGTAAACGACGACAATTGTGGAGAAATTTGCTCTTAAATTGGTTGATAAGTAGCACATGTTAACCTAAGTCATAGAAAGAGTGATTCAGGTTGCTCCAGCTTCGATTTGTTCCACTGTGAACAGACGAAATCGGGGTGGAACAAAGATCAAGAATGATAGGTTTTAAAAAAGAAAAAGAATAAAAAATTACATATTACATACCTGTGATGAGAATTAATTCCATTTGGATTACTGCCCAAATGGGATTTTTCATTTCATTACTTTTACTTGGCTCTTGGAGTTCTCGGTGGGTTTTCAAATGGGAAGAGATCGTGGGAGCCGAGAGTGACCTTTTGTTTCTCGATGATATGATGATATAGCCCTTTTTTTTTTCTTTTTTTTTCTACGGCACTCAATTTCAACCATCTATTAAAAATCAAGTTCACAATATTTTACTTTTCAAACAAATCTCAACCATCTATTCTCCAAAAAATTACTATTCATTTCAAAAAAAATTCTTTTTAAACAATACAAAACACACACATAATAATATCCTGTTTGGTAATATGAAAAATTTTGATTTTTGTGATTTTTTATTTTTATTTTTATTTTTTGATGGACGTGTAGTTTAAAAAAAGTTTGAAAACCAAAAAAATATGGGCTTGACTAAAAATGGATGGTTGAGATTGAATTTCAAAAGTTGTGGTAAAAAAAATTTCACTACCAAACGGGCTCTAAATATATGCAATAGTATTAAGAAAGAATATTCTTGATTTAGAGTAAAATGTGTGAGGGAAAACTTGTCAAGGGAAATATTCTCCCCCTATCTACACTTTTAAAGTAGTAGTGAGTAGTGATGATCGTGGGAGTCGGGAGTGACCTTTTGTTTCTCGATTATATGATGATATAGCCCTTGTTTGTTTTTCTTTAAACTTTTCTTTTCTTTTCTTTTCTACGGCACTCAATTTCAACCATCTATTAAAAGTCAAGTCCACAATATTTTACTTTTCAAACAAATCTCAATCATCCATTCTCCAAAAAATTATTATTCATTTCAAAAAACTCTTTTTAAACAATACCAAACACACATATAATAATATCCCGTTTGGTAAAATTTAGATTTTTGTGATTTTTTATTTTTATTTTTTGATGGATGTGTAATTTTAAAAAGTTTGAAAAGCTAAAAATGTGGACTTGACTAAAAATAGATGGTTGAGATTGAATTTGAAAAGTTGAGGTAAAAAAATTCACTACCAAATGGGCTCTAAATATATGTAATAGTATTAAGAAAGGGTATTCTTGGTTTAGAGTAAATTGTTTGAGGGCAAACTTGTCAAGGGAAAGATTCTCCCCTATCCACACTTTTAAAGTAGTAGTGATTTGTAAATTATTGGGAAACTAAACTTTGCAATGATTACAAAACTCTGAAAATATGGATTTTGGTATTTTCTTTTATTGTGCATTAATTATCTTTCATAATAATCTTGAAAATGTGATCTTTTAAATCTTTAGTATTCATACATTTTTTGAACCAAACAAATATAAAATTAGTTTTAATAATTGTCTAAAGATTATATGGCCTAAAATTTTCAGTAATTTCTTGATTTCAACGTTGCCCAGTTGCCATGTCATGATAATTGCAAAATTTGCGTAAATATTATTTTGACTACTTTCTTTTATGAATAAAAGTAATTTTTATTGGTTAATAATGAATAATGTTTTTTAAATCAATCTTAATTTTAATAGTTGTGTTATCGTATATTATTTTTGGGATAATTTTTTGGCTAAAATATTGCCTGTTGTCATATCATTTTAATTGCTAGATTTACATAATTTTTATTTTGAATATTTGATTTTATAAGTAAAAATAAAATTTTATTGATCAAATACAAATACTTGTGGGTTTAAGATTAAACACGCATTTATAATTACTGTAATTGATATGTTGATTGAAAATTTAGAAAAACTTAAGTACGAGAGACAAATGCATAAATAATGAGAAATATATTGCATCCATAATATTGCATCAAACATGATATACCATTAAATAAACTACTAAATTTTCATTTTCTTTGAAGTTAATAATAACTCATAAAATTTATTGAAATTAACAATCATTTTGAAAGTTCTGGGATACCCCAAAGTTTGACATTATGTGCAGAATAGTAACTATTAAACGAACACGTCACTTTTAATAGTTTCTAGATAATTAAACATACAAGTCCAATAATTCTATGTTTGAATGCTACAGTCAAATATCATAAAGCAATAAATAACACACGATATGATGACGGAGAAACTCAAAGTGGGAAAAACTCCGGGGCCAAGCCAGTTGCCTCCACTATAAGCAATTTCGGTTACAGTTAGATTTATCCAGCTTCCCTTGCTAGACAATGCAAATTTACCCCGGTTAACCCAAGATATAGCTACCTCCAGCAGCTTCTAGATCTTGATGTTTCTTCCAAGTGGATACAGCAAGAACTCCCCGTTCTTGTTAAACTTCATCCACTTCCTCAACCTCCATAGTCTCTTAAGTTTACAATTGAAGAAGTATTCTTTAAGGTTATAAAGACACATGTGTTTTAGATTAGGAACATTGATATTTTCCTAATGTTTGGTTGTTTGGATCTCAAGAAATAAAGGATTAAATCTTTGTATGAAAAGGTCCTTGGATCTCCAAAGAATGTATAGAAGGATGTTATAATGTTTAGGCTCAATAAACAACCATAATAAATTTGTGCTAGGGCTTGGGTATAAATAGGAAAAGGTTTGGAAGTGTTTGGGCAGAACAAAATTTTTGAAAAACACGTATTAGGCCGTAAAATATGTTTCTACCGCTCGAGCAAGCATCGAGCAAAGTTCGAGTGCTAAAAAACTAGAAAAGACGCTTGAGCGCTGTTGAGATCGTACCCAAAATGTGGCACATTGAGCCACCAGTGAAGGCTCAATGAGGGCCCAATGGACTTTAGCCCATGATTAAAGTTTAGGATATTACCCCGGGCCAATGGCCGAGGTGGAAAAGCACACGAGCTCCTCTGGCCGAACTGATTTGTGTCAAGCGGACGCGCTTTATGCTTAGCCTAGGTGCTTACGGTGGCACCTCGGATGTAAAGATGGGACAAGGGATGAAGTCAGAGATGTGACACTGCCTTTACCAAGATGTGACAGGCGCCCGTCCCCTACGAAATGTAGCAATGATTACGATCAAAAAGCAATGTTATCCCCTCCAAGAGCTAGGGTGAATACACATGTAAAGTCCGCCATGTTTCACAATCCAAAACAACGAGTTCCTCTATAAATAGAGCACTCCTCCCACTTTGTAGGGGGTTAGCATTTTTCTCTCTTAACTAAATATTTTACTCTCACTCCCTTTTCTCTCTTTTACACACTTATATTTCTCGCACTCAACTTATATTTGCTTAAAATGAGCACTGACTTTGACATCGGAGTGCAAACGGGAGCCACCTCGGCCCCCTTTGCAAATTGATTGTTTGTTACAGTGCACAGGAGATGGAGGAGCTGAGACGTGTTAGTCCAAGGTCCAGCCGGATTTTGTGGTCAACATTTTTGGCGCCGTCTGTGGGAAGCCATACTGCTAACCACGAAAACTCATGGTGTAAAGCTACACGCATAAAAGGAAACCTTGAAAAAGGGACGAGCGACCTCTTGCAAAAGAGCAAAGAACCGTAAAAACTTTGAAATACAAGTTTATTAACCTTGAAAAAGGCGGAGAACTTTGAAACACAAGTTTATTAACCTTGAAAAAGGCGGAGAACTTTGAAACACAAGTTTATTAACCTTGAAAAATGCATGGAACTTTGAAATACAAGTTTAATAACCATCAAAAAGGCTTAGAGCTTTGAGATAAATGTTTACCTATCTTTGAAAGAGAAGATAAAACCAAAAAAAAAAAAGTATAGCTATGAACATGAATGAAAGTGACGAAGATATTAACCCTCGTAGGAGTAGAAATGACTAACTCAGCGAGGAGGAGGCTCCTCAGAGGCCTCGTGAGAACACAAACGAGGGGGTGGCCCAACCTGACCCTCCACGCTGGCACCGAAATCACCGCATGCTGCGAGACATGACTCGCATGGCAGCCCAAATGCTGGAAATGCAGAAACAACAAATAGAACAAACTGCTACGATGAATGCCTACATGGCTAGAGGGTATGTCATGAACGACCCCGTTATACCCCCGCAATATTCACAGCCACATTACGGCTAAATAATTGAACACTAAAAAACCCTCCTCCTTTAATCCGGGCTTGGGACCGGCTACATTTAAATTATTGTAGGCGGAGTTAAAATTGTACACGAACAAAATGTTACGTGTACAATTTTTTTATTTGAAAGAAACAAATGAAACAATTGAAAATACAGGAAAAAAAAAATTTACTCACCAATACGATTGTTCTCCGAATTCTTCGGCAAGAACTTCACATATCCTATCTTGTTTCCTTTTCTCCGCAAACTACCAATCCTTTAAATACATTAAGGCCTCCAGTATGTCTTCTTTAAGCCTTGACCTATATTCAGATAACACTCTACCACCTGCACTAAAAGCAGCCTCCGATGCTACAGTTGATACCGGAGGTGCTAGTAGATCTCGTGCAATCATAGAAACAACCGGGTATTGACGCTCATTTTGTTTCCACCACTTAAGAATGTCAAAATTCTTTCTTTCGTCCTCGTCTAACATACTAAGAAGGTCATGTGAGAAATACCTAGTTAATCTCCTGTAATTTCATCTGAACTATATGTACTAGAAGAACTAGAACCACTGGAAGTGTACTAGAAGTAGAAGTTCCCTTCATAGTCATAAGGTAGGAAAGTAAATCACTGTCTTGATTTTGTATCACATTAGAGGTGGGAGCAGTTCTTCTAACATTTTTAACCGACCTTTGGGCATTGATCTCGGACATTTCACATAAACATTTTTCTAAATCTGTGCATGTTAAAGGGGTTCCAAACGGTCTTGTGACCGTCCTCAACGGTCTTGTGACCGTTTGAGGACCTCACGGGCCGGCCCTTTTAATCCCGTGAACACGGGCCTGACGGGCCGAACACGGGCCGGTCTGTGGTCGGCCCTTTTTCGGTCCATTTTGATAGTCCGCGAACTTCACGAGCCGAACCCGAACTGTCCAACACTCAAATTTTTAGTCCGATCCAAGTCCAAGTCCCTTTTTTTAACGGGCCGAGCCGAGCCGAACTCACGAACTCTCGAACTGTCCAGTCCGTTTGACACCCCTACCCTCACGCATGAGCCTAGGAATAGGTAGGAAATGAGATCCGAAGCAGCTCGGACCGAATCTTGTAATGATTTATCGACCCATGAAAGACCAAACCACGGCCGAGTTTTGCCACACAAAGGCAGGAGTATGCTCCACCGCCCTACGACCAATACCATGACCCAATGTATTCCAATCATGACGAGAACAGTGAACTACCCTCATACGAGCTGGATGACGAAGAGGAAATAAGTCCCTTCACGGAGGGCATCCGTAGGTGCCCAGTGCCTCATGAATTCGAAATGCTAGAAATAACAAAGTATTCTGGTCGAGGTGACCCTGAAGATCACCTGGTAAACTACCGCGCTAGCATGGAAATAGCCGGAGCCACTCCGGAACTGAGGTGCAAAGCTTTTGCTTTGACCCTGGAGGGAAGCGCGATACGATGGTACAAAAAGCTCCCTCCAGATAGCATCCACAGTTGGAGAGATCTGAAATCAGCCTTTAAAAATGGCTTTGTTTCCTCCAGGCCTGGCAAGCTCCCACTCCAACGCCTTCAGGATCTAAGGCAAGGAAGGGATGAATCTCTGAAAAGTTACCTAGCTCGGTTTACTGAAGAGATGGACATTTGTGAA
Organism: Ligustrum vulgare; assembly: GCA_963555705.1. Lineage (NCBI taxonomy): Eukaryota > Viridiplantae > Streptophyta > Magnoliopsida > Lamiales > Oleaceae > Ligustrum > Ligustrum vulgare. The sequence continues at coordinate 25,827,589 of OY743171.1, forward strand.
AACATCACCGAGGCGGAGATGTTTTCCGCTTTGAAAGGAGGGATAGTTATGACAAGTATGTTTTGGAGGGATGTCCGAAGTAGGAAACCAAGGGATTACAACGCCCTAGTAGACCTGATGAAGGGGGAGATCGTATCAGAAGAAATGGCCAGGGCCAGAGACAACCACCCTCAAGGGAGATACAATCTTGGGTATTCTAATGAAGCAAACCTCAAGAAAGGAGGTAACAAGGATAGGTTCGACAGTAACCGAGGTGGAGCGCCGCGTCCATTTCTAGGGACAGGGTCCAGCTATGCAGCAGAGATCACGGAAGCTATCCCCAACTTGCACTCCAACGCTCCTTCTCAGAATCCTCTCATGGCTCAAGGAAGAATGGAAAGTAGCTGAAGTGGAAAACGGCCCATGATTAGGGGTTACTGCTCCTACCACAGGTATTATGGTCACGTAACAGAAGATTGCAGGGAAATCCACATGTTAGCGGACCAAAAGGTGCATGGAAGAAGGGGAAATGATTTCTCCCCTGACAAGGGGAGAACTCAAAAATCAGGTGGCCAGAAGTTCAACCGAGCTAACAGGAGAGCTCCGTGGAAGAACTCGACCAAAGAGAGGATTGAAAATCGTCAAAGAGACAAGAACAAGGGCCAGGATACCTCCTCGGCACATGCTAAAGATACAAGAGAACCACCTACGCCTGTGGCCGACCCTCTTATTCGTGAAATCGATACAATATTGGGAGGCCCCCACCTATGTGGGAGCACAAACAACTCCCAAAAGAGATATATCAGAGAAGCCAAGCAGCCCGCCAACATGAATTACCATATCCATTCACATCTTGTTGGGATGCCTCAGATAAAATCTATCACTTTTACCCAAGACGATGCTATTAGAGTACACTTTCCACACAGTGATGCATTGGTTATCAGGGTAGTAGTGGCTCGGAATGGGTTGTCACGAATGATGGTGGATGATGGTGCCTCGGTAAATGTGATTTACGGGGTAACTTTTGATAAGATGGGGATCAGCACTCCACTTATTCCAGTTTTGGATCCAATATATGGATTCACTGGGAACAGCATAACTCCCAAATGATCCATAACCCTTATGACTGAAGTAGGGCAAGCGCCAACTCTTTCCAAAATTCCCATGGAATTCTTGGTTGTGGATAAAATCTCCTCCTATCATGGCTCAATTGGGAGGCCAGGTCTCATTGACTTGGGAGCTGCAACTCATACAAAATACATTTGCATGAAATTCCCCACGGAGCATGGTGTTGAAACTGTAAAGGGGAGCCAAACTAAATCGCGGGCCTGTTACACAAACGCAATCCTGAAATTTCAAGACCAGAGCTTGAACTTGATTAGCGATGTAGCAATGGCCGAGGTTGCTCCAGATCCTGAAAGACTGGGTGGAGGACCCTCAGGAATTGAGGATGTTACAATGACGCTGGAAGAACATCTGGCAGATCTGGACCCAAGAATGGCAGGAGGAAATTGCTCTACCCCAGCTGAAAGGTTGGAATGCTTCGGTGTAGATCCACTTGACCCAATCAAAGAGTTGCAAATTGATTGGATTCACCAGTTGAATACCAAGATCAGTTGAAAAGCTTCTTACTTGAAAACTTCAATATATTCGAATGGAAACATGATGACGTGGTTGGGATCGATCCTAAAGTGGCCTATCACAGACTCCAGCTTGATCCCAGAAGCCCTGGGCACAGGAAAAAGAGAAGACCTATGAGTTCTGATAAGTATGAGGCCTTGAAAGAAGAGGTTACGAAGCTGTTGAAAAATGACTTTATCAGAGAATCTCAGTATTCGAAGTGGGTATCAAACCCTGTTTTGGTACCAAAACATAATGGGAAGCTGAGAGTATGTATTGATTTTTCAAATTTGAACTAGGCATGTCCCAAAGACATTTTTCCACTGCCTCGGATTGATCAGTTAGTTGACTCCACAGGGGGACATGAGATGCTGAGTTTTATGGATGCATACTCCGGGTACAATCAAATCCCCATGTATGAATCAGATGAGGAGCATACTTCATTTATTACAGATAGGGGACTCTATTTTTACAAAGCTATTCCATTTGGCTTAAAAAATGCTGGAGCTACCTATCAAAGGTTGGTAAATCACATTTTTTCAGAACAATTAGGAAACACCATGGAGGCATATGTTGATGACATGTTGGTAAATATCAAATGAAGCTCAACCCAGCGAAGTGCGCTTTTGGGGTAGCGTCTGGAAAATTTCTTGGATTCATGGTGAATAAGAGGGGGATCGAAGCCAATCCCGATAAAATCAATGCTTTGTTAAGCATGCGATCACCTCGGAATCCAAAAGAAGTGCAAAGCTTGATGGGGAGAATTGCGGCCTTAAATCGATTCGTTTCCAAATCCACTGAAAAATGTTTACCATTCTTTAAGGTCTTGAAGGGAGCGAAGATATTTCAATGGACACCGGAATGTGAGCAGGCTTTTGCCGACCTGAAAGCTTTCTTGGGACAGGCCCCATTACTGTCAAAACCAAAGGTTGGCGAGCCTCTCTACTTGTATTTAGACGTATCAAAAGAGGTTTTTAGCTCGGTATTGGTCAGAGAGGAGGATGGGAATCAGTTCCCAGTATATTATGTAAGCAAAGCCATGCTGGATGCTGAGACACGTTACCCAGATATGGAAAAACTTGCTCTCTCGTTGATCACAGCCTCTCGAAAACTTCGTCCCTACTTTCAGTCACACTCCATACACATGCTCACCAACTTTCCTATGAGACAGGTGTTGCAAAAACCAGATGTATCTGGGAGGTTAATGAAGTGGGCGATTGAAATCAACCAGTTCGACCTGCATTATGAGCCTCAGACCGCTGTAAAGGGTCAAGCGTTGGCAGATTTCATAGTCGAATTCACACATCCACCGGAGGTTGAGATGATTGATAACATGGATGATAGTCGAGAGTGGAAATTGTTCGTTGATGGGTCCTCGGCTGAGGGACGGTCCGGTGCAGGAATATTGCTAATAAGTCCAGAAGGATTTAGACTGCACAGCGCAATTTGTTTTGACTTTAAAGCCTCAAACAATGTTGCTGAATACGAGGCGCTATTAGCTGGGCTGAGACTTACGAAAGCTTTAAAGATTAAGTCCGTAATGGCGAATAGTGATTCGCAGCTCGTTGTGAGTCAGTTTAATGAACAATTTTCTGCCAAAGAACCAGCTATGGTTGCTTACTTGAATAAAGTAAAAGATTTGGCTTTGCAGTTCGGAAAAATGGAGTTACAGCACATTCCCAGAACTGAGAATTCCAATGCCGATGCTTTATCCAAATTAGCAAGCAGTAATGATTCCGAGATCCACAATCTGATCCCAATTGAGCACTTGTTGACTTCTTCTATTGAGCCAGGGCCGGAGATTTTTGCAATAGAAGAAGAAGGATCCTGGATGAATCCTATAATAGCATACTTGAAGCATCAGACAGTGCCAAACGAGCTGGAAGCAGCTCAAAAGTTGCAAAGATACGCCGCAAATTTCGTACTTTTGGATGACCTGCTTTATAAACGGAGTTACACCTCCCCTTTGGCCGACTATGCGAAAGGATTCCCATGACTTCCTACGCAAGTGCGATAAATGCCAAAGGCATGCAACCATACCGCATTAGCCGCATCACAAGTTAACTGTGGTAACTAGTCATTGGCCTTTATCAGTCCTATGCCTAGGGGTGCTGGTAATAATTGCTTTGCGATAGTAGCAATTGACTACTTCACCAAGTGGGTCGAGACGGAACCCCTGATGAGAATCATCGAGGCCAACACCACCAAGTTCATTTGGAAGAATGTTATATGCCGATTTGGAATACCGCACTCGCTGGTTAGTGATAATGCAAAGCAGTTCAAAAACAAAAGCATAGATGAATTGTGCGACGATTTGGGAATTAAGAAATTATTTTCATCTCCACATCACCCACAAGCTAACGGACAGGTCGAAGCTGTGAACAAAACCCTAAAGAACACCCTAAAAAGGTAGTTGGAGCCAAAGAAAGGCGCATGGGTGGACGAACTCCCACAAGTATTATGGGCACTTCGTACCACCTCGCACACCGCTACTGGTGAAATACCTTTCTCATTGGCATATGGAGCCGAGGCGGTATGTCCAGTTGAAATTGGGGTCCCTTCTCTTCATCAAATCCATTATGACGAAGTGAGAAATGAAGAAGCACAAAGGGCTAGTTTGGATTTCCTCATGGAAAAACGGAGTGATTCCCAAGTGGTGATGACTAGGTACTAGAAAAAGATGGCTCGCTACTACAACAAAAGAGTAAAAAGTCGACACTTTAACATTAGGGATTTAGTCCTCAAGAAGGTCCTTCCCTCTACTCAAGAACTAGGAGTAGGGACTTTAGGTCCTAACTGGGAGGGCCCTTACAAAGTCACTGCCGAGGTGGTACCCGGAACATACATGTCGAGGACTTATCTGGGGTACCTTTATGTAATCCTTAGAACACGGATCACCTTCGTCGTTATTTTCAATGAATTGAATTCCTCTTCAATGGTTATAACATTCCCGTATAAGTTTATAAAATCCTAAATGAGTTACGTTCAGGGTTGTACCAATTAATGATTAGACAAACATAACGGATAAACACAAATTCCTAAATTATTTTGGGTATAAGACCATATGTCTCCTCCATGCATAAATTTTCTTAAAAACAAGGGACTCTTGTAAGTCTACACTGCGACCACTGCGTATGGATTGAAAGTGTTAACACCATCAATAGGAGTTCATACAAATTTATAAACATAGGTGTTACAGAGTATAAGTTAAGAAAAAATGTTCAAAAGTTGATCAAAATCAGATCTAACCAGCAAACATTAATGCCTTGGGGCTACTTAGATCTGAGGGACTATACACATATCTTCATACAATGCGTTTGTGAGGCGTTCGTGTATGTAAGCGTTCACGCTCAAACAAATAAGGTTATACAAACAAACCAAACCATTGGGCTAAAACCAAATAAATCATTACATTTATCAAATCAAAGTACTTACAATTTGGAATGTTGCTACATTTACAAATATAAAGTGCACTTAAAAAAAAAAAAAAAAAAACAACAACAAACACAAAAGAGGATCATTGTGGAGGGACATCCTCTGAAGAGCCCTTTCCAGGTGCACCCAAAGGATCTACAGGGTCATTAGGAGAATCATCTTGAGGTTCGGGGTATAGGGCTTCAATGGAGGATAAGTCCAAGGTTGGGAAAGCTTCCTTCGCATCCCCCAAAGCTATCCTGCCCCTGTGTTCCAAAAGACCCTCTGCATGGCCTCGTATTCTAAAAGTGTCTTTAAAATTCTGGATAGCCTTAGACACTTTGGCACTTAGAGCGTTCTCCACTCGTGTCATAACGGTCTGCTCCAGAACCTTTGTGATCCTAGTTTGCATGTGCCATTCTAAAGAGTCAAGGTCCTCCTCCTCTTTTGCCTTAGCCTCCATCTCCCTCCCCAATTTTTCATTGGCTGCTGGCACATCAGCCTCCAGCTTAGACTTGGCTGTGTTAGCGGTGGTCAGAACTTCAGATGTGATAGACTGTGCACGGTTGAAGTCATCCAGTTTCTTGCACAGAGCCGCCACATCTGACTCAGAGGTCTGGAGGTCATGTTTCAATTTATCATTATCTTCCTGGAGGCGCTTAGCGTTAGCCCTCTCTTCGGAGGAAGATTTACGGGCTATGGACAGCTGAGTTTTGAGGTCATTAATGTCCTTTAGCATGTTGTCTGCATGGCGAAGAGCAGTCTCAGCATCTTTCTTGTCCCGCTGCGCCTCCTCCACGGAAGATTCCACCTCATCAATAAAGGCCAGCGCCGTGGCGTTCATGGCCTTAGCAGCGTGCAGTTCCGAGACGGACTGGCACTGGAATAAAAGGCAGACCAGCCCTCCGTCCAAAACTGTTCAGTAATTAATGCGGCCCTGGCGAGAGGAGAGTTGGGGGAGTCGAATAGGAAAGGACTGAAGGTAACATCTCTGGGGAGAACACTGGTTTTAATGCGCTTGAGCTCTTCTGCCCCCTCAGGTGTAACTTCGTAAGCCAAATATGGGATAGACACAGATGACTCGTCCTCCAAGTCCTGAATCTCTGGTGGCAGAGGTGCGGAGGTGGATTCCTTGTCCTTGCCCCTTCTGAGCCTCTTCAAGGGGATGGGATCCTCCTCGGATACGCGCTCGGAAATATCCTCGGAGAATGAGGATGGCGCAAAGACATCCTTAGCCTCCCTTTCCCTCTTAGAGCCACCCCTATCTGACCTTTTCCCTTTCCCCTTTGCAGTAACCCTTTTAGGATCAGCCTCCTTTTCTATGCTGGGCTGTTGGGGACCCACTGGTAGAAGATTGGGTGGTGGCAGTAGGGCGGGAAGAGGACCCTGAAGTTGAGTTGTGGACGCCTCAGACACCTCCTTTGCCACCCCAACTTGCAGGTTAGCAAGTACTACTTTCTGCCTCTTTTCAATTTCATTGCCGTGGCGAAGGGCAAGAGGGATCTTTTTAGCCATGAGACCCTTCAAAGAAATCTTCGGAAAGTCCTTGGAACCTATCAAGAAAAGAAGGAAAATGGGGTTATGAACAGAAGAGGCATAAGATATAAAGGCAATAAGGAAACAAACTTACTCATGGCTCGCATAAGACCGTGCTTAACAAATAATATATTTTGTTGAATGACCCCCTGAAAAGTTCCCTTGTAAGCAAACAAGCGCCTTACTGCCGCTAAGTCTGCGTCAGGGAGGAGGCGGGCAAAAGTGTCCCCTGCCATAAACCAATAACATGTTAGGAACCAGTCAAGAAAATTGAATAGAAATTAAAAAGCAAATGACACATGACACTTAAAGACACTGAAGCAAGTACATGACTCACTAGGTAGGGAAAGAGTTTGGGGAACTGTAATTTCTAGACTAGGGTCCACAGGAGAGCTCTGCCACTCCCCAGCGACCCAAAATCATTGGTTCCTCCAGTTCTTTATCGAAGTTGGATGACTGGTAATAACAGGAGGATATGAGCCCCTGGGAGACAAGTAATACCAATCTTTGACGTCCGACCTCGAGTATTTTTCCCTTCTAACTGATTTCTTCAAAGTATACAGGGTATGAATGATGTGCAGTGAGATGGGACAGTCAGGGTTGACCTCTTGCCACACTAACCAAGTACCCACAGCCTGTGTCCAGAAGTTGGGGGCCAGCTGGTAGGGGCACAGGTTGTAGCTCCTAAGCAACGCCCTGAAGAAGGGGTGCAGAGGTAGCCTCATCCCGCAGGATAGAGCATCATAACATATGACCACTTGACCTGGGGGAGGGCTGCAGGGTCGGAAAGAAGGTGTAGGGAGCACTAATCAAACCCCTTCTGGCATCCTGAATTTTTCCGAGGCTGCAGCCAAATCAACCCCTCGAATTTCAGTGGCAATCTCACTGCTCTCCCACGATTCTGGGTTTGGATCAGGGTCAACATGATACCCAGACACTTTATTTACCAGGTGTACCCAACCTTCAACTTGGGTTATCTCCTCCTCCGAAAGCCCCAGCTCTTCCCTATGTGCCCTAAATGGGGCCCTAACAATTAAACCAAGGTCCTGGTGACCGAACGAAGAGCCTACTGCCTCTTCTCTTCCCAGATCCCTATCCCGCTTGCTTCGAAGCTCTCTCAAAGATGCATCATCCTCGGATGATAGATGAGCCATGTAGTTCTGGTCTTTTTCTTCTTCGCTGTCAAAATCACTCAAATAAATTATACCACTGATTTTCCTATTTCTCCTCTTAATCTGCTCCCTAAAGAAGCGGGAACTAAAAACCGACAAAGATATGGGGCAGAAACCTTTGACAGGAATCGCCATTACTAACATTTCCTGTGAACCCATTCCCCCAACTCTTTCCATTTATTCTTAAAAAAAGAGCCAGATTTACCGAACGAAAAAACAAAGGGCAAAACAAAAATTTTCAAACCCACGCTTGAAGACTAGAAATAAAGAGGTTTTCTTTACACTTACAAAGGAAAAGAAATTTACCTTCGGGAACGGAAGTCCAAGATTGTATACTCGGGACGAAGAATGCGCCAATAAAGAGTGTATAGCGACAGGGATGAGTTCCTATATGGAAAGCCCTTGAAGAGATATTGAAAGAATTGCTGTAACGAGAGAGACGGTGCAACTTCTTGCAAGAATGTGGCTACAAGAAAATTTCTAAGAAAACGGTAAAGGGAAAACAATGAGCAGAAGGAGGCTTTATATGGAACCTAACGATCTAGAACCTTGTTTTGCGAGCCACATAATTAACACGGGTAACCAACATCCCTTGGGGAATGGATTAATCAAGGCGCCAACTATCAAACGAAGGGAGAAAACCGTTCAGTTACCATAGTGGGCGCCACGCCCGGAGAGATGTCACCTATCATTCTTTTCCTGCTCCTTGGGAACCGATATTAGTAGCCCCCTTTTTTATATTAAATGTTGGTGTAATTCCAATTCTCGCTTGAGAAGTATAACTGGAACAGAAGGTCGGTTTTACTTTAAATCCGAGCTCCCGCTAAGGAATGTCACTCCGAGCTTCAAGCTTGCAGCACCATACAATAATTCCCAGCCGAAAGAGGGCAGAATAATAAAATATAAAAATATATATATTAAATGTAACATATAACAAAGTTTGAACCAGATCGTAATCCAGTAGCTACATGATTACAGAAGGCCATCAAAACAAAGTCAGTGCCTTGAACATACAACAAATCCTCCTGCCCATAAATGACCACATCGGATTTGAGGGACTAGTGTTGAGATCGTACCCAAAATGTGGCACATTGGGCCACCAGTGAAGGCCCAATGAGGACCCAATGGACTTTAGCCCATGATTAAAGTTTAGGATATCGCCCTAAGCCAATAGCCTAGGTGGAAAAGCACACGAGCTCCTCTAGCCTAACTGATTTGTGTCTAGCAGATGCGCTTTATGCTTAGCCGAGGTGCTTACGGTGGCGCCTCGGATGTAAAGATGGGACAAGGGATGAAGTCAGAGATGTGACACCACCTTTGTCAAGATGTGACAGGTGCCCATCCCCTATGAAATGTAGCAATGATTACGGTCAAAAAGTAAGGTTGTCCCCTCCAAGAGCTAGGGTGAATACACGTGTAAAGTTCGCCATGTGTCACAATCCAAAACAATGAGTTCCTCTATAAATAGAGCACTCCTCCCACTTTGTAGGGGGTTAGCATTTTTCCCTCTTAACTAAATATTTTACTCTCACTCCCTTTTCTCTCTTTTACACACTTATATTTCCCGCACTCAACTTATATTTGCTTAAAATGAGCACTGACTTTGGCATCGGAGTGCAAACGGGAGCCATCCCGGCCCCCTTTGCAAACTGATTGTTTGTCACAGTGTGCAGGAGATCCATGTGTTCAAGAGGGAGGAGCTGAGATGTGTTGGTCCAAAGTCCAGCCGAATTTTGTGGTCAACAAGCGCAATTCGAGCTTGGTTCGAGCGGCTTCAGTATTTTGGTCATAATTTTATTTCCTAATGTCCGATTGAGGTGATTCAAAGTGCGTTGGAAAGCTAACTAAAAGTTCCACATTTCTTCCAAAAATAGCCATTTCCAAATTCAGATGTTTGCTATGCAAAAATCGAGTCTCAACATCTAAATGAAAATCTGGATCATTATCCTAGCAGGATTTGGATTCATCTTAAACTTCTAATTGCATCACAAGTCTTCTTGAACACTTCTTCTTCTTGACCCCAAATACTCAACTAAATCAACTACCAAATTTTGACTCTAATTGAGACTTTATAAATGAGTCCCTTTGTTCACGGGATTGCCAATTACAAAAAATACCGATTAATCTCCCCCTTTGGCATTCCGTGACAAATCACTATAATAAAGTCAAAATTATAAATAAACAGGGTACACTACCCAATCTCTTATGTCTCTTGCATTCCTTGTAATACCTGCTTCCTGACACCAAAAACTCATATACCAATTGTAAAAGTAATGTATCTATGTCTCTCCCCCAACGACCCACAGACATAAAATGCACCAAATTTCCTTTCCCTTTTTGTCACAAATGACAAATGGTGCAATTTTCAAATCAGTTTTTAGCGTAAATATGAAACAACTTAAAAATGATGTAGTTAGCATGCATGAGAATGATCAATGAATGCAAACTTTTCCAACATACTTAACCCAATTTAAAATGAAGTAAATTGTATAAGCGACTCATGTGTGTAATGTGCCATTAATCCTTTGTATGTAGGTCTTCACCTTAAATTTGTGAGAAAGAACATGCTAAACATCACTACCAATAAGCTTATTCTCCTACTTATGAAAGTCAAAACATTATAATGCGAAGTAGGACCTTAAAATTGAAGCTCATTTGCAAATTTATTTCACACTCCCCCTTACTTCAAACATATTTTTCCAATAAATCCAAGTTTTATTAAGCTCATTAATTTTCATCTTAAGTGCAAGTTCCCTTCATTAGGCGACTAAAATGACCCTTGTAGCGAGTTTTTGGCAGGTTAAACCAAGTCAGTTGACCATAGGCACCAGGTGATGAAGCACCCCTCGGGCTTAATAACCCGAGTCAAATAAGCCCCGACGAAGAACATTAAGTTATGAGCATCTTTATTACAAGGGGGTTTATAAGAGTTTAGGTCTACTAGGATTGGTGAATGCATGTTCAAAGTCATCTTACTAACAAGTGACTATCATTCCAAATCTCACACACGCGGTTAAATCCCAATACAAGATCAAAGTGTGTATAGTGCAGATGGTACATAAAGGTACTTATACCAAGTACTTCATAGTAACCTAAGCAGGCAATGGAAATTATGCTACAACTCATTAAATAAATAAGTTTAAGTTTCACCTCATGCTGTAAAAATACTCAATTTAAACAAACTATTTTTGATATTTTTCAAATATTTCAATGTTTTTGGATTTTCCATTTTTCGATGTTTTTTGTTTTTTCCAATATTGATAGCATGAGAATGCATCAAACAAAATAAAAATAAATAAAATCAAACATACATCCAAAAAAAATGCACGTGCCAAAGCAATCATAAAAATGCACTTGCGAGAAATAAAATAACTACCTAGAGCAGGTGAATAAATAGTATGCATGCAATAATAAATAATAATATAAACTCATACATGCACCAAAAATACCCAATCAATTAGGTATTAACACGCTTTGATCACTAAGAGCATTGTGACTAATATTCATGTTTTTCTGATAACTCTTCTTCACCCATTCCTATTTAGTAGCAGAATACTTACCAGACATTTGTGTCACCAATTTGGTCAACATGTTAACTTGATCAGCAAGAAATTTACTTGACCAACTGACTCCTGATTATGATTCCTATTAAATCTCATGTTATGCTTTTTGTTTAGGATATGATGACATCTGGAATGTATGTGACCTAACTCACCACGATTAAAACAAGTAGGGACAAACCTCGAACTATTGTTTTGAGAACGCTGACGTCTATTCCTAGGTCAACGAGTCCTGCGCTGAAGATTAGGCAGTCTAGGGGTGAACACAGTTTGGTTTGAGCGATTTTTGACATTTTTTCAAACCAAACCATTTCAAGTGGTTTGACATTTTCTCAAACCAAACCAAATCATTTCATTTTACAACCCAAACTAAACCAAACCATTTTTTGCTGTTTGGTTCAATTTTAATCCGTGATTTTTACTTATTGACAAAATATAATATATTTTAGATGTTAAATTAACTCGTTTATTTTAATATAAAGATAAAATAAGTCAATATATAAGCTAAGACGATAATTAATAATGTTAGATGTTAAATTTATTCGAATTTGTTTTCAATTCAAAATAAAAACATGAAATTAAAAAACAATTGTAAATTTGTAATTGCATTGTTTTTGTTCCCTAACTTCTTTCTGAATAAACATGACAGGTCATCGCCATCAAAATTCTTAGAAAAAAAATCACTATTCTTAGACATACTATAGCTAGTCATTCTTTTTTGTTTTTATCTGAAACCATATACGAATACTTTTCTTGCATAAATGAGTGATATGATTCGATAAAGTACTAGTCCCGCAATTATTAGTATGATGCTTATACAATGTTCCACAGTAATTACATTTTGTCTTGGCTCTCTTCTTGTTGGCTTACCTTTATTATCTAGATTCCGGAATTCAGCAAGGAATAAATTCTAAAAAATAAAATAAAATAATCGAATGATATTTCTTACAAAGAAACTTAAACATGTGATATTTCAAATTATAACCCTGATTCGAATCTTTTGATATAGATCTAAAAATCTTTCATGACTCTAAAATAAAATCAAATGCAAGAAGAAATTGGAAGTACACCTATCGTCTCTATTTATTGTTCTAAGAATCTAATTGACATTAGTGAAGAGGAACTTGGAAGTTGGAAGGAGGCAAGGAAGACGAATGAAAACAAAAAATTACTGATTGAATTCGGAAGTGACAACATTTTAGGTTTGAATCTCAATTAAATGGGCTTTTGGGGTTGGAGTATATGGTTTAAGGATGGTGTGGATTATATGTTAATGGGGTTTTAGGGTTGGAGTATGTTGTTAAAAGGTGGTATGAGTTAATGGTCAATGATATTTTGTGGTTGGACATTAGATGAGAACTTTTTTAAAAAAAAAAAAAAAAAACTAGACGAGAACTTTTATTCATTTGATAAATTTGATTTTTTTTGAGAAAAAACTCTAAATTTAAATGAATAAAAATTAATTTTTTAATTAAAAAATTTGCAGTTTGGTTGGGTTTGAACGATTTTTAAAAATTGAAACCTAAACCAAACCATTTTGAAATGGTTTGGTTTGGTTTGGTTTGAAAATATTGGCGGATCCACGTGGAACCGAACCAACGGTTTCGATTCGGTTTGCGGTTTGACAATTTTTTTGTGCACCCCTATTAGACACACATTTGGGCTGGTCACAAGCAGGGGGAAAATGTGGTCTTAGATGTACTAGAAGTGTTCTTATCAAAACCTAGACCATCCCTATTGCCAGTGAGCTTGCTCATACTAGAAAAGGCAAGAAATTGAGCTTTGGAGTGTTCAAGTTCACTCAGCAGGTTACTAACTTGGATTTCTAAGCTTCCTTTTTCAACATTCAGCCCACTAGCTAACCTGGAGGTCTTCTCAAATTCACTTTCTAAAGAGACAACCTTCTTTTCTAAGATCACTTTCTCATTAGTCACACTGTACATTTTACTAGTGGACTCTTCTAATTTAACCATTAAGCCCTCATTTTCTAGCTCAATATTATGCAATTTTCCAAAGGCAGCTTTGTTCACTTTCTTCAACTTAAGACAATCTAAATATAGCTTGTCAAATGCCTTGTGTATGTCCTACTGGCTTTCAACCTTTTCTTCAGATGACTCACCAATCTCTAGACAATCACTCTGCTTACTGACACTCTCAGATTCACTCTTAATCCTAAAAGTGAAAGCCATGTACTTTCCACTCTCCTCATGGGTGGACTCATCACTCTGGTTACCTGATTCAGACTCACTATTAGTTAGAGTGACATTCATAGCCTTGCTAGGCTTCTTCCTATTAGGACATTCAGCTCTCATGTGCCCAAATCCTTGACACTCATGACACTTCACATGCCTAGGTACTTTCCTGGACTCTCCAGTTTCTCTTTTATCCCTCTTACTCTTTCTAAATTTACAAAGTCACCCTAGAATTTTCCAAATCGCCCTTTCTTAGACTTGAAGAATTTTTTGAGTTTTTTGATCATGTAGGCAACATCCTCATCTTTAACACTTTCATCAGAGGAATGAGAATCACTATCCCTAGAGGTGTTCATGGCAATAGACTTAGATTTGGTAGGTTTATCTAAGGTAAGCTCATAAGTCTGAAGGGATCCTACCAATTCTTCAATTTTTATAGTATCTATATCCTTACTCTCTTCAATAGCCGTGACTTTAGGTCTGAAACGCTCAGGTAAGGATCTAAGAATTTTTCTCACAATTTTGGACTTAGGAATCTTTTCACCTAGATTGAAACTAGAGTTGACTAAGTCATTTAGGCTCGCATAGAAGACATTAAAAGTCTCATCATCCCTCATTCTAATTTCTTCAAACCTAGTGGTCAACATTTAAAATTTAGAGTTTTTAATAGCCTGAGTTCCCTCATGTGTGGTCTGCAAAATATCCCAAACATCTTTAACTACCTTACACATGGATATTCTTCTAAATTCTTCCTGGAAGACAGCCATAAATAGGGCATGTAAGGCTTTGTTGTTCTAATTGCACTCATCTCTCTCATTCCTAGTCCAATTTGCTATAGGTGTAGGGGTGACTATGCCAGCTACGGTAATGGATGGGTCTGACCATCCATTTAAAACACTCCTCCAAACCTGCTCATCTATGGACTTTAAGAAAGCCCTCATCCTAACTTTCCAATAGGCATAATTTAAGCCATCAAAGAATGGCAGGAAAGACCGTGAACTACTCATCTAGGCAAAAATAAGGTCATGAATCGATTTTAGGTCTGATGCCTGGGACACCCCAAAGTTTGACCTTATGTGCAGAATAGGTACTATTAAAACGAACACGTCACTTTTAATAGTTTCTTGATGATTAAACATACAAGTCCAATTATCCTATATTTGAATGACACAGTCAAATATCATAAAGCAGTAAATAACACATGATATGATGACGAAGAGACCCAACGTGAGAAAAACTCGAGGACCAAGCCAGTTACCTCAACTATAAGCAATTTTAGTTACAGTTAGATTTATCGAGCTTCCCCTGGTAGACAACGCAAATCTACCCCTGTTAACCCAAGATACAGCTACCTCCAGAAGCTTCCAGATCTTGATGCTTTTTTCAAGTGGATATCCCAAGAACTCCCCGTTCTTGTTAAACTTCATGCGCTTGTAGTCCAACCTTCCTCAACTTCCAAAATCTCTAAAGTTTACAATTGAAGAAGTATTATTTAAGGTTATAAGGACACGTGTGTTTTAGATTATGAACATTGATGTTTTCCTAATGTTTGGTTGTTTGGATCTCAAGAAATAAATGATTGAATCTTTGTATGAAAAGGTCCTTGGATCTCCAAAAAATGTATAGAAGGATGTTATAATATTTAGGCTCAATAAACAACCATAATAAATTCGTGCTGGGTATAAATAGGAAAGTGTTTGAAAGTGTTTGGGCCCCAAAAAAATGTTGAAAAACGCGTACTAGGCCGCAAAACAGGTTCCGATAGCTCGAGCAAGCATCTAGCGGAATTCAATCACTCAGAAACTAGAAAAGACACTCGAGTGTAATTTGAGCTTGATTCGAGCGGCTTTAGTATTTTGATCATAACTTTCTCTCCTAATATCAGATTGAGGTGATTCAAAGTGAGTTGAAACACTATCTAAAAGTTCTACATTTATTCTAGAAATAGCCATTTCCAAGTTCTGATGTTTTCTATGCAAAAATCGAGTCTCAACCTCTGATGAAAATCTGGATCATTATCCTAGCGGGATTGTATCATCTTAAACTTCTAATTGCATCACAAGTCTTCTTGAACACTTCTTTGTTCTTCTTGACTCCAAATACTCAACTAAATCAACTACCAAATTTTGACTTTAATTGAGACTTTATAAATGAGTCATTTTCTTAACAGGATTGCTAATTACATAAAAAATCGAACAATTTTTTTATAGGTCAAATACAAATATTTGTTGATTAAGATTAAATACACATTTATAATTATTGTGATTGATGTTTTTGAAAGAGATTTTGAGAAAATGTTAAATACAAGAGGTAAATGCAGAAATTGTGAATATTATGGTTAAGAACGCATAATATTTTTTTAATCATTCTTAATTTTAATAGTTGTGTAAAGGTTATGGTATACAATTTTAGGTATAATTTTTTAACTCCAACATTGCCTATTGTCATATCATGATAATTGCTAGATTTACGTAATTATTATTTTGGCTACTTGATTTTATAATTAAAAATATGTTTTTGTAGGAAAATTGGAAAGACTTAAATACGAGAGGCAAATGCATAAATCATGATAAATATATTGATACATTCCACATAATCAATATTGTATCCATAATATTACGTAAAACGTGATATATTATTAAATAAACCACTAAATTTGCATTTTCTTTGAAATTAATAATAACTCAAAAAATTATTGAAATTAACAGTCATTTAGTATTTAAATATAAATTGACATTTACTTTTAAAAGAAGTTGTTATAATTTGAATTAATTATATTGTTTATAAAATTTTAATAGTTACTGTAATATAATAGATTTGTATTAGTTATGTATAAACATTAAAATTTTACAAATACTTATTAAAATCGATATTATTGAATAGCAACTTCCGTGCATCGTACGGAAGAAATACTAGTAACCCAAATGATGTTAATGTAATGGTGTCTAACCAACAGTCAAAATCCAAAACGAAAGTTTAGCATAATACTAACAAAACTATAACGAGACAACCTTAAAACAATTAATTCATGTTTCTAAGAAAACTATTGATGCCTTTCAATTTACTTTGAGGATGAATTGGTGGCTTCTTGCCAAAGCCAACGACAGTGACAAAGCGACAGTTGTATTGCATCCGTCTATTGGCACGCCCCCAGAGTTTTTTGTTCTTCTCCTGCTTCGCCACCTTCATAGTCTGCCCTTTGACATTTTCAACACGATGATCAATGAACCTTACCCATGACTGATTTTTTCTGAGTTGCATGAAACAGCGAGAAGCCACGGGGAAGAAACAGGGCTAGAGATGAGGACACGGTGGGCAACTTGAGCTTATTATGTGGTGTACATAAGTATAATAAATAAGAAAAATTAATAGAATTAGTAGTTATTCGTGTCAATCTAATTGTGGCCATTTCAATAAATATGAAAAGTGTAGTACGATTAACAAAATTAGCAGTGTCAATATAATTACCCTTTTAATTGTCTTTTATTACATACTCTATTAATGTGTTTTCTACACGTTATAAACGATAGAAATACGGATTGAAATAGATTAAAGTATTCC
This sequence comes from Ligustrum vulgare, assembly GCA_963555705.1. NCBI lineage: Eukaryota > Viridiplantae > Streptophyta > Magnoliopsida > Lamiales > Oleaceae > Ligustrum > Ligustrum vulgare. The sequence goes on from OY743171.1 coordinate 25,844,623, forward strand.
AATTTTATGCTAGTATAATCTAGAGAAATGTGTTTACTATTCCTGGAGTTCTGGAAAAACGTCGAAGAAGACTTGAATGAACGAAGCTGTGTTGGTTGAGAGAGAAAGAGAGAGAGAGGTAATTAAAGCACGTATCAAGAGTATTTATATATTTTAAATGAGATTTCAATTGCCATCCATTCACTGAGTACAGGAAAAATTAGAAAAATTAGTGATGTCAAACTTCATAGATTAGAGCAATGTATGAATTAAAAATTGAGTTCAAGTACATTCAGAAATTTATTACAAAAAGAAAAGAATAATATCCAACATAACCTATAAAAAAAGTACACTGGTTACTTGGTTACCAACTGTAGCGACCTGAATTTTAAAATACAAATTTTATAACTTAAGTTGTGTCGCTATGACATTTCTTTTAAATTTTAGGGTTTATATTACGCCCATCGAGTCGTGTAGTGGAACATTTAATATAAGAATTCAAAACGATTTTTAATCTTAAAAATTCAATATTTTTATTTGGATCGAATGTTACATTCAGTTTAAATTACTCTTAGTCCAATATTCCTCTTTATCCTAAGTTTAAGCCCAGTGTGGCCCGATTGCATATCTCATTTCTGCTAAAATTCAGGAATGTAGGTTTCCTCACATCACCTACAACCCTTCAAACCAAGTCACAATCCCTCTCATAACCTCATCCAAAAACGGCAGAAAGATTTCAAAGGAATCCTTTGAGCATTTCAACTAGGTAAACCCCTCAATCCTTGAATTGTTTCCTTCCATGAATCTCATCAATCTCACACATTAATCACACTGCATCTACATTTCCTCCAGCTGAGTTTTGCAGTTCAAGTTTTTTAGTCCAACTCCAACATTCTGTCATTTACAATTTTGATAGGTAAATCCTTCAAACTTTCGATTTCGAAAATTTGATAATCTTGTGTTCTCCTCTCAAATGAATCAAAAAAAAAATAATAATAAATAAAAATAAAATAAAATGGAAAACAAAATTTCGAGTTTGGCAGCTCACCTCTCGATTCAACCCAAATAATTCAATCACAAGATTTACACCCATTTTTCCATATTATACTCAAACAAATCAAGTGTTTGTCTATATATATATATATATATATATATATATATATATATATATATAAAGACAAGAATTCATTTTAAATATTTAGGTTTTTCCAAAAGTAAGTTAATCCTCAATTTTTATTCAAATCCTTCAACAGTCCTATGGTTTTGATCCTATTTCAATTAAATTTAAAATACTTTATGATTTCATCATATCGGCCCTACACTTTCTTATTTTTGTAATTAAACCCTAAAAATTGAAGATTTAATCAAACTACTCATTTCTTTTACTTTTAAAAGTTCAATTAAGTCCCTAAAAGTTTTAAAGTATTAATTAGGACTTAGTATCCTAAATTATATTAATTTTGTTCTTGCTAGACGAGGCCGTAGGAAAAGTTTAAAGCACGGTAACTTAACATCCATTTAATTTCAAAAAAAATTTCAAGACTTAGAGGTGGAGTTTACATTAAAGTAATTGTGGTTATTTTGTCCATGTTAATTTTTGATGTGTGATTTTAATTGTGATATAATGCTTCTACGTATGACAAGGTTGTCATGGACCATAAATAGGTCCAGGGTCGAAAGTGGGTCGTTGGGGTTGTCTCACAGTACACAATTTTATTTAGAGCTAATAACATGTTGTCAGGGACCCTAAATAGGTTCGGGATCGTAATTAGGTCCTTAGAGATGTCCTACAGTACATATTTTAAAGGAAATTTTGTATTGATATTATATTCATAATTTGATTTCATATTTGGGTTTAACTTGGACTGATTACTGTATATCCACTGAGTATAATTCGTTATGCTCATTCCAATATTTTCCACCCTTTCAGGTTAAGGAGCTCGGTGAGACAAGACAATAAATGGGGCAACCTTGATTAAATGATAGACCATTTAATTTATAAATTTTTTAAAACAAGTATTTTAATAGTTGTTTCCATTTTGTCAATTAAATCTCGAGTTTTAGTATTTATACAAATTTTGGCGCTTTGCTTATTGTATTTGGAAATGACACCTGGATGTGAGTAAATTATTTAAATGATGTTTCCGCATTTCGTTTCTAAATTGCTATAGTTGTAGCCAATATATATATATATATATATATATATATATATACGCATTTTGGCGTTTATTGAAAATACTTGTTTACGGGATATTTTGACTTTAGTAGTGCCTTGAGTTAATAATATTTGAGGCATTATAGTATGGTATCTGAGCATAGGTCCCTTTTCTGTAGACTTATAAAAAACTATTACTTAAAAATTTTCAAGCAAAAAAAAAATGTTAAGTACTTAATTTGTTTGATACCCGCTCTCCCCGTGCCACGTTGATTCTGGAAAAGTAAAACGTTTATAAATTTCTATATGATGAAGTTTGAAAATTCTTATTTGTTGGATACCATGAATTTATTACATGACTGCATCTGAAATTGAATGTTTACAATGAAAGTTTACATGAGAATGAAATTTTGCTATAGTTGATGCAGTTTGAAATGTTTGAAAGCTTGTGTATCCAATATATGTTACGAGATTTTCCCCGAGTTATTCCATTTAGGAGTTGAACATTTGATGTGTAAAGTACTTAAATTTTTCAGAAAGTTTAGTTCCCAGAATTAGACTAAAACATGCAGTAACCCATTTCATTAGACTTTACTCTCATAATTGGTATGCCAAAAGGAACGTATGAGAGAGACTTGTAGGAAATCTTGCTTGTGGAAAAATAGTTAAACATATGAAGTTCACATGATATTTAAAGAGTATGTGTGGATCCCTAGACATAACATGAGCGACCATATCAGGAAGATGCTAGCGATGTGAAGAGAGGCGAGGAACGATGGTCACGTTATTAGTGGGCATTTTGCTACTCGCCACCTTATTGGTTTTCTGTCCAAAGAATGGAAAGAAAATATTGAGACCATTTATGAGGAGTTGGTTATGAATATACCCGACACTCCCCTATGATTAATTACTCGAAGTTCTCAGCTAGACTGACTCAAAATTGAAAGAATGCTCGGTAGAATACTATAGATGATACTGGGCCTCTAGCCAAAAAGTCTAATGTTGTTATAGAATTGACAATCATAGTGATGATGGGTAGTAGATTTTGACCATGTGATTGATTGAGGAAAATTTTGTTAGTAGGATTTATTTCACGTTTATCTCAATAGGATTTGCATTACATGGAATTCAGTGGGAGTACACATTTCAAATTATGGATATTGGTTGCAATTTTATCATTTGTTTTCCTTTTGGAAGATTTGAGTTAATAATAAAATTTGTTTTTAACTCCACTATGTTTTTCTATGATTTTCCTTTTGAAATTTGAATTATTGATGAATGCACATTGTGAATTGTACAATTAAGTGGATGCTAAGATTGGAGGTGTGTGTGTTAAAGTGAAAATTATGACTCAGAGGTTAGAATTCCTTCGGGTGAAATTATTAGCACTAAGCTGATGTCAAAAGCTGTTGAGTTTGAAATAGATGAGAAGAACTTGAGGTAGACTTGTGTTTAATAGACATGAAGGATTTTGATATCATTTTAGGCATAGACTGGCTTAATAGTAATCATGCTACGATTAAGTGTCATGAGAGAGATGTACTATTTTAAGAACTGGGAGAATGTGAATTTTGTTTTCTGGGACAAAAGTCAAAACTACGCTCTGCATCATATCGGTGTTGAAAGCATAAATGAAGTTGAGGAAAGGTACTAGTCAAAGGTATCTAGTGAGCATCATAGTGTTCCACTAACTGAGTTAACTGCTACAGATGTATTGGGTGTGCGTAATTTTGTTGATGTATTTCTAGAAGATCTATCTAGTATTCCATCAAATAGACAGGTGGAATCCATGACAAATTTGGTTCTTGGAGCTGCACCAATATCTAAAGCACCCTACAAGATGGCGCCGAAGGAACTCCAGGAGTTATGTAACGCCCCAAATTCTGTTAACTCGGAGCGCTACTGAAATTCGAATTTCGTTTAAATAGTCATTTTGAATAAACATCAAATACGTAAATTTTTTTTTCTAAAACAATAACAACAAAAAATAATTGTAGAAGCGTATTTGATTTAAATAATTTAATTTTCAATATCAAACATAAAGAAAGAAATCGTCAAACTTTCAAAATAATAAAATTCGAAATTAATTTGACAAAATAGGAAATGATTGTTAAAATACTGGTTTAAAATAAAATTATAAATTGAAATGGATTGTCAGTTTATTTAAAGATCGCCCCACTCATTGTCATGCATTGCCGAACTCCTTAACCTAGAAGGGTGAAAAAAGCGGGGTGAGAATAATGAATTATACTTAGTGGGGATACAGCAATCAGTCCAAGTTAAATCCAAACATGCGAATCCAATTATGAATATCATGCCTAAAAAATAATTTTCTATAGCTTTGTGTACTGTGGGGCAACCCCAAGGACCCACTTTCGATCCCGGACCTATGTACGATCCTTGACAACATGTTATTAGCGCTAATTAAAATTGTGCACTGTGGGCGACCTAAGGATTCTCTTTCGATCCTGGACATATTTATGGCCCCTGGCAACCTTTTTGAAACCATGGAAGCATTATATCACAATTAAAATTACACATCGAGAAATAACATGGATAAATTAACCACAATTGCTTTAATGTAAACCCCACCTCAAAGTCTTGAAATTTTCTGGAAGTTGAACTCGATGTGAAGCTAAAGTGCTTTAAATATTTTCCTGCGCTTTCATCTAGACAAAAGAAAATAAATCTTAAATTAATAATTTGGAAATTAAAAGTTTTTAAATGAATTTAGGAACTAATTTGAGATCAAAGTTGAACTTGAAAAGTTTAGGGGCTAAAATAGGAATCTTAGGAACTGATAATTAAAACATTGATTAAATTAATTTGGGGACTGAAATAATGAGTTTAAAAACAAAGGGGCTGATTACGGAAGCTCTTTTAAAATAAGGGGCTGAACTCAATAATTTAAAAGATGGGGACTAGAAGGCAATTTATATAAAATCAAAACTTAAATAATACGAACAGATTTCTCACTCTCAAAAATTTTCAATCGGCGATGAAAAAGGAAAGAGAGATGGCGATCGGCGAAGGGGCTTCCGGTGCCTTCACCGACGGTTGCAAGCGGCGACACCGCCATCGAGGGGGTGGCGACGACGGCGGGTGTAGGGCGGCATAAGGAGGACTGAACGATTTTTGGGTGCTGCGAAAAATGAAGTGTGGCTCAATTTTGTGCAAGAACAGAGGCTTGGGTGCTCGCGGCTTGGGTGTTTTCCGGCGAGTATTCAGCCGGCGTTTCAAGGTAAGTTTATCAGTAACTTATTTTTGGTTCTTGGTTAGTTTTTTTTTTTTTTTTGGATTGGATTTTTGGGTTGGTTGGTGATGGGCGCTGGACGTTTCTTGGGGGCGGTGTGATTTTGGTAGTGGCGATCGTGGTTGCAGGCGGCGGTGTTGGAGGCCTAGCAATGATTCAGCAGTGACGTGGCTGGGTTCGTCTGTGGTGTTGATGTTGATTTTGGTTCGGTGGAATTGAAGGCAGTGAGTTCCGGCTGTGGTTTGGAGGTGCCGGTGTTGTAGTTGATTTTGGCAGTCGGTGATGAGGTGGTTGCCGGTTTTGGGTGTACGCAGAGATTGATTGGGTTGTGCGTGTAGGCTGCGTTTGAGGTTTTGTGTGCAGTTTGGTCAGCGATGAAGGTGACGGTGCGGTTTGTGTTGGTGGGGGTGGTGACAAGAATTCGATCATGGTTTAGAAATCAGTTTGGAGGAATTCTTATCAGCAGTTGAGATGATTTGTGGAAAACGGTTTCTGTGATTTTGATTTTGTGTTTAGAGTGGTGCGTGCGATAAAGTGGGGTTTATATAGGGAAGTATTGTAGTTGGAATAAAATTGTTTAATTTTGGATATAGACCAGTCTGATTTAGAATAGAATTGAAATTGTGATGGGATTGAATATGAAATTGTTTGATTTTGAAAGGATTGTGAAATAACTTGGGAATGACAAAGCAAGTAGAATACCTCTCGAAGTATTATTGCTTAAGAGATAAAATTTGGATTTTGATAAATTTGGATAATAATGATAAAAATAAATTTGAATTTGAATTTAGACTTAAAAATAATTTGGATAATAATAAAATCGGAATTTGAATTTTAGGCAAATTTGAAATTAATAATAAAGTGAAGTTTTGGCTAAAAATCGATTTGGAGTTAAATTTATATCATTGACTCGAAAATAGTTGACTTGGCTAGACGAATACGATTTAATTTGAAAATTGGAGAAATTATAATGACACGTTTTTATTTTAGAATTGGAAAAAAAATATTTATTTAATAATTAATTTGTAAATTCTTGGTCGTTACAAGTTAAAGGTGTAACTACAAGAACTGTTGGATAAAGGATTTATTCAACCAAGTGTATCGCCTGGGAGAGCACCAGTACTGCTTGTGAAAAGAAGGATGGATCGATGAGGGTGTGAATCAACTACAGGGAATTGAATTTCCTCACATCCAAGAATAAGTATCATTTTTCCACGAATATAAGATTTGTTTGATCAGTTAAAGTGTATTCTCCAAAATTGATTTGAGAAGGTTATCATCAGTTGATGGTTAATGATAGTGATATACCAAAAACTGCATTTAGAACTCCATACGAATATTACGAATTCACTGTGATGCTGTTTGGGTTGATTAATGTCTTGAACTGAATATTTCATCCATATTTGGATCGGTTTATAATAGTCTTTATTGATGATATCCTGATTTATTTAAGGGACAAGGAACAACATGAGAAGCATCTCAGCATTGCATTACAGACACTTCGACAGGAAATGTTGTATGCAAAATCCAAGAAGTGCGAATTCTGGCTCGATCGAATTGGTTTTCTTGGACATGTGGTTACTGCAGATGGTATTGAAGTTGATCCAACTAAGGTTGATGCTATCACAAACTGGAGTACATCAACCCATGTGAATGAAGTTCGTAACTTATTGGGATTTGCTGGTTATTATCGAAAGTTTATCGAAGGATTTTCGAAAATAGCTGGGCCGATGACACAGCTGACCAGAAAGGGAATAAAGTTTTAGTGGAAGTTAATTCTTTCATACATTGTTGATAAATTTTCAAGATTTGATGAAGTCTTACCTAGAAGTTGTAAACTTTGTGGATTTGAGATAATAGTAAAGAAATAGAGAATTGTCGAGATGTTTAGTTCTTGCTTCTGATTTTAGATGATATTAAATGGACATATTATGTTGAAGTTAATATGATTGAAGATCCAACTTTGATTGAGAATTTTGAAATAAGATTATAGCAAGAAAGTTTCTAGATCATGTTCTACTTTGTGAATTAAACTTATCCTTGAATTTCATGTACTATGATCTTGTTTTGAAATTGATTTTATCAGGTTATGAAATTTGAAATTTTAAGTGATGAATATAGAAGTTTCCATTTTAAGATTAAGGATCGAGTTCTCAATAGTAGTATTAAAGGTTTTGAAGTATCAACTGATGACACTGTCATGTTTAAGGGGAGACGGTGTGTACCGAAGGATGAAGCCTTGAGGAAGGAGATTCTAGAGGAAGTACATTATTCACCTTATACTGCACACCCAGGAGGTACGAAGATGTACCGGGATCTATGAAAAATTTATTGGTGGAGAAACATGAAGAGGTCAATTGGTTTGTTTGTTGAGAAGTGCATGACTTGCCAACAAGTGAAAGTCGAAAATCAACGTCCGTCTGGATTGTTAAAAATGTTGCCCGGGACCGTAAATAGATCTGGTATCAAAAGTGGATCCATGAAGTTGTCCCACAGTGCACAATTTTATTTGGTTCTAATAACATGTTGCCAGGGATCGTAAATAGGTCCGGGATCGTAATGGATCTTAGGGATGTCCTACAATATATATTTTAAAGGAAATTTTGTATTGATATTATATCCATAATTTGATTTCATGTTTGGATTTAACTTGGATTGATTACTGTATCTCCACTGATTATAATTCGTTATGCTCACCCCAATATTTTCCACCCTTTCAGGTTAAGAAGCTCAGTGAGGCATGGTAATGAGCGGGACAATCTTGTTTAAATGATAAACCATTAAAATTACAAATTTTTTAAAACAAGTATTTTAATAGTTGTTTCTATTTTGTCAATTAAATCTCGAGTTTTAGTATTTATGCAAATTTTGACACTTTGCTTATTATATTTAGAAATGACACTTGGATGTGAGTAAATTATTTATAAGGACGTTTCCACATTTCGATTCTAAAAAAAGGGTGTAACCCACACCTTGAGGACCCAAACCAACCATGTTCTAAGTCATTGGTTCAAATGGTAAATCGCAGATTGTGCCTCTCAGGATCAGGGTAGAGGACATTGGTAACTCTCATGAATGATTGTGACTTCCGCTTATCATAGGGCACAAATTCATTATTTCAGGATTCGAACCCTGTACCCGACTGCACCGAGCAAGTTTCCTGCCCTCCCCCTTTGTCATATGCTTTGGGGGCCACATTTCGATTCTAAATCTCTATAGTTGTAGCCAACACACACATTTTTACGTATATTAAAAATACTTATTTACTGGATATTTCGACTTTAGTAGTGCCTTGAGTGAATAGAATTTGGAGCGTTACACCAACTTTACAACTCCCCTAAACAAACCTAAAAAAGAGATTTAATATACGATAAAAAAGAATTACAAGCTTCCTTTTATACCCATTGCATCTAAACCATATTCAGCCAGGATTTTACAATTTCATGTTAAAAAAAATAAAAAATACATAGGCTCAATTGCCACCAAAAATTATTGTTTTCCCTGTGCTACTTTTGAAAAAATTCAGTTCAGGAATACCAAAAGATGCTAGTCTTCATCATCAGTTAATAAGGAAAACGAAAATGGCCTAAATTTATATCCGTCACCATTGTAGAACTTGTTCTGAAATTCAACCCAATGGAGACGCAATGCGTGCAGGAAAGCACTAAGACTTTCCATCATCAGTAGTATAAAAGCTGTAGCAAAAGCAAAAACTGCCAGACCAATCAATCGTATGACAATATTGTCGTACCTGCATTGATCAACAATGACGGTCATAAAACATGGTCAGATCTCACTTGCGATTGAGCATAGAAAGAAAGAAGATGAGAGTAATATAAGCTAGAGACAGATCACTTCCACCTACGCTATATTGTTTCCTTTTTCGTATGTGCATTACTCTTTGAAGCATTGTAATCAATACACGGGAATATAGTTTCTTCATACAAGCGCGTATGATGATCACTGGGAAACATAAAAAGGAAAATGCTAGGAATCACTTCCTATTTGAGTAAGATTACCTGCTGTCTCCTAACACCTTGCCCATATAAATATACCATGGTGGACGACTAAGGTGAAAGCAAATTGGCAATAAACCAATATACTTGCAGGTTACAAATAATCAGCTAGGCATGACACTGAATTTTGGGGCGGCGTGGTAATTGATACAAATCATGTATAAAAAGTGTAGGCAAAAAAGTAAAATATGCTGGTGGGCCTCAAATGCCATGTAGATGTCAGCAGGATGGTAAAGTTAAATTGCAATGCACAAGAGTAGGTCAATGTAAGAACTTACCCCCAGGCAAGGAGGAGAACTTTTTCATAGAAAACTGTTGATAATTCTGAGTGTGCCAGGCTGCGATAAAACAAGGATAATAATTACCAAATGAACAAATTCAAAAAATAAAGAATGGGCTGAACCATATGTTAGAAAATTACCTACCTCAAAGCCCACAGCCGAAGATATGATGCAGTATTTGAAACTGCACCCAGTACAAACTCAATAGAGTGTATCATCTGATGCACAAAGACCTCACTAAAATTGAACTCATCGAGGTGCGGTTGCCTTGCAGAGTCAGGTTCCTCCTCATTATACATTTCAGAGGTTCCAAGAATTCCATATGTCCGACCTTGAAATCTCTTATATATGTAAAAGAAAATTGGCAGAATTAATCACAGATTCATAGGCTTCAGGTCCTCAATAAGTATGTCTAATACTGGTATAATACAAAAGTACAAACTGAAATTCAACTTGCAAACCATATTATTAGGACAATTGAGAGCCATGATGCACACTCCAAATTTCATACTTTCAGTATTAGAATCCACCAAATCAGCGAGTTTATGACGTTTAACATCATCGCAGCAGTTTTAAATAACCACATGAGATGAATACATCAACAAGATACTGAAACAGTATATAAGATATTTAAATTCAGCACCACTATTTCGTTTCCATTATCTTCAACAGCATATTACAAATGTTTCTCAGGAGAAGATAATGAGTTGGAGATAACATACATTCTTGTGATAGCATGTATATGACACAAACAATAAACTGTTAGCTAAACATATATACAAGTAAAAGAATGAAAAATAATATCTTTACTGTCAAACCAGACAAAAACTGGGTTGCTGTAGTTAAATGCACACAGGTATTCCCAAGTCCAAAATCTTCCTGATATGGTTACCGAAAAAGGCACCTATATAGATCTAAGTTATAGGGGAAACAATTGTTGAGGCCAAAATTTCGGGCAAGAGGAGGAAAAAATAACTATAATTGAAGACCTTTTAACTCAAGAGGAACAGATTCTTCTAATATAACAATAATTATTTCTATACAGGAAAAAGGAAAATGGAACCAAAATTGTACAAAGAGGAGGAGAAACACTCAAAAGGCGGTAAAAGTTCTTAACAGAAGAAGTGATATGTATGTTAGAAAGGCAGAAAAACAAGAAATACTAGGGCTTAAACAAGGGGAAGTTCTGTGACCCTTCACTTTGATGTATAAAATGAGAATATGAAAGATTCTAGTTGAATCTAGGTATAAAAAATAAAAAATAAAAACAACACATGGGAAATAGGCATTACCTCGGTGTGAAGTCTCTTCAAAATAAAAGGTTTTGGGAAGAGCATCCAGGGAACAGCAATAACTGCCGAAAATAGCAATATGACCTGCAAAACTTTTATTGAAATCAAGGCTGAAAATTATATATCTTCACATAACAAAATATACAACATAAAATAGATATCATGCCTGAAGTACACTCTGACCCCAGAATAGCTGATTATCACGCAGATCCTCAAAAGGACTTAAGAACATGTAAATCATCACATGGTACAGATCCGCTTGAGAACCAGTACACCATTTGATAATGATCAGAAGAGAAAGATACCCAAAAAGGCTGTTAAGAAAGATCATGTGTGGCACAAACTGATACCTGAGAATAAAGCACGGGATAATCCCTTACACTGGATTTCAAACAATTAAAAAAAGGGAAAAGGAAAAGGGAAAGGTAGAAAACACACTTAATATCGAGTGAGTTGCCAAAGTAACGGGCATTAAAATAACTTATTACGATTCCAAGGTTCATCTGAACCACCCCGAACAAAATAGACATCTTCATCTTGAGCGAATTCAAGAAAGGCAGCTCAGATCGACTTCCACGCCAACTGGGATCGACACCAAATGGGTATGTATCTCGATATTTTATTAAGCCAACTGAATAAGCATCACTGTTAAGGTCAACCGACAGCAACAGTATGAGAGCAACAGACAACTACAGTATGAGAGCATGATTAAAAAATAAATGTGGAAATTAAAAATCTATACATAACTATCCAACAAAGGAACCTTCACAAACTTTCTGATGGTCTAGATGAAACGGAGAGGTTGGGAAAGAAAAAGAAACTTGTGAAATTATTCGAAGGCTGAGCAGCCGGCTGAATAATGTTGTCTCAGATGAGGATAAAATAAAAGCATCTCAGAGGTCAACTATTTCCTATCAAATCATATTCAAGTTAATAAACTTCAATTACCTAATTCAACTTGCTCATATTTAGTCAGATTCAAGAATGCAACAATGCCCTTGGACGATTACTCGGCAAATGCCAAGTATTCTATGGTAGAAATACGGTAAGAAAGATGATCACAGTATACTGCATTTATTTCTCAAGTATTTTCAAGTACTGAATTTATTTTGCAACTATTTTTCGATTACTGAATGTCTTTTACCCACTTTTCCCCTAACTCTCCTTTTGTAGTATGTGCTTGTTTGGTAGTACTTTTAAGTACGTATAAGTTGTGGATCCTACGAAGTATGTGGGAAAAAGTATGTTCAATCAGTTTAAATTATAACTTAAGATTTGACAAACATGCTTTATATCTGTACTTTCTCACTATCCATTTGTTTCCCCCTTTTGATGCCTAAATCAAATGCATATCAAATAAAAAGTGACTACGATTCAAGGACACCTATTCACATTACCTGCACGTGGCATCTCGGCATTTGTAGGCAGAGTTACCAAATATGTGGAAAGGAACAGAGAAGAATTCATTGTATATCAAGCCACAGTAAATTGAAAACAGAGACATCAAAAGGAGAATATAACGGCCACCAAATAGCATCTCCATAATGCTGCCAAGTTTCTGGGGAGAAACAAAAAATGTAAATGAAGCAGATAACGAGTAAGAAATTAACAATCAATAACATGTGCATAAATGTTTCCAGGAAAATTAGGGGTTTGTGAAGATAACAATAAAGACTTCGAGATCAATGACAGTCAGTCTACATATGGGTAATCCCTCAAATGTGGTTTATATATTTCCTCTTACCATATAAACCAGCAGCACTATGTCATGGGCCTAGTTTTGTTCCTTCCGAAAAACTAGCACCATGGAGTGTTAATGCTTCAGAAATCCCACCCCCGCGAAAATGAGTTAAGTCAACCTTAAGGATTCCCACGAAAATTCAAACTTTGAGGTTAAATTTCTATTACTCAAATATAAGAAGGAAACTTTGGAAAAATAAAAAACAAGGTACACTTATAAAAGTTTGGAAGAATACACTTTATATAAATGAAAGGGAAAACTTCTCTCAAGATTTCTCTCTACACTTCCTCTCTATTTTCTACACTCACTCCATACACTCCACAAATTTCATACCTCCAAAACAATGGTTTTTGGCTACCAAAAATCTGGGAAACGCAGGTCGGCTGCCTAACAAATTTTTGTTAGACCTGTGTCCCCTGCCACAGGTTCTCTCACGTTTCTGTCTGCGTCCCCCAGCTGCAGGTTATACCATTTTTCTGCCCGCGTCCCCCTGCTGCAGATAGTTCCATCCAGCCATAATGCCTTGCCTGCACTAGATTTCTCGGCCGCTGCAAGGACGCATCGGCCACCACTAGGGAACATAATTTAACACACCAATGTCGACGGTCTTTTAGCCACAAGTCAACCTTTAGTAAACTTGTTGTGCCACCTTTGTAGGAGATTTCATGGATCAACAACTAGCTAGGTAATGTTTCCCAAAAAAATTATGATAAAAGTAATAAAAGGTTGGCCCATTAATTTGGCTCACTTCCACATTTTTTCTTTTCTAATTTCGTTGGCTTGCCTTAAGCATTTAAATTTCCTGGTTAACTTCGCTTCTACAGGTGACTTTGACAAGGCAGCTAATCCAGCCAAATTGAAGGACCTAAATATTAAGTCGTAGCAAATCTGGGAACAGTCTCCGTGGTCTGTTCATATCGTGTAGATACAAGAACATGAGCTATGTATGAATGGACAACTTCACCATCCCCCACATAAACATTTCCCATCCATCAGTCAATGATTTCATTTTTTCTTTACATGATGAGGAATATTTTACCAGTTCCACCACAGAGAACATAGTTTCAGTTGTCTGTTCACATTGCATAGATCTAAGAACATAAGCTATGTCTGAATGGACAGCTCCAACCTCCAATGTCCTGCCATTGACAAAATTCTCCTAATCATCAGTTACTGATTTCGGTATCTCTTTACATGATGAGGAAAATTTACTAGTTCCACCAGAGTCGCTAGGGTACAAAATCTCTATTAAATGTTTCTGAAAGGCCACTAGATAATTTCCTTAGGATAGTTCCTGAAGAATATTGCAGCCAAAATAATTAAAAATGGAAATTTCCTTCTACCCTTCTAAATTGCATCTAACTCTTTACTTCCAGCTACCTCAGAAAAAAATTCTCTTAAAGCATATCCAAGAATTTCACTAACCCAGAAAATGGTGAACAAGGTACATTCTGATGAGTTTACTACCCTAACAATTTTTTATAACAAAAGCTGTAATGGAAGCAAAAAATCAAGATTAAACAAGTTCAGCTATTTTTGCAAGATGTATGTCTTAAGAAAAATATAAACTACAGCACATACTTGAGTACACATATTAACATCAAACAGCTTCACTTAATAACAGTTACACAACTACCTCAAAATCAAGCCATGTAATAGGACTTCTCTTCTAGTAAACTATCAATACCAGGCAACTCAAAAAATAAAAGTAGACCAGAGTGCCATTAATATCGAAATAAGAAACTTATAGATAAAATTTTCAGATTCATTATTAACAAAAATGCACCATTGATACATGATATCATTATATTTTATGGAACAACTTTCTTATAAATAAGATAACATACCTGAGAACTGAGCTTTTTCTCATGGGCTACAAGGAATAAGGCTCCCAATAACAAGCATATACCATGACCCCAATCCCCAAACATCACGGCAAAAAGAAATGGAAATGTAATGATAGTATAAACTGCGGGGTTTGCCTCCTGATACTTAGCGACACTGCCAAAATATATTGTTGCGTCAGTTCTTTGTTATGCTAAAACATAGATATTAAGAAGAAGCATTACTACTTGGAAAAGGCTGTTCATTGCATAAATAAAATGTCCAATGTCATAACAACAAATAACATGAACCACAATAGTAGAAATGTCACAAGTTCAATGACAAGTTAACTATATCACTTAGAGACGTGGTAATCTCAACATCATTCACAGGTTTGCAGTGCAGATGGAGGAGCAGGTTCACTAATTCATTTATTTTTGGTAAATGATGGTATTTTTCACAGGAATTTGCTAAAATGCCTGCACGGTACACCGCACAGGCATTGTAGCAGCCCCCATTTTTCACAACATATTTTATAGCTTTTTAGGAATAAACCTGGCATAAAGTCACTAAACAAACTTTTGGACAATTTTTTAACAAAAAAGCACAGGTGATCTGGTAGTCAAGGCATGTAAATGGACTCCCAAGGTTGGAGGTTTGATCCAACGGAAATACAGTCTGGTATTTTACTTAGAGGACAAGACAAAATCAGGTGTTTGATTGCTGCTGCAACAAGAAAATGCAGGCTGTGGCAAAACACTGTAGTGTGAAAATTGGCAGCTTCAAGTAGAGATCTGATCAGCAAACGTGTCTGCAGAATCAATTCTAGCAGTATGGTGTGTGGCAAATTAGGACCGAACTAAAGCTGAACTCACCAATTGGGACATGAGAGCAGGTTGTCTGGCTAAAGCTCAACAATAACCTCTCTATTTACAAACATACTCCTTTCTTGATAAACGGCAATTACCTGTCTACTAGAAAGTCCTGACAAGAGACTGAGGCTTCATTTATTTAGAATGAAACAGGGGTAATATTAGTGCTCAGATAATCAAATTTTCCTTATTTATTTTTTTCGAATCTAGAGAAGTATGGAATAGAAGCACTGTTAATACTAACGGATCGATAAACATAAACATGTATTTCATTGTTCATAACACTTCAAAACACAGCTAAATTAAATTCCTCCATTTCCCCTTTTTTGAAAAAAGAGACTGACTTAACAAACGAGATAAACTATATTGCAATAGCACTACAAAATAAAAGCAAGGAACAGTTAATTGAGACACTTCTTAAAAGTTCAACACATTGTAATGGCAAATTGACAAGAAGAAATTATTAACAGACATCATAGTTAAGAAGAAGATTGTTGAGTCCAAAATATGGTATGCACGTTTGACTTACCCATATGCATCAACAATTTCTTGATATGCGTTTGTGAAATGGTTGATTCTAAAGTATGTTGGAGGTGACTCGACAGAATCCATTTCATGAAATATTACACCCACTTGTGAGTTACTGTCGAATGTTGCACGTTGCAGGGTTTCTTGAATCTGTAATATTGAAGATATTGTCCCTTTGCCGATATAATACAGCGACAACAACTATCCAACCCAGATAAATATAAAAAATAAATAGGAAGTCAAGTTACCCTAGTTTTTGCAAAAATCGGGCACCAGCCCTCACCAACCAAACACTTCTTTGTAACATCAAAATTCAGCATATTTAACGTGTCATACACAGCCTTTTCCCTTCTAACCTAAAGAGGAGTTAAGGAAATGAAATAAGTTTCAAGAGTTTTCATCCCGTGTTATCTGTCGATATCATGATTTTTGTTTGAGTGGCAGAAAATTTCAACAGGAGTAAACTACCATGTTCATCCACTTCGAAAGGTGAAAACCAATGGAGGTAAGAGCCTTGTCCCGATGACGTAGACCAGCCTCCAGAGTGACCTCTAACTCAGACAAACGTGATAATACCTGTGAACAAGAAAATAATATGTATGAATGCACTAGTATGGCATCAAAAAAGTGAAGATAGTACAACCTAGAAGCAAAAAATATTTTAACATAATAATGCCAATTTCAAGGTCAATGCACTTTTATGAGATAATATTGAGCTTAATTCACATTCATAAATTTGATACTAATATGTACGTTCAAGATTAATGGATTTCAAGAAGAGGGTCAATGCCTATGTTAGATAATTGTAAGTTCACATGTGCATCGAAAGACAGTGAAAACATGAAGCTTTTTTTCCTACATCCTGTCATAATAACGAGACAAAACTCAACCAGTAAGGTATAACTAAAATAATACAGACAAGCAGATCTGAATCTTTTCCCATGCATCAGAACGTGCGAATGATATCTATAGTAACATACTTCTCGGGTTATTTGGCTCCGTTTGGTTAAGTCCTCAGGAACAGGATAGCAGTTCGCGCCAAACGATTCACAAATTTTAAGAGTTTTTGTCCTTGCCTGCTCACCAGAGAAGAATACAACAAAAACAGTTTTCTCAACCTGCAGAAGCAACAGCCACAAGTCAATTTTCGAAAGGACTTAAAAGCTGTTCATCAGCAAGGATACAACGCAGAATAAAGTACCATCATATCATTTAACAAGCGAAAAAAAAATTCGGAAGGGTTGATTATGATAAATTGATTCTCTTTTCTTTTGATTTTCATAGGAAAATCTTCTTTATTTTGAAATTTGATTTGGTGTTTGGAATTGTAATTAGAAAATATTATATAAGCGGATCTAGAAAAGAGTTGAAGCAAAAAATTACCATTTCATTTGATGCAGGATCCAATATTTGATCATCAGCCGGTGCCTGATTGAAAAGCATATTGCCCCTTGTAGCACGAAATAGCATCCTTTCGAATCTAAGAACTTTAGATTTACAGATAATGCCACTTAAAAATCTTACGCCAGATTGATTTGATGGGCCAGGTTGCATTTCCTGCCATTGAAAAACATTATACCAATATAAAAAAGGCGATCATTTATCAAGTGCAATGCCATTTCAGAGACAATTTTTATAAAATGTTACCTCTTCAAGAAGTGATGCTGCAACTGCATAACCATCATGGGTATATGCATTTTCACTTAATTCTATCTCCTGGGCTGCAGCGTGATTCCCACTTGACACAAGGAAATCACCAGCCTGTCAATAACATGAGAATGTTAAGTAATTTCAGAAAAGGACAATGCAGTAATTTCCCATTGGCACTCTTTCACTGTAAAGCATACAATTACACATATCTAGAGAAATACAGATGGTAAAATATGCACGACTATGTTTAACAATAATTTCTGAAGCCCCACCCCCTTTTCTTCCCCAAACTGGATCTACAAACCTATGGGAACTATTAAGGCTGTTATGAAATGTCCATAAAAATTTAGTACCCAGCATACATACCAAGTGCACTGTCCTCCCTCATGTTTCATGCAATATATTTATATCAACCTGCCTCTGTTTGCAAAGACCTTGCCAAAAAATCTCTCCCAAAACTTACTAGGTTTAAGTAATTCTGACATGCAAAAACAGAGTTTCCTAGACAAGTCCTCAAACTAACTTTAACGTACATGCAAAGGAAAGAAATTAAAAGTAACATGGGTATGTCAATTTACCTTCTGCATTACCATCTTGAACTCTAGAAGCTCATTATATGTTTGCCGCAGTTTCTCGCTATTGGAATTCATTTCAGTAAGCTCGTGCTCATGCTCCACAAGTTGAATCTAAAATCAAAATCAAGGAAAAGGAACATCCCTTATCAGATTCAACTAGTAAAAAGGAAAAGTAATTTCACACATAGAAACGATCATTTTGAAGCATTCTGATCGCCTTCACCATAAAATGGCATGCAGGTGGAAGAAAGGAAAATTCTTCATATGGAAACAATTGAAGCCTAACAGAAAGAATAAGACCTCCAGATCTTCTAACTCCATATCAGGTTCAGATGCAGGATGAGGGGAAGGCACTAGCCCAGCTTTATGTATCTGATCTTTGAAGAACCGTAGTTTTCTTGACATCTCAGCACATCTTTTTACCTGAGAACATTTTACCAAAATTAAATCAAAAGAACGAGAAAGACTTGAATCAGAATATCTTTAGACAGAACCATTGATCACTTCCAGAACAAAAACTTTAAAGCCTTACTTACTAGCTCATTTTTAGCTAATATGTAATACCTAGATTATTTTCAATGTGAACCCACAAACATATCTGGTAATAGAAAAAGGGAACTTGATAGGAACACAACATGCCTGTAAAAAAAGGACGTCATCAACATTAAATTCACACATGATATATGACACTTTCACTTGTCAACAAGTAAAATGATATTGAGCAATCAAGTGCACGACAACAATTTCACTTATCAGGCACTAAACTCGAAATTATGTAACGTCTCCAAATATCCTATAAATCAACTTGGCCAGACAAGTTAAGACAACTTGGCCAGACAAGTTAAGAACAAATAGAACTTCAAAATTGCTATAAACAAACGAAACTACAGAATTTGTTGCCACAGATTGGCCCTATCTAACTTTGCATTAATGCACCCTGTCCAACAAATAAGAAGATAGACAGTTTTATGCAAACAGTGATAAATTTTCAAATATGGCAAATTAGCACAAGCTACAATACTCTAAATTTTCAACAGGCAACAAAGTTATTAAGGGGGTATGGAAACAGATGCAAAACAAACTAGATTTTCTTTAGAAGTGTACCATTGAACATGTTGAAGAAGAAGAATGTAGCGACCAATATTTTAAGTTTAGGGAAGAACTTTTATGTTAAGAGTTCAAAAGTATTTTAATGAGCTTGTCACGTCGTTGCGACACTTCCCAATGTTTTAAATTAATTATTGGTCACGACATGATGTTACGTGCATTTGCCTAGCAATTATTTTGTTTAATTGTCAACTTAATTATTTTAGCTCAATTTAATTGTAAGAAATGTTTTATGAAGTTACATGTTTCAAATTCGTACTTATTTTAAAGTGTCGAACTTATTAGTCGATCCGAAATATTTTTTCAAACAAATTCAATTGTTTAAATCATTGCTTTCTTTTGAAAATATCGATAATCTTATATCGGGTCAAATTTTTAAATATTTTGAAGGTGGATAAAAGTATATTAATATTGGTGTCATTTTGGAGCTTACATTAAATAATGTAAGTCGGGCTTAAGAAAAAGTAATTTGGATCGATGTTGATATAAATTATTTTAACTGAAAGATTTATAAGAGTTTCGTTTGTATATATGTGCGGACATGTATTTGATGATGTGTCAAATATTCTAAAATTAGTAGAAATAATTTCAATTGATTCTCCACTGCACACGTCCCAAATTGTTGGTTGAAACTCCTCAGTTTGAAATTTTAAAAACAAGGCCACATTACTTGAACGTTGCATGATTCTCTCTCCCACTTTCTGTCAATTTTCAGCATTATCTTCTCCACTTTCTCACATTTACCAAACAACTAATCATTATATTATTTACACTCATTAATTTAAAACCCCGCAAAAGTTAAAAACAAAGTTTTATCATATTTCTTTCTTTTCAACATTCAAGCACTGCACTTTTTTATTTCTTTTGGGCGAATTATTTGGTAAGCTGTTAGTTTTGGTAATTGTACATTGGAACTTCACGTGCGATTTAACTTAATTATTTCTGAAAATTTTAAGGTAGCATCCTCTGCCATACACATGTTACGCTTTTGAGTTTAATATTATGCTAGCATGAAATTTATGTCAATTCCTTATATTTGATGAAATGCATAGCTTATTATGTGCTAATTAATTATTGGCATGCTATGAATTTATTTATAATGGGATTATGATTGATGATTGAAAGTAATCATCTATTTTGTTGTTATTGAAGGTAATCACCTATAATTGAAGTTAATCACAATAAAAGTTATTAACTGGCCATGTTAAATATTTTCCCAAAGATGAAAGTTGGTTTGGCATATAATTGAATATTGGTACACTTTAATCTCATTAGCGTGTGTGTATACTACTGAGTATTTCTTCGAAGTGCTTATTATTTAAAAACTTTACATATTGAAGAATTGGACATAGAGTAATTGCAGGCGTTACTGAATGTAATTTAAATTTTTATGCGCTTGTTGTTTGGACTTATTTATGTTATTTGTTGAAATACATTTTAAGACTCAACAATTTCTCGAATGAATGTAGTTATTGATCAATGAAGTATTACTTTTGGAGAAAAAAATGTATATTGTGAATGCTACCTGAAAAATTTCAGAATTTAGTCTCACTTAGAAAATTCTCTGCGGGTTTTGTAGTTACAATTTCAGAATGTTTCAAAATGAAATAAATGGTCCTCTATGAGTTATCTATCACATGGAACTGAAATCAGGTCGATCGGAGTCTCGTAGAATTTATTATAAATTGTTTTGCAAACTGCGACGGGAGATTTTCAGAAATAGTGATTAGGCTGTTAAAAAAAATGTTTCTTACTTGAAACGTGGTCATCGAGACCCCAAATTTTAATATGTTGTATTTAACGCCAACAAGAATATGTTAGATAACGCTTCAGTTAAAAGGAAATTCGAGCGTTACAGGTTGGTATCAGAGCGCGGTTTACTTTTATGTAGACTTTGAGTTTAAAATATATTTGTTTATTTTAAAAGTGTTCTGAACTGAATAATAAGTCCATTGTCACTACTTGCCATCGCCACGCTATGCCCGCTCTAAGATAAAGAAGTATTTTATTTGATTATGTTAAGATATATTACTAATGACGTTATGATTTTTGTATATCTGATTATGTCATGTTTAGAAAAGTCGAGTTGAGCATGTATTATGAATATTATTCTTTGCATGGTGAATGTTGAAATTGCAATTAAAATACCATAAATGTTTATATTAGTCCTCGGAATTTAACTAAACATCACTAACTACCCACTAATTTGGACTTTGAATAATTAGTATGGAACAGATGGTACGTGTAGGAAGACTTGTTCGATGATTCCTAGAAGATTTGAGATAGTGAGACAATATGAAAAGTATAGGTGGAACCCAAGGCACAACATGGGCCAACACATTCAGGAGATGTTAGTATTGTGGAAAGAAGTGAGAAGACTAGGTCATATGGTCACTGGATGTCGGGCCACCTGCCTTTTAATTGATATACATTGCTAGAAGAATTGGAAGAGATGGTTGAAACAATAAACCTTTAATTGTGGGAAGCTCCCACACCAACCTTACCACGAGAAATTGATTATGAGGCCTTTTACAAGGAGTTGACAACAGCGTGTGCCGCGTTAAATAATTTTTACAAACAGACTGCGTTACTCGTGAAAAATATCATAAGTTGCTAAAATTTTCCTATAACCTTTTCAAATTGTTTTATTTCATGTTTTCTAAGTCCACTTGAAATAAATTGTTAACATTTTGAAAAATTAGTTAAGTGTTTCGATTTAAAGTATTTTTCCTAAATTTATTGTTGTTAAACATTTAACGCCAACAAGAACATGTTTGATAATGCGTGGGGTTAAAATAAAATTCAGGGCGTTACAAAGAAACAAATATATTTTAGACTAATTAAACAGACAGCAATAGAAGTTCAAGAAAATTACCTGATTAACAAATGTTCGTTGGAATGGGCTCTTACCATCATTTAACTGCCATTCAAAACCACACAGTGAGTGCATTGATCAATATTAGGAAGAACCAGAATTTGAAATCAACTGTAAGCTTAGAGAAGTCGTTTATCCGTCATATAGAGATACATATTTTCAGATGACTTAATCAGAGAATCCAGATGAACCAAGAGTACACATTCTTGACTGAATCAAAACATTTATTTTCTTTAATTGTCTTTTCCAGGGAACAGAACAAGACATTTCCTTTAAAAAAATTCTTCAAAAACTCAGGGACCTTAAGAAGATGCAACGAGGCAACAAGATTGACCACACTAGAGTGAATCTCTTTTCATTTCTATTTCTTGTCTATTACGTTCAATTCAAATAACGTGCAAGATGAAACAAGTGTGGTGGTTTTTAAGTAATATTTTCACAATATGATCTGCAGCAATGGTTTGGGGCTCAAACTTGAAATTTGAAGAACTACCAGTTCAATTTTATTCAGTTGGGGCATGTTCCGGTTCCAATATCCTAATTGCAAGCCATCAGAGACAGATTAGCCTAAATTATGACAAATTACAGAAATATAAACTAATGTTAACATAACATGTGAGGTAATCTGTTGCAGCGTTAAGATAAAAATAAACCCAAGTCAAGTCAAATCAAATAGAAAAAATATATCATTCCGTCAAATGATTAAAGGTTTACACTGATGGAGATCAAATGAACAATAACTATAACCATCATATAAAATCCTTGGAGCACAAAACGGCAAATTATCTCTTCATTTCACTCTACAGGCAGATAATAGCTTCTATTCACAAAAATCCCAGCAATCTAATACTCATTCCAGCCTCCACTCTCCATAACTATTGACTCAACAATCGATCAGAACACTAAAATTAAATTCAATACATGTAAACAAGTACTGAGTAATACAAACAGATTGAGATCTTATCATACGTCGCGAAATTGAAGGAGACCGAGTTGGCCGAGGTAAGACACGGCGCGGTGAGCCGACTCGACAGGGATGATGAGTTGCACAAACGTCATCTTCTCCGAGCGCATCAGATCCATGGGTGGCAGGTTGTCTATGTACTCCATTTTCCATGAAACAGCAAACACTCCTTTAATCAATTCCAATCAGATCACTCACTAAATCTCTTCACTGATTTAAATTTGATAAGTTCCTCATGTATGTCTGCATATATTGTATGTATAGGTCCTCGCCAAGCTCGTGGCAGTGGTGTATGCAACAGCCGAGTGGAGGGTGGGGGATTTCGTGGCAGATTCAGTCGTTGCGGGAACGGAATAGTAAACTGGAAGGGAAACTATGCATTTAATGGCTTTTTGTTGGGTCAAAATCTTTAAAAAAAAAAAAAAAAACATTTTTAAGATTGAAGAGGAGATCTCAAAATTCATGAAGAGACAAAATGTCAGATGTGTTGTAAAATTATTATGAAAAGAATAGGGAATATAGAAAGATATGAGAGAATTTTTCTCTTATTGAATTCATATGAATGAATGAAATAAGGTTCAGTGAACAATGGCACAATCGTAATATGTAAAATTTACAGGGATATAATGGTAATGTCATTCACATATTTATATATTATTTATAACACTCCCCCTTGAATGATATATTACTCAATTGTCTGCCTCGTTAAAACATTGCTAAGAAAATTCAGTGGGATAAAACTTGAGCGAAGGAAAAAAAGTACAGAAGCTCCCCCTGATGTTGGCCATGGTGAATCATTGAATCTAACGTTCGAGTAGAACAAATCATGTACTGAATCTTGAATAGGAATGGCAATGGGGCGGGTCAGGGCCGACCCGCCCCGGACCCGAAAACGCCCCGTCCCGCGACCCGCGAAGTCGCGGGGCGGGGCGGGTCAACCTCCCGCCCCGCTAAGGACTCGGTTTTTTTTTTTTTTAAATAAATAAATTGATAATGCGATTTTACGTGAAAAATTTAGTCGTTGAACTAGTTAGCATTTTTAAGTTTGAACTTTAAAAATAATATGTATATATTTGAAGAAAAAAATCAATAAATAATATAATTGTATAGTTGTTGTATATTCTCATATCCCTAAATTCCACCAATGTTCAATTCTTCTGGACTTCATCAAATTTATTTTAGTTTCTCATTTCATTAATAAAAAAAAAAAAAATTATTTTACTGGGTCTCGGGGCGGGTCCGCCCCGAAACCCGCCGCGGGGTGGAAAACCCGCCCCGCGGACCCGGCGGGGCGGGTAATTTTCGGGCGGGTCATTCCGGGTCCTTCGGGTTTTTTTGTCATCTCTAATCTTGAAGTTCTAAAGTACTGCCTCATTAAAACCTTGTCAGTAAAACCCAGTGGGATAAAATCTGAACCAAGAAAAAAGAGTACAGCCGCTGCCTCGTTAAAATCTTGTCAGAAAAACCTAATAGGACAAAACCTGGACGAAGGAAAAAGAGTACAGCATGTTTCTCCCCTGAAGTGTGCAATTGAGGATTCATGAACTTTTTGAACATTAATATCATCTTTCATCTGGAATATAAAAATCTCCTTGTATAGCATTCTTCATAAGATGTCTATGATTTTCTTCATTTGTTGATATCATTCCACTATAACAATGTGTTGCTGAATTATAGCTTGTTGATAGCTATGATGATGCCTCAAAAACCTTACTAGGAAAACCATGTGGGACAAAACCTCAGCGAAGGGAAAAAGAGTACATTGTTCTCATTAATTTTCATCAATACGCCTCAACTGTTGCCTCATTAAAAACCTTGCTAGGAAAACCCTGTTGGACAAAACCTCAGCTAAGGGAAAAAGAGTGCAACGCGTATTTATTCCTTTCATGGAATATCACAAGTATATTGGTGCAATCACGAATATTTTCATCAAACATATAATTTATGATGAGCTTTATATAAATCGTTTATAGCTCATGATGTCATAACATGCTATATTAAGCAATGTTGTACTAATTTATCGATTACATCTTTCATTTCTGGTGAATAATCAAATTTAGAATCCACTTATGGTGAATAATTAAACATATTCATTTTCATACTCACTTCTAGTGAATAATCAATTTCCCATATGTCATAAATAGTACACTCCAATTTCACTTTCAACATATTATATCATGGAGTCATTTGTATCATCCTATAATGATACTAATCTGGGTATATTGAATATTTCTTTGATTATACATGTATGTTCTTGCATCTCATAAACCACAATTTCTGATTTGTATAATCAATCATTGAAATATATATCAATTTCGACATATAATCTACAATCATTTTACTTGAAATCTCAATGTACCGCGATCAACTGGTACATCAAAGAATACTCTCAAAGTACCGAGATGAGAATCATACATTTTGATCTCACTCATTGGTATATCAAAGAGCTCAAGCTAGTGATTTAGACTATAGTCTATCCACCATATGTCATGCTAGTTCTATGAAAAATTTTGCGCGCAACGAGCCGTCTTTTACAACTGTGTAATATTTTTCATTTGTACATATAGTTATTGGCTTTACACATTTAAGCATTTGGACTTCAGGTCCTTGAACAATAATCCCTACATTGGGGTTATATACTTGGCCAAAGTATTATAATTTCATCAACCTCATTTTCATAAGAGGGTTGTTTATGTATGCAGTCGACTTATTTATCGATTCCATTTCAACTCAATATAACATAGAGAGATCTCTTTATATGTTCTATCATCAGGTACTTGAGTCTCTTACATTTAATTATGTCCATTTTACTCACCATGAGTATTTAGCCTCAAAGGGATCATCTCAATCATTCAAGAGATATTTATTTTTGGAATATCGAGTCATTATGTTTCAGGCATAATTACGCTTCAGGCGTGTTTTCCCCATAATGTTCACAAATATTATCAATCGGCTAAAATGCCATAACACATGTCATCCTTTTAGGGATATAATCTCAATCATATATCTAAGTGCGCTTTGGTGGATTGTATACATATCTCACTTTTACAAATCATAAAGCTTCACAAGCAAATCTTTATTTTATAGTATTGACATGTTTGTATGTAAAATATTGCTGCATGAGAAATATTTATATTCAAATTGTTCTCATAGCAAATAACTTGAGGCTTTTAATCTGCTAAACCATTAGCAATATAATATTCTATTATCTCAACTAATTCGTAAAATCATTAATGACTTTAAGATATATTCATGCTAGCATTTATCACTTTGCTCGTAATATCATTACTTGAGCAAATAATCAGTCATTCATTTTCTTAGTGAGATAATTAATTTGCTTTTGAGAACAAGCAGCAATGATAACTTGTTAACCTGAACAATCTTCTGATTCTTTAATGAATGCCATTTTGCATTCTTAATAAATCTCATTATTGAATTGGAATCTAACCAATCATTATAGAACTTCAGGTTCAGCAAGATATTTCACTTGTACATATGTATGAACTTCTGGTTCAATACAGTATTCATTTCATCAGTACGTATTTCTATACAGTTCAAATCAGTATACCTTTATTACTTTTAGTATACCGGAAAAATCAGGTACAATATCCAAAAAAATACTCAATCTTGTCACCAAATCTTCCCTTATATCGAAAAAGGTAATGACGCATTATCTCATTGTTCCCACCTTTTCAATAATTTATTCCATTATTTCTTGATGGAATCACTGACACGCGGAGCCACCGCTCTTTTACGCGTTGAATAATGCATTTAAATAAATCACTTGGGAAGAGATTAGATCCATAAAAAAAATGGATGTTATATTATCAAATATCAGCAAATACTACTCAAATCTTCCGATAAATGTTTTGAAAAAGATTTACCGAGTTCGACTCGAAAGATTGAGGCTGCTGATGGATCAAGGTATCCCAGAAGATGTTCGTTGGTTGATCGAAACAAAAGTTCGATTATCTGGTGAATTACAAGATTCATTTTCTAAGCACAAGCCTGGCTTAGGTAAGAGTAGTTTTGCAAAGAAGCGAAGAGCAAAAAGATTAAATAGTTGCTACAAATGTGCTCGATGGACATGTGATACCCGTTGTAAATCAATAGGATATTCATCCATAAATCGAGATGATAAGATAGACTTCATTAATGGTGGACTGAGTAAGGAGTCATTGGATGATATCCGATTCACTCTTGAGACGCACCCTAGTGGGTAAGTGCAGCATGAGCTACTATCTTTATGGGCTAAATTCATCAGCGATAAAGAGCGTTATAGTCTTAAAAATATAATAGCAAAAGATCCTGTTTGCCAGGCTGTTATAAACAATGATATTTTGGCTATTCAGTATTGATACAAGGTAAATCAGTATATTGTGTGTATATATATTTGCACATATATTTATAAAATATTTTCATATTTCATTTCTCGAGTATTGATAAAGTGTATTGAAAAATCACCGAAAGGTAAGCTTTATCAAAAGTAGTGTAATTTAGTTAGAAGTAGGTTTTCACTTTTTCAAAAGACGAGCAGTAAATATTGAAGTTTTTCAAGTTTAAAAAGTCAATGATTTTCACAGTTTCATGCATCCCAAAATATCATTTTCTCATAAGTTTTTCCTTCCTTATACTCTCAAAGATGGAAGGACCAAAACTTCCACAAATCAAAACTATCTGTGTATTTTGTGGATCAAAAGTAGGGAAAAGTTTTGGGTATCTAGAAGCAGCAGTGGATTTAGGAAAGAAGTTGGGAGAGAAAGGTATCAATCTAGTATATGGAGGAGGTAGCTGTGGATTGATGGGTTGTGTTTCACAATCCGCTCAAGCAGAGAAAGCAAGAGTAATAAGTGTTATACCCGTTCCTTTAGTTGATATCGCAGACAAAACACGAGGGCATGAAGTACAAACCTTATCTATCCATGAACTCATAACTTGCATGCTATATGGTTCTGATGCCTTTATAGCCCTGCCCGGAGGTTTTGGTACTTTAGAAGAAATATTTAATATTATCTCATGGGCTCAACTGGATCTCCATACTAAGCCTATTGGGCTTTTAAATGTTAACAATTTCTTTGATGGTTTGCTAACATTTCTTGATTATGCTGTGGAACAAGGATTCATCTCTCCATTTTCTAGGAGAATCCTTATTTCTGCTCCTACTATCGAGGAACTGCTGGATAAGTTGCTATCATATATTCCAATACAAGATCCAGTAGGAGTTAAGATAGATTGGTCGCAAGGAAGGGGAATCAAGCGAAAATGGAGTCCGGTTAATGTAAACTTAACTTTGTAAACCCTAGAATAGGTGGTGGTAGAGTACGGAGTATTCTCACTCTTGAGACACACCATAAATTTCTAGGATTTTATCAATGTTTAATCTTGTGTACCTCAAAGATTTAAGGTAGTAGAGTATGGAGTATTCTAACTCTTGAAACACATCTCTTTGAATGATTCTTTATTTCCTCAAAAGATCAGAGGTGGTATGATATGGCTACTCCCGAAACACATCTCTAATTTTGAGGATCATAAATGTTTTCCCCTTTTGTATTTTGCATGTATGACTCGTTTATACTTCTTCAAGAGCAATAATAATATCATTTCAGTATGTTTTAGATGATAGTCTTTACTTCTTCTGGAGTAAATATGTACTTCTTCTGGAGTACATAAGTTCTTGTGCAAGAAATTTGATCAAAACTGCTTATCATAATCATATAACATTTATCTCATAATACTGATGAGATTATTTTCACATTAGCCATATCCGTGCTATCATGTGATATTATCTTATCATACATCAACATTTCTTTGTTGAATAATTTATTTTCATCCACCCTTTCAACTACAGATATTGGTAACTTCTGATACCATTTGTTGAAATATCAAATAATAACAATATTATCAAATTTATATGAGTAGAGATATTTAAAATCAGTAGAACCAACCATATAGGTAGTGACAATATAAAGAAATAATTATATTTCATAAATGAGCAAGTCATATCTCTAAATCCAGTCAACGTATTCATAATAGTCCAGGTCGTTACGATAATGAGTTATACTCAACACATCACGACATGGCAACTATTTTGTTACTTGTAAATCTTTTAATTTATCATATTGATCACATAATAGTGTTAAATAATTTAGAATATATATTCTATTAACACTTATCATCATATCATTAATAATGATTAATCAAATTCGTTAAATCACGATTAATATACTTTAACGTATCATCAAGGGCAAAATCGTCCATATTTTAATATATTGATCATATGGATAAATCGAAACCGTCAATAGGTTTGAAATTAAATTTAGAACAAACTTACTTTTGGTCCGAAGTTCAAAATCCCGTCGGAACTGCTCCAAAAACAGTTTTTAAGAAAATCGCTATGTTCGACCGCCGAAAAATTTCAAAACTGCACAAAACAGAAAAGTAAGATCATAGAAAAATTCAAATCATCAAGACGAACAAACTGCCTTTTGACGTCATCGCCGGAATCTGCCACGCGCCGTCGGTGGTAGGAAAAATCAACCCATCACCATAATGTGTGCCTCGACGTCCTGAACATGCCCATGGTCTCCGTTTCTCCAAAAGACCAATTATTTGGCCGGAATCTTCTTCAGTCCGCCGCATCTTCTTCTCCGGCCAATAACTTCCGTTTTAACCGTCAGATCGACGCCAAATTTTAGTCGAGTCTTCTCCTAGAAAAGCCCGTTGATATGCCGCTGGCCGATCGTCGATCGGAGTTCAGGATCGTCCGGGATCAGCGTTTCAATTTTCGGTCAGATTTTGTTTTTTTTTTGCACAGTTTTTCAGCCTTTCTTCTCCGGTCAATATCTTCTGTTTCAGCCGTTGGATCATCCCAAAATTTCAGGTGAGTCTTCTCCTCGACAAGCCCGTTCTGATGGCGGTGGCCGATCGTCGATCGGATATCTGGATCGACCGGAATCTCCATTTTTCAGTTCGACCATAAATTTTAAAATTGAATAAATTTTCAGATCTACAATATATGAGTTATTTTCTAAAGCCAAAAGTGTTTGGTTTGAGAAAAGGAAACATTGATTAGTAATAATCAGGTTTCTGATACAGATGTTCATCACTTAGATGCAACTGTAGAGCATACTCCCGTTATATTACTCAATTGGCTAGAGACTCGTGCTGATAACGTGTTGTAAAACTATTATGAAAACAATAGAGAATATAGAGAGAGATATGAGAGAATTCTTCTCTTATTGAATTCATATGAATGAATGAAATAAGGCTCCTATTTATAAGAGTGAACAATGACACAATCGTAATATGTAAAGTTTACAGGGATAAAATAGTAATGTCATTTACATATTTATATATTATTCATAACAAGTGGTTCAATTTTTTACCTTTTATTTTTAATAAAAAATGATGGACGAAACTTTGATTAGATCAAGTGTGCGTTCTTTAACTATCATATATCATCTAATTATTGGTTTTATTTGTATTTCCTTAAAATGGGATGTGATCTATACACTCATTCAAAATCAAACTTTTATTTCAATTAATTATGTGTTCGGTAACAATAAAGATCTAGTTTATAAATCAATTTATAAATTATACAATTTTTCAATTTTTTTTTAATCACACACATTTTCTTTCTTAATTCTCAACCACATATTTTACTTAAAAAATACAAAAAAATTGCAATTAGAGCCGCCGACCAGTCAATAAGAGGCTATTTGGTGCAGAATATTTTGGAAGAAATTTGATTTTTTAAAAAAATATGTGATTGAAAAGATGATGAATTGTGTGAAAGTAGTGTGTCTATACAAATTCGTAGTTGAAAATGAGATGATAAATGGGTATATTAATGCCTTGTTTGCTACTATTCATTTTTTTCAACTTTTTCTTCAAATTCACTTTCAACCACACATTTTTATAGAACTTGCTACTTTTCATCCACATTCTCCAAAAACTCAATTTTTTTTCAAAATTTCTAAAAAACTTCCTACATCAAATAGACACTTAATTCCACCCGTCCAGCTCCTACCTTCCTTTCAAAAGTTTTTTTCTTCCCCTTCTCTTTTCTTCTCCTTTCTATTTTATTCAAAAAATTCTTAAAGTTAAATATTTATCTATTTTATCCATCAAAAACACGTGAAAAGCCACAAGTCATTTGACTAATTACACAGATTACAGATGGAAATTGTTAACCGGATGAAAATGCTATAAACGTGAAATGATGGAGAGTTGAAAAAAAATAAAAAAAGAAAAAAAGAAAAAGTTGGGAGTCCATTTGCATAAATTTAACAAATTCAGGATCCCATTGCAATTGTTTCAAATCAAAATATGTTATAAAGATATTCTACGGTGTATGTATGGGAGGTGTTTATAAAATAGATAGAGGTTATAAATGGCGGTAAATAGATGATGGATGAAAAATTATTTGACAAAAAATATCTTTTTATCAGGATATTTGTAAATACTTAGGCCGTATTTGTTTGAAAAAAATGAAAAACACGATAAGAAAATATTTCCAAGAATTAACTTGCCTAAAAATTATTTTCCTAAAAAATGTTAATTGGAAGTATTTGATTCGATTAATTTTTCAAGTGAAAAAGTGAGAAATTTTCCTAATTTTATTATTTAATTGATATTATTTTTCATGACAAATAAATTAAAATTTAACTATTTTAATTAATTTTTTAATGTTCCATTCATTTATACTTGATAATAATAATGTTAATTTCTGAAAAACAAATAAGTCAATTAATAACAATAAAATGATCAAACGTGACGCAAAAGACTTTTCCACTTAAGATGGAAAATGTTTTCTTACCAAATAGATAAGAAAATATTTTCAAGACAAATGAGGTAGTTGTACTTTAAATAATTAAGAAAATATTTTTCAAGGCAAATTTTTCCAATCAAACACCAAACAAATACAAAAGGTGGAAATTTTTTTTCATGATTTGACATTTTCCAAGCAAATGAAGGTATATCAAACACAGCCTTAAAAATTTATATTCTATATTATTATTATTATTATTATTATTATTATTATTATTATTATTATTATTATTAAAGCAGGATGGCCGTTACCAAAATACACACATATTTCAGTCCAAAATTCACTTCTTAAATCATTAATTTTGACCTCAATTGTCAAATATTCTTAATTTCAACATTTTTATTTTGAATTTTTCTAGCAGTTCCATAATTTTAACAGTTGTCAACTTGAGACGGTGTTAAAATTAGTTAGTGGATTTTGAAATTAGGTCAGTTAATTCTGAATTGGTTTCTTCTCCACCTCGAGTCTTATCCTCGACGTTGCGCTTCCTTACCGGTAACCATAATTCAATCTGTATACTCTATGAGCGAGTCCATAAATGGGTGCAAACCATAGCAAGAAGTACGGATTCGATAAAATTGAAGGCTGTGCACGAAAGGTATTTTTGTTTAGTCTATTTTGTATTTTTCTGAACATGGGTTCTTCAGTTATTTAGGGTCTGTTTGACAGGTTAAGTTTTCCGTGGAAAAGGAAATTTTTTTCCAACTTTTCTACTTTATTCCGTTAGATTGCGAAAATTTTTCATGGAAAATATTTTCCGCGAACCCCACCCACACGCTCCTTTTCCTTGTTTTGGTGAAAATATTTTCTTTGGGTTTTGGTGGATTTTATTTTCCATGATAGATAGAAAATTATTTTCGACACGTTTAATCAATTTTGTTATTGTTAATTGACTTATTTTCTTTCCAAAAAATAACATTATCATCATCAAGTACAAATACATTTTAAAAGTAAAAAAAAAAATTTTTTTTTGATTAAAATAGCAAAAAATTACTTTATTTTCCATGAAAAATAATGTCAATCAAACAACAAAAGTTGGAAAATTCCCTAATTTTTTCACCTAGAAAATTATATCAATCAAACACATTAAACTTCTAATTCCCAGGAATTCAATTCCCTGAAATTCATTTTCTTTCCACCCAAATTCCACCCTCGCTATCAAACGCACCCTTAGATCATGTGCCAGGAATTTCTTTCTTTTTACATGCTATGTTTAGTTTCATCTCCACAGTAATCTTTAGGTTTGAATCTTTTTAATTGGGTTAATAGCACAAAACGTCCCAACGTTTGACATGTATTGTGCAAAACGTCCCAACGTTTTGATTTTTGACGCTAAACATCCCAACCTTTACAATTTTTGGTAGAAGACATCATTTCTGTCAATTTTAACCCCATTTCACCGTTAACTTCAAATTGAACAGTAAATGTTAAGGGCATTTTTGTCCAAAAAAAAAGCAGCCCATTCATACTTGGGTAATTGGCACAAAACGTCCCTACGTTTGACACTTATTGTGGAAAAACGTCCATACGTTTATTTTTTTGGCGAATAACGTCTCTATGTTTATTTTTTTGGCGAATAACGTCCATACCTTTAAATTTTCTTGTTCATTAGTCCCCAAATTTTACTTTTCTTTCAATTTAGTCATTCCGTATTTTATTTAAAGGTAATTGTCTTCAAACGTGTATAACTTTTGATCTACAACTCCGAATTGCACTCCGTTTTTTGCGTTGAACTCCAAATTCATCTATCTTTCTTATGATGTATCATGTGCTCATTTATTAAACATTTCGTTTTGACTTTTGTATAGTAGATACTTATTTTGTTAGGGCATAATTGATTGACGTAAATTGATTTCTGTAAATTTTATTGAAACAGTGAAATTTTAATTTTAGTGTGTGTTCAGCGGCCAGCGGAATTTATAAATTGGATTTATTTGACTTTGTAATCTTTTTAAGGTAAAATATTTGGTTAAAAATTGGTATGTTTAGCCCTGTTTGAGCCATATTATAATCTCTAATAATTTTCTGAACAACACACATTCTCTCTCTTTCTCCAATTTTTAAAAAGTGATTTGAAGAGAGAGAATGTGTGTTGTTCAGAAAGTTATTAGAGATTATAACATGGCTCAAACAGGGGCTAAATATACCAATTTTTAATCAAATATTTTACCTTAAAAAGATTACAAAGTCAAATAAATTCAATTTATAAATTCCGCTGGACGCCGAACACACACTAAAATTAAAATTTCACTGTTTCAATAAAATTTACAGAAATCAATTTACGTCAATCAATTATACCATAACAAAATAAGTATCTACTATACAAAAGTCAAAACGAAATGTTTAATAAATGAGCACATGATACATCATAAGAAAGATGGTTGAATTTGGAGTTCAACGCAAAAAACAGAGTGCAATTCGGAGTTGTAGATCAAAAGTTATACACGTTTGAAGACAATTACCTTTAAATAAAACACGGAATGACTAAATTGAAAGAAAAGTAAAATTTGGGGACTAATGAACAAGAAAATTTAAAGGTAGGGACGTTATTCGCCAAAAAAATAAAGGTAGGGACGTTATTCGCCAAAAAAATAAACGTAGGGACGTTTTTCCACAATAAGTGTAAAACGTAGGGACGTTTTGTGCCAATTATCCAAGTATGAATGGGCTGCTATTTTTTTTGGACGAAAATGCCCTTGACATTTACTGTTCAATTTGAAGTTAACGGTGAAATGGGGTTAAAATTGACAGAAAGGATGCCTTCTACCAAAAATTGTAAAGGTTGGGATGTTTAGCGTCAAAAATCAAAACGTTGAGACGTTTTGCACAATACATGTCAAACGTTGGGACGTTTTGTGCTATTAACCCAATTAAAAAGATTCAAACCTAAAGATTACTTAGTAAGGTTTTCTTTTTCCTTACAGGCTGAGGAAAGATGAGAGTTCTTTAAAGGGAAACATAGATTAATTAGAGTTTATTTCAACAATGTGAAAGGAACAAATTTTGTTGTAGAAACAGAGTCTGAATCATAGAAAGATATAGCTGAGTTTAGAGGCTTTGACAATGACGTTGAGGAAGAGAAATCAGAGGGTTTCTGAAGCAAGAAACGGGTAATTTATTTAATCCTCAATTAGTACTTTTTACAAGTACTGAGTTCATACATGGGAGTAGTATTAGTGCGTTCATTGATGAACAAGAAATTTTTAACGCTGAAGAAATTAAGAATAAAGACAGAAATTGGGATTCTTACGAAAACGAAGAAATCATTGTTGTTGATGAGTGTTTGCTAGAAAAACCTCAAAGAAAGTAGTTGATAATGGAACAGATGATATTCTTGTGGACGAGAAAGAAAATGCAGTTGATGAGAGAATTGAATTTTCTGAAGAGAAAATAGCGGTTAAAGAAGAAAACAATTTTGGAAGTGATCAAGAATATTTGGATGAAGGCCAATTCCATTCAGAGAAAAATCCCGCGGTTACTGATTCTAATACTAAATCTTCGAGTTTTGAGCATATTCATTCTGTTTATGAGTACCTTAGTCGGTTCTTATAGTGAGGGCTACCTGTCGGATACGATGTTTGATTTTGATGCTTCGATGGATACTGATGATGAAAAGGGGAGTTTAGATTCAAGGTGAATTGTCAGATTTGGAAGAAAATAAAAAATTATCAAATGAATTTGATGGTGAAGACAGTGATGTAATGGTTGAGCTTAGGAAATTAGAAGAGGACAGGTTAACCTCTGATTTTCTATCTGAAAATGGTTTTATTGTCAATAATAAGAACAAGGGTATTGATAATTCAGAAAATCAGATTTCAAAAGATTCATCAATGTAGAATTATGAGGATGTAAAAAATTTAGAGTCATTGTGGGAACATCAAGAATTGATTGAGCAGTTGAATATGGGAATTAGAAAGGTTAGGGCTACTGGGTTGCCCACCATTTTAGAAGAGTCCAAGCCTCCTAAGATAATGGACGACTTAAAGCCATGGAAAATTGACGAAAGGTTCCAACTTGAAGATTACATCGACGAGCTTCACAAATTCCACAAGTGCTATAGAGAAAGGATGCGGAAATTCGATATCTTGAACTACCAGAAGATGTCTACAATAGGCCAGTCACATCGTTTAGTCACAAGTGTGTGCAGTTCTTTCGTTTATTACTTCCAAATGTTGCTTTATGTTCTTTATCTCGACTAAATTTCTAGATAATGATAACTTGATTCTTTTTATGTGTACATTAATTATCATGTTTTTAGTCACAGGTTTTGTGCAGCTAAAAGATCCTCTTCGATTAGTTTCAATGCAGAAATCGTCAGCTCCAACACTTAAATTAGTAGGCTGAATTTTTGCACAAATTGGGGTGATTCAGTAGGAGGTTCAGCGAATAATGTTGAGAGAATAACGTATCTGTAACTCTACATTCAACGTATTGCAAAAACATCTCTACACATTCTCTCTAAAAACCCAAAATTGAATATGTGTGCCTGGAGAAGAGGACGAAGGGGAGGCGATGGAGCCGGTCATGGCCAACAACAGTCTCTAGCCTCGAGACGTGGCCGCTGTGGCAGTCCTGGACGCTGTCACAGACCATATAGACTTTACGACTCTATAAAACTCCTCCTTCCATTTGAAATAGATACAGGGCACACATATACATATATGAGCGTCGCCATTCACTTTTTCATCCGTAGTTCATGGCTCTTCTTTATCTCATTCTTTTGAGAATGCACAGAATGGTATTTATGGATGATGTTCTTCCAGAGCACAGAGCGTTGAGTTATTGTGTTAAGGGAGAGGTCAATGCAGTTTATAGCATTTTATTCTCATCTTTTCCTCTTCTTTTTTGATTAAATTATCGGTTGTAGCTTGATATGCATAGTAGAGGAGAGGAGGTAAAGGTAGTTCAGAAATGAAGTCATCCCTTTAATTTGAAGAAAGATTTTTAAACCTTTCGTAATTTGTTCCTATGAGCAGGAAAAGTTTGCGGGTTACAAGGAAGGTTTTGGAATTTGGTATATTTCTTGCTGTAAGAAAGTGGTACATGTGTCGATGTCTCTAGCATTGTATGAAAATCTGAGTAATATATTTTTTGCCTGTTTGGATGAGTTGATAAGGTTGTCATGAGCACCTTTTTAAGTTACCCAAATGTGTTTTTTGTCTACTATAGCAGTAAAAGCACCTTGTCTGTGATGTTAACATTCTTATTGTCATCAACAGGTGAGCCCCTCTCAGTTGCGTCTTGCCTAAAGCCTTAAGTATTTATTAGATATTCCTGTTTAATTCTATTTGTGACATGTTGGTCCTGTGATTTGTGTCATGTTATTAGGCAACAAATTTCAGAAAGTGCCAATTTTTAAATATTGTTAGTGTCACTTGACATAGTAAAATTAACAAGAGCACCTTCAAGGACCAGAATCTTGATCATATCCCTAAGTAAGAGTTGTACTATATGAATTGGTTTAGAATTCAGTTACCATTAACATGGTTCTATTTGGTTTGACAATTACAATAACATGTTTATATCCAACGGGGTGTCTCTGCATGAGCTATCTCTCAACCTCTAAAAAAAAAAATATAAGTCTCTCCAAATGAAAATGATGATCTGCTCCATATTCTCTGATTATAGAGATCTTATGCTGTGATAATTGTCCCCTATCCTTTCACATTGGTGAGTATACACTTAAGTTAGGTTCATTATTATTATTATTATTATTATTATTATTATTATTATTATTATTATTATTATTATTATTATTATTATTATTATTATTATTATTTAGCATAGGTTCATTATTTTTTACTACATTCATGTTGCATCAATTTTGAATTAGATCTATTTTCTTCTTTTTATTATCAATTTTCTTCTTTTTATTATCTTATATTTAATATATGGGTACCAGAGTGATGTCCTATTAGGTCATAGTCAAAAGTCTTATAATTCCTATTTTCCACCGTCTTACTCTTCATGCTTGGTTCCTCTTGCAGAACATGTTTCTCTTCCAAGAATTCCCCCAGACGATATGAGAATATGATCTAGAAGGAAATGTTTGCGGAGAGAAATAATAATGCCATTGCTGCTGGGAGAGTTGCACGAGTCAATGCTCTAGAACAAATAACCCAGAGGTGCATATATATTGTTGAACAACAGAGGCTGATGCTGGTGGATGTACTGACTTCAAGCATTTGATAAGTTTTTCACATAGCTGTTTCGGCTGGTGGTTATTGTAACTCACAACTCTTTCAATAATTTCATAACGAAGTTGAGCTATGTATCTGTTAAGAGTTTCACTTAGTACATCTTCTACTATATTGTATTTTGCTATTTTATTTTATCCTTTTAAAGATGATCAACTCGGTGTCAGTACATTATATTATATCAATAGAATATGTCTGTGCATCGCACAGGTGTGAAACTAGTTATTATTAAGAATGATAGTTATCACCAAAATACACACACATATTCCCGCCCAAAATTCACTTCCTAAATCTGGAAATTATTATTATTATTTTATTAAAGTAAGATAGTCGTTACCAAAATACACACACATATTCTCGCTCAAAATTCACTTCCTAAATCTGGAAATTATTATATTATATTATATTATATTATATTATATTAAAGGAGGATAGCCATCACCAAAATACACACACATATTCTTGTCCAAAATTCGCTTCCTAAATCTGGAAATTGTTGTCAAAAAAGAAAAATACGATAATTAAATATAATTAATAAAAGTTAGTATTAAATGAAAGTTGGTAATAAAAGGTGGATCATTAATTTCAATGGCCAATTAATGTATATGATTATATTTATAAAAAAAATATATAATAAAATTAGTTCAAGCTAATTGTTTCAATTTTTAAATTAATACCTTAAGGTTGTTAAATTGTACAATTATGTTACAAATATAAAATTCTAATAAATAAATTTAAAACCATAATTTTATAAGAATTAAATATTAATAAAATTACAATTCAAAAAATCTTAAACCATATTTGGACTAAACATATAAATATTACAAAATATAGTGAATACGTGTTTTTTTTTTTAATGCCTATAATTTTATCCATGTTTTTTTTATAATCATACTATTATTTTGAAATCGAAAAATATGCAATATAAGGGTCAAATCGAAAATCTCAACAAAAACTTTAATGCTAACTTACAAGTGAGAGTCAACTATAAATATGTCATCCCTAAAATCACATCAAAGATTAAAGTTAAAAGTTTTATTTTGAAAAATTAAATTAAATTATAATGAAAGATTTAAAAACTATACAATAGGAATTGAGAGCAATAATAATTTTTAATTTTAGATTTTTTTAATATTTTATTATTATTTTTAAGATATAAATAATTTTTTTATATAAAACCATATTTTTATTTAAAATTAAATGTACACAAGACATAAAACATTATAACAATAATAATATTTTTTAATTTTAGAATTACTCATTCAAAGAAAACATAGATTAAGTGTTGTTAATTATATTTGTTAGGGTAATTTATTTCAAAACTTTAAATACTAAAAGTATTTTAACCCATGAAAAATTGTTCTAAAACTATTATATTAATAATGAAATACTAAAAGTCAGAGAATGAAAAGAAAAAATTAATTTTCAGAATGGATGTATTATATAAAAAAATAAAATAATAAAAGCATATTGTATTTACAAAATGGAAAGTGCATATGTGGAATACAATATTCAATTTACAGTTTACAATTGCTTTAAGTGAAAACACGAAAAGAGTCATAAAAAAGGAAAGAGGAAAGAGTTAATGTTAAATTCCACATCGAAAGAAAATGATGAGAGAGAGAATTCAATGCTTTACATATAGGTTGTTTGGAAAGGAAAATTTGAGTGGTTGGGGCTGCAAAATTATGGTCCGCGACTGCGGTATAATCTTGGAAGTCGACCCGTAAGATCTGGTAAACCAAGTACCAAGTCTGCTCGTTTTTTCAAAAATCGGTCGAGTCAACCGGCTTCATATTCGATTTTTTAACATTTTGTGATTTGTCGGTTGGACCGGATGGTTTGTTTCAGGTTTACCAATTGGGCTGGACGGTTTGTTTTGGGTTTACCCGTTGGATTAAAGACTTTAAGAATTTGTTTTTCATTTTAAGTTTTAAATCAATTTAAATTACAATATTTAAAGAAATTTCTTGGAAAATTGGAAAGATAAATATAAGAATCACAAAAAAATTAATGTATGTGTAATTATACATTTTTTTTTTATAATTAATTGTCTTTCTCTGTTTCTCAATTTTAATTAAATATTTATTTCATATGTTAAATATAAATTCGATATAAGTGAAAAACAAATGAATGTGCATTGCTCAAGTATAACACTAGTTAAGAGTAATGTTATTAGTACATTAACTCTAGTTTAAGTGGTAGTACTTGTGACTTTAAATGACATCTATCTATTATATTAAAGATGGATAGTGGCAAAATTTTCCCGCCTAAGATTTCCCCCTAAAACCGATCAGTAAAGCTGCTCCTATTGAAACTTTCGCTGGAAGCCTCTCACAATCGAGAAGAATTGAAGCTTTCGGTGAAAGCTTCTCACTACCAAGAAGACTCCCGCCAGGTTACCTGCTTTATTTCAAGTCGACGAGGCGCTAGGGTTTAATTTTTTCTCTCTCCAATAAATAGCTGTGATTTTCTCCTCTCTGTAAGATTTGGCTACCGAATTCATCTGCGGTGACTTCCAGTCGGTTTCTTCAGCTCGACTGGTCAGATATCTTGCTTATTGTCGTCGGCTTCCCGTTTTATTCTCCGGTGCACTGCGATAGTTCATCTACGGTGACTTCCAATCGATTTCTTCAGCTCGACTGGTCAGATATCTTGCTTATTGTCGTCGGCTCCCCGTTTTCTTCTCCGGTGCACTAGGACAGTGCGATTATGATATGTTTTGGGTTTGGGTTTGTGGTATTAAGTTCATGGGCTCTGTTCACTGCAAACTATTTTCGGGCTA
Source organism: Ligustrum vulgare (assembly GCA_963555705.1). Classification (NCBI taxonomy): domain Eukaryota; kingdom Viridiplantae; phylum Streptophyta; class Magnoliopsida; order Lamiales; family Oleaceae; genus Ligustrum; species Ligustrum vulgare. Next base: position 25,885,547 of record OY743171.1, read on the forward strand.
GGTGAGGTGATTTCGATCGTTGCCCATGATTCTGCCGACTTGAGTTCTGATTTGGGGAGCTAGAGTGGTGATTTGGTGTTCAAGGTGGGATTTTGGTGGTTGTTTGTTCACCTTTGTTCTGCTTGCTTCAGTCCGTATCCAGCCACTCCAGCTCATTTGCGGTCTGGGCTACATCAGTCGTGATTTGCAGTTATTTTTTGCATTGACACATCTTCATTACCTTCTGGGAAGTAATTCTTCTTACTCTAAATCGTTGTTTAATTTTGATTCGTGAGATTTATGTTGAACTATCCTTTGTTTTTGATCTTAAAGGCCAGTAGTCATTCTAGATAGATCATCAAAGAGCAGAGTTATGAAATTAAAAAGAGAGTTATGTTTCTTATGGGCTGTGAGGTGATTAGTGTACTGCCAAATTAATGAATCAGAGTGTGGTCCTTGTGCTACATTCAAATTTTGATGAAATGAAAATTTCTGAAAAGGAAAGCTAGAACAGAGAGGTCAGATCTCCTTATGGCTTTGTCTTTCTTCCTTTGATTTTTGATTCTTATGGTGATTTGATACGCTATATATGCTATTTAAGAGGATGATGACGAAGATCTTTGCGCTAAATGAACGGATTGCAGCCAGCCATCAGAGCTTTTCCATTTTCCATTCCAGTTTCAAAATTTTCTGTTTTTAACTTTTTTTAAAGCATTAGTGGATTTTGATAATTTTGTTGTTTATTGTGTAATCAATTTTGATAGAAAGCAAAGACGACTTCTACAGAAAGTAATCGGGTATTTTTCGTTTTTTATCAATGCAGATATTCGGAGAACAAAGGCCAGATTGCTTGAAGAGGTCCCCAAATTGCAGAGGCTAACCGTTAAGAACGTTTAAGTCTTTCTTGCCTATTTTATTCTGTTCATTTTATCCTTTTGATAGATAGATTGGTTTTTAACTGATTTTTTGTAATTTAACATTCTGCCATTTATATCTTTACTTGTGGGCTAGAGTTGGGTTTTTAGCTTGGAAAATTGATTTGTTGATATTTGGAAGTTTTGGAGGTGGATTCTATATCAAGACTTGATATTTGGAGAATGAAATCTGTTCGAAATCAATGGTGTTATGTCATTGACACATAGTATTGTTTCCACCATTTTCTTTTGAGGTTTTATGACACTGGTAACAATCAAGAGGACCTGAAAGCACAATCTTCAATGCGCCAATTACTGTACAATCCAAAACTGCAGGTTGTGTGTCCACTTCCATTTGATGAAGCTAAATTGTGGAAAGGACAAAGTGAGCCTGGACTGAAGCAAGAGATTCAAAAGCATTTCTGAAACATTAGGTTTCTCTACCTCCTTTGAATATACTTGATTATCATCCCAGACGATACAACATTAATCTTTAACCAAGGGTAATTTGTGCTAGGGGAATAAAACTTATCAAGAAGCAATCATATATTCCAATTCTTCCATTATGTTGATTTTTCCATTTTTGGGGTCTTAAGTCTTGGTAACTATTCTGCAAACTGCAGTGCTATCATGATTCATGACTTGTGTTGGATGTGAGAAGTGTCGTCTATTGGGAAAACTTCGAGTTCTTGGTCTCGGGACTGCATTGAAGATTCTTTTCTCTATTGATAGCCAGAATTATCCAAATCAACCTGTAAGTTCAACGTGTCATGGATTAATGTTACCCGATTAAAGGCAGTAGTAAAAGTATTCTTTCTTACTCTTATCTCTCAACTGCAATTGCAAAGAAACGAAGTAATTGCTTTGGTTAACCTGCTTGATCGACTTTCAGAATCCATCAAATATGTCCAAGAAATTGCCCCTTCAATTGAGAAGAAAATGGAGAAATTCACTTCAGAGCCTCCTGCAAAAAAAAAAAAAAAAAATTAACTTATGGCAAAAAATACAGGGCTTCGGACCTTCGGTAAATTACTACTCTCTACTGCGTGTAAACAATGCTTTCTTCACAGCACTTTTTATATGTCTTGAAATGTATTCTTATTAAGTCATCTTTTCTTTCTTTCAGGTCAATGAAACTCCCAATATAACCGATCATCTTTAGATGTATTTTTTGTATCAATTTCGGAAGTCAGATGTAGAGCAAGTATAGCAACTGACTAGATTTTTGGAAAAAAATCACAAAAGAATCATATGGTATATAGGAACAAAACTTTTGAAATCTATTAGTTACAACATTTTTCCAACATATTTTTTTTCTCTTACGAAATTCGAAATTTCTCTTCTACGGTATTTCGACCGTCCTTACATGTGAAATGATATTTATACTGTTTTGCTCTCTAATGTTTTTCGACTGCCCGTTTAATTGTAAGATTGCCTCATTTTTGTAAGCATTGAGGATTGCATGTACTAATTTTGGTATTTTAAAAGAAAAATTGGTACATGTAAGTAATTCTTAAGAAAGTGATAATTATAAGAAAGAATCCTAAGAAAGAATCTTATTATTATTATTATAAAGGAGGATAGTAGCATCTATTTCACAATGTTGGTATATTGTGAGTTCTTGGTATAGGTATATTAGTAGTACTATGGTTTAAGTGATACATTTTCTTTTGTTAATATTTTTGAATTATGTGTATGACAAATTTCTGTGAATTGAGTTTGGCAGCAATTTTTTTTTTTTTAATCTTCTCTGAACCTTTGCTTGCAGTATTCCTAATGGCGGAAAGATGGCAGGGTGTCTCAGGTTTCTTATCAAATCACTGCAAGTGCGGGTTCGTTACTCTGATTAGTCAGTTATGCATAGTGTTCTGAATGCTACCAAGTTTCTAATTATTTGACTTTAATGTGAGGTAGACTTCTCGAGAAGAAGGCAAAGGAAAGATGAGTCTAAAGAATGACTATATCTGACTCTAGAAGAAAAGCAGCAGATAAAATAGATTTAGGAACAAAGGAAATTGGAAATGTGAAGAGCATTGAAAGCAACGAAATCATTGAAAATCAGGTTCCAAAATCTGAGTCAATAGAGGAAGGTCATGATTTAAATGGTGGATAGTAACATTACAATTATATATTTTATGGGAATTTAAGCAAAGGAAGAGTGGGTTTTGGAAGACAATGTGATTTTATTTTTATTTATTTTTTTAATCTTGAAGGGCATGCTACAAAATTTGCATCGTTGAGGGCACAAGATGTTGCTTTCTTTTGATCTATGTTTTTGCATTTGCAGTTTCTCTAAGTTAGCTTCTTACCGTGTTCATTTGTATATATCTTGAGCAGGTTCCTGGAAATGATAAAGATTCTTTTCTTATTTCTTTTGCCACGAAAACCTTTGATGCTGGACAGATTACATCTGAATTGCATGTCATTGAGCTTGGAGCCCTACCAGGTGGATATATTATTTTCTCTGATTGTCCAGATTATTGTCTGCTTATCAGCCTTACTCAACTCTAAAAATCTTTTGCAGGGAACCCATCATTTTCTAAAAAAAAAAAAGCAATTTTTCTCTCTCCAGGTTTGCTGATGATTTTCTAGTGGCAATGCAAGTATTTCTTCATAGGATAACTCTTCTCCTTTATGATTGTGTTTGTGTCTTTATTTAATTGAAGGAATATATTCTGCAATTTTAATTTCATTAGCATTATCCTTTTGCTATTTGCATATTTCCCGTAAATAGAGTTGATATATGTGATCACGAAGCTAGACTTCTCTTCGTCTATGATTTGGAATCTAGCACAGCAATATATAGAAATAGGATTAGTCAAGATCCCATCTTTTTTATTTTAGAAGCTCCCTCCATTTGTTAGAGGTTTCTATGCAATCAATAGGCGAGGCTGGATTTTACTTGCTATCTATCTTAATATAAAAGAAGGATAGTATAGAATGTAATCCCGCCACAAGTTCCCGCCCAAGGGAAGGGGAAAAAAAGAAGGAAGAAAAAAAAAATTCATGCGAAGAAAGTTGGCAAAATGGATCCCACTTTTGTATTTTTTTCAAATTCAAATTCAAATTGCCCCAACAATAATACTGACACAATAAAGTTTATTTTGACCAAAAACTTTGCAACGCAGTGTCATCTTATTTTCAAAACCTGAGATACTTCACTGCCTCTCATCATTTCTCTCAGTCTGTGCGTAAATCTCATTTTTCGCACATACAAACACAAAAGATTTCGCACATATGAACACAAAGAAAATCATTGCAAAAAATTGTCCAATAGTTGCGAAATTTTTACTGTGATTAATTATCACAATTTATTCTTGCAAATTTTTGACTTAGTTTGCAAGATCTGTGTTTTTTGCCCAATTTTGTAGTTGTTATTTGGCTTTTATTTGCAATTTTTTCAATCTTCGACCAGAACTGTAGTTGTTCGACCAAGGAATGGTTTCATTGGTGTCGCTGGAGGTATGGGTCAGATGCATTTGTGGTTTGAAACCCCACACCAGTTACATTTTTGAAGACATTTAGGGTTATTCAAGATTCTGGGTTTATCTAGGTGTTTTTTATATTGCTTTTTCGTTCCGATTTTGCTAACAAATCAGGATTCTGAGTGTTATATTTGTGTCGATGTTGATTTTTGTTAACCTTAACATTGAAATAGCAGAATATTTGCAGACTTCCCCAAATCTGATAGCATTAATTTTTTCTGCAGATTATATTGAAATTTGTTTTGATTTTCTTATTTGAATTTGTAGAGATGTATCCCTGCAAAATGTGCAGTCTTCGAATAAAGGCATGGACTGGTGGCACAATCCAAGTCAGGTATGTCTCTGTTTTCTCTTACTTACTCATAAGTTGGATGAAATATTAATGTCAAAGTGTACAAGTTTTAGATTTTCTCTTTTAATTACTGATAATTTGAGAGCAGTTGTTGGGTATTTGCTACTGTTTGTACCTGTTCTTCTAACCAAACAAAGAAAGTGAGTGCAGCCGAGATGCTTCTGTGTTGAATTAAGGTGCATCAGTCCTGGGTGTTAGCATTGAAGATACTTTTGATGATAGTTTAGAAGTTAATAGTGAGAAAGTTACCGTGAGTGTTGATAGTTTAGAAAATTACTGTGCGTGTTGAGGAGCTGAATGATCTCGACATAAGGTTTTATAGCATGTCCACTCATTGTCATTTGATTTTAGGAACATGTATTAGCAACTCTTTATCCCCTCTCTTTCTGAAGTGAAGGTGTTTTAAGGAACTCCCTCATTTAAATACATACCTCTTTTGATACTCTGCCTCTTGCTACACATTTCTTGTGATGTTGATGATTTAGGGGGGGTAATTTTGAGGCTGCAATGGAAATTAAGAAACATAAGTTCCTTTTATGAATTTCTTGGATTTCCTATAAAATCGGCATTGAGTTATATGCTCTTCTATCCACAGCTCCTTGGAGTTGGGTTTCAAGGGATGAGAGAGTGGGGTCCACAGTAAGGATATGAATAATTTGCTAAAAAGACTTAATTCCAAGATTTGAGTGATAGTGAAATAGGTGAAGAATAAATTAGAAGATGGGGCACTCTAGCTAATTGTTTAGCTCATTTTTCAGATTGTCAGTGGTATCAAAGATAAAACTACCTACAAAACTCGTGATAAAACTGCGTTAAACCATTGATCGGCTTGTGGTTATCAGCTACTGTGTTTCTTGAATTCCCATACCTCTTAATTTTATATTTCATATATGCCAGGTACTCAACATCTTTTGTTCCCAAGAATGAGATTCCATCTGAAGAGTATGTTCTTGAATTTGCAGGTAATTGCCAGATATTTATTTTAATGTTTATGCCACACAAATTTATTTGTGCCATATATATCAAAAGGTAGGAAAAATCACATTTGGCACCTAAGCAATATAATCTTGGGTCTATTTGAGAACATGATGCTGGATAAGTTCAAATCTGAAACATATAAGAAAAATCAAAATAAGTTCATTGTTTTTTACTTCTTAAAACTGGTAAAATGTAATTCAACTTTGCTTTTGTCTGATGTGGGTTGCAAAATTGTTGTTCTATTTGTTTTTGTGAAGTAGCCTTTCTTAAAACTGGTAAAATGTAATTCAACTTTGCTTTTGTCTGATGCGGGTTGCAAAATTGATGTTCTATTTGCTTTTGTGAAGTAGCCTTTTAATATATGCTTCTCAAGAGCTCTATTTTAAGAAGACATAGTAGAATTTAGGGATGGTAGCATATATGCAGCTGTATAGTTTTCTATTGCTGATTAAAGATAATAACTTACTTTTTATTTCATTTGAATTATGATAATTGTGAAATCAACAATTTGTATTTGATTTTTTGATCAAGTACCTATCTATCTATCTATCTATCTATCTACCTACTATATTAAAGTAGAATAGTTGAATAGTTTTCCCTTCCAAGTTCCCCCCCCCCCCCAACGTCCCTTTTTTTAAAAATAAAAATAAGAGATTGTAGAGCAAAAAAATTATCTGGTAGTTCCTTTTTGTCCGGTCAACCATGACCTTCCATATCATATTTTAGATTTTTCCTTCCCCCACACTTTTCCTTTAAGTTCAATTGCACTCCAAATTTTCGGATTTTTCAAATTATTATTGGCTATAGTGCTAACAGCCTATGGTGTTTGTCAAATAATAGGAACTATTTTCCCGCTCAGCATGTAATCGCTACTTCAACCTAGATCTCGGTAAGTTTTCATCATATTTTTTTGAAATGAAATTGAAGAAGTTAATTCCCTCGACATGGGTGAATTGATTAATTTATTTTTTCTTCTTATATTCAATAATGAGCATGGAATTTTAATCACAGTAAAAAGAGAAATGGAACCTTATTCAATGAAATCATCCCTCTCTAATTTGACTTTCGGCAACAGCACGTGAATGCCAAAAGGTAAGCCTTAAGCCCTTTCATGATTATTCCTTTTTTTGTCCAAATTTAAGTAAGCAAGATGGAGAATGTATTTTCGAAATAATTTGCCATTTTAGTTTTGATATTTTAGTAACTCCTTAGAGTTTTGCATGATTACTGCATTCGATCTCCCAAATATTTTCAAAAAGTAAACAATGAAAAATGACGAATGAACTTTAATTTTAACCTAAAATAGTTACTTACCTTAAGAAAATCATATATGTTTTATTAAGAGATTATCACGGTTAATTTTCCTAGAAAAAATTCCTTTTAATTATATTTTAATTTTGATTTGATTATAATGGTATTTGTTAAAAAATTAACATTAATAGATTTTAAGACTCCATTTTAATGCTTTAATTTTGATTAAATTGGTGGGATTTTGATGGGATTGATTTTGCAGTTAATCGTGTTTGGATAATTTCGAATTTTGGGCAGGTATGTTGCCAAAGCTGCTGGGGGAAATAATACAGAAAGTGGAGGTGAGCGAGGAACAATGGCCACAGCTCCAAAACGTTGTTGCCTGTGGGTGCGTTTGCAAGCAGTGACAATTATTACAATATCTTTTCCGAATTTTTTTATTTTACTTTTTAGTTTTTATATTTGGTGTTTTGTTTAGAAATAAAAACTGTGCTCTTTTTTCCTTTGAGGAATGTTATAGCTAAATTAACTGTACCATTTCCATTGTTAGATATCATCCAATGCAATAGAAGCCAAGGATGATGAAGAAATCCTGCATAAATGGGCAGTACCTAAAGGTAGCCATTTTTCTATTCAGGTGTTGATTTGATTAGGCTCTCCATAAGCTTATGTTTCTGACTCTGCTGATTATCAACATATGCTTTCTATCATAAGAATTGCAACCAATATAGTATTATTTTGATTCAAATTCGAATTTGCTTCAATTCTCTTAGTTTCACATATCCTCCCCCCCCCCCTTTTCAGGAAGGTCTAACAGCAGAGGAAATGACTAACCTTAGGAGTCGGGGCAAATGCAGGTTATTCAGCGTTCTATCATCTGATGATTGCGTCGATGAGATTTTTTGGGCATACAATATATTCAAATAGAATTAACATATGGACTCTCCTTAACCTGTGATATTCAATACTGAAGCTTTCACTTTATGAGTTGTTTTTTTATGTTATCGTTTTCTTTTTGTTTTTGGCACAGGTGACCGTTGTTGGTAAATTCAGTTATTTTATTTAATTATACGAAAATGATTTGTTTGTAAGATATTATGGTTATTATTATTTTAGACATTTGTTGGATCATATATCTTTAAAAATTTATTTAATTATGGTAGCTGATACGTGAACTTTTTTATTTCCAGATTTTGGAAATTTTGAATTCTGCAAGGTACTAATGAGGTGTACATTGATTATCTTTTCCCTAAAGAAATACAAACGATGAATCTCAAAATTTTGGAAGCAGCATACAAGTGGAAAAAGCAAAAAATCGTTTCTGATGAGGATTAGTTGGATGAGTTGTGATTCAATTTCCTCTTCATCCTAAGTTTTGAGTTTGTAGCAGGGTGTCAAATAGTGGCATCCCTTTTTTAGCCACCTGATCTACGTTATTAGTGTTCCCAATTTACTCTCCTGTTGTTTGAAGATGTGGATGCATCCGTGATTAGACGGAAATTTCTTTGTAATAGAGAATGCATGATGTATCATTACATTTTGTTTGTTCATGAAAGTATGGTTAATTTTTTATGTATAGTAGAATGTACTTCAAACTGATCGTGACTATTGATTGAGTTTGGTTTCTATATGTTGGATTTTTTTAGCAGTGAACAATATTTATTTTCTTGTGGTTAAAAGCCAAGGTAAACTTATTTTTCAATCATTGTCAAATGAACACTAGAAAGTGACATTTATGGGGTTTGAAGAAGTTGAGGTGAAGAACATGATTCATTGCAAAAAGAATGTAAATGTGTTAAAAGCAAAATCTTTATCCATACAAGAAACCCCATCATTGGAAAAACAACCTCAAATGATGATGAAAAATCCTATTTCCACATTCCTCCAACAAGCCCATACTCTTCCTATTCATACTACCATCATATTTAAATGTTTATTATAATATGTGATTCTATAAATTACATTGTAAATGTGTTTAAAGCATCTGATCAATCCTATTTAAACGTTTATTATAATATGTGATTTTATAAATTTTATTTTTCTGAAATATATTTTATATTATTAACTATTTTTAATAAACTATGCATCCGTTTGGAGGCTATGTTTTATTTTTAGAAAATTCATGTTGAAAATTATTCTTTGTGATATGTATTACATTGGAAATGGAAAAAAATGGATAATATATAATAGAATTTCTGTAAAAAAAAATAATTTTTTTAGAAAATTCATGCTGGAAATTATTTTGAAGATCATCTATATATATATATATATATATATATATATATATATATATATATATATATATATAACTAATAGAATAGCCGTTCACAAAAAATATAGACGTATATTTCTGTCAAAATACACTTTCTATATTCTATTCATTGTTATGAATGGAATCCCGTGCATTGCACGGGTGAAAAAACTAGTGTTTAATTATAGTCCAATTAATCGGAAATATGATACGCTGACACTTATGCTGACGATTAATATCATTGATGCTCGACAACATTATTTTAGAAACAATGGGCCAAACATAGGCATAATAATTTGGGTGCACCAAGCATTCATGTAAACAAATGTGATGGATTAACATCTGTTTGTTGTAAATATTATATTTTATTAGTGAATGACAGTTATATTCCTGTAATCCAAGGTATTATTACCTTATGTATCTTTATTCTTCCCTATAAATATGAGCTCTAATTCATAATAAAACATAAATTTACTCACCTCTTTATTTCTTCTCTCTAGTTTATGACACGTAATCCGTACAAGTTTCTACAAAATTAAGTTTGAAGTTTTTTCCAAAATCTCATATATCAAAATATTAGTTAAAATATAATATCATGTGCGTCGAAATTAATTTGATGACACATGATTTTTTTATACATGCATGTATGTCATAACGATGTCGAATCCTTCTTTTTCATTCAGTTCTGAATTTTGAATTTTCTCGTGAATTATTTGACTTCTCTTACAATTTCAGTAATTGTATTGTTCTGAATGATTCCTTCCGTTCTTCCAAATGTATTTTTGAATTTACAGTTCTAAATTTTTGAATCCGCTCGTTTATTGCCGAATAATTTTGAATCCGGTTTCCTTCTTTTCTTCCATTGTATTGACCCAAGGTGAATTATTTGTCTCCCTCTCCTCCAATCGTTGGTTACGCTTTATTCCAAATCAAAACTCGTTACTAGGATTATTTCCGAACCTGACTCATTATCACGTTTTCGAATTTGACTCATTAATATTTTAATAATTGTGATTATTCAGGGTCTGTTCGGCTGCCTTCAATGAATTAATATGGATATTATTTGTATTTTCTAGTTAAGATATGTGATTAAAAATTGAATGAGAGAAAATGTTTGTGGTTAAAAAATTGTTTGATAAATTGTATCCATTAAAATCTCAAATTAAAATGGCAATCCTGCCATTAGCGAACGGATGATTTCAACTTGTGAATGTATTCTTCTTTAAGTTAACGTCCTTTATGCATGTTTAATTTATATATTATTGTTGGTGTTGAATTTTTATCTTTAAATTGATAGTTCATTATGTTTTTGCTCTTGAAGTAGCAAAACAGTTCAATTATTATTTTAGAAGAATATTAATCGTAGAATTAAATATTATAAATAATTTTTTTTTCCTGGAGTAGCATAACATTATAATTAACGCTCTATTTAGTAGCATCAAAGTGATTTTTTTGTATTTTCTAGGTAAAATGTGTGGTTGAAGATTGAAGAGAGAAAATGTATGTGTTTAAAAAGTGATTTGGAGAATTGTGTAAAAAAAATTTATAAACTAAAAAAAAAAAAAAGTAGCCGAACACAGTAATATTTCAGAAGAATATTACTTGCTCATAAAGAGCATAAATTATAATTTTTAATATTCCAGAAGAATATTGACCTATTATTCTTGAAGAATAGCAATTTTATAACTATAATTACTCCAAAAGAATAATTCATTATTACTCCTGAAGTAGCACAATAGATAATTAATATTCAAGAAGAATTTTAATCGTAGAATTGTCTATTATAAATAAATATAAGTTGTATACGTTATACAATTTGTAATATCATTTTGACTATATTGGTTTATGATAGACATATATCCGGTTTAATATAATTTATTACTTGTTGGTATTCTAGAAAAATATTGATTATTGTTACAATTGAATGAATTTCGAATAAATATTCCAGAAAAATATTGCGTTATTGCTACGTTTCAATATCTTAGAAAAATATTATTTTATTGCTGATAGGATAGATATTGCATTTTTATTCTCAAAGAAATACGATTTTTTGAATTTATTAATAATTCAGAAGATTATTATGATGTAGAATAATATTTTGTTGTGATGATTTCTGGAGAATCATAATTTTATCTCACATTAAAATTCTAAAAAAATATAATTTGCTTTGAAGAGTCCAATATTATGAGATATGTTATTAATTTGATATTCTTGAAAAATATTTTGTTATTACTCCTGAAGAATAAAAACTTTATTTTATGAAAAATATTTCAATTTATTATGTTACTTGTTCACGAATAACATAGTTTATTAGATCCAATATATTGTTTCTTTTGAAATAGCACAACAATATAAATAATATTTCAAAATAATATTAATCGAAAATTTGTCTATTATGAATAATTAGTTGTTGCTTTTTTAGTAACAAAATACTTTGACCAATATTTCAGAAGAATATTACATGAGTTAGTAATTTTTTTTCTATTTACAAATCACTTAGCAAGTTGTAACAGAAGAAAAATATTTTTTCCTTCAACCAAATAAAGATAAGAAATTGTAGGCAAAAGAATTTATAAGGAAAGTTTCTTTTTTCTATTCAAAGTAAAGGTCAGTTTTATCTTAACTTTGAATTGTCATAGAAAACAGAATAGTTATCCGATCTTACCATATCGCTTTAATTATACCATTTTACAATAAACATTTATTTGAATGTATATTTTGCATTCAATAATAGTACAATATTCACTATTCTAGAAAATGAAACAACCTAAATCAATATTTTTGAATAATATTGATCTAAATCGATATTCCAATAAAATATAGAAGCATTAGGAATATATCATTTGAGTTATTTAATAAAATATTTCAGAAGAATATTGACATATTGGTTTTGAATTAGCAATAAAAAGTGCTTTCGAAGTAGCACATGTTTTGAAGAATATATCATTTTGAGTTCATGTGTTATCTTTGAAGGAAAATATATAACTAATGTCATAAAGACATTGATTAGTTTGACTACTTGAATGATATATGATTATATAATGTTTAATCATATTATTTGAAATTAAATAATTGAATTATAACTTATATTGAACCAGAAGTTGAATTTGATTTTATTATTTGGCATGACCATTCGGACCATCAGTGAATCAATTATGATGCTAAATTAAAATGGATACTCAATGAAGAACCAGAAGACTCTTCAATTCAATTCAATATAAAGTTTGATCTCTTTCATGAAAGTTTTTCATTAACCATTACTAGCTAAGTTAGGGATTAAATTCCCTATATTTCTGAAAATTAATTAGGGTGATAAATGGGGCATCATCATCCTCCACATTGACAACTAAATATTATTTGTATCTAGTAGATTTTATACATATACTAGATGATTGCATGGTGTTTAAAACCTGAAACTTGCAAAATTATTGCTCAAAAATTAAATTATTAGCATAATTTTCAAATTATATAATCAAGAATGTGTCTTGTAAATGCTAGTGGATATAGATCTCAACATTTTGATAAGTGTTAGTAGAGATGTTGATAAATGATTTAACATTATTGCTTGTTAAACGCCTCCAATTAATTTAATTAAGAAAAAAATACTTCCCATTTTTATTTAGGGAATTCTATTATGCATCATGCATGCATCATTATTCTTCCCATTATAATTGGCTTATGGTTAGAGCCTAATTTTCCATCTATTTTTTATTGTGAAGTATATGTAAAATTGATATACCAATGCACTGAGATGAAAAATAAAGAATGCTCGGAACAAATGTATAGTTTGAACCCATATTCCAAAAGAGTGATATTTTATAACGCTGAAAAAAATGATTGTCGATATGATTTGACAATTTCTCAGCATTGAGAAGCGAATTAATCCCTGCATAATCACTTGCATCACATATCAACTCAGAACGTAAATTCCAATATGGTGTTATGATAACTGGAGCACTAGTTAACTTTTCCTTGAGTGTGTTAAAAGATAACAAGCACTCATCAACTCAAAAGGTAAATTCCAATCTGGTGCTATGATAACTGGAGCAGTAGTTAACTTTTCTCCAACAAATTGCAAAGAGGTTTGGTGATCTTTGAGAAATCTTTTATAAACCTCCTGTAAAACCCTACATGTGCCAAAAAAACTCCTTACTCCTTTTACTAAGCTCGTTGGTGGCAACTTCTCAATAACTTGAATTTTAGCTTTATCAACTTCAATTCCTTTATCTGAGATTCTATCCCCCAAGACTATCCCTTCTTTAACCATGAAAAAACATTTTTCCCAGTTAAGCACTAAATTAGTCTCTTCACACTGCTCCAATACCAAAGACAAATGGTACAAACATTGATCAAAAGAGGATCAAAAAACTAGAAAATCATCCATGAATACCTCAATGAAACGCTCTACCATATCTGAAAATATTGTCATCATGCATCACTGAAATGTGGCTGGAGCATTACACAGTCCAAATGGCATCCTCCTGAAAGTGAAAGTACCATAAGGGCAAGTGAATGATGTCTTTTCCTGGTCAACTGGAGCTATAGTAATCTGATTATACCCCGAATATCTATCAAGAAAACAATAATGGGAGTGACCTGTTAGCTTCTCCAACATTTGATCAATAAATGTGAGAGGAAAGTGACCTTCCTTGTAGCCAACATGAATTGGACTAACACATGCACTGTCTAATATTGGATAGATGATCCTTGCATCAAGTAGCTTCAAAATCTCCTTCCTGACAACTTCCTTCAGCGTAGGATTTAATCTTTGTTGTCCCTCTACAGTTGGTTTGGATTCATCCTCCATCAAAATTTTATGCATTCAAATAGATGGGCTTATGCCTTTAATATTTGCAATAGTCCAGCCAATGGCCTTTTTGTGTTTCCTTACCACACGTAATAGTTTTTCCTCCTTTAGCTCTATCAAATGACTGGAGATGATAATTGGAAGAGTAGTTGATTCTCCCAAGAATTCATAGGAGATGAGAAGGAAGTGATTTCCAATTTAGTTTAGGTGGTTTATCTGATGATGGTACACATTTAGGTAAAACCTCACCTAATGGCTTAAAATTATATCATTTTCTATGAATGAACATAGTTGAGGCCTCTAATACACATGCTTCCTCTGCAATTTGACTGTTCTCTGATATAATTGATTCAGACCATGCAATACATGCATTGATAGGATCCCTTGGAAACTCTTTGTCATAAACACACCGAATCTCTTTTTCTACAAGATCAATCTAAAAGCAAATGTCTGCTGGTGATGGATACTTCATAGAATAAAAAAATATTGAAAGTGATATGTTCATCATCCACGCGAAAGCACAAGTGTCCCTTTGTCAACATCAATCACGGATTTTCCAATCCTCAAGAATGGTCTGCTCAAATTGAGTGACATTAATTTGTCTTCCTCCATGTCAAAAATGATAAAATCAGCCTTATAGATTCATTCACTTTTATTGACATATCTTCAAAAGTAGCACATGGATATTTAACAGACCTGTCAACCAGCTGTACAGAAATTGGTTTTGCTTCCCCAATCCTAAGTTTCCTGAAAATAAACAAAGACATTAAATTAATACTAGCACCCAAATCACATCAAGCATATTCAAATTTAAGAGGCCCAATAGTGCAAGGTATTGTGAAACTCCTTAGATCTTTTAACTTAGCGAGCAGCTTTCTTTGAATGATAGCACTACACTCTTCAGTTAACATCACTGTTTCATGCTCATCGAGCTTCAGTTTGTTTGAGAGGATTTCTTTCATGAACCTTGCATAACTAGGCATATTGACCAAAGCTTCTGCAAACGGGGTATTGATGTGCAGCTGCTTGATTTTTTTTGATGAATTTTGTGGAATCCTGCTCTAGCTAATGTTTCCTCACTCTTTACGGATATGGGATGGGAGGTACATATGCCTTCACTACAGTTGGTGCCCTTTTTGTCTGATTTTTTGGATTTGATGATTTTACTGGTTGATCATCTACTTTTTGATGTTCTTCTTCTTCTCCTCCTTCAGCTTCTTCTTTCAAATTTTCTTTTTCTTCAAATTTCTTCATTTGTATTTTAGGTAACTGAATTCCACTCCTCGTTGTTATTCCTTGAACTTGTTCTTTGGAGTTAGTTAGTTTCAAGTTTACTTTGTGGCCTTGATAGCCAGTTTTCTGATTTCATTGTTGCAATTTCTCCTATCCAGCTCTTGATCTCCCTAACTTTAGCTTACTGATTTTGCAAAAGCTGTAGTATTAGATCTTTCTTCGATGCACTAGTTACCTGTTGTTGCACTTCCTGATTTTTAACATGGCCATCCAATTTCCTTAACAATTCCTCAAGCTTTGCCTCGAATTTTGTGTATTGTACTTTGATCCCATCAATTTCTTGAATACAACCAACCATAGGTGTTTCCTGATCAGAGTACCATTGGTAACTATTTACTGCCATTTTCTCGAAGATTTCAGTTGCTTGCTCGTATGTCATGTCCAAGAGCGACCCTCTAGGTGCTGAATCTGCATGTCTTTTGTTTTCATGTGTCATCCCTTCATAAAATTGTTGGACCAATACCCATTCAGCTAACCCATGAGTTAGACATTGTCTGATCTGTTCATTAAATATTTCCCAAGCTTTGAAGAGTGATTCATCCTGAAATTGATTGAAAGACAAGATTTCCCTTCTGAGTTGTGACATTCAGTCTGGTGGAAAGAATTTATCCACAAATCTCCTGCTGAGTATTTCCCATGATGGGAGAAAATTAGCTTATAATGAATAAAACCACGCTTTTGCCTTAGCTACCAGAGAAAAGGAGAATAGTTTCATTTTAATTGCTTCATCTTAAACTCCATTTTTTCTTTGCATATCACAAATCTCTTAAAATGCTCTCAAATGTGCATGTGGATCCCAGTAGTTAGACCATGAAGCATTGCTGTTTGTTGGATCAATAAAATCACTAAAGTTTTGATTTCACAATCATTGGCTGAAATAGCTGGCGGTGCAACACATGTCCTCATGTTATCCACTGAAGGGACCATATATTCCCTCAAAGGTCTTCCACATCGCATTTTCTGCTGATCTACATGCACACCTTGAATCTAGTTGTCTCCAATTTTAATTCCCTAGCCGTTGTGATGCTTCCAACTGTTAGAATATTTATTAAATTCCTGATTCAAAAGGACACAGTCCACAGCTTTTAGATGTTCTCAAAAACAAAAGAAAATGAATATAAAAACTAAAATAAAGAAAAGTTTCAAACTAAAGCAAGAATTAATTGGTATATATATATATATATATATATATATATATATATATATATATATATATATATATATATATATATATATATATATATATATATTACAATCCCCGATAACAGTGCAAAAAACCTATTGTGCTAAATCGCAAGTGTACGATATCCCGTCCAAGTAATAGAGTCGACCTTGTGAGTCCAAATTATTGTCTCACAGAGATTACAACTAAGTACAGAAACTCTAAATTCTTAACTCTATTTGAACAATCAAATTATGATATTTTTCAGTTGAAATAAAATGTAAACTAAATTATCTACTAAATTGAACTAAATGATTTCAACTTTTGATTTTCTTAAGTGATGATAAAATGAATATGTTGGGACATACGATGTCACCATAGGCATTACCATTAATTCTATTTATCCAAGTTTTCTTCATATTTATGTGCCCGATCGAATTCACTAATTCATATGAAATTCCTCTCTCGAGTTTAATTCCAATCTACCTTATTTAGTCAACCGTTTAATTCATAGAGCAGGTCATAATAATTAGGTGCATGAAATTCAAGAATTTATTTAATGATTGTGATAACAATAAATGTAAATCTCTATTGTTTATTATTTTACCAATTTTTATTCCTTGATCTAAATATTAGCTCACCTCTCGGACTATGAAAACACTCATAAAATCTATGAATAAGTGATCAAGTTATTTAAGCATTAAGAAAAAATAAAATTAACATATTCAACATAAGTACAAAACTTGGAATCTGAAATTAACAATAATTAACTAGGATCTATCATTTGTCCCAACTGGTGACTTAGTTTTTCATCACAAAATAATAAAGAACAAAGAAAATATAGTAATAATGCATATTGAAATTTTCAAGAAAACAAAGAAAAAAAAAAACTTGCACCAAGAATCGATTTCGCCTTGTTGATCTTCACAATCCTGATCCTCTTACCTTCTTTGATCTACTCTCAATCACGCATTAAAGATCTCTCTTTGTTTAGACTCAAACCTGGGCAAAATTTCTCCAAAACGTGCCCTCTTCCTCTGTTAAAACTAGGGAAGAAAATAGGAGAATTTTCATATTAGGCCTGACTTCGCGTTGGGCCGGATAACTGCGCGGTCGCGCAGTTAGATATGTGGTGGCTACACAGGCCACTTAAATTTGAATTTGTTGGTTTATTGACTGAATGCGCGGCCATCTGGTAGGGTTGGCATGGCCATGTGGTTGAACATATTCAGTGCATTTCCATCTTTTAGCATGTATAAGTAGGCTCCTTGATTTTGTTTCTCCTTGGTCCCTTACCTTCTGATTGTGACAATTTAGCCCCTATACTTTTGAATCTCTTCCATTATGCTTCTGATTCACAATTATCTGCAATTATGCCCTCATTCTTTACTTCCTTGAGCTCAAGTTCACGTTACAATTCCCTGTTGTCCTCATTTGCTTCCATTTTGTGCATTTTGACTCCAAAAGTCATCCATATGCTCTTATTTCTCACATCTTGTCTCATTTCCACAATATTGAAATATCTCTTGAAAAGTAAACAAACAAAACAAAACAAAGTAGATTCTATCCTCAAAAGACAACATAATATCCTACTTTTGATGTACAAATAAATGTATAAAATACACTTATCAGGTATTAAACAATTTGGAAACATTGATCATCATACTAATGAAATTGTTTTCAGTTTAGTAACCAGAAATTAACAAGAGATAATAAAAGTGGATCTGATGCCTTAGCAGTACATTCAAGTATATCAATAAAAGATCTTCATTGATTTATAGGTAGTTTATTATTTAATTTTTAAATATATTTCACAAACACTCAACATTTATACTACTTGTTTTGGTTAGGATTAGGAACTTAAAAAATAATTTATAATCCCCGTGAGTACGATACTTGGACTCGAAATCAACTTTATTAGTCATTCGATGCGTGCACTTATGATAGGAAATCATGCAACACTCTTCTTCAATTTGCACACTGTTAATTCTCGCCATGCCTAGCCCCATATTCATTGGGTAAGATGTTCTTGCGGACTAAGTTTTTAGCTCAATTTCTAGTAATTCTTGATCAAATTCGAATTTTCTTTTTATTAATTTTTTGTTACTTTTAATCTAGTTCTTGTTGATAATTTATTATATTCTTTTGATCTTTTCAAGTGTTTGCAGTAGATATGTGTAAAATTTGGAAAATCTTGATCTCCTTTCGAATGATCCCTAGAGTGATAGAACTTTCAAATAATGAAGAAAATAACAAAAAGACCCAAAGGAAAAAGAGCAAGAAGACATAATTTGTCAGAAGATCTAGTCTATCAGTACGTCACAAAGACTGGAAATACTTTAAAAGTAGCAACAACCATTTATACATAATCTAGAAACTTGAGGTGGGTAGATAACAACACATTCTTACACGAAACATGACACTCTGGCTATTAAAACATAAACAAATCTATGGGAGTAGGTGCTGGCCATCAAAGTTCTATAGATGATAATATTGAAAATCCACCAACAAAAGTAACTATTAAAATAAGAACATACGTGCCTCCAATTTCATTTCTTCAAGGGCTTCAAAAATGATATGAAAAGGAAAGGATTCATGTAATTATAGCAAGGAGTGGGGTACAGTTGCCTGAAACTAATGTCAAATGACATGTTGCACCAAATGAAAATGTACATACAACTGACGAGAAGCAAGTACGTGGAACGGTATGAACAATCAACAATTATAATTTCAGATCAAAAGTCAAACACTCAACATTTTAAGATCGATAATTGTTCCCTTCAAAGTATACCTGATTAGTGTATTTTATACACTTATTTATATGTTGAAATTAGGATATTTTACTTTCAATATTTCAAGTTTTATTCCAAAAGTCGAGAAGATGGAAGAATTGAAGCAAATTCATGCCAATTGAGAATCAAAGTGGAGCAAATTGGAGAAAGTCAAGAATTCAAAGGCTTAATTGCACAATTAAAGATAATCAAGGACCAACTTTAATTATTTGGAAAAATTGAGGCTCAAGAATAAAACCTATCCAGGTTTAATTGTGCTTTTAAAAACCAATTCAACAAAGGCTCCTTTGGAAAAAAGAAGAGCAACACAGCTTATTGGAATAAAAGGAGAGAATATATACACATATGAAGCAACAGCCCGGTGGGGAATTCTGGTGGTAAAAGGTGGCTCGAGGTTGAGTTAAAAAAGGTAGTGCAGTGGTGAGAATTAAGTGGAGAATTTTTAGGCTGCTAGGGGAGAGACAAATTGGGGAGTAAGGTTGGCTGGTTGGGCAATACAAGCAATAAAAAGGCTGGGAGTCTTCTTTTGAAGGTGACTCTCGGCTGTTCAAAAAAAAAAGAAAAGAAAAAAAACAGGAGGCGGCCCATTGGAGAGGAATTAATTGGAAAACACACTCGGCTATGAAAGAAGAGGAGTGCGGCTGTGGGAAAAAATAAAGGGAGGACTCGACTGGTGCAACAAAAAGGAGCTGGCTGGGGTGATTCTTGGAAGGAGGCGGTGCTAATTCTTCAACTCTTCAAACCTTGGGTTTTGTTTGCATTATTTATTGTTTTTTTCTTCCAAGAACATGAGTAGCTAAGTTTTATAATCAAGATTCACAATATAGATTTAATGTTTTTAGTTTGATTTTAATTCTCAAGTTGGTGCTTTAATGTTCATGTATTGATTTTATTATTTCTTTTAATGCTTGAGTTGTTTGATCACAAATTCATGATTTAATGATTCTTTTCATAATCTGAGATGTGAGGTAACAATTAGATCACATAATAAAATTTGACAATTTCAACAAAAAGATAGAGATATGAATTTGTGGTTGCTTGTAGTCAATTATGAATTCCTAAGAGATTTTATGTATTTAGTTAAAGAGAACTCCGACCCTCTGTAGAGATACATTGTTGACTTAGTTAAATATGTCAAATTTGAACTTGAGAGAGGTAAATTAGATACATGTGTGAATTCGATCAAATACAATTATAGAAAACAACTTGAGATTAGAAATTAAGTTAGTACACTATTTCAAAATCATTAGTCCCAATATTCATTTAATTGTTAGAAAATTCACCACTTTATTTTTTTACTTTCGTTCATTGCTTAGTTTTAAATTTCAATTTTTTTTAATTGAATTGTTTATTTATTTGATTTTGAATTATTTAGAACCAAAGTAAATCGTTAGCAAATAAATTGTCCTCGTGGGATCGACAACCCGGACTCAAAAGTCCACATTAATTCTTGTTAAAGATATCGTGCACTTCCGATCATCTCACATGAACACTACCATTCATTCAAAGTTATGTGGACATATACAGTTCGTGTCAAAGCTATGTTTATTCTTATTATATGCTCAATTATGTTCATTTTAGCACATGCGCTATATTGATGTGACCAATGTGGCATGAAGTTTAGATGAAACACTTGTTAGATGATTTATACTAAAGAAACCATTTAGAGAACATGTAAGATTTTGATTGAATTAAACCATTTGATGCATACCCCACTTGTCATATTTGTTCACACTTTCTATAAACTTTCATGCATGTGAATTAATATAATTGATTATTGGAAATCCCTTGATTTGTTGTTACATCAGGACGAACATGGTGTGTGAGGCCCCTAGAGTTTTTCATCACTAATCTATCAAGTTATATATTGCAAGGTTTTGAAGCATACTTGCATAGCAGAAATTAAAGAACTGTAGCCATAGCCCAGATCATCCTTGCACTTAGATAGAATTTGTGATAGAAAATATACCTTTGATAAATCGCGTGAATCTAATCTCTGATACAATGTAGAAATCTCGTTACTACATTTGTCCAATTGTCCAGCCTATGGCAGTAATCCACATAATAAGCTAGGACATGGAATGATTGTGCTAGCAGCCAAAAGAAGATGCAAATCTAACTGTCTTGTAATTAATCTAATACTTATAGGTTTACACTAAACTTAATTAGGTTAGAGATAGTGGACTTGGGCCAACCTAAGTTCGGCTCAACTAATTAGGTTTGGACACTATTCAAACAATCTGTCACTTGTACAAGATCCAATCCTAGATGCTTAATTCTTACTTTTTATGTGACCATCAAGTTCCATTCACGACGTCAATGTTTAAATCCCATTCAAGATGGTTTTGATTAGGCTGAAATAGAGCAAACATACCAGTTCGTGAAAAATAATAGTGAAGATGAGTGAAAAGATAATTTGTTAGAATAAATTGCAGACTAAAATAGTAGTTTATTGATTAACAAAGCACAAATTGGAATTTAAATGTTGCAGTAAGCATTAACATGTAATCACAAAAGGGAAGAAACTGGATTTTCAAACCAAGGTATGTGTATTACATAGTGTCCTTAAAATAGATTTGCCCCCTCATTGTAGTGCTTCAAGGTTTATTTGAGTTTTCGTCTCTTAGATTACAATGAAGGAACCAGAAGAAGCTGAGCACTTCAGTCTCTATTCCAATGAACTTAAGTTGAACTAAAATACGATTACCAAGACTTCAGCACCCAAATTGACTAGAACACTATGCAGATTGTATGTAGAAGAATTTTTTTGTATGTTGAATGGGGGAGGAACTGATTGATAAATAGCCTCTAATGGTGACATGAGTTACATTTGTTACACATTAACACCTCTATTAACCTAGCTATTTAATCCCTCAATTAACATCTAATAACCACATGAATTTCAGGAGTTTGAGAGTCAATTGAAAGAAAAAATTAATTAAATTATTCGAAAAAATGACAAAATGTGGAGAGAGCCTCTATGCTACACATTATTACACATTTACAAAATGTAGTCATATATAAAGTGGTCTTTGTTTTGGTCATTTTCCTATATGGGATAAAAACGCTAGTTTTCCTTTCAAAATATCCTCAAGATGGTTAGCATTGAACTCTAATTCCTCATTCACCCGGGCATCAATTTTGGCAAATAAATATAATATTTCGATATTTTCATGGAGGAGAATACAAATCAATTTTGATCTTTCAAAAAGAGAAAAAGGGTCCTATAGCACTGACAATTTTTAAATAAAATAAAATCGTTTTTCTCGAAAAACGTATCGCTAAGTTTTAACCCCAATTTTATTTTTAAAGTGAAAGTGTGTTTTTCTAACCATTGTAAAATAAATTTAAATCTATTCCAAATCGAATCCGAATATCAAATACTTTAAAGTAACGAATTCCTTATTATTTTTAAATCCAAATTGTAATAATTTTGAGTCCAATTTAATTAAGTCAAAAAATTTATTATTTTGGGTCCAAAAATTTAATTTTCGAAATTTTGATTATTTTCAGTCCAATCAAGAAAATTCTTACAGCCCAATTTTTTGCCCACTTATAACCTAGAAATTTGTGCCCTAACATATTACTGTTCATTCACTCCGTTTCTCCTTCCTCAATACTCACAGCTTCACGCAGCCTGGGTAAGAATTCTTCCTCCTCTACCATTGCTACTACTATGTTGAAGTTCCACCTTCACACAAACTGAATCACAATATTCACACACATTTAACTTCAAGCACCAAATCAACACCTCAACTGCAATCCACTGTAACACTAAGAATTACCATTCTGCCAACCCGAACCATCACGCTATTCACTAACTCCAGTCTCCAGCCCTCTACCACCTCACTGTTCCTACCCAGCTGTTAGAGAATCGAGCCACACTCCCACAATCAGCAAACTTTCCACCATCGCCCAAGCTGAACCCAACCTTCCTCAACTCCAAAATCGCCACAACACGGCCACTTTCATCACCCAACTGGGCCGTTGAGTCCACTGCTATCTCCAAATCCACACACCTACTCTACCATTTCCAGAGCACACCACCGCAGCCGCCATCTGCAGCACCACCACAATCGACCCCCAACCACCATCTGCATATACCGACATCAACCCAAATTCACCAAAATAAAGCCCAAAACCAAGAATAAGACTTAACCCAAACACATACCTTGGACCGCGGGCCTTCGTTGCCGGAGTTTAGCTGGAAATCGCAGTATCAAGTCCCATTTCGAGCTTCCATTCTCGCACCCAATCACAACCCAAATCTGCCCAAAGCTTCTCCACCCCGCACTGGCGCCACCACGCAACGGTGGCGTTGATACTGCCCTTTGACCGACGGCTTGAAGTCGGAGAAGAGGCGCCTTCTCCCGTTGCACACCGCCATATATCTGTTCGCCTCTCAGATTTTTGAATGTGAGTGTGTGTGTGTGTGTGTGTGTGTGAGAGAGAGAGAGAGAGAGAGAGAGAGAGAGAGAGAGAGAGAGAGTAAAATTTTGTTTTAAAATTGACTTTTTTGGAAAATTAACCC
The DNA here is from genome assembly GCA_963555705.1 of Ligustrum vulgare. Classification (NCBI taxonomy): domain Eukaryota; kingdom Viridiplantae; phylum Streptophyta; class Magnoliopsida; order Lamiales; family Oleaceae; genus Ligustrum; species Ligustrum vulgare. Next base: position 25,909,342 of record OY743171.1, read on the forward strand.
TTAAGCCCCATCTTTTCAAGATCTTCTATTTTGGTCCCCAGTTTTGTGAAGTATTTTAATTCAGACCCTCCAGTTTTAAAGTCACATATCTCAGCCCCTATTTTTTTTAAAAATTGAGTTATTCTTCCAGCCCCTACAGATTTAAAATGTTTCTAATCAGCCCCATTATTTTCAAAAAAAGTTTATTTCAGTCCCTAAACTTTAAATTTCAGTTTTAATAAATTTTCAATTGAGTCCCTAAATATTAATTTATCATTTTAAAACCTTAAAATTCTGAATTTCTAATTCAAGGCTTATTTCATATTTTGGTTAGACGAAACGTGTGGACGATTGAGAGATTGATGCTACTTCCTGCTCCACTTTTTTTACGTGATTCGAGATAAATTAAGGTAGACTCGCCCCCACTAATTAGTTTATATTATAATTGCATGTATTATGTGGATTTACGTGATTTATATGCTTAATTGCATGAGACAAGACAAGAATATCTCTTATGAGATAAAAAGAGAAATTTATGTTATGCATGTCATAACTTTTACGCTTTATTTGCATAAGACAAGAATATGTTCATTTGCATTCACTATGTGATTCCTATGATTAAGAAGAGAATGTCATTGTATTATTTGCATAATTACGTGATCAATTATCTTGTAAATTAATTATTGGCAATGAGTCTACTGAGTATTTCTTTTGAAATACTCACTCTGTTTCTAACAATATTTGCAGAGTTCGGAGGCGGTGGCAAATGAGGGGCAATTATGACAAACATTTATTTTAAGTTATTTTTGAAAATCGAGATTATTGGAACTTGTAAATTCTACTTGTTGAGATTTGAAAATTGTATATAATGTTTATCAAGTGAATTTAATTAAATTGAACTATCATTACTAATTTTTTCAAATGAATGTGATGTTTTAAAATTTAGTATATTTTCGAAATATTTGTTAAATAGTTATTTTTAAAGAGACGACGTGGCGACCCGAGTTTTACTGAACTTGGGGCGTTACAGGTCCACCCAAAATTGTGCCTAAATAGCCCTTATTAACTATTTTTCCAACAATACCCCCACATAAATGAAAATTGCGAGAGACATGAAAACATGAGACACAAAGACTTGGTGATATAGTTCAACGTTTGAAACTTGCATAGGATAGGTATGTATTATTATCCTTTGAACCTTCCCTTGTAAAAGTATATTTAGTTTACTAGTTGGCCAGTAGACGTGATGTATTTGAACTGTTCGGCCTTTTTTCTTCCAATACAATTCAGTTCTCATTATTACGTTCGTTTGTGAAAGTGAACATATGCCTAGTTCCGTAAGAGTTTCAAAGAATTGAGATCAACAAAAAAACTCCCTTAGAAGCGGCCCCACATTTCTCTAATAAGGTGATCTCTTAATTAAGGGTAGCTCACTCTACTCCGCTTTAATTCCGAATGCATAAGAATCATTAAAAGTATGTTGCATGCCCTTAATTTTTACGGACATCACTATTACATCATATAAGTGGACAAGATAAGTTATTCTCCACAGTGATTCGATTAAATTTTTACAATTAAGTTGCCCCTTTGAACCTAGATCTTGATATCTATAGTCAACTAGGTTAGGATTTCATTGTATTAACTCATTCGTCTAAGGGATTAAGTCTCATTCTTTTCGATGATTTTCCAACTAGTTGGATTTCTTGTGTAGTGCAGCCCATAGTTACAGTAAATCTTAAGTACCTCATTACTCTTAATATTCCTTTCTAGTAATCAACTTCTGGATTACTCGTATATCTATTTAGTTTACTAACAATATAAGCTATGTTTGGTCTTGTTACAAATCATCAAGTACATCAAACTTCTAATAATTTGAGAGTACTCTACCTTAGGGACACTCTCACCTTTGTTTTTAGATAGATGCTAACTTGTATCTATTATGTTCTAGCCATTCTAGAATCATCATGTTTATTTTTTTTTCAGAATCTTGTCCACATTATGTGACTAGCTTAACATGAGTCAACTCCAAGAATCACATCATCTAAACCCATATCTTTTATGTTAATCTTGAATTCAACATATTTTTAGTAGATTTAATCATCCCATTGTTACCACCAACAATACGCATGTCGTTAACATAACGACATAAAACTGTCACACTCGTTGATCTTAAATCCACACTCTATCATGACATTATCAAACTTTCCATGTCATTGTTTAGGTGCTTGTTTCAAGCCATACAATGACTTCACAAATTTACGAACTTTCTTTTCTTGCCCTAAGATTAAAAACCCTAAGGTTGTTCCATGTAGATTTCTTCCTCTAAATTTCCATTCAAAAAGACAATTTTAACATCCACTTAACATACTTCAATATTTTGCAGAGCTTCAATCGCAAGTATCATCCGGATAGATGTTATTCTTGTCATTAGAGAATGTGTATTGAAGTAATCGAGGTCTTCTAGTTGTCTACAACCCTTAATCACTAATCTAGCTTTACACTTATTAATTGTTCCATTAGCCTACGGATTTGCTTCCCAGAGGAAGATCCACCAACTCCCATGCATGATTTTACAAAATGGAATCTATTTCACTTTTAAATGTCTTTCCATTGTGATCATTTTGAAGAGCCCGCAACTACTTTAAAGCTTTGAGATTTAGTTTCTAGCGTATATGTCAAAAAATTAGAACCATAAGATTTTTTTGGTCCGTTCTCATTTGCTACGTCTTAGTTCAACCCAACTTCCTTTCTAGTCCTTGGTCCTGACTATTTCCAACCACAGTCTGATGTGTCTGTATGGAATATATTTGCTTTTCTTTAGATCTGTATGAAAATACATGTTTAAAGAATGAAATATTTCTCGATTTTACTATAATGTTTTTGTGTATGTATTAAATTTTAGACTAATACACAAGGAACCAATAAGCACTACTGTTATGTGCATTGTGACGACCCCAAAAATCACGAAATATTTTAAGCAAGTGACGTAAATGATGTCACATAACTGAGTTTTCAAAATCACTTCACTTAAAACAAAACTCTTTTCTTTAAAAAGTACCGAAATTAATTTTTGAAACATTTTCTAGTTAATATAAAAGATCTTTACTTTTAAAATACTTTGAATTTGCAGTGCAGCACTATCTATCTCGTTGTCTGAAGATCCGCGTCAATCTTTTTTATTTCTACGACTACCTAGAAAGTTCGAATTCATAGGATGAGCGCACACGCCCAGTTAAAAGAATATGGTGCATATGTATTATTGTACACTGAGATGTACAAGTCAACCTCACATACTCAAGAAAAGTTTAGATATATCTATGTATAATTTCAAATGCGCCAATCAAAGTAATACAGCTTGATATATAGGTAAGATATTTGTATATCTAGAATAATTGACAGATCAAGATCGTGATGTGTTGTATGCACCATATCATCGGATGCTTAAACAATATATTCATATCGTAATATCTAATTATTATTGAGACATCCCACATGTATCGCATCACCAATTACTCATACGTTATAGGTACTTTCCAAAATTAATAATTGTATATTATACTGTAATGCATGACATGATGGGTCCCCTAATAGTCTCATCTCGTACCCCGAACACTCAACATATAATATCTCATAATCAGCCACAAACAATGACTTCAATCATACACATCCAAGTCGATCCCACCTAGGATATCACGAATTTACCCATCAAGAATACCGCCATACCTTAAGATCATCAGGAAATTCCAGGTATAGGACAACATATCAAGATCACGAGTTGGGTACATTAAAGCAACCGTAGTCTAATATGCATGAGATACTTGTGATAAATAGTTTCAGTAGGATGAGCCATATGTCTTAAAAATATCATACCATCAAATTAATATAACTCATGTAAACAAAACTTTTATCAAAATGCTATGAATATTCATATTTTCTTATTCAAATATATATCAAGTATGCGTCAAAGATAATCTTTGGAGTAAAGTAAAGCATATTTCAGATACGACCCAAAATATTCCTATCCTTAATTCGAATAAATGAGGAGTGCATTCAACAAGATTACTCAATTTGATTAATAATGAACTACATCGCTTTGAATCTCCCAGATGTAAAACAAGTCACAATTACCTTTAAAGGTTGATAATTCATTCACAGGTCGGCCCTGAGATTTTGGGCGTCCTATGCGACAAATTGAAATGATGACTTATAAAAAAATTGTGCCCTATATTCAATTTTTTCTCTAAATGACCTATAATTAAAAAATAAAATAAAATAAAATTGGTGCCCCTATAACGCTGAGGCCCTGTGCGGTGCACCTCTCTTATCCTCAGGGCCGCCTCTGTTCATTCAAATGATAATTAAAACATTAACATCAATCTATCCAAGATAAATTGAGAATTGACCCTGGAAAAATTACTGACCATGACACAAGACCAAAAGCTCCTATATTGGCAAAAAAAATGATTTGAATGCATTCAGTGGACCTGCAAAAAAAGGCGGTGAGGATATTCCTCATCGTTCGTCCTGTGTGAATTTAGTTTACAGAGATGGAGAGAATATATAAATGAAAAGTGAATAGGCTTGAGAGTTTTTGTGAATGTATGTACCTTAAATCGTGAACAAATGAGCTCTATTTATAAGGTTCAAAATAAGTTTTCTTATCCTAGTAGAAAAGGAAATCCTTATTGTAAGAAGTTACGTCATAGAGGGACATTCCTTTTGTGACTTGGACTCTCTTTAGGTAAGGAAAGTTTTAATGAGATTACCTTAATCTGATAGGATGCGGTGCCCAAAACACAACCCATTCACGTGTTTTAGGAAAAGACGAGCCCAAGATAAATCCATGCTGGACTTGTGGATAGGTTGGCCCTTAGTCAAGGGCTTCATGTAAGTTTAAATTATGTTTGAGAAATAATTCGGGGGAGTTTGCACAAATACCCAACTTTTGGTATCATAATTGAAATTTACATCATTTTAAAAAGGAAAAAAAACTCAAAAAGTACTTCATTTTTTTTTTACTGAAAAATACGTTTTTCATTACAAGTATCATATTACGATACTTTAAAAGTATCTTATGTATCTTATGATACTTTTAACGTTTCAAAACATGATACTTTTAATTTCTTAACATCATAACCTAAAAATTTATCAAGTTCTTATGATACTTTGGGCGGAAACAATATATATATATATATATATATATATATATATATATATATATATATATATTATCAAAAACAGTATTTTTCATTTTTTTTATCAAGAACAATATTTTTCAGTTTAGTGTTATTTTTACAGTGTGCAGCGCAATTATCCCAATAATTTGGTCAAATTGGCCAACCTTGACCCAGCCCAGGAAGGTCGGCATGTAGCACGATCTTGGCCTCAAGCCTTTCTCACAATTACATTTTGTCGGGAAATTGATCGATCATTGGCCCCCATGCGTCAAGGATCAGGCTTAGGTCTCTTAGACACATCTTAAAATCAAATATCATCACGAATGTTATCATTAAATATTTCCACTTATTGCTTGTCAGAAGATGAACAGTTACGATTAGAGGTCGGGCTTATAGGTTTTACCAACCTTCCCCTGACGCTTGGCATGAGGGTTTTGAGATCGAGGATAATGTATAAGAATCTCGAAATGTTGGCAGGAGATCGAGAAGGTCAGATCTTGAACTCCTCACCTTCAGGAACCAGATGAAGGAGCATCTTGTAGATTTAGAAATGAAGCAATTTGGGCTAGCCAATAGGTGGCTAGGGTCCAGAACTTAGATTATGTGAACTACCACTGTCAAGAGAGCGACGTCGCAGTTTACCATGATGCTCTTATGGCCTGACTTAGGCTCCCTTTACACCACTTCTTTGTGGATTTTTTGTTGACTACGGAAATTGTCCCATGCTAGTTAGCCCCTAACAGATGGAGGTTGCTTGTATATATTTTTTGGTTTTATGTAGATGCTTAGGGGTCGAGCCTATGATTGACCTATATAAGTGTGTTTTAGAGTTAAAGGATTTTCCCCCATGTAAATGTTTTGTTTATTTGCGTGGGAAGGGTAATCTTAACGCACCTTGGGTCCCACCCTATATCAAACATTGGAAAGAGAAGTTTTTCTTCATGAGGCTTAAAGAGGAAGAATTGATATTTTGGCCGGCCTTTGAAATGCTAGATGTAGACTCGGTCTCAACCTATAGTTTGGTAGGCAGCGATCCTATGACTTATGTAATTTTTCCTTAAAAAAAATAAATAAGTAAATAAAAGAAGAAGAAGAAGAAGAAACCTTTTTCACCTCTTTCTTTCTTTTTAAGAATTTTTTATTTAATAAACTCTTACCATTTACCAAGGGGTGGTCCGGAGAAAACCTACCAAGAGAGCACGCACTAGCTCTGCTAGCTCGGGTGAGACATCTTGAGGTTAAGGGAAAATTCAGCAAGCATGTCGAACTATGGCTCGATTCCCACTTCCAAGGTCAGACCCCATCTCAGAGGTCAAGAAAGCGTCCTATTAGCTGAGAATGGCCAAGGAGAATGAGGATCAGATAAAGTTCGCTACAGTGGAAAGGTTTAAGGGTTTGAAAAACATAAGCTCGCACTTGACACATATGCCTTGGACCCTTATTCCCATGCAATGAAGTAAGCTCGAGCATAGTGCCAGGTTCATGCCTCCAATTTTGATAATAGCCCTTTAGCTCAATTTCAAGAAGGAGCGAACAACCTGGATTTAACTCTTTTTGAGGTCCTTGTATTTCCATTTTCATTTCAATTTGGTCCTTTGATATTTGCACCCCTGGTCTTTTAGCTTTTGAAAGTTTACATATTAGTTTCCACTTTCCATTTTTGTATACTTTTAGTCATTTTCCTCGTTAAGCATCCAAACACATCACAATTAGATTTTCTTTCCTAATACAAATAAAATAAATACACAATTAAGCAATATCACATTCTAAAATACTTATAATTGTCTAAATTTAAGGTCTAAATAAGTACAAAAACATACTTATCACTTATCAATGAAAATAAGCAATAATAAAAATGTTAAACAAATAGATTATTGATCCCACACATTAAACCCCTGTTTGGTTTTGATTAAAATCTGATTTTAATCTCAAGTTAAAATCAACAATTAATTTTAATAACAATGGGACCCGCATTTTTTCAACTACATATCTCATCAACTTTTATCAAAATCTACTAAAAATCTAATTTTAATCTTCACCACACGGGGCTAAGATAAAAAAGAAATATGTTGTCCTTTTTGGGATCAACATATAAAGTAGTTGTCATCGATTTTTTCTCAAATTTTTTTCATTTGCCATATAATTATAAAAGGTTTATGGTTACCATTGAATTTTTGAAATTTTTCTGTCATTATAAAAGTTATCTGAATTACCACCGAGCTTATCAAAATATTACTTCATCCGCCACTTCATCAATTACAGTTTTACATATTAATGGATATGTGAGAGTTGAAATGATTGGTGAAGTAATATTTCGATAGTTTGTCAAGTCCATTAAATTTAGTTCAGTTTCAACACGAGTATTTTTTAAAGTTCGTATGAGAAATATATAATCCCTAATCTCATCTTATTTCCCTCCATCCTGGGCTGACACCTCTGCACGCCTTATATCCCAAAGCTCTTTGCATTTAAAATATCCCATTCTATGCTTCTAGATTGAAGATACCAAGGAATTCTCTTTGGAACCATGGCATTTGAATGAAGAGAATTCACTTCCATGAGAAGTGATTCATCATGAGGAGATGAGCGAAGTGCTCGAATATTGAGATTTATATTGAGGAGTTTGCAATATATCCTGTATATAACCGCATAAGCTCTTAATCTATCGCCCGAAGTCAAGAATTTAGTTTGAATTTGGAGATTCAGAGTTTTAAGGGTATCTCCATCAAAGAGACTAACAGTGTCATTTGAACAAGATCGATGTGCGAAAATTGAAATTTCTTTCGATGTTCTTGAATAGATTCTTTCGAAAGTAAAGTAATCTCAGTATTTTGATTTTTGATAGAAAGAGTTTGCTCAGAAGTTCTGATGACATAATTTTGACAAAAATTGAACCTTCCTATTTCATAGATAGCACTTTTCTCTACCTTTGGAATAGTCCAATTATGAAGTCTTTGTTCAATTTGAGCAATTTGAACTTCATTTGGACTGAAACTATTTAAAGAAGTTTCTATATTTTGATCAATTTCCTCATCGTTTTAAAGTTACTTGACAGGTTAGAGTCTTATTTCTAGAACTACACGATCCTCTAAACCAACATGAAAGTGAAGACTTACTGTAAAATAAACTTAAAACATTATACCACTGTAGATCATATGCGATAGGATAGACAAAATTCAAGCAACCCAACCAACGCTCTCTCAACTCTCGGGCCTATTTGGTATCAGAGCCATTTTCTATCAAAACAAATGTTTTTTGTTGAGACTTATTTTTCAGATTTACAAATCATCCTTCTTACAAAGATTTTAAAGCTCTTAAGCAAGCTTTGATTTCTCAAATTATTAATAGTATTAATCTCAAAAAAACAACTTGTTTGTTTTCTCAAAGAAGAAATCAAATTTCAAAGAATTGACGAGCAATTACAAAATTCTTTAAAAAAAATATTGCTCATTTTCTTCAAAGATTCGAAAAAGAAGTATATCCTACTATTCCTAATGATTTTCGGAATAGAAAGAAACATATTGTTTCTCTTCCATATGATTTTGATTTTCATGAATCAATGATTCCTACTAAATCAAGATCTATTCAAATGAACAAAGAACTCCTTGATTATTGTGTCAAATAGATTAATGATTTACTTGCAAAATGACTCATTCATCCTAGTAAATCTCCTTAGAGTTGCTCTGCATTCTATGTGCTTAATCAAGTAGAAATAGAACGTGGTGCTCCTAGACTTGTAATTAATTACAACCCTCTCAATTCTGCACTTCAATGGATTTGATGTCCTCTTCCTCAAAAGAAATATCTTTTGAATTGATTATTCAAAGCCGTTATCTTCTCCAAATTTGATATGAAATCTTGTTTTTGAAAGATACAAATAAAGAAGAAGATAGATACAAAACCGCATTTAATGTTCCATTTGGACAATATGAATGAAAATATGAAATAATATGCCTTTTGGTCTAACTAAATTTCAAAAAATCGTGAATGATATTTCAATCCTTATCAAAATTTCATAATTGTTTACATTGATAATGTTCTACTTTATTTTGAAAGTTTGGAACAACATTTTAAACATTTGAATACTTTATTCAATATTGTTAAGAATAATGGTTTAGCAGCCTCTGCTAAGAAAATCTTTCTTTGACAAACAAGTATACGTTTTCTTGGACGTATGATTTTTCAAGGTACAATTACACCTATTCAAAGAAACCTTGATTTTACTGAGAAATTTCTTGATCAAATTCTTGATATGACTAGTCTACAGAAATTTCTTGGTTGCGTTAATTATGTGTCAGACTTTGTCAAAAATTTCATGCTACTTTGCCCCCCCCCCCTCTCAAAGGCTAAAGAAAAATCCAAAACCTTGGGGTCCTGAGCATACTTTAGCCGTTCAAAATGTCAAGAAGGCTATCAATACTATCCCATGCCTTTCAATTATTGATCTAGATGCAAATTTTATCATTGAGACAGATGCTTCAGACATATGGTTTGGTGAAGTCTTAAAGTAGGGTTCCAAAAGGATCAAATCAAGAACAACTGGAACGTTACTATTCTGGTGTTTAGACTAGTCCACAAAATAACTATTCAACAGTAAAAAAAAGTTCTTTCAATTGTTCTTTTTGTTTCAAAATTTCGAGATGATTTAATTAATAAATCATTTATTTTAAAAACAGACTGTAAAGCATCTAAAGATGTTCTACAGAAAGATGTGAAAAATATTGTTTCAAAACATATCTTCGCATGCTGACAGACTATTTTGTCATGTTTTGATTTCAAAATTCGATATATACAAGGTAAGAATAATGTTCTTGCAGACTTCCTTACCAGAGATTTTCTTACTAAGAATAGAGAAATTCCGATTGAAGGTGAGAGCACTCAAAAAGAGAGATCAAAAGAAAAGTGTCAACTGTCAACATAGATTGGTACAACAAAGTACTTGAGGATATGGCTTCCTCTTTTGTAACTTCTTCAAAAAAAAAAAAGAACAAAGGCAAAAACAAAGCTGTTTTGCCTGTTTCTTCAATTGATGAATACACTCAAAATTGCAATAAAAATTCTTTAAATCCAAAATCTTCTTCTTCAAATACCCAGGCTTTTTCTTCAAACAAATTCTCTGTTCTTGGAAAAATTCCTAGACTCCAGAGAAGCCTTCAAATTTCAAGAAATTTGTTTAAGAAGGTTATAAAAAGCTTCTAAAAATCAATCCAAAACCTTTTCATTATTTCATTAAGAATAAGGTTTTCACCCTCTTAATATGGAAACCTCATAGATAGATAGATGATCTTCAAGAATGTTTATATATATATATATATATCCTTTTTTTCAATATCTTTCCGCTACTCTTCAAGAATCACGTGAGTTCTACGAAAAGATCCTACTCAAAACTGGATCCTTTGTTATTACTCACTCCAAATAAACAGAAGCCTCAATATATTGATTTTTCAAAATTCTCAATTTGCAAAGTGTTGACCTTTGAAGACTGAGTCAACACCCTTGGAAAGAAAAGAAAATGAAGCTTTGAAAAGGTGAAGAATTTTCTTCTCATTTTAATTATCTTAACTATCAAGGTGCTTGGTTCAATGTGTTTTACTTTAGAAAAGTGAATCTGATGCGAACCCCTTTGGTATATTGACCGAAAATTTTCACAACAATTTAATACAAAACCCAAGAAAGCTAAAGTAGTAAATAAAGCGATAAACACCTTAACCCAAGTTTAAATCTAACCCAAAATTCAAGGATTAACAAACCCTAACCCAATGGGTATCAACAAAACAAATTCCAAGGTGGCGAAAAATAAACAACAACACAAGAATAATAATACTCAAGCAAAGTTGATTACATTCCTAAAGAAATACAAGATCAAAAAGAGGTTTAACCTTACCTCAAAGGGGGTCTTCAAAACCAAGCTCTCAAGAGCAATTTTCATGAATATCCAAAGTTATCTTTTGAAATGAAAAGAAAAGAGTATATAATGTACAAAATGGGAAAACGTTGCAATTTCGAAATTTACAAGAAAAATCCCATTTTTGTAAAACGGAGTGTTTCGGTCGATTACTGGGTCGACCGAAATGGGACTTTTGGTCAACCTGACCTCAGCCGAACGTGACTGACGCTGAATCAAAAATTTCTCTGCAGAAGATCGGTCGACCGAAATAAAGTTCGGTCGACCGAACTTGGCTGAAACTCCAACATTCTCATTTTTGGCTCCAACTTGATTCTTGGCTTCTTTTCTTGATTTATTCACATTGTTTAGCCTCGAATCTTGAACCTCTTCAATGTCGGATCTCGTCATGGGTCCCACGGGCACGTGCATCAAGGTTTGACTTTCTCGATTCTCATCATCCCCTCCCTCTTGAAAAGGATTCGACCTTGAATCTTGCTTGAATGCACCGTAGTGAAACTCCTTGAACTTTGATCTTGCAACATTGTGGATCAAAGGTTCGTGCAATGAAGTTGGACCCTCGTGATTCTCATCATCTCCTCCATCTCGAAAGAGATTCGACCACGAATTGACACCTACAATAAAAATAGAAAATTCAGACACAATAAATGTAACTGAAATTTCATACTCACCGTGCAAAATCAATTTGTACGCGTTGCGAAGAACTTGAGAGGTACCAACATCGCAGGGTAACATTTTGGATTTTATTCGATCGGGAACCTTTTCTCCCCTTGAAAAGAACAATTTCCAACCACCCGGATCAAATACGAATCGCCTCCTACCATGGTTGGTATGGGAAGTACATTGTATGCCAATCCTCTCAGATGGAGGAACGAGCCTCCTGCGAAGGGGCTTAACCAGATTTGCTTTGTTATGCCCACCTATACTAACATTTTCATCAATAAATAAGTACAACAAGCTCAAAAGAGTTAGTAGGCTAGGGCCATAAGCAACATCAAGTGGAGAAGATTTGCTAATAGGATGAACACTTCCATTGCAATCAAATTTATCAACCACAAATTGAGCATCATTTTTATGCAAAGGAACCACTCCCATAAAGAAAAGATTCATCATGTTGATAGCAATGCGGGCTTCATGACATGTAGTAAAATGTAAAAGTTTAATACCCCTACCAACATCCACAAAATTAGCATCTTTTCTTTTCTTTAGTCTAAGTAAACCCAACACAAACTCCATAGAATGATTAACCCAAGGTTTACTGGGAATGTGCAAATGTGTGTATAAAACTTGAGGTAAAAACTTAGATTTAGCCACTTTGAACGTTCGGCCTTTACCACAAGTGCAAACATGTTTATCACCAATTTTCCAATGAGGCCAATAAAAGCGATCACGAAATATGTCCACGGCCCTCTTGGTTTCAAAGTGTCCAATCAAACAACCAACATGTGCCTCACTCATTAGAAATTCGCGCATGACACATTTAAAAACAAACAATCCAACTTTCCAAAACAAATAGTTATCATGCCCATAAAATTCATCAAAATATTGCTCACAGCACGATTCACAAATGTTTAACAAATTCGGATTATTAACATGGATGCCCTTAACATGCTCAATACAAAATGAGTTGGCACTTAGACAATTAGACACACATAAAAATTTGAATTTACAAATGAGGAATTTATCATACCAAGGACCTTCATCACATGCAACATTTCCACATGACAAAATTTCATTTGTCAAGTCCACATCAATGTCATACAATCCTTTGATGTATTCCAAATATAATAACATTGCTCTCGAAGAAGTGTTAGGAGCGTACCTCCTAGATGTTGCATCGGTTACCACATTTTCTTTACCTTGATTGTATTTGCTTTGGTAGGAAAATATCTCCATAAAGTTCTTCCACTCGGCATGACTTTTGAGTTCTTGGTTGCTTTGATAAGTCAGCCTCACGATCTCCTGCAACAAAGAAGTAACCAAGCTAGGGAGGGAATTGTTAGAAAATTCAAGAGTAAAGAACATTTTTGTGTGATCTCTCCTCTCAATTTTCTTTGTGGCACTCATCACTCCCTCACCTTTTTCTGAGGTAGTAACCTCAACTCTCGGTACTTCTCTCGCCTCTCCTTTTTCTGGAGTCGTGGTTTCAACTCTCATTGCCTCTCCTTTTTCTAGGGACGTGGCCCCAACTCTCTTACTCTCATTTTTATTTTCTTCAATTCTCTCAATTGAATTTTCATTTTCTTTCTCCTTTTTCTTTTCTTCTTCATTTTCATTTTCACTTTCATTGTCTTTCTTTTTCTCCTCTTCTTCCTCCCACTCCTTCTTGAGTTTCATTTAATCTTTATGAACTTCCTCCAAACTCAAAGATAGGATCACAACCCTTTTTCCATTCATTTGGAAGCTACACCGGTTCTTCCTCTTGTCATGTGTCACACCCCTATCACTTTGCCAAGGTCTCCCCAAAATTATGTGAGTAGTGTGCATGAGAACTACATCACATATCACTTGGTCACAATAGGATCCAATGTTGAAGGCAAGAAGAACTTGTTCACTCACTCTCACTCCCCCATCGTCACCCAACCTTTGCAATACATAGGGATTAGGATACTTCATAACCGGTAACCCCAATTTCTCCACCCTACTAGCACTCACCAAATTAGTGTCAATCTCCCCATCTATCATGAGACTACATGGTTTATCACTCACTAGGCACCTAGTGTAGAAATTATCCTCCCCATGTTCCTCCACCTCATTAGTATGAGCCATAGATTGTGGTGGCCTAGCATTTATCTCCTCCACTACTTCTCTACTTTCACTATCTTCCCTCTTATGGAATGATGAAGTCTTCATTTGGTCAATATCAACCTTCTCATCCATCCCATCTCCACTCCTATCTACCCATTCTCTTCTTCTCCTATTCATACTCCAATCTCCTTCAACTTTTCCACTTTTACCCATTCCATGGAGTGATGAATTTTGCATTCTCACACTATAAATATTTTCATCAACTCCATTTCGCCTATCATCTAACCACTCTCTTCTTTTCCTATTCATACTCCCATTTTGTTCACTATCCCTTTCATTACTCCAAACATCCCTTCTAATTTTCCTATTCAAACTCCCATTTTGTTTTCTAACTCCATCCCTATACACTACGTCCCCAAGATTATCCCTCATCCTTCTTCTACTACACATCATTTCTTCACCTCCCCTATTTGATGTACTCTCCCCTCTTGTTCCTAAATTTTCCAACTCACCCACAATCTCCTCAATTTGTCTAGCCATGGCGGTTGAAAAATTTTGTAACAAGTACGTCAAGTCTTGAGTTTGAGTATTGGAATTTGACATGGTGTGCAAGTGTGAAAGTGTTCTCAAAAGAATATTTTTCACTCGTGAAAATTCCCACAACAATTTAATACAAAACCCAAGAAAGCTAAAGTGGTAAATAAAGCGATAAACACCTTAACCCAAGTTTAAATCTAACCCAAAATTCAAGGATTAACAAACCCTAGCCCAATGGGTATCAACTAAACAAATTTCAAGGTGGCGGAAAATAAACAACAACACAAGAATAATAATACTCAAGTAAAGTTGATTACATTCCTAAAGAAATACAAGATCAAAGAGGTTTAATCTTACCTCAAAAGAGGTCTTCAAGACCAACCTCTCAAGAGCAATTTTCATGAATATCCAAAGTTATCTTTTGAAATGAAAAGAAAAGAGTATATAATGTACAAAATGGGTAAAAGTTGCAATTTCGGAATTTACAAGAAAAACTCCGTTTTTGTAAAACGGAGTGTTTCGGTCGATCACAGGGTCGACCGAAATGGGACTTTCGGTCGACCGTCACTCAGCTGAACGCGACTGAGGCTGAATCAAAAATTTCTCTGCAGAAGATCGATCGACCGGAATAAAGTTCGGTCGACCGAACTTGGCTGAAACTCCAACCTTCTCATTTTTTGCTCCACGAAGGGAAATTGCCTAACTCCGTCCCAAAAGCGCGCCTATGAGAGGAGGTTTCTCCCAACCCTTATAAACCAACCCAGGAACCCCTCAGATTTCGATGTGGGATTCTCATTAGCCCCGCTGGAACTCATCATCCCCACTCCCTTTAGACCATTCGTCCTCGAATGGAGGACATTTTTGAATGGAGGAGACAATTATGAGAGGAGTCCAGACGATTCAGAGAGGAGCCCCGCCACACCGACCCCATGAGGATTGGCTTTGATACCAATCGAAGGGAAATTGCCTAACTCCGTCCCAAAAGCGCGCCTATGAGAGGAGGTTTGTCCCAACCCTTATAAACCAGCACAGGAACCCCTCAGATTCCGATGTGGGATTCTCATCAGCCCCGCTGGAACTCATCAGAATCATTCACGATTTATCCTCTTTCACCAAGCATGTCAAACTACTTTTCCAAAATGATTTCAAAATTGGTTTAAATATTTTGAACTTGAAGAGAATATTTTACTCAGTCTCTCTCTTCAAGGATTCAAACACTTCAAAAATGAGGCAAATTTTTTTTTACAATCACAAGAAAATCTTTTGTTTCAATTTGTACTCAACTTTAAGATCTCATGGATTCTATCTTGGGACTATTTTATTCTTCAATATACCGATGATCCTTACATCCAAAGAAGATTGTTAGAAAATTCAAAATAAAATGGTAGTCCAAATTTCATGAAACAAATTGTTGCCCTAAGGTAGTTAATTCATGAATACAACAAAAGAATAATGGACTTCCAAAAATTTCAAAGAAACTTCAAGAAGCCCATGCTGACTTCCTTGCTTAAAAGAATAGGTTATTAGCACTTGCTAAATGTTCAAACCTTGAAGAAATGTCAATTTTAACAAAAAGTATTGCTTCACTTGTTGAATTTACTTCAAATTCTTCAGTTCAAAATTCCTTTGAGAACAGCTCAGAAGCAGACTTTGATTTTGATCAAGAAAATGAAGATGATTGTTATGAAATTGATTTATAAATATATCGCTTTTTTATGTTGACGGTACCCTACTTTTAAGGCTTACGGCCTGCGTGAGTGTCACGGGCCGCCAACACACGAAATGTCCAGTGTTTAGTGGATTTGTTCCACTTTTAAGTGGATGCGTTCTCAGCGTGACTTGAACTCAAGACCTTATTATAATATAAGGATTCTTGGGGCATATTTATATATATATAATGCAATATGTTACATTCTAACATTCACAAATTACCATAATTAGAAGACAAATATTCTTCGAAAAAATAAAAAAGGGTCATTTCAGATCAAAATCTGCACTTCATAAAATCTCGTGAGATACAAAAACAAGAATTCACATCTTACGTGTGTATATATTACATGCATTTTCTAAATTACTAACAAATACTATTTCACTGATTGGCCATTAGACTACGTATTAGCTCCAGAATGGAGCTTCGCATATCAGAAACAGAAAACGAACTAATCTGTTCCTTGATGGCAGAGAACCATAAATCCTCCGAATCTTTTGGTCCATCGCTTTGATACCAATGGCAGATACATCTTGCAATGGCTGTAACATAGACTCCACAATCATAACCGTTCGTTTGCACTGGGGTGCTAGAGCATTCAAGATAAGCAGCTCTGGTATCTGTATAAGAAACTACAGCTTTATAGACTCGTTTGGCATGCACTTTGTTCATACCTGTACCACTGCTATCATGGTGCACAAACATGTTAGCATCTCTCGAAAATACAAGTAAACTCCAGTGACTCCCCCCTTCGGCTATGTCCAAGTTGGTGTTATCATTGATGGGAAAAATTATTAGATTCCGGCAGGAAAGATGTAGAGGTTCCACAAAACCTTCGAGGCTTCCAATATCTGGGTACTCTTTTATCCAGAAAGCAATTGAAGGTGGTAGCAGAAGGATGTCCTCAGAAGGATAGCAGGATTCCAGATGACTGAAATAGAACTCAATGATGCGATCATTGAGAAAATATGGGCCACTGAGAATGTCAAGATCTGATCGCCTAAGAACAACATCATTGTAACTGAGAATTTTCTCATCAGCTGCTGCTTTTGCCATGTTTTAGGTACCTATTACAACCCCAAAAGTACAAATTTGAGTAATGTAAGAGACCGGCCTGTTATATAAAGCTGAAGAAATTTATGAACTGAAGAATATACAGTTATGCTACAAACTATCACAATTTCGTGACAAAGAATGAAAAAATAACCTTTATAAGATTCAGTAATAAGGATAGTCCTGCCTTCCATCTTCAATCTCAACATCTACTTTCCTCTCTACATTTTCTTACGTATTTCTCTAAATTCATTGACAACTGTAAGCTAGACTTAGCCCCTGTTTGGTACTCATTATTCAAAACCTCATTTTTTAAGACTCATTTTCAATAACACATTCTACCAATAAAATAATCTACACATAAACCCAAAAAAGTCGCTAATTTTTAACCACATTCTCCAAAAATTTAGACGTTCGTTAATGCAATCATTACAATTTATAACCCAACTTATAAACAATATAATTTCTCAAATCACTTTTTAATCACACAATTTCTATTTACTTTTTAACTACGCATTTTACCTCAAAAATATAAATAAATCAATTTATAAATCAAACGCAGTTGCGGAACACATCCTTACTATTACAAATCATATTATTTGAAATAATGGATCTCAAACAGGAGCTTCCATTCATCCATCACAAATTTTATTTTAATTTTTTTGAATCATATATGCACAAATTCTAAAGCTTATGCATTAAACATATTGTTCATGCAAGCTGTCTGTTCAATTCTTGCTGCAGGGAAAATTTCACCATAACCTTTTTGCACGCAGGACACTATGCAGTAAACATATTAGTCAAGTGGATTTTGCTCGGTTATATTATATTATCAATCGATAAGTGCTTTTTCTTTCAAGAAAGTTGGTTCAAAAATCACTATAAATCCTAAAAATGTAGAGTAAGGTTGGCATCATGAATCAATAGCACAATTAAATACAATTTAACCAACAGCACATCCATTACTAAGGAGGCTGGATTTGTAGATCAATGGAAATACCCAAAAAGTGCAGATGATCAACTATGCCTTGACATATTTTGCAAAACAGACCTTGAGGATCGGGTGCATGAATAGGCATGAATCTTTAGGACGTGACTTGTTAGTAAGCAATTTGAGTTTTCCACCAATGATACTAACAAGGAACAATAATTACAGATTGAATGAGAACATTATTTTCTATGTACATCTAAGCCTCATAAGTCCTGCCGCGAAAGGAGCCTGATACACAGTGTAGGGTCCTTTCCTATAAATCACCTTAGGGACCATTTTAATTTCCTGTTGCCATCTCTATTAATTCATTCCTATCTGAAAGACTCAATGTCAATAATGAAAACAAAACTTATGAGATAAACCGGTTGAATTTTCCTTTCAATTCACTGGAACTACATTTTCCTTGGATTTCATGCTACAATCCCTTTGAAGAAGAATTTGGATTTCTCTAGATGTAATTTTTATCCTTTTGTTTATTATAGTCATTGTTTATGTCAAATGATGTCTTTAACACGTTCCATGGTCAACACTGGAGGTTAGATTGAGGTTCACCAGACATTATTGAATGAGTTTCTTTAATTTCATGGGGATAGAGAAGTCACAATCTCATTTTTCATTTTTGTTCTCTTACCCCACAACAGGATTCTTCAAACTTTATTTTCCCAACCTGGCAATTGTACTTTCTTTTCAACTTTTTTTTACCATAGGAAAGGTCATTGGCTGTGATACTAGGTCTACAGATTCACTAAAATGCCCAATTATGAGCTCATGATTCCTGTGCAAAACATGTGTATTAGACAGACTAGAACATTTACTAGAAAATAAGCGGAGTATCTCCTCTAATTTTGATTTTGTACCAAATGAGGTTATGTTGCGTGATACCATAGCATTGTTACATGAAGTGAGTGGAGGTCATTGTCGCTTTATCCCCATACAAAGTAAAAAGTGGCCCACAGGTCGCCTCCTTTGTTTGTAAGTTCAAGAGTCATTTAGCATGATAAATTGTATGCTTTCATTATTTCGTCAGAAATTCACAGTGAGTTCAATTAACAGACATATATTGTTTTGGTTTCAAAACAAAATCTTCTCAATGCTCCCCCTCAAATTTGATCCATGAGAATGATGTTCTATGCAAGATCATTATATTCTGACGCAGAAATAAATTGATGCACTGATTATGCCTAAGACGTGGAAATGGTTTCCAAGCAAAAGAACCAGGAGTGATCCAACTTAAGTGTAATATCACCAGCAAAAGAAGGATGATTTGCAAGTTCATGATGTTCAACCTAAACGTTTTACGATGGAATCTCAGAGATTGTAAAGGATTGAAGAATATTATCAACAACTGGACAAACCACAAACATCATACCATTTAATTTAATTTCATATCAGATGTCTCTAAAATAAGTTGTCCACAGTTTTACAGCTAATAAAACATATCTTTCAATCTTTGGTAAACATAGTATCTTACCTATTGAGTTTACCATGTCACTAAGAAAAGTTTGCTACGAAAATACCCCTCCTTCAGTTCAAGAACATCAGCTGGGAGATCTAATCTCTATATTTCAAGTTTCATCAATTTTGACCTTAACAAGATTAGCTAATTTGTATTGCTTTGAGTGGTAGTAGAACACAACCATTGAATTTTTTCTGGAAAAGAGCAAATCTAATGCTTGTTTCTCATCCCACACTCTCCTTTTTCTTCTCATGATATCAACTTTTTTGTAGTCTTCCATTAAAATATATGGCATTTTATTTTTTTAAAGTTCTTATTGAGGATGAATTTTTAATCCCATTTAATTTAAAGAAAAATGTAAAATGATCTCATAAGTTACTTTCACCTTTAAGTCATGTCGTGTGGCTAAGTTTGGATGTGATTTCTTAATCAACCACCTCAAAGTAGAAAATTTAAAAATGAAACAAATTCTCCCTGAACATTTCCTGCGTCTGAAATTCCAAATAATGCACACAGCGAAGTTGAGACTGGGCAATGTCCACAGCTAAATACTTAAATTTTGATAAAATCTTAACTGCTACGACCTACGTGGAACAGATCGCAAACCTATACTTAATTTGAAATTACTTATATTCAGTTTTATACCAAGTAAAAAAAGGACGACATTCTATTCAATGGTTAAAAAAAATTACGAGTGAAAGAGGATATTATACAGCATGCCTACATCTTTGGCTAAGACAAGTGCTTCAACTACAAGCAAGGTAATCAACAGAATTAAACTTACATAAAATAAAATATTTTTACAATTACAATATTCATTCTCATTGTAACATTTTATCGAGCATGTTGTATTCACAAGAAACAGACGATGTGATTTAATTATTTTTATTTATAATCACAAACACCATTAAAGAATTCTGAAATCGGGCCCGGAAACTCACCAGTTGTGGAGCAAATTTTCCAGAAAAAGTCAACTGAGATAGTCGGCAGCGAGACTATGCGAATATTCAAGACCCAACCCACGGGAAGCTCAGGAAAAAGCCAAGAGCATCGGGATATAGGGCGTGCAGAGGTGTCGGCACAGGATGGAGAGAAATAAGACGAGATTGGGGATTAACTATTAATTCAACAATTAAGATAATAATTAGCTTAGATAGCAAGATTTTATATTTTATAAATTACATCATCTTTTTAATCAACAATAAATAATTTCACATCACCAATTGTCATCCTCATGGTTGAACAACATTGTGTATTTAACTTTATTATTAATTATTTCGGAAAAATTTGTACATACCCACGTTACTAAAACTATTACATATTATACTTTTGAGTTGGTTATATTCACAAAATACATTTTCCCACATTTCTTAATACTAAAAATACTGATCTAACCTACCATTTTTAAATACACCGAAAGTGTTCTTACCTTTTTAACAAATCGTAACAGACGAAAAATGGGCAATGCAAGGGTCACGCCTTCATTGATGGGTGGCTGCCTGGGTGGAAAATTTTAAAAGGTTATTCAAATTCGACATTACATTTAACACAATATACTCTTGAATCATTCCATCATCATCTAGAGTTTACCATCGTCTTTTCATATAATTGCATAAAAAATTCAAGATCATCAGGTATGATTCCAACTAGTTTTCAATGCTACCTTCATATAATTGGTGTGAATAATATTTTCGTGTCCCCCGATGGATTCATGTTTCAATACAATTATATGATATATGGAGCTCAATAAAGCATAACTATTTCAGGTTTTTTTTTTCTCATTTTGTGACTTCGGTTTACGGTAAATTGAATTAGATGACTATTGAATTACATTGGAATTATGCATGAGCACATTATCAATTACATGATGTACTTTGCTACATAATTATACCCTAAATATTAAAGATTTTTTTTCTATCTACTTCGTGAGTTTGCTTTAATGTAAATAGAAGTTCGGGTTTCTAGAATTCCACCACATTACTTGGAAATCTCCCAAAAAATGATATTGAAGCAATTTTATATTTCGATTTGCATTACAAATGCCTATTAGTTTAGATTAAGGGGGGTTTATTCAATGTAGATTTTGAACTCGTTGAATTGATTGCCGCTGAATTGGGGATACAAATGAGGGATTTTGTTGTTGATATTGAGTATGATGTGGGCGGGAACATGATGCCTGTGAGGATAGCAAATGATAGCTCACTCCTGTTTTACGTGGATATGAAGCGGAAGGAGCCGCAGATCACATCATATGTACTTCATGTAAAGGTTGAAAAAATGACAGATCACAAATCACGTGGTCTAGGACACATGAACAACGACACACAAAATTCAGCTGCGTTGTTGGGCACCGAGCCATCGGAAACAGGAATTATTCTGGGCATTTCAACATCGAATGTTCCAACCATGCAAGAATTTGCATCAAGCATGTGGGTAGATATTGTGGATCCATCTGACGACGAGTATGACATAAACAACGTGGTTTTGATGGGGGAAGGAATGGAATCAATTGCTGAAAATCAAATATTTCAAGATAAGAAGTTGGAGAGAACCCTGCCTTTTATGCAATAAAAAATAATTTTCAATATATGGTTTACAAGTCCGACCGTCGCGAGTACATTTTGAAATGTATTGTTGATTCATGTAAGTGGAAACTTAGTGTAACACCCTAAGTTCAAAATCTTAAACCTAGGCGTGTTAACTTTTCTTTACTTGAATGCGGAAAAGAATTCATCTAAAACTTCAACATTTTTCATTTTCTATTATAAAATTTTACAAAAATTTCGATAGAGTCTCCTTTAAAATTTAGACATAGCCAACTTGTATAGGGACATCAAAAACCATTTTAAAACATACATCTCAACTCATTCAATCTCAAACATCATCAAAACCATTTCAAGAAGTCCCAACTCCTCAACAATATAATTCCAAGTAAATAAACCTTAACAATTGAAACAAGAGGTAATTTAACCTCTTATGCAATGCCAATACTTATTCAAACTAACTTCAATCAAACAATTATCAAAAAATAAATGAATCAAGAAATAATTAATGATGAACTTAATTAAATTCTAATTTAACTTTATTTTAAAGAAAGTTGAAGCAGGTATAGCCTGTGCCTGCCACCAAATGCTCTCCTCGTCTCATCTAGCTTCCATCACCTGAAATGTTGGGGAGGGATGGGGTGAGCTAAAGCTCAGTAAGCAAATTTCGTGAAAGTGGTGCATGCTTATGACATGAAATGTTTTAAAACAATTGAAAATATGTATCCCCCATTTACTTTAGCCTTACACAACTTTCAAACTTTTCAAACTTTCACTTGATATTTCAAAACTTTTACTTCATTTTCATCGTGAGCTCACTTGATGTATCTTCTAGTCAATCAGATAATAGTGGACAATTCTTATTTAGAACCAGATCACATTTAGCGGTAAAACATTTAACCCACCGCAAAGCGATTCATTCACTTTATTCCATCGCACAGTGACTCATTATTTTCGGGTACACCGGTCTCCCCGTGCCCCACTTCCCACTCGCATCTTTCATAACATAGAAGTACACCAATTCTTTCTTAAAAATTTGGGATACATAACTTTTGACAAAACTTGCACCTTGAAACATTCATTTTATTTAAAAACATTTGACTTCCCAATTTCGATGCTAATGCATGCTTGATGATGCAATGACATGATAACGTGCATACTTGAACATTTCCTTAAATACACATACTTGCATATAGTAAACTAAAAGCACTAAAATCAGTTAATTAACACTAATGTCTATCAAGTACATTAATTCCTTATTAACATTCAACTTTGATGAAAGTAGGGGAAGTTTACTTACCTGTTGACCTTAATATTTACCGTTTCTGAATTTGCAAGTGGAAGCGTCTTGAATGCCCGTGACGTCAATGTACCAATTCTCCTAATTATTTCAATTCATTAATAAAATATGCTTTTAGTTCAAAAATCATATTTAACACTTCTAAATGAGGTTGAGATTTCATGTGACTCACAATTCAAACCAAATGGGATCTTAAACTATGTCAAATACAGATCATACTACATTCGGAATAAGAGATTAACTTAAATGCTAAAATTGAAATCTAACTAATCAAATTACACAAAAGGTTAAAGCTATGGAATCTTCATCACAACTTGAATTTCACAAAGACAATTCCAATTAGCATGCTAACTATTCGTAACTTGAAAATTCTCAAAATGACAGTAAACCTTTCAATTGAATTAACTAATTCATAAATTTTGGAAATGTGAAATTAATCCATATAAATAATAAATCTGAAATTTTATGCATGAGAATCATATATATACCTCAATATATACATACAACTCCAAATACACATACATATATACACAATATTCATGGACCGAGGTTAAGAAATCTGAAAATCTACTGTATAATTTACACATCTACATCTACATCTACATATATATACGTCAATACCCACATAATCAGCATTACTCAAACTCCAATTTAACAGTATAATTCGATATCTAACTAAAATTAAATCTGAAATATACAACCACAGGTAATACCCCCATACATACAAATATACAATTTCGTGGGTTGTGCTCTGTGTGTGCGCAAACTCACGACAGTGTGCGGGCCTGCGTGCGTCATGTACGGCAACTGGTGAAGGAGGGGAAAAATATGGGGTCCTTACCGAGGTTGGGTCCACAGTGAGGGAGACGGCGCCGGTGGTAGAGGGCGTTTCTGGCGCCGGCGATGAAGGGCTCGTCGGTCGGAAGTGGGGAAGAGAACAGATCGAGAGAGATGGAGCTATCGAGAGTGAGGAAGAGGATGAGAGTGAGAGGATTGGGTGTGAGGATGGCAAGGAGGCGATATTAGTTTAGGTTTTGATATAACTTGTGGTAATTTCCAAATCAATCCCCTAATTCTCATGAATCCAAATTTAAGTCTAAAACCCTCAAAAAGAATACAAAGTACTTTCCCCCAACTTTTAATTTAACACAATAAAATAGAAAATAGCATGCTTAGGAAAAAGGACAATTAATCACATAAATTTGTACGTAACAATTATAAACTTTCAAATTGGTACATTGATCGAGTCGGCGTCCAAGTTCTTTCACTGCCAAATAATTCAAATCGTTGACATAAAATTAATCGAATTTAAAAATTTGTAATAACATTAACATAAATATTACGTGGAATTTAGAGATGTATGTAAAAATGAAAAACGGTATTACAATTAGAGTGTCCAGAATGGGGAAACAGAACTGTTCAAGGTCCGTTACATTCGCCACGAACATAGTTGCTCAATGGATGTAGTAGTTCGTGATCATAGGCAAGCAAATAGTGCATTGATCGATGATTGCATAAAGCACAAATATACATCAGCTAGGACGATATAAACCCAATAGATATTATGCACGACATGTCATCAACATATGGATTGACATTGAAATATGGTAAGGCATGGAGAGCAAGAGAGCATGCGTTGGAAGAGGTGATAGGTGATCCCGATCATGTATACAATAAACTTCCAATGTACTTCTAAGGAGCTTGAAAAAAAGAATCTAGGATCAAATACAAATATTGAAACTGATGGGGATGGACATTTCAAGTATGGATTCATGGCATTGGGTGCATCTATACAAGGGTGGAAACACTGCAAACCCGTTGTCATTGTTGATGCCACGTTCCTGACTAGTCGATATGGTGGGTGCCTATTCACTGCATGCACACAAGATGCTAACAATAGTATATTCATCCTAGCATTCGGCGTCTGAGATTTAGAGAATAATGACTCGTGGAGTTGGTTCCTTCGTAGGTTCAAGGAAGCTTATGGAGAAAGGGAAAACATGCGTATTTTATCTGATCGACATGGGAGCATCGAGCATGCTTTGCGTGAGATTTACCCAGGTGTAATGCACGGTTTTTCTGCTCATCATATCCTACAAAACTTGAGGACCTCATATGGGAATTCTGGGAAAGACATTGCCACTCCTTTCAATGCAGCTGCAAGATGTTATACACTAGAGGAGTTCAATCACAACATGGATCAACTTGATCAAATTAATGAAGGGATCAGAAAGGATTTGGTAAATTGCAAGCTTCATCCTTCAATAATTTAAATGGTAAGCATTAATATCGTAACAAAAAAAAAACCAAACGTTTGTTAGTATTTTATTTTACAGGTGAAGATCGGTTTCCATAAATGGTCAAGGGTACACACACCAACGAATAGATTTACAACTATGATGTCAAATGTAGTAGAATTAGTGAACTCGATGACAAAATCTATAAAGCATTGTCCTATTGACTATTTGTTTGAATCATTGAGGCATAAAATACAGACTTGGTTTTCGAGGAACAGAAGCATAGCCAAAGGGACGTTCACACGTCTCGCCCCAAAACTCGAGAAGCTACTAAGGTCAAATGTGAAATCCTCCTTGAAACTTAAGGTAAATAATCACCAGCTTTAAAAATACTTGTTTTATTAAAGCTATCAATATTTATCTAGTGCTCGTGTTTATAAAACCTAAACTATGTGATTAAGAGATTTTGGAATATATGATTGTTGATTTAATTTAATATCTAACTACGTTTTATAAATGGACATGAAACAACAATATTATGTTTCTAAAGTTAATTTCAATATTATAGGTATCAACGTCGAATGATTTTCTTTACCAAGTGTCCAATGAAAACATGCAACATGTTGTAGATTTGATGAAATTGAAATGCACGTGCAATAGATTTCAGTTTGATGGTGTCCCATGTCAACACGCGTTATCTTTCATAGGAGACAAGGCTGACAACCTTACAAATATTGCTCCGCATACCACACAAAAGAATCATATGTTGATAAGTATGGTGGTATCTGATAAGTGTATTTTATACACTTATTTATCTGTCAAAAATTAGGATATTATATTATTTTTCATGAATAAACATTACTTATTTTGTGTTTATAATTATTATTTTAGGTTTTATCCCAAAAGTCGAGAAGATGGAAGAATTGAAGCAAATTGATGCCAATTGAGAATCAAAGTGGAGCTAATTGAAGACATTTTGAAACTCAAGAGCTTATTTGCACAATGAGGAGAATATAGGACCAACTTACACCTTTTTGGAAGAATTGAGAGACTTAAATGAAAATCTATTTGATTGGGCCTTAGAAGCAACGAAAATAGGATTCCTTTGGCAAGGAGAATACATGGCTGGGATTTAAGTGGAAGAATTGAGGTGCACTTGGGAGTTTTATGGGGATTATTATATATATATACAGGGAGCCATGTGTGAAGGGGGGAGATAAAGCCGAGAGACAGGCAGGCGAGAGATATACATATACACGGCTACATTGGAGTTGAACATTTGAGAAGAGGCTGCTTGGGGCAAATTGAATTGAAGAGAGAGATTATATACACTCCTAGAAGGTGGATTATAGGAGAATTAAAGTGGTTGGCTGTGTAAAAAAGGTGGAAGGCTGAGAGCTAATTTGGTGATCGGCTGTGATTAACAAAATAAACGGCCAGCTTTTGGAGAATTAATTGAGGAGCTCACTGCTACTAGGGACTTCCATTGGTGATAAAAAAAAAAAAAAAAAAGAGGGCAGCAGCATTACTTCGGCATTGGCAGTGGTTGGTTGGGAGGAGATGCTAATTTTTCAACTCTTCAAACTCTGGATTTGGTTCGCATTATTTGCTACTTTTTATTTCAAGAATATGAGTAGCTAAATTTTATAATCGGGATTGACGATGTAGATTTAATATTTTTAGTTTAATTTTAATTCTCAAGTTGGTGCTTTATTTTCATGTATTGATTTTATTATTGCTTTTAGTGTTTGAGTTGCTTGATCACCAATTGATGATTAAATGATTGTTTTCATAATCCGAGAGGTGAGTTAACAATTAGATCACATAATAAAATCCGGAAATTTTAACAAAAAGATAGAGATATGAATTTGTGGTTGCTTGTGGTCACTTATGAATTCCTAGGGAATTTAATGCATTTAACTAAGGAGAACTCTGACCCACTGTATAGATACATGGTTGACTTAGTTAAATAGGTCTAATTTGAACTTGAGAGAGGTAAATTAGATATAAGCGTGAATTCGACCAAATACAATTGCAGAAAATAATTTGAGATGAAAAATTAAGCTAGAACATTACTTTGAAATTGTTAGTCCCAATATTCATTTAATTGTTAGACAACAACCACTTTATTTATTGCATTATTAGTTGTTTTTAGTTTTAGATTTTTATTTTTATTTTAATTGAATTGTTTATTTCATTCAATCTCAATTTTGTCTTTTTTTTTTTTGGATTTTCTTGCAATTTATTTTATTAGTTAGTTAGTTTTTGTTTTAATCTAGGAATTCTCTAAATTAAAGTAAATTTATAACGAATTAACTAGTCCCCGTGGGATCGACAACTCAGAATCAAAAGTCAACTTTTACTACTTGTTAATGATATCATGCACTTGCGATATTTTACACCAATAGTATCGTGATTCCACATCACTTGGGGATATTTCACAGTGGGGATTGGATAATGATCAAGTCAAGTTTCATATTTTTCCTCCAAAATTAAGAGGCAACCAGGAAGGCCAAAAAGGATAAGAAGACAAACAAGGTTAGAGTGCATACACCCAATGATATGTGGACGTTGCAGGGGTAAAGGACATAATAGGAGGAATTGTAAGCTGCCTCTACCGCAAATTCTTATAGGCAAGTGCAAGAGACGAGTAGTATTCTAATGGATAAGGAATTGTTCTGCTTACATAATTGTCCATGACAATAATAAATTGTTTAAGTCCTTTGACAAGGATTGTATTCCTGAATTTTAGTATCATTATTTATTGAATCATGATATATATGATTCTTTTAATAAAATATGTACTTTTTTCTTATGGGAAATCACTTTGCCTCAATGGATAAAATTCTCGGTAAATAATTCTCAAATAAGTTGTTGAATCATTATATTTTGTGCCCTTTCGCAACTAACAACGTAATATCTAACTAATGTATTGATTTGCGCTATGCAAGTTATGACAAGATCAGTGTACTGTGTATTGATGTGCTTTTTGCATGGCTCGATTTTTTCCAGTAGGGCATTAGAAGGGATCAAATGAATGACCACGAAAAAAATGAAGATAGTTAAAAAGCAGCATTCATTCACAAAGCAATAATATCATGTGGCAACCAATAGTAATCCAAATCGAAATTATTTCAAGAAACATGAAATTTTTTGAATAGTGTGCATTGCATAGAACGACATAGCTCATCGTACTTTTAATGAAAATACCTATAATATAGTCGAACACAAATGTTGTCTATGTCTTCTCTGCATCCCTTGTCTTCCTTCTCCTCACGCTTCGAGGAACCAAGTCACAATCCGTATCATAACCTTCAAGTAACTTTTTACATCCATATTTTTATAGTTGCATAGCCAATGATGATCTAATTATACTTGCATCAAAATTATTCGCTAGCAAGTCTTGTTTATGATTGATTAGGTGCTCGACGTACTTGATCACATATAACCCAGAATCATTGCTGTGTTCAATATAAAGTAAATATGATTAGTATCAGAATGATATGGATTGGAAAAGATAGATGTGAAATGTTTGTTAACACTAGATCGATAAAATGTAATGCACTAGGATAATATGGAATACATCTTCTTAACAAGAAATGATACCTTTGAACGAAATAGAAGCAACATGCAAACATTCATAGAATAAATGATTCTGACTAAGATCAAGAGCAACGGCAAAATATTTTATTATAAGAAAGCATCATATTATCCATAGATATTTTCCAACCCAAAAACTACTGTGTATTAAAATATAGTACTCCCAGTACCATTATTTCACAGCTGAGGTTATTCAAAAAAACTCATAACTACTGTTAAAAAAAAAAAATATGCCAACAAATCTGTTGTGATGTTTGATTTCCTAAAGAAAGTACTTACGGTCCAAGAAGGCATTGCACATGTAAGTAAACATGTTTGCTATGTCATTCACAAGAAGGCATTGCGCATGTAATCTTACCCATACTCATCTTGTGGAATGTCATTTGCCACCTTTACATTAATGGGCTCTACTGGAACAATACCGGGTGGCCATGCATCAATCTTATCCATTGGTATCGGAAGAATGTAAGCAAATGCCTCTACGTCTCCGATGACAACCCTATCTCTAACTGTAACACTGCTTGAATCTCTAACTGAAGTGTCAAGCAACCAGTGTGCCTTCCTTTCTATCATGATGGGTATTAACACATGATCGACGTTTGACCATCGGTTGCTGCAATGTAAATATTCACCCTTCATGTGCTCAATGAGAGTCCTTGACTTTGTTTTTTCATGTATATCTGCATCACACGATTTGTAAGCTCCTCATACCATTGAACAGAAGAATGTTTTCATGGTTGTACAGTTCAGCATGTTTATAGAGCTGTGTTTAATCATCTTTCTATAGTAGTAGAAGCACACGTTCAGATGCTGAAGATAAAAAAGGTTTGTTTAATTATTATAGAAAGGTGTAAAGTTAGTAATGACCCAATGAAGTTATTTAAAGTAATGATCATGTATTATAGACACACACCGAATCCTTGATGTTAACATTCGAACATCATAGCTCATACCACCATGTCTTGTTGTCAACTGTGTATGGTCCAAACTGAAATGGTGGATGGATAACGTCTTTTGTTGGTGGAAACTTGAATTTGCTACAAGGAAGCAGTCGAGATGCTACATATATAGAATGTATCTTGAATATAATGTAGAGAACAATGATATAATTATTCACTTCCACTTATACGTGGTCTGACTTGAATCCATTGCGAAACCAGTTATTGAATTGAGAAAAATCAGCGTCGCTAGGGGTTCCCATCCCTTCTTCTAACGTATATAGACAATATCTGGGGTTATGGTGATAACCTAAATTGTGATAACCTAAATTGGAAATACATATCTAAGAAAAAAATAGGAATAATATTTTGTTATAATCACACACCATAAGGTAATACATAGATAAAAAAAAAAACATTGTTAAAATACCTGGATGATGGACCTGCATGACATCAATGAAAGTTGTGTCACGTATTGTTCATTGTCAAAAATGACATTATATTTTCTGTTTTGGATTGAATTTCACTGCATGCAACACAGATAGAGTTCAATTTTTTTGATTTCGAGGCATCAGGATTTGATTGAAGAAGGTATAGTACTCCATTATCACCTATTCCACCTATGTTTTGTTCAACAGATGTAAATACAATGGATAGACTTCCCTCCAGCCGTCTCAGAACATTTCAATCGAGGGATTACTATTAAAAATTAGAAAAACAGTTAAAAATGAATTATATAGTACCATTGTGTCTGGTATCTCTAGTTCTATGTTTTTGGAGGTCTTCTCATCGTGATGGAAAAGTTGTTGCACAACGTCAACGTCTGGGGTCCCTGGTACTTTGTAGATCTTTGAAACATGGTTTTCTTGATCTCCGTCCTAAATTGTACGGGTAAGATATATTTTTAATATGTATATTGTAATATCAGACATAAATTTCTGAGCAATTTGATGGTCAACAAATTGCATATAACATAGTGTTTATAACATCATATCCCACTATGAACAATAATAATTTACCTGGATGATTGACTTCCCTTTCAAGGAGCAGGAAAGGGATCTGTTTATAATTTCATCAACATTGTTGAGATCCTCCTCACTCACTGAATTGAATGTCATCAGGAGAATCAAGGACGATTGTAAGGCTCGACCTCTTCGCAATTTTTGTAGTCTCATTGTTCATAGTCACGTCAGAGGTATCCTTGGTGGTGTCTGGATGTGGTCTGTCTAGATCAACATTAAGTACAGGCTTGTGTTTTGCTTCTAAGTAGTTTTCTTGCATTAAATTGAGATATGAGAATAGAATTAATCAATATCATTTCAAAAATGTGTTTGTTCCATTGTGCACACTGAAGCATATATTTGCAAAAATACCATGGAATCTGAAAATGCATTTGTCGAACTGAAGCATAAATTTAGTATCTGAAATGTAAAGGTAACTTTTGAAGTGTTAAATGATACCTTCGAAACATATTTGTTTGCTGATATACTTTTGTAAAGACCCGTGCATATCGTGGCCATGTTGCTTGATTTGAAGAATGTCAGATTTGAGGTCAACCTGGTAGTTTATTATTTGTTCCTGTTTTTTCTGGATCTTGTTAACACTGTTCAAAAGCTCCTCGAGCACTATCACAATATTGGCCTAAAAAAATAAGTAGTTGATGGCAGTTAGTGTTTGGATCAATGCAAGGTAAAAAAGAAATTTAATGACTAGTGAATTTAGAGCATTGAAGACATAATTCATTAACCTCTGTTGGTTTCGCACTGTCGATATTGGCCCTCTTTGAAGATGTTATAAAATTCGGATAACCTCAATAGGAGATTGGTTGAGTGTGCGATCTCTGTTCAATAGACCACTAAAGTAAGCAGCGCAGTTCTCTTCATCAATAGGCTCAGGAACCACAATATTTACCATATTTTCATGAACGTGAAACATATGATGTTAGATTATTGATCACAAAAAAATTCAAAACATTAAGAAATATATAGATCACTTTGAATGGTCTATAGATCTTAAAATTTAATTACATTAAAATTGTAAGATTTCGTACCTCGTTTTTCTCAAACAAAAATTTATCAATGTTGAAAGATGAAACACGTGAGTCATTGGTCTGCTAGTTGACAATTCGAGGTGATCTGTGTCCCACCTGTGTGCAGATTTTTCCGAATAGATATGAGACACACTCGTAAACCCATATTTGAAGTGCTAGTGGAAATTCGTGCAAACTGTAGTACATTATCCCTTTTGTTTCTCCGACATTGGGGTTCCGCCTTGCAAGTGCCATCTTCAGGTACATAAATGTTATCATGAAAAGTTCCTTACCCCAAGGAAAACTATCCATATAAGATGTGTCTACCAGCCTCATAGTAGATAGTGGAACCATTTTTTTCTGTGGAGTTGTGTAGAGAAATGTAGTTATGAGAAAGAGGTAACCTATTTTAACAACATCCTGATCCGATGTGTCACATGGAAATGTCTTAAAGACACTCTCCACATCTTTCCTAAATACACACTTCACACTACTGAAATATATTTCTTTAATGCGGCATGCCCCCGTTATGTACATGTTGGTGTTATCATTTCCATCACATTTTAAACACGTGACAAGGCAGAACTCATCTACCCTGAATTTTATATGTTTCCCACCAATATCAAACCACATTTGATCATGCGTTCTCTGCTTCACTTCCATTATCAACATCTTGTGGATCAACTGATGCTGTAACCGAACTTCCTTCATGTCAAGAAAGTGGCCAAAGCATGACTGCCTGAATATGAGCTTCTGCCTATCATTCAGCTTATTGTCGATTACTTCAATTACATCGTGTCTGTATAACACATTGATGCTCCCATTGAATCTACATCCAAGTTGAATGTAGAAGTCCGTATCCTAATGTACGTGCAAAGTAAAAGAAATTTCAGAACGTGTTTTTAGGTTTAAAAAATGAGGAGAAAGGGGCTCAGTAAAAACACAAAATAAAATAAGCTTCATGTCAAGAGTTAATAAATATGAGATGTTCAATACATGTATGAGCGTTAGATGTTGAGTGCACGTGTTTGTGTGAAAACATAGCATTCAGTATTTTTGAGTTAAAAAGAGGGAATGTAAACAACACAATGTTAAGCAATTATTTCAACTCATAAAATTCAGCAAAACTCACCTGGGGTTTGAGTTGCTGCACAATTTATTTTCTTGTTTGATTTTGTATCTATAAATTCAACATCAATTTGCCTCTTTGCACCCAAATTTCACTGGGACGTCTTTCTGATAAAACCTACAGGAGTCTAAGTCAAGCTGAGCCTTCTCTTTCTGGGTGGGACAGATAGAAAGAAAGGACGCGAGGGGGGTGGGGGGGTGGGGTGCATTATCAGGATCTCAAATCTAATTCAAGATCTAGTCAATCGACACCACCTTAGTAATAGAAGGGAATCATGAAGTCGAATACACACCAATTCTTGAGCCCCGCTCTTATCTGCTACATTTAAATGGGTCTGAGGTTGAATCATATTAATTTTTTAGTCTATTCTTCCAATGCGGGTACTTTCGGGTCGGGGGAATTCAATAATATCCACAAGAGAATCCAGTACTTCTTGATCGTGAACATCAGAACTGGTTGTTCGGTGTTCAAGAATTCTTGTTTGGGCAATTCATACCATCCATTCATAGTGTTTTGATCTAAGATTTTAATTCTCCCTTGTTTCAACAGTAACATATTGTTCCATGGAGCTAAGGTCCAAAATATGGAAGAAAGAAGTGTTTCCCCGCATCTACCACCCAGTCAATTCTGTTTAGAACGTACCCTCGTGTCCCTGGCCTTCGAATCACATAATATAACCACCGAACTGTTAATATGTCTTGATGGTGTTTGAACGACAATATCATTCTTGAGTTTGACGACCTCTATAGAATTTGAACCTTCCCCCAATAGGTTGTGTATTAGTGAAAGCAGTGGGTTTACCGGTTTTGGGATTGTCCTTCGAATGGCTTCACCATTTTCCTGGTCACAGTCGAACTCCATTGAAACCCGAAGCTTGGATTCAGGTGAAGAATACTCTTGGTGTGGATTTTTTCTATTTTTTGACGTAATGTGTGAAGCCATATAATAGAAATTGCTTCAAAATCGAGATGGTAAAGTTCTGTGATAATGAAATTACACCGATGATTTTTTGGTTCTCATCACTTTGGAGTTATATTGACGGCGACCGTGTGAATCTTAGGTAACAGTGTGTGAGAATCATAATTGCAGAGAGAAAGGATATAGAGAATCTGAAAATAATGGAGATGAAGGTTACAATGACGGAAATTGGAGAATTTCTTGTGTATTGATTGTGGATTATGTGAATTTGGGGGCATATTTCATGAGATGGTAGGTTGATTATAGTTGTGATCCATCGTCGTTTGGGGGTGTGGATGACGGGTTTGGGAGTTATTTGGATATATTTATGGGATTTGCTACAATGGAGGTTTTCTTGTATATTGAGTGTGAAGAAGTGAATTTGGGTGCAGATTTCTTGGGAATTCTGTGTGATGTCGGCCATGATCCATTTCCAATTGGGGGTGGGGGTGACTAGGTTTGGTAATGCTTGTTTGGGGGCTGGGAATAATTAGATGAATTATTGGTTATATTCTTCATTCCATTTTTACTACAATTATGTAGTAAAAATGGAAATAAGATCATTGAAATGTGAAATTATGATTTGATTCAAAATTGAAGTAGGTGGTGTAATTTCCTCAAAATATTTCTCATACGAACTTTAAAAAATACTCATGTTGATACTGAACTAAATTTAATGGACTTGATAAACCACCTAAATATTACTTAATCAATTATTTCAACTCTCATATATCCGTTAATTTGTAAAGTTGTAACTGACGAAGTGGCGGATGAAGTAATATTTTAATAAGCTCGGTGGTGTGACGACCCGAATTCTCGACCATTCGAGTGCCACTAAAAGTGACTCATATCATATTATCGAGACTTAAATAGTAATGTAAAATTATTCAAAAGAATAATTAGAATCCCATAATTTAATTTGTGAATAAAAATAGAACATAATTTTCTTACATAAAGTTCAACATAATTATCTCACCAATCTTAACCACTTTTGCCACTTCCATGTTGACCGCCTCGAACCTTCAATTATCTGAAAATGGTAAATATCGTGGAGTGAGATTTATAAAATCCCAGTAAGTATACCAAGCATAAATTTTCTTTTGAAAGCATATGGATCATTTTCATCATAACATAGGATAAGATCGAAATACTCATAAACATAGGGAGACACAAGAATTTTACCGAACTTAAATGGCAAGAATTCTTATGTGTAGCGCTACTAAACTCCGGTCCCCTTAGCATAATCATAAACATATCATATGGAACCCATAACAATCTTGTGAGATTGATTTCATAGCAATGATCCAAACATTTTCATAAAAACATAAGATATACTTACTTGTCATAAAAACATACTTACTTTTCATAAAAACATAAGGTGTATTTACCTTTCATAAAAAACATACTTACTTTTCATAAAAACATAAAAACATACTTACTTTTCATAAAAACATACTTACTTTTCATAAAAACATAAGGTGTATTTACCTTTCATAAAAACATACTTACTTGTCATAAAAACATACTTACTTTTCATAAAAACATAAGGTGTATTTACCTTTCATAAAAACATACTTACTTTTCATAAAAACATAAGATATACTTACTTGTCATAAAAACATACTTACTTTTCATAAAAACATAAGGTGTATTTACCTTTCATAAAAACATACTTACTTTTCATAAAAACATAAGGTGTATTTACCTTTCATAAAAACATACTTACTTTTCATAAAAACATAAGATATACTTACTTGTCATAAAAACATACTTACTTTTCATAAAAACATAAGGTGTATTTACCTTTCATAAAAACATACTTACTTTTCATAAAAACATAAGATATACTTACTTTTCATAAAAACATAAGGTGTATTTACCTTTCATAAAAACATACTTACTTTTCATAAAAACATAAGATATATTTACTTGTCATAAAAACATACTTACTTTTCATAAAAACATAAGGTGTATTTACCTTTCATAAAAACATACTTACTTTTCATAAAAACATAAGATATACTTACTTGTCATAAAAACATACTTACTTTTCATAAAAACATAAGGTGTATTTACCTTTCATAAAAACATACTTACTTTTCATAAAAACATAAGATATACTTACCTTTTAAAAGATTAAAATGAAGTGTAGTAGTAAATGGACCAAAACTTTCTTGACCACCTTGAATTTCTCTTACTTGTGGATTTTGTCAAGAGATTGGAAATAAGTGTATATGTGTAGAGTTGTGTGTAAAAGAGATGGGTTTAAATAGATGTATAAAGTTGGCATATTGTAAACATAATCATTCAATTCTATTAATTTTAACACATCCTTTTCTTAAAGTAAAGCACCATTCATATACTTTTCCATATTTATACAAATATTATGCTCTTCATGATTACATATAATGGAGTCTTATCAACCATTCATATACTTTTCCATATTTATACAAATATTATGCTCTTCATGATTACATATAATGGAGTCTTATCAACCATTCATATACTTTTCCATATTTATACAAATATTATGCTCTTCATGATTACATATAATGGAATCTTATCAACCATTCATATACTTTTCCATATTTATACAAATATTATGCTCTTCATGATTACATATAATGGAGTCTATAATTCATTCATATACTTTTCCATATTTATACAAATATTATGCTCTTCATGATTACATATAATGGAGTATATAATTCATTCATATACTTTTCCATATTTATACAAATATTATGCTCTTCATGATTACATATAATGGAGTATATAATTCATTCATATACTTTTCCATATTTATTAAATTAAGATTCTCATAATTATTATATATAATGGAACCTCTCATGCTTGCATATATTTTCTTAATTTCAATAATAAAAATAATTTTTGTATAAATAAATATTGGGATAACATTGAATTAAGTACTTGGACTTAATATACTTTAAATCAAGAGAATGGAGATATTTTTAGAAATTCGGAATTTAATTTAAAATCGAACGATCTCGATTATTTCTTGACTTGGCTATACGAATACGTCGTGGCGTTAACTTAATAAAAATGGGTGAAATAGTAGCGACACGATTTTCTATTAAAATAATTATTAATCGCGTAAAAATTCTTGGTCGCTACAAACTTACCCCCTTAAAATAATTTCGTCCTCGAAATTAAACTTACTTGATCTTATGATTTCTGAACACTTAATCAGAATCTCTTCTTCTTCTTCTTATGTAGCATCATCGCTACCATATTTAACCCAACCATATTTAACCCACTGGACTTTGACTAAATGCATCAATTTGTTTTCTTAAGACATGAACTTTTCTATCAATAATAGACATATGTCTACTCATAAATTCTTCTGAATCAAAATGAAAATTCCCAATCGTATGTGATATTTCATCATATCTTGTAGTACTCATGTAACCTGTCACTTATCATCGTATCATGTAACCTCAAATATTCGTATTAATATCTCTAAAATTTCAATAAATCTTTACTAACATATCATACCATAATAATTTGTCATTTCTTCTTATCACCAAATATCCCAAAATAATTAAAACGATTACCTGAATATTTTCTATGTAATATACCCAAACATGTTATTCACATATCAACATAATCATCAGTTTATCTTTCCAATATTTGTAACCCAAAATTTCTGCAAAATTCAATAAACAAATATCTCCCAAATAATTAAAATTCTTAACTCAAATATCATAACATTTCCCGTAAGGTATTCCTTTCACTTGCACAAACTTATTAATCCTGATTCAATACAGTCCTTATTTCACTTTCACGTATCCCCGTATTATTTCTATACCTTGATTATTATATCAAAATATCAGTACCCAAAATCCAAGAAAATATTCCATATCTCAAATCCCGTCATCATCAAATCTTCCTTTTATCAAGAAAGTAAACGGCGCATAACTCTTGTTCCCTCTTTTTCATTATTCTATTCCGCGCTTTCTTGCTGGAATCAATATCACGCGGATTTCCTCCGATCCTTAATGCTTTTAAATAGTTCATGCTGGGAAGAGGTTAGATCCATCAAAACATGGATATCATTCTTACAAACATTCGCAAGTATTATTCCCATTATGCTCAACACCCGTTCTCTTTCTTTCTTTTCTTTCCGAATTTTTTTTTTTTTTTTTTTTAGAATTGAAACTTGAAGAGTGGTACCAATAATCATCCACAGTTTTTCCTTGCTTTTAAGCAAAGGTAGTGATAAAGGGATAAATTATTGAACCGAAAATTGAAACTTGAAGAGGAAGTACTAATAACCATCCACAGTTTTTCCCTTATTTTTACACAAAGGTAGTGATAAAGGGATAAATTATTGTACGAATTCATTATTAATTTTGTTTGTTTAATATATTATTCCATATATTTTGGGCAAAAGTTACAACCCAACTTAATTTCTAATTGAGTCAATCTTACTAAGCTTAATATGCACCAAAATTCATATAAATATCCTCTCTGTCTCATGATTCTACATTGAAAAGAATAAAAAAATTGAGTCTTCTATCAATTTATATCATACTTGACATGTATATTATGTGTAACACATAAAGATTCATAACATATGAATATTTCATACTTAACATGCTTCAATATAATCATAAATGCCATGTAATTGCTATTATACATAACATACCTGGTTCGAGGAGTCAAAACGTGGAAGGTGGCGTAGCGGATTGATGAGTCAAAATTTTCATAATTAAATAATGGTCTATTTCTTAGAAAAAATTCATTAACCATTTTTGAATCTTTACATGAAATTTGGCCCAATTGATACACTATCAATACATGTAGTAATTTACTTAGCCCAATTAAAATTTTCATACATGATTGAGCCCAATTTAATATAATACCAAATAAAATAATTTGGTTATTCAAAATAAAATTTGCATAAATGATTAGACCAAAATCGGATTCATAATAACAATTTGCTAATGATTTACTTAAATAATAATTTAGACAACTAAGAAAATTTTTCAAATACATAAAGTTAGGTCTAAAGTGATAAGAGACTTAAAAGTATATCCATTCATATTTCTCCATCACGACAAAATCAATAGTTAAATTTTTTTTTTTTTTTTTTTTTTTTTTTTTTTTTTTTTTTTTTTTTTTTTTTTTTTTTGAATAGTAAACGCACTGTTCACCGAACACAAATTTTTTTTTTTAAATGATGAACAGTGACCGTCACGAGTACTGTTCATGTGAACAGTGTCCCGGTTACTGTTCACCGAACAGTAACCTACTGCTTTACTGTACATGCATAAACATTTTTTTCCAAGAGATGTAAAATATGAAGAAAATTAATTACTTTATCTGAAATTAAAAATAGATTAAATTGCAATTTCTTGTAGAAATATTTTGAAATGATTTAAGGAGTCTACAGAAAAGTATAACTTTCTCTGATACCAACTGTGACGACCCGAATTCTCGACCATTCGAGTGCCACTAAAAGTGACTCATATCATATTATCGAGACTTAAATAGTAATGTAAAATTATTCAAAAGAATAATTAGAATCCCATAATTTAATTTGTGAATAAAAATAGAACATAATTTTCTTACATAAAGTTCAACATAATTATCTCACCAATCTTAACCACTTTTGCCACTTCCATGTTGACCGCCTCGAACCTTCAATTATCTGAAAATGGTAAATATCGTGGAGTGAGATTTATAAAATCCCAGTAAGTATACCAAGCATAAATTTTCTTTTGAAAGCATATGGATCATTTTCATCATAACATAGGATAAGATCGAAATACTCATAAACATAGGGAGACACAAGAATTTTACCGAACTTAAATGGCAAGAATTCTTATGTGTAGCGCTACTAAACTCCGGTCCCCTTAGCATAATCATAAACATATCATATGGAACCCATAACAATCTTGTGAGATTGATTTCATAGCAATGATCCAAACATTTTCATAAAAACATAAGATATACTTACTTGTCATAAAAACATACTTACTTTTCATAAAAACATAAGGTGTATTTACCTTTCATAAAAAACATACTTACTTTTCATAAAAACATAAAAACATACTTACTTTTCATAAAAACATACTTACTTTTCATAAAAACATAAGGTGTATTTACCTTTCATAAAAACATACTTACTTGTCATAAAAACATACTTACTTTTCATAAAAACATAAGGTGTATTTACCTTTCATAAAAACATACTTACTTTTCATAAAAACATAAGATATACTTACTTGTCATAAAAACATACTTACTTTTCATAAAAACATAAGGTGTATTTACCTTTCATAAAAACATACTTACTTTTCATAAAAACATAAGGTGTATTTACCTTTCATAAAAACATACTTACTTTTCATAAAAACATAAGATATACTTACTTGTCATAAAAACATACTTACTTTTCATAAAAACATAAGGTGTATTTACCTTTCATAAAAACATACTTACTTTTCATAAAAACATAAGATATACTTACTTTTCATAAAAACATAAGGTGTATTTACCTTTCATAAAAACATACTTACTTTTCATAAAAACATAAGATATATTTACTTGTCATAAAAACATACTTACTTTTCATAAAAACATAAGGTGTATTTACCTTTCATAAAAACATACTTACTTTTCATAAAAACATAAGATATACTTACTTGTCATAAAAACATACTTACTTTTCATAAAAACATAAGGTGTATTTACCTTTCATAAAAACATACTTACTTTTCATAAAAACATAAGATATACTTACCTTTTAAAAGATTAAAATGAAGTGTAGTAGTAAATGGACCAAAACTTTCTTGACCACCTTGAATTTCTCTTACTTGTGGATTTTGTCAAGAGATTGGAAATAAGTGTATATGTGTAGAGTTGTGTGTAAAAGAGATGGGTTTAAATAGATGTATAAAGTTGGCATATTGTAAACATAATCATTCAATTCTATTAATTTTAACACATCCTTTTCTTAAAGTAAAGCACCATTCATATACTTTTCCATATTTATACAAATATTATGCTCTTCATGATTACATATAATGGAGTCTTATCAACCATTCATATACTTTTCCATATTTATACAAATATTATGCTCTTCATGATTACATATAATGGAGTCTTATCAACCATTCATATACTTTTCCATATTTATACAAATATTATGCTCTTCATGATTACATATAATGGAATCTTATCAACCATTCATATACTTTTCCATATTTATACAAATATTATGCTCTTCATGATTACATATAATGGAGTCTATAATTCATTCATATACTTTTCCATATTTATACAAATATTATGCTCTTCATGATTACATATAATGGAGTATATAATTCATTCATATACTTTTCCATATTTATACAAATATTATGCTCTTCATGATTACATATAATGGAGTATATAATTCATTCATATACTTTTCCATATTTATTAAATTAAGATTCTCATAATTATTATATATAATGGAACCTCTCATGCTTGCATATATTTTCTTAATTTCAATAATAAAAATAATTTTTGTATAAATAAATATTGGGATAACATTGAATTAAGTACTTGGACTTAATATACTTTAAATCAAGAGAATGGAGATATTTTTAGAAATTCGGAATTTAATTTAAAATCGAACGATCTCGATTATTTCTTGACTTGGCTATACGAATACGTCGTGGCGTTAACTTAATAAAAATGGGTGAAATAGTAGCGACACGATTTTCTATTAAAATAATTATTAATCGCGTAAAAATTCTTGGTCGCTACAGTGGTAATTCGGATAACTTTTAAAAGAAAAATTTCGAAAATTTTAATGGTAACTCATAAACCTTTTATAATTACTAGTGAAGGACTCGTACGATGTATGAGTACTGAGTTCATGTCGAATTTATTTACGTGCGGCTAGGAAAATGACGTGAATTTACTATTTATGTTGACACTAATAGATGAAAAATAAGTATAATCATAATTAGCAACATCATATTAGAAATAAAGGTCCTAATAAATTATTAAAAAAACATTAGTGAATGCATAAACACAAATTAGCACCGTTTCAGCCAAAAAAATTGCAGAATAGAATTGATCACCAAATTGAGCAATATGGCCATCAAAACAAACTTAATGTGACCATTCAAAAATCTTATTGAAGTGGTTTTCTTGGCATGGTTGAAGGTAATTCAGTGCTACAGTCTGGCATTGAAAAGGTACAAAAATTGAACAAAGAGATTCTACATTTTCATTATTATTATTATTATTATTATTATTATTATTATTATTATTATTATTATTATTATTATTATCATCATCCTCTTTACCTTCGTCGCTATCTTCATCATTGTACTCATCCTCATCAAAATCGCTATCGTTGTGATCTAGCTTGTCTATGACAAAATCAATTTCCTCCATCTCACTAATTATTTTTGTTGAGCCACGACCTGGATCCAGTAGATTGAAATAGACCAAACAATATAAGAAAATGAAATTGAGTTAAATTTATAAACAAACAATTAAAGTTTAAAAGCCCGACAAAGTTCATCAATGTGATATAATCAAAATGAAAAGTTAAAATGAATCCTCACCTTGACTCCCCATTTATGTCTTCTAGATTTCATGAATATGTAAGTGGTAGAAGTATAGAAATTACACTGATTTCACAAGTGAAATTATTGATGTCAAAAAACCAATCAATAAATGTATTTAGTATAACGCAAGGAGAGAAGCATATCATCAAAACTTTAATTCAACTTCCATCTTTGCGTATTTATCAAGATGGTAATTGAACACATTATCTACCATGTATGATTGATCATCTCCAGATATAGGATCACTATGATTGTACCTTAAAAAAACCTGTTTGTGGAATTTAGATTCGTATTTATAA
This sequence comes from Ligustrum vulgare, assembly GCA_963555705.1. Classification (NCBI taxonomy): domain Eukaryota; kingdom Viridiplantae; phylum Streptophyta; class Magnoliopsida; order Lamiales; family Oleaceae; genus Ligustrum; species Ligustrum vulgare. Next base: position 25,952,522 of record OY743171.1, read on the forward strand.
GTTTGTCCCTAATAAGAAATCCAAAGCCTGCAATGTTAGTAAACAAATTAATTCAAAGTGTTTCAGTATAGTAATTTGTCCTTTCATTTTACTTTTCTTTTAAATCTTTGAAGAGAATAATATGATGGAAGAACTTGAATGAGAAATGTATTAAAAAACCATAAAAGAAACATGATTGTGATGAAATAGGAGGAAATCTAAATCTCACATATAAGTAGAAAAATAGACACTGATATTATTCAAAACCCTTTTATTACATTTATAATGAGATTAACCAATTCATTAAGCAATATAGAAATATCTCATACGCATCTAACGAATTTGATTGATTCTCAAACACAATTTTTTGTTTGTAGAAAAGGAAAACAAGAATGTTGGAAGAAACTAATGTACGCAAACAAAAGTTTCGTGTATTCTCTCAAAGCAGTGATGTGAAATCCCCCAAAAATATCTCCAAGTTTCGTAAAGAGAAAAGATAAGATGTTAATTCCAAAAGAGCACACAAAGTTCTCCTGGACAACACAATTCTGGGCATAAAGCTAGTAAGAATAGGAATGACTAATGTGGCCAGTGACTAGGCCCGAACCCCAAGAACTTTTCTATTTTTGAAATTAATAGTTCAACATTCTTAACTATATAAAAATTGACATTATTAATTGCTTGGAAGAAAGAAAAGGCAACATATGATTTCATTTTATTTATGGCCGAAAATTACAAGCATACCAGCTAATTGAGGAAATCAATTGCACAGATCTTTGCAACAATTAACCCACCAATGAAAAGTATGAGGACTAAAGATTGCCTCCCATCTGCAAGTCTGAAATATGGAGAGTGGGCGTTAGGTCGAAGCACATGAGTACAATCTTTTGCAGTTCTATTGTGGACATCAAACTATGATATTTGATCCCCAAATAAAAAAAGAAATGCAAGTTTGACTAATAGTACGTTAGTACCATTACGAAAAATGGATGAAAAGAACGAGGAAATAGCCTCCAAGAAGACATTGCATTGAGAAAGACATGAAAAAAAATTAGTATCCAAAATAATGCAGCACCGACCAGGATATTTCAAAAAAATTCTTTCTTTAACTTCAATAAGTAGGAAAATATAATCTCTAATCACTCAACTATGTTAATGTGACTCTCTTTAATATAATTACAAGATAAAGCGCCAAATTAAATAGGAACACACTAGAAGATATGTTAATAAATCTAGTAGAAGCATTTGGAAACAATAATTATCTAAATTGTTCCTGGTAGTGTGTCAAATGATGGATTGTTAGCAAAAATATACTCTCTATAAATAGATCTACGTGAGTATAAACCGTAATAAAATTCCGCATGACGATAAATAAGAGAAGTGGAAAAAGGGAAGATTAATAAAAATATCTACTTTCTTTCTTGGCTTTTGAGTGAAGCCTATGCAACTTCATCAGATTCCAAAGAAACGAAAGTAAATAAAATATGGAATGATAAACAGAGGTTATATAATTCAATTATTACATTCTTTAGATACAATATCTCTTTACTAATTTTAGAGATACATAAACGAAGCATAAATTAATTCAAGAAATCACCCAGAAGGTAGAAGAAAAAAAATGCTGAATAAGATAGTCAAGTAATATAAATCAATAAATCTCTAAACACAACAAAAATCAGTTCAATTATCGTTCTAAAATAACGAGCATTAAAACTTATGATCAAATACTTTATCACCAAACTCATAAATTCATCTCCATGTCTATGTCAAAGCCACAATGTTGATATCAACACAAAATATTCATAGGAATACCAAAAAATATTTTTCGGTTATATCTATAAAAATAATAAAAACAAAAACAAAAACTTTAACCTATTTTTGCAGATGATTTAACATGGGTATACTAATTCAGAGTTCTGTGCCATGTTAAAACATTCAAATATTGCAACTACTAAGTTGTTCATTGGAACGGATATCTAAATTTATTAGACAATTTAAGAAAATGTTAAAAATATTATCTGAATACAAGACAATAAAAATAGTAAATAACACAAACCTATTACCATCACTTTGAAGTTTCAACGAAATAACTCGTATCGTTTCTTCATTACAATTAACAAATAGGCACGTAAACAAAGCATCGACTCTATGATGATATTATGAAATTCAAATTATGTTTATAGCTCCTAAATTTCAGCTACCAACATAAGCATTAAGAAATATTCATGGTTTCATTAATATTGAATTGAAGTTTCATTGTCATGCCTAAAATTTAATAGGTTCTGGCTACTGGAGTAACAACAATTTTATGAGTCAAGAGTATCAGGAACTTGCACAGTGAAAAAACAAATTACAAAATAAGGAAGACATTGAATAGGAGCCAGATAGGAACTTTCAATTAGGGAAAGTAAATTAACTATAATTTATTGAGGTTTCATTGTCATGCCTAAAATTTAATAGGAATAACAACAATTATATGAGTTAAATTATAGAGCATTAGAAATTTGCACAGTGAAAAAATAAATGTAAGGGAACACAAAATAAGGAAGGAATCTACATCTAACCGGCTCAGATCAGCTTCGCATCCCAGTTGGAGCTTCAAATAATTTCTAGTTCAAATGGACAGGTTTTTGTTCCTTTGTCTCCAAGAGAAGATGTAAACGATGCGGAAGGATAGCACTTGGTTAAAAAAAATAAAAAATAAATATAATAATAGTTACCCATTTTTTTGGCACCTCATATGTATAATCGTTTGAAGCATACCTGCAAATGTGAAGCTGTTGAAAGCAACTAAATGGTTTCCGGATTATGATCATTGTCTGAGGAAAACGGAATTGTGATGGCAACGAGGGAGACGCAACCGATGGATAAAACGATGCGAGGATTTTGGTATGAGATGACGAATAATAACACCCACATGAGTACAACGATGAAATTAGATCGGGTAAGGAGATAAGTTTTTTGTATGTGAGAAGATAATGCCGAACTCTGTATGTGTGGGTGAAGATAATCACTTAACATGTGCGTATATATTTGTCGATAATTATCCCATATTTAATGATATAGAAAATAAAGATAGAAAACGTATTTTCTTAACCGGTTCATGTGTGAACACTAGGGGTACATATTATGAATAGTATGTTGGCCTTATGCTCTTTTAAGAGAGGGGGATATGGCAAATGAAAAACATTTGAGAAAAAATCGATAACAACTAGTTTATCCAAATAAGCCCAATGGATAGATAGATAGATAGATAAGAGATTTGAATAATAATTGTAAAAATAACTTAAAATGTTTGAAGAGAAATTGGAGATTTTATTGATAATTGGAAGTTACAAAGAGAACATTGAACTTGCAATGAGAAGTTTGAAGATGATGATTCCTCCTTAAAATCATTTTAACATTTCCATCTGGAAATGATAATATCTGATTTGTATTTAAAATATCCCATTCTATGCTTCTAGATTGAAGATTTCAAGGAATTCTCTTTGGAACCATGGTATTAAAATGAAGAGAATTCACTTTCATGAGAAGTAATTCATCACGAGGAGATGAGTGAATATTGAGATTTGTATTGAAGAGTTTGCAATATATCCTGTTTATTACTGCAAAACTGCAAAAGCTCTAGATCTATCGCTGAAGTCAAGATTTTTAGTTTGAATTTGGAGATTCAGAGTTTTGAGGATATCTCCATCAAAGAGACTAACAGTGAAATCTGGATACCAATTCAAAAATACAGGATCACCTTCCAGATTTGATTCTAGAAATTTCAGTAATGAATTTTCAAAATGGTTGTCTTTTATCTCAAAGAGTTAAAAGGATTGGAATGTTTAAACCAAGTTGAAACAATGGTTTAAGTACTATTTGAACAAGGCTGATGTGCTAAAATTGAAATTTCTTTCGATGTTCTCGAATATATTCTTTTGAAATTAAAGTAATATCAATAGTTTGACTTTCGATAGCAAGAGTTTGCTCAAAAGTTTTGATGATATAATTTTGTGAAAAATCAAACCTTCCTATTTCGTAGATAACACTTTTCTCTACTTTTGGAGTAGTCCAGTTATGAAGTTTTTGTTCAATTCTAGCAATTTTGAAGTTCATTTGAATTGAAACTTTTCAAAACTTTCTAAATCTGCTTCTTATAGATCTACTTCTAGATCTAGACAAAGATGAAAAATTCATTTTCAATCTGGCCGACTTTCTACTTCTTCTGATAGGAGATGTGAACTTTAAACCTACTTTATTCAAAATACATGCAAACAAATTACAGGAAAGCTACCCTGCAAAACTAGGAGCTAATACTTTTCCATAGAGGCTGATTTTATACAACTCGTATGCAATTTTGATATTAATAAGTGATTTTTAAATTTGGAAATTAAAAAATCTATAATGTGAAGACTTTTTGAATAATATTCCTTTTGCCGTGATGCCCCGAATTTCTAAGATTCAAGTGCCACTAAGAACCATATCTTGAGGACAAAAATGCAATTGATTGAAATCGATAATTTTAGTCAATGTGTGCAATAAGAGTCAATTACACAAAACATAATAAAATATAACATGTGACACAATTGTCGACATTTATTATTTAATAGAATTTAATTTTATAAAATAAACTTGACGCGTCTCCTTTCGTATTCCATGTTGCTGTAAGGGGGGACATGGGAAAGGGGTGAGATAAAATCTCAATAAATATGGTTTCTAGACTTCTCATATTACATGCATTAGTAAAAGGATCATAACATACTTATCTTACAATGGAGTGTGTAGTACTACTATCCCCAACCCCTTTCATAACATATTAGAGTGCTTAATTCGACTCTCTTAACATAACATATTGGGGTCCTTACATCATTTGCATACAATATTGATTCAAATTCATGCATTACAACACATCAAAATCATTCCAAAGGTATGCAATTTTCACACTTTTATGGGATTCAGCATGATTTTTGAGCTTTGCATATTTCTTATCAAATTTCATATTGTGAATTGGTTTGAGTTTGGATTAGAATAGACTTTGGGTTTATGGATTGAGATTCTTTAGGTAAACTTTTTGGCTTGATCCATGAATCCAACTTTATGTTCTACATTGAGTTCTTCACATGCATGCTAGGTGTTTGAGTAATTGTCACAATGAATGTTTTGTTAAGTTTTTGAATTTTTTTTTGAATGACCACCTTCACCACATGTTATACATCATTTTATGCATCATTCAATCACTGTTTACACAAATTTAAGGCATGAGACTCAACTTGAACATAATTACACTACATAGCACTTCATTGCAAGGCCATTGCAGGCACCATTGCACTACATCCCCTGATTTAATTTCACTGCACCTATTTCACCTTGCATTTTCATAACCAAAATGAAATCCAAATGTGATGAATTTTTGATATGTTGTATACCAAGTTATGTACTTTGTTATTCCCAGTGACATGTCTCGAGAATTTTTCTCTTTTTCGAGGCGATTTCAAGGGCTAAAAGTCAGTGGTAGACCATTTTTAAAAAAAATTAAAATTTTTCTTAGTCCTAATTTGGGTGTGTTGTATTGATTTGCTTCAGCTCCTATGTGATATTTATGCTTATAATGACAATTATTTCTTGTTTACAAGTAACATATCATCATGAAAACACCTTGGGCCAAACATGTAGAAGATGGAAAAGGGGTCGAATCATCCAAGCTACATAAATATCAAAGCTTCAAAATGAGAGCATCGCCTCTCCAAACCGGGGAAGTACTTGACCCCTCTTGTTATTTTGTACTTAATCATTTATTATTCCTTGAAATACATTGAGGACAATGTAGATTTCTAGTTTGGGGTGGGAATCTCGTTCATTCAATTCTGCAGTAGAAAAATCATAAAAATTTCAAAAATGTTGTCTACTTATTTATTGCTCATGACATGATTTGAATTCAATTTTGTGTTTTAGTTAGAAAATTAGACAACATGTGAACTTAATTTTTCTTAACATTCATCTATGTAAGACTTTGTTAACACTCGAGCACATAGCCAATGTCAAATGATAATAACTTGTGTAGGAGATATTTGATACATGTGGGGGTATAATTATGCAATTTGAACATAAAATTGACTGAAAAATTTCAAACCTTAAGAATTTAGATCCCGACCTAAAATGTAGAAGCAAACTGCTCAAGAAGCAGTTTGGGGATGGAAAGTTTAATATGAGTAGGCATTGATGGATTGAGGTTCTGAAGTTCTTGATTTTGCATCTTTGATTAAGGAGGTTTTAATCAACAGGCATAAACTAGCAATAGCATAAAAATAGCGTTAATAGTCTTATTCTACTCTTCAAATGCCTTTTTGACTCGAGCAATTATGTCTAAGGGGTTCTTTGAACCTGGTGCCCTAAAGTCGTCTGGCTTGGGAGACACCGACTCAAAGCTCACTACGGGGGTCAATTAGAAAGCAAGTAAGGAGAGTGGACTTACACATAAGATGTTAAAACATCTTTAACTTTTATGTTAAGCCTTTATGACTCAGGTAATTAATTTTGAGGGGTTCTCTGAACATGGTGCCCTAAAGTCATCTGGCTTGAGAGTCACCGACCTAAAGCTCGCTACAGGGGTCATATAGAAAGCAAGTATGAAAAGTTTCGTACAAAGACGGTAAAAGATAAGGACATGAAGAGAAAATCGTCCAAATAAGAAAAAAAAAAAGAATGAAAATGGTATAAACCTTGTTGATTGAAATTCCTAATGCTGGAGTGTGAGATTGGAGATGGATTACTCTTGATCTGTTGTGAATACTAGTCAAATCTTAATTTCCTTGTGCAGAAAAATGCAATATATAAATGTTTAGAAAAAAACATCAATAGGAAAGACCTCGGGATATGAGAAAATGTAGTAAGGTTGTGATCATCCATGAGTGTGCAAAGAGATTTAAAAGAAAATCATTGTTTGACCACATGGGGCTTGTGCTTATTTATGCATAATCCAACTCATAGTTTTAAGTATATTTTTACAAGAGTTTGCATTTGATTTTCGGCTATTCACACACACACATACACACACATTGAAGTCGAACATCAGATGAATGAAAATATTTTGCGTTGTTCATATTTTTTTCTAAAGTAAATCATCAATCTAGATTGTTGAAGCTCATGGTAAATAAGTTGACCGAAACAAAAATATTTTGTTATTTGCATTTTTATTTTTATAATTTAGTTTTATTTTTGTTTAAGGACGAACAATAGTTCTAGTTTGGGGGTTTTAATAAGCATATTTTATACACTTATTTCTATCCTAAAAGTAGGATTTTATTTATTTGTTTAAAAGTGTTTTCTATTTATTTTGTTAGTATTAGTTTATATTTCAGGAATAACCCCAAAGTCGAGAAATCAATGGAATTGAAGCCAAAATGAAGCAATTGGATGATAAAAAGTGTCAAAGTGTACAAATGAAGAATGGATGAAGTAGATCAAGGGCTCAATTTGAAGAATACTCGAAGAAGAATTCAAATTTGGAAGAAATCAGAAGTTTGGGAACTAAATTACAACACTCGAAAGAAGGAGGACTTGCTGTGCAATAAAATATCAAGGACCAACTTATAGCACTTCAAATATGGATATTACACCTGGCTGGAAAGCTGAGCAATCGCATGGAGGGAATACTGGGCGATCGCACGACCCGTTCAAAGAAGGGCAGAATGCCTTTACACTATACCATGCTATCGCATGGATTTAAACCACGCGATCGCATGGTTGATTTCTAGGGCCGACTGTGGGCTTTTTGCACAATTTCCAGTGGATTTCTCTTATTTTTGACCTAGGCATTGGGAAAATCTATATATACAAGACATGAGGAACGAAATTAAGGATTCCCAACTTTGAAATTGATGCCAAAAGTTGTTGAATTTCCAAGGGATCCATGCCATGCCAAGATCAAGATTGAAGATAATATTGCAAGAAGATGAATAGGGTTATAGCTTTTCATGCCTCTTGTTATATATTTTCTATCATGTATTTAGGCTAGGTTTCGTAGTGTTGGAATTGTGATGAAGTTTTGACTTTTTGAATCCATGTTTTAATCTATTATTTATATCTTGCAATTTATGATTTTGATGCAATTAGCATGTGCTTTAAATTATCGTGCAATTTTCCGACCAATTATTGTTTGATTATGGTGATAGTTTTTCTATGTGATCACTAATTTAACATCGCAAGTGTATTGGTCATGACCAGTAATAGAGTGGACTTGTTGAGTCCGAGTATCGTTCCCATGAAGAATTAAATTAAGTACCAAAGGTATTCTAATTCTCACTTTATTTGAACGAAAAATAATTGAAGTTATGATGATTCGAAAGATTAAACTAAAAGAACAATAAACAAGAAATAAAAATGTTTTTTTAAATCAATTGATGTAAAGTTGGGATTTCACGTAGTCAATGCCTTTAATCACACCACTCAAGTCTTAATCTACTAATGTGATCGGTCGAGCTCACTTATGCACATGAAATTTCCCTCTCAGGTTTAAATCAACTCTACCTAATTAGTCAACCGTGTTAACGAACAACTGATTGTAATGATTAGGTACACGAAATACAAGAACTCAATTAAGACAGCAATAACAAAGAACGTATATTTCTATCGCTCATTCAATTATCGGGTTTTATTCCTAGGTCTAGATCATTAATTCACCTTTGGAATTATGAAAATGA